>JAUPFV010000005.1:244606674-245885406 GCA_036936605.1 Limnanthes douglasii subsp. nivea | reverse complement strand
TGGTGCATTAAATAATCTGCACAGTTTTGTGACTAATGACAAATATCAGGACTTTGTTACCTACAAATATCAGGACAAGATGCGAATAGATCGTGTAGGTGTACACAATTCGCACCTTAGGATGCGAATTGTTTGATCCAGTAGTAAATATTTTGCACCTAGTTTTTGAGACTAATAACTAATAACTTGTATTGTCCAGGTTAAGAGATGTCTAAATCAGGAGTTTGTATTTTTAAATATGGTCACCAAACTGCAATTGTGCCTTTCACCGAGTTTGAAAGCTTCGAAAGTATCCAAGCTTATGTAGAGAACACGTGGGAGGAGCTTGCCACAGGTGAGTACCTAATTACTTACTCCTGCTGGGATCACAATAATTGTTTCTTTAATAACCAGAGTGATTTTGTTGGGTTGGTGTTATATCTTGATTTGGAGCGTTTAAAACGGGTTAGTTTTCTCATAGAACAACACGTCTTCGATAAGGGTTCTGGTAATAAAAGTTCTGTTGATAAGAGCTCTGGTGGTAAGGATTCTGGTGGTAAGCGTAAAGAGCGTAGCTTGGTTTTGGTAGAACCATCTCTTGATCAAACAGTTAGGGGGAGAGTAGTAACGGTTTAGTTAATTCTGATCAGAGGAAAAAACAACTTGCTACTGCTGGTTGGGCTGATGCTATTACAGGGGTGGGTCAAGCTTTTGAAGAAGGTGCTGCCGGTCTGAGGTTATCCTTGTGCAAGTTTGCGTTAGAGCGTGGTTTTTCTTTCAAATACCTGCACAACACAACAAATAAGATGACTGCTTATTGTGAAAATAAGCTCACAAGTGGGTGCAAATGGAGGGTTTATGCATCTATTGACTCAAGCACCGGCCTTATGACGATAAAGAAGCATTTCCCGTACCATACTTGCAGTCCTGTTTTCTCCCAGAAGTATAATCATAAGCGGCACAGGCATTTGACATCAGATTTGATTGCAGAGGAAATTCAGGATTCTCTCCGGACCTGCCATTCGTTGACAGCCAAAACCATACAATCGACTGTCAAACAAGATTACGGTCTTGATATCTCTTATCGTTTGTCATGGAATGCTTTAGAGAAGGCTAGGAGGGGAGTTTTTGGAGATAGTTCAAGTTCTTTTAGTTTACTAAGCGGATACTTCAAACGCTTGAAGAGCCGGGATATTACTTCAGACTGCCAGTTGGAGTTGTCAGCTGGAAACCAATTCAAGCGCTGTTTTGTAGCATTCGGTTCGTCCCTTAGTGGTTTTCATTCATGCCGTCCAATGTTGTTTGTCGATGGAACCCACTTATATGGCAAGTACAAGGGTACATTGCTCACTGCTGTAGCAAAGGACGGAAATAACGGTTAGTTACATTTATCTAGTTAATCTGAACGATGTTTTTTGTGTGAAAATATTGATGCAATTCGCACCAGGTGATGCGAATTAAGCAGTGTTGTGGTCCTCACATTTCGCATTTGAGGTTGCGAATTAGGTATTATGCTGAATAAACTGTACTTACATCGCAGCTTGAGTTAGGTATTATTTGAAGTTTACCACAAGCTGTGAATTCACATAACAAGTTGCGAACTGTTTGCATGATCAATTAAAATGTCAAACACATTTCGCATGAAAAGCTGCGAATTGGTACAGGACACCATGCGAATTGTTGCCAATTTTTAAACGTTTGCATACTGTTGCAGTGTTTAATTGATCTGCCTTTTTCCAGGACTATTCCCTGTTGCTGTTGCTGTAGTTATCATTGAAGATTGGGACAATTGGATGTGGTTTTTGGGGTGTTTGAAACCACATTTGCTGGATCTCCAGATCACATTAATTTCAGACCGTCATTCTGGTATTGTTAATGCTGTTTCTGTCCTGTATCCAAACTGCTATCATGCGTACTGTTATTTCCATCTCATGCAGAATTTGAGAGCCAAACTGGAACATACTAACAGGGAGTATAAAAAAAAGATGTTGAGTTTCTTCCACCGTCTTGCTTATGCTCCCAGTCAAGAGTTTTTTAAAGAGATACTAACAGGTTTTTTATGTGAAGGTGGTAAGAGAATGAGTGATTTTCTTGCAAATTTACCCCCTGAAAAGTATGCCCAGGCTTACGTAAAAGGGAAGCGATACGGCTCTATGGCTTCTACCGCAGCTGAATCGTTTAACAATCAGATCAAAAAATATTGCGGCTTACCAATTGTTGAATTTATTGATTGCATTAGAGTCTTGCTTATGACTCAGGTTTCACGGAGATACGAAGAAGGTCTCAGCTGGAGTACTAATTTGGTTCCCGAGTACGAGAAGCAGCTAAAGCAGAATGTTGACATGTGCCGAAGTTGGGTAGTACGTAAGTCCTCTTCCGCCATGTTCGAAGTCTTTTCGACTCCTGTGGTTGTTGTTAATCTGTTGGATTTCAAATGTTCATGCGGATCATGGCAACAAGAGTGTTTTCCATGTGCTCATGCTCTAGCGGCATTACAATACACTGACCAAGATCCATTGACTGTAATGGAACCCTTCTTTACGGTTAAGAATTACAGGGAAAGTTACTCTTTCAGCATACCAGCTCTAACTGATTTCGGCGAAGGGTCCAGCGCTAACGATCCTTCTTTCGTTGAAGTTCTGCCTCCGAACGTTAAAAGACGCTCCGGAAGGCCTAAGAAAAAGCGAATCCCTTCTAGAGGAGAAATCTCAAACAAGAAGTTAAGGTGTGGCCGATGTTCGAAATCAGGCCATAACCGGAGGACTTGTGATGTTCCAGTTTAAGGACATTTATTTGTGTAGCATAGTTATTGTTCTGTACAGAAAACTAGAAATTTGTACATTCCTGTGTGTTTTTGTTTTTGCTACTATTGGAGTTGTGATCATTTCGCATCCTGTGCTGCGAATTATGTACAATATGCATACATATTTGTTACAAACATCTATCAGGATTACATGCGAATTATGTACAATCATGTGAAATTTTAACAGGATGCGAATCATTGGTAGAATCACATCAAACATTTATCATATCGTACGTTTCGCATGATAGGCTGCGAATTAGGGCCAGACTTGTGATGCGAATCATGGTTCAGTTAGGAGTCCTGATATTTGTCATTTGATAAGCTGCGAATTGTCATTTAATAAAATACCAGGATATTCAGTAAGGTTGAAAATGAGTAACATAGCAGGATTACATGCGAATTATGTACAATTACGTGAAATTTTAACAGGATGCGAATCATTGGTAAAATCACACAAACATTTATCATATCGTACGTTTCGCATGATAGGCTGCGAATTAAGGCCAGAGTTGTGATGCGAATCATGGTTCAGTTAGGAGTCCTGATATTTGTCATTTGATAAGCTGCGAATTGTCATTTAATAAAATACGAGGATATTCAGTAAGGTTGAAAATGAGTAACATAGCAGGATTACATGCGAATGATGTACAAAATATATTTGGATTACAAAAATGAGGATTACAAGTTGGATTTCAAAAAGGAGGATTACAAAATATATCCAGAAACTAACAACTGTTTACACATATCACTACAAGCTGCTGTTGCTAGTTAGTTGCATTTCAAAAAAACAAAAAACAAAAACCAACTCTAGCAGTTGGTAGATGATTCATCACCAACTGTTTCCTCTTTCTCCTTTTTGGGCCTATCATCTTTGTCCTTCTCCTCTTTGTCTTCGACTTTCTCTTTCTCTTTCTCTTCTTTATCCTCAGCTTCAACATCTTTCGCATGTTCTTCTTTATCCTCAGCTTCAACATCAACGTCCATCATGCTTAAAAAGTTTGTCCTCGATGGACCAGCTTCGTCTTCCCTCTTCCTTTTGTTGTTTTGAACCTCTGCCGTTTGAGGTTGCACCATTTCTGGCTGAGGTGCAGCAGGAACCTGTTCTGGCTGAGGTTCAGCAGCAAGCTGTGGAACAACTTCCAATGGTTGAGAGTCAGCTGAGTAGTAGTCATCATATATGTCTAACCCAAAAACAGATACTGGACTGTTTGGTGGTGCTGCTGGCATGATCAAGTCATCACTCCAGTTCACGGTTAAGGATGACCAGGAGTCACCCAGAGAACCGATTGAACCAGAGTTTGAGACTGAGGTGGTGGTTGTGGTGGTGGAAAAAGACATGACTTTTTGAATTGGAAGAGACGAGGGAAATGAGTTTGTTAAAAATAGCTCTGGTTTAAAATGTAGAGTTTGTTTTAAAAATAGCCTCTTGTTTTTCTAGTGTTATTTATAGGGAAAGGAGGTGATCATTACATAGCCTCCGTGTCCAATCAGCAATTAATGGGTTCAGGACATGATTAGATTGTTTTTTGCGTGCTCAATTCAGAAAACGTTTACCAAGGCATACGCCATAGCCTGCTCGTATTCTTGAATGATTTTATTTAATATTTTATTTATGCACCAGGCTGCGAACAGGTTATAAGCTGGTATACCAGGATGCGAATTGTGTGTATAGTGATAACCATCTCTCAGGTTAGGCTGCGAACTATTTGATATAATTTAGGCTGCGAAGTATTCATACAGGTTTGGCTGCGAACTGTTCATACATACCAGGATAATAATCAATCATTATATATCAGGTTATGATGCGAACTAAAAGATAAGAATATTCATTATATATCACAATTTTGTTTATGTATGCACAACAAAAAAAAATTTACAACAGATATATGTATTTACAAGCAACTAATGTATTTAGAAGCAATACACGAATCAGCCATATGTGACGGTGTCTATGTCATTTAAAAAGTAATGGAACATTTCTGCTCTTAAGGCAGTCACCATATTTGTATCGTATTTTTTCTGGACTGATCCATGCTCAATAATATCCATGGCATATTTGCAGACGAAGACACCACAGTCCACGGTGCCTTTTTTTTGTTGTGGGAAGCCTCTTTCCACTTTCACCTTCCACCCTGTACTATATTTGGGTAGGAATCCTCTATCCAACAAATATTTGATCTGTGTATAATAATTAGTGTTAGGAATATGCACAAAAACAAAAACAGTTGGTGACATACAATTCGCATCCTCGGGCTGCGAATTATATGACAATCAATCATACACAATTCGCATCTTAGGTTGCGAATTGTATGGCAGCCTTGATAGGCTGCGAATTGAGTTGGACACAAGCTGCGAATTGTGTCCAACATAGATAGACTGCGAATTAAGTTATGGACAGGCTGCGAAAAAACATCTTGATTACTCAGTCATTCGCAGCATACCAGATCTCATTTCGCAGCATGCATACTAAAAATGTGTTCAGATTTAAGTGTATAGTTTGGAATATTTACCAGTAGTGCAGGTGTTCTTGCGGTGGGGTCTATGGCATGAAGCTTAGGCAGAAGCGAGTTGTAGTTTGAAATTGTTCTTCCGTCAACGTCGATGACGAGCAACGTCCAGTGGTTTGTATTGTCCTTCGACTCGGTGCACACTGGAACCATAATGATGTTGGCATCTTTGCGCCCCTTCCTAAAAGCCATGTCCACCAGATTTTCCACTTGCCACCCTTCTTTCATTTGATGCTGCATCCAAGCAAGAGTATATTAAAGTGATAACATTTCTGAGAACTTTGGTCTATTTACGTGAGCTAAACTTACCGCAGTCATGCCAGAAATCAGTATGGCGTCGTGATGCTTTCCTTTAGCTTTAGTGCATGGAACTTTGTAGTCTGCAACTTCAAGCATCTTTCGAATCCAAGCATCAATAAGCTAACAAAGGAGTTGTAGATTTATGTTAAATATAGAATACATATTTGAAACATTGAAAATAAAGTTGGTTGACAATTGGATACCTTTACGTCCAGCTCCAGTTCTAAAGGTAGTGCCATGAGATCACTCGCTTGCAGCCTGATTCCGTACGTAAACTTGGACTCCGGTAACTGCCATACCACTGGATCAGGGGTGTCGCTCTCGTAGGCTTTCACCAGCTGTATTTTGTGGTATTGTGCCACATCGATACGCTCAGTGACTTTGGTTTTCTTTGGCCAGTCGCTGTATTCTACTACTGGCGGTTCCCGCATTGTTATTACGAACTCTTCTTCTTCCTCTGCCACTTGAGGCTGCGTTTGTGTCAGTAGCGCAAAAGTTGGCTCCTCTATCTCTTTAACTGTCTCGAGCTTATTATGAATCAAAAATCAAAAGTAGAGGGCGTCAGTGATTATAAGTGCAACGAGTCTAAGCAGTTCGCAGCTTAGGCTGCGAACTGTAAGGTAGCAGTTAAATAAATTTATTATTATATATCAGGGTAGGGTGCGAACTATTCGAGGTTCCACTGAACATTTCGCATCATACCCTGATATTTGTTTGTAATACTCCAATCAGCATTTGCCACAAGTCACATGTTATGATGCGAAATCATTGTAAGTAGGCCTTACCGCACGGTCAGCGACAACCACTGCCGTTGACTTTTTCGGCATAGAGGCTGGATCGTGTCGGCAGAAATCATTAATGTCATCCTCCGACATGTTCTCCAGAGACCGTTGTATTATAGAATCGTAATATACATTATCAATTTCATTTAAAAATATCTGTGAAACTTGAGTACTAATACCATCAACAAAAGCATCAGGTAAACCTACTGTGTTATCGTGGGACTCTGGAGCTGGCAGTTGATTTGTTACCGGGCCTACAGTTTGACGCTGGCTTAGCAATTCTGACTTTGCTGACAGCACCGTTGGTCTTTGAGGTTCCACCGAAGAATTGGTTTTGTCTTCTAAGGATTGTCCTTCCTGGCTGAGTAGTTCTGTCTTCTCACCGGGATGGACAGGTTCTGACTCTTGAGGTGCTACCTCTTGAGTTAGCCTTTCTCTCTTCGCCAAGGTTATCTGTTGCTGCTGCTGTTGTTCTTCTTGTCCTTGTTGTTGCTCTTGTTGCCGGTCATCGTGTTGAACCTGTGGCGTCTGGTGTTCTTCGAGTTGTTGTTCTTCTTGTTGTTGCTGGGGGTGTTCTTCTTGTTGTTGCTCTTCGTGTTGTTGTTCTTCTTGTTGTTGCTGTTGTTGCTGTTGTTCTTGTTGTTGGGGGTGTTGTTGTTGTTCTTCTTCTTGTTGCTGTTGCTCGGAGTGTTCTTCACCTTGTTGCTGTTGTTGCTGTTGTTCTGTTTGCTCTTGTTGTCGTTTCTGGCGGTGTTCTTCTTGTTGGTGCTGTTGTTCCTGTTCTTCTTGTTGTTGGGGGTGTTGTTGTTGCTGCTGGTGTTGCTGTTTCTGCTGGTGTTGTTGTTGTCTTTCGGTCTCCTATTTCATACAAAAGCATAAGTTAATCATCGTGTAATCATATTTCGCATCCTGACCTGATATCTATGTTATACATTCCCCCCTTTATTACATATTTCGCATCCTGATCTGATATATATGTTATACACTCCCCCAGTTTATTACATAGTTCGCATCCTGACCTGATATCTATGTTATAAATTCCCCCAGTTTAGTACATATTTCGCATCCTGACCTGATATCTATGTTATAAATTCCCCCAGTTTAGTACATAATTCGCATCCTGACCTGATATATATGTGTAATAACCAGACCACCAATTTATTACATAATTCGCAGCTTAAGATGCGAAACGGTTGGCCATCACTGCACAATAGTCCTGATATTTGTTTAATAACATCATATGGTCTACTTACATTATTTACCTTCTCTGTATGTGTCTCGATGATGGGTGAATTGTGGGCATCCTCATCCCTTTCTTCCGGCAGTACTCCAGGAAGGAATGTTTGCTGATCAGCATTAGACACGGATGCTTGCTGATCAGTTGATTTTTGTCCCTCTGGAAGTGCTGCTGGTATCTGCTTTATTGGGCTTTCAGTACGGCAGATTGGCAGAGAGATAGCATTGTGGAGTTGTTGTGCTTCAAGTTCCGCTATCTTGCGTTTCAATTCTTTCAGCTGCAAAAATGATAGCAAACTTTTCATAAACATATTAAGTGCTGATTGTAGTGATTATTTAAGGTTCAAGGCATACTTACTTCTCTGGCCTGTTTTTCTATTTTTCGCTCGTACTTGTTCTTGTCGGCGTACGTCTTCAAACGCTTTGATTGAGCAGCAATATCGGGATTAGGGTTTGTGCGTTTGAATAAATAATCACCGATTGTTTCACTCATACTGGTTGTGTCGGTGTCGGAGGGCTCTTGCCTGGATTTGCCTTTGGGTTGTGGTGGAATTGTTTTCTTTGGGAGTCTTGGTGGTGGAATCGATGGCTCGGGTGGTGTTGGGTGTTCGAGTGTGGGAGACATCACCTTATTTGTTACACTCTGTGTTGCTGGTCTCCTTTTTTTTGGTTTTGATGCTGTGCTTTTCGACCTCTTCCTAGGTCTTTCTTCCGGTGAAGGAGGTACCGTTACTTCTGCATCTTCACCATGTTCATCGTCTTCTCTTTCTCCGAAAGCTTCAATTTCAGCCTCGGTAAGCTGTAGTGGACCTTCTAAAACCTACCAACACATGCACATGTAAGTAAATTAATTGTTTCGAAAGAATAAGGGTGTAGACAAACAAATTGTTTTTTATAATCAGTTCGCATCATATGATGCGAACTGTGTGGTTTTAAATCACATTTTGCATGTGAAGCTGCGAAATGATTATGGGTCAGTATGATGCGAACTATATGTAAAACATATGATGGGAACTAAGTGTAAACCATATGATGCGAACTAAGTATTAAACATATGATGCGAACTGTGCTGAACATGAAGCTGCGAAGTAAAATTCATATCAGGCTGCGAAATGTTTGAGATATTTTTATAAGCAGTTCGCATCATAGGTTGCGAACTGTATGCACCCCAAGTTCAATACATATATTGAGCTTATACCTCGTCAGCATCCAGGAGTGGTGTTTTAATAAGATACCCCATGGTCGATGCGTGGCACTCTAACCCCAACCATTTGAAGAACCTTGGTATCGAGGTTGGCTTCGCTACCTCGTGGCCGATTGTTGTGTGCTCCATGATGAAGGGCTGCATGGGGACAAGTTTTATCAACACGGTGCTATGTACATAACTAATTGTTATATTGAATAGATCAATCTTACAACTATAAGGGCGACGCAGCCGACGATTTTATCGGCTCTTTCTACTCCTAAGCAACTCCTGATAGACTGTCGAAGCTTGAACAGAATCGATCCAGCCCAGTCGTAATTGTTTATTCTGTTGAGGTCTTCAACGTAATAAACCGTGCTCCAGCCCAAGATATCTCCAGATACGGAGTAGAATAGCGTGGAGCACAAAAACAGTATCAGCAGCCTCGCCACGTCTTCCAATTCATGTTCCCCTCCTTCGTTTATGGCCTTCTCTATACCCTCCTGTAAAACCAATGACAACATTCTATGTTAGAAATGTACAGAATCTTTCTTTATAAAGATGAAGTCCATTTTAGACGTACCTTTATGATGGCATTTGTTATTGTTTTGGTATTACTAGCTGATGCTTTCCTGCCAGTTTTTGACATGAAGTATTTCTTCATCATCCTTGATTCGTCCTCCCAGCCGGCTTCATACTTGTTGTGAAAAGCGCCGGTTTTTGTTAACTCCATTTTCTCGGTGCCATGCCTCAGCCCGAATATGATCTTGATATCGTTTGTAGTTAGCTTTACATACTTGTTGCCAATCCTAAAGGCGTCTCTTTCCAAAGAGAGAATTTCTCGAGGATATACTGAATGATTGAGTAGAATTTTTTCCTAGGCAGCTCTTCCTCATTACGGATTTCGAACGCCGTTTTCAGAAGCGTGTAGAAGGGTGTGTTTCTACACGCTTCAATGTGGGCCCTTGTAATACCCATGCCTTTGAGTAGCTTCAGAAGGCTCACCAACCCTGATCTGTAGTAGCTGGGTTTTGTTGTCATGCTTTCTGCACAAACACAAATCAGTTGGAATGTCACAAATAATTCGCATCACAAGCTACGAATCGCATACATATAAATACTGGCTTAACAGACAAGCTGCGAAATAAGTTCTGACAGGATGCGAATTATGTATCTCAAGCTGCGAACTGTTTGTAAATAAGTATAACTATACAATCGAGCTGCGAATTGCTTGCATTGTGGGTGATCAGGATGCGAACTGTTACACTTTTTACATGCACGTTGCAGGGATCTGGGAATTATGCAACAAACACCAAAATCAACAATGAACTACCTAATGCAGATCTAACATACATAATATTTCTCAGGAGAGTATCAGTATTACATGCAACTAAAATTATACCCTGGCTTCGACTATAAACCCATAAACTGAGCAACTATCGTCAGTAGATACTTCATTCTAGTACCAAAAGCAATGCCTATCGTGAATTAAGAGAAAACAGTGGTTCAGATTCGAAAAAAACGCAAAAAGAAGTACGCTTTCCACCATAATGCATACCTGTTAAATTTCACCGGCCGGAGAACGAGATTTTATCGTTTCAGAGACGACTTCACGACAACTTTGTCGAACGAGATTGAAGGTGTGTAGTCTGTCTGAGTAAAAGAGTCTGACCGGTGCGATAGTGACGAAGGTGAGAAGCTGTAGGGTTTCTGGGTTTGAGAGAGAGAGAGTATCACGAAGTCGAACGATTTGTTTTCTGGTGGTTTCTAAAATTAGAATTTTGCGTTTGTTTAGGGTGATAGGAGGGTCGAAAAAGTGGGATGGAATTGAAAAATGGGTATATATAGTGGAAGGGTATTTTTGTCCAATTTATTAGTCTCGGTATTAAGTAACACTATGTTAAAAGCGGGTGCCGCCGGGTAATAAGATAGTTGAGTGGGTATTTTCAGGTACTTTTCTCATTATTTTAATAATCAAGCGTGTAATTGTTAATTTATTTCATACCCCATTTCTTTTAATAATCAACGAGATATTTTTTGTAAAATTGTATAGGCTAATTTCTTTTTTCTATCCAAAGAACTTTATTAAATAAAAAGGGCCCAGAAACAAGGAATTACAATAGTGAAATTTAAAGTCCAAGAATGAAAGGGCTTATAAGGTTCAAAGATCGAAGATTAGAACAAAATATATAACTAATTTTACAGTTAAAAAATGTGTCCTTCCAAAATTTTACAGTAAAAAAATAGACGCCCTCTAAATAATATCTCAAAGATTTAGGAAGCTCAGAAACTGAGAATAACTCAAAGACTAATCGAGCATAACAGAAGATTTCTCCTAGAAGGCTTTAGGAGAAAAACTCTGCTAAAGTTTGATGCAATACCAGACCAATAAGGATGAGCAAATTTTCATTTAACGCCTGAAAATGGATTCCAGGTACTGATTCAATTCGACGCTAAGGAAGGATTGTTATTTTACTGAGGAAATCAAGTATACACAAGAGAATTAGGTTGAAATAATTGATAAAACGCAAACTAAGTCAAGAAACAGAAGGAAATGAACTGCAGGAAACAGAGTAGCATCTATCGAGCTACTGAAGAATTGAGGAATAAGCCAATGGCCGAGGAAGGAGCTCAGTGATAACTCAGGTAAGATTAAAGTAGAAACATTCCTCTATTAGATTATGATAATAGATGATAGAACAACAATGAATCTGATAAGCTTGATTAAGGGGAATCATGAGAAAACAAATCTAAGCAATTGTTAGTTAGTAAAAGAAATGAAAAATAAGAATCAAGATATATTAGATAGACAGATTTACCAAAGATAATTCAAGGAGATTTAGACTTCTATTCTTTTCTTATATAACCCACTCCCAGATTCTCTAAGAAGCAAATAGCTTCAAGTTGAGTAGAAGCCTAGAAATTGAGATAATCCATCTTAATTTTACATTTCAGAGTCCATCTAGTGAGACCATCGTGGAGAGCCCTGGATTCAACTTTGACACGGGAGAGTTTGCCATAGAAGTTGTTGTATCCATGGATGATCTTGCCATTACTGTTTCGAATGATGATCACTCCACTTGATTCTCTAGAGGGAAGGCAGCAAGTGTCAATGTTGAGTTTTCATCTTCCAAGAAGATGGGGATTCCAAGTGAGGTGAGTAATTTTCTTGGTCTTGTTGAGATGATTGATACTTCCCATAGATATTGCTGCATTTTCACAATTTTTCCAATGTTTATGCTTAATAGATTAACATCATCAAGACTGGAAACAATATGCTTAATAAGATTAATAGATGAGATAGAAGAGAAAAATCTCCCTTTGATTTTGAATTTGTTCCTAGTCTGCCATTAAACCCAATTAATGATAACATGCAGAATTATTTTGATGTGAACTTTTCTTGAGGAAGACCAGAACCAACATCTAGTAATATGAACTGGAGACATGAACTTGCTGATTCTGATCTTGAATAAATCTGCATTGTAAGACCAAATACTCCAAGCAAAAGAGCAAGAGACAAATTGTGATCAGTAGTTTCTAAATGTTTACACAACTGACACTTGAAAACCAAAGTTATATGGTTATATTGCATAATAGAGTCAGTTGAAATCAATTTATGAAAGAGCCTCCATGATGGAATTTTCTATATCCTCTGAGTCGGCTTGTACGTCCTATGCTGTTATTGTTAAAAAAACACAAAACTGATTTAGAATACTTTCTAATGGGTTACTTCCAGAAAACAAACCACATTTCTCTTCAATTCGAGAAACGAATCAAATATAGTCTTGAAATGCAAAGGAAACTCGTGTGGTAAAGTTTAGTCAAGAAATCCATAAAAGATAGACTATGGAGGACTTCTTAGAAAAAATGAATTTGAAAATGCAATGCAATATGACAGTTTGGGACTCAAGACATTTGCTTCTGGAACTTAACTGTATAAAAGACTTGTGCAGCTTATGGAGAAAGAACATCTGGCAGGTGCAATCCTTAACGATGCGTCTCCTCAAATGGACGCCTCATTTCAATGTCAAAAGAGAATGTCTTGTATATGGATTAAATTAGGTCATCTTCCTAAATTTTATATAATGAAAGATGATTACTTTTATATCTAAGTCTATAGGAAATTCCCTTCAAATAAAAATGCTAGATAGAAATCAACCTTACCATAACTCATGCCTGATATGGATGTAGGAATTTAAGAACTAAAATGTAAATAATATAAGTTTAGTAGAACAATTATGACTATGTAATTCTATTGAGGACTATGAGTAATTTTTCCCCTTTTATGTAACCATTTTCAGTTTGAAGCTGAGTCTTAACGCCTCTATATAAAGGGCAAGGCTGAACTAATAAAGAGGTTGAACATTTTTTGATCTAACACACTTGTGCTCTGACTTTCTCTCTCTAAAAACTCTCTCTCTAGAATTCATGTATTACTTTTTCCTAAAGCAATACTTTTAGTAACTAAACTCACCAAATTGGCGACTCGGCGGAGGACGATTAAGAATCAGTGACTTGTATGTTTGAATTTTAATACAATCTTCTTGTTTTTTTCGTTTGAACTCCATATAATGAATCCCAAAAACAATTCATAACTTCGATCGACGATGGAAACTTTAAAATATGATTTGAAAAGAAATGAAAACAGGCTGGATGGATCAACTCCGATCCAAACTCAATCAGACATTGAGGTGCGCATGAATCAACTTTTAGATAAAATAAACATGCTTAACGAAAAATATGAACAAAGAGAACAAGAAATTCACTCGGCAAAGCTCAAATCCGAGGTGAGACAAGAAAATGAGAAAGCTGATATGAGAGATCAATCTCATCGATCCTGTGCTGATTGGCGAGCTAGAAGTGAACATAAAAAAGCACACTTCGAATCTCTTAAAGAGCGTTATTCCTCTCGCAAAGGGAAAAAAGACAAGAATAAGTATTTAACTTCTAGTGATGAAGAGGTAGAAAGATCTGCTTCAGGCTTTAAAAGATATATGAGTTCTTTGAAAGAGGAACCAGATAGAGAGCAGCCGAGGAAGCATAAAAAGGAATACAAATCTAAAAAGGACAATGTTCCCCGTTCTACGTGGTGTGAATGGAACACTTCGAATCAGTATGCTGAGACTGATAGAAATCTGTATGCAGTAACGGGAACTGATGATCAGTTTGTGCATGGTGTCGATTGGATAAATTCTCCATTAATGAGTGAGATTCGATCTATAACGCTTCTGAAGCGTTTTGACATTGCTAAGGTGGAAAAGTTCAACGGGATGCAAGATCTCGATGATGACATCGAACAATTTAAGAACTGCAATGATGAATTTTGAAGATGACGACCGGCTAGTGTGTCGTGCATTTTCACAAAATTTTAAAAGAACGACTTTAAAGTGGTGTATCCGGATTCCGAGGGGATCCATCACAAACTTCAGGGATTTTTACACTACTTTTCGAAGGTAGTTTGTGGGGAGTAAGGAAATGAGAGCGAATGGGGATATCATTATCCAGTGCAATCAGGAATCTAGAGAGAAATTGAAGGATTATACGAAGAGGTTCGTTTTGACTAAAGAAAGTTTGGAGAATTGCGAAGAAAATTTGGCGATTACAGCTTTTCGCCAAAGTCTATTGCCAGGGGATCTGGCCAATGAAACTACAAATAGGACAGTTTTAACTTTTGGAGCCTTGATGGCTCAAGTTGAGGATCAGATTAAGGTTGATGAGTCAACTAGGATCCAATGAGGACCGGTTAGTACTCCAAATAATTCGAGTCAGGTGGCCAATAATCAAGGACAACCCTCGAATGGTAATCAACAGACACGACAGAAGAACAACAACTTGCCGCCTCAAACTGGCGGATATTCAAATCATGCTCCATTCTATAACTATAACAGGTTAAGAGAAAATCAATGGGTTAGGCCAGAATACTATGCTTCCTAAATTTTAGGAATACTGTAGCCGCCATATGAGAGGCAGTTTGGAGACCTTCAGATTTGACCTTTTCAGCAGTTAGGTTATCAGTATGTTTTGCTTTGAGCTTTTCCATCTCCTCTTGATGAGAGGCAGTTAGCTTTTCTTTCTCAGCAAACTGTTGTGTTAGCAGATGATTTTTCACGAAGAGTGCTCCTTGAATAAGATTAGATCATACTGCCTCGAATATATGGAATTGCTCGACCATCCTGCCTTGAAAATTTTCCCTTAGTTGTTTTTCACATTCTGCAACTCCTTTGTAGCGGACTATATCTTTGGCCAGTTGTTTCAAATGATCTTGAGAAGCCTCAACTTGTGAAGCAAACGCCTTTGCTGCAATATCGAGATTGGGAAATGGTTGGAGTGCAGCAAGGACTTCAGGATCGGGTGGAGGAGGAGGAAAATATGTTGGGCTAGGACAAGGAATCATATCCAAAGTTGTAATTGGAATAGAGGCACAAATGATTTCTGAAGACACTTCGTCGGTTGTCCTTCTTCTGAAGTGATGCGTGTGAGTCTGAATATTTTGAAGGACAGGATCGTCTTATCCAGCAAGCTCATATGAGTTGTTGATATTAATAAGCTGTCGGGATCGAAGTGGTCAGTGTTTAGATTTTCATCTTCAGCATGATCCTCAATGATGATCAGAGCATCATTATTGGTCGTTTACTCTTCGAGAGGATGATTTTGTTGATTTCTAACAATCGTGGTTTATTCTTCATCGGCCAATGCGTATTCAATGATTTTGGATTGTTTCTTTTGCTTCCCATGAGGATTGGAGGAAACTTTTTTTTTTCTTCAAAGAAGGTTCTTTCTCTTTTTCTTCTTTGATGGGTGAAAGCGTATGCTCTCCTGCTTTTCTCTTGCGATGTCTAGGCTTTGACGGTGTTAAAAGGCTATCACCAAATGTGTTAGCTGCCTTTTTACTTTTCTTTTCCTTTTTTTCCTTTTCTTTCTTCTTATTGGGTAGATGACTTTCCAACTTATTGTGGAGGGGGAGGAATACCTTGCAATCAGGTTGAACTAATCTTTTACAGGTGAGATGAGGATTGGGTTCATCCATCAGATTTTAAGGAGGCAATGCTCCTTCCGTGATCGAAAAAGATGAGTGTGAAGGAAGTTGATCAGTTGGAAGACAGTTTGGAAAGTGTTGTTCCACACATTTTCGGCCCAGACGACAAGATTTTTAAAAATATCCTTGGTTGTTTACCGACGTATAGCATATTGTCTCTGAATTTCTGAAATAATTATGCAAGTAAATAATTAATGAGGAAGATAGAGATGAGATCTATCTTAAAGTATATAATATTCGAAGTACTTACGGTTGCTTCTCTACATGAGATTTAGTTTTGATGGGTTGGCATCGAATATCTCTTTGATATTCTCCCATGCTCTAGAGATAAAAATATACCTTTTCTTCCAGAGTTTATCAGCTTCCAGGAGATCTCGATGATTTTTAAATCATCTACTAAAGTGAGGTAGTAGAAGGGGAGCTTCAGACCTTTTGATAATTGGGTTAAGAGATGAAATCCTTGAGTAGGGCAACCATTCATTACAGACATAAGAGTGAACCATTAATTTGGTGTCACTTGAGTAGGGAATAGGTTGAGAAGTTCGATGTACTCCACGATCATAGGATCCAGTGGGAGCCGAAGACCCCAATTAATGATTTTGGGGTAAACCACCAATTCATCGTCTTTTCAGTCTAAGGGAGTTTCTCTTTTCTTAGGCAGTCGAACAGTGATGTTCTCTCCCATTCCCTATTGCTTCTGGATCTTCTGGTTTTTGGATTTTTTCTAATAAACTGGATGGAGATTGACCAAAGAATATAGGTTTTGATCGGAAAGCTTGAATTTTCTTATGAAGATGCTGAGAAAGTGTGAAGAACACGTTGAAGGTAGCTAACAGTATGCTTTTTTCTCTCTCAATGAATTTGTATTGTGAGAATGAAAAATGAAGCTACTAATTAATTTATAGGAGGATAGGAAGAAATGTAGAAGTGGAAAGGACTCTATGATGATAGAGCAAAATGCAAATCGGTGAAAAGCTTATGAGTTCGACATCTGTCAGACTAGCTAGCTAGCTATGAATCTAGTAGCTAGGCATTTATGATGAATCTGAACGGTTAGATTTGTGGGCAGTTTTGAAAAATTCGAAGACTACCATTCTCCAATTTCAGTTCGATGACTGTGTTCTGAAATTTCTTTTAAAAAGATTCGAGGAGAAAGAAAAATAGATTACTGAGTTTTTTACTTCGAATATTCTATTGAGTTTTTTACTTCGAGTTTTCTATTGAGTTTTTCACTTTGAATTTTCTGATATGGATTCTTGGAAGGATTCGAAGACATTTAGTTCTCATTCATTTACTGACATGAGAACTAGGGGGTTACTGATATGCAAGTAGGAATTTAAGGACTAAAATGTAAATAATATAAGTTTAGTAGAACAATTATGACTATGTAATTCTATTGAGGACTAAGGGTAATTTTCCCCCTTTTATATAACCGTTTTTAGTTTGAACTTTAATCTTAGCACCTCTACATAAAGGACAATGCTGAACTAATAAAGATGTTGAACATTTTTAATCATTATCCATAACAATAAAGAGTTTAAATTTTTTAAATATGTTGACTAAAGACCCTAATTTTATTCCTTTTATTGAGAACAATTAGAATAAAAGTCTAGATGGCTATCCTATGTTTGTTTAATGACGGAAACTCAACAGGTTAAAGCTTGGATTGAAAGATTAGAATAGAACCTATTTTGGTAATATTTTTGAGAAAGTTTAGAAGGCTCAATTGAAGGCTAAGGAAATGGAAATCATCCACCAATATAGTAATATCTTGGAATCTAAATGCAATCTTAATAAGTCTAATGCTGATCTTACTCTAACTCTTAAAATGGAAGAGAGCTACTGGATTCAAAATGTTATGCATGTTGGCTTTAGGAGGGAGATAAGAACACAAAATTATTTCATAATTTTGTCAAAATAAAGAAGGAAAAATGCAAGCATCATTAAAATTAAAGATGATGGGGTTTGGCTTACTAAAAAAACATTTAATTGGGGCTTCTGTTGTGAACTGCTTCAAAGGCTTCCTAACTAACTATCCATATACCTACAAGGAGAATGAAGATGAGTTGATGAACAATTCTGTATTTAACTATATTCCTAAGCTTATATCTGATTCTGATAACATTTACCTGATGTCTGATCCTTCCGAAAGAGAAATTTATGATGTAATCTGTAATCTCAACCCTTCCAAAGCTGCAGGGATGGATGGTTTTATCAGTGTCTTCTACAAAACCTATTGGCATATTATTAAAGAGGACTTATGTCAGGACATGATATCTTTCATCAAAGGTAATAAAATACCTAAAGGGGTTCTTGCCACAAGTGTTTGTCTCATTCCTAAGTCTTCTAATCCTATTTTATGGAAGGACTTCATGCCAATAAGCCTGTGTAGCCTTCTTAATAGAATAATGTCTATGATTGTTAATAATAGGTTGGTTTCTATTCTTCCCAAAGTCATATCTAGAAATCATGCTGCATTTATTCCTAATAACACTATTCAGGATCATATCCTAATAGCTAAAGAACTACTTTATGATCTAAACAAGAATAAGAGGCCTGATAATATACTTATTCAGTTAGATATGTCGAAAGTATTCGACAAGCTTTCTCACATTTTCATTCTTAAAGTCCTTAAAATCTTTGGGTTTTCTAACTGCTTCATAAGTCTGATTGAAAGTTCAATAGGTTATGTCTATGTTTCAATTCTTCTTAATGAAATGTTTTTGGCTTCTTTAAAACTAGAAGAGGTCTCAGGCAGGGGGTCCCCTTTCCCCCCAGCCTTTTTATTCTAGCTGAAGAGGTATTCATAAGGGGCTTCCATAATCTTTTTATTGGAAACAATATTATACATTACTACTCTAGAGGGAATATGTTTATCCCTTCTCTAGTCTTTGCGGATGATATATTAATTTTTACTAACAGTTTAGTGAAGTCCACTAAAAAACTAGGGAATATGGTTAAGCTTGGAGCATTTGGAGTCATTATGCAGCATTATTTAAAATTGAGATTTTCAAGCATATGACTGTCACTCATATGATGAAAGTCTTGTTTTGGTCTACTAGTTCTAAGAGCCATATTAGGACGATTATTCCTGTTATTATCCTCTGGACTATCTGGCACTACAGAAACACGGCTAAATTCAGTGATTTAGATGTCAACACTGAGCTACTCACCATGTATATCAACAATGTGATTATTAGCCTGGATATCTCTAACTCTCTCAGAATCAATCACTTGAAAGGAGATACCCATATATCCAAAAGGATGGGGTGTAAACCTGGGTTCCTAAAGCTAAACATTGATGCTGCAACTCTGAGGAATAGGGAGGCTAGTGGAGATGTTATCATCAGAAATCATCAAGGTATGATTGTTCTTAGGGCTTCTAATTTGTATGGGAATCTAAACCCTCTAATGGCTGAGCTGAGGGCTCTCTTTGATGGCCTTATTCTGTGTAAACAGAACAAGTGGGACAAGGATAAGATAGAAACTGGCTCTCAGCCTATAACTAATTTACTTGCTTCTCGTAATTATCCTTATCATCTTAAACTAGCCTAAATTGTTAGAATATTTATCTCTTCAAACATGACCATGTGTAACATTTCAAGGTTCCAAAATATGGCAGCCGATTGGCTTGCCAAATGGACCTTGAAATACTAACAGAAATTACATTTTAATGAAAATCAGTCTCCAAATCAATATAAGCTATTATAAATCTAGAAAGCATGAATTTGGGGGTACCTAATATAAATGATTGAGTTAATGGCTCTATCTTGAGGTACTACTAACCATGGTACCAAGTTTTACTTGAGGGAAGCCACCTTTTTCTTCTCTCTTAATATTGCAGGTATGAAGCTTCATCTCTTATGCGGGATCAACTGGAATCAGGCGTAATAATGGAGATCTATTCTCAATCTTGTTCTGGAGAGTAATTTTGCTGAACTGAAGACCTCGATAGCTATCCTTTACATACTTAGAGACCAATCGGGTTGTTGAGGTACACCTCTTTCAATCCAGTTATAGATCAGGTGTCGTGTCGGTGGAGTCGTGTCGGACTAGTGGTGGATCGAAGATAGTTGGCCAGGAGCTTCTTCTCCTTTATATAGGCTTGATGGATTGCTAGTAGAAGTAGGGTATCGTGGAGCTAGGATCAGTGAAGAGGGTTGTGATAAATAGGGTTCTCAGATCTCAAGATTTGAGAGCAAACACGTTTTTTTTGTTGGGTGAAGCTCTTTCGCCCATATGATTTATTATTTTCTCCATCTCGAATTTCTAAAAAAAATACTCAACACTTGCTTTTACCATCTAGCCCTTAATTTACTTTCTAATTTATGTTTTGATGCCACTATGCACTATCCAACCCTTATTCCAACAAACACATCGTTAAGTCAAATTAGAGCCAACATATATCATTTGACTCCTAAAATTAAACATTAAAAACAAAAACAAAAAACTCAAATTTCTTAAAATTTAATCATAGAAAAGGAATAAAAAAACCCAAACCAAAAATTCAACACCTCAGAACATCACCGAATCAACCAACAAGATAATTTAATCTTGTAAAAATGAAAACAAACAAAAATCAGAGAGTCAAGAATAAATAACAAGTTAAAGTTTTTTTAAAAATAAATAAACAAATCAAAAACAGATTTATAAAGTTGTATAAAAGTAATTCGATACTAAAAAACCAGAAATATGTTCATGGAACTTAATATAGTTGGAAAAAAAATTAAAAAAGAAATTCATAGCAAAAGAGTTCTGGGAACTGCAATTTTTTATGCATATCGAGTTTATAGAACTCGCTATGCAGAGTACAACCGACTTCATAGAACTCTTTCCAACCGATAGATTAAAAAAAGGATAGGAGAGATATGTACCTTTGATATTGCTTCAATCGAAAATGGTGGCTATGTTTTTTTTCTCGGTTGAAAGAGTTGATGGTTGTGTATTTATATTGATAGGATTAGAGTTTATTGGTGGAAGTAAATATGGTAGGTCTAAGGTTTCTCGGGAAGAAGGTAAAAAAGATTCTTTGGAGTAAAATTAAAAAAAAGTAAATTAATAATTTCTTTTATGGAAGAAATAACAAAGTAGAGTCTTTTTTGAAATATGGAGGAAATAAAAAATCTTATGGAGGAAATAGCTTCACCCTTTTTTGTTTCTTTAAAATCCCGGCTATAGTAGATTTCTCTACTTTTGTATTAAATTTTGGCCTATTTTAAGGACTGGTCCATGAAATAGATCCGTTTTAATTTTAAAAAAAAACTGACCGAAAGTTAACGATAATAAAAATAAAAAGTACAAATAACTACATAAAACGGTGATGGCAATACGATATACAGGAATGAATGTGGGTAGTTAAAATTTCTTTTGTACATATCGAAACTATAAAAACTAGAGCTGTTAGGGGGCCTCCCAACCCGATAACCCGCCCGGGACCGGACCGGTAAGGCCCGCCCGAGACCGGTCCGGATAGCTTAGGGAGCGGGTTGGGAGCCAAAATTTTGGACCGACTCTCTTACCGGTCTGGACCGGTCCGCCCGATAACCAGCCCGGTAAGGGAGATATATAATTTTTTTTCCTAATCTATGTATATTTTTAACTAAAACCTTAAAACAATTATGATAAACTAGCAAACCCGCCCGTTAAGAGTCGGACCGGACCGACTCGACTCTTAACGAGCCGGTCCCGGTCCATCATATTTGACTCCCTTCGCTTAGCGGTCTGGCTCGACCCGCCCGGTAGCTGAACGAGTCGGTCCCGGTCTCGCCCAAACCCGGACCGACCCGACCCGATAACAGGACTAATAAAAACACAGTATATTAAAAAACAAAAATACTTTTATAAAATTTTCAACGTCTAAAATATAAGTTGTAAAATAAGATTTTTTATAACTTTTTTTAAAAACAAAAATAGGAAAGGGCTCAATTAAGAGTTTTACATAATAATTGGCTTAGAAGTAATATAGCCAAAGAAAATTGAAATTTGGTAAAACACCAATTTCCTCTAAAACAAAACCTAATTTCAGAATTGAATTCTGCAATTCAATCAAAACAAGGCGTGAAAGAATTGCCTTCACAGACTCCATCTCCAACGCTTCTTCCTTCCTTTTGCTCCATCCTTCCCTATCTTTCACCGTCTTCCTCTATCCCTACAAGACAAAGAAAAAATAGGCAGAACTCCTAACTGGATTGAGATAAGTAACCCAAACCAATGCTTTCTAAGAAAATAATGACATTAGGCTGAGAATGGATGATAAAAGGATTGAATGAAGGTTTTTCTTTGTATCTCAGAGTCCATTTAGCTAGTGAATCAGCTTGATTTTGGACTATAGAGATGTACGTAATCACCATAGGAGAAACAATGGTTTGACAACAGATCTTAATAACCGGGTATAGATACCAGGGGGTAATGCCGGCCGCAAGCAGACTGATAAGAGTCTGACAATCCGATTCGATGTCGGCATGTAACCAGTGATTTTGCTTACAGATTAGCAAGCCATCAAGGAGAACCTGAGTCTCAACTAAAAGAGGGGAAAGTTTCCCATAAGTATTGCGAAAGCACTGTAAGACCTCACCCCGATGATTTCTGAAAACTCCAGCGCCACTGGCTTTAGCAGTTCTCAGAACAGATGCGTCAATTTTAAGCTTAATTCGGCCTTCAATCAGACGAATCCAGATAAGATAATGAGGCTTAGATTTAATAACAGGACAACCCAGAATCAGACTACCATTCTTGGTGTTAGACCAGTGATTTTTGGTTAAAACAGTAGCATTTAAAGAGATAATAATACGATCAATATAATTAACAATAGGTTTTATAACTTTGGACTATGTTGCTTTTATCAAATTCGAGCTTGAAAACTATACGCTGATCTATATACAACATATAATCTCATAGTGAAAGTTAAAAGCAACATCTCCTATATAATTTTTTATTAAACTAAATTATGCTTCCTTTTCTCATGTGTTCAAATTTAATGACTAAACTACACTATTAAAAACCTTTATATGTTATAATATGAGGAATATTATATAGGAAAATGTCACACTAAATACCTTTTCACCAAACCTATTATCATTTAGTACCTTAACTTTCTTTTATGCCTACTAAACACCCATCTCGGCAAACTAATTCCTTTTTAATACCCAGCTTATATTTTCATTCCTGAAATACCCTCAACATTTGGATCAATCTATTTTCCAACCAAAATTCAAATTTTGAATTCTTAATAGTACAACCTAGTCTGCTATTTTTAAAAGTTGTCATGAACCTATACATTACCTTATGAAGAAACCATTTTGAATACCTTCTCCTTGTTTAAACTGGTTCGCGAAATCATTTACAAGTAATATTATATATATTGTTATAGACCTGTTTATCTTCAACCTGATAACAAAGTTATCATCTGTATTTGTTATCAAGCTGGGTTTTGTATTTTTTTTCCACGCTTACAAGCTTTTATCAAACCTGGGTGTTTAAGCTTTATCTGATTTTGTTCTTGGCTGGGTTTTATATTTTTTATTTCCACGAGTACGAGCTTTCATCAAATTTGGGTGTTTAAGGGTTATCTGCTTTTGTTCTTGGCAACTGGTTTTTTTTTCAACCAGTAGAAGCTTTTATCAATATGGGTCTGTAAGTTGGGTTTTGTTACTATTTTTTTAGAATGTCAACTTTAATCTATTTATATTAAAGTCTCGCTTATAGCTGAAAATAGGTTTTTTTAAGTTTTTTCATAGTAGAGTTGAAACCAGGTTCGCTTGTACTGTAATGGCGTTTTGTTCTTACATGTCGTTGGGTTGAAGATGATACCAGTATTCTGAAATAACATGTTATACTATTTTGATTAAGTTCATGTATTCATTATTGTTTGTTACGCGACATGACGTTTTCTAGTCCCCCCAATCTCGCGCGATCAATTAATTGTTATTTTGTTTATTTTGTCATCTGAAGCGCTATAAGTTTGCCCCCAATTCTTGTGAAGTAAGCACGGGTTACTAGAGTTGTTCACTAACGCGAGACACTTGTAGTGCTAAACCACATCTCTCGCTACGTTGTTAGCGTTTTCAATTTCTCTTTTTTATATCACGCGATATACGCTGCTGCTAAATCTCCTTACACAGACGCGATTTAATATCGTATTTAAATAACGCGTGTCATGTAACCAAGTAATATACATCTCGCGCTTTGTCTTATGCAATTTACCAATCATCCCGCGCCTAGCCAAATACCTTTTATAATTTGCAGAGTATTAGATGCCCAAGCCAAAAGTTTGTATTTTCAAATATTTGAACCAGACCTCGATCGTTCCTTTGAGCGAGTTTGAAAACTTTGAAAGTGTTGAAAATTATATTGAAGGTAGATGGGATGATCTGGCTAGGGGTTGCTACACTATTACCTACTCCTGTGGCGGTCAAAACTAGTGTTTGTTTAATAACAAGACTGATTTCATTGGTTTAACTGTTTATCTCGACGTGGAACGTCTAAAAAGCGTTAGGTTCTTTATTGAAAAAAATGCGGATGGCATTTGTAAACAACCTACCGTAAGCTTTGGAGATCCCTGTGATGATAAATTTAAGTGGGGAGAGTAGTAATGGTTTAATCTGTTCGCAACATAAAAAAAGACATCTTGCCACTAGGGGTTGGGTTGATGCTATCACAGGAGTTGGTCAGACATTTTCTGATGGTGCCTCCGGTGTAAGGTTATCTTTATGCCGATATGCTTTAGAGCTTGGTTTTGCTTTCAAGTATATGTATAATACATCTACTAAGATCACTGCTTACTGTGTCAACAAAGAGTCAGGTTATAAATGGCGACTGTATGCATCAATAGATTCTAGCACTGTTTGATGATGATCAAACGGTTTGTCAACACCCATTCATGTAGCCTGGTATTTTACAAGAAAACAAGTAGGCATTTGACGTCTGATTTAATCGCAGATAAAATACATGAATCAATTAGGACAAGTCATTCTTTAACAACAAAAACTATTCAGTGTTTTATCAAACAAGACTATGGTTTGGATATTTCCTACCGTCTATCATGGAATGCTTTAGAAAATGCGAGGAGGGAAGTTTTTGGAGATAGTAATACTTTGTTTGGCTTGCTCAATGCTTATTTTAGAAGACTAAAAAGTCGGGATATTACTACTGATTGTCATTTGGAGGCTGGTTTTGGGAATGTCTTTAGGAGGTGCTTTGTGGCCTTCAGATCATGCATTCAAGGCTTTCACTCATGTCGACCATTGCCGTATGTGGACGGTACCCATTTAAACGACAAACATGGTGGTGTTTTGCTGTCTGCAGTGGCAAAGGATGGCAATAATGGTGTGTTTTAAAACTTCCTTTCATTTTGGTTTTTAGGTAAATGTAAATCAATATGCGAGTTAATAAGATATAAGCATGCATTTCTCACTAATTCGATCATAAGCCAATATCGAACGCGAGTTGTTATATAGCCAATGTTTATGATTCGCACGTCGTCGACTAGGACATCCTTAGCAATCACGCCATGCTTCTTTTGTTCATAGCTACCCATCGCGCGATAGGTTATATGCTATATGTACCACCTCGCGAGATAGGCGATGCCATCAAAATCAATCGTGCCTTAATGGATTCATATAGCCTTATATTATGGACTTCCTAAACCTATTTTCATTTTACAGGTATTTTTCCAGTTGCTTTTGGTATTTTCGGTGGTGAAGATTCCGATAACTGTATATGGTTTATGGAATGTCTTAAACCTCATTTGTTAAACCGTCAAATCACTTTTCTTTCCAACAGACACTCTGGTATTATTAATGTTGTTTCTGTTGTTTATCCAAACTGCTTTCATTCTTACTGTATATATAATCTCCTTAAGAATTTGAGGACAGCTCTTAATTGTACTAACCACGAGTTTAAGAAGAAGATGTCCAAAGCGATTCAAAATTTAGGCTTATGCTCCCACACTTGAACTTTTTAATGAGAGACTTTGCAAGTTTTTAAGTAGAGGTGGTAAAAAGATTAAGGCTTTCATCGAGAATTTACCTCCCGAAAAGTACGCCCAGCAATTCATAGTTGGGAAACGTTACGGGGCAATGACATCATCTGTTGCCGAATCCTTTAACAATCAGATTAATTTTTTTTTTGCAATCTACCAATTGTTGAAATGATAAACAAGATTAGAATGATGCTAATGACTCAGATTTCTAGATGTTATTTAGAAGAGCTAAGCTGGAACATTTATTTATACCCGAATATGAGAAGCAGTTTAAGAAGAATGTTCTAATCGGTCAAACCTGGGTGGTATCTAAGTCTTCTGCAAGATCATTCGAAGTTTATCTTGAACCAGTTATGGTTGTCAACATCCTTGATTTTAAGTGTTCATGTGGTTCATGGCAGCAATAGTGTTTTCCATGTCCTCACTCATTGGCTGCAATAACATCCGTTAACGAAGTTCCTATGACGTTGGTAGAACCATTCTACACTGTAAGTAATTATAGATCCACCTATTCGTTTAACATACCTACAATAACCGATTATGGTGAAAGTTCATCGTCTAACGAATCTGAAGGACCTGTTGTTCTACCTCCTAACGTAGAAAGGCGAGCTGGAAGGCCAAGGAAGAAGAGGATTCCATCTAGAGGAGAAGTATCATCTAGCCACTTGCGCTATGGCGATTGCTTGAAATTTGGACACAACCGAAGGACATGTGATATCACACTATGATCTTCCCGTCCTAACTTTTTTGTTTTAATCTGTTTTATTCAGTATGTATTATATTAATGTGATTCCAGGTGTTCTGTATCTTTCTTACTCATTGTCCCAAACTTTTTGAGTTGATACGCTTTAATCGTCTCGCACGCGAGTTATATTCAGTTGTTTCTCTACACACTTTTCATTTACATTAAAAACACTAATTATTTTATCTCTCTCTGACTTATAACGCAATTTAGCTTAGTACCAACTCCCGTCGTATTTGTGTGATTCCATTTCCCACTTACCAGGACATGTGAAGCTTATTTGACGCGAGTTGTATCTCAATGGTCGTACGCGAGTCATCCAATATTGTTTACTTCTGCGAATTATTAATTGTGTAGTTTCACGCTAGATGAGTTGAAACGCATCATATCACGCGATGTCTATGTCACATGACATCAAATTAGTTGAACTGACACCTATCACGCGATATTCAGTTTATGTAATGCGAGTCGAATTCAACTAGATTGTGACACGCGATGTTCATATTATAACGCGAGATCATTTGCTATAGAACTATCCATCCCTCAGATCATGCAATGTGTGTTTAATATTAATGTGTCCATTATTTGCGCGAGTCACTACGGACATACAACGCATGACAAGTTAATTCACTATGCATCTCTACTGTATTCTGTCTTTCAATTAGCTACTGTCACATACACTATCAAACTATTGCAACCATACCATCAAATCGATTCAGAAATTTAACATTGCAAAGAAAGGAAGACGAACTTAATACATATCGATAACAAAGGGCCTACGCATTCCCAGATACTAAACCCTAATAAAAAATGACTAAATGTTATAGGGTTTCACAATTATAATTCCAAAAAACTACTACACTTTGAAACAACCACAAACAGTTTTTAATTATCAGAAGAGTTACTCTCCTCTTCATTGTTCTCGTCATCCTCAGACTCTGTTTCCCACTCCTCTTCACACTCTTCCTCCTTCTCGTCTTGATCGTCCTCGTGTTCATCGTGGTCAGTTTCCTCGCCCCAGTATTTATCGTCCGATGAATCCTTTGAAGACTTCATAGGAGTTATCTTCCTCCTTATCGTCTGCTTTTTCTTCTTCTTATTCTTTATGATCGTTCGTCGTTTCAGATTCCAGTCGTAGTCAGAATCCTCGTCCGGCCACGACAAAGAGTATTCTGAGTCAAACTCATGCTCCGGTGAAAGTGAGGGAGAGAAATCATCTTTTGATTCGTTGGAAGAGTACACCGTCGTAGTTGAGTGCTTGTAGTCGGATTACCTCGAACCGACGTCGGAATACTCACCGTGAGAAGCTTTGTTGCCGTAGGAGTCGACTAAATAACCGCTCATGGTGGTGTTTTTCTTTTGTAAAGAATACCAAAAGGCTTTAGAAGTGTAATAGTCTAGTGGATAATCATGCAAGGAAGCGTGATACACTTATTTATATTATTTTGAAACCAAACACTACCGTAGTTTTCAATAAATGCACATGTAATGAGTACTTTAACTACCCATGTCACATCGTGCATTAATAAACCCAATGACAATTAGTGAAAAGACAACCCATTGTCTTTTCACTAGCCATTAATTATGGCGCGAGTTGATTACGAATCACACTAACCAACGCGTACTACTACCATCTTATTTGACATCTTCTATCTTATTTGACATCTCCCATCTTATTTAATATCTCCTAATTGATTAATTATTTAGTGGTAGTTATCTGCGAATTGATTAATTATAATTAATTTTTTTGGTTTAGTTAATTTTTAGGAAATGTTTTTATAATTAAATTATATATAGTTAAGTACATTAGCTATAACTGAATAATTAACCTTGGTTAACCATTGTTAAAATATCTGCAATTATATTCGTGTTCTGGCAAATACCATACTTCAGAGTCTAGTTAATCTTCGTTTTCTTGTATTTGAAAGACCTTGCGGTATTGACTAACGGCTATTAACTTTGTAGTTGCAATTTCTATTTCCCAAGTTTGATAAATAGCTCCTACCTGTTGTGACTATGTAATTAAATCCCAATTTGGATAAATGTTATCTACTAACTGTAAAATGACATAAATTGTGTTAAATAACTATCAACAACTGACAACTAAGTATATGATTATTAGTATAGTTTAGAACTTACCATTGGCGGTGCATCTTGTAACAAACTTTTTGACGCAGTACTGTCAGCCAACTTTTCTCCACTCGAGTGTATAGCCGCCGCCTTATCTACTTCGTCAAAAAATGATTGTGTACATAGTAGGAATGCATCATCAAGGTTTGGAAGATCAAAACAATCTGCTTCCCCTTCCCTTGCTGGTTGTACTTCTTCTCTTATCTCAGGCTCTGTTAGTACTTCCACCTTAGTTTTGCGTTGCACTTCCAACTTCAGTTGTAACTCTTTTGTTGATTTTATAGTAGCTTCCAATTCCATTACAGTTTCAGTTTTTGGTTTTTGCTTACTAGTTCCTTGTGTGCATTGATGTATTCCTTTCTTTAATCTAGTTTTTTTCACATTACATACCTGTCAAAATGTAAACAACGATGCGTGTTATGTTATCCAATGACGCGTGACATGTTTTCTTTTGCGGACCACGCAAGTTAGGAAATACATAGTAGTCTTACTAGACTTTGACACCATGCGAGTTCGGCAAGAAATAGTAGTCTTACTAGATCTAGACGACATGCGACTTAGGCAATAAATAGTAGGTGTACGCGATTTAGACACCTCGCGAGTTAGGAAATAAATAATAGACTTACGTGACTTAGACAACACGCGTGTTTTATTAATCACTAAATGCGAAACATAAGTTTAATTTAGCTGCTTTGTTTCACATACCAACAACATGCGATTCACCCATGCCTCCATAGAACAATAACTATTGTTTATGCTAGGGGTTTTTTTGCTTTTAACATGACGCGATATAAAAAGGATAGACGGTATAACCTTTCACATGCTTAATGCGAGTTAAAAAGCATATCAAGTCTTAAAACTACCGGAATACTCATATAATTGCTATAACATAAAATTTGCAGTACTTATAAATTTAAAAACATCCCCTAATGTAATAAACAAACATTAAAACCCCCTATTAAAATCCGAATTTTCAAAAACAACCGCTTGGCCAAATTAAAAACAAAGCAACGATAAGATAGCTATAAGAAGTTGAATCTTAATATTTTAAGATCCACTTACATCTTCATGTCCTTGCTCCATGGGCTTGGTTACGCTACTGCAACTTTCATGTGGCCCAGCTGTATTCATTTCCGTCCCACTTGTTAGCTCACCAACATTTCCAATTGCCAAATCAGCCTCAGTATTTTTTGAAGCACCCTGACCACAATGTACATCATTTGCAGCCTCAGCGCAATTTTATTCTTCCACAACCTCTCACGCGATTGAATGCCTAGACCTCTCACGCGATTCTAAAATGCATACATATGCATAAAGCGATTCAACAATTAACAACTAATATGTCTCGCGATACATTTACGATATATCACGCGATTCAATACATAAATATTACGCGAGGGCCATATATTACCTTATCATCAGGGAGCTTCCTTAGCCTTTTAACAAGCGCCATAGTGGACTACTTGCACTCCAGCCCCCACCATTTGTAGCACCTAGGAATCATGTTTGGTCTTACCAAATCTTTCCTAGCGTGGTGTGCTCTATTATGAAGGGCTGTGAAAAAACAGGACACAGTCATATCACTTTTATAAGAAAACAAAATAATACAAACCGCGAGTTCAATATTCACCAATAAGACTGCTACGCAGCCGATGATGTGATCTGGGGTCCCTTTCTCCAAATAATTTACCATAGACTTCGTCAGCTTCTCAACAATTGCTCCCGACCAATCATAGTCATTATTTTTTTGTATGTCTTCTATGTAGAAGACCATTGTCCAGCCCATGATATCTCCAGATACAGAGTAGAGCAGGGTAGAACAAATGAAGAGTATCAAAAGCTTGGCAACGTCGGTTACTCATTCCACACTACATCATTTACTGCTATTTCTATTGCTTCATGTAACAAAACAAACAGTAGTTATTTACTTGGATATGCTAAAACATTCCTACGTTTCATAGTCTATTATTTCTACCTTTATCATCGCATTTGAAACAGTCTTTTGGTTTGATGGTCCACTTTTCCTCGCCCTTGGACGCAAGAAATATTTCTGCATCAGTGGAGACTGGTTCTCCGCACTATCGGCAAATCTTCGAGTGAATGCTCTTGTTCTGTTCATCGGCATTTCCTCCGTTCCGTGTTTAAGACCAAAGATGGCTTTAACATCGTTTGTGGTCAGTTTAACCCTCTTCGAACCTATTCTAAAACGCCCATTCTTTACAGAATATCTCTTTATAATCTTCTCCATAACTTTGTTAAACTTCTTCTTTGGCAGATCTTCGTTCCTTAGCATGAAGGAAGTTTTCAGCAACGTATAGAATGGCGTGTTCTTCGTAGCCTCGATATGCTCCTCAACCACTATGTTTTTCTGCAGTAAATTTAATATGCTGACCAAACCAGACCTGTAAAAAGTACATTTGCCCATAGCGGAACCTGTACGCACAAAAGAACACATATGTTAGATTTTAGTAATACATATCCCCTTGGAGAACTTATTATAAACCCAACATTAATGAGTCAACATATACAACACATGATATATCAAACGTGTTTTGCGAGATACACTCCAATGACCCATATACTAGCAACGCATAGCAACCATATGATGCGACATGTTCACTACATATCATGCGAGTTACCCTTTACCAAATATCCCAGACACCTCCTATTACATAACACGCGAGATATGACGATGTCATACGCGAGATACGTAGCACAAATCCAACTACACACGCGAGTTAGGCACTCAATGACACACAACGCTATACATGACCATCCCATGCGCGAGATACATATCACAAACGCCCAACCAGCATTCCATTACATAACCCATGATACACTACGCGACATGGCAACCTTTGATCCACGAGATACACATAACAAACGCAACCTCGACTACCATTTCAGACTCCATGACACACAAAGCGAAATGTGATGACACCATGCGCGAGATACATAAAAAAAACACCAAACTCACTTTCCATTACAGAAACCATCATACGCGAGACTCATACTAAAACTACTATAAACATGATGCATTAAAACCCCGAAGCAGACACAAGATAATCTATAAAAATGATGCACTACCCAGGTTTCAATTCCAGACAAGCATGCACGTACAGGAAAACATAAAACCAAAGCAAGCCTGACACCGCGCCTGAATCGACATGTTACGCTTACCTAAAACAAAAACAGCAACTAAAGAAGAAATTTGTTTCTCCCTCTCAAACAACATACAATCGACCTTACAAAACAAGACATCATACAATCACCGGCTGGCGAATGTAAAGCCAGTAGTTTGCCGATAACAAAGTTATCAAACAAAACAGTCGATAATGAACTTATTCAACAAGCAGTCGACAAAGCGCAATTAACATAATAAGTAAGAAATAAACTGGCGCGTACCTTAACGGTAGTTTCGACTAACGAACTTCGCCGACAATGGTGGTTCTTGGTTCATAAGAGAAAATGAAGATGGAGTTGGCCGATCGATTCGTATGATAGTTCTTCTAAACTCGCTGGAGTTAGTTCGGAAACAACGAGATCATCGACAAAGTTCTTTTAGGGTTTCACTTCATTTCTGATTTTCTTTTATAGTCTTTTCAGTTTGTAAAAGTTTTCGGGATTTGGGGAAAAAGTGAAAATTAAATTAATAATAACCTACTTTCTCTTTCTTCTACTATTAGGGTTAATTTGGTAAAAAATTGGCTTCTTACTGGAGAGGATCTAATATTTGGGTACTGATTAGGAATTGCATACTTGAAAAAGTATTTTATGGTACTTTTCTCTATTACATATTTATTTATTTTATAAATATTAATAAAAACTTTATATTTTTCAATTTCAGTATAATATTTAACTTAAAAACATATTAGAGGTTAGTCTTAAAAAGACTCTTAACCATAACTTTACATACATTACGAATTTGCGATTCACCTCTTTTTAAGTTATTATATTGTATCTAAAATATATCTATAATACTTAGAAACAGTTATATAAAAAGGACAAATAATTTACTATTTTAAATGTAAATCAATTTAATTTTTTTTTATATAAGGTAAAAGTAATTAATATAAATTAAAGTAAGAGAAATTGTATACCTATTTTATTTAATATTCAAGTTTCTATTTAATACTCATCTCCACTATTTAAATTAAACTTAATATTAATATACTTTTAATACCAACATTACTTTTTATCTATTATATATTAATTTTTTTTTCCTTCTCCCTTTCTAACTTTTGAAGATTTATAATTTTGAAGCCGTTTTTTAACTACCTAACCTTACGGCCAACAAAACCCATTAAAAATCCTAAATATTCACGTGATCGGCGAGTTTAAAGTTGGTATTATGTAATCTCAATATAAGATATTGTTTTGTACCTAGGTGTTTCTTGTAGCTATTGGTGCATAACTACTAATTGCGAGGTTGTTTGGTGATTCTCTGGGTTTAGGTATGTCTATTTTACTAGTTTGTGATCTAGTATAGCATAGTGGACTGTTTTCTCTGTTTTTATAGTATAGTTTGTGATCTAGTATAGCGTAGTGGACCGTGATCTATTTTTACCATAATCGAAAGGCATAATCGTTTTTTAACTAGTTATATATTTTTTTTAGTTGATTCGATGTTTTTTAGCGTGAAAAATATATAGACAAGGGGTTATTGGTGTCCAGACATGCCTGGCAGAGATCGCGATTTTTTTGGGGGGAAGATGCAAAATGTTTGGTTATTTTAACATATAGAATATGCGAGTTTTTTGGATGATGATGCAAACTGTTTGGATTTTTTACATGTAGAAGATGCGCGTTGCTTGCAATACGGGAACGCGAGTTGTTTGTTTTCCCGTTTCGCGAGTTGTATGACTAATAAAAAATAGAAAATTTGGGTGGTGTATAATAGTGCTTGTTCTTTGTACAATACTACAATGCGAGTTGTGTACATTATATTGAGAAACTGGGAGTTGATTGGATGACATTTGAAAATGCGAGTTGTATGGTATAACAAAATAAAACTGATAGTTGTATATGCTATTGCGTGTTCTTTGTATAAATCAATAATGTGAGTTGTTCAAATTTAATTTAGAGAATTGAGAGTTGCATTGATGACATCTGATATTGCGAGTTGCATGTCGAACTGAGGATTGTATAATATCAACACCGCGAGTTGTGTAAATTGAATTGTTGACAACTTATAATGCAAGATGTTCAGATAGTATAGTGAGAGTTATCCATTTGCGTTTTTGCGAGTTGTTTGTTATTACTAACTTACTTATTGGTATTTTTATACCACGTGACTACTTTATAATTTTTCAATGCATGATAAGGTATGTCTAAACCACGAGTTTTTATTTTAAAACATGGTTACCAAACTGCAGTTGTGCCTTTCACGGAGTTTGAAAGCTTTCAAAGTATCCAAGACTACGTGGAGAACATATAGGATGAGTTGGTCAAAGGTAACTACAATATTACCTACTTCTGCGAGGATCACAAGAATTGTTTCCTTAAGAATGAGAAATATTTTGTTGGTTTAGAATTATATCTTGATTTGGAGCGTTTAAAACGGGTTAGTTTTGTCATAGAATAACAAGTTTTTTATAAAGGTTCTGGTGATAAGTGTTTTGGTCATAAGGATTATGGTCAAAAGCGTAAACAACCGACCATACGTTTGGGAGAACCCTCTCATAATCAACTAACTAGCAGGGAGAGTAGTAATGGTTTAGTTAATTCTGATCAGAGGAAAAATTAACTTGCTGCTACTGGTTGGGTTGATGCTATCACATGTGTTGGACAAACTTTTGAAGAAGGTGCTGCAGCTCTAAGGTTATCTTTATGCCGATGCGCTTTAGATCTTGGTTTTTATTTCGAATACATGCATGATACAGCAAAAACGATCACTGCTTATTGTGAAAATAAATTCACAAGCGGTATTATTAATGTTGTTTTGTCTTGTATCCAAACTGTTTTCATATGTACTATTATTTTCATCTTGTTCAGAATTTGAGAACTGCTCTAGATCACACTAAGAGAGACTATAAGTCGACTATGCTAAGTTTCCTCCATCGTTTCGCTTATGCTCTCACTCAAGATCTTTTTAAGGATATACTAACAGATTTTCTATGTGAAGATGGTGACAAAATTAAAAATTTCCTTGAAAATTTACCTCCGGATAAGTATGCTTAGGCATTTGTTAAAGAGAAACGATACGAGGCCATGGCTTCTACTGCGGTAGAATCTTTTAACACACAGGTAAAAAAAGAATACATGCTAACAATTTTTGAAGCCATAGACCGGATTAGAGTCTTGCTTATAACTCAAGTTTCACGACGATATCAAGAGGCTCTAAGTTGGAGTACAAATTTATGCCCCGAGTATGAAAAGAAGCTAAATGATACTTTTGAAAAATGTTGAACTTGGTTAGTCTATACGTCTTCTGCAGCCGTGTTCGAATTCTTTTTAGAGCATGTAGCAGTTGTTAATATGCTAGATTTCAAATGTTCTTACAGTGCATTCCAACAAGAGTTTTTCATGTCCTCACACATTAGCGACAATACAGTCTGCCTAGCAAGATCTTCTTACGATAATATAGATGTTCTTCACGCTTAAGAATTACAGGCCAAGTTTCTTTTCTAGCATACCATCGATAACAAATTTTGGCAAAGGATCAAGCTCTAACGATTTATCGAAGCCGAAGATTCTACCTCCTAATGTGAAAAAGACGCCCCAGAAGGCCTAAGGAAAAACGAATCTCGTCTAGAGGAGAAGCGAAAACCAAGCATTTGAGGTGTGGCTGTTGTTCAAAAGTAGGTCATAACAGGAGGAACTGTGAGGCTCTAGTTTAAAGATCTATCTTTTTGGTATATTAATCTGCCTTAATTGCGAGTTATTTATTCTTATCAATGCGAGTTGTTTACTATATACATTTGCGAGTTGTTTGCATTACAAGGTGAAAATGAGAGTTGTTTGAATACTGAGATAATGAGTGTTATGTGTATATTAAAAATCTATTTTGAAAATATTGATATTGCAGATTGTGTACTTAACGTTGAGGAAATGGGTGTGGTTTGTATGTCCTGCCAATATGTACACAACTATTGGCGAGCTCTTTTTAAATGCAATATGTTGATTTTTCTTTGCGAGTTGTATGGATACTACTATACTGAGAGTTCTTTGTAATTGGCATGGTAACATTGGTATGTCCACAACTAGACCGAGTTTTTTGTATAATATTATACTGAGAGTTGTTGTTAATTAGATACAACGAGTAGTATGAAATGAGGTTCATAGAGTTGTTTAGGATAAGATTCAAAGAGTTCTTTAGGGTAAGATTCATAGAGTTTTGTATAATTAGAAAGAGAAAGTTGTTAGGGATAATGAACCAGTACTATTAAGCATCATAAAGTTTTAAATTAATAAAAATTTTATAAAAAAAAGATATTAGAAGGCCATAACAACCTTCATATACTCAACCCTTCCAAACAAATACTACAATCTTTAGGGTTGGTTAGTTGGCATGAAAAAAAAGGCAGTAACAATCAGTCATCAGTAGATGAGTCTTCATCTTGAGACTCCTCTTCGCGTTCATCATCGGCGTCTTCCATGAGGTCCTTCTCACCATCTATCTCTATCCCATGGTCCTCCTCCGACATACCAACATTTTCCTCCTCTTCATTTGTCTCTTCCCTCTTATTTTTCTTGTCTCGAACTTCTGTTAGTTGAGAGTTAGCCACCAACTTAACCAACTCAACTAACCCAAAGTCAGCAGATAAGTAGTTGATATCAAAGTCCATTATAGAGTTTGGACTGTTGGGTGGTGTCACTGGAGAGATTAAGTCGGAGCTTCTAATATATATAGGCAGTGAGAGAGTCCTACTGGTAGTTGTACTGGTGGCTACATTAACGATTAAACCTCCTCTGTCAAATCAGAAATAAATTGGTTGACGTGATTAGATGGTTTTTTGCAAGCTCAATGTAGATGCCGTTTACCAAGGCAGAAGCTCAAAGTATTTCGTATTCATTGAGATTTTGTGGATTGTTTAATTAAAATTCCAACTGAGAGTTGTTATGTATTTGTACTTAATATATATCAGTTTGTTAAGTATTAATTCACGTAAATGTTGAAAATTGTTTAGTAGAAATTCAGGAGTGAGAGTTGTTAACTATTGTACAAACGCAAATTGTTATGTAGGGGTCAAGGGTGAGAGTTGTTAACTGTTAGACATGTGCGAATTATTTGGAGGTAAAATGGATAACCATTTGCAATTTGTTTTATATACACCAAAAATTCCAAAACAATATATTTGAACCAATGAGCCATGCAGCAGTTGTGGAGCCAATCAATATATGTACAAAAAAAATCCCAACCAATAGATGACTAACAGAGTTGGTTAGTGTTTTCATCATTTAGGATATAATAAAACATTTCACCTCTCATATCTCTTACCATATCTTTCCGGTAAGACTTCAACACGCAGTATTTTTTTTATAATATCTTTAGCGTATTAGGAAATGAAAATACCGTTACAAGGGTGCCTCCTTTTTGTTGTGGAATCCCTCTAGCATTTCTTACTTTATATCCATTTTAAGCATCCATTCTCCACGGAATCTTCCAATTGTTGATAAGAGATTGTGTCATGCATAAATATTAATAAACAACGAGTTTTTAATAAACAAGATTACGAGTTGTTTAATAAAATATCATAGCACAAATTGTGTACTAAAATTATTAGAGAGAATTGTTAACTAACATCATATTGTGAATTGTCTTGAAAAACCAAGAAAGAGTTGTTTTAAGTAGATTATGAGATTTTTTAGCAATTAAATTCAGGGAGTTGTTTAAAATAGTTTTTACCCTACGAGTCTAAAAACATGGTAAAATCTTACTAGCAGAACAACTGTTCTTTTTGTGTAGTCCGTTGCATGTTTTTTAAGAGGCCGGAGCGGGTTGTAATTTGTTGTTGTCCTTTCGTCTATATCAATAACAAGCAATGTCCAATGGTTCATTGTATTCCTCTTAACGTTGTAGACTGGAATGAACACAATATCCGTGTCTTCCCTCATGCTTTTAAATACTTCGTCAACAATATGTGTCATGTCCTCTCCCTTGGCCATTGTTTACTTCATTTAAAGGAAAAAAATACATTACAACAAGAACGTGAGAGGTCTTTGTAGTTTATAGCTAAACTTATCATAGTCATGCTAGAAATTTGTATGACGATGTATTTGACCATAGGGAAACCTTTGCATCCAACTTTCCAATCTACTAATTTGAGCATCTTTTAAATCCAAGTGTCAACAATCTACCAAATGACGAATAAAGTGAATTGTTTAAGAAATCTAACAAAGCGAATTGTTTCAAAATACCAATAGAGTTGTTTTAATATGATTCTCTGAATTGCTAGCAACACAAGTTGTATGAAATAGATTAAGTGTGAATTGTTTGAAAAAGATCATCAGATAGATTATTAAACAATCAATTGTATGAAACACGAATTGCAGGAAAATAAATTTGCAAGAAACATGAATTGGATGTAAAGCGAGTTGTCTGAGAATATTATCAGATAGTATATTTAACAGCCAATTGTAAGAAACACGAAGTGGATAAAAATCGAATTATATAAAACACATGAAGAGCAAGTTGTTTGTAACTGGGTACCTTGTAGTCCAGGTCCCGTTCGAAGGGTAGCGCCATCACTTAGCTCACGGCCACGTGAAGTTTGTCGGGAAATTGGGAAATTGGTAAATAACTTACTGATGGATACTCCTCCTCTTCTCTACTTTTAATTATTTGTTGTTTGTGGTATTCATGGACATCGATCAGTTTAATTGTTGGTGTACTCTTTGGCCAATCAGTTAGAGTTACCGCTGCCATTGTCGCTAGAGCTTCTAAAACACTTACCTCTTCCACCGCCCCATGTGTCAGACTCAACAGATTAAAATTAAGTAGTATTCATCCTCTTTCATTGTCCGTTCCCTTGAATTTGAACATTTAAAGGTGGCTGTCAATACCTAAAAAATTCAAAATACACACCTTTTATGTATAATTATTTAAAAATCCATTAACCACACCATCTGCAACGACCAATGTTGTTGACTCATCTGCAACCTTCTCAACATCACCAACTTGACAAAGTCTATTAATCGCATCGTTCGTCATATTCCTCAAAGTTTGTTGTATCATAACATCCAATTCAACATTATAAACTTCATCTAAAACCGATTATGTAGCTTGCAGGTAATGAGCATCAAAATATACATTTGGTAAACATACTTTGTTATTGTACGTATCATAAGATTCTGAAACTTTTCGTTCTCTATTTTCAGGTAAATTTGGTATTGGTTCCACAGCTGCTACTTGGCTTGGTGGTTCTGACTTTGCGTAGGCCAATTTCTGTTGTTCAGCTACCTCTTTGTCTCGCTGTTTCGTTTTTACTGGTGCTTCTTGTTGGCTGAGAAGTTCTGACTTCTCACATGGTTTGGCAGACTCGGAATCTTTTTGTGGTACAGGTTGTGCTTCTTCAGTTTGTGTTAGCCTCTCACTTTTGGCCAATGTTGGGTGTCCTTGTTTTTGTTCTCCTTGACGTTGTTGTTCTTGTTGGGGTTGTTGTTAGCCACCATATTGTTCCATATAAAAATTGAGAGTTCTCCGCACTAAAAAACAACGAGGAGTTCTTTGAAATACAAAAATGTGAGTTCTTCGAAACTATACAAACATAGTGAATTGTTTATTTTTTTAAATGAGATTTGTTTGAAAATGCATATTATGTGAGTTGTAAGTATGATACTAACATGTGGTCTCTGAAATGTGAATTGTTGGTAACACAAATAACTCTAGGTTTTCAAATAGACCAACAATAACAAATGGGAGTTGTTTGTAAGAGACACAATTAGAGTTGTTTGGAAAACATACCACGAGAGTTGTTTGTGAAATATATTACGCGATTTATTTAGAAAAATAAGTATGAGAGTTGTTTACAAAAGAAGATGTGAGTTGTTTTTAAATTCATATATGTTGTCTCTTTTAAACACTAGCCCTCCTATTTTTTTTTTCAAAAACAATTTAACATAAATTAACAGCGCACCATTTTTACTAACCATATATAATATCACAAAATATATTCATGTAGTTGTATCTTAATGTACTTCAGATCCACTTACATCTTCAAATCCTTCTGCATCAGTCAGCCCAGATTCTTCAGCTTCCACTTGGTTCTCATGAGCTTCTACCTCATCCGATATAAATTATTTGCAACCTCCTTCCTCTTATATGTGAAGTACGAGTTGTCGATCATCCGTCTGCACCTCCTTAGGAAGGGACTTATCTGTTTATGTCTCCTTTGGATGACTAAAACTTGTTGTTTCCTCATCTTGGGGAGGAGACTTGTCTTTTTGTCTCTCCATCATGTTTGTGTTTAGGGTGATCACTAACTCTTCCAGTCTGGGTTCGGATGATACTTTTGTCACCTTTTAGATGGTACCGGTATAGGGGAATCGTTTTCATAAACGACCGACTCCTCTGGAAGGCCTATATAAAAAATTTCAACCTCATGCACTATCCTGTCCTGATTCAGGTCCATTTCATGTATTTTATATGGCACAAGTGCCTACATGTCAGTAGACCCCACTTCTGTTAGTAGTGCAGGTCTCTCCGCTTCCTTCTCCTTGGTATTTCTTACATTGTAGCAAAAAAGGAACTCGACAACATTGCAAAGTTGTTGTTCATCAAGTTCCGCTAACTTTGACCATAACTCTTCAATCTGCGACAATAATACCAGAACCATTATAATTTATTCAGTTCTCATTAACAAATACTAGTTGTTAACAAAGCTCAAGCATATACTTACGTATTTTGCCTGTCTTTCGAGCTTTTGCTCATACTTATTCTTAGCGTAATAGATCTTCAATCTCTTTCTCGGTTCTTCGTCTATAATCTTCTTTGGTGTAGAATGTCTGAGTTTGAGGATAAAATAACCAAGTGTTTCACCCATGTTTTCATCTTCTGCAACCTCGGTCTACAGTGAGGATGTCTGGTTTGGCGTTGAAGGAAAAACTGTTCTGGTTACTGTTTGTGGTTGGTCTCTGGTTGGAATGTCCTGATGAGATTCTTGCCATGGCTGTGTCACCCTTTTCCTTGTTTTTGAGGCTGTGTTTTTCTTTATTTTCCTAGGTATTTCTTTTGGTAAAACCAGTTCAACATTTGTATCTCCATTTCCTCAAACTCCTCTGGATATTGTTGTTGCAGCCTCTATCAAACACAGGGAAACCTCCACAACCTACAATGGGAAGAATATGAAAGTTAATACCATAAATAGATACTGTGTGTTGTTTGTGCTACCACAAAAATGGAGGTCAATGTTAACAAACTAAGTGTGATTTGTGTTTTATAATTAATGCGAATTGTTTGTAAATGGGTACACAGAGTTGTTTGGAAACAGATTATGGGATTTGTTTGCAAATGGTTTGTGAGAGTTGTTTGTAGATAGATTTTGGGAGTTGTTTGTAAATAGGTTTTGGGATTTGTTTGTAAATAGATTGTGGGAGTTGTGTGTAACTCAATGTTAGGAGTTGTATGCAACATGATTCTGAGAGTTATTGTATATACATATATATATATATATATATCATACCTGATCATCTCGCAGCTTGTCCGGCATTTTAACCATCTCCAAGGTCGATGGTTTCGACTCCAAACCCCACAATTTCAAGATCCTTGGGATCGTATATGGCATTGTGAGGTCTATCATAATTTTTATGTGATCCATGATGAAGGACTGCATCGTGAAAATTATTATCATCACATGATCTATGTTAACTAATATCTAAATAAGAAAAAATACTATTACGAACAGAAGTGCGACGCAACCGATAACATGATCGGGTTTTCCCTCTGCAACACAAACCTTGATCGACTGGAGACACTTGAACAGTATTCATCTGGACCAGTCACAGTCGTTTATTCTGCTGAGGTCTTCAACAAAATACAGCACACTCCAAACCATTACATATTCAGATACTGAGTAAATAGGATTGAACAGATAAACAGTATCAACAGCCGAGCAACGTCATCCAATTCATGCTCCCCCCTCGCCTGATGGCTTTCGCTATACCGTCTTGTAAAAAGCAGCACAACATGCTATATTAATAAACCTGAACATAATGTACTTATACACATAAACTAGATTTAGAAGTACCTTTATAATGTTGTTTGAAACGGTTTTCATATTCGTCGGTCTTCTTTTCCTTGATGTTTCACCCATGAAGTATGTTCTCATCATCCTTCAATCTTTCTCCGCCCCATCTACGTATCCGTTGAAGAATGCTCCAGATTCTGTTCAAGCCATTTCCTTTGTGAGGTGCTTAAGGACGAAAAATGACCCAAAATGGAACGAGTCGTCCTCGACCGAGAATGTCTCTATAATCGTCTGAACTAACGTGTAAAGCTTTTTCTTCGTGATCTTCTCGCGGTGGAGGTCGAATGCTTTTTTCAACAGGGCGTAAAAGGGTGTGTTTCTGGTAGCTTCGATGTGGCAGAGGTAATAAGGTCTTTTTTAGCAGACGCATGAATCTGACTAATCCGGACCTGTAGAAGCTTGCTTTTGTAGTCATGTTGCCTATGAATAAATGAATAAGAACTAGTAAATAACAAATAAATCCCATAAGGGAACTAAAAGACAACTACCTATATTATTAACACTCACATAAGGCTTCCGGTGTTTGCATTTAATAACGCAAATTGTTTGTCAACATGGAAAGTGAGTTGTATGTGAAACCTTATAAAATGTGAATTTTATAAATCATTTATATATCCAACTGCTTGAAGCATTTATATAGCAAATTGTTTGTTAGAACGACATATAGCGAATTACATGCAAACCTGAGATAACGATTTGTTTTGAAACAACAACGGAGTGTTGCTCTATCCAATAAACTACAAGAATGCGAATTGTTTGCACGCATATACGATGATGATGTGAATTGTTCCAATGCATATGGTACGAGCATATAAACGGTGAGTTGTTTGTGAAATATTATAAACCACGAATTGTTTGAAGCATCTCTAACGCGAATTGTTTGAAGCACTTATATAGCGTATTGTTTGAAGCATTTACATATAGTGAATTACATAAAATCCCCATAAAGCGAGTTATTTTAAAAAAATAACGAACTGTTGCACTATCCAATAAACTACCAAAATGCGAGTTGTTTGCACACACATACGATGAGAATGTGAATTGTTTATACTCTATATGTTACGTGAACGCGAGTTGTTCCTAATTTGCACATGCACATTCGCAGAAACTGGAAATTATGTAAACAACGAAATCTAAACCAGAAATACCCACATAAACTACATCTGGTAGCATCACAATACACAGAAACACCTAGACAGTACATGCACACCAAAACTCTAAGGAGAGAACGATAAACCCAGAAATTGAAATACTCACTCACGATCCTAACTAGGTGATTTCAGTAGAAATAAGCAACGTCGATCGTTAAAAACAACAGCATGTACTTGGAAATCACCAAAAACAAAAATATATTTTCGAAAGACGTGACGTACGTGGTAACTGTAACTTCTGCTTTCTTCACCGGTCGGTGTAAACTTAACGACCAGTCGTCGAACGACTCAAGGTTACTTGTTTCAGTTTGGAGACGACGGTGGACGGTCGAAATTCGGTGAAGAACGGGAGAGAATACGGTGAGAGTAAGAGGCGACGGTTAGGGTAGAAGAGACGGTTTAGATATTGCGACTGATTCAGGTAGACGAAAAGTTTTGGGACAAAGAAATAAGGACGTGTTTTGTGGTTTAATGAAACTCAAAAAGGAAAAAAATTGGTTTGAAAAAAAAAACAGGTATATATAATTGGATGATATTTTTATTCATTTTTAAGTGGAGGTATCAATTAACACTATCCTATGAGTACTATTTGGGTAATTAGCAGTTGAGTAGGTATCTACTGGTATTTTTTTTAAATAATAACTAAATTAGACTTCTAAAAAAATATTAATTTAAAAAATTAAAATATCTAAAATAGAAATAGAGCCTAACATAATATTGGGAAATTTTAGTCTACGACATTATGAAAAGTTAAAACAGAGACTTAATATAATCTACAAATAAGGTTTTGGTTATTTTATCTTTATTATTTAAATAAAACGGAAGCTATCATAATGTAGATAATTAAAGAGATAAACTTTTTAATTATGATTTTCTTTTCTTTCTCTTTTGAAAAGCCTCATAAATAATTCAAAAAATTAAGTTTTCAAAATATTTGAGAAATAACTTTGAAAGTTAAATTAAAATTTGAAATCTTAAAACATAATGATAACATTTAATTTAAAATTTAAAATAATATATAGTCTATAAATAATAACAAATTTTAGAATTTGGATGTGATTTCGAGTTTCAAATACATATCTCACAATGTGACGTGGTAAATCTTAAACCTGAAATTGTCAGTATCTTCTCAATTGTTGAATCGGTAGATAATCCTTTCCAAAGTAAGATACTGGATAAGAACAAGGCATTTTATAATTCATGTTTGGTCTGGGTTGAAATGAATTTAACGTAGAAGATTCATTATAAGGTTTGAGTTGGTTTCGAGGAAAATCAAAGATAAATACAATTACGTTACAAGAATTTGACGAAGTACTGTAATAATTGTTATTATATTGGTCATGATGATAACATTTGTAAAAAGAATAAAGGCAACGATCATCAAAAGGATAATGCTTTCAAAACAATCACTGGAGTTGGAAAGGTCACTAAAGAGAAAAAATAGCAGGATGGTTACCAATGAAGACAGAAAAATGTTCAAATCTTATTATTAATGATCTTAATAAAGTCACTAAAGACTTAATCACCAACTATATGAATCAGAATACTAATTCCAATCAAACAAGCAATAAAAAAGATGAGAAGTATACCCAAAGCAAGGAAGACAGTACCCTAAAATATGATGCGATAATAGATGTTATTCAATAATTGGACAAAGGCTATAGCTTACAGTATGAGAACTTGAGTTCTGAGAATAACACCCCAAACAAAGAAGGAACATGAAGCTTACCATTAACACCAAATCACATGATCAAAAAAGCAAACACAGAATTCCACAAAATACTGAATAGAAAACTCAAAGAAGCAAGAGGTATGGATGGGTTTAAGGCTTGTTTCTACAAGACTTGTTGGATTATTATAAAACAAGATCTTTGCTTGGCCTTATCTGACTACGGATTATGCTTAATTCCTAAGTCTCCTAATCCTACTAACTGGAAGAACTTTAGGCGAATTGGTTTATGCAGTTTACTTAACAGAATAATGTCCAAAATTTTAAATAGGAGACTAACTAAGTTATTACCTAAAGTGATCGCTAATGTCCAAAGGGCTTTTGTTCCTAACTCTTATATTCATGAAAATATTTTGATTGCTAAAGGGCTCATTTTTTATCTTAACAAGAAGAAGAAAGCAAGTAATATGATGATACAAGTGGATATGACCAAGGCTTTCGACAAGCTCTCTCATTTTCTTTCTAACTAAAGTTTTGGATTCTTTTGGTTTTCCTGCTGATTTTATCAAGCTGATACACAATCTTATAAGCTCAAACTATGTTTTTTTGTTTATGAATGGAAATGTTTATGATTTTATTAATACCAAAAGAGGGTTGAGACATGGAGATCCTCTCTTCCCAAGCCTCTTCATTCTGGCTGATGAGGTTCTGATTAGATGGCTTTATAAGATGTTCAATGACAATAAATCAATGCAATTCTCTTCAAGAAGTAAAATATTGATTTTTTTCTTAGTTTTTACTGATGCCATTCTTATATTTAATAATAGTATGGATGATACTATTAACAAGATGGGTAATTTTCTTCATATTTGTCAGAATGTATCAGGTCAAATGATAAATAATGAGAAAACCAAAATCATCATGTCTGTTAGGCTCAACAAAACAAGAATTACTGCTATTTCTAATACGTTTGGTTTCAGTGTAATTTCTTTTCCTACTGACTATTTGGGCATTACTTTGAACAATAACAATAGGACCAGCAACTACATTATCCTCATAAGCAAGATAAATAACAAAATTAAGGATTGGGAATGTAAGAGCTTATCTTTTGGAGGCAAGCTTATTCTGATCAACTCTGTCCTCATGGTCATCCCAACCTACTGTATACAAAGTTGTTCGTTACCTAAAGGCATCATAAATAGGATTGATAAGGTTTTTAACAAATTTATTTGGGGATCATCTAACAATGAAATAAGAATTCACTGGTCAACATGGGATGCTTTGTGTAAACTTTTAACGAGGGTAGTCTTAAAATTCGTAAGCTTACTGATTTATAAGATACTTTTTCTTGTAAACTATGGTTTAAGTCCATGATAAACAAGAGCTTATGTGCCAATTTCATGCAAAACACTTACTCCAAGAAAATTCATCCCTTACAAGCATCTTATTCTAAGATTGGTTCTCATACTTGGAAGAAGCTAACTAAGATTAAGCATATAGCAGAGCCTAAGATAAGATGAAGAGTGGGAAAGGGTGATAAGGTGAATAACTCTTGGTTTATACATAAGAAGGTTAAAGAGTTCTGGAAAGAAAAATCTTGGGACAATGATAGTCTTAAAGGCTTTCTTTCTAAAGATACCATGGATATGATTAACAAGACTAGTGTTAATAGTAATGTTGAGGACACTATAATGTGGATGAATGACTCTATATTTAACACGAAAAAAACCTGGAATCTCATCAGAATCAAGACCAATAGATCTAATCTATATGGAAAAATCTTGAATATTGTTACTCCTAAAAAATATTCCTTCTTTGTTTGGAAGCTGCTAAAAAACTTTATTCATGTTAATACAAATTTGCAAAAAAAAACTAGTTTTGGTTTCAAAATGTCAATTCTGTTGTAACACTGGAACTCCTAAACATTTATTCATAAGTTGTGACTTTTCTTGGAGAATTTGGTGTTACTACATAGATCTTTTCAAAATCAAATTTGACAATTACATGACTATTGCGCATATGGTGAAAGTTTGGTTTTGGTCTACAGAGTAGGATGTGCATGTCAGAACCATAATCCCATCCTTAATTCTTTGGAGTATTTGGAAATAAAGAAACAACGATAAATTCAATATCATGCACAAAAGTGTGAAATCTACTATTAATGACATAAATTATATAATATTCTGTCTAGATCAAACTAATAGTATCAGATCTAAACACTGGAGAGAAGACTCTAGAGCAGCGAAAGAATTGGGTTTCATGAACTACATCAAGTCGAAAGCCAAACCGGTTTACCTAAAATGGAGACCACATGCTCCCGATTTTCTTAAATTAAACACCGACGCTTCCTGTGTGACCAATGGAGAATCAGGAGGACAAATTATTGTTAGAGATCACAATGGAGACATTTTGATTGGTTCTAATAACAGTTATGGCAAACTGAATCCTATCATGGAAGAATCACAAGCCATGCATGATGGCTTACTTCTCTGGAATAAAAATGGTTTGAATAAAGTCGAAATCGAAACTGATTCTCTGATGTTAGTTAATTTTCTAGCTAATGGTAACTTTCCTGAACCCTTAAAAGATATATTACATTGTTGTAGAAGACTGATAAAGTCCACAATGACTATATCTCATATTTAGAGGGTCCAAAATCAAGCAGCCGTCTGGATAGCGAAATAGACCCTGAAATGCAAAATGAAAACTGAGTTTTTAAACCACCAAGCTCCAAATTAGTTAAAGGCTATAACCTTCCTAGACAGTCTGAACTTGGAGTACTTAAATTTTGAAGAATAAGGCTAAATACCTGGTAGAGATTATCTTGTATTTCTTTGTCTTCCTTTCTTCTTAATCAGTATTCTATCTTCCTGAATTGTTTTTAGGGTTTTTTCACTTGGATGGTATGAACCTTTTACCGTTGAATGGAAATCGTTCTTTTTGCAGGAATCTTGAACTCTTGTTTAGATTCTCTTTTAACTAACTAGGCAAGAAGCATGTTTTGACAAATGCCAATTTTTAATTTCATTTTATATGGAATCTGTATAGTCGGGCAAAAGATAATTTCCTGATCGGCGTGGTATTTGTTTGAAAAGAAGAAAGTTTAGCATCAAAGTTTCAGCTAAGCTAATAGAGGTTTTAATATGCAGATTGTTTCCAGGAAGATGACTGATTGGATAAAAGATTATAGTTTTGACTAGTGGAGGGAAATGAATCAAAATTTTAAGTTTAGGCGCCACCAAACTATCGTTACTTCTTATTTTATGCTAATTTTTTGCCTTTGTATTTTTTATTAACCTAATTATAATGGACATTTTCTTCTTAGTAAAAGTTCAATTAAAAAACCAAATAAGATGGTTAGGTTCGTGTATTTTTATATAGATATTGTTGCTATATTTTTTCTTTTTAACAATACATAGTACACAATACTATTTGTTTATGGGTTCAATTTATAATCGTTTTATCGATTTTACTATTTTTATTTTTTATTTGTTTCGGTTTTTAAAATAGGATAGCAAATCGGATCGTTAAAATTCGGTTTGTTCTTCGGTTCAGTTACCGTGCGATTACGGTTCTCAAGTAGCATTAATGGCCCTAATATAGGTATATAAAGTTTTTAATATATTCGACGTCTAAAATATATGTTGTTTAACACGAATTTTTAACCTTGGACTACGAGCTTTTATCAAATTCTAACCTGATCTAAGTTAAAAATTATTGTTAGTCTCTCATGTTTACTCTTTGTATCAAATTAGTCCTTCATCTTTATTTTTGTCTCCCACCCATCTTTTTCGTTTGAGAAATTTGCACGATTAGTCCTCCGCGCATGTAAACCATGTAAAAGCTGACACGTGACACCTATATCCCAAGTCTGGTACGACTTTTGGTCCCCAAATCCCAAGTTTTGTGTTACTTTTGATCCCCATAAATACATAGAAAGACTGATTATGCAAATTTCTCAAACGAAAAAGATCAAATAGAAAACAAAAATGAAAATGGTGAACTAATTTGATAAAAGGATGTGATTTTTAGCCTCATCTAAAATATTTTTTATCTATACATCATAAAATCTTATTAAGTAACTTATGAAAAAGTTAAAAATAACATCTTGTATCTATAATTTTATTACCAAATTTCACCTTTTTTTATGTGTCCTTCACTATTAATAACCTTTATGGTTATAATATAATGAATTTTATATATTTAATTTTTTTTATAAATATTAATAAAAACTTTAAAATTTTCAATTTCAGTTTAATATTTAACTTAATTTTGTGACCTCAAATGGATATTAGAAGTTAGTATTTAAAAAGACTCTTAACCATAACTTTAGGTACATTGCTATTTACCACTTTTTAAGTTATTAAATTTTACCTAAAATATAACTATAATTAGTTAGAAACAGAGTTATCTTAATAATTTAAATTAAAGTATTAAATTTTACCTAAAATATAACTATAATTAGTTAGAAACAGAGTTATCTTAATAATTTAAATTAAAGTATAAATAAATGTAAAATGGTTTATATAAGGAAAAAGTAATTATTATAAATTAAAATACCTAAACTAGGCTTTTAGAAAAAAAGTATTGGATTAAAAGATTAAATATCCAAATAGAAATAGAGACTTACCTAATATATGGAAATTTATGACCAGTTAAAACCAAAACTTAATATAATCTGAGTTCTTGGTTATTTTATCCATATTATTTTAATAAAATCGAGGCTATCGTAATGTAAGTAGTTAAGGAGATAATATCTTGTTTTATGTTTTTTCCGTTTAAAAAACCTAACAAATAATTTAAAAATAAGTTTTCAAAATATTGGAAATAGTAACTTTGAAAATAAAATTAAAATTTTAAATCTTAAAACGTAGCCATAACATTGAATTTAAAATTTATATGGGCTATAGATAATAAGGAAAGTTTAGAATTTACATCTATTTTCAATTTTATAGCTTAAAGTGTGAAGTTGTGAAAATTTAAATCTGAATTGTAGTAGTTGGTTATATATATAGCTTTTAAAAAAAATTATATAGTATATTGAATTACAATTATAAATTAGTTAAATATTAATTAACCATTAAAACTTTCTAAATATATAATTATTTAAATCAAGTATCATATTAAATGATAATAAATATCTCAAATACATTAAACATTTTATTTAATAAATACATAAAGTTATATCCAACAAAGTTATCTCTATTAATTTAATAGAAAACAGTCAAATTTAAATTTTTAATAGGTCAAAAACAATTTTTTACCCTTCAATTTAATTTAATTTTTTATATATATTCTTCTATCCAACCTTTAACTTTTTTTCATTCTAACTTAAAAAAAAAAATTGTTTTGGTATTGGATTTTTTCTTTTCCTTTTTATTTACTGTCATAACTTTGTTAATTTTGTCCAATTTCAACTAATTTTATTTTTTCCCAATAATTTACCACTAGACTAAATATTAAAATAAAATTCAGGATTTTCATAAATCTATATATATATATATATATATAATTTTAAAAAAATTCAAAACACCTGTAAAGGAAATTAATCTAATAAAATGGTTCAAGTATTAACATAAAAAATTCAGAAAGTCTTAGTTAATATTTTTGAAGTTAGCCTCCATTTAATTATTGACTTAGTATTGAACTTCATGCGTCACCCACTTGTTAAATTAGTAAAATTTAAGAAAACAAAATGAACAGACTTATACAAAAAAGACAAAAGTAAGATATCAGGACACGAATAATGACAATTTAAAAGACAGGACAAAAACATGATATGTCAAAACTATAGGATGACGAAAAACATGTTTTCACCTATAAATAGTCAGCTAAGCACCCCAGTGCTCTACAACTCTTCTTCCTACTCAGATATTCTAAAAACAGTCCATGACTGATCTTACTGCTCAAGTCGCTTCGGAATCTGAAGTTTCCGAACCAACTTTGCCTATTTCTTTTGAGAAGTTGGACATTCCCGCTGATACGGTCGTTGAGCTAATCCCGAACAAGGAAAGAAAAAGTTCCAAAACTAGCGACCCACTGGATGTCCGGCCTCCAAGATATAATTTGAGACGTCGGACTGAGCATAAGCCAAGGTTGTTTTTTAGATTTTCCCTGACCGAGGAGGAAATCCAAGAAGACCTCCGTCTAATGAACTTGCAAAAATCAATCAAGCGTCCACAACAGAGGTCAACGGCGGCTCAACGAATACTTGATGTACAATTCTTTATTGTCTTTTCTATTATATATACTTTTATTTATGTTAATTCTTGCTCTAAAATGATTATGATGTAGGCCCTTACCCCAAGGCCGTTGGAGGATGAGGAGGTCACCGTCCAAGCATACGATGTTACTAGTTAATTCGGTGATGGTCGCGTTTTTTATTTGGCTGGTATAATTGATCTTCTAATAAAGTTGTTGAAATCAATGGATGAATATGTAGTGACTATTGAAATTGTAAGCTTGTATTACATTTAAGTCAGTGAAGTTATTTTTCTTGTTCGTCTAAAGTATTGCGTAAAATATTCAATACCATTATGCGACCCATTTTAATTTTTAGCCGAACTAAATTTATATGCCAGCTGTTAAATCTTTATAGGTATATTTTAATTATATTGCGAAAGTTGATAAGTATTAGCATTATAGACCTAGTATATATATTGAGGATAAATTTGATTAAAAAGTAGGGACGAATGAAATTTGTAACGTAATAGATAGGAATGTTTAGAAAGGTTTTCGTGAGCTTATATAAGGGGTGCTTTTTAAGCTTTATAACAAGAATTGTGTTGTATCTACCAAACATGATTCACTACCATTTTATTGTCTATCTGTAAACTTTTTTGTATTGATTAAAAATTGTGTATAAATTATCGTCGGAAGACTTGTAAAACTTACTCGATTGTGTTTATTATAATATAAAAAAGGTGTAAGTGGTTTATGAGGTTGCTCGAGTTCTCTTCATAGGTAACCTTTTGCTTTAAGTTTGATTTTCTCTTCTCCGTGGGCTATACTTGTGACTTCAGATTCTATTATATATTGGAATTTTTTAGCTTGTTCACTTGTTGGATAGTTCTGAGGATTTTTTATCTACAAATTGCGGTTCCAATTGTTAGATTGATCGATTACCAACAATTATGGTTTCATATAAAATGATGATAAAGTAAGGTGATTTAGTCACATTGGACTAGCATATTGGTATATTCAATTGGGGTTATAAGTCTATTGCGAGATTCGTTAAATATATACATAACTTTATGTATGGAGAAAAAACCGAAACAGAAACCAAGAACAATAAGATACAAAATAAAATAAAATTAAATCTGCGGCAAAAAACATTAATATATTATTTATCTACTTCAGTCGATCGTTCTACATCTGGGGGAGAGAGAACCTCTTCAATTCACTATCTCACAAAGTATTTCACAAGAGAGATTCACTCAAATGAGTTACAAGAATAAGAATTTAGTCCTTGCTTTACTCACTTTTTTAAAACTCTTTTTTCAAAACTCTTTTTTATTTTCTTAGTTTATTGAAACATATTTCTTGAAAAAATAAAAGAGAATTTATAATAGTAGCTTTCTCGATCCAATAATATAATTAATTACTTCTTAACATAATTGGTTAAATCTAGTAAGGATTTCCTATTGTCTATATTACATGTACAGTCTGTATCTATATAGCCCTTCAAACATTACTATATGGAATTGTTCTAGTGTACTTCATACCACTCTTTAAGAACTCATTCATATATCTCAGCACCCATTTTAAAGCATGCTAGTGAACTTGTCCCGTGTTTGTCACAAACTGACTTACCACACTAATTGCATATAATCAATCAAGTCTACTACAAACCATACCAGACATGATGCTTCCAACCCCACTTGCATAGGGAGTACTCTCTATCTTCTTGTTCTCATCCGCATATTGAGGATACTTTTTAATTGATAACTATGAATGATGGCCTAGTGAAGTGTTTACTACCTTAGAATCTTTCGTTATAAACTGATCCACCACTTTCTTCAAGTAACTCTGCTGAGATAATAACAACTCACCTTTATTTCGGGCTCTCATAATATCTATTCCAAGTATCATCCTTGCATTACCAAGATCCTTCATCTCAAATTCACCATTTAAATTCATCTTTAGCCTCTGAATCTCTTGATTTTCACAACTTGATATACGGATGGCATACATATGTAGAAGGAGATAAAGAATGACTTTCTTATCCCTCTTCATCATGTACACACAAATGTCATAGTTTCTTCTAGAAAACCTGTATTTATTAAGAAATTTAATCGACGATACCACTGCTTGGACTGTGCTTTAATCTATACAAAGATTTAAAAAACATACTTTTTAGTTGTCTTCCATAAAACCTTTAGGTTGTTGCATGTAGATTGTTTAATCTAGCTCTCCATGTAAGAATGTGTTCTTCACATCCATTTGTTCCAACTCAAGATCATACAACACTCATGAAAAGATCTCGTTGTAAACGACCCCTTCCACCAGAGTAAAACCCTTTGTTACGAGTCTCGTTTTATACCTTGGTGCTTTGACCCATGGTATACTTTATTTCATTTTGAACACTCATTTGCTATAAATTACCCGTTTGTTCTTAGGTAATGGTACAAGCGTCCAAGCGTGGCTCTTCTCTAATAAAATAATTTCATCTTTCTTTTCCTTTAACCAGTCTTTCGTATAAATGCTTTTTAATGCCTCCATGAAGATTTTTGGTTCTGAGTCTTGCACCTCTTTAGCCGCATTCAAAGAATAAAAAATCAGGTCAACATGACAATATCTATTAGGAAGAGGAGTAATAATGATCCTTTCTCTATCTCGTGCTAGCTGATAGCCCGAAGCAGTTATTGTTTGAATTCCACTTTCTTCAGGTTCTTGAGTCTGGTCCTCTTCTTCCCTCTCATCAGTGGAAGGCTCCACCTCAACTAAATTGTTTCTAGCCTTGTTTCTGGTCTTAAATCCACACTTTTAAACTTCATCCCCATCTAGGTATCACCAATGGTTATAAACTTTAATATTCCAGGTTCCATCTTTCACAACTTGTAACCTTTCACACATTCAGGATAACCAATAAAAACACACTTCACAACCCTAACATCAAGCTTGTCTTGCTTGACACGGAAAAATGCCAAAGCTCCAAAGACTATCAAGTCGGAGTAGTATACGTCCGACCAAACCATACCTACATAGATATTTTTAGGTTTATTCATGTTAATGGACATCTATTGATCAAGTACGTTGTAATGTTAACAGCTTCTCCTCATTAATATTTTTATTAATATAACTCATAACAACACACATCTCACTCATACTAACAAGATCCTGTTCATTCTTTCTGCGGAGTGTATGCAACAATTGTATGCCTTTTTATACCGTTGTTCCTGTAAAACTCATTAAAAAACTCTGAAACAAACTTCATACATTGACAGTTCTCTAAAAACTAAGTTTAGATTCTTGTTTGATTTTCTACAAGAGTATGCCATTCCTTAGATTTTTCAAAAGTGTCATTCTAATTTTTAATGGCATGCACCGATACACTTCTAAAATAATTATCAAAGGTCTGAGTGAACATACTCAAATGGCCTACTAGACATGTGCACTCTCACCCCCAACGTCACCTTGTGTTGTTTTCCTAGTGTGCAGTTATCACAAAACTCTAGTTTGTTCACATTTCTTTAACCAAACAAACCTTGTTTAGCTAATTCAATTAAACCTCTTTGACTGACATGATCCAACCTCAAATGCCATAATTTAGTTATTGATACGGAAGAAAATAATTAAGAAATGAAAATAATTATTAAAAATGTCTTCAATTGAATATTTTATAGTTGAAAGACATGTTTGGTATAAAATCTAAATTTAAAGGACTAAATGTGTAATTTGTAACAAATATGTTTGTAATTAGTAGTAAAATGGGGTGAAGTATCCATACCATTAACTACTTCTGTCACATGTAACTACCTCACCTATAAATATGTGTAATTATCTTGGAAATAAGACTGATTAACATTTGGCACACTTTTACACTTAGTCACTTTTTTTAAAACTTGAGTGTACTAGACTAATAATTCTTCTTAAACATCAGTTTCTTCCTCAAGATATTTAATACTTATCATTGGCGACCATAGTGAGAGTATCAATTGGTACCTAGATATCAGATCTAAAACTTTAAAAGTTCGAGATTGGATAACATAACTACAATGGATCCCAATCTTGATCCAAAACATTTGGTGGAAAATGAGGTGTTTGAGTCAAGTTTAGTTAGAGAAAAAATTTGAGGAAAAATATAAAGATATAACCAATGCGATCAATCTAATGTGGAAGATCGAATCAATGAGTTGTTATAAAGAATAACTTATTTGAATGATCAGCTCGATCAGAGGGAACTGCAACTTCAGTATGGTACGGTACAATCTGAAGTGACACGAGTAAATAAGAAGAAAGATTTGGAAGATCCATCAGATGAATCTCACAAATCTCACAGAGCATAGAATGATCTTCGAAAAATATTATTTCAGTAAGAGAAGGGATTTCACTCCTCCAAGAAAGAGAATAAGGATAAACATCGATACATTCCAAGTAATACAAACGAATATTTTGAGTCAGTCTCATAGGATTTTTATCAAAATTAGGAGAAAAAAGATCTATATGGACGAGAGAGAGAGAGTAACTTTCTTCAAGGAGGGAGGATATTAGACCTCCAAAATCCCGGTAAGAGTATAAATCCAAGAAAGATGATGATTTTTTATTTGTAATGGAGAAATCATTGTTCGAAGGTAATACATCTAATCAATATTTTAATCATGCGGATCAAAGCTTATATGCAATTATGGAACAACTGGAGCTAATAAATACATGCAAGGAGTGCACTCGCGGATTTATTATTTTTCATCTAAAATAAGACCAATACCTTTTCCGAGGCGTTTTGACATTTCAGATGTAGAAATATTTGATGGCACGAAAGATCCCGATGATCATATTGAGCAGTTTAAAAACTATATGATGATAAGTTAATGTGCAAAGCTTTCTCATAAACTTTCAAAGGTACAACTTTAAAGTGGTACAATAAAATTCTGAGGGGTTTGATAAACAAGTTTGGAACTTTCTACACTGCTTTCCAAAGACATTTTGTGAGGAGCAATGAATTACGTGCTAATGGTGATAGTATAATTTAGAGTAAGCAAGCTACTGTAGAAAAATTAAAATATTATACTAGATATTTAGTGGCTCATATTGAGGAGCAAAATAAACTATAAAAATAAACAAGGGTTCGGGTTGGACCCGGTTCATCTCAAAGGAATTTAGGGCAACGTAACATCGCTATTGGCCAAGGTTACCAATAAAGTACTTCAAACTATCAAGGGTCATCACGATCAAAGTTAACTGCTACTTTACCTCCTCGGTCAAGATTATCACAAGATTCTAACTATCAACCATCTCGAGTAAAATCAAACCAGTGGGTAAGGCTTAATATATTTTGCAGAATTAGCTGAAAATATGACAATAATTTCTTAAAGAGCCATCAATCATGTTAATTTTCAAAAACCAGTGTCGATAAATAGACCAAGAGAACAACAGAACAACAAGTTTTGCAAGTAACATAATGATGTGGAGCATGATACTGCATAGTGTATAACATTAAAAAAAAAGAATGGAAAGCTGAAAAAGTTCGTTAAAGGGCAAAGAAGTCGTGAGTATAATCCGAGTACACCTGCACAACAGGTTGTGAGTGTGGCTTCGAAGCAGGAAAATATACGAATGATTGTTGATTCTAAGGAGGGATTCGATGTGTGTTCAGAATAATTAGACCCAGATCCAGATCGAAGAATAATGATGGTTATGAATGAACCAGTAGTACAAGGAAGGGTTCATAGTTTATGCGACTACTTTTAGTCCGTAACAATCTTCGGAGGAGACACCATAACGGGAACTACCTATAGCTCTAGCAAAAGACATGTAGTAATTTAGCAACTTAATTGGAGGGAATGATGTCCACTCATTTGTATAGAAAAATGTTAGATCTTTCATTTTGTTCAATGAGGATGATTTGACGGGCATAGCTAGTCCATATGAAGATGGAGTGGTAATCCATACAAAAATAACACGTACATGGATAGAAAGGATACTTATGGAAACTAGTATTTCAGCTACTGTGTTGTTTATCTCAAAATATGAGAAGATGCATGACCCATCCATCATTCTTTGATCTAAACATACCATAGTAAATTTTACAGAGGTAACAACGCAAGTCATTGGAGAATTTTAAGTAAACTTGTACGAGGATGTGGTCCGTTCAAGAAAAACGTTTAAGTTTTGTTTATGATGGTGGTTTTTCCGACTAGTTACTGGTGTGGATTATTTTTTACTGAGGGTAATTTTGTCAGATGTTTTGTGGTTTTTCAAGGGTATTAAATGTTTAAGTGTTTTGTAGTGAGAGATTTAAGTTGTCTGGTTGTATTAAATGTTCATTACCCTCATTAATGAAAGTGGTTGGGTATTTATACCCTTAATTATGGGTCATATGGGCTTTCGGGTCAAACTTATGAAATCGGATTGAGTTCAAAAACCCACTAGTTTATTAAGCAGATTAGCAATTAGCTTAGTCAAAAGGTGTTTAGTGTTCTTAATACTTTTGTCTTGTCCGGATACTTTAGTGGGTGATTATTGTCCGGATTACTCCTGTCCGGTTTCTACAGTGAGTGGTGAATATTTCTGGACTCATCACTAGCCCTTTTTTAGATTTTGTCAAAGTCCTTTGGCAAGATAAAAAATCCTCCTATGCACTAGCAACATTATCCGGACTGTTTATGTATTTAACTCGAGGTTTATCCGGACTCAATATTTCTTAGAAGTTCAAGAGTTATGTTATGGATCGTGGGACACATGTCACATTTTGATTCGCTTTTCCAGCGGTTTTCTTCCTAGAACGGCGCTCCCACTAATCCCAAAAAGCAACTTCTGCATTTAATGTTTATGACGTCAACGCCGTCTTCAATCATTACTTTTGGCTTTTCGTTTTCTCCTAGGTATTTGGTAAATTTTATGCCCTACTAGTATAAATTACTTCCTTTTACTGTTTTATCATCTTCATCACTTTCAGAGCTTTTTACTTCACTTCTCAAACTCCTTCTTGTATAGGTTTATGTTAACGGTGAGAAACGCTTTGGTGAAAGATGGTTGGCTGAATCTTTCAGAGTTAGAAAAAACGAAAAAGGTTGAGCGAGAGAGGCGTATTGGTGAGGGTCTTCCAGTATCTCCAATCAGTAAGCCCGACACACCATCTTCAGAAGCTGATCGAGGATCATCTTCTGCCAAAAGTGCCAAACCTAAGCGTTTGTTTCAGACAAGCCTCTCGCCCATTCCGTCAGGCTCCTCTGTCCAGGAGTCTGAGCCCTCTGTTGTGCGGGAGAAAGAAGTATCAAGTACAAGGATACCCTCTCCATTCATTGCTATAGAGTCAGATACTGAGAAATTCCCAGAAAACGTTACTCTTCGCCGGACAGGCCGTCTAATAAAGGGTCAGGCAACTGTCTCCCAACCCAAGTCTCAAAAGTCAGGGCCCTCTAAGTCTGGGAGCAAGGATAAAGCCACTGGATCAGGGGCATCTATCAGAGTCCCAAAAGACAAATCCTATGGTTCGGAGGCTACTAGAATTAGCTCTCATAATGAGCCCTCCAGAAATGAGCACCTGCTGGACACCAGAACCCTAAGAGAGGCTGATGCTCAACCGTTCGGACAACCTACTGAGCCAGCCACCAACACTCTCCCACTAACAACGGCTGATAAACCTTCCATGGTGGTGGAAGAGGTGATGAAGGACGGTATAGAAGATGCTCCATTTGAGACCGACGTTTCTGGGCAGACTGGGGATACTGCTACTGATAAAAAATTCAAAGGCAAAGAGAAACTCTGTCTGAAACACCCGGATCTGCGGAAGTGTCTGGAAGGTAAGGTGGGTCCTTATTTCCACAAGGTCGACGTCAAGTATCTGCTGGCCATGCAGAATAACAACTATGTATATACTCATACTGCCAAGCTGGGCCGGATCCAGACACAATGGGGGATCTCTGAATCTGTAAAGGTGAGGATACCGGTCACTATGGAGATACCAATGGACTGCAAACTCAGTGAGATAGTCATTTTATACAAAGCTGTTTAACTGCGGGCTCAGATTTCCCTTGGATCCACAAATTGTTAGGTATTTTCACCTGATAAAACTTTGTCCAAGCCAGCTGAGTCCCAACGCTTGGTACACCCTCATCGCCTGTATTATAGCGTCAAGGCTCTCTGGAATACCACTTCCAATGGAGCAGTTTGCTACTATGGCCAACCTCTACAAGAACCATCACATCCCATTCTACCATTTCAATATGGGAGACAACTTTAAGGTGGTGGATGACTTGCTTGAGTCAGAGAAAAATTGGAAGACCCAATTTCTATTCATCAGCGGAGCATTGGAAAATGGGAGGAAAATCAAGGCTGGTGTTAACCCTAGTATGCTTACCAGCAAATGGAAGAGCTCATGTAAAGATCTTGTTATGTTTGTCTCTCTTCATTTGTAAAAATATCGTTTCTGAACTGTTTTTATTTTCTTTGGTTAGTGTTACCGAAGGAGTTCTACGATTTTCTAGAGGAGGGGCAAGCCACATGTGTTAAATTAAACGCTTAGGCTGCCGAATACTAGGGAAATGCCTTTCACAAGTGCTTCACATCAGGAAACTTGGTGCGGTCCCACCTCTGGAACACAATAGGTCGGAGAGACCTTACTTGGGAAGAGTTGACCACTCCACCTCCTCCGGCTGTCATCCTCAAAAGAACAGAGGAGAAGGATGGCAAACTGGCCTTGCCTGCTAGAGCTAAAGCTCCAAGCAAGATGAAGGGCAAGAAGGGCAAGAAGAAACAAACTACATCAGAGGTCGTTCAAGGTGTTGTTGAGGAGATCACTCCGGCGAGCCAGAGAGTGAAGGCTCAAAGGGGAATTAATGCTACTCTACTTCAAGTGGTTGAAGATGAGAGTATTAGGGAGGCAGGTGGACCTTAAGATCCTTCAAAGGATCCTAAGAAGGACCGAAAACGGGGAGCAACTGGTGAAGAGAGGGTGGCCAAGAAGAAGAAAGTCTCCTCGGGGGATGAAGTTTCCCTCCGGCCTTCAGAGTCTCTTCCTCCGGCCAACCCAACAGACCCCACTTTGGCAGAGCATATACCAAGTGGTCTACACACCGGAGAAGGTACCGGAGAGGATATCAACATTGATGGAGTAGACATTAGTGGTTTCTAAAACATCGGCCTTTATTTTAATGACCTTGAAAAAGATGACTTTGCTGGCCCCTACCTTCCCCCAATATCTTCAAACGTGGTTACTTTAAATGGTAAGTCCTTTACGGTTTCAGGGGAGAACGACACGGTGACTCAGTCCTTGCTGGGCCATATTCAGCCAATGCTCAACTTGGAGAGGCAAGTATGAAGTCAGTCTGCCCTTATCAACACACTTAATGCAGATAAAGAGAGCTTATCCAATGATCTCCTTAACGCCAATCAAAGTGTTGAAGCATTGAATAAAGAGCTCGAGGAGTTAAAGAAAGAGAAAAAAGACTTGGCAACCATGCTGGCCACTTCGAAAATGGCCAACACAGAGCTCCAAAACAAGTGTTCTGGCTTGGAGAAAGATCTCTCCTCCTTGAAGTTAGAGGTGAAGACCAAGGACAATGTCATCCAAACCCTGTCTGGTGACAAGACTTCTCTTGAAGATGCTGTGTCCAAAGTTACCAAGGAAAAAGATAACTTGATGAAAGAGAAGAAGAAGACAATCCAGCCCAAGATCGATGCATACACCAACAAGGTGATAGATTCCCTAGAAGAGAGGTATGCCGAAGTTAAATCTCACATGGTCTTGCTTTATCATCCAACATTCCTGAAGAGGACGCTCGGTACTCTGTGGCAACATGTGGAATACAAAGACCTCCCATTCCATACTATGGCAGATGGCGATAAGCACAACTACTTCAGTGGTTTTGATGATACCACTGATGAGGAAGAAAGGACCGAAGAGAGCTTTAATGATGAACCCAAAGATCCAAAGAAGAAACAAGATGAAGCAGGAACATCTAAGGGAAACTAGCCCTAAGGTGTTAACTATTTTCTATTTTTCTTTTATCCTTATGTCAGACTAAAGTCCTAGGATGGCCAAGGCATTTTTGTAATTGTGTTCGGATTGGGTCCGGTCAAGCTTTTCTTTTTTAAACTCAAAGTCCTTGGATGGCCAAGGCATTCTATATGTTTTAATATCATCCTACGGTGTTTAGCAGGGTAATTTTACTTTACTAAATTCTTGCATTGTTTTATATTTTCCCAATCTTAATGGCTGATGTTTAGTAAATTCTTGATAGCCGGGTAAGAGAGGTCTAGTAAAATACTTCTTGTAAAGGATGTCTCTTATGATTAAAAAACCACGAGCCCGATACTTCATTTTTGTCTTGCTACCGTTTTTTCGGGAGGCAAAATGCCATATGAAATGTATTGAAGAAGAGGATACCTCCAATCTTTAGGTTGAACCACTTGTTTAATTAAACTTTCCTCCTCTTCCTTGATCTGATTGGGTTGAATGGATGGGCATTCTTGCACATGAATCCATGGGTAGGACTCAGAGTATGCTATGGTTGCCAAGGAGTCTGCTAGTGTGTTCTCCGTTCTGGGAATGTGCTCATAGCTGATCTTGTTGAAGTTAACTGCCACTTCTTTAAGAATGAATAAATATTTAATCAACTGCTCCTTTTTTGCCTCATATTGACCTTGGGCATGATGGATAAGAAGCTGGGAATCACTCATTAACCTAACTCTTTTGGCTCTACAAAGTAAGGCTAACTTCAAACCAGCTATAACAGCTTCATATTCAGACTCATTGTTAGAAGCCCTGAAAGAAAAACATATAGCCTGGTATAGATTTTCGCCGTCCAGAGAGGTTAAATATATATCCCAGCACCAAAACCCATGGTACTTGATCCACCATCGATTCGGATAACTCATACTTTCTTAATCTTTTCACATGTAGCTTGTTTAGTATTCCTGTCCGAATGGAATTCAACTAGGAAATCAGCAACATATTGAGTCTTGACTACAGTTCGAGGGGCAAGATCAATGTTATAGTCTCCCAATTCTACTGACCACTTGGTCATTCTGCTTCATATGCTGTCTTTTGAAGAACATTTTTTAAGGGAAAAGACGTTCGGACGGCAATAGAATGAGACTGAAAGTAGGGCCTCATTTTTCTGGCACCAATTACCAAACCCAGTTCTAACTTTTCGAGTTTTAATTTCCTTTTTTCAGCATCCATCAGGCTTTTGCTGATGTAGTACACCGGACGAAGATAATTTTCCACCTCTCTTACTAGCACCGCACTTATGGCACATTTGGAGACTGCTAAATATATATACAATGTTTCTCCATTAATAGGTTTAAATAGGGTTTTGGGGGAAGATAAATGCTTCTATATTTCATTAAAATCCTGGTCGCACTGTGGAGACCAGTTGAATTCGTTAACACCCTTTAAAGTTTGGAAAAACGGGGCACACCTATCCGAAGACCTTGAGATAAAACGGTTTAGAGCAGCTAACCTGCATTTCCAGGATATTAAATGTTTAAGTGTTTTGTAGTGAGAGATTTAAACTGCCTGGTTGTATTAAATGTTCATTACCCTCATTAATGAAAGTGGTTGGGTGTTTATACCCTTAATTATAGGTCATATGGGCCTTCGGGTCAAACTTATGAAATCGGGTCGAGTTCAAAAAACCACTAGTTTATTAAGAAGATTAGTAATTAGCTTAGTCAAAAGGTGTTTAGTGTTCTTAATACTTTTGTCCTGTCCGGATACTTTAGTGGGTGATTATTGTCTGGATTACCCCTGTCTGGTTTCTACAGTGAGTGGTGAATATTTCCGGACTCATCAGTTACAAAGCTATATTTGAGATATCGTGGTTATCCAGAATGCATGTTGTAGCTTCCACAGTCCACCAACGTTTGAAGTATGTGATTGGGGATCGCGTGAGAGTAGTTGGCTAGAGAGTGTTATGCGACAGCTTTGCATACCAAAAATGTTGTTTAGATTGACCAAATGGCAGAATAACAATTAGTGGGATCTTCCTCAGACACTGATAGGGTAGATGATCTAAGGGAGATGATAGGAAAAATCGCAAGTGTACGATTTTTTGTTGTAGTTTTATGAGTATATTAAGACTCGAATATCGAACCCAAGGGAATAAATCTAATTTTTTAGTCTAGAGTTTAATATAAAAATTATACTAATTAATTAACAAAAATTAAAGTTTAAATTTAAAAATAAATAAAAGTGAAATTAATTAATTATAAAAACTATTCCCGACTTACTAAACATGTATCAACAATTTATAATGTATTTTTTTATAGTCAAATTAACCTAACTTTTGTAATTATTCTTTGAAGCCAGGTTCTCTTACACAGTGATAATCTCTCGATCTCACACAACTAACTCTTTTGTATGCCTAATTATATCTCCAGTCCCCTACCTCGTATAATTAGGTCATAAAATCTAAAAATCTAGTTCAGACTTCACTGGGTCATGGTATGATATAGTTCAGAAGTAGATATCACCTCTCAGTCACAATCTAAATCTATGATCGATCAATTAATCACGTAAGAAATTGAAAGCATTGAGATTAATATCAATACTAAAGATAAAAAAAAAATCAATAAAAAATTATGTTACATTAAAAATTATCTTTGCAGATGTTTAATAACCCTCGAACATTGAGATTAGCTCCTAGTGAGCATAACCAAAAGAAAAAAAGGAAAGTATACTTTTGACGGCTGCGAGGATCTCTCTTTGATTGATATGTTAAGGTTTCTATTTATAGGAAGAGTTATTAGCTACCTTAATCTACTAAAAATATAATATTTTTAATATAATATAATTATAATAATTATTAAATAAAATAAATAATTAATTTATTATTTTAAATAAAATAATAATTTATAATTATTTATAATTGAAGATCAAATCTTTCTACTTTTCCTAAGAATAAAATCATAATTCTCATTAAATAAAAAAAATTATATTCTTTCAAATTAAATAATAAAATATTATAATATATTCTAAGGAGCCAAATATTTTTATATTGATCTTCAATTATTTTTTCATATTTTATATTAATTTTTCTATTATTTATTTTTTATCTTCAATTTCTTGGTTTTTATTTTCTTTTATAATTGTAGATTCTATTTGCAATCTTAACTCACTGTCGTTCTGTTTTGTTCTTTTTTGCTCTATTTTCACTAATAAAAAATGAGATTATTTTTATTCATAATTAATTACAACTATAAATTAAATTAGTCTAAAAATAATATAAAATCAAAAATAAATATCATTTAATCAAATTACTCCACACTTATTAATTTCTAGTACTGAGCAAAATAAAATATCAAAATTTAAAATATAATCAAATGATATCATTGTATGGTATAAATTAAGACCAAATTTATTAATCTTAAAACAAACTAATGAATCAAGTGAAAAATCCCTAACCACATGTTATAGAAATAAAAATGAAGAAATCTAAAAAATCTTCGAAAAAATTAAAATTTAATTATATACTATTTACTTGATTTTTTTAAAACATTTCATTAATAAACCAAAATAATATCAATTTTCTTTTAAAAAGTTGTTAATTGTTTTTTTTTCTTTCACTTTTTTTGTCTTTTATATATATAAATATAATTTCTTTTCCTATGTGACAGTCCATGAATCTCAAACCAATTCGCTTAAGTCAATAGGTGACTTGTGCAATATCTACTTAAATTTTCTACTTAATCTATTTAACAAGTTTCAGATAAGTGACATCCCTCCCAGTTGGTTAGGAGCATTAGGTGATGAAGCACCCCAAAGGATTTGCTAACTCAGACTAATTAAATTACAAACCTATACAAGCCACATTTGAGAATTAACATAAATCTCTTCTCATTGTACACGCATCTCGACAAGATTAGGAAGAGACCGGGTCACTAAGTAAATAATTATACAACTTTATTATTTAATAAATAATATACAATTTTTTATAATGTTTTTACAATGACAACTGCATTTTTAGAAAATAATTTTTATATTAGTAAATTAATTCCTTACAACACTCAGAGTATATTTGCAATAAAACTAAGTTTAATAATTTCTAGACACTAGAAAAAAAATCTAAAGACCTGATCCAATAAAAATCTAAACATGTAATTATTAATGTTTTGAACTTAAAAGTCACTTCACAAGTTTGAATTAATATATGAGTTCGTAAAATATACAATAAACAATATTAAATGATCAACAATTTGTTTTTTGTGATATTTTTATTCAACAATTTCCAACTACCCCCACACTTAAAATCTCATATTATCCCCAATATTAAATACATAAAAAATAGATTAAAGAACAATGGTACCTGATAAATATATTTGGGGTTGAAATTTACCGGAGTGGAGTTTCAAGTGTAGAACCTAGTTGGTTCCGCCAAAAGACAAGTAAAAGAAAAGAAAAGAAAAGAAAAGAAAAGAAAAGAGCAAGTGATGGAAAAAAAATCTAAACAAAGATTGTCAACATGCCCAAAAAAATCAAATAACTAAAATAAAAAAATCAAAAATAAAAATACTATAATAAAAGAAAATTAAACATAAATAAAACTTACATTGGGTTGCCTCCCAATATGCGTTTCGTTTTATGTCAGTAGCTTCAGCTTTCATCAACTCCTCTTTTCAAGGTGGTTGATAACTACCTTTGAGAATAGTCACGCGTTCACGTTGCCATGATAATCGTTGCAGCTCTGGAACAAGTGACTTTGTTTGTGGTTGGGATTATGTTGGTTGAATATAACATTGTTTAAACAATTTGTTAGGAGGTGGATCGTTGAAGAGAAAAATAATTTGAACATAATTTTTTTCCATGATAGAATCATGATATTGAATATCTTGGGCGGAGCTTTATATTATGATACCCATGTTTTCTTCATCTTCAACCTTCTTCTCTAATTGAGGTTGCTCTAGTTGTCTATCACTATGTTGTTCTTGATAATATTTCTTAAATTCATTAAGAAAATTTTCATTAGATTTATCCAACAACATATCATATTTTGGTCATCTAGAACTTTTAGAATTGGATTGATGTATATTGAATTTTTGTAGAATGTTGAAGCTTTGGTGGAGAACTCTCGGATTTCTCAAACACTCTTTGAGTAATCTTAATGAATTTATCCATTGTATTTTCTAAGTTTTTCTAACGAACCTCTTGATATTGAATAGAAATCTTCATATTTTTTCCATTTGATTCATTCTTTCTTGAGGATTCGATAAATTTATTCACAGTGTCCTTGAGGTTTGACTTTTTCTCTAACCTTTCCATATCCTCATGCTCCCAAAAATAATTGGCATTCTCCAGTGAAAACTTTTGGTTTTGCCAACGGCTAGCCTGATAATCATTATTATAGTGGGTATAGAGCCTTGCTGGAAGTTATACCTGTAATCATTCGCCGGAGAGAACTAGTTTATTGTATTGTATGCTTCACACTCATTGACAGTTGTTACATTCATCCTCAGATGGGCCAATTTTTGTTCAAGTGCAGTTCACCTTATATGCACCAATTATTGTTCCAACGCATCTAACTTATCTTGTAGCACCGCCCTGTTATCCATGGCATAGGTAACGACAGATTTTCTTTATTTTTTAAAAATAATATATATATATATATATATATATATAAAATAATACGTATAAAAATATAAAAAGACATCAAACCAACATATATAAAAATAAAAATAAAACCAAAATAAAAATAAAAATAAAGCAAAAAATTAATTAGCACAAAAATATATCAAACTAATAGATCTAAAAAATAAATATTTTATTCCAAGATAACGTCGCCAAAAACATGATAGGAAAATCGCGAGTCTACAGTTTCCATTGTAATTTTATGAGTATATTAAGACTCAAATATGGAACCAAGGGAATATATCTATTTTTCGATATAAAAATTATACTAATTAAATTTAAAAATAATATCAACAATTTATAATGTATTTTTATATAATCAAATTAACCTAACTTTTATAATTATTCGTTAAAGCCATGTTCTCTTTCAGAGTGATGTGATAATCTCTTATCAAATTAACCTAATTTTTATATTTTAATATATTTTTAGGAGACAAATATATGTATATTGATCTTTAATTTATTTTCCATATTTTTCAATCATTTATTTTTTATTTTTTTATCTTCAAGTCTTTTACTTTTATTTTCTTCTTTAATTGTAGACTCCGTTTAAAATTTTAACTCATTTTTGTTTCATCTTGCTCATTTTTGCTCTCTTTTCACTAATAAATCAAAAATCGTCAAAGGAGAGTATTTTTTAATCATAATTAATTAAAACTAACAATTAATTTAGTATAAAAATGGTATAAAATCAAGAATAAAATATTTTGATCAGGAGACCCCGAATTCTATAGTGGCTAATGAAAATGTGGAGATAAACGAGTTTCCTAATGGGATATGTTTGCGAATAGAGACTTTGTTGTCGTCTAGTTTACGTTATCAATTGTTAAGGTACTTGTCTAACATGTTAGAGGTTTTTGCTTGGAAAACCGAAGATGTAGTTGGAGTTCCATCCGAGGTGATATGCCATAGTTTCACTCTTAATCCAAAAATTAGACCCATCATAAAAAAATGGAGGGATTATTCCGCAATAACTTCCAAGGAAATCATGGTAGAAGTGGATCGGTTATCGAAGGAAGGACATATTCGAGAAGCACAGTATATTTTGTGGAATGGAAATTCTATGCTTGTAAAAAAGAAGAACAAGAAATGGAGGATGTGCATTGATTTTATAGATTTAAATAAATAATGTCCAAATGATCTATTTCTTGTGCCAAGTATTGATCAGCTTGTTGATTCGGTATCAAGGAATAAGATACTTAATTTTATGGATTCTTTCGCCGACTATTATGAAGTTTAGATGAATCCTAAAGATAAAAAAATATTAATTTTATCAACTGATAGAACATTGCATTGTTATCGGGTTATGCTCTTTGGCCTTAAAAATGCTAGAGCTAAAGACTAGTCAATAAAGCTTTTACCATTCAAATTGGAAGTAAGAGAGAGGTTTATATTAATGGTATGCTAGTCAAGAGCTCAGCAGATGACGAACACCTTGGTGACTTGGAAGAAACTTTCTCAAATTTGAGAGTCATTCGCTTAAAGCTAAATCCAGAGAAGTGTACTCGTGTCGTCAGATCAGGGAAACGTTTGGGATATATTATAAGTGAAAAAAATAGAAGCTGACCATGGTCAGTTGATAGCTTTGACGTTAATAATCTATCCTCAATTAATTAAAGAGGTTCAAATTTCAACACGAACGATGACTGTCTGAAATAGGTTTATATCCAGATCTTCAGATAAATGTGCACCATTTTTTCATGTATTGAGACAGTCAAAGTAATTTTTGTTTAGACCGGAGTGAGAATTAGCTTTCTTAAAAATCAAATAAAATTTATTGTCACCAGAGGTTTTGTCTAAGCCCCAAATAAAAGAACAATTGTTTTTGTATGTAGGTGTCTCAGATTATGCAGTTAGTGTTATATTAGTTAGGGAGGTATATGGACATCCATGACCGATGTATTATGTGAGAAAACGTTTACTTGTCTCGGAAAAAAGATATTTGAGGGTAGAAAATTTGGCTTTGGATTTAGTTGTAGCTCCAATAAAGATGCGTCTTTATTTTTAGGCTCATTCGATTATTATCCGAACATATTTTCCATTAAAAAATATACTACAAAGACCGGAGATTTTTGAAAGAATGACCAAATGGTTTCTCATAGTATGGGATTATGACATTGATTTTACTCATCAAACGGCTATGAAGGCCCAAGTTTTAGCAGATATTCTTGTCAAATTCCATTCAAGTCGTTCTGATGAGAGAGAGAGAATGATGCAGATATGTTATAAACAACTGTAAAGTGGGCGGTTCGAACTGATGGAGGCTCCAGTTCCTTGGGATCAAGCATATGAATACAGTTAATGACTCCTTCTAGGGAGGCCCTGTACCACGCCATACGGTTTGGATTTAGTGCATTGAATAATGAAGCAGAGTTTGAGACGTCTTTAGCTGGTTTAAGGCGTGAAAGTATTTGTGGAGAAAAAAGAGTTTGTTTACAAACGCATTCATAACTTGTAGTAAATCACATGTTAGGATTATTTGAGGCTAATAAGGATCAACTTGTCAAGTACTTACAAGAACTACGGGGGTCGGCATATTGTTTGCTGAAGTGACAGTTGAACATATTAACTAAGGGGAAAATATTATTGTTGATTCTTTAACGACTATTATTTATTCATAGACGTATCCATGGATCTTACTACAAGAGAGTCGATCCATACTGATAAAAGTTGAGCAATATAAATATTTTGAAGAAGTATTTGTGGTTACCGAGGAAGACCCAAAATATTGGAGATCTGATCTCAAAGAATTTTTACTTGAAGGAACATTGCCCATCGACACAAAATTAGCTCAACGATTGAGATTTAGAGTGCATAGTACATAGTATTGGATGCAATATTGTATAATAAGTCTTTCAGTTGAACTTTGTTAAGATGTTTATGCAAAAATTAATCTTAGATAATTTTCTTCAAACTGCTTGATGGCGAAGGTTATGCTCATTGTGAATTTAAGGCGTAAACAAGAAGAGTGTTGGTATAAGGATATTATTGTCCTTCTATAATGAGTGATGCTAAGAATTTAGGTTGAAACTGTGACACTTGTCAAAAAAATTCAAATTTAATTCATCAATCAGTTGTGCCTCTAACATTAAGTTTAGAAGCGATTCTTTTTTACCGATGAGGTTTGGATTTGGTAGGACCATTACCTATTGCTTAAGGAGGATGAAAAACAATTATAGTTGGAATGAATTAATTTTTAAAATATGTTGAAGCCGAACCTTTGTTAGGAAAAAGAGCTTAATATGGAATCAAATTTATTGTATCTAATTGTTTTTTGTAGATTTGGAGTTTCTGAGAGAATTACTACATATAATAGACCACATTTTACTAACAAGTAGATGACATCTTTTTGTAATTCAAGAGGAATCAGACAGTACTTTTCAACATCATTACACACACAAGAAAATAGTTAGGTAGAGGTTACTAATAAAACTATTTTGGATGGTTTCAAGAATAACTTGACAGGTGCAGCTGGAAAGTGGCCTACCTATCTTGAAGAAGAACTATTGGCCTATAGAACAACACCTTGATATGTGACTTAGGAAACTTCTTTTACTTTAGTATACATGATGGATGCAGTAAGTATGACAGAGTTGATACATCCATCTTACTGGGTACTTAAAAATTCCGAGGACGATAACGAAAAGGCTAGACAAACAAAAATTGATTTGATTGAGGAAAATGGGTTAAAACACATTTGAATATGATTCATAATCAAACGTTAATGAGAAGCTGTTACAATTGGAGGATGAAATGAAGGGACTTCGATGTAGGAGATAAGGTTATGCGAAATGTCTTTTTACATACAAAATATAAAATATTGGGTAAGATGGCCCAAGTTGAGAAAGACCGTATTCAGTGGTTGAATAGATTAAGCTTGAGATATATTGTATTCAAGAAAAAAAGGGAAGATTTTTGCAGCACCCTTGGAATATTGAGCATTTAATATTGTATCATGAGATATGCTTTGCATATTTATCATATTGTTATTTTCTTACATGTATATTTGAAAGGTGGTATACTTTTTGCTCTCTTGGGGTATATATTTATGAGTATAACATTTGTATGTATGAGAATTTATTTAAAATATGAACTTACAAGGTTATTGAAAGAAAATTAATTTTCATTTCTGTAAAATAAACAAGGACTTTTCACCTTTGAATGTAATTTACAACAAAGTATAAATGGAGGCGTTAACATCTTTAAAAGCATTTTGTCGAAATTCTGATGTAAGTCGAAGTATAATTCGGGTGCTAACATCTTTAAAATATTTTTTCAAAGCTCTACTGTGAGTGGCAGTGTAATTCGAGGTGCGAATGTATTTAAAATCATTTTTCGAAGTGCCAGTCTGAGTGCCAGTATAATTCGAGGTGCTAACATATTTAAGAGTATTTATCAAAGTGTCAGTCTGAGTGACAATATAATTCGAGGTGCTAACTTCGTTATAACAATTTTTCAAAGTGACAATGTGAGTGACAGTATTATTCGAGGCACTAACGTCTTTAAAAGTAACTTTTGAAGTGTCAATGTGAGTTACAAAATAGTTATAACGTTAAACTTTTAACGTCTATCAAAGCCTATTCAGAAGGGCTAATGTGGGTGACAAGATAATTTCATAAGAAAAATTGAAAATTGAAAACAATATTTACATTTTAAAAAGGTGTTATGTGATGAGGAATTACGAACACAAAATGTGTTATGTGATAAGCACTTACAAGTACAAGAAACATGGTCAACAAGAAAAATACATACAAGGATTACCATGATGACATGTGGTAATCATCAATACTAAAAAAACACAAGTTACAAACACAAAAATAAAGTTGATGCTTATTTTCTCTCATTATCACTTGGCGAGCCATCTGAACTTCCTTCCGAGGAGCTACGGTCACTTTCTAAATCCTTAGAGCATCCCCAACAAATACTCTATTTTTTAGGTAAATATAGATAGTATTTAGGTAATGTAAATTTAAATATTATCTTTTTCTTCCAACAGATAATGTATATTTAAGTTAGTTGTCAATCATAGGAGAAAAACAAGAATCATAGGAGAAAAACAAGGGAAGTAACAAATAAATTTTACCTATTGTGTAACTGCTACTACAAATATACCTACCATAATTTAAGCTAATAAATATAGATAGTCTTTTAGACTATCTGTTGGAAAGAAAAAAATTATATATAATAGTTAAATTTACTTTCAACTGTCAATTAGCGTATCTGTTGGAGATGTTATTACTATTTGACAAGACAGATTTGTTGTCTCCGTTTCTTTTATATTCGAACTCCTCTGAATTAGGGTTATTATTGGGCTTGTCAACCCGATAACACATCAGGAACCGACTCGATAAAACCCGATAAGGTTATCGAACCGTTAACGAGCCGAAGTTTAAGCCCTGACGGATTAGCGGTCCGGACCGATAAAACCGATAAAACCCCAATTAATATTTGTTTTTAATAGATATGATTTTAATAATAAAATTAATACACAATAAAAAAACAACTAATATTAATCTATTATAAATAAGACTTGATAAATTTTACAAGTCTAAAATATTTGTGTGAGGTGTGATAAAAATTAAAATAAAAACAAAGAATATTCATATATACTAATACTAGACAGAGTAAGCCTAATACATACCGATTTTACTAAATTTCCACTATATGTCCCACACATTTTCCATTATATCTCCCACAACTTACGTTTCATATATTTCCCACATATTTTCCGCCACTTACATTCCATTATATTTCCCACAACTTACATTTCATATATTTTCCACATATTTTCCGCCACTTACATTCCATTATATTTCCCACGAATTTCCCACCACTTACATTTCTCACCATATTTCCCACATATTTTTCACATATTACCCGCATTCCCACTTGTAAATTATAGTTAATACTCTTTAACCGTCTTTTGAGTTTTGATTATTTTTATATACTTATTCAACATTAAGGTTATTTTTATATATTTGTGAACATTATTTATTCGATCCTTAACCATTCCGGCATTGCTATATTTTTAAAATCCAAAATCGGCCTGATTTGGCCCGACCGGACCGGACCGAAAAATTAACAAGTCAATTTTGGTCCGAATTTTCAACCTAAAATTTTTAACTGTCCGGTTTGCCTGATAAAAAATGATCGAATCTCATAAATTTTGAAACTCGGACCGGACCGACCCGATAACAGCCATACTCTGAATCATTTGTAATGGTAATAAAAACTTCTTTGCTACGTCTATTTTTTGGAACTACGTACCAATAGTCTTTCATGTTTACCGTCAGAAATGTTTGGTGGAAGTCAATGATCATGGAAATTTTTGCTTCATCTTCTCGGGTCTCTAAAGCTCTAAGGTAATCACTTGCATTTGTATTCACAACATCATTCACAGCAGAAGCTTTCTCTTTTTCAGCTTAAGCCTTGTACGATACTAAGTCTTGACGAACTTTATTTTCCCTTCTTCACTTTCCTCGTATAATTTTTTGAGTGTTTTTTTTGGCGTGCTCTTTCTCTACTTATAATTAGTATTTCAAAGTTAGTTGCACCAACTCATTTTTATGTTTATATTTCAAGTGATTTGTTATCTGCATAGCCGTACTATGGAATTCCAACTTGTCCTCTTGAAAGGCTTGAAATTGTTCAATTAGATTTCTGCTCAAAAGCGTAGCCCTTTTTTTTGTTAAGGGCTGCTTATTTTTTTTACAACACCATATCGTTTCCAAATTTCACCAGTTAATTTTGAGTGGATACAACTTCTTCACTTATCGTTTTGGAAGCACTTTTGAGGTTGATGAAACGACGTAGTACATTCAGAACCTCTTCAGATGGTTCATTGGACAGGTAGGGAGGAAATATTTTTCCAACGGAAAAGTGTCGAAAGGAGTTCCCAGAGGACAAGGTGAACCATGTTTTTCACGCAATGTAGGTCAAGAATCAACCACTGCTAGTTCATTCTCTTGAGGATTATTTCCTGTATTCTCCGAGGTAATTTTGACATGATCATTTCCCATATCAGCAACTTAATGTTTAATCCTTGGAAGTCGGGGATCTGTGTAGAAGACGTGTTGATCTTTGTTTTCTTTATGTTCCTCCTCGGCGTCCGAAGTCGGATTTAGGGAGCAAACATCAACAAAATTCTCTAGAGTAGTTACAGCAGGAGTTTTTGAGGAACAAATTTCTTTTTCCTTGAAGCAGCTATCTTCTTCCTCTTTTGGGATGCTTCGGCTTGGGACTGCTCAGTATCAATGGTCATAACTTCTACAACATTCCGTTTTAATTTTTTATTTAGGCTCATATTATTTTTCTCTTTCCATGGTACGTCCTGAGATTGTTTCTTTCAATAATTTTTCGGTCTATGGCTCGAGGCTCTATTCCGAGCAGGAAGTATGATACGTGGATCTCGAGCAGCTAATATTTTCATAACATCTCCTGCTTCAGGTGGTTTCATTAATTGATCTGCAGCCACAACATAATCCGGGGATATCTTTCATAAATGACTCCAAACAAAATTAAGAGGGTCAAAAGCCTTATATAATTCATTTGATGATTATTTTTATGCCCATTTACTCAGCTTGGTGAAATTCTCCTCGGCTGCAGCTCGATGAATTTGATATCACCTCGAAATTTCGACAAAATGCAACCAAGGTTAGCAATGATTGATTAAATAGTAAATTAGAGAATCATGCAACTTACTTGTGCTCTCACGTTTTGTTTGCCTCGAAGATCCTCAATTATCTTCGATGAGTTTCTAAGGGTCAAGTAATAGAATGGAAAAACCTAGTTTTTGGAAAACCAGTTTTGACTATGAACTGCTTTATGGGTAGACCAATTCTGGAAAGTGTTGATACCATAATACTGGGCAGAAGGGAAAACGAGAGGTTGAGACTTGCTTGAGTCGAGAAGAGGTTGATTATTTGAATTAGTCTACCACAACTGGGTTCAACAAAAACCGAAGGCCCCAGTTCATAATCTCTGGGTAAACTACTAATTTGTTTTCACCATATAAAAGTGAGGTCTATTCCACCGATAACAATTGAAGGGTAACGTTATCTGGAATTACCCATTGCCTTAAAATAATCTCAGATTTTGATTGGTTGAAATATTTGTATTACATATTGTTAAGTGCAATAAGATATCCGAGGAGGACTTCATTGAGGTTGACACTCAAATTTGCATCAATTTTCTCTAGTAGTGTGACAACTACTTTGGTCTTTTTCTATTTTTCTTTGAATTCCCCTTCTTTTTTCCAGCATCGAAGTCAAAAGGAGGATTATCATCAAGATTTTGGATCTTTGAATCAGTTTCAGTCATGGATTCTAATTTGGAAGCCTCCTCGAATATTTCATCTCGGATTTGGCGAGGGGAAATTATGGTGATGTGTTGTTCTTTTTATGAGAGGGCGACTTTGATGTTGTACGTATATTTTATGAGTTGTTGGGAATGTTTGAGGCTGTTATTTGGGTGTTGTCTGAAGGGATCACATGTTACTTTTAATTTGTCATAGATGTTTCCTTCGAGAGAGAATGTCGTGTGTTATGAATGTTTGAAGTGTTGAGGTCTTTAGAGTCTCCTATAGCAAAGAACCGACTCTTACGATAAAGTATGTATTTTCTTGTTCGAGGTGGTTGATTTTTCTTTGTTCAAGGTGAATTTTACGAACTAACCTTAGGAGTTAGATCATAGGGGTTATCTGAAGATCTTCTGAGGACTATGAAGGGTGATGACTTTCTCGTAGGAGGCTAGAGCCGTATGTAAATTTTGGAGTAATATGTTTGGGTTTATCATCGATAATACTCTTAGATTCTCTTTATGCGGCCCTCTGAGCGATGGTAAGCCAATCCCAGAAATTGACTAAGCTAAACATAAATAGAACAAAGCTGGATCAAAAGCATATCAGATATAATCTACGGGGGTTAAGTACGGCGGTGACGGTGGTGGAGCAAATAAACTAATGAACTTTCTCTCTTTATCCCTAGAATTTAGTGGTATTAGGTAAAATGATTAATGAAAGTGTATTTATAGGAAGAGTTGTGGAGAGGGGTTTGGGATTTTTCGAGAGGAAGTTGAAGGGTTTGACAGATGTCCATTGGATTGAATTTGAATCGATAGATAATAGCTGCCTAGTTTGAAATAGGTATACATATGTAATGTGTCAGAGGGAAATGATACATATGTCAAGAAGCTTATGTTACCGTCTACTTCATTCCAAGAAGTTTATTATTATACTCCTTGTAAATTTCGAGGGCCTATTAGCATGTAATAGTTAGTCGAGGAGGAATGATACACAACTTGAAAAGGCATATGATTTTCCGAGGAGAGACAATGCACATATCATAATTTGTATTATCCAAGCATCATATTAGACTAATTCTGAGGAGGTTTTTAGACCTTTTTTATAACAGGGAGATAAAGATGGACCCATGCATAACAGTTTTAAGTCTTTCCCCAAAATTCTTCGCAATGACTAGGAAGCTACTTATAACGATATAATTAATTGAGAAGTAAAAATAATTACTAAAAATGTCTTCAGTTGAGTATTTTATATTTGAAATAAAGTTCCGGTATAAAGTGTAAATGTAAAAGACTAAATGTGTAATTTGTAACATATATGTTTGTACTAAGTAGTGAAGTGGGGTGAAGTATCCACACCACTAACTAATTATGTTACATATAACTATTCTTTCAAGAATATGTTTTAGATTTTTTAGTTATTGAAACATATATGTACTCAAGACATAAGAGAGAATATATAATGGTAGATTTCTTGATCCAATAATAGAGTTAGTCAATTCATATTAGAACTGGTTAAATCTGTTGTTAACTAATTCTTTCACAATTGATCAAGCACTTCGTTTCTAGGATCTTTGTCTAAAAGAAGCTCGTCTAGAAGACCTTCGTCTAAAAGCTCCTCGGCTAGACGAACCTACATTATCTAAAATACCTTTTTCTAGAAGACCCTGCCTTATCTAAAAGACCTTCGACTAGATGATCATTCCTCATCTAAAAGACCCTCGGCTAGAAGACTCTCCCTCATATAAAAGAGTATTGGCTAGAAGACCCTCTCTCATCCAAAAATCCATCGGCTAGATTAACCTGCCTCATCTAAAAGATCCTCCGTTAAAAGACCATGCCTCATCTAAAGACCCTGGGTTAGAAAATTCTGCCTCATCTAAAAGACCCTCGGTTAGAAGAAGATGCCTCATCTAAAAGATCATTGACTAGACAATCCTGCCTCATTTAAAATACCATCGGTTAGAAGATCTTACCTCATCTAACAGACCATTGGTTAGAAGACTTTGTCTTATCTAGAAGACTCTCGGCTGGAACGACCCTCGACTAAAATGAGCCGCGTCTAAAATGATCCTGCCTCATCTAGAAGGCTCAACCTCGTCTAAAAGACATTTTCTCATCTAGAAGACCCTCAGTTAGATGACTCTATCTCATCTAAAATTTCTAAGGCAAAACCAACAAGGTCTATTCTCGATCCATCAAAACATGACTAGTTTTTTGTCTATCCTAGTTTCATCAAAGCGCAGTTTGTTTTTTGCCCGTTACAGACACGGATACAACTAAATCACGGTAGCTCATAAAATATTTATTAAACATAAAATATGTGATATCCTAATGGCCTAAAACTTTAAATGATGTGTTATTTTTTTATTTGTATTTGTAATTTTTATTAGATCTTTATATATGTTTTATGTTAAAAACAACTACTATATGAATATATTTTATTACTATATTTCTTAAATATATGAAACTTTATATACCTATATTCATACACTACTTATACAACAATATATTGTTTCATAATATATATATATATATATATATATTAATACCAATTAAATCATTTAATATTAATAAAATACAACCCAACAAAATAAAAGATGAAATTGTTTAATATTCATAAAAATTCAACTATTTAAAGTTGTGCGAAAAATAAATACAGATATTTACAGACAACTTATATAACCATACATAAGATGTATAATGTAATAAAATAGAAAAATATAATAAAACAATTAATACACTAATAATAATACACTAAATTATCACATATCTTTAATATTGAAATAATGATCCATATAACAAATAGTGATGGAAGATATGTTAGAGGATCTGTACAGGTAGGTGGAAAAGGATCATCCGCCAAAGTTATGAGAAAAAGTTATTCATAAATCATGATCATTTGTAGTCGTTCCGAGTTATTGTAAGTAGGAGTTTTGACGCGTTTGGTAGTCATTATAGTTATTTTGAAGGTCTTATATCCAGAATCTAACCGATTATGACTCTCGTATAATTTATCCTACATATCATGCAATTGGTAAAACTTATCATACAATTGAACCTGCATATCATGTAATTTTCCAAATCTATCACACTTTCAATCATGCTTTTTATGCATGGTTTCTATAGTCTAATGATTTCACAATCTGCTTCGAGGTTCTCGTGCTTTTGTAGAACTACTACATGCACTAGAAACGCTTGGAAACTGTCATGGACCTATTATGTGCACATAATATCCATCATTGAGGCGACGAAGGTGGATAACACATATTAGCCTAATAGATTTGACCAATACTTGCCTCAATATATTTTAAAATCTCCTACTTCGAGTAGAGTTGTCCATTATATGAATATTTCTCTTGTATTTTAGGAATAATTTTCCTAATTTGGAACCCTTTGGAACTTTGAAGTAAATATATTAACTGATATCTACCCTATGTTTTCTAAAAAATGACTTAATATCATCGCATAAGGTATATATTGTCAACGACGTGAATATCTCATATGTTTGATCATCAAACTTACTAAATTTATTTGTTGACTCAACATTATTGCAAGGGTTCGAAGTAGTAGAAAATTCTTCATGCATAAATCATTATTAGAAGGAAGAAAAAAATTATTAACTCATTTTAATGCTAATCTTTAAAATTGTTCTCATATTTTTTTCAGTTATCAACTAGTCTAGTCCTAAACAATGTAACTAGATGAGATCTACCATTATTCAGGTAATTGATTCTTATAATATCAAAGACTTAACTTTTAGGCGCGTTACTCTTAAGATACTCTAAGATCGGTAATTAATCTTTAAATTTGTTTTTGGGCAAACTAAACTCTACTTCTAGGTTGGATGCAAAAATTGTATCCACCATACCATCAATATTAAAATACATGTCAGGATTGTTTTCGTTTTCAACCTTCAATTTTCCAGTATAATAAAATTTCTCTGGTATTTCAGTATACTAATTGCAACTAAATTAAAGAAATGTTAGACATTCCAAGTATCTAGTTTTTTTTAGTACATAACCACACTTATAGTTTTTTCACTCGATTCTATTATGTCAAGACTTTGTTCAACCTTTTTTTTTACGTCCAGTTGTGTATCTAGTTGGAGCTACATTCATTTATCAACAAATGGATGATTCAAAGACATTTTTTAACGAATTCGCTTTTCTAGAGTCATTTAAATTAAAATAAACTTTAAATTTTAATAAAAAGAAGTTGAATAAAATGTGTTTGGTTGGAAATTTTCAAATATTTATTGATATTTAATTTGAGAAAAAATTGAGATGAAGATTCCATATTTATTTGGGAATTGGCTAGTTTTGACTAGTCGTTACATGACGAGTGCCAATTATAAATAGTGGCTAGAAAACAACTAGTTTTGATTGACTGTTACAACAAACTGGTACCCATTATGCATATTTGGGTAAAGAATAGTAAAAACTATCATTTATCTAGTTGTTAGGCATAATAAGTGCATGTTACGGAAAATGGGTACCCATCTGAAACCCGTTTAAAATGCGCATCGGTTGTATCTAGTCGCTCTAAAACGAAGATCTGTCTGACATAAACGGTAGCCGTTCAAGAGAAACAAAATACTTACTGTTTGTGCCTAGGGCTTGCTTAAAAGAGCGTGCGTCTGAAACAAACGGCATCATGTTGGCCTATCGCCTGCTTAAACGGTAGTCGATTTACGACAAAAAAACTGTTATTATATTTCTTTAAAAGGGGTTCCCATTATACGTACGGGATCTCGGACCCTAATACGGTACTACATTTCGGCAATAATGTTTCCAAAACAAGTTGTTGGAACTTGTCTATAAACTGAGAACACCGTCGCACAAGACTCTCACTACTCATTCATTACCCTACTTCTATAATTCGAGAAAACATTACAGTTTTCACCCCTCATTTGATCAAATTTCTTATATATTCAATCTCCATCATTGAATTCTTACTCCTAATCTATTCGAAAGTCTTTTAGTAAGGAGATTTGCAGATTTTGCAAGCGGGTTATAGATGATCAAACATTCGACCCATTAAAATGATAGATTATTGGTGATTAAAGGCTTACTATATTTTTTCTTTTATTTTTATTATGTGACTAATTATTTATAATTTGTTTGATTTTACTAGTTTTTTTATTGAAATGACCCGAAACAAAAAAAATATTAAGACTAAAACTATGATATGATTACTATAAAGTATGTGAACTTCTAGCTTCTTATAATAATGTTCAACGTGTTAATGACCATATACACATAGATGATATTTATATAGATAATAATGTTCAACGAAATCTTAATACACGTAGTAATAGTCAATAAAATTTTAATATATCTAGTATTATTCAACCAAATCTTATGACGCAAACATAGTTATTCTGAAATGATATTGTCTCCTCCGCCAATAGTTTAAGTGTTAGGAAGAAAACATATTGAGTATGAGAACATTTTAATTTTCATGCGGATATATAAGTGAAATTTTTTGTGGAATTTGTATGTCTTATAAGTCGGGAAGGAAAAATAGCAAAAATAACGGTCCCACACAACATTAAAGTAAACAACTAAATCTAAAGTATGATACAGAAATCCATAATATGAGTACCAATAAGGTATTTTATTTTAATAAGATTCACTATAAGATAGAAATGATGAAATGTATCATTCATAATTCATTTGTTTTTTTAATTTTATCGACTAATGAATATATAATAATTAGATGATTAAAATTGTCAATCTGCAAGCAGTTCGCATCCCACATACCTCTATGAGAACTTTAGCGTTAACATATTTTCAAAATGAAAAATATATCATTAGTAATACGGTTGCATTGTTGTCATGGAAAGTTGGTTTGACTAGTGATATAACAATATTTCTTGAGTTTGATATACGTGGGTTACTTCACACTTGATGTATTTTGATTGGGTACTTCAAAGAAGATTATATTTTTTTATTCTACTACTAAACACAACTCCATTCAAATTTCAGATGGTCTTATAAAATGTATGAATCAGTTTAATGATTTGGAAAAAATTATGGAAAATTCTTTTGATAACGCATCACTAACAAGGCAGCTACTGAAAAATTTAACATTGCATGCAATCAAGAATTTTCACAACTTTATCATACTAGATGGTTATGTCACATACTTCAACTTGTTGTTAAACATGAAATAAAGGTTATATGAAATGATTATGTTAATCCTATTGGATGAGCGATTCTACTAATCATTAACTCAAGTCCTATAATATATAAATATAAATATATGGTTAATAGTAGTAAAATATTTCAAAAAATTACTTATGGATGTAAAAACTAGATGAAAATCTTCTTATGATCTTTTTATACGTGTTTACTTGTTTAAGGATGAAATAACTATATTTTATGAATTTCATAGGCCTAGGAACGTACGATTATCTCATGGCTCAACATTTCTAATATTGTCTAAAAAATATTTATTTCCTTGCCATGTTTAACGACTATATTCAAGATTTTTATACACAATACACTCCTAACATTCATATGGTCCTTTAATGTGTTGTAAATCTTGTTATGTATTTAAATGCTAATAGGTCAATGTGTGTTCATAAGGAGATGGTACCCGATATGGAATGCAAATTTGTTATATATTACATCCAATCTCACACGCTTATGCTATTGAGTGCATTTTAAATCGTGTTCTAAAATTGACATACTTTAATAAATATGTTGATTATTTTTATCAAAGTGTTAGAGTTGGTATATAACATATTGTGAAGATATTGAATCCTATTTGTGCAGAACTTATAATTCCTATGTTGAGAAATATGGGACTAATAATACTTGTTTCATCCTTGAGATTTGTTTGTAACATGAGAACAAAAATAAAGACTCCTCATAACTACTTCCAAATAGCTATGCAAAATATCCTAGAAACATAAAGAACTACACAAGATCCTTCTAAACCAACCCAATATATGCAAATTATGTTTGATTTTAGTATGTATAATGATACTACTATCTCGTTTCATATCTTAGCATGGTGGAAATCAAAGTTTGAAATTTTTCGTATTATTTATAAGTTAGCCAAAGATGTTCTTGCTATACCTATATCTACGGTGGCAACTAAATTTGCATTTAGAATCGCCAATATGCAATACACATCTAGACGATCAAGACTGATTAGTCAAACAATTGAAGTATGTATTACAACCAATGATTGGATTGCGGTGGATCACAAGATGAAAGACAAAAAATATAACATGGAGTAACATCAAAAAGACACATTTGATGAACTAAGTGATTCTAAAGAAGAATTTGAGTATGAATTTGGTGAAGATGAAGACTATGAATTGTATGATGACATTAACAAAGAATATGATTTGTAATCAAAATTTATTAGTGAATATATAATAATATAGTTCAAATTAATAACATTTTTATATTTCTTAGCCTGCAATAATATAAACTTTGAACGACTTAACTAGATAATTTTTTTTATGTTCTTCAATCTTATACTCTAACAACACTTATGACATATCACATATATTATAAATAAATAAACTATAATAATCACTTATCACAATATAATAACATTTACCATTTAGATTTTATGAACCCATAAAAGCACTTATCACATATAATATATCTGAAAAAAACGTATACTACTAGCCAAATGAGGAGTCGCGCATGAGCAAACTATAACAACACTCACCACTTATACTATAACAAGACTTATAACATATAACCTATACTATAATTAAATTATAACAACAATTATAACATATATTATAAGTATATCATTTATACCATAACCAAACTATAACAATTCTTATCACATATACCATAAGTAAATCATACTATAGGCCAAACTATAACAACACTTATCATATAAGCTTTGGCTAAATTATGGCCTAAAAAATGTTAATCAGCCCCAAAAATAGAGTGTTTTTGAACTTTTACCATTTTGCCCTTGAACCCGTTTATTCATCCGCCGGTTGAGAAGGTCCGCCCCGGCGGGGATAAACAAGTATTTTTGGTAAACTTCTAAATTAGTCAAAATTTTTGGACTACTTATCTTTTTGGGTCCCGATTTAGTCAAATCCTATCATATATACTATAAGTATACCATTTATACTAAAATTATACTATAATAACACTTATACATACAATATAAGTATATCACTTATACTATAGTGTAACTATAACAATACTTATCACATATATAATAGTGTAACCATAAGTTATCGGTCCGGTTCGGTCCGGGTTTTGCCGGAACCGGACCGGACCGCTAAGCTTATCGGTTCGGACCGGACCAAACCGTTAAGCTTTCGGTTCTTATTTTTGGAACCGGACAGAACCGCTAAGTTTTTGGTTCGGTTCGGTTTGGTTCGGTCCGGTCCGGTTCAGTCCGATTCAGTTCGGTTCCGGTTCCGGTTCGGTCCGAGTTCGGTCTGGTCCCGTTTCGGTCCGTTTCGGTTCGGTCCGGTTTCGGTTAGGTTCGTTATCGGTCCGGTTCGGTCCATTTAAAAAAAACTAAATCCAATTAAAATTTGATTTTTAATTTTTTATATTGAAGTAAATAATATAAAAATTAAAGTTTATAAATTAATCTTTTGATTTTGTTAAAAAATCAGTAATTAACTATTAATTTTGGTACTATATTTTATAAAAGAATTAATAATAATAATAAATAATCGTTCTAACGGTTTTATTGGTCCGATTTTTTATCGGTTCTACTGGTTCGATTCCGTATCGGTTCTATCGGTTTACCGGTTTTATCGGTTCGATTCCATATCGGTCCTATCGGTTTATCGGTTTTATCGGTTCGGTTCCTAACCGGTTTTTTGTTTCGGTTCTTTATCGGTTTTCGGTTTTTTGAATGGAACCGCAAACCGAACCGTTAAGGTTCGGTCCGGTTCTCGGTCCGCTCCTTATCGGGTCGGTCCCGGTCCGGTTCTCGGTTCCGGAGAACCATTGACAGCCCTAACTATAAGTATACCGCGTATGTTATAACCAAACTATAACAACACTTATAACATATTCTATTATTATATTACTTATATTATAATAAAAGTAAAACAATATTTAGTTACATTTATCATATACTATGATCATACTATAAGAATATATTACATATAACTAAAAATATAGGACGTATTATAAGACGTTTGGCAAAAAAAATTCCCTTGCTTTGATTACAAAGACAAATAAACGAGAAATTGTTATGTGAACTTACAGCATTTGCAGGTGGAGTGGGCACCTCATAAAACAAACGAGGATCGGTAAGCTAAAACAGATGTATGTTTACGCTAACCGGCGAATGTCACACTTGTTTATCACAGCCAGAATTAGGGGTGGCAAATGGTTCTGGAACCACGGGGTTCAAAGCTGACAATCTGCTTATCAATGGCGGTTTAATTGCGAAACTGGTCCATTAGGACTGCGAACTGGTAGGACCGCAACCCGCCAGTACCGTAAACCATTAGGACCGCCAGACCGCAAACTGGCAGGACCGCAACCCGCCAGGACTGCGAAACCACGGTTTATTTGTAAAAAACCGCGGTTTATTGGTAAATATTATAAATGTTTTATTTATTTTATAACCAAAATCTTATATTTAAAAAATATTGAGATATTGCATATTATTATAGAATTATTATTACATTTTGGTTAATATTAATTTATTTTGGTTATTAATATTTTAAGTGTTGTAATTATTATATAGTCCAAATTTTAAATATTACTTAGGTTATTATCACATTTTGAATATTATTATTATGTTTTTAGATCTAATATTAATAGTGTTGATTTTAATATTACAAACCAAAACTATATCTTATCATGTTAAAATATTACAAATTCTATGGTTATAATTTTAATATTACATTTTGATTACTATTGTGATTTGGTTTTAAATATTACAAGTGTTTGTTATTATTTTTTAAACCAAAATCATATTTTATCATGCAAAAATATTACAAGTTATATTGTTATAATTTTAATATTACATTTTGAATTTTATTATTGTGATTTGGTTTTAAATATTACAAGTGTTATTTACTATTTTAAGTTATATTGTTATAATTTTAATATGACATTTTGAATTTTATTATTGTGATTAGGTTTTAAATATTACAAGTGTTATTTGTTATTTTTAAGTTATATTGTTATAATTTTAATATTACATTTTGAATTTTATCATTGTGATTTGGTTTTAAATATTACAAGTGTTATTTGTTATTTTTAAGTTATATTGTTATAATTTTAATATTACATTTTGAATTTTATTATTGTGATTTGGTTTTAAATATTACAAGTATTATTTATTATTTTTAAGTTATATTGTTATAATTTTAATATTACATTTTGAATATTATTATTGTGATTTGGTTTTAAATATTACAAATGTTATTTATTATTTTTTAAACCAAAATCATATTTTATCATGGTAAAAGATTACAAGTTATATTGTTATAATTTTAATATTAACTTTTGAATTTTATTATTGTAATTTTAATAATGATTATAAAATTATTATTACATTTTGGTTAGTATTAATTTGTTTTGGTTATCACAAACATCATTCATAACAAGTGAAAATTAGCGGATTGGTGAGTATTAGTAAGTCTACGATTTATAGGTATTTTAAAACTTAAAACAACTTTTTTTTTAAATATACAATAAAATACTAATCGAAACTAATTAATATCGCAAATAATAAAAACTAAATTTAGACTAATACCAACTAATACAACTAATAACAAGCAATAACAACTAACAACAACTAATAAAATTAGAATTAAAAGAACTAATTTAAATTACTATAACAATTAAATAACTTGATAAATTATACGAAGCTCTTAATTGAGCTATTATAATGTTATCCCAACGTTATTTAAGTGTTTTTATCAAATAGAAACAATTTGCGGAAAAAAAATCAAACAATTCCGAAAGTAGGACTACAATATGTAAAATAAGAAATTTGAGTTTTCTAGAATATTTAGAACAAGTAGAGAGATTTAGAGAGATATAGAGAGGAGTATATGAATTTATGAGTTTGGATTTGGGGTCTCCTCTATGTATAGAGGAGACTAAAAAAAATTAAAAAAACGAAAAAAAAATTCCGGACCATCCGGATGGTCCGGACGCCCGGACCGAAAATTCGGGCCATCCGGAGATCTGTCCGGATGGTCTGGACTTTTGATTTTTTTTTTTTTTTAGAATGTTTTTTAGAAAATTTTTAATTTTTTTTTAACAACTATGTTTCAAGAAGTGTTTGTTTTGCTTCTTCTTTTTTATTAAATGTTATTTAAATCACTTTCACTTTCAATTTTTATTTTGTTATTTACAAGTAATTTAAGTTTATCCATATAATTATACAATTCTAAAAAATTTAAATTTAAACTTCTAATATTGAATAGTTCAAAAATACAATAAACTATATAATTCATCTAAACATAAACACTTCAAGCTTGAAATAATCTAAAGAATCACCTAATAATTTAAAATTAGAATACAATTATATGTGTAATAGGTATATATTATTTAATATGTACATAATATTAAATATAACATCTTAAATATTTAGTATGTTCAAACAATATACAAATCATTTTACAATTATATTGTTTACGATATCTTGTTTAAGACAATCAAATTTTTATTTTTATATTTTTACAATTATTGAAAGTTGTAATCAAAATACAAGTAGATGTATATATTTTATTTAATATCTACATAATATTAAATAAAATATCTTAAATACATAAATATAAATATATAATCAAACGTATCAAAATCAAATTACAATTATTTTTTTAGAATGTAATTGATTGATTATAAAATTTCGATTAAAATGATAACATATTTAAATTAAAATACCTGAAATAGCATAATTAGCTCGTATATATGGTTACATATCTCAATTATTGAAATTAGATTCAATTAACACTTACAAATTAATTTTAAATAACATTATAAAATATTCTCATAAACAGTTCTTAAATGGTTTGGCCGGTGGTTTGAACTGATAAACGGTTCTTAAATGGTTTGTCTGGTGGTTTGAACTGGCGATTTAACTGAGAAACTGACCAATTAGGACTGCAAACTGATAGGACCGCAACCCTCCAGGACCGCATAAGGAACAAACTGGCAGGATCGCAACCCGCCAGAACCGCAACCCGCCAGGACCGCAACTCGTGCTTCTGATTTAAACGGTCTCGATGGTTCGCGGTTCAGACCGTTTGCCACCCCTAGCAAGAATACATTAAAAAGTCTACAACGGAGGCCCGTTTCCCTTGACATGCCCTCGTTTTGAACCCTTTTAGAGGCAGAAAATAATGGATTTTTATGAATATGTAGCAAGATAATGTAATGGAAAACATGAACCGGTTGATATACAATGGCTACCGTTAATATAGCATGACACATGTTGCCATGTAACGGGTACCTGTTATGCCATACGAGGGTCCGCTAGGCGTCTATATGGAGGTAATTAGAGGTGTCAAATGATTATGGAACCGCGGTTAAAAGCTTGAAAACTGTTTATAAACCGGTGGGTAAACGGTTTAACTGGTCCATTATGACCGCAAACTGTTAGGACCGCTAACCGCGGTTTATTTGTAGATATTATAAGTGTTTTAATTATTTTATAACCAAAATCATATCTTAAGTTATATTTAAAAAATATTGAGATATTGTATATGATTATAAAATTTTATTACATTTTCGTTAGTATTAATTTGTTTTGGTTATTAATATTTTAAGTGTTGTAATTATTATATAATCCAAAATTTTAAATATTACTTATGTTATTATTACATTTTGAACATTGTTATTATGTTTTGGGATCCAATATTAGTAGTGTTGATATTATGTTACAAACCAAAACTATATCTTATTATGTTAAAATATTACAAATTTTATGGTTATAATTTTAATATTAGATTTTGATTACTATTGTGATTTGGTTTTAAATATTACAAGTGTTTGTTATTATTTTTTAGCCAAACCGTCATTTTATCATGGTAAAAGATTACAAGTTATATAGTTATAATTTTAATATTACATTTTGAATATTATTATTGTGATTTGCTTTTAAATATTACAAGTGTGATTTATTATTTTTTAAACCAAAATCAGATTTTATCATGCTAAAAATTACAACTTACAAGTTATATTGTTATAATTTTAATATTACATTTTGAATATTATTATTGTGATTTGGTTTTAAATATTACAAGTGTTATTTATTATTTTTTAAACCAAAACCAGATTTTATCATGCTAAAAGATTACAAGTTATATTAAAATATTTAATATAACAAGTTATGTTGTTATTATTATTTTTTTAATAAAAATGTTATCTTATAATTATTTGATAGTACAACTCCTTATTATAATAAAAGATAATTTTTTTTGTTTATTTAGCCGTTCAAAGTTAATACTCTTGCCGGAAGGAATTGTAAAAATGATTTCAAATTAAAAGACAAAATCTAAAATTCTTTTTTTAGTCTCTTGTCGCTAGCCACTTTTTTAAGACGCAAAACTTTCTCAACAACAACTACAATTTGTAAAGGATCTCTCAAAACTTGTCCTCGAGTCTCACGATTAACCTTACTTAACGCAGCAGCAATCAAATCGACCATCTTCGCCTTCGTAATAAGACTTTGTCTAGGAACAACGGTCTTACTCTTAGTTATAGTCGGGTGTTTGACACTTCGTGTCACCTTGTCGACCATTTTTGAACTAAAAGTTTGTTTGGCGGTCTTACTCAAAATTTATATATTATTGGAAATAATATGAATAATGGTATTTTAGTCATTAGTAATATATTTTTTATGTATTATTATTATTATTTATGTTTTTTTTTTGTTTTTTTTTTGTTTTTTTATACATAGTTACATTTCCAAAAAAGACGGATTTGACAGACTTAGAATCCATACCCAACGCGACCCGTATACGGACCATATTTTTATATCCATACCTGATCCATTATAATTTCAGATCTAAAAAAACTCGACTAGGTTATGTCGGACTGGAGCAGTTCAGATCAGATTGGACCAACCTTGCCATCTCTAGGTCCAAAAATATTGGTTCACCAGTAATCCAAGTACTTAAATATAAAAAATATACAACAAATCTAAATATGTACAAATAAATAAGATAATGTCTCCCTAATATATGTGAGACGCTTATTATAATAATTTACCTATGAATAAAGGTCCAACAACCATAAGAAAATTTTATCATTCATCTATTTTTTATTTTTTATTTTACAACATTCATTTCTTATCTCAAACTTTCCTATCAGTTGGCAGTGTTTATGGGAAACATATTTTTTTATTCCCATTAGGATCAAAATAATCCAAAAATCTAACTAGGTAATGTCGAATTCTAATTATAGGAACAACGCGTTTATGGAGAAGATATTGAAGTGGAGCATTTGTATGAACATCCATGGACCCCAATGAATAAGAAGGATCCTATAATACCTTCTATTAAAATTGGGAATCTCCCTAAGTAGTTAAGGGAAGATCAATATAAAGTGGATGATGAAGAAAAAGATAATGCAACTTCAGATATTGTGAAAGACCATCTAGTAAAAATTCCCAAAGAGATAAGGAACCTTACAAGGGAGCCCAAAATAAAGGGAAGGAAAATTTAGATCTATGATCTAACAACAAAGACAAGAAGCAACGACGATATCGTAGGGACCGGAGACAGAAGAAAAGAGAACCTCACACAGATGGAGAAAGAGGCCCATTAATTCGACCAATTATGAATAATGGAGGCCCATATAACTCACAAAATCAGGAACGATAATTTATGATAAAACTAAGAACATAATCAAGTACAATAGTCTGGAAATTTGTTCAAAACGATGGAGAAGAAAGATAAAAATAAATACTATAAGTTTCATGATGACACATGGTATATTACTAGAGATTCTTGGTCTTTCAAGGATCAAATATAGATTAAAGATATAAAACAAACATCAGACTCGGTTGAAGATCAAAGGGAACTGGATAAAAATTCTATCATAATGATTGAGCCATAGGTATATGAAGAATACTTGGACCCAAATCCAAATAGACAAATAATATGAGTGATTGTTGGGGGAGATCCATACTCTAGAATCATTAAAAGAGAAATAATACGATAGACATACGAGATGTACATAGTATGACAAATGAAAACCTTCCCACATATGTACATAAACCCATGTCCAAATATATCCTTCTCATATGATGATATAGGGGTGTGGCGTCTCCACAAAGTGATAAAATGCTAATAACATAGGAGTTGGCTGGAGTAAAGATGAAGAGGGTGATGATCGATACTGGTAGCTTGGAAACAATCATGTACATATGATCTTATGAAGAATGAGAAGAGAACTAGTACTAGTCCAAAGACAAAGAATGTTAATTTTATAAGATAACAAACTTTAGATGTGGTTATCGGAAAACAATAGTTTCCAAAAAAACATATAATGTCTTTTCATTGTGTTAGATGCGTCATCCTCTTATAACAGTATACTAGTTCCATCATGGATTAATCGAATGCAAGTCATCTTGTCTACCGTCCATCAATATTTAAGTTACTCTATAAATGATAAAGTGGTCGTGATAATAGGAAGTCACAAAATCTCCAAAGAATAATATGCGGTATCACTTTCTCTCAAAGAATAGCATGAAAGGGTCATCTAAGAGGGAGTAAATGACCCTAGAGAAGGTATTTAGTTAGTGCAGTTGGGGATAAGAAATAATATTTAGTAATGGAACCAAGAAAAATCTTGAAGATCAACCAAGACATACAAATCAATCTCAGGTACAAAATTTTAAATATTTTAAAAATTATCTTATATATGTTTGCATGAAGTATACAAGATGTAACTTGAGTCCTAGAATAGTCATATTTTATTAGTTAAACATCAACAATTACTTTAGGCAAATAAAAAAGTAAATCTTACTCGCAACAAAAAAATTAAGGTGATTATTGTTTAATTAGACGATCATTAACACATACGAGAGTCCCATTATTATGGATACCTAATCATGTATTAGTCAAAAATAAAAATAAAATTCGCAAGATGTGTGTAGACTTTACAGAGTTAGACAAGACATGTTTGAAAGACCAGCCTCCACCTGTCCCCCACCTTCCCCACTATTTAGAATTAACCAGCTTGTAGATGAGTCATCAAGAAACAAAATGTTATCTTGAGCGCTACATTACTATAGTGTAATTTCGTTTGGACTAAATAATAACAGAGGAACTTATCACTGGCTAGTAAACAAGATATCCACAAATAAAATAGGTATAATCATACAAGCTTATATTGATGCATATTAGTAAAATGTTTGCATGAAGAAGACCGCCTAAAAGACTTGACCGAGACATTTGGAAATAGAAAGTAAATTGGAAGTTGAGTCCAGTAAAAATGCACTTTCAATTTTTGGTCTGGAAATTTCTTAGGATACATGTTGAACGGAAATGGAATAAAAGTAGATCTAATGAAAATTTCTAACTTAGTTTCCACGGAGCCTTCAAGAAACATAAAAGAAGTACAAATCATAATCAAAATACTAGAAAATCTTAACATATTCTTATCAAGATCCTCAAACAAGCGCCAACCGTTCTTCCAAGTTTTGAAATGAGTATCAAAGTTTTAATTGAACCTCACATATGATGATGCATCCAATTATATCAAAAATTTATTGGCATCCGTAGAAGTACTAACAAATCAAAATCCAAGAGATGACATGTACTTATACTTGGAAGTGTTGGACTACTCAGTCAACGCAATACTGACCAGGGAGGAAGAAAGTATATTATGTAAGTAAATTTACAATTAGACAAACTTGTGCTGGCTTTAGTAGTTATGGCTAGATAAATCATACAGTATTTTTAAATACATAGTATGTGTTAGAACCTTATTACCTTAAGGAATGTATTGAAAAATCTCAATATTTTGAGAAGATTGACAAAAAACGTTGGTAGATTTGGGAGATTGTGAATCTAGTGAGAGCCAAGAAAAGTAATAAAGGTATAAGCATTGATTGACTTCTTAATGGAGTTTAATATCAGAGAGCTATCTCCATAAGTGATGAGTCATAAAACACTTGGAGAGTCATAACCGATGGAGAAAGTAACAATCCAAGCTCATAAATATGAATTCAGCTCATATCTCCAATCGAAGATATCCTAAACTAGTCAATCAAGTTTTTATTTATAATATCTAACAACAAAATTGAGAATGGAGTCGTTATTGCAGGACTTCAGCTAGCAAGAATCTATGGAGCTAAGATGGTACAACTCTTAACATACTCCCAGTTAGTGTTTTAGTCAACCATCATGCCAGGACGAAGCAAAAAAGAAGTATTTGAAAGAATTACAAAGGTCAGTTGATCAATTTGAAAATGTTAAATTCAAGCAAGTCCCGAGGGTAGAAAATACAGCAGCTGGCACGCTCGCCTTGTTGGTTTTCACATCTTCAGGATAAAAAAATAATACTTCAAGAAAATCATACCATCATGCTTGCAAATCACTTCTTCTAGACCTTCACCTCCAAAGGGACAATGGCAATCGAAGGGGAAAAAAGAAGAAAAAAACAATAATAATACCCGAAACCAAAAAGGAGGCAAAAAATAAAAAGTAAAATAAAATAAAAATTGTTTAGACAACAGACATGTTGTATAAGAGAGGAAAACCACTGCAAAACATCACGACCGTAGAGTTAATAATAATTTTAAAAGTTATCACTACAGATAATGAAATTTAGTTCAAAAATGACAGTATTACAAAGGTTTATGAAGAAAATGGAATAATATATATATATATATATATATATATATATATATATATATATATATTCTCTTGTTTTTTTCATTCTCAAGTTAATGGTCAAGTTGAAGTGACCAACAAAATAATAATTAAGGGCATCAAGAAGATGCTAGAAGAAGCAGTTGGAACTTGGTCGGATTATCTACAAGAAGTTTTATGATTATAACAAACAACACATAGGAAGAAACACCATTTTCCATAGTATAGGAATGCACGCAGTAATGAAATAAAAATTCATGTCATCTTACAGGATAGCTGTATATGATGAAGCAAATAATGATCAAGACCAAAGAGTAGCAGTAGACCTAATTGAAGTAAGAAGGGTCAAAGCACATTTTCGATAAGGGCACAACAAAGAACTAATGAAGAATATATGAATTATAAAGTTATTTTCAAAGTTTTTGAACTATGAGACATAGTACTAAGAAGGAATTTCCAACAGATAAAGGAGAAAATTCTCAACATATTGGGACCAAATTGGAAAAAGATCCTTTATGGTCAAAGAAGAAATAAAGCCACAAAATTAAATTTTATTCTATGGCAAGTGAGACCAAGTTAGGAATTCTTGAAAAATAGAGCTTCAAAATAAAAAGTTTGTAACTCACTACTCTTGTAAAACGAATTTATTAAACCATGACAATGTCCTTTTTTCTCTATCGGTGACACAAGAAGGTTTTGATGAGGCTTTCAATATTAATAAAACCTTTGTCGTGCAAAAATATGGTTTATCTCTTATTTATAAAAAAAAATATTGTTAAAAATGTTAAACACTAAAATTTCGAACCAAAATTACCTTTAATAAAATATAAAACCAAAAACTAATAGGCCTTAGATGATATAAAACACCAACTTGTTAAGTAATACAAGTCTTTAAGATGAACAGTTATATTCCTTAAGACCAATAACTAATAGGCCTCAGATGATAAATAATCATCCATGCTCAACAAAAATATCTATAAAAAATATTAAGCTTAACAAAACTATAATAATACCAAACCATGGATGACCACGAATAAATCTTCATATATATATAAGCTTAATTTCTTAAAAAAAACAAAACCCTAACAGGGAATCATGCACCTTCACTATATGTGTAAAATTTTAGAAAACCCACCATACAGAGAAATTAGAGAATACAAATTGTATTTCTAACAACAAAAATCTTTAAAATAATAATAATAAAATTAATAATTATAAAACAAAAACAATTTTAATGCTAATTATAATTTACTTAAATAGTTGGTGACAAAAATAAAGTTCAAACACCAATATAAGAAGGAATAACATACTTGGAAGAACAAGGCGCATGCAGATTAAAACATTTTCGACATAAGAAATAAGCACGTTGGTGTCATGTGCTTCTATAATATATTTATTAATACTACTACTTTCACTATATTTAACTGTAACTTGATCTCTAATATTATTCTCATTGATTTCCTCAAGAAGTTTACGGATACGCTTGCCATTTTCAGTCAATTCTGATAAAAGAGGAAGATAGTCAGGAGACTTATGAGTCTAATTAATGTTCTTGGCCTCAAGAACATTATAAAAATGATTAAGTATAAGAATGAAACACTTGTCATAAATATCTAAGACTAACCTACAACGACTTTCCATCACAACCTAGAAACCATCGACGTTCACTAAGCATTAAAAGCCTCAAAATGAGTATTATATTCACCAACAAGTTATTTTAACACAATATTTTACTTAATTTTCATAAAATCTAATTTATTTTATACCTCACACTTAGAAGCCTTGGTTTCTGCCTTGGCATACATTTATTTTAGCAGCTTTAACTAGAATATTTCATGTTAAGGCATAGCCCCTCAGTCGGAATATATCTGTTGACCTAGATGAAGTGAGCTTAGTATTTTATTAGAGGATGACCAAGCATAAATCAATCAATCAGGACTATCAGCGAAATGACCCCGTCGACAAGAAACAAGAAGTACCGAGCATAAAAGGGATAAGTCAGGGTTATCAATAGAATGACCCTGGTCGACAAGTAACAGTATCGTACGGGGAACAGTCGAGCGAAAGGGCAGAATTACATACAAATTGTTATCGATCGAGGCCATCGGCAACAAGATGATTATTTAGCGCATGAGTCCACTAAGCGCGTTATTAAGAAGTCATGAAGAATGTGAAGACATAACACTCACCCATAAAGGCCATAACAAGAGTGGAAATTACTCTATAGATAATGGGAGAAATTGAATGTTGATTGTAATATATAAATATGCATGTCTTATTAGATTAAGATGTATGATTTTTCTTTGACTAAATAAGCAAGAATAATTTATAAACTGCTTCCTTTTTTTTCTTGATTTTAGTTAAATGTTATCATTAAATTCCATTATCAGATTTTAGTGTCGTCTCTAGTCACGCTACATTAATTACTTTTTATTGTCGTGTTTAACGAATTACTAATGGTGTTAATTAGGTTAGGAATCGAGAGGGAGGTCTCACGAGTCCATCATGTACAAAGGAAATTGGATTGCCTCTGTCAATTTGGGCCAGGGTTACGTTCCCTAAGATTTAGAATTTTTATATAACCATGACTCTATCATCTAAATTCAAAGGAAGTTGGACTGCCTATGTCAACTTGGGTTCCCTCAACGAACAGAGCAATCTTTAATTGTTGTAAAGTTTTGCTCATAATTGATACCTCAAAACCATTTCTTTAAAAACTATAAAAAAATTTGGGGAAGCATATGGTATTTGGCAAACTATATCCTATGGTGACATGCCTAAGTATTGTATTTCTTGTCAAAACTTAGGTCATAATGATATTAACTATAATAATGGTCTAAATAAACCAGAAAGGTCAACTGCTAATGACAATTTGCTTACCTCTATTTCAAATTCGATCTCGATTTCTCATCCACCTCCTAAAGAGAACTATGGATGCAGAAAATAAATTAGTAATGGTTAATAATAACAAACAACATAAAGCTAATAATTCTAAAAATAATAATTAATTGAGTAAAACAATCAACAATGACCCTCAGGCCCTAGTTGAAACAACCCAAATTACAACAAACTCCAGTTGTTCTGCTTCTAACAATAACACAATTCAATCCTTCAAAGAAACCAAAAAAATGATTGATCATAAGATGATCAAAACAATATTACAGTTGATAGTCACTTGAATTCAATTTCAAACTGTGAATCAAATGAAAACAAATAAGGCAATTATTTAAGCAATCCCATACAATAGACTTTGGTAAAACTTTTACCATATCCAAGGATCTGAATAATTCAGATAATGAACAAATCTCTCCCAAAATGATAACAACTCGCATCCTACCTTTAGCACCAGTAATGGAAAGATTATCTGCTAGAAAGGAAAAAACAAAAGTATCAATAAAAGACTCAAAAATCTTAAGGTTAAAGAAGGGCTTCCTAATTTCTAAGGTTGTCCATTTTAAAGGATCTACTAGATCCTTAAACTCTTTATTTAAATTATAATTGCAATCCATAATTAGAATTTTTGTGGCATTGCAATAAAGGTACAATTAGAAGAATTAAGTCAATAACAAAATCTGAAGAAAAAAACTGATTTCATTTCGCTACAAGAGCCGAATATATCAGTTGATAAACTGTGTATAATAACAAATAAATTAAGCTTTATCTATGAAATTGAAAACATAGGTAACAAAATTTGAATCCTCAGGAATAAACAGATTCCAGGTTCAAACACTTATAATCCATGACCAATTTATTCACATATTAGTGACTGAATCCTCTTGTAACAAGAGTTTCTAATCACTGTTATCTATGAAGTGTTTTTACGATCCCAAAGACAAGTCATTTGGAATCATCGAAGATAAATTTATAAAACAAATCTTGAATAACTAATAGTTGGAGACTTCAGTTTAATATCAAATGCATTTGAGCAGCTTTCTTGCTCTACCTTAGACTTAAAAAAATAGATGACTTTAATTATATGATTCTTGATTGCCACTTGGAGGATTCAGGATTTTATTGATCCAAATTCACCTGGTCAAATAATACAAAATGGAAATGTCTCGACAGAGCATTGTACAATGTTTCCTATAAGATATTAATTTTATATTACAAAACTAAAACATCTAGCCAAAAGTGGCTCAGACCACTCACATTTGTGTATCTTAATGTCATCACTCACCAATATACGAAAACAACCCTTCAAATTCCAAAATATGTGGATCGTTGTCAATGATTTTCTTCAAAAATGTTGAAAACAACTAGACAGAAACATTTTTAGCCAGCCATGAACTGTAATTTGGTCTAATCTCAAAGGACTTAAACACAAATTAAGAATATGAAAATAAAATAAAAAATATATTTGATAGTATAGCTAATGGTGAAGATAATGTTTAGTATGTTGAATCTTGTTTACAAAACTAAAACAATATAGAACATCAAATTAAACTATTTAAGGCTAGGTAAAGACTTCTAAATCAATTAGCTAGAGAAGAAATATTTTGGGAACAGAAGGGTTCTACAAATTGATTTAAAATTGGTAACAAAAACTCAAAGTGTTTTTACAATTATATTAAGAGAAGAACTTTACAAAATAGAATCAATGGCATTATGATTAATGATACATGGCTTGAAAATCAAACACAAATAGGTGGATCAACCATCAATCACTATAAATCCCTTTAAACTTGTCAAAAATAATACAAACGTGGATAATATCCACGACGTGATGAATCTTCTAGCAATACTAAAGAAATTATAACTTCAATCAACTCTCTCAATCCCAATAGTTCCTCTAGAGTTTATGGTTTCAACTACAAGTTTTATCAAACCTGTTGGCCAATAATCAAAACAGATTTATGTGAAGCTATATGGTATAATTTTAATGGTAATCTAGCTTTTGTTGCCATATATGCCACAACATTAATACCAAACAAAGAATCCCATAATATATGGCAATACTATATACCTATAAGTCTTTGCACAGTTTTCAATAGAATAAAGTCAAAGATAATTAATAATACACTTTTAAACATTCTCTCTAAGATAATTTCAGTGGAAGAATGAGGGTTTGTTGGGAAAAAAATAGATATTCATGAAAACACTTTAATGACTTAAGAGCTAACTCATGAAACTAATAAGAAAACAAGAGGTGGTAACATAATTCTAAAACTAGATATGATATTTTCTCTATAATGAAGTCATTTGGATAGAATCTCATTCAAATTCATTTTCTCTATAATGAAGTCCTTTTGATTTAATCATAAATTCACAGAATTAATCAAAAAAGGATAGATGCTGTTAATTTTTCAAATAATTCATATGACTACTTTAAATCCAGCAATAGAGTAAGGTATGATGACCCTTTATCACCAAGTATTTTCATTATTGTTGAGGAACACCTCATAAGAGGCATCAGAAAGTTATTTCTCTCTCAAAATTAATGCATTTTTCCTCAAGAGGCTTAATCAATATCTCATGCCTCGCTTTTGCAGATAATGTGACTATATTTATGAATGGATCTTTAAAATGTCAATAAAACTTGTGACTTTCTTGATCATTACTAAAATGTCTCTAGTGAGTTAACAAAAAAACAAAAAAACAATATTTATATCCTCAAACAACATGAACAAAAAAATATAAAACAATAGAACAAACTACTTGTTTTAGTCACAATTACCCTCCTTTTAAGTATTTTGGTATTAACATTCACCCAAGTAATATTATAAGATATTTTAATGCAATGATATTCGAAATCAGAACCAAAATAATGGATTGGGATAGTAAATCTCTCTCTTTTGGGGGGCACATTGATACTCATTCAATCTGTCCTCCTGACAATTCTAGTTTATTACACTCAAAGTTGTATTATCCCAAATAAACTGTAACTAAAAGAATCAATAACTTAATAAACAATTTTTTTTGATGTTTCGAAGAAAATCATCAAACCATTATCTGGTCCAAATAGTCTACACTTTGTAAACCATTTAATGAGGAGGGTCTCAATTGAAGAAAAGTAATATATATTCAAAACTATTTCTCATGCAAGCTCTTGATCTTCAGAAAGAATAAAACTTTATGGTCTAATGCAATGCACTATATACATAGTCCAACAACTCATCCTTTTCAAACTAATATTAAATCAAAAGACTCTAAAATGTAGAATAGGTTAATAAATAATAGAGATACTACTAAAAAATTTATATTTTGAAAAGTTGGTAAATGTCAAATTGGTTTATGGCTCGAAAGGTGATCGTCCCTTTATAATTATATCTAATAATAGCAATAACACTTAGTTTAAGATAACATGATATCTGAATTATAGTCTAATAGTTCGTGAAAATAGATTCCTCACTTGAAAGGCGGAGTTCCTTATGATATAGATAGAATTTTTAAAATTACTTATAATATAGATAGAATTTTTAAAATTAATTGATCTGACTCCTGTTTCGAGGGTTCAGATTTAATCTCTCTTGATTTTATTTTACAAAATAAAAAAGTTAGTATAACATCTAAATACCAACGCTTAAAAAACATTGAAACAATGTTTCAACCATTTGTTTTTGTCTATTTCCATATAACCGGAGAAGTATTTGTTTCAACCATCTTTTTGTCTATTGCCATATAATCTCGAAAGTATAAAAATACTTCCCACATTTATCCGACATCTTTATTGGTCAAAACATATTTTTAAATCACATAGTAAGATGTATATAGTTGCATATAGTGAAAAAGTGTTTAGAAAAATATTATATTCATAATATAACAAAAACAAAAACAGGAAAAAACTAAAAGATAGGAGTTGAAATTGAAATACTTATAATTAAAAACAAAAGTGAAATAAAATGAGTATAAAGACAGAAGCCCAAAACTGCAAACCCTTTATTAAAGGGCATCATAATGCAAACTCCTCTCTTCTTCTTACTACTTCTTGGTCTTCTGTTCTTCCTCGTCTTCCTCTTCCTCATCCTCGTCATCTTCTTCATCCTCATCTTCGATATCCATACCGTCCTTGTCATCGTCTAACTCAAGATCCTCTCCTTCGTTAGTCTCACCCGTGAACCAGGAAACAGCGTTAGGAATAATTTCATCACGGATAGTAAACCCAATGTCATAATCTTGTTCCATTTGATTTTGAAGCTCCTCGACAGTATCTTCATCGATATCTTCGTCCTCATCGGGTTCTTGAGGAGGAGAAAAGAAGTTAAAGAAGCTGTCACAACTTTTTGTTTTCGTTATTGGTTCGGCATTCTCTGATCCCTTCTTAGGCTTCTTCTTAACAATCTTCTGCGTCAAGCAATTCCCAGGATACCAGTCGATCTCGGTTCCAATAGCCTTCTCAAGAATGGGCTCATTCTCATCTTCATCAATCATATGATAAGATTTAGTCAAAACCGTGTTTTTGAAGAAGGGATTAGTATCAAAGAAGAATTCAAGCCTGAACCCCTTGGGCTCTTCAATCCTGTTCCACTTAATATCCTTCAGATACACGAGAGCTCCTTCGTCACGCTTAGTGATCTCCTCAGCTAGCACTTCATTGTTTTTCATAGCAGTGAGCCAGAAGTGTGGAACTCCTTTTTCTCCATCTTCACCAGCTTTCTCATCGGCTGGAGCTCCTTCAACTTCAACAACACCGTTCACGATATCATATCGCTTGGTATATAGAGGCTGATACAACTCTTGATATTTGGCCTCCAATGCTGCTCTCTCCTCGAAAAACTTAGCTTCTAATTCATCGTGTTGATCCTGAATCTCTCTGAGGACCTCAACACGCTTGCGGACTTTGGGATTGAGACTCTCAAGAACATCAGTGTGTTTACCAGCGAGATTCTTAAGAGTGTTAACAAGACCGGCTCGATCCCCGTTGTTAAGAGCAGCACTGAGATCAGCAAGATTGAAACTTCCCTTGTCGTTACTCATAGTGGAGTTGTAGAGAGAAAAGGAGATTCTTGCTGTGGGAGAAAGAGAGAACCTATACGTTCTTTTTCTTTCTTCTTTGCTTCAAAACCTAACTCACCTTATTCTATTTATCAAGCGTCAACAATCTTCTTTTTCCTTTTTCTTTTTTCGAATATATCAAATTAATTAGTATTAATATCGAATAGTATATCATTATAAATACTATTACGTTATGTAATCTTGTCATCAATATATTTAATTGATTAATATGATTTTTTATATATTTATAATTATATCTTTATATCTTACTCTTTAAGTAAGTTGATTTTCTTTTTTTTAAGATCTGTAACATATAATGGGCTACATACTCCATCTCACACCTGTCTGCTTTAATGTTGGCCCTAATTCCAGCTTGACTAACAGGGTGTCGCTTTATGGTGTCATTCGCTACCTGTTTTTAAAAAGGTTTAAGGGGCCACTATGTTTTATAAATTTATAATAGTGAAGATTTCATGTTTTATTATTAATTTCATTAAATTTAAATATGTTTTTATTATTTTTTCTTTTATTAAATTTTAATTTGTGTTTTGTTGTCATTATTTTTTAACTACCAATTTTGTAATACAATATTATTTTTATTGGTCATTTATTTTACACGTGTCGTAGCGACATAACAAACATTTTTGATAACTTTATGCATGATTTTAAGTGTTGTTCAGTTGTAATTGCTTGAATGATTTTTTTTATACGTCATTTTTTTTAAGATTTTTCGATCCACATCTAACATTGTCTTGATGTTTTTGGTCTACAAACTTCTTCATGAACCTTATCTAACATTTTTCAATGAACCTTATTTTAATAGCTATGGACCAATTCGCTCACGTAGATGAAGTGGAAAAATCTAAATTTTTAGATATAAATATTTTAAACGATTTATTTACAAAACACTACGGGATAAACTACTTTTTACAACATTCCCGCTTTCCAGTTGCCAGTATGTTGTAAATAGTAGCGTTTTTGCACGACTATCTGTTTTGACCCATTTAATGAAAAGCGGGTTTGTTGTTACAGCGGGATTGCAACAAACCCATTATGTCATTGAGTAACCTTTTCGGTTGATACAGGCTTGCAACGACATTGTTTTTTTTATAATTAATCAACGAATTGGGTTGGGTTTTCGTCGCATGGGCCGTTACAACATTTAGCCTGCTAAATGAAATTTTTAACCGTGCTCAATATATACCAAAATTTGCTCCACCTATTTTTTATCCATCTGATTTAACCTAATTATGTTAATCCCCACCCTAAATTTAATCACGTAACCCCCTTGACACTTTGACTTCTCTCTCTCTCTCATCTGTTGATTTGCATCTGCCCTCTCTCTTTCTCCCTCTCTTATCCTCACTTTCCCAACGAACTTAATTAATTATGCCCTCTCTTATCATACAAACCCTACGAAGCTTTTTCTCCTTCTTTCGAAAACCCTAATCCCATCTTTGGCCTCTCTCATCTCTCGGTGGTTGTCCTAACAGGCATTCAAAGGTGTGATTTCCTGCTATGTATGTTAATTAAGTTTGATTTCTGCCTAATCCTTTTGTTCTTTTCTAATATCTCCTCTCTAAACTAGTGTACAGTCTTAGCATAAGTTTTAATTTTATTGTATATTAGTTTTTGTTATGTTCGATTAGATATGCATGTTGGCTTTTAGTTTACAGTTGTTTATTGCTTGCTAATAGATTGGTGTCGTATGTTATTAACACTTAACTTGTCTCTTGCAGGAAGGTGGGTTGCATCAATGTGTTGATTAGCAATAGTTTTGACAACAGAAGACCTGTATTTACCAGTGCGTTTTTTAAATTTTATTTACTAAAGTTTGTTGATTAAATTCTTGTTCATTGTCTCGTCGCAAACAAAAAATTCTACTCTAAAGAAAGTATACAGTTTGTTGATTAGAGGTAATATTTATTCTATGAGTTTTAGTATTAAGATTCATATATACGGTAATGGTGAGTGTATTACGTTTTCTTTCAGTTTACACTTGCTTATTGTTTGTTAATATATTGGTGTTGTTGCTTGTTAACACTATGCTTGGCTGTTGTAGGAACGTCGGTTGCAGCAAGGTAGTAAAAAAGTAGACGATCTATCATCAACATGTATTGATTGTCTTAACCTTTTAGTTTAAGTATTTTGTTTCATTTATGTTCTAAATGTGACTCTATTTTAGTACTCTATTTGAGTCCAAATTTATAGTTATAAATCTGACATGGATATTGTATTGTGTTTATGTTGTGATTCATTGATTTGGTGAGTATGTATTGAGTTGGTGATTTAGAGATTATGTTTTAATATTGTGTTTGTGATTCAGTAAGTTTGTGTTAACACTCATGTATTGTGTTGATGGTTCCAGTCAGTGATTTAGTATATATGAATATCATGTTGTATATTATATATATGGTTTGATGTTTTGTTTTTAGTTGTGTTTAGGGTGATGTAGGATGTTTGTACATCTCTGATAATTTAACTACGACAGTTTAAGTATAAAAAATACATTTTTTATGAGAATGAGTTCATATTGTGGGTAGTCATTTATGTTTGTTGTTGTTATTGTGTTTAATGTTTGAAATCTGTTTATTTAATGATTTCAATTGTTTTTGGAAGGTATGGCTGGTAAGAAGAAAAACCTCAAAGACAAACAAGCCATGTTAGATAAGCCGAAGAATTTATTGTTCGTTCCAGTTCCCAAATTCGCAATCGTCCCCTCAAACTCCGTGATGAAAAATCCTCTCAACCCCCAGCTAGAAAACCTTTGTCAGGGAGGGTAGCTAGTGTTCGTCTCCAAACAAGACGGAATATCTACCTGAAACAAATTAGCATCCATACTCCCACTCCAACTCCCACTCCCACTTCAGTTCCGACTCCGACTGCCAGTCCAGCTGGGTATGTTTCTGCATCTTGGACCTGTCTTAGCATTTTACCAAAGATAGAATCTGGTGACTCTCCGCTGATTCCCAGCTCTTCTGAACCAAACACATCTCACCAGACTCCTTCTCAAAGTATAGTTGAGGAATAAGAATTTGAACAGAGTTCAGAAGAGGAGCAGAAAGATGCTGATAAGGAGGAATATGAGATGGAAGATGTTAATGAAGGGGAAGAGGAGGAGGAAAATGCTGATGAGGAAGCCGACGAGAAAATGGAAGTGGATCAAGAGGAGGGTGGCGCCAATCAAGATAAAGTTGAATAAGAGGATACTGGTGACGTTCAAAAGAAAGCTAGTGGACAGATCATTGACGTTGATCAAGAGGGAGTGGTGAAGCATTGCAAATGTCGTGGGTATGCTCTACCTAAACTAAAGCTTAGTCTGGACCGTAAATACGTCACGATCTACGAGGACCTATAAGTTTCTTAGTAATGTACAACTTCATTAATTTCTATTTAAATATTATTATTATTTTGGTAAATTGATTTTTTTTTGTATTAGACTGCGGCCATATGATATTCCTCGCTGGTTTGCACCTGAAATAAGACTTTGGCTTATAGGATTCTGGGAGAATTTTGAGAAGACATCCTCTCTTTTTAGGGCTAACATGTTGAAGGATTTCAAGGTACTAACCGAATTATTATTTGTTCATGTATTATTTGTCGAATTGCATAACTGATTTGTTTTTGTTTTGTTTGTAGTATTGTTACAATGTACAAGACATCAATCATAATGTTGTCCAGAGGTTGTTCTTATGACAACTAAATAGTTGTTGCAAGAATTTTGTGGCTAGAATGAAAGGAAATTCCTTCAGGAGAGCCAACCTACAACGTCCATCAGTTGAGCTGATCAATGTCCGACCACCCTTCTTAACGAATAGGCCAAGATTATGGAAGTCATGGGTTGATTTATGGTGTAGTCCTAAGCAGATGAGGTTGTCGGAAACAAACTCAAGAAACCGCAAAGCTCATCATGGTGGGGCGGGGACTCATGTTGGTAGGATGATGAGTCATTCCTGATCAGTTAGTCAACATGTAAGTGTTTTTAATTACTTTGACTTTAAGCTGAGTTTCTGTTTTTAATATATTCATTTTTACCCTCTGGTGCAGTTTGAGGAAACTGGAGAAATGTTGTGGGTGGCCAAATACCTGCGGTTTACATACGGAAATAAGGATGGCCAGGGCAACGCTACGTCAGAATTTGCAAACCCATCGTCTTTTAAAATCATGGTATTTTTTGGTTAAATCATTATTTTATAAGATTATATGTATATGTATGTAGTATCTTGCATATTTGGTTTAGTTGATCATTGTGTATACATGTTTTAGTAGGATTAGTAATTGTATACAAGTTCTTTTGGGTTCCAAAAGACATTGTATATATAGTCCCATAGTATGATTACTGATTGTTTGTGTGCTTGGTATTTTGAATGACATTGTCTACATATGTTGCATAATCGGATTACTAATTGTTTTTTTGTTTCCTTGCCATTGTCGAACGATAATTTCTATATATGTTTTACAGTATGGTTAGTGTTTCAGCTTTTGGGTTGTGAGCATTGGTTTTATATATTTTCCTGTGTTTATTGCCTTGTTTGTACAATGTGGTTGTCTTATTTTAACTGCTATTTTGACGTTGCCAATGTACTTCATATAGTTATATGTTTTAATTGTTTCATTCTTAACTAATAAAGATCTTTAATTTTGTTCCAAAAATTATACGAATAGTGGAAAGAAGCGGTCAGGTTAAAACATTTGGATGACGCTGACCCATAATCTGTTGATGATCCATGACTATTCTTGTCTCTTCCAACTGTGAAATGAGAAAGAGGAAAGGGCGTTTAATTGGAACAGGACTAGCGAGGAATTCTTATAACATTGTTGGGAGGAGTTCATTATAAGGACCAGTCTCTTCTGTTTTGGGTAGTGAGGAAGCAAAAACATTGGTGAAGAAGAATTAGAAGATGTCGGAGAAGATGGTGATGCTTGACAAAGCTATCGAAATTATTGTTGTACATTCTAAATGTGATGTTGCGGAGAAGATTATGTCGGTTAACGTGAGTTGGTGATGGCAGCAAAAATTGTAGTAGTGATGGTACTAAAGGTTTTTCTCCAGCTTGATTAGTTGTTTTATCTTGTATGTGGTAATCAGACATTTTCGGCTGTTGTTTTGTATGATGTACTGGGGTTTGGGTGTATGTTGTACACCAATTTTGGTCATTGTGTACTTTAAATACCTGTTTTATGTTTGATCATAACTTAATGTACATATGTAATGTTTTATCACAATCTTCTTGTTTTTGTGGTGGCATTTGAATTATTTAAATTAATATAATAGCTTATGATCTACCATAACTAAATTTTCCCAAATAAAACTTGAGGTTAATATAGTTTAGTGATTCAACAATATTAATTCAATTGTTTTGAATACTCGGTTTACAAAATCGAATCTAGGTATCATTGGATTTAATTTTACAAATTGTACATAGTTATAATTATTAGTTAATAATAACACTACATTTTGGTTCCATAGACTTAATTACAAGGTAAAATAAGTAGATGATGTAATTGAGTCCACATACCATAATGTAAATCGAAAAAAGTAGATAATGTAAATCGAAAAACAAGTGGTAATAATAATTCTAATGTAAAGGCTAATACTAGTAGGAATTAACTACCAGAAAGCCCAAAACCAAACCTACAGGCCTCTGCGCATAACCAACGGTGACTATAGAACTGATAACATAACCCGATTGATTCTAGAGCTGAAATTATCTCAAATAATAAATCCATCCTCAGATGTACACATGTTCAGTAGGAGAGAGTAGTTTGATATTCTTTCCATGTTCGAAATGCAGATATATGTACCCAAATGCAACTGATATATATATTGCACCAGATATAGTGAGACATGGATTTGTGGAAGACTACTACTGTTGGGTATATCATGGAGAAAGTTTAGGGAGTGTGGATAATACTCAGGGAAATCCTGCTAACCAAATTGTTGAGGACGAATATCTCGAGATGGTAAGTGATGGTTTGGGATTCAGGGCGCACATCAATGAGGGTGAGGCTCCAAATGGGATTGCTGCAGCGTACTACAAGCTGCTGCGTGATGCTGATGAACCAGTTGATGAAGATTGCACTATAATGTTTAAGTTAGCGTTGGTTTCCAAACTTATCAACTTGAAATCCGAGTCAAGGATTTCCAAGCGGAACCACGAGCGCTATGTATCTATTATGAGATGACTAAAACCAAATAGAGATAATAGAATTCCTTCTAAATATTGGCAAACAAAGAAGTTGTTGATGCCTCTCCGTCTGCCTCACCAAAAAATAGACGCATGTGTTGATAATTGTATGTTATTTTATGGAGATACGTCCAGCCTTGAGTGTTGTTTGCAGTGTGGTAAGTCATGTCACAAAATATAATCTAGTATGAAATATTTCTGATTGACGGTAATTTTATAAAGTGTTTTGAGAATTTAAAGTTTAGGATGAAATGTAGAGAGAGATAATTAAGGTGTGTGCTTGTATTAAATTTTGATCATCCTCATTAATGAAATTAGTTAGTGTATTTATACTTAATTAATGACTCATGGGCCTTTCGGGTCGGATTATAGGGTAGGGCTAAGTTTAAGAACCCATTAGCCCAACATATGAAATGACAATCACCTAGCTTAGTCACGTTCTACTAATTTTACCCTGTTCGGTTTCTCATAGTAATGGTTTAGTCTGAACTGTCCTTCAGATAAGGGTAAGCAGTAATGTCAAAATTATCCGACCTCATCATTAGCCCCTTTAGGTCTTGCAAAGATTCATTGGAAGAGCTAATTCGAAACAATAAGACTTGATGTATATTCGAAGTGATCCTCCGATCTATCTTAAGTATCTGAACTGAAAAAATTATACTTACTGTTAAGAAGCCCAAGAGTCATTCTGATCGGATTTCAAAGAGACTAACTTTACCCTTAAGAATTTCAAAAGTCATTTTTCGACATGGGACATGTGTCAAGTTATCGTTCGACCTTTCAGCCGTTTTTTCTCCTAGACTCGTGTACCTACAAGGCTAAAAGGTTACTTAGGGTGTAACCCTCATACCTCATAGCCCCTAATCATCATTTTGACTGGTTTGTCTTCTCCTAGGTAAACTCCCACATTTTTATTATTATATAAATCGAATTTACTGTTTTATCGTCTTAAGAACACAAATACTTCTAGAGAGAGAAAGCTTGGTACTCTTCTTAAATTGTGTCTAGGTATATTTATGTTCACAACCATAAACGCATTGGTAAAAGGAGGTTGGCTGAATTTATCAGACTTGGAGACAGCGAGAAACGTTGCGAGAGACGAGAGAATTACAACCGGTCTTCATGCCTCTCCTGGTGAAAAAATCGATCGACCAAAAGCAAACACATGCCAAGGTTCATCGTCATTAAAGACATCAAAGGTCAGAAAATTACTTTGTGTCCCAACCCTATCTCTTCTTTAATCAGGGTATTCTATTCAAGATTTCTAAAATCCCTTACCTAAAGAAAATGCAGTTTCTAGTGTTAGGAAACCTTCGCCTTTCCTAGCAATGGGTTTGGACGCAGAGAAGTCTACTGAGAAAAACACCCCTCGCCGAATCACTCGTCAATCCAAAGCTAAAACTACTCCTAGCTCTTCGAAAGCTAAAATTACTCCTATCTCTTCGAAAGCTAAAACTACTTCTAGCTCTTCGAAACCTACTAGTTCGGAGACGGCAAAGCCCCTGACAGAAGCCATCCTAGTAGCAATCAAGCATAATGGAAGAAACCAATGAGGAAAATATAGAAGATACTCATGTCAAGGCGTTCAGCCAGTCTGAGAACACTACAGCAGATCAGAAGGGTAAAGTTAAAGTGGGTATATCTAATCATGATGCACTTCTGGAGTTTTTGGAAGGGAAGGTGGGGCCAAACTTTCAGAAGGTCACCGTGAAGTACTTGATAGCCCTTCAAAATATTGCTTACGTGTACACCCATACTACTGAGTTGGGTCGTATTAGAACAAAGTGGGGCTTCCCAGATTTTGTTAAGGTGATAATCCCAATCACTCCGGAGACTCCTATGAACTGCAAGTCTCACGAGCTAGTAGTATACACCGAATTGTTGAATTGGGGACCCTGGTTTCCTTTGGATCCAGAGATAGTCAGGTATTTTCACCTGTTAAAGTTATGTCTAATCCAGTTAAGTCCGAACGCATGGTAAACTTTGCTAGCTGGCATAATGGCTTTAAGGTTATCAAAAATCCCAGTAACGATGGAGTAATTCGCTGTTGTGGCGAGTCTATGCAAGAACCATCATATCCTTTTATACCACTAAAATATGGTGAATGATTACAAAGTGGTAAATGATTTGTTGGAGTCCAAAAAACCATGGAGTACCCAATTCATGTTTATCACTGGAGCATGGAAGAACGGGGAGAAGATAAAAGCTGACACTAATCCAAGCCAACTGACCAGACATTAGAAGAGTATATGTAGTTTTTAATTATATTTTCCTTGATCTTTAAATGATCTGTTGTCATTCTGAACTGACTTGTGTCACCTCTCAGTTTTTCGAAGAAGTTTTCAGATCATCTATAGGCATGCCAAAGCCCATGTGATAAGCTAAATGCGTGGGCATTGGAGAAATGGGAGAATGGTTTCCACAAGTGCTTCACTTCAAGGAACTTTGTGAGCTCTTACTTGTGGAACACTTCAGGGAATATAGACCTCACTTGGGAAAAACTGACCACTCCCCTCCCGCAGATGTCATCCTGAAGAGAACTGAGGCTAAGGTTACGAAACTTTATCTGACTTCCAGGGTCAAATCCCCTAGCCACTTGGACAAGATAAAGAACAAAAAAAAGAAAAATACAACAGACTCATCCCAGCAAGTCACCGAAGGGGTCAGTCCAGAAAGATGAATCAATACTACTCTGATTAAGGAAGTTGAAGCTACAGTCAAAGAGGTTGGTGGATCAGATGACCCACCATAAATCACAATGAAGGATAAGAGGCGCAAGGCAAGTAGTGACGAAAAAGCTGCAAAGAAGAAGAAAGTTACTCTAGGATCAGAGATAATCTACGTCATTTGGAACTTCCTCCTCCTGTTCCTGCTAACCCTACTCTGCAAGAAGAAATTCCACCTAACCTTTATTTTGAACAGGACACTACTGATGGAAAGGTTAATCTTGATGCATTTTAGAACATTAATATGTATTTTAATGATCTGGAGAAGGATGACTTCACGGGGCCTTATTGTGCGGCCAATTCGGCCAATGCTGTAACCCAAAATGGTGAGACATATGTGACATCAAGAGAACAAGACACTCTCTATTTATGCCCTCTTAGGTTACATCTGTCCGGTAGTTGACCTGGAAAGGCAAGTGAGGGATCAAATAACTACCATAACTTCCGTGCCTATAGAGAACCAAGGTTTGGCGAATAGTCTCTCTACTTCTCAGAAAAGCATATAATCTTTGAAGAAGAAAAAAGAGGATTTAGCTACCAAACTGCACAAGTCAGAAATCAGAAATATCTCTAGACTAAGTATTCCAAATTGGAAACTTCTTCCTCCAACGAGATCAAAACTCTGAAAGAGCAACTAGAAGCCTAAGACAAAACTGTCAAGACTTAATCCGGAGACAAAGTCAACTTGGAGGATCTTCTTAAGAAGAAGACAGAGGAGAATACATCTTTGGTAAAAAATCAAGCTGAAAAGATAGTTGTAGGAATAAAGAAGTATGTTTCTGGAGTGGTGGACTCTTTTGAGAAAAGGGACGACGAAATCAAGTATGATATGATTTTATGATTTCATGAGAATTTTCCTAAGAGGACTCTTAGTCCTTTGTGAAAATTTGTGGAATATGATGACCTTCCTTTTCATACAATGGCTGATGGTGATAAGCAAAACTACTCAAACGGAGAAGACTCCGAAGATAATGAAGGAATTTGTGAGAGTTCAAGTGTTGAACTCAAAAGTCCAAAGAAAGGTGATGGTGATGAAAAAACCAAAGGGAACAAGCCCTAAGGTTGTATTGTTATGCTGTGTGTTTTTTGTTAAAAAACTAAAGCCCTTGGATGGCAAAGACATTTTGTTGTGTTGTTTGTTTGATTTCTGTTCTTAAAACTCAAAGTCCTTGAATGGTCAAGGCATTTGTGAACCATGGATCGGGTCTATTCCGATCAGACTTTAATATCATATTTCCCTTTGTGTAAATTTTGTTTGACTCTTCATTGCCAATATTTAAATAGCCTTCAATATTTTAGATCTATTAAATAAGTATATTAAGCGATTTCGATCACAAATGTTTAATAAATATGATCAGTGTTTAAAATATCTGATCAACTCACCGATGTTTGAGAGCCAGGGTGTTTAATAAGAATTTTATATCTGATCTCCCCACACTCTGGTTATGTCAAAACGAAATTTGCACCAGACTTTTTGAAGAAGGCATAAGATGCTATTGAGAAACTCGGACACCTCATTAAAACCTCCCCGCGCCACCAGGGTTGGAAATAATATGCCCCCCCTAACATTTACATTGACATTCAAAAAGTAAATATTTACAAGAGAATTTTATTCTAAGTATAAACTGAGATGTTCAACATTCCATAGGTGCTTTAGTGTTCTCCCTTATTTGTCTTGAATTTTTTATGTTCCTGGTTTGACTTTCTCACATACCATATAAGGACTTTTCCGATTTGGAGCCAACTTGCCAAACTATTTTTCCTTGGTGTGCCGAAAGACTTTTCTTAAGAATTTTCCCTCCAATTGAAAATTTCTGTTTTAAATGTGAAGGCAAATATTCTCCTCATCAAACCCTGGTAGTGTGTTGTCCTTATATGTTCTTTAACTCTTCTTCCTTCAATCAGATCCAAGTGATTCCTAACTGCCACATTATTTCCATGTTCAGAATAGTTTTAGATTCTGTAAGATGGTAAAGTAGCTTCTACGGGTGTGATTGCATCCATCCCATAAATGAGAGAAAAAAGATATTCATGCATAACAATTTGAGGAGTAGATCAGTATGCCCACAATACTTCTTGTAGATAGCTTGACCAATTTCCTGCAGCTCCCTCCATATTTTTCTTCAACCCGGACAAGATTGTCCGATTAGCAACTTCAACTTGCCCATTTGCTTTAGGGTGGAAAGGAGAAGAGAAACAATGTTGAATTCCTCCGGAGGTGGAAAACATTTCCATGTCTTTATTATCTAATTGTGGGCCATTGTTTGTGGTGATATTTCGGGGAACCCCAAATCTGCAACATATATTAGATAAGATGAATTTAATAATTTCCTTAGAAGTGGTTTCAGCTAGGGGAGCTTCCTCTATCCACTTAGAGAAATAGTAAATAGCAACTATGATTATTCGAAATCCACTGGATGCCATGGGAAGAGGCCCAACTAGATCCAACCACATCTATCAAAGGGTATTGGTTCATATATGGATTACATAGGAACTACTGGCACATGAATTTCATTTCCATATCTTTGGCAAGGATCACAGTTCTTTACCATATCTCTAGCATCTGCTATTATGGTTGGCCAGTAGTACCCAGCTAACAAGACTCTCTTGGTTAGGTCTTTGTAGCCACAATATAAGAACCTTCGTCGTCATGGAGTTCAAATAACACAACTTGGGATTCTTTAAATCCTAAGCAACGCAAGAGAGGTCTGCTAAAAGATTTCTTGTAAATAATTTCTCCTAATACCAGGAAACTACGAGCCTTATACTTAATTTCTAGCCATGGCTTTATCCGGAGGTAAAATCCCATCGGAAATAAACTGAAGAATATCATACCTCTAGTCCTCAGGTTGAATGACAGCTATGCTCATACTTTCTTCATTATCTTTACATTTTTCTTGGTCCGTCTGTAATTATGGACATTCTAACATCAACATCCAAGGGTAAGATTCAGAATAAGGTATGGTTGCCAAAGAATCCGCTATAGTATTCTCCGATCTAGGGATGTGTTCATAGTGGATACTCTTGGAGCTTGCAACAACTTCTCTCAACATAAGCAAGTATTTTATCAGTTGTTCTTTGTTTTCTTCAGATTGCCGTTGAGCATGGTGAATAAGTAGTTGGGAGTCACTCATTAATCGGACTCTTCTGACCCCACATATAAGGGCTAGCTTAAGACCAACTATAGCTGCTTCATATTTAGATTCATTATTAGAAGCTCTGAAACCAAAATATATAGCCTAGTATATAGTATCACCATAGGGAGAAGTTAAACAATTTTCAACCTCACATCCCATAGTACTAGATCCGCATTCGTACTACCCATTTTTTCTTAGATTGGTTTTCTGGTATCTGTCTGTGGGATCTATTAACATGAAATTCTACCACTAAATTGACCACTAATTGGGCTTTAATTGATGTTTGGGGCGCAAAATTACTATCATAATCACTCAGCTCAACTGTCCACTTGGTCATTCTGCTTGATACACCAGGTTTCTGAAGAACAAATTTCAAGGAAAAAGTCGTTCGAACGATAATGGAATGAGCTTGGAAGTATGGTCTCATTTTCCTTACCGCAATTACCAAGGCCAATGCTAGTTTTTCTAACTTCAAATATCTTCTTTCAGCATCCAACCTGATTTTTCTAATGTAATACACTGGACGAGGGTAATTATCCACCTCTTTTACTAGCACAACACTTATTGCATAATATGATACAACTAAGTATATGTAGAGATTTTCCCCCTGAACAAGCTTAAAGAGAGTCTTGGGTGAAGACAAATGTTTCTTGATTTAAAGAAATGCTTGATCACAGTGTGGAGATCAATTAAAATCTTTCGCGTTCCTTAAAACTTGGAAAAATGGAGAACATTTGTGTGATGATCTTGAAATATACCTGTTCAACGCAGCCAATCGTCCGTTCTATCTTTGAACTTCTTTAATGCTCCGAGGAGGATCCATAGCTAATAAAGCATTGAGTTGGTCCATATCAGGTTGAATTCTTTTTTCACTTATTATATAACCTAAGAATTTTCCAGACCGGACCCCAAAAACACTTTTTTCAGGGTTTAACTTCAAGTTCACAGCCTCTAAGTTTGAAAAAGTTTCTTGAAGGTCAGATATATGCGCATCTTCCTTAAAACCTTTTACCATCATTTCATCTATATAAACTTCCATATTTCTGCCAATCTGATTAGCAAAGGCTTTATTTACTAACCTCTGATAGGTGGCCCTAGCATTCTTCAATCCAAACGACATCCTATTATAACAATAAAGACCTCTGTCCGTAATAAAAGTGGTGTGGTCTTGATCCTTCGGATCTACTTGTATCTGGTTGTATCCCGAATATCCATCCATGCAAGACAATAATTTATTCTCAGAAGTATAATCCACCAACTGATCTATTCAAGGAACAGGATAAGGATCCTTGGGGCATTCCCTATTAACATCAGTAAAATCGATACATATGTTCCATGTGCCATTCTTTTTCTTGACCAGAACATGTTTAGCACTCCACAAAGGGCACTGAGACTCTTTTCTGTGGCCCATCTTGGTCAGACGATCAACTTCTTGAACAATCACATCTGCTTTTTCTTTAGAGAAAGACCTTCTCTGTATAGCCTGCACAATAGCAGTTCGTATGGACAACCTATGACAAATTATATCAGCTGGCACTCCAGTAACATCATCATTGCATCATGCAAGTACATGTTGGTTACTCATTAAAAAAGAAAACAGCTTCTGTTAAAAATTTGGTGCAAACTTGGTACCAATTTTAATATTTTTTCCCACAGCTAAGGAATGGATTTCAACCTCCTCTATGGGTATTATGACATTGGGAGCCTCCTGGGATCATCATTTTTATTCTCATCGGTGGAAGGCTCCAATAGTTGCTAATCTCTATTAATCATGACTGCCTCTACAGACTTAGAGGCAAAGGCCGTTGCATAACATTTCATGGCTACCTTCTGATTGTTCCGGACAACACGTACTTGTCCTTGGACAGTGTATTTTAAACATTGATAGACCTTAGAGGCCACAACATGCATTCTAAAGAGCAAAGACCTCTCAAATATTGCATTATAAGATGTTGGACAATCCACCGCAGCAAATAATTCTTTCACCATTTTCTTAAAATGTCCTTTACCCAGCAATACTTCTTCTTCAAATTCCTCAATCACATCTGCAGAACTCCCAATAAAGTCCACGATGGTTTTGTTCGAATTTTGTATAACCTAAGGGTTTCTCATCTGTCTTTTAGGATCTTAAAAACAAGATTTTTTCCGAACTGCATGTGTCAATCAGGATTCGACGTATATCATTTCCCCCTATTGATGCCCCTATTACCACAACGTCTTCATGAGGCCCTGTAATATCTCTTAGGTCATCCTCATCGAAAACTATGAAAGGAGCTGGAGTTTGATACAGGTGTGTGGACATTCTTCCATCCAACTAGGTGGTCAAACTGTGGATATACCTCTTCCTTGAAGAACTAAAGGTATAGTCACGATGTCCCCTCCAAAGATACTTAAAGATTCAAAGTATTTAATCAAACGAGAGACGGTAGTAGTCTTGTTTGTTATTACCCCCACCCGATTCCGAATCGGATCCGGATCAAGGTATTCAGAGTTTATATCAAACCTTTCAGTAATCACCATATCATATTCCCGTGTAGACGTTCCAGGATTGCTTGAAGGAGTAGTTCGGGGAGTGTTGGAATTCGATTATGTATTATCCGGTCTATTCCCCTCTTACTTTTTGACATAGCCCCCCCAACTTACCCCTCTCAATGAGGTTCTAGACCTCTTACTTTAAGGTTATACAGTCATGGGCATCATGCCCTATGTCAATATGGTACTTGTAGAAACGGGTACTCCGATTTTCCCTGGCGGATTGCAACGCTGTTGGTTATCTAAAGTGTACTTCGTTTTTAGTTTTACAATGTATTGTAGCCACACTTTCCCCGATTCAGCAAACTACTCAGGTTAAACCTATTGTCGTACCATCAATGCAGTATTAAATAATAGTTTATGAAATACATAAAATAGAATTTAATAGATTACATTTTATCTTTTACAACAAAAAAACACATTTATTACAATTAACCAATCATATTTTTTTATTTATAATTTTTTATAAAAGATATATTCATTATTTCTATTAATATATATACACCACAACGTATTACAACTAGAAAAAAAATAATTTCGCAATAGGTCATATGTCACCATCTGATTAACTGGCATGCGTCGATAACCATATATGCAACAACCCCTCTTGTTTCTGACCTATTGGTTCTGATTCTAGTTGGATTGATTCTGTCTTGATTGGTTAGATCCCTGTCCAGTCTTCTTTAATCTGTAACCGGACTGATTAGCAGCTTGAAGTGTTGATGTTGTAGTAGTGGACCTAATCTGGCGAGGTACTCTGGATTTCTTTGTTTCCTCAACATTAATATATCCTGCAACCTGATTTAACAACCCCTTAGGTCATGGATTTTTTCTGAGTTACTGAATCATCTAAGTTACCCGGATTCAAATTCTGTCTAAGTGAAGCAATCGCAACCTGTTCAAAGCAGTCTGTTAGATCATTCTTAGTATCACAAACCAGCTGATGTACTCTTTAAGAGACTCATTTGGCTAATGAGCGTAATGAATGATGGTATCCCCAGTTATATTAAGCTCCTTGCTTCCAACGAAATGCCTCCAAAAGGTAACCCAGAATATGTAAAAAAAAAATTATAGATCCATGAGGGAGACTATTATACCACTTGAGGGCACTTCCTATGAAGGTTTGGGAGAAGGCCCTACACAACAACCTATCGTCATCATCGAAGTTCATCATAAAGTTCTTAAACTGCTCCAGATGGTTGTCCAGATTTTTACTCCTATCATATTTCTCCATCTTAGAGCTGTCAAACCTCTGGGGAAGATGTTTGGAGAGTAGTTTTGCTGATAAAGGCGATTGCTTCGACTTCTTGTTGTGGCTAAAAAAAGCATCCTCATTTGGGGTAGCAAAAATACATGGTTTAGACTAGAAAGCAAAGGGATCAACCAGCAAACGGTCAATGTGCTGATTAGTTGAACCATTTATCTTCCCATGATATTTCTTAAGCATGTTATGCCTATCATTTTTTCTTGAATGTTTTTTAGTCAGCCTAATTTTCTTTTTCGACCGCCCTTCATCATTGTTGGAGGAAACTGACTCTTGAAGTTCTGCCACATTAAATAAGCTGCTGGAGGATTCCGATTTAGAGCTCTCCACATGTTTAGATCGATGCGTTTTTTTGGAGCGGAGATGAGTCTTTACGGACTGCTCGTTCTCTCCAGGATTTTCAGTATATGGTGAAGAACCGACGCACCATATTTTTGTTTAACCTCTTTTTCTATTTGTTTTAGCGCTCTCAATGCCTCTATCTCAGCCATCAACTGATCGCGCTCCTCGATAGTGTATTCATTGTTTTCTTTTGCAACTTTCACCTCAAGAGGTGGAACATTTTGATCATTCAGATCCTTCGAAACTACCTTGTATACTGGTTTTGAAAATGAAATTCAGGCACCGTCGTGCTCCCACTGTGGTCGCCAATTTACTATGGATTATTTCTCATTTAAGGTAATTTTTTGAAGTGTTTTGAGAATTTAAGGTTTATGATGAAATGTAGAGAGATTATAAAGGTGTGTGCTTGTATTATAATCTGATCACCCTCAATAATGAAAGTATTTTCGATATTTATACTTAATTTATGACCCATGGGCCTTTCGGGTCGGATTATAGGCTTGGCTTAAGTTTAAGAACCCATTATCCCAAGATATGAAATAACCAGCACCTAGCTTAGTCACGTTGTACTAATTTTACCCTATTTGGTTTCTCATGGTAATGGTTCAGTCCGAACTGCCCTTCGGATAGGGGCAATCAGTAATGTCAAAATTATCTGACCTCATCAGAATCTAATAAAAGGAAAGGTGTAGATTAAAAGATGTTAAATTACTTTCCCATAGGACCTACACTGCAAAGTCTATATATGTCGGGAAAGACTGCTAAGAATATGACATAGAACTATCGTAATCCATCTGTTGACGGAGTCATGACACATCCAAGCCATGGTGGAGCGTGGAAGCATTTTGATAATTGTCATCCTCAGTTTGCATCAGAACCACGTAATATGAGAGTTGGCTTGTGTACTGATGGATTCAATCCATTTGATGATGGTGTACGTTTTACAATCTGCCACACGGTTTATGTATGAAGGATCCTTACATTTTTATAGCACCAATAATACATGGTCCTTGTAGTCCAGGAAGAGATCTTGTTGTGTTCATGTGGCCATTAGTCGACAAGCGTAAGCACCTATGGGGTGATGATATTGTGACGTATGATGCTGAAAATCGGGCCAATTTTACGATGCGAGTAGCGCTAATGTAGTCGATCAATATTTTCCCCGCTTAGGTCATGTTATATGTCCGGAGTATGCACGATAAATTGGCATGCCCGTATTGTATGACTGAAACAAATACACATTACTTTGCGAGAGGTAAGAAGGTACGTTGGTTTAATTATCATCGAAAGTTTCTACGTAAGGACCATCCCGACAAGTAGAATAAAGTTGCATTTTTGAAAGGCAAAATGGTTACACATATAGTTGAAAACGAGCGACTTACTTGGGCAGAAATATTAGATTCTGTTCTACAGGCCACTCCTTCGAATGAGTTCGGTGAATCTAATCGCAAGCCCAAGTCACCGGGATATGGTACAAAACATCATTGGACAAAGAAAAGCATTTTATAGGAGCTACTTTACTGGAAGGACAATCTGATTAGACACAATATAGACCTGATGCATACCGAGAAAAACTGTTTGGAGAACATCATGTTTACTATCATGGATGTTAAATCAAAGATTAAGGAAAATGCAAAAGCTAGGGAAGATATGGAATATTTATGCTCAAAAAGATATTTAAATGTGATCGATGACACAAGGTTAGGAAAGGTTAAACCAAAGGCTAATTAAGTACTTAAAAAGACCAATAACAGGTTGTTCGAACATGCCTATAAAATTTAAAGCTGTTGGATGGTTCTGCAAGCAATCTCTCATGTTGCACAAATGTAGAGGGTTTTGGTGGCTTGAAAATCCATGATTGTCATATCTTTATAGAGAAATTATTACCCGGTTCCTTCCCTTATTTGTTACCTACTCCAATATGGAAGGTAGTAGTTGATTTGTGCCATTTTTTCCGAGACATCTAATTATCGACCTTTCGTGTTGAACATTTACTTGTGCTGGAGAAACATATAGCACAAAAGATATTTACTCCAGCCTTCTTTGATGTGATGGAGCATCTTCCAATTCACTTGCCAATATATGTTGATGTATCCTTTTGAATCGTAAGTTTTTTCTGGTTGATTTTAGTAAATGTTTAAGTTTATGGTTACAGTTAATCGATGCAAACCTCTGTTTAAACCTGGTTAGGCATCTTAGTAAGCTGATACTCATGGTGACTCAAAAAGCATATGTTGAATAATCCATCTTACAAACATACCTTCTGAAAGAGGTCTCATCGTTTTGTGGGATGTCTCTAGATGAAAATGTGCAGACAAATCAGCGAAAACCACCGAGGAATGACGATGGAGGCGAAATGGAGGCTGACGAACATTTATCAATCTTTCGACACCCCGACAGACCAAAGAGAGGTAGGAAGAAGTCCAAACACTTGTCTGAAAAATATTCAAACATGTTACACATATGTGTCTTGAGATCCCAGATGTTTTGAGATCGTTCAAATAGAAGAGTTTAATGATGAGTTTGTTAGTGATGAGGATAACATAGATAATGTAAGCAATGGTCAATCCGATATCAACTTAGACTAATTAAGAATATGATATGTTTAATTTACTAATTGTGAGTTTGAGTAGTAGATTCAATTATATGTTTTATTGTTTGTATTCTATTTATTTTAGGCAGGACTGGGTGTTTCTCTACTGTAATACGACTATTTTTTCCACAATCTCTGCAACGGAATAGAGACCCTTGACCCACGCACTCTTAATAAAAACTACATTACTTACTTACTAGATTTTCACCTCTTTCATACAGATTAATATTTAATTATTATACCTTAACCCTAATTGTGTCCATATCTAATATAAATACTACTGCATCACTTATTGTAAAGCCCTAAATCAAAACCTTCTTATCTCTTCTCTTCTTTTCGCTTGTTATCGATGAACAAAGCTCAGCTTTTTGCACGAGTAAGAATCTGTAGGTTCTCGATGAGTAAAGTTCAGTATGTTGCTCGAGCAACAATGTGTAGGTTGTAGATTGGTAAATGTGTTTATTCTTTTTATCCTCGGCTCCATAAGTTATGCGCCTGTCAAGGTTTATTTTCATTCTAAATATTGTTTAGGTTTATGTTTATGCCTTTACGCATCAGTCAATTGTTTATTCTGCATTAAATGTTGTTTAGGTTATTGTTTATACCTCTATTTGACTATCGATCGTTTGTTTGGTTTAAATTTTTTTTAATGTTGATGTATATGCCTCTGTCTTGATAGATATTATGCATATGGTGTTATTTTGCTTCATAATTAATTCATTTTATGCCTAATTGTTAAGATGTTTCATGTGTTAAAAACTTTTATAGTGCCTGTGTTTTATGTTTATTTTTATACCTCTGTGTTGATAGATATCAAGTGTATGCTGCTGCTTTGACTGATAATTACTTCATGTCCTAATATGTTTTATAGTGCCTATGTGTTAACTGTTAGTGTTAATAGATATTATGTGTATGCTGCTATTTTGCTTGATAATTAATTCATGTTATGCCTAACTATTAATATGTTTCATGTGTTAATATATTTTAATTTTGAGAATGCTATTTAAGTTTATCCATTTGTGTTAGGATTCCATTTCTATAGTTTAAAATGTTGTTTTAGAGAATTGTCATAATGCTGTTTAGGTTTGTGCATGTGCGTTGGGTTCAATTTGTAATGATGTTAAGGGTTCATGAATGTGTTAATTGTTTTTATTGGTCATGGTGCTATTTATGGAGATAATTATTGTGAAAATATTGGTTCATGTCATTAGGAGTAGAAGATTTCCCTCGAGCTTTAGTAAAAATATTTAGTACAAAATTTGTTTCGAAACTCGAGTGGAATCCTCCAAGCCCAGTGACACCATAACCAATGTTGTCAAAACAAAGTTTGCGACAATTATGTGGACTAACGTGTGAACGCATGTTCAATTGTTGCTTTAGGACAAGTCAAGGTGGCTACTACTTCAATATAGGTTACTCATTCCATATTTTAGAAGTGGCCGAAGGGTTGACCAATACTATATACCTATATTGAGGGAGAGGCCCATTTGGAATTTGTTTCATAAGTCTTATAATTGAACAAATTGTTGATGACACCACTAATCTTGTATTTTTGTAGTCTTCAAAGGTATACAATCATTAGTTTCATTGACAATTTGTGCTTATGGTGGCCTGATAACTTGATGTACAAATCATCTCGTGGAGTAATGTGTGGCTTTGTACACGTTAGTTGTTGCCTTATAATGGGTGTTTTTCATTGTATAATTAGATGTGTTTCCAGTGTAATTGACATAGTTTGGTACAAGTACCAGTTTCGGAGCCCGGTGATTTTATATTCTTGAAATCTCCAAAGGTTTATAACGCCTTTGTAGACTACGAGAATGCAAAATCACCGGGCCGCAAAAACAATTTGCGACATTGGTGTTTTATGACTAGTCGAGGTCTTTTGTTGCTAAATATAGATTTAATTGCCATATTTCCTTTGTTGCTACTCCTTCAATATATTGGTAGTGAATCAACATTTTTAAATTCAATTTACCTATATTGAGGGATAAGGCACTTCAACTAGGGTTTCTAAGTTAATTGTATAAATTATCATTGGAACGAGCGAGTTTGCTGGAAATCTTTCGTTGTTTTTTTACTTACGGATTATCTCGTGGAGCAATGTGTGCAGGATTTCCAATAGGTCAGTTTCTGCCTGATCATCTTAGTTCTTTCTTTGTTATGTCCTTAATTGTGTATCCATTAAAGCATGAATTGACATATTCTGTACAGGTTTCACTCGACATTAGAAGGAAGAAGAAGGAACAAAAAAGGACAATGTATCAAGTTGAAGCCATCAAGTTATAGTTATATGAAAGTTTAGTTTGAATGTACCTTTTATTTTCCAATTATAATATGTGTTGATGAATCGTATTTAGTAGATTATTATATTTTACTTTTGGAATAAAAAAATGTAGTTGGGTAGCTATGCAACCCCCTGCATAACTACCATAATTTTTTAATGCCTACTAATATTTAACGACGGGCATATAACGGAAGTGCAAAAACATGTCACAACAACTGAGCAACACTCCACAACAACATAAAAGTGGATTGGAAATTAAATTTATCTTCTTTCCACAAAAGTGCAACATTGTTACTGACTACAATAATTAGTTTGTATACAATAGAAGTGAAACGACATTTGCGACGTTGTACACACTAACAGAATTAATTGTTTCGATAAACTAGTGTCACGGAATCGCAACAACTTTTACAATACAGTAGTTAGTAAGCGTGCAACAGATATGCAACAACTGGTGCGACTACAGACATTTTAACAGAATTAATAGTTTCGATAAATTAGTGCCACGATATCACAACAAATCTTGCAACGACGTGACCCGGTTCCACCAGGGTCAAATTTTGCAACGCCGTTCGTTGCAAAACTGTGCCAAAAGAGTTCCAGTGGCAGCTGATTTTGGTTAATGACCCCACTTAACACAACCGACGTCTCCAGTCTTGAACCCGTTATGAAACGGTTTTTGCAACGGGCCTGAAACGATATTCGTCGTTCTCAAAGCGTTGTAAAAACCATTTTATCCAGTAGTGAAAGTATGTATGATGAAAAATATCAAATTTGTAGGCATGATTACGATGTTCTTGATAACGTTTTTATTCACCTTCATAAGCCTTGTGAATAGCCTCATCATGGTAAAGAAAATGAAATGTGTTTTTTACTTACCTTTTTATGTATGGTGTTTGATTCAATCTTCCTCAATTTTTTCATAAATATTTTAGACATATTTGTATATGCCTCACTTAACTAGTTGTTAATAGATGACGTATCACGTCCAGTGTGTTACTTAGCTCAAAAATATTTGAAAGTCATTTTCATCTTTGAGATTTTCGTACCAATATTGACATTTTAAAATATAAAAACACTCTGTTCTGTATTGAAAGTATCAAATATGATAATAACATTATCAACCTACTCACTTATGTTTATGATTGGAAAACTTCCTTTATTTTTGTAACCAAAAAATTAGAAATATCTAAATGTTAATCGGGAAATGGTCAAATTGAAAAATGATGGATGAATACACGCAAGATAAAATATGTTTATTTATTTTTCTTTTCTCATTTGTTTATCATTAAAAATATATTTTTTATTTTGCAGATTATAGCCAATATCAACAACTGTTCAAAAGTTTTATGATGATGTTAATGTCAATATTTTTCCAAGTTTACATTTAGCGATCTATTCGTTTTCGTTTTCGGACTTTCACTATATATTTACAATCATAAAATTCTACTAGCTTCATTTTTGGCCTGTTTAAGAGTTTACGATGATTGTTGATCTGAATACTACTTTGATTGAATCTGGAGAATAAGCTAGACTTCAAAACATTGGAAGTGTAATTTACGATTCCATAACATAGATAAAACCAGACTAGTTTTTTAAGTTCCTAGAAATAAAGTGTTGAAAGAAGTCTATGGACGATCAACGTTGGCACACGATCCTCTCAAAATGAACTTGACAGAGAGTCCTCTTTCCAGAAAAGCTTGACAACCCAAAAGATACCCTTGTTATTCAAATGATATAAATAAATACAACTGATGTAAACCTTACTCATCAAAATGATAATCCACCTACTTCTCAAGATAATCCTTCACCATCTGAAGACTAATCTAAGAAACAAGGACAAACATGCGTAAGACATTATGAGATCACTGTTAAATAAAGTTCTGGAAATATCTCGTACGAACCCTGCTGTTATTAATTACAAAAACTCTAAATATGAAAACCTATCAATACTAAGAGGAAACTCTTGTCATTCTTAATCAGTCTACCTTTAATATAGAGAAATCTTTTATCGTATCTTCTGATCAGCAAAGAGGCAAAGAAAACTTTGGCAAACCTAATGTACTTCCAAACCTAACTTTTGACCAAAATAAAGATAATATATGACTTTTTCATGTACTTTAACTCAAAACGCCAAACCACATAGCACTATCTTTGCTACTTCACAAACAATCTAAGTAACAACTTTTACGGAGAACAAACTAACCATTTATGTAGGTCATAATCAACGAATGGGCTCTATAATCGTTCGATGGCCAACAATATTGATAACTCATCCCCTCAAATATTACCCCAATTCTTTATATTATAACAATATGAGTATGACCAATATTTTGCAAGGTAACTTGAACTTCAAATAGAGTTTGTTTTCATCACTACAATACATTTTGTTTAATTTATTGTTGATAATTACTTTATTTATCGCATTGTTTTTATATTTTAAAATTATCATAACTCAGTTATGTTTGCGTATCAGTCAATGACCTCATCAGACATTAAGACAGTGCAAAACTTCAAACCAAGACATCTACTGTTTCAATCTATTAAAGAACTTACTGATGATTTAGAAAACTTTTAAAAAGGGTATTTAATTTTAAAACAAAAAATTTACAAGCTATTGAAAGACAAACTTGAGAAAGACTACTGGATTGTTGAACTAATCACTAAGAAAGATATTTTGAAGAAGAAAAATACAGAGTTGATTCCTCAAAAATCAGAATTGGTTACTGAAAGTATTTAGAAACTTACTTTTAATAACAAAATGATTTCTCAGAATGTTAACTTATCTAAAACTAATATTGGTCTGTCAATTCAAGTTGATATTAAAGAATAAATTTAATATCTAATGTAAATTCTAAGGGCTAAGACTGCAATTTATTATAATTTGTAACCAAATCTGTTATTTATACCCCTTGCATATAAATAGAGGAGGGAGTTTGGAAAAGAAAGGTCTTGACAATTTTTAGTGCGAACTACTGTTAATTCCATTATCTTTCTAAATAGCATGAATTAATTTATATCTCTAAAATTACTCTAGAAATTCTATCTTTGCACGAATGATTTAATAATTAACATTGGCGACCAAGATGGGAGGAAGGAAGGCACCTGGTGGCTAAGGGTATCAAGGAAGCTCCTCGAATTCACATGTATCGTCTTGTCCGAGGGAGAATACTAGTCTTCTTTCTAGAATAGGATGAGCATCTCAACCTTCTAGCTATCAACTTCTTTCGGTGAGGTTCAACCAATGGATAAGGCCAAATATTTTTGCAGACTTAATTGAGAACATGACAACATTCTTCGGAGGAGCCAAAAATCATGTTAACTTTAGAAAACCAGCCCCGATATATAAACCAACGGAAGAGCGAAACCATAAGTTTTCCAAATACATAATAAATCAGGAATGACACTGTAGACTGTATAGCTTTGAAGAAAAAAAACCAGATTTTGATAGATAACAGCAGTTGACGACTATTGTTAAAGAATTGACTAATGGTTAGGAATAATTTGAGTGCATCTACGCAGCATATCATGAACACACCTTCAAATCAATAAAACACATTGATGATTGTGGATTAAAACTTAGAAAAACAAAGAGGGTTCTTAGTTTATACAAATATTTTAAGAATCTAGCCATTTTAAGGGACAAATGATGGTCGGAAATACTATTAGTTCAAGAAAGAACATGTAGTAAGTTTGAGAACTCAATTATAGGTAAAAATATATACTCTTATTTATAGGAGGAATGTTACACCTTTCAATTTTTTTGATGAGGACGATTTGAGGGGTAGAGCTGGAAACCACGAGGATGTAGTGGTGATCGACGCATAAATAAAGAGAACTGATGTCTGAAAAATACTAATTGATACATGTAGTTCAACGAATATGTTGTTCAAATCAACGTATGAGAAGATGCAAAATGCACCCAAAGACTCTATCATCTGAGCGCACCATAATTGGGTTTATAGTGGTAACGACGCACGTTATTGGGGAACTCGATGGAGAAGTTTTGTTGGGAAAAGGTCATTTTAAGAAAAACGTTCAAGTTTTGTTTATAGTGTTGAAATGTTCAACCAACTATAACACAATTTTTGGGAGGTCATGGTTGTCTCAAATGCATAATGTTGTTTCAATTGCCGCCAGTGCTTGAAATATGTAATCCGTGACCGCGTCGGAGTAGTTCGAAATGATCAGCAACTAATAAGAGAATGTTATGCAACAATTTTTCATTCCATAAGGGTTACTGTTACTGATCAAAAAAATGAATAGCAATAATGAGGTTGACTTCGGGTGATGAAGGAGTAAATGATCCGAGGGAAACCCCGATACTGATAATAGTAGGAAAAAGTGTGGAGGAGTATATGTTACCTAATTAGGAAAACATAAATGAATAGGGACATTATTGTCACCCATTTTACGTTACAAATCGCTGAAGTATTTTTTTTTTACAATTTCATGTGTTTGCTTAGAAAATTAAGGAAGTTGTATGGGTTCCGTTCGGGGTAATATATCATAGCTTGGCTTTAAATCAAAAAATCAGACCCATCATTCAAAAGAAGTGAGCTTTCTCTTTAGAAACATTTGAGGCAATTGTGGCTGAAGTGGATCGATTATCCAAAGTCTGGCATATACGGGAAGCACAGTATTTATTGTGGATTGCAAATCCAGTGCTCACAAAAAATAAGAACTAGAAATGGAGGATGTATGTTGAATTTACGGATTTAAATAAGGCGTGTCCAAAAGATCTATTTCATATGCCAAATATAAATCAGCTTGTTCATTCAATATCAAGGACTAAAATTATTTCTTTCACAGATGCATTCAGATTGCAATCAGATCCAAATGAATCCAAATGCAACGTCTCAAATATTAGTAAAAAACCATTTGCTTCTCAAATTATAGGAATATGAAGGTCTGCATTGATGATATGTTAGCCAAAAGCCAGTTGGATGACGAACACCTACAAGATTTGGTAGAAACCTTTTTTAATCTTAGAGTTATTCAATTGATGTTAAATCAGAGCAGTGAACCTTGGTGTTAGCTCAAGAACGTTATTGGGATACATCATAAGGGAAAAGGAAATATGATTCGATCTTGATCAGTTAAAGGCTTTTATAGCAATGACCCCACCTCGAACAATTAAGATGTGTAAGTTTTGGCTGGGAGGTTGCCTGCTTTAAGTAGATTATCTCTCGATTTTCTCACAAATGTTCTCCTTTTTTCCAAGTGTTGCGACAACCGAAGGAATTCATGTGGACATCAGAGTGTGAGGTGGAATTTTCAATGATTAAAGAACATTTGTCATCACCAAAAACTATGTCCAGTCCTCGAATATGGGAACAACTGTTTTTATGTTGATGTGTTAGATGTTTCTATCAGTGCTATGTTGATCAGGGAAGAAGATGGATAACCTCGACCAGTGTATTATGTGAGAAAAAGTTTATTATCTTCGTAAAACAGATACTTAAAACTCAAGAAGTTGGCTTTGGCCTTGGAGGTAGCTGCTAGAAAAATATGCCCCCATTTTCAGGCTCATACAATTATTGTCCGAACTTATTTTCCATTAAAAATATGTTACAATGATCGTATTTAAGTATGAGATTTTTACATAACATTTTCTCCTCAAACAGTTATTAAGGCTCAAGCTTTAGCAGATTTTTTGGTTGAGTTTCATTTAAGTCATTCTGATTAGGAGAGTGATACAGATATTTTACAAACAGATTCAATATGGGTGGCTCGAATTGATGGAGGCTCCAGTATATTAGGGTCAAGTGCGAGAGTACGGTTGTTTATTCCCTATAGATAAGTTATATATCAGGCCATTCAGTTCAGATTTAGTGCATCCAATAACGAAGCAGAATATAAGGATACTTTAGATGGTTTAATGCTTACAAGTATCTATGGGGAAAATAAAGTTCGTTTGGAAACAAATTCATAGTTCGTAGCGAATCACATATCGGGGGTATCCGAGGCTAAAAGGGACCAACTTGTTCTATATCTCTGTGAGCTTCGAGGATTAAATCTTTATTCGATGAGGTGATTGTTAAGCCCATCAATCGGGGGGGGGGGGAATATTCTTGCAGATTCTTTGGCAACCATCAGATATATAGAGGAGTATCCCTGGATATTGTTACAAGAAAATTTGTTTATATTGACAAAGTCAGAACAGTGTGAATATTCTGAGGAAGTGTTTGTCACTGCAGAAACAAATCGAGGCGATTTGATATTTTATGTAAAAAAATTCTTACTTAAACGGAAGCTACCTCAAAACAAAAAATTAGCTCAGAGGTTGAGATTCAAAGCCCATGGTTATACAATATTATATGGGGTGTTATATAAGAAGTATTTGAGTATTCCATTGTTACGATGTTTGGGCAAGAACGAGTCTCATGAAGTTTTATCTGAACTGCAAGATGGGGAGGATTCTGCTCATTGTGGGTTTAAGTCTTTGAAAAGAAGGGTTTTGTTGGGAGGGTACTATTGGACTTCAATAATGAATAATGCTAAGAATTTAGTACGGAGTTGCAGTACTTGTCAAAGATTTGCGAATTCTATTTATAATCCGACAATATCACTAATTTTGATTTCTAAAGAGGTTCTCGTTTATAGATGGGGATTGGATTTAAAAAGGACCACTACCCATGGCTTTGGGAGGACGAAAGACGATTATAATGGCAATGGATTATTTTTTGAACTGGGTTGAAGTCGAACCATTGTTAGGGATGAGAGCTCAAGAGGTTATAAAATTCATTATGTCTAATATTTGTTGCCGATTTGGGGTTCTTTAGAATATTAGTACGGACAATGGACCAAAATTTAATAACAGATAAATGAATTCTTTATGTAATTCGAAGGGAATTATACAATATTTTTCAACACTTTTTTCATACACAAGCGAATGGCTAGGTTGAAGTTACTGACATATCTATTTTAGAAGGACTAAATAAAAACTTGACACGTGGTGTTGGGAAATGGCCAAATTATCTTAAAGAGGTATTATGGGCTTATAGAACGACACCCAGAGAGGAAAATAAGAGACTCCTTTGGTTTTAATGTATGGAATAGATGATGTGAGTCACGTACAATCAAACCTACCATCTTATAAAGTACTCAATTATTCCAAGGATGTAAACGAGGAGACAAGAAGAATATAGCTTTATTTAATTGAAGAAAAGAGGGTTATGGCGCATTTTAATTTTATACATTATCAAACTTTAATGAGTAGTCGCTACAATTTGAGGTTTAGGCTGAGAGATTTCAAGGTAGGGGACAAAGTCTTGAGAAATGTATTCTTGCATACAAAGGATAAAATATTGGGGAAAATGGCTCCAAATTGAGAAGGACCTTACTTAGTGGTAGAGAGGATTAAACCAGGTATGTATCACCTCCAAGATAAAGAGTGAGACTTTCCTAGTATCCTTGTAACATTGAACATTTAAATTGTATTGGAAGTGATTTTTGGTACGTTTATGATATTGTTTCCTTTTCCTTGTATATTTTTTAAAGTGGCATACTTGTTCCTCTCCTGGTTGCTCGAGAAATTTTTAATGAGGTTCCACGTATATATCTCGAGTTATGAATGAAAATTATTTTGATTGGCCAAAGTTTTCTTAAGTGATGATAAATTTATTATTTTAGAAAATTACACAATGATATATAATCTTTGGAGTAATTTTCAAATATAAAATTCGAGGTGCCAACATTCATTAAAGGCATTGCTCAAAGTATTAATTTATATGGTGATATAATTCGAAATGCTAACATTCACTAAAATCATTATTCTGAATGTTACTTTGTGTATGTGATATAATTCGAAGTGCTAACATTCATTAAAATCATTGTTTGAAGTATTAATTTGTGGTGATATAATTCGAATTGCTAACGTTCATTAAAAATATTTTTTGAAGTATTAATTTGTGTGGTGATATAATTCGAGGTGCTAATATTCATTAAAATCATTATTCGAATTGTTAATTTGTGTGGTGATATAACTCGAGGTGCCAACATTCATTAAAAGCATTATTCAAAGTATTAATTTGTGTAGTAATATAATTCAAGGTGCTAATGTTCATTAAAATCATTACCTCAAAGTGTTAATTAGTATGGTGATATAATTTGAGGTGCTAACATTTATTAAATCATTGCTCATATGAAAGCTAGAAGAATTAAATAAAAAAATGATGAAAAGGGGAAAAGAGATACTTAATATTGTTTAACAAAAATGGTGAGTATCTACCACTCAAAGTTACAATCACTTGCCCAACAAAACGAAGGCAAAAAACAATTACGAGGTTCATACGACAACAAACAAACAAATTAACAAAATATCAAATACCATAAATCCAAGTTTTTCGATTTGCCTTAGATATCATTGGGTGCATTATTTGAGATTTCTTCTAATTCGCTTGAGATCGTAACAAAATCTTCTTCAGGACGTCGGTTCACTGGAATGAAATGCCAAATTTTCTCTTGTAAAGTTGGCATGGAAGTCAAGAATCATTGAGATTTTGGCTTCTACTTCAGAATTCTTTTTGGCATCAAGACAGTCTTTCGCATTAGCATCCACAACAGCTTTAATAAAATGGTTTTTTATTCCTCCGTTTTAATCTTGTATGACTCCAAGTCTTTATAGGCTTTTATTCTCTCATTTTTTACATTACTCATAAAGTTTATTCAAATCAACATGCTTTGAATGCTCTTCGTTTAACTCATCCTTGTGTTTTACCTTAAGATCTTTTAACTCATCCTGATGCTTTAACTCAAGTTCTTCTATTTATTTTTTTATGAATCAAGACGAGACATCCTTTAATCTAAATGGATCTGTTGTGGAATTCTGACATATCGGCCTGAAAGGATCGGAATTAATCGATAAGATTTTGCTTACATATATCTGCCCATTTTTTATTATGAGGATATTCATTTTCCCACTATATTACATCGTTTGCAAGGTCCTTCACTTGGTTTCGAGAAGATGTGACCTCCTCGCATAATTGGTTGGTAGTAATTTCGAGGCCTGAGAAAGGTGGAAGAAAATTTAATACTTCACAAGAGGGTTCACCTGTAGGATACGGAGGGAAGTTATCATATAAAGCACGAATAGTTTAGGAAGAAAACCGAGGTGGAGATGCACTTTGATTTTGAGGCAATTCAGATTGATTGACAACCATTGTTAATAAATTATCTGCAACAACTTATGTGATTTGATTGCCAATTTCCGTGATGTAATTTTGAATGTCATGAATTTGAGGATCCATGTCCCTGTAAAACTCTTAGTCTTCGTCCTCGACAACCACACTTTCTTTTTCTTGGTTTTCATTTTCAATAACTTTATTTTCTTTTTTTTACCTCATCAACAATAGGGGTCGGGTTGGGAGACGATATATCCTTCACATATACTATCACAATTGTTGAGGAGTATTTTCGAGGAGATCTTCTTTTTCTTGGAAGCAACAACCTTATTTATCTTGTTCGAAGACTCAGTTGGTGCTTCTTCGGTATGGGAGGGTCCGAGGAGATCTTCTATAGATGGTTCAAAACGAAGTTCAGAGGCACAAATGCCTTGTGAAATTTTTTGTACCACTCTCTTTCTTCCCATTCAGTTAGTTTAATAAATGTCTCCTCATCAACAACTTTGTGGATTTTGTACCTCCTTGAAGATTCTACGAGGAACAACAAGGGATTAAAAAAATTGAAGCAAAATTACATTTGGAACAAATATTGTTATGTTACTTGCTGGTGCTCTTCCATATGAGGTTTCACCTCGAGGGATTCTCGATAGAAATCCTTTTTCTATTCTCCCACGCATCAGAAATAAAGAAAAATTTATGTTTCCACATTTTATGAGCCTTGAGGAGATCCTCAATGCGCTTTGATAAATTTTTTAGGGTAAGGTAGTAGAAAGATACAACAAGATTCTTTGAGAGGCTAGTTTGTACGATGAACTGTTCTATTGGCAGGGGTATGTTGGAAAGTTTTGATGTCATTATACTTGGTAGCAGAGTAAACCACAAGTTCAAGCTTTCTTATGTTAGACACAGATCAATTATCTTGACGTAATCTACCATGACTGGGTCTAACGGAAACTAAATGCCCTAGTTTAGAATCTCGAGATAAACAACAAATTATTTTTCTTCACAAGAGAGTGGAGTCTTTCCCACCACTGGTAGCCGAAGAGTAACATTATAAGAGATACCACACTATTTCTTTAGAATCTCAGCTTTAGATTTGGCTGTAATATTCATATCGCACATTATTGATTGTAATAAGGTATTCATGGATGATATCCTTAAGATTGACACTTAGATGTTTGGAAATCTCTTCGTGAAGGGTGATGGTTTCTTTGATTTTATTATTTTTCTTGTTTGGAGTTGTTTTCTTTGGAGGATCACCGTTAGAACCAGAGGGAGGAGTGCATTCTACATTTTGGACATCTGAATCAGTCTCCATCCTAGACTCTGATTCAGTGTTCCCCTCGGAATCTTCATCCCAAAATTGGAGGGGGCAGTTGTAGAATGACTAGTTTGGGAGCTCTCGCAAATATTCAAAGCTCTTTGTTTATGGCTTTGCGAAGACGCCACTTGTGATTGTTGGTTTGTCACAACTGTCCCCTTTGAGGGAACAGATAAGGTTGGCCCCTTCTTGTGATACAAACTGAACATTGACGCGGCTTGTTCTTCGAATGGTGAAGCTGCTTCTGGCCTTGTTCTCAGAGACTCAAAATGGGATCTGATCACATGCAAAGGCCACACTATCGGAAAGTGTAACCCGATCCTTGCTGAAACAAAGGCTTTAGTTAATGGTCTGATTCTTTGTCGAAAGAAGAAAATTAAAGATATAGATATGGAATCGGACTGTAAAAGCTTATTAGATTTTATAACTTACAGAACTTACCCTCTTCATCTGAAATCTTGGTTGAAGGCCTGTGGAAGCCTTCTCTTACCGGAAATGACTCTGAAATTCATCCCTAGAATCTAAAATAGAGAGGCTGATTGGATTTCTAAGTGGACGATTCGATGTAAGCAGAAAATCAAATAAAGCGAATTCGAAGCTCCACCTGAATTTCTTTCCACCATTCTTTTAGAAAGTTTGGGTTTAGGCTACATAAGGTAGTTTACTTTACTGAAGAGTGGGAGATTTTTTGGTTTCAATCTGTTTAGAGAAGCTGGTTTTGGAGCTATTTGTCTGAATTTGGAGTTGCTAGGGTTGAAGCTCAAAGGCAGGACTCGATTTGTGATCGATTTTGGTTTTTAGGGTTTCTAAAATGCTTATAATACTCGAGTGAAACGCTTAAAGTTATTCCGTTTTGCTCTATTATAGTGGGACTTGATTTTTAGTCCCTTAACTTTGTGTTCCTTTTTAATTTTTTCGAAGTAATAAAATTTCTCTAATTTTGATTTAAAAAAAAGTTGTGGTATTTAGTGAAGTGTTGATGTCTTCGGAATCCCCCATCGCGAATAATTTACTTTTTCGAGGAGGTTGGCTCTTTTCAGAGGATACTTCTGAATTTATTCGAGGGATTTGTTTTTTATTGATTCGAGGAGATTGGTTCTTGTGAAAATATCTTTTATGTTGTTTCGAGGAGGTGTTTCTTTTGCGATTCGAGGAGGTTCTTTGAACACGCTGCTTGAGCTAAATTAGAAGGATTTTGGTTTCCAAGAGAGCGACTTTGATTAGGGTTGAAGGCCCCGTAAAAAGTAGTATGGGGGGATAGCTTTGGAGCATTGTCGATCCAAGCTCCTGCTCGGTATTCGATAGCTCTATCAGAAATGTTAAAGTAATCATGGATACCAAAGATGGGTTTTTTGTTAGGATTTGGTTTTTTCATGAACCAATGTGATAGCAGTTCTTCATACCAAACATAAACAGGGTAAACAAAAATCGAAAAAACCTGAATGTGGTTGAAGAATGATGAACACGACGATGATAGCGAACGAGTGAAATTTCTTATACTATTTTCTCTAGCTATCTCTAGTATTTATATATGATAGGAAAAATGAGTATTAATAAGGTATTTATAGAAGGAATGGTGAAAAGGGGATTGGGCCTTTCGGAGAAGGAAACAGAAGGATCGGCAGTGCATCCATAGGGTGAAATATGAATCCATAGATACCGGTTTCCTAGTATAAAGTAGGTCGACACGTGTAGAGTGTCAGAATCAGATAGCATGCACAGTAGTAAGCTTCTTTAATGTTCTATTGTATTCTAGAGGGATGGCCAATGAGATACTTTAGAATTCCGATGACTAACTTCTTGAGTTATTTTCACCAAAACAAGATTGGTGGATGTTATGAGAGGACACCCAAGTTTCCGATGTGATCAAAGAAATGACACCTAAGTCTCCGAGGTGATAAAAAAATGACACCCAAGTTTTTGAGCTGAGCAGCTAAAAAAGTTAGTTCGAATGAAGGTTTCTAGAGAAATGGGTTTATGTATAATAAGAGTTAGTTCTTCTTCCGAAATCTTCACAATAACTAAAGGGGCTACTGATAAGGATATAAATAATTGAGGAGTGTAGTAATTATAAAAAGTATTTTAATTTGAATATTTTATAGCTAAATAATATGTTTAATACATAATGTAAATATCATGGGCTGAGAGTGCAATTTATCATAATTTGTAACCAAAATTTTTATTTATACCCATTTCACATAAGTAGAGGAGAGATATTGGAAATAAAGGGTCTTGATAATTTTTACTCATAACGACTGTTAATTTCATTCTCTTTCTAAGTAGTCTGAATTACTTTCTCTCTCTAAAATTACTCTAGACATTCTATCTTTGCACGAAGGATTTAATATATAATATGATCATCATCACTTTTGATATGAAATATGAAAATATTACCTTAAAATATGATTTTAAAATTCTTCAAGATAAGCTTACTAATTTCAAATTACAAAAGGCTAAAGAGCTCAAAATATTTATGGAAGATGCAGTACGAGATGCTGAGAATAAAATCATGGACAAAACTAGAAAGAATATTTAGGAGAAAGAAAAACAAATTTTGGATGTGGCTTACAATATGATGAAAACGTTTAAAAGGATATTGTCATAGAAATTTCGAAAAAACCATAATGTTTTTTTTTGGGTGATCTCAAGTTTAAAGTACTGGAAGATGAACGTCCTTCGTCATTTGATAAAGGGGATATTGATGATGACCCAACTGATGATGAAGTTAGTGTTATTGCAGAGCCTCGTAATACTATTCAAAATCAGGATGACTCTACCAACATGAACTCACCTCGTTCCAATCAAGTTGACAATGTTGTTAAGGAATGAAATTATCCTCCTCACACTTCCTAATTTAACAATATTGTTATTGAATTTTTTTTTAATTTTGTTTGTAGCATACTATTTGCATAAGACCTACATGTTTTATATTATGATTTTAATTTTAAATTACCTTTTACATCAATTTTACTTACTTTATTTTAGCAATATATTTCTACCTTTACTTTTGTTGTGGAGGTCGGTATGCATCTTTGACTTAGGGCTGTCAAATGGATATTTCATATACAAATATTCCTATATCTGAATTGAAAGCAGAAGTCACTATCCGAATCCGAATTCGAATCCAAATTTGAATTCGAATTCGAATTTGAATCCGAATTCGAATCCGATTTTTTTTAAAAAAAATATCTGAATCTGTATCCGACGGATAGTATCCGACAGATATTATCCGGATACGGATAGTATCCGACAGATATTATCCGGATACGGATAATATCCGAATCCGAATATCCACTAAATGTTTTAACTAATTGCATTATTGGTTGGGCTACTTTTATAGGCACCTTAGTAGAAATCCATATTCCCATCTTATATGTGGGATAAGGCTAAGAAAAATATACTTATTTTGAAAAGCCACCATGTCTTTTATACAAGTTTGGTAGAAATTATTTTCCATATTTTAGATGTGGGATAAGAGTCATACGAATAAAAAAAGATATACTCGTTAAGAAAAGCCACCATGTGTTTTATAAACAGCTTGGTAGCAACTTTTTTTCCAACTTTAGATGTGGGAGAAGATCCAATTTTTAAAGAAGCAACCCTCCTTATTTATGGCCAACTTGGTTAGTAATTTGTTTTGCTTTTTACAATGTGAGATACCTAAAAACATGTTTAAATAAAAAAAATTATATATATTTATAATAAAATTTAGGATATCAGATATTTCGAATACAGATATGACTATATCTATATCAGATATTTTCGGATACGAATGCAGATACGAATATTATCCGTTTTATTTTGAATACAGATATTATCCATTTTCTTCGGATTTGATATCGAATCTTTTGGTCGGATATCGAATTTTTTGGCTTTTTTTTACAGCCCTACTTTGACTCTTGAGTCAATGCACAATATGACCGCTTGCGTTTTCTGAAGAAACAAATTCAATATTAGGTTTGGTTTAGTAACCAATTTGGCTATTTTCAAAATTTTAAGTTAGTGCACTATATGACCACTTGCATTTCTAGCAGTACCATATGCCTCGTTTATTAACCATTTCCGCTAACATGACATGTTAAGTCATGACGCATTATGATCATTTGCGTTCCTAATAGTTTTTCAACCTTAGACTTGGTTTATTAACCAGTTTTTCTACTTTGACATTTTAAATCATCCTAATGTTTGATTTATTAACCATTTCGCTTACTTATCAATATACACGACACCCCTTCGTATAACTTTCTTGTTTGCTTTTAATAAACACGTGAATTTTAACTCAAATTTTTAACTTTCCTTCAGGCTCTTATTTTCGAATATAAATAACACCTTTCTATTTTAAATAAAAAAAATATTGACCAGATTGGCTTACAATGTTCCTCATTAAAAAATTATCCCGCGATACTAGGATGGAAAAAAAGAGCACAACCATAGTACAAATTTCCCTTATAAAACTTCAAATGACTAATATTGTAGTAATTATCTCCTAATACATGTGTTTTTGTTAAGGAATCTGCAATTGAGTTATTTATTCAAGGAACTATTTGTACTCTACTCTTTCGATTTTCTTTTCCCATTCTTTTAATGTCTTCATGTATCCTCACATTTTATCTTTCATAGCTTCATATATTCCGTTCATTTAACTTACCACCAACTTAGCATTTGATCTTACCCGTGGCTCTATATTCATTAATGTTTTTAACTATTCTTGATCAGCTTCAATACGATTCTTATTAGTAATATGTCGAATAAAATTTTCACTTCGAACACCAAAATAATATTTAGGAGGATTCAACTTAAGATTGAATTCTTTTAGTTTTTCAAATATCTCGAATAAAACTTTAACTTGTCGATTATCACTGTTGTATTTTACGATAACATCATATATCAAGCCTCCATCTTTTTCTCAGTTCCTTTTTAAAAATCGGTTGACTAACCTTTGGTAAGTTTAACTAGCATGTTTCAAACCAAAAGGAATTTAATAACCTCATATCAATACAAATCCATTTCAGTTTGTAAAGATATGTTTTCTTCATCGTTGTGATGCATTCAAGTTTGATTGTATCATGAGTATGTATCCATAAAAGACAAGAAATCATGACCCGAGGTAACGTCTATTAACGGGTCAATACAAAACAGAGGAAAAACATCTTCTTAACATACTTTATTAACATTAGTGAAGTCTATACATATGCTTCATTTTCCATTATTATTCTTAACTAATAATGGATTAGCGACCCATGTCGGATAATTTGACTACATGAGATGTCCCAAATTTTAAAAAAATCATCTCTTTAACAATAGCTTATGCTTTATGTGTAGAAAAAACTCTTCTTTTTTAAAGAATTGGCCTCATTCTTTTATCAATTGATACTCATGGAAGATAACAACGAGCTAATCTCGAACACATTGTTAGCGGTCCAAGCAAAAACATCTTAATTTCGTTTCAACAAATCTATTAACTTAATCTTAAAATCTTGATTTAAACAATTCCCAATCTTCACTATCTGCTCAACTTCTATTGTTTATTCAATAGTTTCATCTAATGGATATTTGCATTGAATATATTCCTTAGGGTAATCAAACTGTTTTTTAAATTTATTGCTCCCTTCTACCTTGAAACCCTTCTTCGCATTATTTAACTACTGTGCTAATTACTAAGGATCTACATATATTGTGTAACACCTCCTCATTCTCCTTTGGCTTCCTCTTAATATTCTAACTAGATTTCTTACAAGGTATTTAAGATATTACCTAAATGTACATTATGTTGCCTCTATCTTATATAATATGGACTTTGCATAATCACATTATCCAAACTAGGCACATCAAAAATCATAAAGGGAGTCCTCATAAATTTTTCTATACTACCATAACCTATGAGAACTAAAAGCTCAATCTCACTGACACATCTTGAAACCTTTTCTTCGTAACTAACTAGTTGTCTATCGTTTGGTTTATATGGAAGCACCTCAATAATCTAATTGTAACAACTTTTAGTGATGAAATTAGTTAAGCTTCGATTGTCTATCAATACCTATGAGACTATCACTCCTCAAATGTCTAAACCAATTATCTATGCATCATCATGTGTCTAATCATCATCCTTAAATTTCAAATCTGCAACTAGCTTTCAACAATGATCATATGATGATTCCTCGTTTAGATATACCTTTAAATTTCTTTTGTTCTCTTTCCTTGAAGCTAGGTTGGTTCCTGACATAATCAAACACAATGAACAAATTTTGATGATTCTTTTATCCTCTCTTATTTTCTCAATCTCTTCATCTTTTGGTTCTTCTTTGTTTATATCTTTATTTATTTCTCCTTATTTACTATTAACAAATTAAAATAGATCACCACTTTCAATTAGTCTTTGATTTCAATCTCGTAACTACCAAAAATCAATGGTTGCGTGACCATGATCACTGCTTAACATATATATATATATATATATATAACAATTATAAATACAAGTAACCTATTTTGACAGATAATAAACTTTTATGGCGGTTTTGTAACAAGTGGCTAATGTTGGTGACTAACCAGGGTTTTTAGCCATTTTTTTGCTTGGTCCTTTTTTCGTCTCCAAGCCAAACGGCATGTGGACTGCTGATGGTTTCACTTTTTTTCAATCCTTGCAAGGTGTTTGTACCTCCACAGGTATCTACACCATGCGATCAGCTTCTTCTAAAGTTATTTCAGCACTCTCAATATCTAAGTATAATCCATCAGTGTCCGTACCTATAAGGCATGTCATTCCCATATCAATAAGATTGCTTCATATCCATATCTCTGGCTTCTCTAGATATAAAACCATTTGCTTTATCTTGCTTCTAAGCCACCAGAGGCATGATTGTGTTGGGTTAAGAGCAACAATCTATAAATTAAACTCCAAAATCATTTTGAATTTGTATAAAAATGATAAAATATCAACTTTCTCCCAATTTTTATAGCAAAATCAAGCTTCCAGAGTTGACTATACTTATTCGAACACATACCCTATATTTGTTTTTGAAGTAGTATATTTCTTAGTATTTTAAAAAACTTTAATAATCATTCAAAGTTTTCTCTATATAGGAGTATATCGTGATTTCTTAATCTTCATAAATTACCCAAATAGGTCATTTTTACAAGTTATTTTCCTCTCATAATTTTAGCTTAAATAAAATATTTGTATTATATTTTTTTGGTTCCTTAGTCTAGTTAGGAAGGAAATATCACTACATTATTTTATATGGATAATTTTATGTGCAACACCTCTTGATTATCGTGCAAGCATTACTCTTGGTTTGGAGCCATCATTGATTTGTTGGGCGTAGTCTGTTTATGTTGGGTACAACTTCCCGTTAAGGTTGGGAGTGTGATGTTGGATATTTTAGTGTAATTGGATTAACTAGTCGACCAATATAGTCATAATATATAATCGAGCAAGTGGAAGAGTGTGGAGTACACGCTTGTTAGAATATATTATGATTAGTGTGTCCAATGGACGGATCCTAGTTCGGGTTAGATTTATTTTGAATGATAAGACTATTATGAAAATTCATGGAAATTTGAATTTGGAAATATAATTTGAATTTGAATTTTTAGTCAGTTTATCATTTGAAATTTTAACCTTTTTGGACATAAAACGGTTTACAGTTGGAATATTTTGGTTGAATGAAAAAGTATGGTTCTGTAACAGAGGAAAACACAACAAAAAATCATTCTCGTTGTTCAAAAGAAAAGCTCTGATTCTATCCGGTTGAAAATTTTGGAGAACCACCAAAATAATTTCAATCTGAAATTTTTAAAACAAGACTTCATAGTTTATCCGGAAATCTCTAAACAATATTCCTAATAAAAGATTGAAATTATATGTTCTTGTTTTATGAAGAGATTTGTATGAAGATGTTCTTGTTTTATGAAAATATTTGTTTAAGATTGAAATGAAAAGATTTGTTGTCATCTTTAAGAGAATCCATAATCAACTATTAAAGCATGGGAACTACGGTATCATCTTGTAACTCATGGATGAAAATGACGATAATTTTTGTATTGTTACAAAATCTTGTAAAGGATACACACTTTGTATAATTTTTTTTTGGTTGTTAGAAGTGTGTATCTAGGACTGCAAATGCTTGAATTGATTTGTTATACGAAGAAAATATGTTTTGGTGTTTACTTTCAAATAAAAATTTTGCTTTTTGTAACAGTATGAATACATATAGTAAGCAGATACAAAATCAAATTTCTTGAATTTGTATCAATATTTGTTAAAAACTATAAGTATGCCTACACCAAACAAAGTGCGGATATTAAATTAATAAGTGCAGTTTATATGCTTGTAGAAATCAATTTGGATGCTGTTTTTGCTTCGACGTGCAAATTATGAAAGCAGTTGTTAGGTAATTTGTTGTTTGGCATCAAAATTGCACCTACACTTTGTAGTTTGTTGTTAATGATGCAAATTGTACTTGACAGTTGTTAAACGAAAACTGCATTCAAAAGAAAAATGACACAATTGGTTTAAATTTGTATATTATAAATTATTTAATTAAAAGAATGCATGGAAGAATTAATATAATAAACTTCATCGTGGTGTTTCTATATATGTATATTTTATTTAAAGTTTAACATGTTCAAAGGAGACATGACACGCCGTAAAGATTCGGAATGAATTAAAATACCAAAAGCCGTTAATAGCACTCGAGTTAAGTTAATAATTAGTGCATGTCTTTTGTATTAAGACTGATATAATCAGTCGTAAAGGAGCGACTTAAAAACAATTTGTTGCATGCAGTGTCTTTGGTATTACGATTGATATGATCAACCGTACAAATGAATTAAATTGGATACATGCACTACAATGTATCATTCTGTGGTTTGTTATCTTTTATATAGTTTAAAAGAATTAATTCAAATTGAATAAAATAATTAATACCTTAAGAGAACGGTTGTCGCATGCAGTTACACAAGTTGCAATATGAACCGGTAATAAACTGTCCAGTTATTGGCATGCAAAGTATCTTGAAAATTAAAATGCAGTCATTATTAATTAAGTATACGGTATACTATTAAAGTTATTATAATAAATAAGAATTAAGTTAAAAGGGAATTCTTGTGGAATTAAAATAGGAATTAAAGACGTTGCTATTAACACAATTTAATTGCATGCAAACTGAAACTATTTCACTTAAGTATATAAATTGCCTTAATAAATTTGAACAAAATGTTCACGCATCTTTTGAACTTGTATTATGATATAATATAAATGATTACTGCTCCTACAATTTAGAGAAAGTAATATATATAATAACATCTGCACGTGGAAGTCGTTATATCTAATTAAGTTGTTTCGATATAATGTAATTTACGATTTTGGGTAAATTTTGATGTTATTCGAAGGATTTGGAAAGCTTAAAGGTTTCGTGGTATATGTATGTCATGACTAGCATTAGGCTGGATATTACCTTTGCTGTTGGAAAGCTTAGTAGGTATACTAGCAATCCTAGTTTACATCATTGACAAATTTTAAATCGAGTGTTTCAAGTATTTGAGAAGAACCATAGATTATGGTATGATTTATATTCGATTTCCTTCCGTACTTGAAGGACATTCGGATGTGAGTTATATTTCGAATATGGAAGACCACTCTTCCACAAGTGGATGGGTATTTCTACTTGGGGGAAGTGCTATCTCTTGAGTATCTAAGAAATAAACTTGTATTAATGATTCAACAATGGAATCAAAGTTTGTGGTATTAGCAGCAGCGAGTAAAGAAGCTGAGTGGCTAAGAAATTTAATGTATGAAATTCTGTGGTTGCCCAAACCGATACCACCTATATCAAGCAGATGTGATAGTGAAGCTGTGTTGGCCAATGTCTATGGGAAAGTTTACAAAGGCATGTCTAGACACTTAGGTGTTAGACACGGTATGATTTTTTAGCACATCATGCATGATGTTATATCAGTAGAGTTTGTGAGAACTCGATATAATTTAGCCGATCATTTAACCCAAGGGTTAAATAGAAATTTTGTGCATAAATCGGTTATTGGGATGAGATTAAAGTCCATTTGAAATCTCTCATGTTAAGATACCCAATTCCCATCTAATATGACATTAGATGCTGAATTCAATGTGGAAACCTTAACATCTAGAGATTGGAACACATTAGTAGTATTATCCCAACGTATGTGTTCAGATATGCAAGTTGTGGAGGATGAAGTTTATCTTCTTAATAGCTCTTTTGAAAAATTGCATATGCTTGTGTAAGAGTAAAAGATCTACCTATTTAAGCATGAAGTTTAGCCGCTTCAAGAAGCTAGGACTTGGCTTTGATATGCTTAAGAAGGATAAAGACACAAGGCTAGTAAAAGATAGTGTCAAGTAAGAACATTTGAGAATGTAAATTTATGTGTATATTATCTTCGAGTATTCATTATGGATAGTAAAGGTTCAATCCTTAGTGATACCTTGATATTCGAATATTTGGAATGTGTAATATGCTAATATGAAATTCAATCGTCATGATATTTCATTTATGCATAAATTTGTTATTTGTTGTGATTTTGTTTTAGTTAATCATGAATTGCACTAAAATGGGGGAAGATTGTTGGATATTTTAGTGTAATTGGATTAACTAGTCGACCAATGTAGTCATAATATATTATCGAGCAAGTCGGAGAGTATGGAGTACACGCTTGTTAGAATATATTATGATTAGTGGGTCTAATGGACGGATCCTTGTTCGGGTTAGATTTATTTTGAATAATAAGACTATTATGAAAATTCATGGAAATTTGAATTTGGAAAAATAATTTGAATTTGAAATTTTAATCAGTTTATCATTTGAAATTTTAACCGTTTTTTGACATAAAACGGTTTACAGTTGAAGTATTTTGGTTGAATAAAAAAGTATGGTTCTGTAACAGAGAAAAACACAACAAAAAATCATTCATGTTGTTTAAAAGAAAAGCTCTGATTTTATCCGGTTGAAAATTTTGGAGAACCACTAAAATAATTTCAATCTGAAATTGTTAAAACAAGACTTTAGAACTTATCCGGAAATCTCTAAACAATATTCCCAACATGTGATGAGGCTTAAAATTCTTGGTTTATTATTGACTAGCGTTTACACAAAAGATCCCTTTGAATTAAGCACTTCAGAAGTCGTTATCTCTAGGAAAAAAAAGGAGTAGAAGCCTTAAGTTATATGGATGAAGGGGAAGCGCGGGGAGCAAGACTGACGACGACTACTTTCATAATTATGGCGAGCGTTTTTTTTTTCTTTTGAAGAAGAAGGTAGGTTTTAGTCGGAGCGGCGTGCGGCTTCTTTCTAGGGCCATTTGGGTGAAGAGACAACTATGGTTTAAAATAATGTCCAGTTGGTCTAATAGAAGTTCTCGTAGGTTTCAGCCCATTATAATTTGGTTTAGTAGGTTTGGGACTTCATAAATAAATGAATCTAGTCGCGAGCCTGATAAATTTTAATACTGCTGAATTAAGCCCAACTATCAATGAGGTTTATTTAATTTCTTCTACGTGATTGGGTTATACTCTATTAATAGTATATATTTTTTATAATGACAAGATAAAGTTATATTATAAACCAACAATTGGATATGATACATGTAACAAGAAAGTAAATGGACAATGTTTATAAAAGAAGATAAGAAGAGGAACCTAAAGAAAACATTCGAAGATAGACACTAAAAATATATTAGACGAGGGTAAAAAAAAAATAGACGAGAGTCGCGAAGAATTTTCTGAACAAAAGTTAGAAAGAGAATATTAGACGAGGGTTACAAGAGAGGATAAGATGAGGGGTGCAAGAAAGGGGTTTAAGAAACTTCATTAAAAAGTTGTAATACGAAACTCGTGAAGAAGTTTCAGACGGAAGTTATTAAAAAAATTGATAGACGAGGGTCGTAAAACACTTGAAAGAATAGATGAGGCAGAGAAAAATAATGATCATTTTAGCAATCATAGTTGAACAATATTTTTATAGGTTATCAAATAAAGTTGGTTATGCCGTTATGACATGTGTAAAATGATGATCGATATAAACGATATTGTAAGTAATAAATAAAATCTCAATTCTTTATTTTGAAACTAAACACGTAGGGATGAGAAAATATTTATTATCATTCAATAAATTTTTTTATGATTATTGAGTATTATTTTGGTTTTAGATTTGAAAAGCAATCTCCCTTGTCACTACCAATAATAAGAGAAGGGTTGAATTCACTTCAGATTGTCTATGAACCAAATTTTAACTACAAATTATAGTATATTTATTTTATTTTTGTTCAAATATGTGTGGGTTGAATAATCCTTTTACGGTAGAAGGACGTAAATACCTTTATTACCAGTAGCAGTATATTAATAACTCTGCTATAAAAAAAATGATCATGTCTAAGACAGCATTAATGAAAATACAAGTTTGAAATGAAATGGAAGACGGAATAATAAAAATATGTTTTAAAATTTTAAAATGAAATAAAAATAAATAAAAATAAAACATGAAATCTTTGAATTTCACTATAAATGTCTAAAATATAGTGGCCCGTTCAACCTTTTTAGACACAGGTATCGAATGACACCAAAAAGCGATGACCCTGGTTGTAGTCAAGCTGGAATTAGGGCCAACCTTAAAGCAGACAGGCGTGAGATGGACTCTAATGTGTATATGTGACCCATTAAATATTACAAATCTTCCAAAAAAATAAAATACAACCTACTTAATGAGTAAGATATAAAAAATAAATATAAATTGATAAAATCATATTAATCAATTAAATATAATAACATTAATGACAGATTATATAACGTGATATTATTTGATATTAATATCAAATATTCCAGAAAAAAGTTGAAAGAAGATGGTCGCTGCTTGATAAATAGAATCAGGTGCCTTAGGTTTTGAAGCAAAGAAGAAAGAAAAGGAATTCATAGGTTTTCTCTCTTTCTCCCACACTTCAAGAATCTCCATTTCTCTCTACAACTCCACTATGAGTAACGACAAGGAAAGTTTCAATCTTGCTGATCTCAGCGCTGCTCTTAGCAACGGGGATCGAGCAGGTCTTGTTAACGCTCTTAAGAATCTCGCTGGTAAACACACTGATGTTCTTGAGAGTCTCACTCCCAAAGTCCGTAAGCGTGTTGATGTCCTCATAGAGATTCAGGATCAACATGATGAGTTAGAGGCTAAGTTTTTCGAGGAGAGAGCAGCATTGGAGGCTAAATATCAAGAGTTGTATCAGCCTCTGTATACCAAGCGATATGATATCGTGAACGGTGTTGTTGAAGTTGAAGGAGCTCCAGCTGATGAGAATGCTGGTGAAGATGCAGAAAAAGGAGTTCCACGCTTCTGGCTGGCGGCTATGAAAAACAATGAAGTGCTAGCTGAGGAGATCACTAAGCGTGACGAAGGAGCTCTCTTGTATCTCAAGGATATTAAGTGGAACAGAATTGAAGAGCCCAAGGGGTTCAACCTTGAATTTTTCTTCGATACCAATCCCTTCTTCAGAAACACTGTTTTGACTAAATCTTATCATATGATTGATGAAGATGAAGATGACCCCATTGTTGAGAAGGCTACTGGAACTGAGATCGAGTGGTATCCTGGGAATTGCTTGACGCAGAAGATTGTTAAGAAGAAGCCTAAGAAGGGATCGGAGAATGCCGAACCAATAACTAAAACAAAAAGTTGTGAAAGCTTCTTTAACTTCTTTTCTCCTCCTCAAGAACCCGATGAGGATGAGGATATCGATGAAGATACTGTCGAGGAGCTTCAAAATCAAATGGAACAAGATTATGACATTGGGTTTATTATCCGTGACGAAATTATCCCTCACACTGTTTCCTGGTTCACGGGTGAGGCTAATGAAGGAGAGGATCTTGAGTTAGACCATGCCAAGGATGGTGAGGATATCGAAGACGATGAGGAAGACGAGGACGAGGACGAGGACGAAGAAGACGAGGATGAAGATGAGGAAGAAGAGAAGACCAAGAAGAAGACACCAGCTGAACACAAGTAGTAGTAAGAAGAAGAGAGGGGTTTGGATTGATGATGCAAATAAAGGGTTTGCAGTTTTGGGCTTGGGCGTCTTTATATTCATTTAATTATACTTTTGGTTTTAATCACATGATGACAAGTCATGGTTTGGATGAGTATTCCTATTACATCTCCTATTGTTAGGTCATTTTGTCTTTTTGTAAGGTATGGAAGTTAAAATCAAAGAGAGAAGAAGATTGAACAAAGAAAAAATTGTAACCACTTTATTTTTCTTTCTCTACATTGTTATTCATACATTTGTTATATTTATAGTCACAACAATTCTGTTTTATGTGTAACAGAATTTGTTACATTTGTTATACAAGTTGTTATATCATTTATACTAGAGTTGGGCTTAAAGACTACCACAGCTCAATACACACTAGCTAGAGACTTAGTCCTCAGCCCACATCTCTTGTGAAACGACCCGGTCCAACACATGGTCCGATATATAAAACACTTGAAGCCTTGTCTTCAGTTTCACCCTTTTTTGTTTCTTCAAACCCTAGCCACCATTGTTGCTTCTTCTTCAGATATTCTGACTTCCCCCTCAAACGTGGATGAGGTATACCGAGACTCAGTTTGTCCCACAAAAACAAGACTCGATTTTGAGACAAGGGCTTTGTGAGCAAGTCAGCAACTTGGTCGTGAGAAGGTACGTATCGTATGTCCAGAAGATTTTGAGCAACCATATCTCGAACAAAATGTAAATCTAATTCGACATGTTTTGTTCTAGCATGAAATATAGGATTTGAAGCAAGTGAGCTTGCTCCAAGGTTATCACACCAGATAACCGGAGATCTGTGAAGATCAAGACGAATTTCATGAAGAACAGACTTTAACCAAATGAGTTCAGAGGCAAAGTTTACAAGCGACCTGTATTCTGACTCGGTGCTAGACCTGGAAACAATCCCTTGTTTCTTTGAAGACCACAAAATCAAGGAATCACCCAGGAAGACGCAATAACCACCAACCGATCGACGGTCATCCAACGAAGCTGCCCAGTCGGCATCTGTGAAGCCTGTAAGCTGCTGGGTGTCGCTTGGTTTTATGTGAAGACCCAACGTCAGAGTACCAGATAAGTAACGCAATACCCTTCTTACACATTGTAGATGCACCTTCGTAGGACATTGCTGAAATTGGCTGAGTTTATTAACAGCAAACGCAATGTCTGGTCGAGTGTGGAGTAGATACTGTAAAGAACCTAACAAACTTCTGTATCTTGTAGTATTCTGAAGTAACTCGCCATCAGACTTGTAGAGAGGTGGACTCACTTTCATTGGAGTTGCACACGAGTTAGCTTTGGACAAACCCTCTTTTAATAGTAAGTCTTTTATATATTGTGTTTGAGTCAAGTAAAGGCCAGAGTCATCTCTGTGAGCCTCAATGCCCAAAAACAACTTGAGAGATCCCATATCTTTTAGAGCAAATTCAGAGTTTAGCTTCTGAACAAACTTAGAAACATAGGAAGGACTGTTACCAGTAACAATTATGTCATCTACATAGACCAGTAGAATGACAAAAATACATTTAGACCGTAGAAAGAACATAGAACAGTTAGCCCTTGAATTTTAGAAACCCCACAAGATGAGTGTATCCTTGAGCTTGGAATACCAAGCTCGTGGTGCCTGTTTCAATCCATATAATGCCTTGTGCAGCTTGCATACATGATTAGGACACTTAGGATCAACAAACCCTTGAGGTTGCACCATGTAAACCTGTTTTTTTAAACGACCATTCAAAAATGCATTATTTATGTCAAGTTGCCTGATGACCCAGTCTCTAGATACAACAATAGTAAGAACCAACCTTATCGTAGAAGCTTTTATCACTGGAGAGAAATTTTCATTAAAATTAACCCTAGGTTGTTGATGAAAGCCCTTAGCTACAAGTCTAGCTTTGTAGCGTTGAACAAACCCTTCTGGGTTATATTTGATCTTATACACCCATTTGCACCCCACTAGACTCATATTACTGGTGTGAGCAACAAGAGACCATGTGTGATTATCCATCAAGGCATCATATTCACATTTCATGGCTTAAACCCATTGAGGAAATTGAATAGCCTCTGAAAACTTAGCAGGTTCTTTAACAGTAATAGTATATGCAATAGTAGTTCCTGAATAAATATGCTTAGGTTTTGAAATGCCATCTTTGGCTCTAGTGGTCATAGGGTGTCTATTAGGTAGTGTTTGAGAAGTAGTTTGGCTGTTAACTTTTTCAAATGGAACTTCAATAAACAACTCACCAGGTTTTAATGGTTGTGTTTCAGGTAATATGCTGGGCAAGGTGTTTTGAGTAGCTGTGGGAGTTTGGGAATCAGTTTGGATTTGTTGAGAGTTGCTAATACTATCAGGTGAGTTCTCACAAGGTACATAATGGTTAGTTGTTTTGGTCTGGTTTGGTTCTAATGAATGGTTAATGTTTATGTGTTGAAACTGGTTTGTATTTTGTGAGCTTGAACAAACTGTATGTGGTTTAGAATTCTCATTTGGCAGATATTGATTAGGAAACTTAGGCAGCCAAGAAAACCTAGAAACAGACGTAAATGACTTAGTGTTTAGAAAACCAGACAAGCATGGGAACTCATCTTCATTAAAGATGACATTCCTTGACACATAAACTCTCCCACTAGGACTGAGACACTTATACCCTTTATGTACTCCACTATATCCTAAAACGACACACTTGACTGAGTGAAATTGAAATTTATTTGTTTGGTAGGGCCTAAGACATGGAAAGCAAGTGCACCCAAAGACTTTTAGAAACATATAATCAGGTTTAAACCCAAAAAGCTGCTCAAAAGGGGACTTATCTTTTAGAATGACTGTAGGTAATCTGTTAATCAAGAACACAACAGTGTGAAAAGCCTCTGGCCAGTATTTGTGAGGAAGACCTGACTGAGCTAGAAGGGTCGGACCAGTCTTAGTGACATGTTTCTGCTTCCTTTCTGCTGTACCATTGTGAGCAGAAGTGTAAGGACAGGATGTCCTGAGCTGGATACCTGATTCTTTAGCCAAAGATAGAAATGACCTGAACTCACCCCCCCCCCCCCCCCAATCTGACTGAAACACTTTAATTCTCTTATCAAACTGATTCTCAACAAGACTCTTAAACTCTTTAAACACATTTACAGCCTCACTTTTAGATTTGAGAGGATATAACCATGTGAACCTGCTGTAATCATCTACAAACAATATGTAGAACTTGTAACCAGAATTAGAGAGAATAGGGGCAGGTCCCCATAAGTCTGAGTGAATCAAATCTAAGACACTAGAAGAATGTGATATTGAATTAGAGAATGGTAAGGAATGTGATTTGGCTAGTTGGCATTTATCACCGAAAAGTTTTTCATTACTAGAAATAGTAGGAAGATTACAATCTTTTATTACAATAGACAAGACACGTTTAGAAGAATGGCCCAGTTTTTTATGCCACCCAATCTTTAGGGAATTAGAAGTACTAGAAAGAGCAGACACGTGAGAAACAGACGAATGGGACTTAGGAAAGGCTGCCTTAGTAGTCCTAGAAATAGATGAGTCTTCCAACTTATACAGCCCATTTTCAACTCTGCATTGGAAGAATCATCCCAGTTGTCTTGTCCTTCACAAAACATTTAGAACTGTGAAACTTAATAAAAATATCATTATGAAGTGTTAATTGAGAAACAGATACTAGGTTTTTGTTGATATAAGGCACATGTAATACACTATTTAGGAGGATTTGTTTGTTGGTTTTGGTAGATAGGCAAGTCTTACCTAAGTTTTGAATGTTCAGTTTACTACCATTACCTACAATTACTGTTTTATTACCTGTGTATTGAGTTTTCTGATTCAACATCTTGGCTGAGTTGGTGACATAGTGGCTAGCACCACTGTCAACATACCAACTTTCATCTCCATTACCAGACTCATGTGAAACTGTCATCACATTCTGATCCTGATCAGTTCTCTGTTGATCAGTTTGTATATGTCCCATCACATTAGGATCGTCTCTAAAGTAGCAATAAGTAGCACCATGACCAAACTTGCCACATATTTGGCAGGTAGGTTTGTTATTAGAGTAGTTGACCCTGCCTCATCCGCCTCTATAAGGACCTCTACCTCTGTAATTGTTAGAGTAGTTTGAGGAAAACCTTCCTCTAGAGCCTCTGCCTTGACCTTTGTTACCATATCTCGAGTTTAAATCATAGTTACTACTTCCAGTAGAATTAGTCTCTGGCTTGTTTACAGCAGTGAGATTCAGGTTAGCCATGGCGACTTGAATTTTCCCTAGTTGCTCAAGTCTGCTTTCGTAAGTAAGAAGTGTAGCTTGTAAATCAAGCCAATTCTGCACTTCTTTGTCACCTAGATGGACAGCAATAGGAGTGTACTCACTGTCAAGACCTGCCAATACCTGTGAAACCAAATCATTTAGTGAAATAGGTGAACCAGCTAGAGCCAGACTATCAGCAATGTGTTTCATCTTAGCAAGGTACTCCTCCATTGAGCTACTTCCTTTCCTGGTTCTTTGGAACTCTGCTTTAAAGAAAGTTACTATGGACTTAGTTTGAGAACCAGATAACCTTACCACATCATCCCACAGTCCTTTGGAGGACTCTTCCTCCATCACTTGAGATGCAACTTCAGCACTCATGGTGTTGTACAACCAGCCTAGCAGCAACTGATCTTTAGCATTCCAGTTGTCATACTCAGCATTCTCAACTAGAGAACCATCTGGACCACTTATAAGCTTGGGAGGGCAAGGTTTCTCACCACTTATGAAACCTCCCAGCTTGTTGCCTCTGATTATAGGCAACACCATAGTCTTCCATAGAATAAAATTGTTTTTATCCAACCCGAGACTAGTAAATGCACTTATCTCATTCATGCTGTTGTTTTTGTTTGTTAGCAGGTTGTCCATTGACAATGTAAACTGTTCTGGAGATCCTGAGCTAAAGGATGGTGAATCTGTCCCTGCCATTGAAGGATCTTGCTCTGATACCAAGTTGAAATCAAAGAGAGAAGAAGATTGAACAAATAAAAAATTGTAACCACTTTATTTTTCTTTCTCTACATTGTTATTCATACATTTGTTATATTTATAGTCACAACAATTCTGTTTTATGTATAACAGAATTTGTTACATTTGTTATACAAGTTGTTATATCATTTATACTAGAGTTGGGCTTAAAGACTACCACAGCCTAATACACAATAGCTAGAGACCTAGTCCTCAACCCACATCTCTTGTGAAACGACCCGGTCCAACACATGGCCCGATATATAAAACATTTGAAGCCTTGTCTTCAGTTTCAGTCTTTCTTGTTTTTTCAAACCCTAGCCACCATTGTTGCTTCTTCTTCAGATATTCTGACTATGGATAATACACTTCTAAAAACACTTTTTTAATATATGAAATCTTTTGGTTATCTTATAAAAAGAATTGGAAAAGGGTTAGGTTTTAGCTTATATCTTCTAAAATGGTATCAAACTTACCTTGTTTTTTTATTCAATTACCTTGTTTTTTTATTCAATTTTCCCACGTAAATAGATTGCCTAGTGGTCCAGCGTCTCACTTTGAGTGTGAAGAAATCCTATATTTTTAACAATTTTCTTTTCTAAAAACGTTTTCTAAAAAATGTTAGACTTATGTCGTATCAGAATGGTTCTAAAATTGTTTGTTTATTGTTTGACCCGTTCGCATAATCCTTACGCATTGGCTAGGTAATGAATCCGACATCTGCCATTGTAGAAAATATATCTCTTTCAATTATATACTCCAAACTAGGGTTTACGTGTCTCATGATCTTGCAATGAAACGATTTAGAATGTCCAGACTGCGTGTCAAAATCTGAAGCTCTTTAGTACTTTACGTTACTGTACTACAAAATGTAAATATTAATAGTAACTTGAATAGTAATAATTTTAGGAGACTTACGATTTAGACCCATCGTCCAAATTTTTAACATTATTCTATATACAAACAGATTTTATAACCAAAATATTATTCTATATACAAACAAATGGAACTATTTTTTTTAATTTAAAATTTTAAAAGGTTCCTATCTTTTAAACCGTAACTCGAAAAGTAAATCCAAAAATATTATTGGTTTTGTTTTCTTTATGAACAAAACTAGTACCATTCACGATAGGTTTTGAATTTTTTTTATAAAAAAAAGTATTTTATACAGGTTTCGTTTCACATCTAGCAAAACAAATGAGGTTTCTCATCTGCCATAACAAATAAGGTTTCTCATCTAGTAAAACAAAGAAGGTTTCGCATCTAGTAAAACAAATAATGTTTCGCATCTAGCAAAACAAAGAAGGTTTCGCATCTAGCAAAACAAAGAAGGTTTCGCATCTAGCAAAACAAAGAAGGTTTCACATCTAGCTAAAGAAAGAATGTTTCGCATCTAGCAAAACAAAGAAGGTTTCTCATCTAGCAAAACAAAGAAGGTTTCACATCTAGCAAAACAAAGAAGATTTCTCATCTAGCAAAACGACGAAGGTTTCTCATCTAGCAAAACAAAGAATGTTTTTCATATAGGAAAACAAAGAAGGTTTCTCATGTAGCAAAACAAAGAAGGTTTCACATCTAGCAAAACAAACAACATTTCTCATCTAGCAAAACAAGAAAGTTTCTCATCTAGCAAAACAAAAAATGTTTTTCATCTAGCAAAACAAAGAAGTTTCCGCAACTTCTTCGTTTAGAGTATAAAATTAAAATTTTAAAAGTCTGTAAATAAGTTTACAATATATCGGCCAATGGATCAAAGATAAACTTCACCGCAGGGATGAAGAAGACCAGGAGCATAAATGCATATGATGTTCTAAGAGATGGTGTAAGTGTAGATAAGTTTTAGGATTTCCGGAGTGAATGAGTTAATTATGGCATCAGATATTATGTGTCTTCTAGATCATCTTGACTAAGTATTGTATTGGCTGCAATATATAATTATTCTTTAAAAAATCAACAAAGAAAAAAAAAGAGACGTCTTTGACTATGGGAATGAGAATATAAAAAAAGACTATAATTTTGTTCCATCCATCGAAAGAAAAATATAAAAGCAAAGAGTAAGGATATTTAGGGTATTATTGGGTCTTAGATGGTAAATAGTTGACTAAGATGGGTCTTTTTCAAAGAAACATGAAAATTACTTTTGGGTCTTAAATGGTACCTAACCAAATATTTTTTATATATGCTCAACTCCCATAATTATAAATGAATAATTTACATTATCAAATATACAAAATAATTTATAAATTCATAAAAAGCAACTAAATCTAAAAAATACTTTAATACCTGTTAATGTAAAATTTGAACTTTCAAAACTCTAAATGTTGTTTAATTATCACATCAAAATTGGATAATATTAATTAAAATAGGTAAAGCATAACTGAAGGGCGACACAGTTGGTTACATTTTTGTTCCACTTCGAAGAAAATGATCACATGTGACAATTTATCATTAAAAATTAGTGGTAATTTATATAAAAAATGGAGCAACAGTAAATTTAAACCCATTGGCAAGATGTTCAGATCCAACAAAAAAACTGCACAAAAAATTGTTACTGTCTCTCCTCTAATGTATTCTTGTCCCACGTATATATGTCTCTCATCTAATTTATTTGTAAATCTATTATTCAATACCTCGAAAGCAAAAATATTTAACCAACATAATCAAAATTAAAGATAGTATGTCCAATAAAAATTTCTCAACAAAAAAAGAAACACTTGATTGTGGTGTAATGATCTTCGAGTACGCTAAAGATTATATTCAACTCAGAAGACTTCAACTTAATAAACCTCGTGACATTGTATCATCAAGAAGAGCATAAATGTTTTACTTATTTATTAATGACGACAACAATAACAAATTTTGGGTCGGTTTGTCTAAATGTTTGCTAACCACCAATGTATGTTGTCAAAATATTGAACTATTTTATGCAGGTCTCGTATCTATCACCATGTATTTTTATGCAGTCCCGCATCTATCATCTATATAAATACATATGTCCTGCATCTATCACAAATACAGTTTTGCATCATATGGCTTCTTATTATTATAGTGTCATGGTTTTGCATGTTATGGTCTCTCATTATTCTAGTTCGCATGGGTTCGCATCATCTGGTCTCTCATTTTTATTTTTGGCATGATTTAGCATGAGGGGTTCTCTCACCTTGCATGCATTTCATATTTAGAAAAGTTTCTGATTTATAATTAATATAGTCATCATTCCAACTATTTTGACAAATCAAAATTTAAATTAGTTGGTAATATTTTATTGGTTATTTAATTATATGATTTGACAAAAGTAGATATATTTATGCTTACTTTGTAATAACTACAAACGTTCACCAAAATATAAGCAAGCTTTAAATATTATGCATGGTTCCAAACTTTTTAATAATAGGCTTTCATACATAAAAAAATTATTGTTATTTAAAAGATGGCACCTCTAGTTGATTATTCTTCAGAAGATGACATCATTCATAATAATGTATCCCCACAAACAAGGGAAATTGGAAGCTAGCAACAACAAAAGAATAATCTTCATCTTTTGATGATGATGATATTATTTCTTTTGCTCATTAATACTATTTTCTAAAATTTCTAAAATACATTGAGCTTTCTGGAAATGAGGAGGATCCATGTGAATATTCTAGTGTTGTTTACAAAAAATAAAACGGAAAAAGTAGTGTATTTGAAGAAGAGGAAGATGACGAAGATGTGGAGGAAGAACAACCTGAAGAAAATGACGTTGAAGAGGAGGAAGAAAAGTCTGACCAAAAAGACTCTCAAGAGAATGAAGAAGAATCTAACTAAGAAAATTCTCAAGAAAAATAAATTGAAAGTTTGTTGTTTACTTTTTGTTGTTTGTATGCTTCCATATGTTTATATTTTTATTTATTTTTGCTTATTTTGTTTTTATTTTGTGTTTTTTGAACTTTTAATGTATTTTTTTTATAAATCTTATGAACTTTAATTTTTTTATTTCTTTTTTATTCAATTATCAAGCCCATGACCTGGTTTGGCATCTATTAAACACATGTATTTGGTTATCATTGGTTTCACATCTATCACAACCAAATATATTTGGCTATAATAAGTTTAACATTTATCAAACCCATTATTTGGTTATGGTAGGTTTTGCATCTATCACCACCAAAATGTATTTTCTTATGACCTGGTTTAGCATCTATCAAACCCATGTATTTTGTTATGAAATGTTTCGCATCTATCAAAACCAAATGTGTTTAGATATGATAGGTTTAGCATTTATCAAACCTATATGTTTTCTTATGATAGGTTTTGCATCTTTCACCACCAATGTAATTGGCTATGACATGATTTCGCATCTATCACCACCACTTGTATTATTATTATGAGTCCCGCATCTATCATGCATCATAAGGATCTCGCATTTATCATGCATCATAAAGGTTCGCATCTATCATGCATCATAAATGGTTTCGTATCTATAATTATACATGTATTTTGATTATGAAAAAAGTATAAGTCTTACCACTATAAATGTATATTGATTATGACAAAAAAGTCTAAAAAACTAAAAGTATTAAAAATTACTTTGATCTTACAAAAGCTTTACACATGTTCGTCTATTATGACGATATTTCGAACAACGAGAACACGTTTTCTTTAGGGTACTTAATTCTCCTCTACATGGAATTTGTTTCTTCTTAGGTCTTCCAACTCTCTTTCCTAAAACTAGAGGAAGTATAGTTGGAGAAGTTACTAAAGTACATACTTGACCAAAAGTAGTAAACTCAGTTATGCCATATGATTATGTTGCATTATAAGACCTTATAAAATAACATGACTCGGCATCTTTCATAAGACTCACATCTATATATATTTGGAAGCAAACGCACAAAAGTATGTGAAATAATCATGGTGCTACGCACCATAAGAACAAGTAGATACACTAAGATTAACAATCATAACAGGATCACAAAACACTTCGTGTAAAAGAGGAGTAGACGAATGCACTATCCATGGACGACCTTGTTCGACATTGGCTTTAAAATTCTTATAAAATTGAGGATATAAATCACTAGTACTACGTTTAGCATCAACATAACATCTCAAAATTTGACTCATAAGATACTCTAATCCTGTAAACTAACTCCAATATCGGCAAACTAAAATACTGTTTAATTTGATGATTAAAATACTCAGCTGGATTAGGAAGCCATGGAAGCATATCCTTGCCTTTCAAAAAAGCAAAGTATATATGTACAAAGTTAAATTCTCATAAAATAAAAACCTTGTGACCTCATTCTTTAAGAAATCCATCTATATTGAATATGCAAATTCTGAGTAGCAACATATGCACATATTCTAAATATGTAAACCATCTTATCTTTATATCTTGTCGATGTAACACTCGAAGAATATCTCAAATTATTTATAAGATGATATATACAGTATGCATGATACCAATCTGGAAAGAAAACAAATACATCACTAACAATACCTAAATGACGATCACTAATAAATATGATTTACTGATTCGAAAAATGGTGTTTCACATCTCCAGTATCTTTAGTCTCAATAATACCAAATGTAACAAAGAAGATGCCTGTAAACTTTTTTATGAAAAATATATTATAAATCATTGTTATACATACATATATATATATATATATTATACCTAGTTCCACATATATTGTATTCGGTTGGCCCATCAATAACTGGTCGTATTAATTATACCATCAGGTTTCACATCCAATTTGATTATGTGAGGTTTTGCATTTATCATAACCAATTTTGCACACATTGTATATAGCTACTTGTTTCAACTTTCGAACAAAATACAGTACAAGCATATATGAAGCAGCTCCGAGGAGGGATGCCTGTGTTACCATCTAGTAACTGATCTGGGACTAAAATTTCGAGCATACCCAAATTAATATAAACAAAATTCAAATAAAATAAGTATAGCTTCAAGAAAAACAACAAATAAAAAATAGAAGAATAACAAATTAAGCAATACCGAAGCCTAAAAAAGAACAAGAACAATAAATCAAAAAATCACATATAAATTACGAAATTAATTAAAAAACTAACCTTAATATTATGATGATTTTCTATCGGAGAAACGAAGAAATCAAAATGGTTGGTTTGATTTTCGATTGGAGAGGCACTGTACTCATTCTTTTTATGTTTATTATAGTGAGGAAATGTAAAATATTTTCTACTTTGTTGCTAATTTTTTAAAGAAAATTGAAAAAAAATTTATTGTTTTTCTCTTAATTTTCTTGAGAGACTAGGGTTCTAGGGAGGGGGAAATGAAATAAAAATAATAATGAGAGCAATTATTTTTATAAATCTACCAAATTTTGGAAACCAAGATAAAATATTATACAAAAATATTATATATATATATATATATATATAAAATTAAAAACAAAAACATTATTTCAAAATACTATTTAATAATTAAAACATAAATAAAATTAAAAAATGCATAATTAAATATATATTGAAAACCACCCTAGCAAAAGTAACTTATTTAATGATTAAAACGTAAATAAAACTTAAAAATCAAATATAAATTTAAAAACGGCCGAAGTTAATAAATTTAAAGTATAAATTAAACAAACATCAATACAAATTGGTTGAGATCAATGAATATTTGTAATATTATTGACTGAATCTAACTGAATAGTAAATGGAGATGATTTATGTGTTATATTAATGGTAAAATTATGTTTGATAATTAATTGATATCAAATAAATTTATGAAAATTAAAAAGATCAAAATATATAATTTTACTATCATTATATATGGTTGTCTTTTGCAACCATGTAACAGCAATATCAGTGTTAAAAAATTACATCAATAAATAAAAACTAGAAGACAAGATTTGAAATTATGGAGATAAGAACCAAATGCTACGAAACAATGCTTAAATACATTGGTTTCTAAAGTATACTCATAATCACTATTGTTATCAATAATCTTCAATCTTCGAAATAACAATTCAGTAGTTTATAAAAAAATAGAAATATTTCCATATACAACCATCTTAGTTTTCTCTAAAGCAAGTCATGAAACACAGTAAGAGATATCTAAACCAAAGTTATTTTAGAAAAATGAATTCACGTGTAGTTGTAACATCTTATAGTTCTAGAAATCGTTGGAGGAGGTTTTTGAGTAAAATAATGTTTGGAATTCCAAACTCGCTATATCAATTGTTATATGAGTATTTTAGAGAGATAAAGTCCACATTATAGAGAGATAAAGTCTCAAGTAATCATTCATTAACCACCTTTACTCAAAAGATGTGGTGTATTTTTATAGTACATTTGTAAGGTCCCACACCTAAAGAGATTGCTAATTGTGGTTATTTCCTCAAGTTTATTGTTCGTTATAAATTAGTCCTCTTATATTACATGAATATCAACTACTCCTAAAAGACTTTATTTATTTCAAATTACACCTCCAATTCACCAAAGTCTTCTAGTAGCTTGATTTTTCCCTCATCAGTAGCCCATCAGTCCTTGTGAAAATGTTCAAACAAGGATTGTTGTATGACCAACCTTATCCTTGTCGGATTACTTGCCGCTTTAATCGTCAATTTTCAGGTAAAAAAAATTTCATCGAACTTTTATCCTCCATTCTTTTTTAAACAATAGAGAACATCTCCTTGAATTTTGTCGACCGCTCTTCTTGGACAAAGAATTCTTCCCCAAATTGTTCCTCTGAATTTTGGTTATTTTGTTGTTAAAGGACTTTATTCGAGGATAACATTCTCAAATTTCGTTGAACCTATGTAGAAACAGTCAGACAAAGAAGATGCCATCGGATTGGCTCGATCTTCTGAGTGTCCATATAAACCGTTTCTCCTAACTTTTTCTTTACAAGTGACATCATGATTTTCTGACACCACCAATAAAACACTTTCTCTTCTATCATATGTTGATTGGAATGCCCTTTGCGTGTTTTTTTCCTGACACAGACTATCCTAGGAACGGTGCGACCTCTCGATAGGCACTTATTGCCCCTACTTTGGACAGTTTTCCCCTAAGAAAACAAACCTTCACAACTATAGGCTTCAAAATCTGCTAAACCTATAGTTTTCCTATAAATTCTTAAGTTCCTTGTTGATCTTATTCTAAAGTTTTTTAGAGGGATAAATTTATGAAAAAACAGTTCTAGAGTGAGAAAGGCGGTAAAACTTCCAACTCTTAGATTGGTTATCGATTAGCCAAAAAGCCGACGAAAGACGAGCCGCCGGGTTATACGTCGATCCTGAGCCCCAACCATCTGTTATCACATACTACGGTGCTTGGCCTCCAACTGAAAATTATGCCGCAATTACTCCATCGAATATCTTTTCTCAGCTTCCTGAGTCATGTTTGCCTAGTAGTTGACAATAGTGACTTAAAGAAATGGGAAAAGACAAGCATTTGAAGGGCTCCTCCTTGAAAAGGACACGACATCATAAAGAAGGTATGCATTTTAAAACAAATAAACCTACCATGGGCTCTTCGTCGAAGATTCCTGCCACTCCATCTTCCACCTCACAGGACTCCTCGACCAACACCAGAAATAACCCCTCGAAAATCAATAAAAGCTTATGTAACTTTGATGACCAAACGGTCCCTCAAACCGATTCAAGAGACTGAATCAATTTTCTCTTCTGCTGATCCTCTTACTGTAGAATCCGATGATGAAAATGTTGAGGGTTCTCTGGGCTTAGTTTTCAGAGAAGAAAAATAAGAAGAAAAAATTACTACTACCGAAGAAAAGTTAGTACTAGTTGTTGAAGAAGAAAAACCAACTGCCACTTCCCCTCAAATTATCGAAGAGAAAAAATCCACTACTTCTTTACTTCAAACCAATGATAAAAAAAAACCGATTATCGCTACTCTTCAAACTGATGAAGGGAATTCTTCTCAAAAAAAAGGGTGAAGTAAAAGGAAGATGTTCCACTTCCCCCTGAGATCGATGCTTTAGTTGGGAAAAATCTTCGAACAGTAAAAAACAAGCATCTTTTGGCCTTGCACAAATTTTAATACAAGTATTATGATACATTCGAGGAAGCAAAGCTGAGAACCCGATGGACGATTTCTTCAGTTATCTCTATTCGTTTTCCAACTGCTGGGGATACACCATTATCGGTCACAGATAATGAATTCATTGTATATACTGAGCTGATAAACTGGGGATTGCGATACCCCTTAGACCCTTTTTTTTCGTCGAGTATTTTTCTATGATTGACCTTTGCCTCACCCAAGTTGGACCCAACATGTGGTTTACTCTCATGGCTTGTATCATGGCTTCAAGAATTTTGGGGACAAGTTTTTCTCTGGAGGAACTGACTGGCCTCTCTAGCTTAGCTAAAAATCCATTTTTTCCATTCTAATCCTTAAACTTTATTCTGAACGAGAAAATAGTCAATAATTTGCTTAAGGTAGACAAGAAGTAGAAGAAAAATATTATTTTTATCTTCAGGTTTTTGGGAAACAGGATCCGAGGCGACCACCGAAAATCCCCACAAATTATCCTTTAAATGGAAAAATAAAGGTAGGTTTTTCTTTTACTTTCCTTCGAATTCTTGTCTATTCTCATACATTTTTTAAAATATATTTAGCCATGACTGAAATATACAAACCCTACGCTGATTTCATGCCTAACGCAACAACCATCTTCACAGAGTTAATTTCATGGGCTAAAGTTGCTTTGTTCAACAAATTCCTTATGTGTTTCACGCCTACTAACCTTGCCAAGAGTTTCCTATGGAGATCCAACCCATCGGAGCAGTTATCTCTAGACGACCTCATGGTTCCTCCCGCTCAACAAGAATTTTTAGATCGGTTGGAAGCTAAAGATGGCATAGTCTTTCTTCCAACAAGATCCAGAGCTAAAAGTCATATGGATGAATAATAGGGCGACTCTTTGGAAAAAAGAAGAACTTTCTGGTGCAGAAACTCATGAAGATAATACTATGGTTGAAAAGGAAAAATTTGAAAAACCCTAAGGATCTAAGAAGCTCCCCACTCAAGCTTTTTCTAAAAAGAAATGCCAACAAAAGTTGAAAAGCATCCTTGAAGAGTTCCAAGAAATATCTAAGGCGGTTGTTTCCACAGAAGATAAAGTTACTAAACACGTCAAATCTTCACAAGAAAAGATAATGATTGAATTTGACTCCTCTCAGATTCCACCAAACGATCTAATCGTTCAAAATATTGAAGATAACATCAAAAACACGTCGACTTTGTAAGCTGCTTCACTTATCGGTCACTATTGAAAAAAGATGCAACATTTGCGGGATCGAAAAATTTACTATAAATCAGAAGTTTCACTAGAAAAGTTAAGGATCAAGAGGTTTGAACGAGAATACTCTACGCTTGAGAAACCTGCCGATGCTATTTATGAAAAACTGGTTCTTGACGAGGATGATATTATGAGTATTGTCAAGTGTTGTCAAGAAGAAAGGTATTTTTATGCCAAACAAAATGCCACTAAGGATAAGCTTATCGCAGCTTATACGGGGGGGAATAGCAAGGCATCAGATTATTTTGCAAGATTTCTAAACGACTATGAAAGGGTAGTAAAAAAGAAACAACTTATCTTAGCCCAAGAAAAGAAAGATAAAGCGACAATTGTTGAAGCTTACGAGGCTAAGTGTGTGGATAAGTTGAACACAAGGGACGTGACGGTTCGATCTGGGTTGATCATTGAAATTCATAAACGCTACCCTGATTTGAACTTGGGTAGTTTATGAGAGCATGTTCCCGTCGAATATCGTTATCTTGGGATATCGTTAGGTGATTATAAAAATACACAATACGATGAAATAAATTCCTCTGAATATTCAGGGTAAATATTGTAACCCATGTTGTAAAGTCCTCATAAACTTCAAGGTAATTTTGTTAAAGTCCTCATATTCTTCAAGGCATTTCTCTTAATTTCCTCATATTCTTCGAGGAAATTTTGTTAAAGTCCTCATGTTGTTTTAGGAAATTTTTTGTACAAATTCAGTATTTTATGAAATACATCGTACTTTTAACTTTGCTCTAATTATGCTTTTAATAATTAAATACCAACTTTTGTTGGAAGATCCTTTAGATCCATAATAAAATTAAATACCAACTTTTGTTGGAAGATCCTTTTAATCCAAAGTTAAATAGTTTAATACCAACATTTTTGGAAGACCGTTTAGGTCCATAATCAAATTAAAGACCAACTTTTATTGGAAGATTCTTTAGATCCAAAGTTAACTAGTTTAAGACCAACTTTTGTTAGAAGACCCTTTAGGTCCATAAACAAATTAAAGACCAACTTTTGTTTGAAGATCCTTTAGATCCAAAATTCAGAGAAAACTTTTATTGCAAAAGTTTATATATATGAATCGACTAATAGGGCACCTCACTAAAACCTTCATGCGCCACGAAATTAGGAAAGAGTATGTCATCGATGTTTTACATAAGAACACATATTTCTTATACTCATTCTAAATAAAATATAACATGTTTAATATTCCACGGGTGTTTTAGACTTCCTCCTTCTTTATTTTTGATTCGATATGTTCCAAGATTTACCCTTTCTATTACCTCGTTCGGAACTTCCTAAATAGGTCCTAACTTTCCAAGATATTTTTCTTTAGTGTTAATTAAATGTTTTCCGTAAAAATTGATCTCCAACTTTAAATTCTCTTCGTTTAACTTTGGAAGCATATCTACTTCTCATCATGTTTGTAGATGTAACGAATTTATTTGTGCCCGTCTTCTTTTTTCCTCGATCAAACCCAACTCAATTACCCAATTTTCATCATTAGACTCTTCGGAAGATTTCACAAGATGATAAGGTGGGAAAATTTCCTCGGATGGTACTACTACCGTCAATTCCATACTTTAAACATTGATGGACGGTTATATATTACAACATCTATCTTGGATAACTAGGACCTTCCAAAAATAAAATTATAAAATGTTGGTGCATCTACCATAATGAATAGTATAACAACTTGTTTTTAAAAGACCCTCGTCCCAACTCAACCACACTTTAAAATTCTCCAACAACTTCAGTTGTCACCCCTGTGAATCCAACAATAGTTTGATTTGACCGTTGGATTATAGAAGGGTTAATAATCTTCTTATAAGTACTCATGAATAAAATATTAGCAGAGTTTCTCGTGTCAATCAAAACTCGTTGTACTTGATCACCAGCTATCCCTGCGGCAATTACTACTGTATTTTCATGTGGCCCTGCTACATCTCTCATATCATCATCTTCAAAAATATTATTAGAGAAGGATTTCGATATAAATGTGTCAAGGAACCTGCTGCAAGTTGTGTAGTGAGACTAATTATGTGCCTCTTCCAAGAGCTTTTTGAATTACATGCAACAGTATCACCCCAAACATTGCCAAAGACTCAAAAAATGCACATAAATCACTAACATTTTTCCTTGGAATAATTTCTTCAACAATACTAATATCATTTCTTCCCTTTTTTCGATCCAAGTACTCTGTTGCAATATAAAAAAAAAAAATCAATCTCCTCGGAAATAACCAATATGCTTTATTCCTTTGATACTTCTTTAGTTGTTAGATTTTTCTGAGAATGTTTCTTTACAAAGTTCGTTAGCTTCCCATTCTCGATTAATGTTTGTATTTATTTTTTCAATGTCACACTCTCCTTCGTATCATACCCAACATCTTCATGATACTTGCAGTATCTATTGTTTCCATTCTCCCTCGAAGTTTGTATAGGGGAACGTCTTACGAAATGGTACTTGACTCCAAGTTTTATCAAATATTGTTTCCATACATTCGATTAAATCCACAAAATGAGCTGGGCGAATCTATTTATTAGACATTGGCCTAATACTTTGTTGTGTGTTATATTCTTGTTGGTTTACTCTGGGTCTTGGAGGAAACTGATTTTATACTTTAAGTGGCACATTCGTTCGAGGAGGCTGGGTTGTAACAAATGGTATTTGGAACTGGTTATGTTCTAACTGATCGTAAGAACTTATTTCTGAAGCCTAAGTCTCCTCCAACTATATTATTTTTTCAACTTGATCTAGCAAAGCTCCAAACGTTATTACTTATCTTTCAGCCACAGTATCCTTCAATATCCCTTGGAGAAATCCCATTCGAAAAGCTGCCAAAGCCACGAGGTCCTCACAATATTCCATATTAGTTTTTACTTTGATGAAATGGTTGGTATAATCTGTCGAACTTTCTCCAACCATTTTCCTACAGTTTATTATAGTATCACCATTAGCTCAAAACATTTTATTTCCCACAATGTGTTATCGGAAAACATTCCAAAACATATCCAAAAAAATTATATAACCCTACAGAAGTTGGTTATACCACTTTGAAGCATCACCTTTAAATGTTTGGGAGAAAGCCCTGTAACGTAACTTGTCATCATTATCAAAATTAATTATAAATTTTTTAAATTGTTCAATGTGGCTATCAGGATCTTGCATTCCATCGAACTTTTCTAACTTAGAATTGCCTAAGTGCTTTGGTAAATTTCCATAAAATATTTCCGACGACAAAGGAGATTACCTCCAATTATGACCAGCTCTATAAACATTGGCTCTGTAGATTTCATTTGCCACTGTATATAGACTCTCCTCAGAAGGAATTGTGTACTAATTTCTCACTCGATATTCAAAATTTTGGCTACCCGACGGATTTTGAGTGTACATATTTTATTTACTAGCATGGCCTCATAGCCTTGAATTTCCCCCCTTGAATCTTTTATCTGATGGGACTCTCGATACTCTTTTATGTGTTTCCTCTAAAATATCTTATCGGTTCTCTTCTACCGACGATAAACTCTTTTTGGGGAAGATTCACTTGAGTCATAGAGTGAATAATCACTTGACTCTAACGATTCATATTGATTCCTATGCTTTGCTTTCCTCCTTGGAGAATAGCGACTGCACCTAACAATCTTATCTTTCTTATTGTCACCTTGACGGTTATCATCCAACTTTTATTTCTCAGTTTCATTTTCCCTTCGAACCTCTGATCAGATTTTCTTGAAGGCCATCGTAACATCTCTTTCAGAATTTAACTTTTTAATTTTGGTGAGGATAATTTCGGTCTGAGGGTAATTTAGTCAGTTGTTTTGTAATGTTTCAAGGGTATTTAATGTTTGGGTAGTTTGTAGTGAGAGATTTGAGCTGTCTGGTTGAATTAAATGTTCATTACCCTCATTAATAAAAGTTGTTGGGTATTTATACCCTTAATTATGGGCCACATGGGCTTTCGGGTCATACTTATGAATTTGGGTCGAGTTCAAAAACTCATTAGTTATTAAGCAGGTAGGTAATTAGCTTAGCCATGACGTGATTTAGTTTTTAATACATTTTTCGTGTTCGGATGGTTCAGTGGGTGGCTTTTATCCGAATTGCCCCTGTCCGGTTCCCACAGTGAGTGGTGAGAAAATCCGGACTCATAAAATTCCATCTAGAAGTTTTTTCTTCGAGCCACCAAAATAGACTCTTCCCAAATCTCACCACCATTTTGATCGTCATGCTATTGATCAACCTCCATGTTATTACCGACGAGATTCCCTTCGAATTCTTTTTCCGTTATCAAAACATTATTCATATATAATTCTCGTCGAATTTCCATTAGTAATTCTTCAAAAGTTTACCAAGCTTTTGGAAGACAATACCAGGTTCCAAATCGCTTCCCATATACAGTGTCAATGATAGGTCTAGAAATCTATGGAGGGGTTGTTTGAATAAACTAATTTTTGGAAGGCTAAATTCGTTATATCAATTGTTATATGAGTGTTTTAGAGAGATAAAGTTCATATTATAGAGAGAGAAAGTCTCAAGTAATCATTCATTAATCACATTTCCTCAAAAGAGGTGGTGTATTTTTATAGTACATTTGTAAGGCCCCACACACCTACACAAATTGCTAATTGTGGTCCCTTCTTCAAGTTTATTGTTTGTTATAAATTAGTCCTCTTATATTACATGATTATCAACTACTCCTAAAAGACTTTCTTTATGTAAAATTACACCCCCAATTTACCAAAGTCTTCTAGTAGCTTGATTCTTCCCTCGTCAACATCAACATTTCTTCTAATACAATCACGTATCTCATTCTCGATGGTAAATTTTTCTATTTTATTTGGAAAAACCAATCCCAAAGTATGAGGTTGGACATACTTCTTAATAATCATAAAAATAATGTACTTATATTTTTTAGCATAAAGTCTACAAGGAAATCCCTTCGAATCTTTTTTCGTGGAATAAACAATTACTCTTTGTTTATTATTATACATATTTAAAAGTAATAACTTCTTGTAACGTTAACTTACTAATAGCTAATCTTAAAATTACAGCACCTTTTTAGAAAAAATTCCCATCACCACTAATTTCATTAATCTAACGAACAATTGCAACTTGTTTGTTCTTGTGACAAATAAAATTGATACCATAACTTTGACTCCATAAATAAAATCTTCATTTGTGGCGAGGTTTATTTTCGTTTGAGGGTAATTTTGTCCAGAGTTTTGTGGTATTTTAAAGGTATTTAATGTTTGGATAGAGTGTAGAGGGATAATTAATCTGCCTGGTTGTATTTAATTTTTATTACCCTCATTAAATGAAAGTGGTTGGGTATTTATACCCTTAATTGTGGGTCACATGGGCTTTCGGGTTGATTTATGGATTCGGGTCGAGTTCAAAGACCCATTAATTTTAAGCGTGTAGATAATTAGCTTAGTCATGAAGTGATTAAGTTTTTAGTACATTAGTTCAGTCCGGACGGTTCAGTGGGTGGATGTTGTCCGAATTGCCCCTGTCCGGTTCTCATAAAGAATGGCAACAAATTCCGGACTCATCAATTTGAAGCTGAAAAAAAACTTTTAGTTGTTTCTCTAACATTTTCACTAACAACAACATCACTACCAATATTAATAGTTATAGTTGAAACCCCAAAAGTATCAACAATTGATGCCAAATAAACTAAATCACCATCATAACCTAGGATAATGTTTTCTAGATCACCATAATAGAATTGTAATCCTAATGTACCCCGAACCAACGCATTATGTATACTTAAAACAAATTTAATCATATCTTCAAAAGTTAGCCATTTACTTTTAAAATATATAGTAGACTTCTAGACATCGTGTACCTGTATTTGATAATTCAAAAAACTAATTATAATAAACGCCTCGCAACTATCATTATAGAAAATAACATGTTTTCCAATTATCATTGTATAAAATAACAAGTTCTGCATCTATTATTACAGAAAATAACACTTCGCAACTATAATTACAAAAATGATATATTTCGCAACTATCATTATAGAAAAATACAGTTACTGCAACTATCATGATAGAAGTTAAACACATTTTGCTTCTATCATTACATAAATACAGGTTTTGCAATTATCATTATATAAAATAAAAAGTTTCGCATCTATCATTACAGAAAATAACATGTTTCGCAACTATAATTACATAAAAAAATATATTTTGCAACTATCATTACAAAAAATATAGTTTCATAGACTATAATTACAGAGGTTAAACAAGCTTTGCATCAATCATTACATAAAATACAGGTTTCACAACTATCATTAAACTTACCCAAAACTTCATCTTCTTCGTAAAATCAATCTTCTTCGTTTTTACAATAAACTTACCCACAACCTTCTCAACGATATTTTATAATAAAAAGACCGAAAATACACTAATAACGAGTAAAACCTAAACCAATACAACATTTCAACTACAGATCAAAGTTAAAACATATAACATACCAAAACCACGAATAAAGCAGAGTTATAAACATAAAAAAGCACAAAATCTGGAAATAATCAACTTATATGAAAACAACAACCAAACAAATAGAAATTAAACGTCGAAATCAAATAAAAATGAAATAAAAAATATATGAAGAAATTTATATAAAAACCACAAAAAAGAATATGAGAATCTCTGTTGAGAGAAGTTGAATAGTCACCTCAGCTACTGTAAATCATTTCTGTAAAGAGATAAAAAAAACAAAATGAGTATTCTTATGGTAAAAAAGAAAAAAAAGTCAATAAATTTCAATAAAAGCTTTTATATAATTAAGTATGTGTACTTTGGATATTGTAAAATATATTTCGATATTAGATGGTAAATAGAGGAGTTAAATGAGTCTTTCTTAAATATATATATGAAAAGAAGGGTAGTAAGTGGATATTAGTTTGATTTTTGCGGCTTAATAAGTATTAAACACATTAAAAGCAAATACATTATATACTATGATTTTATAAAATTTAAAATAATATATGATGTAATTCAATTTCATTTTTTATTTTTTTATGATTTGTATAGTTATTGTTTTACTTTTGTATATGTTTATCATTATTTATATTATATTAGAAAATACTATTGGTTTTTTTAAGACGGACAAAACTAGTACCACTAGCATCTAACAAAAACAAAGAGTTTTCTCATCTAGCAAAACAAAAAAGGTTTCGCATCTAGTAAAAAAACAATGAAAGTTTCGGATCTATCAAAACAAAGAAGGTTTCGCATCTGTCAAAACAAAGAAGGGTCTCTATCGAGCAAACCAAAGAAGGTTTCACATCTATCAAAACAAAGAAGGTTTCGCATCTTCTTCATTTATCCTATAAATTTAATTTTTTAAAAGTTTATATCTCTTAAACCGTAACTCAGAAAACAAATCCGAAAATACTGTTGGTTTTGTTTTTTTAAGAGGAACAAAACTGGTACCACTCATGATATATATTTTTTAAAGAACAAATAACGTTTCGCATCTATCAAAACCGTGTTTTGCATCAACCATTCCAGAAGCAATACACGTTTTGCAACTATCAGTACGTACAAACACAAACGTTTCGCATCTCCTTCGTCGTAACCCTGAACCATCTTACTCGACACATAAATTTCAAAAACTCAAAATGAGAATAAAATCGATGAAAAACTAACTGAAATACAAGAAATAAATAGCAAATCGATCTTCTTCTCCTAATTTGAGTAATGGATGGTGTAGAGAACGGAAACTTCGATGGAGCTCAATTGGTGCCCAATAGAAACTAGGACTCCAGCCTTAAGAAGTTTTCTTGTCATCGGGAAACTAATTTCTTCATGTACAGTTATTGTTTTGTCTCATTAATTTTGTTTTGTTGGTGATAAATATGAGTTTTCCATTGCAATTGTATTATAGATTTTTACTTTGTTCATTTTGCTCAAACGTTTATATCAATTCAAAGCTGGATTTAGCTTTCGAGTGAGAGTGAGTCACTTTGTTAGGGTTGTCATGTCCGTACGATCTATTTCTACTCATTCTGCAATGGGTCGGTATAGTATTTGGTCTAAAAACTTACTTTTCTATTAGAAAGAGAAAAAATTAGGAAAAACAATTATGGATCGAAAAACTTTTTATATAAATGAGCAAGGATAATTAGGGAATAAATGAGTCTTAAATGATAAATATTTGACTAAAACGGATCTTTTTTAGATAAACATGAATATATGGGTCTTAAATGGATAATAGTTAGGATTTGTATCTTAAATAGTACTTCCCTTTAAAATTTTATATTTGGTATATTATTATTATTATTATGGAAAAAATTGTTTTTATTTACCAAGTCATACCACAACATATTCATATTACATATAGATCGAGTCTATTTTTAAAAAAGATTCAATTATTCTAAAAATAAAATAATTACATCCTCCAATCAAAACATTCGGTCGTAATTTCAAAATCAGCTTGTTTTCCTGAACTTTTTTTTGTCTAATTGTGAAAATTAAAAGGATAAAATTATATTTAAAAATTAAATTTGGACTAGTAGGTAAATAAAATCATATTTTGGTAAATATAGGTAAAACCTATTTGAAGCTGAACTTATTGATAATGAAGGATATTCAGAAGAAAACAGGGGACTTGGAGAAGGTTATGGGAGTTGATGTAGATTCGGGAAAGGGCTGCAATATGATATTGAATCCAATGTTTGAGGAGAAACAAGGAGGGAAAGGTAATGAGGAGTTGCAGAAGTCTTCTTTTGCTGATCTTTTAAAGGCTAAAGAAGCAGAGTTCGAGCATTCAAACGTTACTGTAACCATGTCAAAAGAGTATCCTGTTATTACTTTTGAGATTGAAGATAAATAAAGATTGATTAAGATGTCTAAACATACATTGGTGGCAAAGTTTGCTTTAGGGAAGCCTTCGATGAAGGTTTTTAGGGGCTTTCTATCAAAATTCAGGTTTACTGGTAATTATAGTGTATCTGTTTGGGATTACAGACACGTTTTCGTGGAATTTAATGAAATAGAAGATTTTAAAAGACTGTGGTCGAAGAATGTTTGGGTTTTGGGTGGTAAAACACTCAGGCTATTGAAATGGACGCCGGATTTTGATCCAAGATTGGAGTGTCCGTTTACGCCGGTTTGGGTATCTTTGCCAAGGTTACCGGAATTCTTGTTTAACAGAGCTACGATAAATGAAGTAGCCAAAGTTCTTGGAACTCCTCTGAAAATTTGGGTCCCGTCTGTTAATAGAGCGAGACAAAACTGTTGCCGATTCTGGGTAGAAGTTGATGTTTCGAAACCGTTAATACATAAAGTTCAGTTGAAGTTTGGAGAAGTTGAAAATTATTGGGTTGATCTGGTTTATGATCATGTCCCTCTTTACTGTCATCAATGTGCGCATATTGGTCATGCAAAAGAAATTTGTAAGAAGATTTGTTGGAAGCTAATGATATGAGGAAGAATCTTGAGGGTGTTGCTCATTCTTGTTCTCAGCCTTCTAATGAGATCAGTGTGAATAATATTTCCCGGGATCTTAATAAGTCTTCTGAGGGAGATGATGGTTCTTCTGTTAATGGAAAAGGTGTTCTTGGTCAGTTAAAATCAGTGGTGGTTAAGGAGGTTGTGGAAACTGAGTCTGGTAAAAGTTTGCCTTTGGCTAAAGATGATGGAAATTGTGTCAATGATGTTAATGAGGCAGAAATGATCGATGCATTGAAGACTTTGGAAAGAAGAAATATGTTTGATGTTTTGAGTGAGGATGTTCAGAGTTCTCCTAAGCATATTGGTAGTCTCCCTAATTCACCTATGAAAGATAGATTGAATAAAGATAAGTTGAGAAAGAATGATGTTCAAAAAGTTAAGAAGGTCCCAAAGTTGTGGGGATCAAAAGGTCCAGTTTCTTCAAAAATCATGAAGCTCAAAAGAGCCCATAGACCTCCATTTGATCAATGACTATTAGCTTGCTGAATTGGAATGCAAGGGGATTGGCCAATAAAGAAACTATTAAGAGGTTAAAGTCTATGGTGGTCTCTTTTAAAGTCAGTTTTGTTGCTATCCAGGAGCCATTGGTTAAGATGGATAACTTGAGTATGATTGCTAAGAAGTTAAAGTTGAATGGTTTTAGTAGTAATGTTAACAACAAAATCTGGGTGTTTTGGCATCAAGATTATACAGTTGATGTGATTCTTGATAGTGAGCAGTTGCTCCATCTTAAGGTTGTTCATTCTGTGTTGAAAAAGGAATTTTATGTTTCTATTGTTTACACAAAATATATTCGTGATCAAAGACTTATACTTTGGGAATCTTTAAGAAGACTGGATTTGTTGTCTGATAAATGGATTCTGCTTGGAGATTTTAACACTACTTATAGTGTTCAGGAACAGCTTGGTTGTTCTATGGTTAATCAAAGAGCTATGGATGATTTTAATAATTTTGTTATGGATTGTGGTCTCGTTGATGCTGGCTTCAGTGGTTCTCCATACACTTGGTCCAATGGGCGAAAATGGAAACGTTTGGATCGTGTTATGTATAGCTCTTCATGGATGGATTATTTCGATAGCACTGCTGTATTTCATTTGGCACGTAACTGTTCAGATCATTGCCCAATGGTGGTAAAAGTGTCTTCTAGTCTTGATAGAGTCAAGTCTTCGTTTAAATTTCTGAACATGTGGGGTACACATCCTGACTTTTTGAGAATGGTTAAGGAGAGCGGGTCTGCTGAGTTGGAAGGTGTGAGAAGTCCTATTATGTATTTCTGGTTAAAGCAGCAAAGGTTGAAAGTAGCCTTGAGAGATTGGAATAAGACTACCTTTGGAAACATTTTTGATGCAGTAAAGATGTCTGAGGAGATTATTAATAGCATGGAAGTTAAGCTTCAAGTTCAGTTTAGTGAGGATAACAAGGCTGCTTTGATTGATGCTAAGCAGAATCATTCTATGCTTTTGGATAGGGAGGAAATGTTTTGGAGACAGAAGGCTCATGTTTCTTGGCTTAAAGGATCAGATAGGAATACAGCTGCTTTTCAGAATTTTGTTAAGAAAAGAATCATGAAGAATAAAGTGAATAGAATTAAAGTGGATGGTTGTTGGTTGACTACTAAGGAGGACATAGGTAATTCTGCTGTGGACTATTTCAGGTCTTTACTTGCTCCTGATATTAATGCTGGTTATGATATTGATTTGCTTGATGTTGTTCCTACATTGATTACTGAGGAGGTTAATAATGATATTGCTTCTATTCCTGATGTTGGGGAGATTTATGGAGTGGTTAAGTCCTTAAAGATTGATTCTGCTGCTGGTCCTGATGGATATAATGCAGGGTTTTACAAGTTGTGTTGGGATATTGTGGGTGATGACCTGTGTAGAGTTGTGAGAGCTTTCTTTTGTGGTTTTGTTCTGCCTAAAGGGGTTAAGTCCACAACAATTTGCTTGATTCCAAAAGTTGATAATCCTTGTAGGTGGGTGGATTTTCGTCCAATTAGTTTAACTACAGTTTTTTCTAGAATTGTGAGTAAGCTTCTCAATAATAGACTTTCCAAGGTGTTGCCTAGTCTGATTTCTGAAGAACAGGGTGGTTTTGTGAAGGAAAGGTGTATTCATGATTCTGTTCTTATGGCTCAGGAGCTTTGTTTTGATATTAATAACAATAGAAAGAGTGGGAATGTGATTATTAAAACTGATATGACAAAGGCCTTCGACAAGTTGAGTCATGAGTTTCTCTTCAAGGTTCTTAAGCTTTTTGGGTTTAATGAAAGAGTTTCTGATCTTTTTAAAGCCTGTATTACTCAGGTTTGGTCCTCTGTTTTGGTAAATGGTGAATTGACTGGTTTCTTTGCTAGTACTCATGGCCTAAGACAAGGGGATCCTCTTTCCCCGAGTCTTTTTATTATGGAAGAGGAGTACTTGATTAGAATGATAAAGAAGAAGTCTGATGATAATATTGGCTTTCGTTACAAAACTAGAAGCAGTCAGAATGTTGCATGTCTAGCATATGCTGATGATTTTATGGTTTTCTCAAATGGAGATACTGAATCAATGAATGCTATTAAGAATACTATGGAGCACTATCAAGCTGTGTCTGGACAAGAGATTAATCATGCCAAATCTAGAATTATTATTTCAAACAAAATGTCTTTACAACAGATTTTGAGAATTGAGAATATCTGGAACATTAGGCATGCTAACTTGCCTTTCAGATATTTGGGTGCTACAATTACAATAAGTACTAGAATTGTACATTATGAAGATTTGATACAAAAGGTCAGAACCAGGATAATGGAGTGGGATGGACTACACCTTACTTTTGTTGGTCGTATGTTGTTAATTCAGGTGATCTTGATTGCTTTTCCCAACTATACTCTGCAACATTCTAGTATTCCTGTTGGAGTTGTCAAGAGACTGGAGATTCTTTTCAGCAAATTCCCGTGGGGCACAAAAGAAGATAAGAAAGCTATCAGTTGGGCAAAATGGGGGAGGCTTTGCAAGCCTTTAGATGAAGGCGGTCTCAATTTTAAAAGTCTTAAGGATACTCAGAATGTTTATGCATTAAAATTGTGGTTCAAGTTCAGAAACCAACAATCTTTCTGGGCTAGATTTATGATGTCAGTTTATTGCACAAATGGTATTCATCCATCTCTTGCAGTATCTCCTAATAGAAGATCTAAACCTTGGACAAGGATAGTCATGGCTAGAGACAGGGCTGAGGATTTACTTTTTTGGTTGCCTGGTTGTGGTAATATCCGCTTTTGGTATGATAGATGGTGTTCTAACAAGTCTTTTATCAGGGTGTGCAATGATAGTGACAGAAGGTTTCTTTGGGGATGTGATGATGTTGCTGTCAAGGATTTCTGGATAAATGGTTCTTGGGATTGGCAAAGGCTAAGTTCAACTGTTACTAATTCTGAGATTAGTAACATTAGAGAGATTACTTTAACTGATAAGAGGGATGTATTATGCTGGTCTGTATCCAGGGATGGCTTGTTTAGTTTTAAAGAGATCTGGAATGCTATACGATGCAAAGGCAATAAATCTAAACTCTATGCTAAGACCTGGAATGCTGTTGTTCCTAAAAAATGTTCGTTCTTACTTTGGAGGGCTTTGCATAACTGGGTATCTACTGACTCTGTTATGCAAGCTAAAGGATTTCAGATGGCTTCCAAATGTGTGCACTATGGTAATATTGAAACTTCACAGCATGCTTTTGTTCAATGCTCTCAAGTCTGGACAGTCTGGTTGCATTTTAGTACTTTGTTCAAGGTTCCTATTCAGCCTTTCATGACCCTTTCTCACATTACTATGTCGTGGTATTGGTCTATGAAAGGGGGATGTGATATCTACTCTATTGTACCTGCTATACTGGTATGGTGTGTTTGGTCAGCTAGAAATAAGAAGAAGATAAGCAATTTATCAACAAATGCTACTACAATTATCCAGCATATTATCTACATTATCAATGGTCTGGATCAGGCAAAGATTTTAACTAAGAAGCATTGGGCTGGATTCATTAAGGAAGGTATGAATTTGGGGTGTGTGAATCAAATCAGTGCAATGAACAAACCTATATTCTTAAAATGGAAAAGCCCAAAGCATGGTAGATATAAAATTAACGTTGACGGAGCTTGTACCTGTAATCATGAGGCTGGTGGAGGTGCATTGATCAGAAATAGCAGTGGAAGCATGATTCTGGGTATTGGCAGACTGTATGGCAAGGCAACGCCTCTTATTGCTGAATGTCGCGCGTTGTTCGACGGTCTGAGGCTCTGTAAGTTGCTGGGCTTGAAAAAAGTTGATGTCGAGATTGATTCAACGGTGGTTGTAAACTTGCTTCTTTATGGGTGTTCGATTTGGTTTCTTGAGCCACTGATTAAGTGTTGTAGGAAACTAATTTGTTCTGAAATGGTAGTGAAGCATGTGTATAGAGAAGAGAATCATGGAGCAGACTGGTTGGCTAAGGAAGTTTTAAGGGTTAGAAGGAGCATTGATTTCAATGGTGAAGATGCACCTCCTGGATTGAAGGCGATTATTCTTTTAGAAGGTTTGGAATTGGGTTATCTGAGAATATGAAATTAGGGTTTGCAATTTGGGGTTCAGTGTTTGGAAGGAAGGTTGAAGACGATGTTTTCTTATTTTTTAATTTTCTTGTAATATTGCTGTAATGGTCTCAACTTCTTTTAAGTTTCAATAAAAAGCCCTTTATATAAAAAAAAAAAGCTGAACTTATTGATAAAATTGTTTTGTAACACAATTGGTATAAACCCCTTATTATTATTATTATTATAAACTATATTATTTTTAATTGTAACTCTTAATTAAATAATTAATTATAGATTTTTTATTATTAATAAATAAATGATCAAATAAATATTCGCCCATGACAAACCTGACCGATATAAATGTTTTATCAAAAATTTGATAAATGGGTTCCGGCGGATTTAAAAGAATAATAAAAGCACGGGATTTAAAAGAATAATAAAAACACGATACAATACCTGTTTAGATGTTTGGGCCTTCATTGCGGATCCATTGCCATTCTTGTTATTGGTACTTCATTTTAATTTAAGAAAAGAGAAGAAGAGCAGACAGGTTTAAAGTATTGTAAAAACGTGAACGGGCCTTAAAAGGCCGAAGAAGATGTTTTAGATTATAATTTTTTTGAAGTTTTTTGAGAAAGCCTCGTAATAACAACATAATTGATATACAATGGAGATGAATTTAAGACGCATCAAAAGACCAACCATAGCTGTGGCAACGGGTACCCCTTTCTCTTCTCTTATTTTTTTGGTGTAGCAGACCACTAATCGAAATCATAAGAGTACTGTTACTGTTGCAGACTTGCAGTGGAGCATTTGATTCTTTTTTAGAATCCACCTCTCTTCCAACTAACTCTGCACCCGAATCGTATGCTTAAGCTGAGAGTTCGCATGCTTAGATTTAAGCGCTGCTGCGGGGATCGGGCTGGGAGCACTTAAACCGGTGACGAAGTCTATGTATTAGAGTTCTTTCTACCGGTTGATCTAAAAGAGCATTTGGAGCAGAATATTCCATTGACAATATACTGACTATTTGACAATATACTTTAGTCCGTATATTATCAATAGAATATTCTGTTCCGAAGGCTCTTTTAGATCTAACGGTAGAAATAACTCTATTATTACGTACCCTTCCTCACTGGTATAAGGGGTCCTCGGCTCTATCGCCGCAGCAGCGCATAAATCGAACTTGCGCGTGTGAAGAACGATGTAATTTATATGCCGTCCCGGCTGCGCCTTGTCCTTCCTTGAGATAATTTTGAGAACAGGCTTGTACAAATCCATAAAACTCTTCATCATTAACATAACAAGATGTGTTTTCAAGACATAAAATGTCTTTCTTGGTAGATTTTTTTAGAAGAACTGCAAGGAATTCATGTGAGACCGATGACAGTTTATGTGCACGACATGTACCTCGAAGAACATTGGTTATCTCATCTAAGACAAGTCTCCCGATTCCTGAAGAGTGCTGGTCCTGGTGCTGTAAAAATAAATATTAAAAGAAGGAATTAGCTCAAGCGGAATCTTCTTCTGGCCCATTGTATCTAAAATTTTATATCCGGTGTATTACTAAATTTTAATATATTATTTTTAATTTTATCTCTATTTAAATAATTAATTATAACTTTTTTATTGATGAATAAATGATGGAGATGAATATGAAAAAAACTACCATTGACGAAAAAAAGGAACTTCAAATTGGCAATTATGACAAAAGCCATCCATTGAACCATCCGAACAGGACTAAATGTATTAAAACTTAAATCACTTTATGACTAAGTTAATTACCTACTTGCTTAAAGATAAACTGGTCATTGAACTCGATCCGAATTCATAAGTTGACCCGAAAACTCATATGGCCCATTAAGGAAAAGTATAAATACGCAACCACTTTCATTAATAAGGATAATGAACATTTAATATAACCAGGCAGCTCAAGTCTCTCACTACAATATATCTAAACATTAAATACCCTTGAAACACCACAAAACTCTAGACAAAATTACCCTCAACCGAAAATACACCACACCAAATTGACGATCACAATGGGAGGAGAAGGTGCATGAATCTAGCATTCAAAACCATCAAGAACAATCAGTTCTGATGAATCCGGACGTGCATGAAATACCACCAGCTTTGGCAGAAGTGGTGGGAGAAAATGACGAATATACTATCGAGGAGCGAGATAGGTTAAAAGTTGAAATAGAAGCTCTGAAGGCTGCCAAGAGGGCAGAGATGGGCACAAAAAAAAGTCTAAGGCGTCAGTAGCTCATCATACTAACAACCCGAGAGAGCATGAGCCATCAAAAACCCATGTGAGTGCAAAAAAAGACTCATGCTAGTTCAAAAAAGTCTCACCGGTCTTGATGAGTCCGGATTTTGTCACCACTCTTTATGAGAACCGGACAGGGGCAATTCGGACAACATCCACCTAACCGGACAGGGGCAGTTCGGACAACCTCCACTTACTAAACTGTTCGAACAGAACTAAAGTATGAAAAACTTAATCACTTCATGACTAAGCTAATTACTTACTTACTTAAAACTAATGGGTCTTTAAACTCGACCTGAATCCATTAACACAGCCTGAAAGCCCATATAGCCCAAAAATAAAGGTATAAATATCCAACCACCTACATTAAATGAGGGGAATGAAAATTAAATACAATCAGGCAGCTCAATTCTCCCTCTACACTCTATCCAAGCATTAAATACCTTCAAAATACCACAAAAATCTGGACAAAATTACCCTCAAACGGAAATAAACCTCACCAAATTGGCGACCATAGTGGGAGGACGACGGTGCCTGAATCTAGCATTCAAAACCATCAGAAAAAACCAGTTCGGATGAATCCGGACGTGCAAGAAATACCACTAGCTTTGGCAGAAGTGGTGGGTGAAAATGATGAATACACGATCGAGGAGCGTGATAGATTAAGAGTTGAAATAGAGGCTCTGAGGGCAGAAAGGGCAAAGATGGGCATAAAAGAAAATAAAAGGCGTCATTTGCTCATCATACTGATAACCCTAGAGAGCATGAGCCCTCAAAAACCCATATGAGCACGAAGAAGACTCATGCTAGCTCAAAAAAGTCTCACCGGTCTAAACCGGTGGAGAGCTCTGATTCAGACTCAGAATCTTCCAGCAGCTCCTCAAGCGAAGATGGAGTCGAAGAATCCCTGTCATCCAGCAGTGATGAAGGACGTTCGAAAAAGAAACAAAAGTTAGTCAAAAATTATTCAAGAAAAATGGATAGGCATGGAAAGTTAAAGAGGCATATAGGCAAAGGATCGTCTCATAGCCGGAGACACGTAGATCGGATGGTGATGGATCTTTTTTCCTTCCATGATGAACCAGGTATCTTTGCAACTCCTAATGAGGATACTGTCTTCAGTCGTGGTCGGAATTGAAGACAATCTCCATTGTCCTCCAAGATCCTGTCCGGGAACCTTCCTAAGAGGTTTGTCAGTACAAAAATGGAAAAATACGATGGAAGTAAAGACCCGGACAACCACTTGGAACAGTTCAAAAATTTTATGATGAATTTTGATGATGACGAAAAGTTGCTTCATAAAGCATTCTCCCAATCATTTACGGGGAGTGCCCTGAAGTGGTACAACAGTTTGCCACAAGGCTGCATAAGAAATTTCGATACTTTTTGGGTGGCTTTTTTAAGACAGTTTGTTGGAAGTAAGGAGGTAAAGGGCAATGGAGACACAATTATCCATTGTGCCCAAGAACCAAACGAATCTCTAAAAGAATACATAAGTCCCTTTGTAAACACCAAAAATGGGTTGACTGATTGCTTTGAACAAGTAGCAATAGCTTCTCTGAGGCAGGGCTTAAACCCGGGAAACCTGGCTGATTCAGTAACCAGAAAAAAGGCCATGACATGGGGAGGCTTGCTGAATCAGGTCGGAAATCAGATCAATGTAGATGAAACAAAGAAAACTAGGGTGCACAGGCAGGTGAAATATGCTCCGGTTGCACCAAGTCCAAACCAAAACCAGTCCTGGAACAAGGCTAGGGAGGCCGGGCAGAGTCATAACAGAGCCAAGGCTCAGTCTCAGCGAGTTGCTCCAGCACAGAGTCAACAATCTAGAAATAAACGAAAACCTTGTGTTCAACCGGAGTGGTTTGCAGAATTAAAAGAAAACGTAGCCACCATTTATGACAAAACAAAGGAGGAAGTACATTATAGAAGGCCGGCTGCGTTGCAATCTCCTAGGGAGAGCCGTAACAATTATTTCTGTCAGTATCATAATGATGCTGTCCACACCACCACCGAGGTTTGTATTTCTTTGAAGCAAGAAGTCCAGAATTTGATTGAAAGAGGAAAATTGGGAGCATATGTTAAAAGAAGAGGAGGGAATCGGCCTGATAATGCTCATCGGGTTGGTCCGAGCAATGCAGGCACATCGGCTCCAGATGAGGTTATGGTCATAATTGAAAGGTTCGATGTAGAGTCAGAATACTTGGACCATGATCCAACCCGGAATAAAGTGGGTGTTAATGCAGAACATTTTAAGTCGGTGTCCGGACTTATCAAATTTTTTGAGTCACTCACAATTTTCGGAGGAGACACCATAACAGCACCCACTGCTTCTTCGAGAAAGAGGCATGTTCATACTTTAGCTACCCAACTGGAGGGAGGCATGACTTCCTATCAATTACAGATTCCATTTCCCTTCATTTTTTTCGATGAGGATGACATGAGGGATATAGCTGGTCCTCATGAAGATGCTGTTGTCATAGGAGCATCCATCTGGGGCAATGACATAAGGAGAATTTTGGTGGATACTGGGAGTTCGGCCAATATTCTCTTTTTAACTTCCTACAAAAGATGAAGAATCCAGCAGTAATTCAACGTTCGAACAGGTCAATTGTGGGTTTCACTGGAAGCTCAGCAGATGTGATCGGGGAATTCGAGGAGGAGATTTTATTGGGCAAAGGCTCTTTTAAAAAGATAGTTAGAATACTGTTTGTCGTAGTGGATTGTCCCAGTTGTTATAATACTATTCTGGGGAGGTCTTGGCTCTCTAGGATGCATGCAGTGGCCTCAACAGTCCACCAATGTTTGAAATATGCTGTGCAAGGACAAGTAGGAGTTGTTCGGAGCAGCCAAAAGGTAGCAAGAGAGTGTTATGCAACAGCACTGGCTCCTCGGATGTTAGGGGCAGTTCGTATCAATGATGAATAGTAGTTTGAGGGGCTTTCTGGGGGTAAGGGTGAAATTGATGACCCCAGAGAGACCCCTGGTGTTTTAATACGGATTGAAGAAGTTGAAACTCACTCTCTGGCTGAAGGAAAAAGTGTCAAGATAGGATCCAAGATGACATCGAAATTAAAGGGTAAGATGTTAAAGTTCCTGAAAGACCATCAGCATGTTTTTGCTTGGTGCAATGCTGATGTTACCGGAGTACCAGCAGATATTATGTTACACCAACTGTCCATCCGAAGGGACATAACACCTGTGATACAAAAAAAAAGAGCTTTTTATAAGGAAAAGGCTGATGTTATAGTTCAAGAGGTCGACCAGCTTACTAAAATGGGGCACATAAAGGAGTCTCAATATGTTTTATGGACAGCCAATCCGGTATTGGTAAAAAATAAAAATGGCAAGTGGCGTATGTGCATCGATTTTACAGATCTCAACAGGGCTTGCCCAAAGGATTTATACCCAGTTCCCCGGATTGATCAGTTGGTGGATTCCACATCTGGGAACAAGCTGCTATCTTTTATGGATGCATTCTCTGGGTATAATTAGATCCAAGTGGATCCGAAGGATCAGGAGCATACTACGTTTGTTACCGATAGGGGCCTTCATTGTTACAAGGTGATGCCATTTGGTTTAAAAAATACTGGGGCTACCTATCAGAGGTTGGTAAACAAAGTTTTTGCTGATGAAATTGGAAGAAACATGGAAGTATACATCGACCTTAAGAACGGTCGGGCGTCAGATGGAAGGGAAGTTCTGCCCTTAAGAAAACCAAGATCGATCCAGAGGCAAAGGTACAGAGGCATTTTGAGCTAAACCATCTAAGAGTCTTCACTCCTTCCGCTCCCGAAGATTGGGGGGCTACTGATAAGGGAGCAATTCGCCGATAATAAGAGCAATGATCCAATTGTGAATAGAAGGAAGTTAAAATGTCTATTAGGGTATGTATCATAAATTAGAGAGTAATTTGTAAACAATGTATATAATAAGGGACTCAAAGGGAAATAAAGTAAGCCCACCAATGTCATAAAGGGGTCCACATTCCCATACTATAAAAGGGGATTCTTTATTCTTGGTAGGTGGGACATTCCACATTATTATATTCTCTTTGCTCTTTCTCTCTCTACACTCTCTCTTTAGTCACATCAGATTCAAGATTCAATATATTCCCTAGTCATTTATTTTCTCATCATTGGCGCCGTCTGTGGGAATCCGTGATACAAAAAAGGAATATTTTTCTTTGAAAATCACAATTGAAAAGATGAATAACGAGACTGTCGAGGAGAGGGTCGGGAGAGAAGTAGCCCGAGCTGTTTCGTTATCCGAGGGAGAAGAAGCCCCGGATCGGGAGCCATATACTCGGGGTCGGGACAAACGGTCGACCCTCATCATGACCAGAAGACAGCTCCTGGAAGACATTGCCAGGCTGAACGCTGAAAAGGAGCGGGCATTAGACAAGAAAAGGCTTCGGGAAGGAAAACGAAAAGATTCGTTCGTGGATAGCCGCAGCGGAGGCAACCCGGTTGCGGGACACCGCATCGAAGCCCGACCTGTCAGATATTATCGGGAGCCTCGTACCGAGGAGGGGCAGAACGCCAGAGAACAGCGGTACCCAGAGGATAACCGCGGTGTTTCCGCCGATTACACCTCGGATGACTCGTCAGGAAGGGAGTACTGACGACGGGAAATGATGAACAAACACGCACAGAAAAATCGTTCCCGACGCCACAAGGAACCCCGATCACCCTCTCCGAAGTACAAAAAAGGTAGCACCGAAAAGCAAACACCAGTGTCATTTGAGAAAGAAATACCTGCCAACAGCAGGGAAGAGCGGGTAGCACTGCCTCAAGTGCAATGACAACCTTCGAACAACCAGAACCAAAGGTATAGAACTAGGAGCCAATTTATCAATCCAGGGGATGAGAGACTTTACGGAGTTCGGACAGAAGGACTCGGAGGCGGAACGTTCGGGTACAGGATGGATTGGAGAGCTTCACCATTGTCCGATGAGATACTAGCGCGGCAACTCCCGAAGAGGTTCAATATTTCCAAATTGGAAAAATATGACGGGAATAAGGACATGGATAAACACTTGGAAGCCTTCAAAAACTTCATGCTGAGTTTCGACAATGACGATAAACTCCTATGTAGGGAATTTTCGATGACATTTCGGGACCGGGCATCCAAGTGGTACAACCGGTTACCACAAGGCTGCATCAAAAACTTTGGGATGTTCTAGACGATGTTTACACAACATTTCGTCGGAAGCAAGAGTTTCCGAGCCAACGGAGACACTATTATGAAATGTAAGCAGAGGCTGGGGAGAGCCTCAGGGAGTATACCAGGCGTTTTATCGACGCTAAAACCGAACTGGACCATTGCAAGGAAAACGTGGTGCTGACCGCGTATCGCTTGGGCTTGCTCCTGGGACCAATGAAGCAAGCGTAACCAAAAAGCAAGCATTCACGTTTTCCGCCCTTCTGGCTCAAATAGAAAAACAAATATTGATCGAAGAAACCGAGGCGCCCGAGCTAGCTGCCCAAATTCAGCAGAGCGCGCAAGCGGCGGTCGTGATAAGACGAGGGACCCAATCCAGCTACGCTCAGGCAGCCCAGCCGGTTAGCACAATACCCCCGACCCAGTCCTTACCTGTCAAGCCTTTGGCTCCCCCGAGCCAAAAAATGAAGCAGACGAGCCAAACGGTTTCACGACCCATATCTAACAAATGGATCCGCCCTGCTTATTTCGCCGACCTGACGGAATGCATATCGTCAATCTACGAAAAAACTAAGAAAAGCGGGATGTATCGAAGGCCCTTTCCAATACCAATGCCTCAGGAACAGAGGAATAACCGTCATTGTCTCTATCACGAGGAAGTGGGGCACGATACCAAGGACTGCATGCCCTCAAAAAAGAAATACAGATGCTCATAGAGTACGTAAACCTCCTGGAATATGTAAAGAAGAAAGCCCAACATAGTATAACTTCGAGAGAAGTCGTGACGATTATGAAGCCTAAAACCGCTATAACCATTTTCGAAGTTACCGACCCTTTTGATGTTTCAATTGAATACCTCGACCCCGAGATGAGACCTTATTTTCAGGCTCACCCTATCATTGTGCGGACGTCATTTCCTTTGAAAAAAGTTCTCCAAAAGGCCGACATTTCAAGTAGAATGACTAAGTGGTCAGTAGAATTGGGAGACTTCGATATTGATTTTGCTCCTCGAACAACAATCAAAGCCCAAGCAGTGGCAGATTTCTTAGTTGAATTTCACTCATCGTCGGATTTTGGGCGCTTACTTGGCGCCTTGTTACGATTCAGCAAAAACAGGTGTGCATCAGGTGCTTCTGTCTTTGCGATTAAGTCCTCCGTACTTGGGGGCTGACGCAGCTGCTCAATTGTTAGCACATTTGATGAACAACGCCAAAGGTTGCTCATGATCAGATTTGTATTCTTAAATGCCCGGTGCATCGCCCGACCCCAGTGTTGTTTAACATAATTCTTCAGCACTTGGAAGGTAGCCTTGCCCGCTTTGAAGTAGTTCTTCTTCAGCCCCTGGACAAACTCCTTCGACACTGCACAAAGGTTCGGATTAAAAAAAATAAAAAAAAATGCGAGAAGCTTACCATCAAGAACCCAGGTCCGCAGCAGTAGCCTCGGATTCTCTCGGCTATAAGGGCGGTAATTCTCCCAGCAGCCACTTAAGTGCTTCCAACCCTTGTCGCCCTCAAGAAAATCGTTCACTATCTTCCAGGTGTTTCCAAGGGAAGAATAGAAGAAAGACGACTTCAGAGATTTAGACAGCCCGGACATGGCTATGTACTGCTCTATGGGCATAACCCGACCTGAAAGGCGCGAGGCCATTATGCAGGACATCAGCGTGTACCTGGCGTTGGGTGTCAGCTGAGAGGGGCAGATCTGCAGGGTTCTGAAATACAGAACAATTTCGGGTCTGGGGGGAATCTGAGGCCCCAGTTGAATAGCTTGGTAAAAACCACGATTTCTCGTGACCGAACATGTACGGGGGTCTCCCAAGGAACTGGAAACCTAACAGTGGCGCACTCGGGGATGCCCCACCAAACCAGTAGCTCTGCTTATTCCGCAGCAGAGAAGTAGAGGTACTTTCCTTCAAACAGAGAAATGACGGAGTCCGCGGGCAACCAGCGATGATAAGTAGTGGTAATGATCGCTTCTATCTCCTCAGGAAGTGGCTCCGCGGGAGGGGCCGCGGCATTGCCAGCAGCAGCACTGTCTCCAACAGCCAGAGCGTCTGCATCCGACTCCTCGGTATTCGCTACCGGGATTTTATCAGAACTATGGGCACCGGCCGCGCCCGGATCGGTTTCCCGAACGACTTGGTCGGCAGGGTTAGAACATCTACCAGAGTGGGTCGGATGAGCCTCGTTTTGTTCTCGACGGGCGCGTTCAGGATCCATTTCTACGGGAGTCAATGCCCGTTTGTTAAGACCTAAAAAAGTCACAGCTGTATTAGTACCGATTCGGTATCCTCGTATGGAGGGAGTACGCTGAACCATCTCAAGGAATTTACCTCCCGCTAGAGAAGTCGAAGAACTGGTCTCTCCCATAGAGAGAAATTGGCCTCTTCCGCGACGTCGGGACGGAAAAGTAGGCGCGGTAGCATAGGAATTAACTGGCGAAGGTGTCGGACGGCTTAGTGGGGAAATGAGGGAGTGAGGAGAGCTGCTTCTAGAAGATATGGTAATAGGCTTCAGGGTCGGAACAAAAGATGGTTCACGCAAGGAGAAGGGCTCAGCAGGGGTCGGATGAGCAATAACAGAGACACCCCTGGTGTTTTAATACCGATTGAAGAAGTAAAGTTTCAAGATATGATCCAAGATGACATCGGAATTAAAGGGTAAGATGAGAAAGTTCTTGAAAAACCATCAGCATGTTTTTTCTCCTCGAACAACAATCAAAGCCCAAGCAGTGGCAGATTTCTTAGTTGAATTTTACTCAGATATGGACGTTAAGCAAACAACTGATGTGAAAGACAAAAAATTCTGGGTCATCCGGACTGATGGTGGATCAAGTACCACGGGATGTGGTGCTGGGGTATGTTTGACCTCTCCGTACGGGGACAGAATGTATCAAGCTATATGTTTTGCTTTCGGAGTTTCTAATAATGAGTTCGAATATGAAGCTGTTATAGCTGGTTTGAAATTAGCTCTTATTGGTGGAGCCAAAAGGGTCAAGTTGATGAGCGATTATCAGTTGCTTATCCATCATGCACAAGGTCAATCCGAAGCAAAAAAGGAGCAGTTGGTTAAATACTTACTTCTTCTTAAAGAAGTGGCACTTAATTTCAAGAGCGTCATCTATGAACACATACCCCGAACATAAAATATATTGGCAGACTCCTTGGCAACCATAGCCTATACTTAGTCATACCCTTGAATTCATGTGATGGAGGGCCATCCATTCAAATCAGTCTAGGTAAGGAAGAAGAAAGTTTTGATATACAGATAAAACAGTCTCAAGATTGGAGATTTCCTCTCCTTCAATATCTCTGAGATGGCATCTTGCCTCCGGATAAATCAATAGCAAGAAAAGTAAAGTACAAGGCTCGTGGTTTTGTCATCCTAAGAGATATTCTTTATAAGAAGTCTTATAGTAAACCCCTCTTACGATGTTTGAGGGTCGATGAATCTCAAATAGTGCTCTCCGAACTACATGATGGTAAGGGATCAGCTCACTGTGGATTCAGGGCTCTAACAAGAAGATTTTTGTTAGCTGGGTACTATTTACCCTCCATAATGCAAGATGCTAAGGAGTTAGTAAGAAGGTGTGACCCATGCTAGAGATATAGTAATGAGATTCATATCCCAGCCATCCCTTTAGAGTCAATTGCTGAGCCAATATCTTTTGCTCGATAGGGGTTGGATTTAGTGGGACCTCTACCCATGGCATCCGGGTGGCGCAGAACAATAATCGTTGCTATTGATTACTTTTCGAAGTGCATCGAAGCAGCTCCATTGGCAGACACAACATCGAAAGCTGTTATAAAATTCATTTTATCCAATATCTGTTGCAGATTTGGAATTCCACAAAAGATAACAACAGACAATGGGCCACAGTTCGACAACAAAGAAATGGAGAGTTTCTGTGCCTCTAGAGGCATACAACATTTCTTCTCTTCCCCTTTCCACCCACAAGCAAATGGTCAGGTCGAAGTGGCTAACATCACAGAGTCAACAATCTAGAAATAAACGAGGACCTTGTGTTCAACTGGAGTGGTTTGCAGAATTAAAAGAAAACATAGCCACCATTTATGACAAAACAAAAGAGGAAGTACATTATAGAAGGCCAGCTGCGTTGCAATCTCCTAGGGAGACCCGTAACAATTTTTTCTGTCCGTATCATAATGATGCTGTCCACACCACCACCGAGGATTGTATTGCTTTGAAGCAAGAAGTCCAGAATTTGATTGAAAGAGGAAAATTGGGAGCATATGTTAAAAGAAGAGGAGGGAATAGGCCTGATAATGCTCATCGGGTTGGTCCGAGCAATGCAGGCACATCGGCTCCAGATGAGGTTATGGTCATAATTGAAAGGTTCGATGTAGAGTCAGAATACTTGGACCATGATCCAACCCGGAATAAAGTGGGTGTTATTGCAGAATATTTTAAGTCAGTGTCCAGACTTATCAAGTTTTTTGAGTCACTAACAATTTTCGGAGGAGACACCATGACAGCACCCACTGCTACTTCGAGAAAGAGGCATGTTCATACTTTAGCTACCCAACTGGAGGGAGGCATGACTTCCTATCAATTACAGATTCCATTTCCCTTGATTTTTTTCGATGAGGATGCTTGAGGGATATAGCTGGTCCTCATGAAGATGCTGTTGTCATAGGAGCATCCATCTGGGGCAATGACATAAGGCGAATTTTGGTGGATACTGGGAGTTCGGCCAATATTCTCTTTTTAACTTCCTACAAAAGATGAAGAATCCAGCATTAATTCAACGTTCGAACAGGTCAATTGTGGGTTTCACTGGAAGCTCAGCAGATGTGATCGGGGAATTCGAGGAGGAGGTTTTATTGGGAAAAGGCTCTTTTAAAAAGATGGTTAGAATACTGTTTGTCGTAGTGGATTGTCCCAGTTGTTATAATACTATTCTGTGGAGGTCTTGGCTCTCTAGGATGCATGCAGTGGCCTTAACAGTCCACCAATGTTTGAAATATGTTGTGCAAGGACAAGTAGGAGTTGTTCGGAGCAGCCAAAAGGTAGCAAGAGAGTGTTATGCAACAGCACTGGCTCCTCGGATGTTAGGGGCAGTTCGTATCAATGAGGAATAGTAGTTTGAGGGGCTTTCTGGGGGTAAGGGTGAAATTGATGACCCCAGAGAGACCCCTGGTGTTTTAATACGGATTGAAGAAGTTGAAACTCACTCTCTGGCTGAAGGAAAAAGTGTCAAGATAAGATCCAAGATGACATCGGAATTAAAGGGTAAGATGTTAAAGTTCCTGAAAGACCATCAGCATGTTTTTGCTTGGTGCAATGCTAATGTTACCGGAGTACCAGCAGATATTATGTTACACCAACTGTCCATCCGAAGGGACATAACACCTGTGATACAAAAAAGAGGAGCTTTTTCTAAGGAAAAGGCTGATGTTATAATTCAAGAGGTCGACCGGCTTACTAAAATGGGGCACATAAAGGAGTCTCAATATCTTTTATGGACAACCAATCTGGTATTGGTAAAAAATAAAAATGGCAAGTGGCGTATGTGCATCGATTTTACAGATCTCAACAGGGCTTGCCCAAAGGATTCAAACAGAGAAATGACGGAGTCCGCGGGCAACCAGCGATGATAAGTAGTGGTAATGATCGCTTCTATCTCCTGAGGAAGTGGCTCCGCGGGAGGGGCCGCGGCATTGCCAGCAGCAGCACTGTCTCCAACAGGCAGAGCGTCTGCATCCGACTCCTCGGTATTCGCTACCGTGATTTTATCAGAACTAAGGGGACAGGTCGCGCCCGGATCGGTTTCCCGAACGACTTGGTCGCCAGGGTTAGAACAGCTACCAGAGTGGGTCGGATGAGCCTCGTTTTGTTCTCGACGGGCGCGTTCAGGATCCATTTCTACGGGAGTCAATGCCCGTTTGTTAAGACCTAAAAAAGTCACAGCTGTATTAGTACCGGTTCGGTATCCTCCTATGGAGGGAGTACGCTGAACCATCTCAAGGAATTTACCTCCCGCTAGAGAAGTCGAAGAACTGGTCTCTCCCATAGAGATAAATTGGCCTCTTCCGCGACGTCGGGACGGAAAAGGAGGTGCGGTAGCATAGGAATTAACTGGCGAAGGTGTCGGACGGCTTAGTGGGGCAATGAGGGAGTGAGGAGAGCTGCTTCTACAAGATATGGTAATAGGCTTCGGGGTCGGAACACCAAATGGTTCACGCAAGGAGAAGGGCTCAGCAGGGGTCGGATGAGCAATAACAGAGACACCCCTGGTGTTTTAATACCGATTGAAGAAGTAAAGTGTCAAGATAGGATCCAAGATGACATCGGAATTAAAGGGTAAGATGAGAAAGTTCTTGAAAAACCATCAGCATGTTTTTGCTTGGTGCAATGCTGATGTTACCAGAGTACCAGCAGATATTATGTTACACCAACTGTCCATCCGAAGGGACATAACACCTGTGATACAAAAAAGAAGAGCTTTTTCTAAGGAAAAGGCTGATGTTATAGTTCAAGAGGTCGACCGCCTTACTAAAATAGGGCACATAAAGGAGTCTCAATATCCTTTATGGACAGCCAATCCGGTATTGGTAAAAAGGAATAATGGCAAGTGGCGTATGTGCATCGATTTTATAGATCTCAACAGGGCTTGCCCAAAAGATTTATACCTAATTCCCCGGATTGATCAGTTGGTGCATTCCACATCTGGGAACAAGCTGCTATCTTTTATGGATGCCTTCTCCGAGTATAATCAGATTCAAGTGGTCCGAAGGATCAGGAGCATACTACGTTTGTTACCGATATGGGCCTTCATTGTTACAAGGTGATGCCATTTGGTTTAAAAAATGTTGGGGCTACCTATGAGAGGTTGGTAAACAAAGCTTTTGCTGATCAAATTGGAAGAAACATAGAAGTATACATCGACCTTAACAACGGGCGGGCGTCAGATGGAAAGGAAGTTCTGCCCTTAAGAAAACCAAGATCGATCCAGAAGCAAAGGTACAGAGGAATTTTGAGCTAAACCATCTAAGAGTCTTCACTCCTTACGCTCCCGAAGACTGAGGGGGGATATTGATAAGGGAGCAATTCGCCGATAATAAGAGCAAGGAGCCAATTGTGAATAGAAGGAAGTTAAAATATCTATTAGGGCATTTATTATAAATTAGAGAGTAATTTGTAAACAATGTATATAATAAGGGACTCAAAGGGAAATAAAGTAAGCCCACCAATGACATAACCGGGTCCACCTTCCCATACTATAAAAGGGGATTCTTTATTCTTGGTAGGTGGGACATTCCACACTATTATATTCTCTTTGCTCTTTCTCTCTCTACACTCTCTCTCTAGTCACATCAGATTCAAGATTCGATATATTCCATAGTCATTTATTTTCTTATCAGATATGATGGTGAAAAGTGTGGAAGAAGAGCTACACTTGGCAGATCTCAAAGAAACTTTTGCTAACTTAGTGAAAGTGAATTTGAAATTAAACCCAGAAAAGTGTTTTTTTAGGGTGCAGTCCGGCAAATTCTTAGGGTATGTGATAAGTGAGAAAGGGATACAGCCTGATCCAGACCAATTTAATGCTTTACTACAGATGGATCATCCTCGGAATATTAAAGAAGTACAACGATTGAATGGGAGGCTGACTGCACTAAACCGTTTTATTTCAAGGTCTTCGGACAAGTGCGCCCCATTTTTTCAAACTTTGAAAGGTGCGAAAGATTTCAATTGGTCCCTACAGTGTGATGAAGCCTTCGATGAGATTAAGAAGCACTTTTCTTCCCCCAAGACTTTGTCTAAACCCATTGATGGAGAAACACTCTTCGTATATTTAGCAGTCTCTGATTGTGCCATAAGTTCAATATTGGTAAGGCAAGTAGATAATTATCCTCGTCCCGTGTATTATATCAGCAAGAGATTGATAGATGCAGAAAAATGCTATCTGAAGCTTGAAAAATTAGTATTAGCCCTGGTGATTGCAGCGAGGAAGATGAGACCTTATTTTCAGGCTCACCCTATCATTGTCCGGACGTCATTTCCTTTGAAAAGCGTTCTCCAAAAGGCCAACATTTCAAGTAGAATGACTAAGTGGTCAGTAGAATTGGGAGACTTCGATATTGATTTTTCTCCTCGAACAACAATCAAAGCCCAAGCAGTGGCAGATTTCTTAGTTGAATTTCACTCAGATATGGACGTTAAGCAAACAACTGATGTGAAAGACAAAAAATTATGGGTCATCCGGACTGATGGTGGATCAAGTACCATGGGATGTGGTGCTGCGGTATGTTTGACCTCTCCGTACGGTGACAGAATGTATCAAGCTATATGTTTTGCTTTCGGAGTTTCTAATAATGAGTTCGAATATGAAGCTGTTATAGCTGGTTTGAAATTAGCTTTTATTTGTGGAGCCAAAAGGGTCAAGTTGATGAGCGATTATCAGTTGCTTATCCATCATGCACAAGGTCAATCCGAAGCCAAAAAGGAGCAGTTGGTTAAATACTTACTTCTTCTTAAAGAAGTGGCACTTAATTTCAAGAGCGTCATCTATGAACACATACCCCGAACATAAAATATATTGGCAGACTCCTTGGCAACCATAGCCTATACTGAGTCATACCCTTGAATTCATGTGATGGAGGGCCATCCATTCAAATCAGTCTAGGTAAGGAAGAAGAAAGTTTTGATATACAGATAAAACAGTCTCAAGATTGGAGATTTCCTCTCCTTCAATATCTCTGAGATGGCATCTTGCCTCCGGATAAATCAATAGCAAGAAAAGTAAAGTACAAGGCTCGTGGTTTTGTCATCCTAAGAGATATTCTTTATAAGAAGTCTTATAGTAAACCCCTCTTACGATGTTTGAGGGTCGATGAATCTCAAATAGTGCTCTCCGAACTACATGATGGTAAGGGATCAGCTCACTGTGGATTCAGGGCTCTAACAAGAAGATTTTTGTTAGCTGGGTACTATTGACCCTCCATAATGCAAGATGCTAAGGAGTTAGTAAGAAGGTGTGACCCTTGCTAGAGATATAGTAATGAGATTCATATCCCAGCCATCCCTTTAGAGTCAATTTCTGAGCCAATACCTTTTGCTCGATAGGGGTTGGATTTAGTGGGACCTCTACCCATGGCATCCGGGTGGCGCAGAACAATAATCGTTGCTATTGATTACTTTTCGAAGTGCATCGAAGCAGCTCCATTGGCAGACACAACATCAAAAGCTGTTATAAAATTCATTTTATCCAATATCTGTTGCAGATTTGAAATTCCACAAAAGATAACAACAGACAATGGGCCACAGTTCGACAACAAATAAATGGAGAGTTTTTGTGCCTCTAGAGGCATACAACATTTCTTCTCTTCCCCTTTCCACCCACAAGCAAATGGTCAGGTCGAAGTGGCTAACATCACAGAGTCAACAATCTAGAAATAAACGAGGACCTTGTGTTCAACTGGAGTGGTTTGCAGAATTAAAAGAAAACATAGCCACCATTTATGACAAAACAAAAGAGGAAGTACATTATAGAAGGCCGGCTGCGTTGCAATCTCCTAGGGAGACCCGTAACAATTTTTTCTGTCCGTATCATAATGATGCTGTCCACACCACCACCGAGGATTGTATTGCTTTGAAGCAAGAAGTCCAGAATTTGATTGAAAGAGGAAAATTGGGAGCATATGTTAAAAGAAGAGGAGGGAATAGGCCTGATAATGCTCATCGGGTTGGTCCGAGCAATGCAGGCACATCGGCTCCAGATGAGGTTATGGTCATAATTGAAAGGTTCGATGTAGAGTCAGAATACTTGGACCATGATCCAACCCGGAATAAAGTGGGTGTTATTGCAGAACATTTTAAGTCGGTGTCCGGACTTATCAACTTTTTTGAGTCACTAACAATTTTCGGAGGAGACACCATGACAGCACCCACTGCTACTTCGAGAAAGAGGCATGTTCATACTTTAGCTACCCAACTGGAGGGAGGCATGACTTCCTATCAATTACAGATTCCATTTCCCTTGATTTTTTTCGATGAGAATGACTTGAGGGATATAGCTGGTCCTCATGAAGATGCTGTTGTCATAGGAGCATCCATCTGGGGCAATGACATAAGGCGAATTTTGGTGGATACTGGGAGTTCGGCCAATATTCTCTTTTTAACTTCCTACAAAAGATGAAGAATCCAGCAGTAATTCAACGTTCGAACAGGTCAATTGTGGGTTTCACTGGAAGCTCAGCAGATGTGATCGGGGAATTCGAGGAGGAGGTTTTGTTGGGAAAAGGTTCTTTTAAAAAGATGGTTAGAATACTGTTTGTCGTAGTGGATTGTCCCAGTTGTTATAATACTATTCTGGGGAGGTCTTGGCTCTCTAGGATGCATGCAGTGGCCTCAACAGTGCACCAATGTTTGAAATATGCTGTGCAAGGACAAGTAGGAGTTGTTCGGAGCAGCCAAAAGGTAGCAAGAGAGTGTTATGCAACAGCACTGGCTCCTCGGATGTTAGGGGCAGTTCGTATCAATGAGGAATAGTAGTTTGAGGGGCTTTCTGGGGGTAAGGGTCAAAATGATGACCCTAGAGAGACCCCAGGTGTTTTAATACGGATTGAAGAAGTTGAAACTCACTCTCTGACTGAAGGAAAAAGTGTCAAGATAAGATCCAAGATGACATCGGAATTAAAGGGTAAGATGTTAAAGTTCCTGAAAGACCATCAGCATGTTTTTGCTTGGTGCAATGCTGATGTTACCGGAGTACCAGCAGATATTATGTTACACCAACTGTCCATCCGAAGGGACATAACACCTGTGATACAAAAAAAGAGGAGCTTTTTCTAAGGAAAATGCTGATGTTATAGTTCAAGAGGTCGACCGGCTTACTAAAATGGGGCACATAAAGGAGTCTAAATATCTTTTATGGACAACCAATCTGGTATTGGTAAAAAATAAAAATGGCAAGTGGCGTATGTGCATCGATTTTACAAATCTCAACAGGGCTTGCCCGAAGGATTCAAACAGAGAAATGACGGAGTCCGCGGGCAACCAGCGATGATAAGTAGTGGTAATGGTCTCTTCTATCTCCTGAGGAAGTGGCTCCGCGGGAGGGGCCGCGGCATTGCCAGCAGCAGCACGATCTCCAACAGGCAGAGCGTCTGCATCCGACTCCTCGGTATTCGCTACCGTGATTTTATCAGAACTAAGGGCACCGGCCGCGCCCGGATCGGTTTCCCGAACGACTTGGTCGGCAGGGTTAGAACAGCTACCAGAGTGGGTCGAATGAGCCTCGTTTTGTTCTCGACGGGCGCGTTCAGGATCCATTTCTACGGGAATCAATGCCCGTTTGTTAAGACCTAAAAAAGTCATAGCTGTATTAGTACCGGTTCGGTATCCTCGTATGGAGGGAGTACGCTGAACCATCTCAAGGAATTTACCTCCCGCTGGAAAAGTCGAAGAACTAGTCTCTCCCATAGAGAGAAATTGGCCTCTTCCGCGACGTCGGGACGGAAAAGGAGGCGCGGTAGCATAGGAATTAACTGGCGAAGGTGTCGGACGGCTTAGTGGGGCAATGAGGGAGTGAGGAGAGCTGCTTCTACAAGATATGGTAATAAGCTTCGGGGTCGGAACACCAAATGGTTCACGCAAGGAGAAGGGCTCAGCAGGGGTCAGATGAGCAATAACAGAGACACCCCTGGTGTTTTAATACCGATTGAAGAAGTAAAGTGTCAAGATAGGATCCAAGATGACATCGGAATTAAAGGGTAAGATGAGAAAGTTCTTGAAAAACCATCAGTATGTTTTTGCTTGGTGCAATGCTGATGTTACCAGAGTACCAGCAGATATTATGTTACACCAACTGTCCATCCGAAGGGACATAACACCTGTGATACAAAAAAGAAGAGCTTTTTCTAAGGAAAAGGCTGATGTTATAGTTCAAGAGGTCGACCGGATTACTAAAATAGGGCACATAAAGGAGTCTCAATATCCTTTATGGACAGCCAATCCGGTATTGGTAAAAAAGAATAATGGCAAGTGGCGTATGTGCATCGATTTTACAGATCTCAACAGGGCTTGCCCAAAGGATTTATACCTAATTCCCCGGATTGATCAGTTGGTGCATTCCACATCTAGGAACAAGCTGCTATCTTTTATGGATGCCTTCTCCGGGTATAATCAGATTCAAGTGGTCCGAAGGATCAGGAGCATACTACGTTTGTTACCGATATGGGCCTTCATTGTTACAAGGTGATGCCATTTGGTTTAAAAAATGTTGGGGCTACCTATCAGAGGTTGGTAAACAAAGCTTTTGCTGATAAAATTGGAAGAAACATAGAAGTATACATCGACCTTAACAACGGGCGGGCGTCAGATGGAAAGGAAGTTCTGCCCTTAAGAAAACCAAGATCGATCCAGAGGCAAAGGTACAGAGGAATTTTGAGCTAAACCATCTAAGAGTCTTCACTCCTTCCGCTCCCGAAGACTGGGGGGGGGATATTGATAAGGGAGCAATTCGCCGATAATAAGAGCAAGGACCCAATTGTGAATAGAAGGAAGTTAAAATATCTATTAGGGTATTTATTATAAATTAGAGAGTAATTTGTAAACAATGTATATAATAAGGGACTCAAAGGGAAATAAAGTAAGCCCACCAATGACATAACCGGGTCCACCTTCCCATACTATAAAAGGGGATTCTTTATTCTTGGTAGGTGGGACATTCCACACTATTATATTCTCTTTGCTCTTTCTCTCTCTACACTCTCTCTCTAGTCACATCAGATTCAAGATTCGATATATTCTCTAGTCATTTATTTTCTTATCACATATGATGGTGAAAAGTGTGGAAGAAGAGCTACACTTGGCAGATCTCAAAGAAACTTTTGCTAACTTAGTGAAAGTGAATTTGAAATTAAACCCAGAAAAGTGTTTTTTTAGGGTGCAGTCCGGCAAATTCTTGGGGTATGTGATAAGTGAGAAAGGGATACAGCCTGATCCAGACCAATTTAATGCTTTACTACAGATGGATCATCCTCGGAATATTAAAGAAGTACAACGATTGAATGGGAGGCTGACTGCACTAAACCGTTTTATTTCAAGGTCTTCGGACAAGTGCGCCCCATTTTTTCAAACTTTGAAAGGTGCGAAAGATTTCAATTGGTCCCTACAGTGTGATGAAGCCTTCGATGAGATTAAGAAGCACTTTTCTTCCCCCAAGACTTTGTCTAAACCCGTTGATGGAGAAACTCTCTTCGTATATTTAGCAGTCTCTGATTGTGCCATAAGTTCAATATTGGTAAGGCAAGTAGATAATTATCCTCGTCCCGTGTATTATATCAGCAAGAGATTGATAGATGCAGACAAATGCTATCTGAAGCTTGAAAAATTAGCATTAGCCCTGGTGATTGCAGCGAGGAAGATGAGACCTTATTTTCAGGCTCACCCTATCATTGTCCGGATGTCATTTCCTTTGAAAAGCGTTCTCCAAAAGGCCAACATTTCAAGTAGAATGACTAAGTGGTCAGTAGAATTGGGAGACTTCGATATTGATTTTTCTCCTCGAACAACAATCAAAGCCCAAGCAGTGGCAGATTTCTTAGTTGAATTTTACTCAGATATGGACGTTAAGCAAACAACTGATGTGAAAGACAAAAAATTCTGGGTCATCCGGACTGATGGTGGATCAAGTACCACGGGATGTGGTGCTGGGGTATGTTTGACCTCTCCGTACGGTGACAGAATGTATCAAGCTATATGTTTTGCTTTCGGAGTTTCTAATAATGAGTTCGAATATGAAGCTGTTATAGCTGGTTTGAAATTAGCTCTTATTTGTGGAGCCAAAAGGGTCAAGTTGATGAGCGATTATCAGCTGCTTATCCATCATGCACAAGGTCAATCCGAAGCCAAAAAGGAGCAGTTGGTTAAATACTTACTTCTTCTTAAAGAAGTGGCACTTAATTTCAAGAGCGTCATCTATGAACACATACCCCGAACATAAAATATATTGGCAGACTCCTTGGCAACCATAGCCTATACTGAGTCATACCCTTGAATTCATGTGCTGGAGGGCCATCCATTCAAATCAGTCTAGGTAAAGAAGAAGAAAGTTTTGATATACAGATAAAACAGTCTCAAGATTGGAGATTTCCTCTCCTTCAATATCTCTGAGATGGCATCTTGCCTCCGGATAAATCAATAGCAAGAAAAGTAAAGTACAAGGCTCGTGGTTTTGTCATCCTAAGAAATATTCTTTATAAGAAGTCTTATAGTAAACCCCTCTTACGATGTTTGAGGGTCGACGAATCTCAAATTATGCTCTCCGAACTACATGATGGTGAGGGATCAGCTCACTGTGGATTCAGGGCTCTAACAAGAAGATTTTTGTTAGCTGGGTACTATTGGCCCTCCATAATGCAAGATGCTAAGGAGTTAGTAAGAAGGTGTGACCCATGCTAGAGATATAGTAATGAGATTCATATCCCAGCCATCCTTTTAGAGTCAATTTCTGAGCCAATACCTTTTGCTCGATAGGGGTTGGATTTAGTGGGACCTCTACCCATGGCATCCGGGTGGCGCAGAACAATAATCGTTGCTATTGATTACTTTTCGAAGTGCATCGAAGCAGCTCCATTGGCAGACACAACATCAAAAGCTGTTATAAAATTCATTTTATCCAATATCTATTGCAGATTTGGAATTCCACAAAAGATAACAACAGACAATGGGCCACAGTTCGACAACAAAGAAATGGAGAGTTTTTGTGCCTCTAGAGGCATACAACATTTCTTCTCTTCCCCTTTCCACCCACAAGCAAATGGTCAGGTCGAAGTGGCTAATAGCACAAAGTCAACAATCTAGAAATAAACGAGGACCTTGTGTTCAACTGGAGTGGTTTGCAGAATTAAAAGAAAACATAGCCACCATTTATGACAAAACAAAAGAGGAAGTACATTATAGAAGGCCGGCTGCGTTGCAATCTCCTAGGGAGACCCGTAACAATTGTTTCTGTCAGTATCATAATGATGCTGTCCACACCACCACCGAGGATTGTATTGCGTTGAAGCAAGAAGTCCAGAATTTGATTGAAAGAGGAAAATTGGGAGCATATGTTAAAAGAAGAGGAGGGAATAGGCCTGATAATGCTAATCGGGTTGGTCCGAGCAATGCAGGCACATCGGCTCCAGATGAGGTTATGGTCATAATTGAAAGGTTCGATGTAGAGTCAGAATACTTGGACCATGATCCAACCCGGAATAAAGTGGGTGTTATTGCACCGGACTTATCGACTTTTTTGAGTCACTCACAATTTTCGGAGGAGACACCATGACAGCACCCACTGCTTCTTCGAGAAAGAGGCATGTTCATACTTTAGCTACCCAACTGGAGGGAGGCATGACTTCCTATCAATTACAGATTCCATTTCCCTTGATTTTTTTCGATGAGGATGACTTGAGGGATATAGCTGGTCCTCATGAAGATGCTGTTGTCATAGGAGCATCCATCTGGGGCAATGACATAAGGCGAATTTTGGTGGATACTGGGAGTTCGGCCAATATTCTCTTTTTAACTTCCTACAAAAGATGAAGAATCCAGCAGTAATTCAACGTTCGAACATGTCAATTGTGGGTTTCACAGGAAGCTCAGCAGATGTGATCGGGGAATTCGAGGAGGAGATTTTGTTGGGCAAAAGCTCTTTTAAAAAGATAGTTAGAATACTGTTTGTCGTAGTGGATTGTCCCAGTTGTTATAATACTATTCTGGGGAGGTCTTGGCTCTCTAGGATGCATGCAGTGGCCTCAACAGTCCACCAATGTTTGAAATATGATGTGCAAGGACAAGTAGGAGTTGTTCGGAGCAGCCAAAAGGTAGCAAGAGAGTGTTATGCAACAACACTGGCTCCTCGGATGTTAGGGGCAGTTCGTATCAATGAGGAATAGTAGTTTGAGGGGCTTTCTAGGGGTAAGGGTGAAATTGATGACCCCAGAGAGACCCCTGGTGTTTTAATACGGATTGAAGAAGTTGAAACTCACTCTCTGGCTGAAGGAAAAAGTGTCAAGATAGGATCCAAGATGACATCGAAATTAAAGGGTAAGATGTTAAAGTTCCTGAAAGACCATCAGCATGTTTTTGCTTGGTTCAATGCTGATGTTACCGGAGTACCAGCAGATGTTATGTTACACCAACTGTCCATCCGAAGGGACATAACACCTGTGATACAAAAAAAAGAGCTTTTTATAAGGAAAAGGCTGATGTTACAGTTCAAGAGGTCGACCGGCTTACTAAAATGGGGCACATAAACGAGTCTCAATATCTTTTATGGACAACCAATCCGGTATTGGTAAAAAATAAAAATGGTAAGTGGGGTATGTGCATCGATTTTATAGATCTCAACAGGGCTTGCCCAAAGGATTTATACCCAGTTCCCCGGATTGATCAGTTGGTGGATTCCACATCTGGGAACAAGCTGCTATCTTTTATGGATGCATTCTTCGGGTATAATTAGATCCAAGTGGATCCGAAAGATGAGGAGCATACTACGTTTGTTACCGATAGGGGCCTTCATTGTTACAAGGTGATGCCATTTGGTTTAAAAAATGCTGGGGCTACCTATCAGAGGTTGGTAAACAAAGTTTTTGCTGATGAAATTGGAAGAAACATGGAAGTATACATCGACCTTAAGAACGGGCGGGCGTCAGATGGAAGGGAAGTTCTGCCCTTAAGAAAACCAAGATCGATCCAGAGGCAAAGGTACACAGGCATTTTGAGCTAAACCATCTAAGAGTCTTCACTCCTTCCGCTCCCGAAGACTGGGGGGCTACTGATAAGGGAGCAATTCGCCGATAATAAGAGCAATGAGCCAATTGTGAATAGAAGGAAGTTAAAATGTCTATTAGGGTATGTATCATAAATTAGAGAGTAATTTGTAAACAATGTATATAATAAGGGACTCAAAGGGAAATAAAGTAAGCCCACTAATGGCATAAAGGGGTCCACATTCCCATACTATAAAAGGGGATTCTTTATTCCTGGTAGGTGGGACATTCCACATTATTATATTCTCTTTGCTCTTTCTCTCTCTACACTCTCTCTTTAGTCACATCAGATTCAAGATTCAATATATTCCCTAGTCATTTATTTTCTCATCATTGGCGCCGTCTGTGGGAATCCGTGATACAAAAAAGGAATCTTTTTCTTTGAAAATCACAATTGAAAAGATGAATAACGAGACTGTCGAGGAGAGGGTCGGGAGAGAAGTAGCCCGAGCTGTTTCGTTATCCGAGGGAGAAGAAGACCCGGATCGGGAGCCATATACTCGGGGTCGGGACAAACGGTCGACCCTCATCATGACCAGAAGACAGCTCCTGGAAGACATTGCCAGGCTGAACGCTGAAAAGGAGCGGGAGTTAGACAAGAAAAGGCTTCGGGAAGGAAAAGGCAAAGAGTCGTTCGTGGATAGCCGCAGCAGAGGCAACCCGGTTGCGGGACACCGCATCGAAGCCCGACCTGTCAGATATTATCGGGAGCCTCGTACCGAGGAGGGGCAGAACGCCAGAGAACAACGGTACCCAGAGGATAACCGCGGTGTTTCCGCCGATTACACCTCGGATGACTCGTCAGGAAGGGAGTACTGACGACGGGAAATGATGAACAAACACGCACAGAAAAATTGTTCCCGACGCCACAAGGAACCCCGATCACCCTCTCCGAAGTACAAAAAAGGTAGCACCGAAAAGCAAACACCAGTGTCATTTGAGAAAGAAATACCCGCCAACAGCAGGGAAGAGCGGGTAGCACTGCCTTAAGTGCAATGACAACCTTCGAACAACCAGAACCAAAGGTATAGAACTAGGAGCCAATTTATCAATCCAGGGGATGAGAGACTTTACGGAGTTCGGACAGAAGGACTCGGAGGCGGAACGTTCGGGTACAGGATGGATTGGAGAGCTTCACCATTGTCCGATGAGATACTAGCGCGGCAACTCCCGAAGAGGTTTAATATTTCCAAATTGGAAAAATATGACGGGAATAAGGACATGGATAAACACTTGGAAGCCTTCAAAAACTTCATGCTGAGTTTCGACAATGACGATAAACTCCTATGTAGGGAATTTTCGATGACATTCCGGGACCGGGCATCGAAGTGGTACAACCGGTTACCACAAGGCTGCATCAAAAACTTTGGGATGTTCTGGACGATGTTTACACAACATTTAGTCGGAAGCAAGAGTTTCCGAGCCAACGGAGACACTATTATGAACTGTAAGCAGAGGCTGGGTAGAGCCTCAGGGAGTATACCAGGCGTTTTATCCACGCTAAAACCGAACTGGACCATTGCAAGGAAAACGTGGTGCTGACCGCGTATCACTTGGGCTTGCTCCTGGGACCAATGAAGCAAGCGGTAACCAAAAAGCAAGCATTCACTTTTTCCGCCCTTCTGGCTCAAATAGAAAAACAAATATTGATCGAAGAAACCGAGGCGCCCGAGCTAGCTGCCCAAATTCAGCAGAGCGCGCAAGCGGCGGTCGTGATAAGACGAGGGACCCAATCCAGCTACGCTCAGGCAGCCCAGCCGGTTAGCACAATACCCCCGACCCAGTCCTTACCTGTCAAGCCTTTGGCTCCCCCGAGCCAAAAAACGAAGCAGACGAGCCAAACGGTTTCACGACCCATATCTAACAAATGGATCCGCCCTGCTTATTTCGCCGACCTGACGGAATGCATATCGTCAATCTACGAAAAAACTAAGAAAAGCGGGATGTATCGAAGGCCCTTTCCAATACCAATGCCTCAGGAACAGAGGAATAACCGTCATTGTCTCTATCACGAGGAAGTGGGGCACGATACCAAGGACTGCATTGCCCTCAAAAACGAAATACAGATGCTCATAGAGCACGGAAACCTCCTGGAATATGTAAAGAAGAAAGCCCAACATAGCATAACTTCGAGAGAAGTCGTGACGATTATGAAGCCTAAAACCGCTATGACCATTTTCGAAGTTACCGACCCTTTTGATGTTTCAATTGAATACCTCGACCCCGAGATGAGACCTTATTTTCAGGCTCACCCTATCATTGTGCGGACGTCATTTCCTTTGAAAAAAGTTCTCCAAAAGGCCGACATTTCAAGTAGAATGAATAAGTGGTCAGTAGAATTGGGAGACTTCGATATTGATTTTGCTCCTCGAACGACAATCAAAGCCCAAGCAGTGGCAGATTTCTTAGTTGAATTTCACTCAGATATGGACGTTAAGCAAACAAGTGATGTGAAAGACAAAAAATTCTGGGTCATCCGGACTAATGGTGGATCAAGTACCATGGGATGTGGTGCTGGGGTATGTTTGACCTCTCCGTACGGTGACAGAATGTATCAAGCTATATGTTTTGCTTTCGGGGTTTCTAATAATGAGTTCGAATATGAAGTTGTTATAGCTGGTTTGAAATTAGCTCTTATTTGTGGAGCCAAAAGGGTCAAATTGATGAGCGATTATTGGCTGCTTATCCATCATGCACAAGGTCAATCCGAAGCCAGAAAGGAGAAGTTGGTTAAATACTTACTTCTTCTTAAAGAAGTGGCACTTAATTTCAAGAGCGTCATCTATGAACACATACCCCGAACATAAAATATACTGGCAGACTCCTTGGCAACCATAGCCTATACTGAGTCATACCCTTGAATTCATGTGCTGGAGTGCCCATCCATTCAAATCAGTCTGGGTAAGGAAGAAGAAAGTTTCGATATACAGATGAAACAGTCTCAAGATTGGAGATTTCCTCTCCTTCAATATCTCTGAGATGACATCTTGCCTCCGGATAAATCAATAGCAAGAAAAGTAAAGTACAAGGCTCGTGGTTTTGTCATCCTAAGAGATATTCTTTATAAGAAGTCTTATAGTAAACCCCTCTTACGATGTTTGAGGGTCGACGAATCTCAAATAGTGCTCTCCGAACTACATGATGGTGAGGGATCAGCTCACTGTGGATTCAGGGCTCTAACAAGAAGAGTTTTGTTAGCTGGGTACTATTGGCCCTCCATAATGCAAGATGCTAAGAAGTTAGTAAGAAGGTGTGACCCATGCTAGAGATATAGCAATGAGATTCATATCCCAGCCATCCCTTTAAAGTCAATTTCTGAGCCAATACCTTTTGCTCGATAGGGGTTGGATTTAGTGGGACCTCTACCCATGGCATCCGGGTGGCGCAGAACAATAATCGTTGCTATTGATTACTTTTCGAAGTGCATCGAAGCAGTTCCATTGGCAGACACAACATCAAAAGTTGTTATAAAATTCATTTTATCCAATATCTGTTGCAGATTTGAAATTCTACAAAAGATAACAACAGACAATGGGCCACAGTTCGACAACAAAGAAATGGAGAGTTTCTGTGCCTCTAGAGGCATACAACATTTCTTCTCTTCTCCTTTCCACCCACAAGCAAATGGTCAGGTCGAAGTGGCTAACAGGACAATATTGTCCGGTCTGAAGAAGAATTTGGAAGGGGCTGCTGGTAAATGGCCTAGTTATTTGCAAGAATTTTTGTGGGCTTACCGCACCACTCTTGGAGCTGCAATACAAGAGTCTCCTTTTGCCTTAGTATATGGAATGGACGCCATTGCTCCCATAGAAGCTACTCTCCTTTCATTTTGAGTTCATAATTTTTCCGAACACGCTAAAGAGGTGGCTATCAGAGGCCAACTTGACTTAATAGAGGAAAGAAGAGTTAAGGATCACCTTAGAGCTGTACACTATCAAGGTTTGATGAGAAGCAGGTTCGCTTCTAAAATTAAGAGAAGAGATTTTCAACCGGGGGATAAGGTGTTGAGAAATGTTTTCTTACACACTAAAGAGAAGCAGTTCGGTAAGTTGGCTCCAACTTGGGAAGGACCATATGTGGTCATTGAAAAGCTTAAGCCTGGGACATACCGGGTCCAAGACAAAGATGGAAGGATTTTGAATCACCCTTGGAATATTGAACACCTCCGGTTGTAATTGGAATAGAAACTATGTAAATATTTACTTGTTTAAAAGTTCATGTAAATATTTGGGGGCATACTCTTTCCTACCCTGGTGGCGCGGCGAGGTTTTAATGAGGTGTCCAGGATTTTTATAAAATTTGATGCCTTCTTAAAAGTCCGGAGTGTTTTTACTTAGTAGTTTCTTGTGAAAATCTTATTCGAACAGACCAGGTTAAATTGAAGGAGTGATGACTACTTAAACATTTTTCATCAGAGAATTTAAACACTCTCACTTTAGAATATTTATCAAAATAACTAAGGGTTGTTTAAACATTAGCCACCAAAATTAAAAAACTATGAAAGAATGCAAGAGTTGTGAAAAATAAAGCTACCCATTAAAACATACGAAGTGCCTTGGCCATCCAAGGACTTTAAATTGTCAAAACAAAAAAGATTTATCCAGTCAAGGACCGGACAAAGTTACAAAAAATGCCTTGGCCATCCAAGGACTTTGGTTCAATCAAAACAAAAGTGAAAAAGATAATTGATACTCTAAGACTGAGCCTTTGAAGATGGCTCAGCGTCACTAGTTTTCTTCTTCTTGAGGTCGTCATTTTCCTCATCTGGACTCTCCCCGGTGTTCTCTTCTTCATCGGATGAGTCACCACTGGAGTAATCATGCTTGCCATTATCAGTCATCGTGTGGAAGGGAAGGTCTTCGTACTCTAGAAAAGTCCATAAATCTCCCAGATTCCTTTTCGGAAATTTCTCATGAAAGAGCAAGACCATGTCTGACTTCACTTTGGCATACTTTTCGTCCTGAGTGTCTATCACTTGGTTGGTATAAGCATCAATCCTAGCTTGGATTTTTGCCTCTTGCTCCCTTAGCAAATCAGCTTTTTCTTGTGCAGCCTTGGGCACCGAGTTCTCGAGCGAGATCTTGTCATTGGTCAAAGTATGAATGACCTTGTCCCTAGCCTTCATCAGAAGAGGAATTCCGGAGAGTCTGGAAGACATGATGTATGCCATAAGGGTGAACCAGGCATTAGGGCTTAGTTGACTTGGGCAAAGCTTTATCAGATGGAAATATCTAACTATTTCTGGGTCCAAGGGGAACCTAAGTCCCTATTTGAATAACTCAGTGTAGAAGACTATCTCATTGAGTTTACAGTCCATGGGCGTCTCCGGATCAATTGGTATCCTTACTTTAACGTTTTTCGGAATCCCCCACTTCGTCCTCATCCGGCCAAGTTCAGTTGTGTGAATGAAAGCGTAATTGATCTTCTGCATGGCTAGCAGATATTTAACACTTACCTTGTGGAAACAAGGCCCCACTTTTCCCACAAGGCACTCTGGCAGGTCTCAATGCTTTAAACACACTTTTTCTTTGCCTTTGCTCTTCTTGGTGATGGCAGTCTCACTTGTTTGCCCGGAGACATCAGTCTCAAAAGGGGATTCTTCGATGCTATCCTCCATTACATCCTCCATTACCGTGAAGGGATTGTCACCTGTTTTTGGGAGAGAAGAGCTAATGGTTGGCTCAGTTGGCCCTCCGGATTGTTGAGCATCCTTTCCTCCTTGTAGTCTAGAGTCCGACTGGGGCTCGGATCCGGAGTTCTCTTTTCGAAGGCTAGAACTGGTTGCCTCCGGACCTGACATATTTTCCTTGGGAATTTTGATGAGTGCTTCTGACCCTGCAGTTTTACTTTTAGCCCCGGATTTCGAAGGCGTGGATTTTGGTTTAGGCTGTGCAGTAGCAGCCTGCCCTTTTACCAAACGACCCCTTCGTCTATCTACTAGATTCTCCGGGGAAATATCAGCGTCTGATCTTATAGCAATGAATGGGGAAGGTTTCCTAAGGCTTGTAACCACCTGTTCTGGTTCAACGACATGCTCTGACTCTTGAACCAATGAGCCTGAAGCGATTGGAGAAAGAATGGGCTGGAATAACATTCTTGGTATAGAACTCTTGGCAGAAGATGAACCCCGATAAGGCTCCGAGGTTGGTGTATCATGCTTGTCAACAGGAGAAACAGGGAGGCTCGCAGCAATGCATTTTTCTCTCTCGACTTTTTGAGCTTTTTCTAACTCCGATAAGTTGAGCCACCCAGCTTTTACTAGGGCGTTTCTTGCTGTGAACATAAACTCACAACAAAAGAAGGGTTTTTTTAGAGGTAAAAGCTTTGAATATTAACAGAGTAGAGATAATGAAGATGATAAAACCGTGAAAAGTGGACTAATTTATACTAAAGGGACAAATGATGCTTTGATACCTAGGAGAATACAAAAAGATAGGTATACTGATTAAATACGGCGCTGATGTCACCAACATTAATTAAGAGGTTACTTTTCGAAACAAGTGGAAGCGCCTTTCTAGGAGGAAAACGGCCGGTGAGGCTAATCAGAGAAGGACATGTGTCCCACTATCTCTGGTAAAACCGCTTAGCTTCCAAGGGTTTCAGTCAGTCCGGATAAAGTCGTTACACATTTTGAAATGTCCAGACGAAGTTATGATTACACTTGAACTCTTTTTTAGGTCTTTTCAGAGGCCTTCGAACATAACCTAAAAAGGGGGCTACTGATGAGTCTGGATTTTCTCACCACTCACTGAGGGAACCGGACAGGGGCAATTCGGACAAAATCCACCCATTGAACCATCCGAACAGGAGTAAATGTATTAAAACTTAAATCACCTCATGACTAAGCTAATTACCTACTTGCTTAAAGATTATTTGGTCATTGAACTCGACCCGAATTCATAAGTTGACCCGAAAGCCCATGCGGCCCACAACTAAGGGTATAAATACCCAACCACTTTCATTAATGAGGGTAATGAACATTTAATACAAACAGGCAGCTCAAGTCTCTTACTACAATCTATACAAACATTAAATACCCTTGAAACACCACAAAACTCTAGACAAAATTACCCTCAGCCGAAAATAAACCACACCAATAATGGATTAGCGACCCATGTCGGATAATTTGACTACATGAGATGTCCCAACTTTTAAAAACAATAATCTCTTTAACAATAGCTTATGCTTTCTGTGTTGAAAAAACTCTTCTTTTTGAAGAATTGGCCTCATTATTTTATCAATTGATATTCATGGAAGATAACAACGAGCTAATCTCGAACACATTGTTAGCGTCCAAGCAAAAACATCTCAATTCCGTTTCAACAAATCTATTAACTTAATCTTGAAATCTTGATTTAAACAATTCCCAATCTTCACTATATGCTCAACACCTATTGTTTATTCAATAGTTTCATCTAATGGATATTTGCATTGAATATATTCCTTAGGGCAATCAACCTCTTTTTTGAATTCATTGCTCCCTTCTACCTGAAAACCCTTCTTCACATTATTTAACTACTGTGTTAATTACTAAACATCTAAAGGTATTGTGTAACACCTCCTCGTTCTCTTTTGGCTTCCTCTTAATATTCTAACTAGATATCATGTAAGGTATTTGAGATATTACCTAAATGTACATTATGTTGCCTCTATCTTATGTAATATGGCCTTTGCATAATCACATTATCCAAACTAGGCACATAAAAAATCATGAAAGGAGTCCTCATAATTTTTTCGATACTATCGTAACCTATGAGAACTAAAAGCTCAATCTCACTGACACATCTTGAAACCTTTTTTTCGTAACTAACTAGTTGTCTATCGCGCGGTTTATATTGAGGTACCTCAATCATCTAACTGTAACAACTTTTAGTGATGAAATTAGTTAATCTTCGACTGTCTATCAATACCTAGGAAACTATCACTCCTCATATATCTAAATCAATTATCTATGCATCATCATGTGTCTAATCATCATACTTAAATGTCGAATCTACAACTAGCTTTCAACAATGATCATATGATGATTCTTCGTTCAGATGTACATTTAAATTTCTTTTGTGCTTTTTCATTGTAGCTAGGTTGGTTCCTGACATAATCAAAGATAGTGAACAAATTTTGATGATTTCCTTTATCCTCTCTTATTTTCTCAATCTCTTCATCTTTTGGTTCTTCTTTGTTTATATCTTTATTTATTTCTCCTTATTTACTATTAACAAATTAAACTAGATCACCACTTTCAATTAGTCTTTGATTTTAATATCGTAAATACCAACAATCAATGGTAGAAGAGTTGATGAGGCTTAAAACCCTTGGTTTATTATCGACTAGCATTTACACAAAAGAGCCCTTTGAATTAAGCTCTTCGGAAGTCGTTATCTCTAGGAAAAAAAGGAGTAGAAGCCTTGAGTTATATGGATGAAGGGGAAGCGCGAGGAGCAAGACTAACGACGACTAGTTTCAGAATAATGGCGAGCATTGTTTTTCTTTTGAAAAAGAAGGTAGGTTTTAGTCGGAGCTGCGTGCGGTTTCTTTCTAGGGCCATTTGGGTGAAGCGACAACGATGGTTTAAAATAATGTCCAGTAGGTCTAAGAGAAGTTCTCGTAGGTTTCAGCCTATTATATTTTGGTTTTGTATGTTTCGGACTTCATAAATTAATGAACCTAGTCGCGAGCCTGATGAATTTTAATACTGCTGAATTAAGCTCAACTATCAGTGAGGTTTATTTAATTTATTCTACGTGATTCGGTTATACTCTATTAATAGTATGTATTTTTTATAATGACAAGGTAACAATTGGATATGATACATGTAACAAGAAAGTAAATAGACAATGTTTATAAAAGAAGATAAGAAGAGGAACCTAAAGAAGACATTCGAAGAAAGACACCAAAAATATATTAGACGAGGATGATAAAAAAATAATAGACGAGAGTCGCGAAGAATTTTCTAGACAAAGGTTAGAAAGAGAATATTAGACGAGGGTTACAAGAGAGGATAAGACGAGGGATGCTAGAAAAGGATTAGAGGAGCTTCATTAAAAAGTTGTTAGACGAAGCTCGTGAAGAAATTTTCAGACGGAAATTATTAAAAAAATGATAGACGAGGGTCGTAAAACACTTAAAGAGAAGATGAAGTAGTATAAATAAAAACTCAATTCTCTATTTTGAGACTAAACAAGTAGAAATGAAAAAATATTTATTATCATTAAATAACATTTTTTATTATTATTGAGTATTATTTTGGCTTTAGATTTGAAAAGCAATCTCCCTTGTCACTACCAATAATAAGAGAAGTGTTGGTTCAGAGTGTCTATGAACCAAGTTTTAACTACAAATTACAATATATTTATCCTAATCCTTAGGATACATTCACATAATTACACACATCTAAGTATAATTGTATTGGGAGGAGATGGGCTCCAAGAACTGAGAGGGTAGGAAAACAGGAGAAATCAAGTTTTGAATGATCAACTCGATCATGGATCTTCATTCAGCGGAAGAATTTCCTGTTCTTCAGTCCGTTAGAAATCATATTCAACAACCAAGTAAGAAATTTGCAGATTTATTCAATCCGGTGGAAGAATTTACAACGTGAATCCTGAAAATGTGAAGAAGACAGAGCATCATTTTTCTATTCAATATAGTGATCAGGTGAAACAATCGCTCATCAAGAAATCAAGAACTACTTTAATTGGCAAGTTCAGCAACGGAATTCCGAAAAAAAGAAACTAGAAAGCTTTTTAGCAATATTGAAATTCAAGGGATCGTATAGTTTCGAAGTTTGGGATTCGCATCACATTTTTTTCGAGTTTGAATTGAAAGAAGATATTTCAAGATTCTGGGCACGAAATGTTTGGAAATTCGATGATATAGTCATGCGAATCTTGAGATGGAATCAGAATTTCAACAAAAAAGTTGAAGATCCAACTGTTTTAACCTGAGTTTGTTTCGAAAGCTTGCCAGAATGCTTGTATGATTCCGGTTTGATACATGATATTTCTTCTGTCATTTGTCCAACCTACAAAGTTGTTGTTCCACATAGGAATCGGGCACATACTAATGCATGTTACGCTCAAGTGGAGGTGGATATTTCTAAAACACTGCAAAGAAAACTGTGGATTGGCTTTGGAAGTAATGATGGTTACCGGGTAACCATTAGTTATAAAAATGTGACTGCGTATTGTCATGATTGTTATCACATAGGGCATTGTCAATCTGAGTGCAAGAAATCAACAAAGAAGGTGGAAGGTTCTGATTCGGTTCAAGAAAATAGCAAGAATGATGCTACGAATGAATAGCATGAGGAGATTAGAAAAGGGCCTTATGTTGACACTACTATATCAAGGAACATTGTTAAGGTATATAGAAGAAAACTTAAGTCAATTGTTACCCAAAAGGATCCAAAAGAGGGAAATATTGAAAGTAACATTGATGTTAATCAAATAGATTCTACACAAGTTCAAATGGACAAAAATATACAACAGAATCTTGAATATGTTCAATATGTTTCACAAGAAAAAAGCAAAAAAGTTATAAATGCTATTAATAGGATTGATGAAGATCAATATAGCTCTCCTGATCCCAATATTGGTAGTTGCTCCCCTACTCCAAGGCTTTCTCCACAGCAAAGTTTTGATGAAATCATACCATCCAAATTGAATGCTGCAAAAAGAAAAAGATCCAAAGACAAGTTAACCATCAAGTCTCTCAGTGCAAGAGGCAAAGTTCATAAATCCTACTTTGAAAATGATCAGAGTGATTAGTTGGAACACAAGGGGTGTGAATAACAAGCACACCTTGAGAAGACTTAAATCTATGTTTTAATTTGGAGTATATCAAGGTGCTTATTATTCAGGAACCTATGTCAAAGGGTGATAAGATTAGATCTGTTGCTGAGGTGCTTCGTTTTAGCAACTATGCTGCTAATGTGTCTGATAAGATGTGGATTTTTTGGGTGCCTAGTATTAATATCAACATTGTCCTTAATGTTGATCAATGTATCCACATGGATATGGAGTACCCTGGTATTATTGATAAAGTTTATTTAACAACTGTTTATACAAAATGCAGTCGAATTTTAAGGTTAGAGCTTTGAGATTGTCTTGAAACTATCTGTGACAATGAAAAACCCTGGATGTGTGTGGGGGATTTCAATACTATCTCTGCTCATGATGAGCAATTGGGTTGTACTTCCTCCCGTCAAGCTAGTATGGATAACTTTAATGATGCAATAAGAAGATGTAACTTGAATGGTTCTGGATACTGTGGTTCGAAGTTTACTTGGACTAGAAGTAACAAGTGGAGAAGGCTTGATCGTGCTTTAATCAATGATAAATGGATGTCTACATTCACTGATACTCAGGTTTTTTCACATGGTCAGAACTTGTTCTGACCATGCTCCTCTTCTTATCAATGCTAATACTCTTAATTCTAGTTATCTATTCACAGGAAAAAGAATTTTAGGTTCTTAAACTTTTGGTGTAATGATGATTCCATTTTAAGTATTGTTGAGCAGGATTGGAATCATCCTCTTGATAGTCATCCTAGCAACACTTTCTGGTATAAGCTTAGAAGGCTTAAAGGCTGCCTTAAGCTTTGGAACAAAGACAAGTTTGGTAATTTTTTTGACAGTGTCAAGGAAGCTGAATGTAAGGTTAAAGCTTTGGAGGTTCTTCATTACACTAATAATAACCATGAGTCTGCTGCTAACTTCGCTATGTCTAATGGTATGTATCTTAAAGCACTAAGAAATGAAGATTATTTTCTTAGACATAAATGTTTCAATAGTTATCTTCATGAAGGTGATGGTAACTCTTAAATGTTCTATAATTATATTGCTAAGAAAAAAAATGAAAAATGAGATTAAGAGTATTAGAGATGGGGATACCTGGATTACTGATAAGAAGGAGATAGGTATTTCTGCTACTACTTACTTCAAAAGCATTCTAACATCTGATTCTTACAAAAGCATTGTAGAGGAGAACAGGTTGCTTGACAGCAAGAGCTTTGATTGCATCCCTTCCATTGTATCGATTGAGGACAACAATATGTTGCTCAGAAATGTCACAGAAGATGAAATTTGGATCATCATAAGCAATATGAAGAAAGATAGCTCTCCGGGTATTGATGGTTTTAATCTTTTTTTCTTTAAGCACTGTTGGCATATTATTATAAGGGATCTATGCAATGCATTTAACTCCTATATTCATGGCAATACTATCCCTACTGGCCTATTTGCAACTGGCATTTTCCTTATCCCTAAGGTTTCTAACCCTACTTAGTGGAATAGTTACAAGCCTATTGGTCTGTGTACTTTCATTAATAGGGTTTTTTCTGCTCTTATAAATCATAGACTGTCAAATATCCTCCCTAAGATAGTTTCTAATTCTCAGTCTGCCTTTATAAAGAATAGACTTATTCAGGATAACATCTTATTGGCTAAAAAGTTACTCTTTGACATTAACAAGAAGCCCAAAAAAGGCAATACTATTGTGCAGTTGGATATGTCGAAAGCTTTCGATAGAATTTCCCATTTCTTTATCCTTAAAGTTCTTCATTCTTTTGGTTTTAGTTTAAAAATGGTTGAGCTTATTAAGAAAATGATCTCTGATGTTCATGTTTCCATGCTTATAAATGGAGAAACTGTGGATTACTTTAAAATGAAAAGGGGTTTAAGGCAAGGAGATCATCTTTCTCCTTGCCTGTTTATTTAAGTATCTTGTTTAATTCTAACCCTTCAATGTGCTATGCCTCTAGATGTTCTTTTATCATTCCTTGCATTATGTTTGCAGATGACATTTTGATCTTTACTAATAGTGCTCCCAATTCAATTGATATTCTTAGTGGCTATCTTGATCTTTATCAACTCACTTCTGGTCAAGCTATTAATAAAAGCAAAACTAAGCTTATAGTCTCTCTTAAGTCTAACTCTGCTAAAGTACATAATCTTAAGCTGCAAACTGGTTTTGAGGTGGATTTTCTTCCTCTTTATCACCTGGGTGTTACTATATCTAATAACAACAAAGCTAAAATATACAAGCCCATTTTGAACAAAATCAATGATAAAATCACTTATTGGGACAATAAGCTTCTATCATATGGTGGCAGGTTATCCTTAATTACTAATGTTCTTTTACCTATTGTCTATTATTGGGTTCAATGCTGTGAATTTCCTAGAAATATCATTAGTAAGATTGAGCAGACTCTAAACAGATTTTTATGGAAAACTAAGCATGATCAGAAGACTATACACTGGTCCTCTTGGCATTTCATTTGTAAGCCTTTTGGGGAATGAGGTTTAAATGTCAGAAAACTTCTTGACATTCAAAACTCTTTCTCCCAAAAGCTCTGGTACAAGTTTAGAATGAATGACTATCTTTGGTCCAATGTTATGAATGACATTTATTGTAAAAATACTTATCCATTATACACTAACATAAAGGGCTCTTTAGTTTGGAAAAGATTATGTAGCATTAGACAGCAAGCTGATATGAACATTACCTGGATTCTTGGTAGAGGTAACGTAGATTTCTGGAAGGATTCTTGGCACAGCCTACCTGCCATTGCAACTGAGAAGAAGTTAAATTGGTATATCGATGTTAAAGTTAAAACATTTTGGCACAACAACTCTTGGTGTTTAAATGATGTGCAGGATAACATTGATACTGATAGAATGCTAAAGATCAACACAACTCAAATAACTGATAAGGAGGATGCTATCTACTGGAGGCTTTCTGCAGATGGGCAATTCAACTTTAAGCAAACCTGAGAGAATATAAGAGAAAATCATAACTACTCAAGCCTTTACAAGAAGATCTGGAACTCATAAATTCCCAGGAAGTTCTCATTCATGACATGGAAACTAATGCATAACTTTATTGCCCTTGATACTATCATGATGAAGAAGCATATTAGCATGGCTTCTAAGTGTGTTTTTTGCGATAATTGTGAGGAAAAGAATCATTTGTTTGTTAATTTCTCTTTTGCTTGGCCGCTTTGGAATTGGTTTGCCTGTGTTTTTAAAATCAAAATCAAAATATCTATGGTCCTAACTCATCTCCTAAGATGTGTTATTTATTTTAGTGTAATTGGATCGACTAGTCGATCAATTTAATCATGATATATTATCTAACAAGTCGTAGAGTGCGGAGTGCACGCTTGTTAGATTATATCACGATTAGCGGGGTCAAGGGGCGGAGCCCCTTGCGGGGTCCAAGGGTCGAGCTGACAGGTCAGCTTGGAAAAATTTTATTTTAGTTAAATCGGCTATTGTTGCAAGTCAACAGAATTTCGAAATTGAAAATTTGACCGTTTTATTCAAATTTTAAATTATAGCCGTTTTATTACAAAACCAGTTAAGATACCCTAAGTGCCCTAACTTCTAAACTGTTTTTGGTTGGTCGAATTTATAAATATGGGTTCTGTTGAAAAGAAGATGACATCATTTTCATCCTCTCTGTTCAAAGTATATATCTCTGATTTTATCCAATTGAAATTTTTGGAGAACCCCAAAAATATTTCAATAAGAAATTGTTTACAAGACTTCAGAGATTATCCGGAAACGAAACACTATTTTCTACATTTTATTGAAATATTCTGGTCTTGTTGATGAAGATAGAGATGATGAACGAAGGAGAATCTGCGAAGGAGATGACAAGTAAATTCGCTAAGTTGGACAAGTTCGAAGGACATGATTTCAGACGATGGCAGAAAAAGATGCATTTTATGTTGACTACACTCAAGGTTGTGTATGTCTTGAGTACCCCCTGGCCAGAGATCACCGAGAATGAAACATTGGAACAAACGAGGAGGCGCAACAAGTGGGAAAATGATGACTACATTTGTCGAGGCCATATATTAAACGGTATGTCTGATACTTTGTTTGATGTATACCAAAATGTCGAATCTGCAAAAGAATTATGAGATTCTATAGAATTAAAATACATGGCAGAAGATGCTTCTAGTAGGAAGTTCCTGGTTAGTAATTTTATAAATTACAAAATGGTTGACTCTAGACCTGTAATGGAACAGTATAATGAACTACTAAGAATTCTGGGTCAATTTGTTCAACACAATATGAAAATGGACGAATGTATTTTGGTTTCTTCTGTTATTGACAAATTGCCTCCTTCGTGGAAGGATTTTAAACACACACTGAAACACAACAAGGAAGAAATGACTCTAGTCGAACTTGGTAGTCATTTTAAGATTGAAGAGTCTCTAAGGGCTCAAGATGAATTAAGTAATCCCAAGGGTAAAAACCAAGTGGGAAACACATCTGTAAATATGGCTGAAAGCAGCGGATTCTTTAAGAATGGAAATACAGATAAGGGGAATAAACTAAAGTTTAAAGGAAACAACAAAAACAGTAATTTTAATAGCAAAAAAGCCTAAAATAGCATGCTGGAAATGTGGCAAACCTGGTCACTTTAGAAGGGATTTTCGAGTTGGAAAAGGCAAAAATAATGTTGGTCCAAGTGGGAACAATGCTGGTTCAAGTGGACACAATGCTGGTTCAAGTGGATCTAAGGATCCTGAAAAGCAACAAGGTCAGATTTTATTTCAGAATTCTAATTCTGGTCAAAATTATATATCTCTAATATCTGAAGCATTTTATGTGCAGGATGATGATGTTGCTTGGTGGGTTGATTCGGGAGCAACAAGTTATGTATGTAAAGATCTTCGATGGTTTAGTAATTTTCAACCGATTGAAGATGGACCTTCACTTAACATGGGAAATGTTGCTACCGAACCAATCAAAGGACTAGGAAATGTTAAATTACTATTTACTTCTGGAAAGTACATATTATTGAACAATGTATTGTATGTTCCTGGGATTCGAAAGAATCTTTTGTCTGGTGTTGTTTTAAACAATTGTGGTTTCAAACAAGTGTACGAAAGTGGCAAATATGTTTTGTCAAAACATGGTGTATTTATGGGATTCGGATATTTATGTAATGGTATGTTTATGTTAAATATTAATGTTTCGTTCGAAAATGATTCTGTTTGCATGACTTCTACTAGTGTGTGTAGAAATATAAATAAAACAGAATTATGGCATGCTTTATTTGGACATGTTCATTATGAAAGAATAAAAGACATGTCTAAAATGAGCCTTATTCCTCATGTTGATGCAAATAATGAAAAAAGTAAAACTTGCATGTTAACTAAGATAACTAGAAAACCTTTCAATAATGTTAACCGAGTTTCCAAAATATTGGAACTAGTACAGAGTGATTTATGTGATTTCCATGCTACACCTTCATTAGGAAATAAAAAGTATGTTATTACTTTTATTGATGATGCATCTAGATATTGCTACATTTATTTGTTGCATGCTAAAAATGAAGCTCTTGATAAGTTTAAAATCTATAAGGAAGAAGTTGAGCTATATAAGAATGATTTGATTAAAAATCTACGTACGGATAGAGGAGGTGAATATTATGATCCTATATATTTTCAGTCTACGGGTATAATTCATCAAACCACGGCTCCTTATACACCACAACAAAATGGTATAGCTGAAAGGAAGAATAGGACTTTCAAAGAAATGGTTAATTCCATATTGTCCTATTCGGGTTTGAGTGAAGGATTCTGGGGTGAGGCTATGTTAAAAGCCTGTTATTTATTGAATCGTGTTCCTACTAAAAGGAATAAGATGACCCCGTATGAGCTTTGGTTTAAGAAGCCTCCAACACTAAATTATCTGAGAGTTTGGGGTTGTAGAGCTGTTGTAAGACTAACTGAACCTAAAAGGAAAAATTTGGGTGAAAGAGGTATAAATTGTATCTTCATTGGGTATGCTGAGCATTCCATTGCATATAGGTTCTATGTGTTAGAATCTAATGACTATGTGTCGGTGAACACAGTTATCGAGTCAAGAGATGCACTATTTGATGAAGAGAGATTTACTTCTATACCTAGACCTAGAGATTTGATTCAAAACTCTTTGAATAGGAACTCAAGTGAAATTGAAAATATATCAAGTGGTACCAATTGTGTACCTGGACCTTCTGAACCAAGGAGAAGTACTAGAGCCAGAAAAGCTAAGTCGTACGGATCTGATTTTCAACTATATTTAGTTGAAGGGTCAAGAGATAAGATTGACTATCAATATCAATACTGTTTTGTTATTGAAGATGATCCAAGGACTTTTAGTGATGCTATGGCATCAAGGGATGATGCATTCTGGAAAGAAGCTATCCAGGATGAAATAGAGTCTATCATGCATAATAATACATGGGAGTTGGCTGATTTACCTCCTGGGTGCAAATCATTGGGAAATAGATGGATATTTAAACGAAAAATGAAAGTAGATGGTACTATTGAAAGGTATAAAGCTAGATTGGTTATCCAGGGATTTAGACAAAGAGAAGGCATTGACTTCTTTGATACTTATGCTCCGGTTGCTAGGATTTCCACTATTAGATTGTTGATTGCACTTGCATCTGTATACAATCTTGTAATTCATCAAATGGATGTTAAAACAGCATTCTTGAATGGTGATTTGGATGAGGAGATTTATATGAAACAACCGGAAGGGTTTGTGATGCCTGGTTGTGAAAACAAGGTATGTAAGTTGAAAAAGTCTTTGTATGGTTTGAAACAAGCACCAAAAGATTGGCATCAAAAATTTGATAATGTGATATTGTCTAATGGATTTATTCTTAACCAAGCAGACAAGTGTGTATATAGCAAATTTGATAATTCTGGTAAAAGAGTTATGATTTGTCTATATGTGGATGATATATTGATTTTTGGTACTGACCAAAATCAGGTTAATGAAACGAAGAATTTTTTATCATCTAACTTTGAGATGAAGGATTTGGGGGAAGCTGAAATGATTCTTGGTATAAGAATCAAGCGAAAGAACAATAGTATATCGATTTCTCAATCTCACTATATTGAGAAGATATTAAATAAATTTAATTTTAAAGATTGTTCTCCGGTAAGCACACCTATAGATCCTAGTCTTAAGCTTCTACCTAATAAAGGTATTGCTGTATCTCAACTTGAATACTCGAGAGCCATCGGGTGTCTTATGTATGCCATGACTAGCACTAGGCCGGATATTGCCTTTGCTGTTCGAAAACTTAGTAGGTATACTAACAATCCTAGTTCGCATCATTGGCAAGCTTTAAATCGAGTATTCAAGTATTTGAAAGGAACCATGAATTATGGTTTAACTTATACCGGATTTCCTTCTGTACTTGAAGGATATTCAGACGCGAGTTATATTTCCAATATGGAAGATCATTCTTCCACAAGTGGATGGGTATTTCTACTTGGGGGAGGTGTTATCTCTTGGGCGTCTAAGAAACAAAATTGTATTACTGATTCAACAATGGAATCAGAGTTTGTGGCATTAGCAGCAGCGAGTAAAGAAGCTGAGTGGCTAAGAAATTTAATGTATGAAATTCCGTTGTGGCCCAAACCGATATCACCTATATCTATCAGATGTGATAGTGAGGCTGCCTTGGCCAATGTTTATAGACAAGTTTACAAAGGCACGTCTAGACACTTAGGTGTTAGACACATTATGATTCGTGAGCGTATCACGCATGATGTTATTTCAGTAGAGTTTGTGAGAACTCAATATAACTTAGCCGATCATTTAACCAATGGGTTAAATAGAGATCTTGTGCACAAATCGGCTATTGGGATGGGATTAAAGTCCATTTGAAATCTCTCATGTTGAGATACCCGATTCCCATCTAATATGACATTAGGTGTTGAATTCAATGTGGAAAGATTAACATCAAGATATTGGAACACATTTGTATATCATCCCAAGGTATGTGTTCAGAACTACAAGTTGTGAAGGTTGAAGATTATCTTCTTAATGGCTCTTTTGAAAAATTGCATATGCAGGTGCAAGATGAAAAGAACTACCTATTTGAGCATGAAGTTTAGCCGCTTCAAGAAGCTAGGACTTGGCTTTGATATGCTTAAGAAGGATAAGGACACAAGGCTAGTAAAATTTAGTGTCAAGTAAGAACAAGTGAGAATGCAAATTTATGTGTATATTATCTTCATGTATTCATTGTGAATAGTAAAGGTTCAATCCTTAGTGATACCTTGATATTCGAATATTTGGAATGTGTAATATATTAATGTGAAATTCAATCGTTACGATATTTTATTTATGCATAAATTTGATATTTGATATGATTGTGTTTAGTAGATCATGAATTACACTAAAATGGGGGAAGATTGTTATTTATTTTAGTGTAATTGGATCGACTAGTCGACCAATTTAATCATGATATATTATCTAACAAGTCATAGAGTGCGGAGTGCACGCTTGTTAGATTATATCACGATTAGCGGGGTCAAGGGGCGGAGCCCCTTACGGGGTCCAAGGGTCGAGCTGACAGGTCAGCTTGGAAAAATTTTATTTTGGTTAAATCGGCTATTGTTGCAAGTCAACAGAATTTCGAAATTGAAAATTTGACCGTTTTATTCAAATTTTAAATTATAGCCGTTTTATTACAAAACCAGTTAAGATACCCTAACTGCCCTAACTTCCAAACTGTTTTTGGTTGGTCGAATTTATAAATATGGGTTCTGTTGAAAAGAAGATGACATCATTTTCATCCTCTCTGTTCAAAGTATATATCTCTGATTTTATCCAATTGAAATTTTCGGAGAACCCCAAAAATATTTCAATAAGAAATTGTTTACAAGACTTCAGAGATTATCCGGAAACGAAACACTATTTTCTACAAGATGCTGGTTTTGGTTTTCAAAAACTAAGTTTCATGTTTCTCACCTTATTCCTCAAGTTATATGTTGGATGGTTTGGAAAGTTAGAAACTCCATTAAGCACAAGGGTGTTTATATAAGTGTTAACAGGGCTATTGATAACATTATTAACATTGTTAAAGGTGTAGAAGTTAATGGTAATCTTAGCTACAAGCATTGGTCGAAAGCTCATGAGGCTGGTGTGATCTTAGGATGTCGATCTATTGAAAAGAAAAGCATACCTCAATATCTTAGATGGATTCCTCTTGTCCATTCTCGCCTTAAAATGAATGTTGACGCTTCTTGTGCTTTCCATGGGGAGGCTGCTTCTGGTGTTCTGTTCAGGAACAGTGATGGAGACATAATGCAAGACAACGGTAATCTAATTGGTAAAGTACCTCATCTTCAAGCTGAAACTTTAGCTATGTTGCATGGCCTGATTATTTGTTTCAAGAATAATTGGAAGCACGTTGAAATCGAGTCTGATTCACTTGTTCTTATTAAGCAACTTACCAATAACACAAGAACTGATTTTGAGGATCATAATCTTAGCTATTGCCGTAATCTCTAGGATAAAAATATGAGCCTCAAGCATATTTCAAGGGTCCAGAATAAGGCAGCTGATTGGCTTGCCAAATGGACCCTTAAGTGCAAACAAAAACAGCTCTTTTATCAGCATAATGCACCATCTGCTTTTCTTGCAATTGCTTTTCTTGAGAGCTTAAACTTAGGGTATATTGTTTACTGAGCATCGGTACTGCTAGATTTTGGTTTTGGTTTGGCAGATTGGATTGGTGTTGCTATGAATGGAAGTGGTGGAGACAAGGATTCGCAGTTGTTGTTGAAGTTTAATATAGAATGATGCTGAGGAGTCAAAGAATTGGAGTTGATGAAGGAGATTTCATTGAAATGAAGATGAGGAGCCTAAGACGTTATGATGAGCATGGAATTGAGGAGTTCTTTGTGTTTGAGTAATGAAGAGGAGTAATGAGCTGCTCTTGGGAATTGAAGTCTGTTCAAGTTTGAATTTTGGTTCTATTTGGCTAGGCGGGAGATTTCTAGCGCCTTTTTTTTAGATTGTAATATTGGGTTTATTTCATTATGACCCTTAATTTTTGTAAATCTTTCAATTATCAATAAAGTTGTTTTTTTATTAAAACAAAATATTTATCCTATTTACCATTCGAGATATCCACCAGTAAGTTTTAAATTTTGTTAAATGTTTATTTTTGTTAAAATATGTGTGGGTCGAATGATCCATTACGACAGAAGAATGTGAATAACTTTATTACCAGGAGCAGTATATCAATCACTCTATTATAAAATTGATTGTGTCTAACGCAACATTAAAAAAAAATACAAATTTGAAATGAAATGAAAGACAGAATAATAAAAATATGTTTTAAATTTTTAAAATGAAATAAAAATAAATAAAAATAAAACATGAAATCTTTGAATTTCACTATAAATGTCTAAATTATAGTGGCCCGTTCAACCTTTTTAGAAACAGGTATCGAATGACACCAAAAAGGGATGACCCTGGTTGTAGTCATGCTGGAATTAGGGCCAACCTTAAAAAGCAGACAGGTGTGAGATGGACACTAATGAGTAAGATATAACAAATAAACAAAAATTGATAAAATCATATTAATCAATTAAATATAATAAAAAATATAAAAAATATAATAACATTGATGACAAGATTATATAACCTTCTTAATGAGTAAAGATATTACAAATCTTCAAAAAAAAATACAAGATTATACAAGATATTAATCAATTAAATATAATAACATTGGTGACAAGATTATATAACGTAACAGTATTCATAATGATATTATTTGATATTAATATCAAGTATTCCAGAAAAAAAGTTACAAGAAGATGGTCGCTGCTTGATAAATAGAATCAGGTGCCTTAGGTTTTGAAGCAAAGAAGAAAGAAAAGGAATTTATAGGTTTTCTCTCGTTCTCCCACACTTCAAGAATCTCCATTTCTCTCTACAACTCCACTATGAGTAATGACAGGGAAAGTTTCAATCTTGCTGATCTCAGTGCTGCTCTTAACAACGGGGATCGAGCAGGTCTTGTTAACGCTCTTAAGAATCTCGCTGGGAAACACACTGATGTTCTTGAGAGTCTCACTCCCAAAGTCCGTAAGCGTGTTGAGGTCCTCAGAGAGATTCAGGATCAACACGATGAGTTAGAAGCTAAGTTTTTCGAGGAGAGAGCAGCACTGGAGGCTAAATATCAAGAGTTGTATCAGCCTCTATATACCAAGCGATATGATATCGTGAATGGTGTTGTTGAAGTTGAAGGAGCTCCAGCCGATGAGAAAGCTGGTGAAGATGCAGAAAAAGGAGTTCCACGCTTCTGGCTTGCTGCTATGAAAAACAATGAAGTGCTAGCTGAGGAGATCACTAAGCGTGACGAAGGAGCTCTCTTGTATCTCAAGGATATTAAGTGGAACAGAATTGAAGAGCCCAAGGGGTTCAAGCTTGAATTTTTCTTCGATACCAATCCCTTCTTCAGAAACACTGTTTTGACAAAATCTTATCATATGATTGATGAAGATGAGGATGAGTCCATTGTTGAGAAGGCTACTGGAACTGAGATCGAGTAGTATCCTGGGAATTGCTTGACGCAGAAGATTGTTAAGAAGAAGCCTAAGAAGGGATCCGAGAATGCCGAACCAATAACTAAAACAAAAAGTTGTGAAAGCTTCTTTAACTTCTTTTCTCCTCCTCAAGAACCCGATGAGGATGAGGATATCGATGAAGATACTGTCGAGGAGCTTCAAAATCAAATGGAACAAGATTATGACATTGGGTTTATTATCCGTGACGAAATTATCCCTCACGCTGTTTCCTGGTTCACGGGTGAGGCTAATGAAGGAGATGATCTTGAGTTAGACCATGCCAAGGATGCTGAGGATGTTGAAGACGATGAGGATGACGAAGATGACGAGCATGATGATGAAGAAGAAGAGAAAACCAAGAAGAAGACACCAGCTGAACACAAGTAGTAGTAAGAAGAAGAGAGGGGTTTGGATTGATGATCCCCTTGAATAAAGGGTTTGCAGTTTTGGGCTTGGGCGTCTTTATATTCATTTAATTTTACTTTTGGTTTTAATCACATGATGACAAGTGATGGTTTGGATGAGTATTCTATTACATCTCCTATTGTTAGGTCACTTTGTCTTTTTCGTAAGTTATGGACAATACACTTCTAAAAACACTTTTTTAATATATGAAATCTTTTGGTTATCTTATAAAAAAAATTGCGAAAGGGTTAGGTTTTAGCTTATATCTTCTAACATGGTATCAAAGTTACCTTGTTTTTTTATTCAGTTTTCACACGTAAATAGACTGCCTAGTGGTCCAGCGTCTCACTTTGAGTGTGAAGAGATCCTGTATTTCTAACAATTTTCTTTTCTAAAAACGTTTTCTAAAAAATGTTAGATTTATGTCGTATCAGAATTGTTCTTAAATTGTTTGTTTATTGGCTAGGTAATGAATCCGACATCTGCCATTGTAGAAAATATATCTCTTTCAATCATATACTCCAAACTAGGGTCTACTTGTCTCATGATCTTGCAATGAAACGACTTAGAATGTCTAGACTGCGTGTCAAAATCTAAAGCCCTATAGTACTTTACGATACTGCAAAATGTCAATATTAATAATAACTTCGATAGTAATATTTGTAGGAGACTTACGATTTAGGATATGTGCTGATAAAGCTCCAAATTTTAAAGGGCTAGGCTAAAATGAGAATCCAAATCTTTATAGTGAGATTTCTAATTCAAAAAATTTCTGCAATTGTGAAATTACCAAATTGCCCCCACATATAAAAGCACTAATTTTTCCACCCACTCACTTCTCTCTCTTTTCATCCTCTCTTTCCTACCAAAACTCTCTCCAAAATTCAAACAAACACCCACAAACATTTAATTTCTGCAAACTCCCACAAACATTTAATACACATTAATTATATAAAGCTAAACCCAATTACTCCGAGCATGGATTTAAGCGACTTAAATGACGATTGGAGCTGCAACGCTGATGATTTCCTTTCGGAAGAGGAGGAGCCGCTTACTGATCACTTGGAGAGCGTTGCCGATGTAAAAATCTAGATTTTTTCAACACAGTACGAAATTTCGCAAAATCGTGCCTTCGAATGTACACTTCCACGCAAGAACATGCGTGGAAGATGACAAATCTTCGCATAAACATGCGAAGATTTTGTTCAATCTTCGCACAATCATGCGGAGATTTGGCAAAATCGTTGCAATTACGATTTTGCCAAATCTTTGCATAAAAATTCGAATATTTGGCAAAATTGGTTTTACATGCCTTTTTGGTTAGACTTTGGGTTCTTCTTGGTTTTACATGTTTTTTTGGTTCAATATTGGGTTTGTCTTGGTTTTACATGCATTTTTTTGTTGAATATGGGGTTTGTCTTTATTATTTGACTTGTAAATACATGTTTGTGTTTGTGTAGGATGCCGCCGAAGCACCATGTCACATGGCGGATTATAGTCAAATATTTAAGACGGATAAATTCTTAACGAAGGCGGAATTGATCGAATGAGTTGACAAAGAGAGCAAGAGTATAAGGTTTATTGTCGTGGTAGATAAAGATGACGATGGTAGTAAAAACGGTAAAACACCGCGGTTATATTTTAAGTGCGAGAGGCACGGTGTTTACAAACCGAGGCCTAAACCGGGGATTGTGAAGAAACGACGAGATTGTTCATCCAAAAAATGCGGATGTCCGTTCATGCTTAGGGGCAATCTGGTGTTAGAAGAACCCGGCTATTGGAAATTGGTAGTTATAATTGGAAAACACAACCACCAACCCTTCTTGCATTTGGATGGTCATTCACGGGCTGCGAGGTTAAAGGCGGAAGAGGAGGAGTATGTTTGCAAACTCACAACAATCGGTTCTCGGCCAAGAGATATATACCGTGGATTGAAGTTAAGAGATCCGGAAAATGTATCTAGTATGCGTACCATCTACAACATGAGGCACAAACACCAATTGGTTGATAAAGCGGGCAAATCCCAAATGCAATACTTGTTTGGTAAGTTAAAGGAGCACGAGTACTATGTTTGGGAGCGCACAAACAAAGAAACCGACGAAATCCTAGAGTTGTTTTTCGCACATCCCACGAGCATCGATTTGTTGCGCACTTTTCCTCAAGTGCTTATAATGGATAGCACGTACAAGACTACAAGGTATAAACTTCCTTTGCTAGAAATAGTTGGCCAAACTTCGACGAAAAAGACCTTTTGTATAGCTTTTGTTTTTATGAGCTCGGAGAAAGAAGAGAACTACACGTGGGCAATGAGCGTTCTAAGGAGAGTGTTGTTGACCAACATGTGCGCATTACCAAATATTATCGTCACGGATAGGGAGTTGGCTTTAATGAACGCTATCGATGAGGTCTTCCCGGATGCAACTCATTTGTTATGCACTTGGCATATAAACAGGAACATTTGCTCATACTCTAAGAAAGTGTTGCCCAAAGCGGACATGGGGGAGGAGTTCTTAGAGTTTTATGTCGCGGTTCAACATTCGGCGACGATCGAAGAGTATAAAAAAAACCTTACCGACCTTCACAAAGCCTACGCATCTTGTCCTAAGGTTCTCGAGTACTTGATGAAACAATGGATAGACCCTTACGGACACAAATTCCTTAATGTCTACACTAACAAGATTAAACATTTGGGGAACCACACTAGCAACCGGTGAGTTATATTATCATTGATTTACATTACTATGTTTAACTAGTTGTTAGACCTGTAACTAATCTAAGTTTATGGTTTAGGGCGGAGAGTGCTCACTCTAGTCTAAAACGGGCTATCGGCACAAGCCTATGCACTTTTGAGCAATTTTGGGATAAAGTTCATGCGTTGCTTCGCATTCAACACTCTACCATCTTCGAAACGTTCGAACGGAGTTTGTTTCGTCCTAGACAAGCATCTAGGGGAGCTATCTTTTGCGACATCAAAGGTAAGCTTTCATGTACGGCCATTCAAATATTAGAACAAACTATTAGAAAGGCCGGGGATTTATGGTTCACTCCCGCAAAGTGTGGTTGTGTAATTAGGACAACACACAATTTTCCTTGCGCGTGTGAGTGTGATGTGATCGCGAAAGAAGGTCGGTCGATTCAAACGAGTGAATGTGATGTTTATTGGAGTACTTTAGCGATCAAGCCTAGGGAAAACGTTGGTACCGAAGATGAGCTTACGAGAAAGCTATCCTTAATTGATAGTACCATACGCGGTTACGGTCCACAAGTGCAAGATCACATCATAAATAGGATGATGCAAATCCTAGATCCCGCTACAAGCCATGTGTTGGAACCTAAGGAACCGGTTGTCACGAAAGGTCGGAAAAAAGCCGGTGTCGACAAGTCAACTAAGCGGAACCCATCCGGGTTTGAATACCCTAGTGTAGGCGCTAGTAGTACTCCCGCCACGATAGGTAGCACGGCCGCGTAGGCGGTTAAGGCATTTATAGTACGCAAATGCAAAGATAAAGCACCACCACCGAAAAAAGAGAAAGCGACTCGATCTAGAAAATCGAATAAAGGAAAAGGATTGAGCGCCTACGGGAGTTGTTTTCTCGAGTACTTGCACGAGTACTTAGCTACCGTTGAAGACGTTGCTCCGGACGGTAATTGCGGATTTAGGGCGGTAGCTTTGACGATTAAAGGCAATGCGGACGCATGGGAGGAAGTGAGAAGGGATTTGATGTTTGAACTTTCAAGTCAACGTGATATTTGGGAAAGGGTTTTTGACGGTGCGGAACGTGTTGACAATCTATTGCGGAGATTGGATTGTTTCAAAATGTACGAGAGCGGAACTAGGCACTGGATGACATTACCCGACTATGGGTTGGTGATAGCCACCCGGTATCAATGTATAGTATACCATGTCTCTCTCCAACTATCATACACGTATCTTCATTTGCGTGGTGTGCCTCCAAGATCATGTCCTATTGTCGAAGTTGGCATTGGTTTCGTCCACGGTAATCATTTCGTGAAAGTAAGTAAACTAGTACATTCTTGATAGTTAGATTTCATTTTATCAAATAATCCGCGACGTATTTAATGTTTCTATATAATTGAAATTTTTAGATTGTATTAGACGGACCGTTGCCGGATATATACCCAATGTGGTTTGCGTTCCGCACTTGCGCTGAAGTTACAAATTGGGCCATACCAATAGGCGCACGTCTCAACAAGTATCACCAAATTAAACCAGCACAACCTCCGACATTAAACGATGGGGATCATGAATGCTACGATTTGACCGGGGATGCATAATGCTTTGTTGTATTATAATATTTTGTGTTACTTATTTTTTTTTAATCCTTTGGAGAGACATTTTGCCACCTCCTACTACTAGACTTGTGTTGTTTTGCCTGATAATAATTATGACTTTTACTTGTGCTCTGTAGATGTTCTTGCAAAAAAATTGTTTTTTAAGCGGCCGTATGATTTTTTTAACCAAAACAGAGCCTTAATAGGTACCCTTTGGCCATGGTTTTTGGAGGAAGGCCAAAAAAAATTTTTTTTTTGGATTTCCAACCTCAAATGTTGTTGAAACCATGTTTTGAAACCATTGGCGAGCCTGAAAGTTCAAAAAAAAAATTGAAAATGCCCCAATAGCACTCATGTTGAAAATATTATTGCAAGGGGTGGAATTGATGATGTTGAAAACAAACTTCGTTACGATTAATCATTCCACTTGATAATGGTTCTTTCCAGTATTTGTTTGAACTTGTTATTTCGTGAGTTGTTGTTATTTTAACTTGTGATGTTTCAATCCAGTATTTGTAATTTCATTAGTTGTTGTTTTAAATTTTGATCGAATGAATGTAAACATTCGATGTATTATGTTTCGATGTTCATTTCGTAAACAATAGCACTAAAACTTTAAAATACGTCGACTGCATAAAAACATTACATTTTAATCCAAAGCATTGCAAAATAAGAAATACATAAGCAAATAAGCCTCTGTTAACATCTCACACTTAGATTTATGGAGTCGGATAGTTCATTCCGCTCTCGACCTTATAATCATCGGAATCATAACTTCCTTCGGGGGTTGAACACGTTTCAACGGCGCTTGCAATTGCGTCGGCCATTTCTTGCTCCCTTTGCTGCGTCGCATGTGACACCATCTCAGGCGTAACTGGACCGTGGGAGCCCATGTTGAATACGTCTTGGACATGTAAACGGGTCTCGTAATCCAATGACTCAATCTGTACAGTCCTTGGCTTCAGATAAGCCAGCCTCTCGAACACTTCTTCGCTTCCGCGTGGTCGGGGCATTGAGCATCCTGGACAAGATGCCTCCCTACCGTGGTTGAAGAACATCCTGCACAAAACCACATTGATGAAACCAGGAACCTCCTCTTGCATCGTACATCTGACGAAGTCAAATGCGGCCAAGAGGCTTGCATCTTCGTGCACGCTCCACTCTGAATCACCCATTGTTGTAGCTTAAGATATTTTGTTTCATAGTCAAAATATGGTATTTATAGACTCCAAGTCGGTGTGTCGGTTCTAAAAAAATAAGCGGGAAGGGAGGTTTTTGTTCCCGCGTTAATTAACAAGCGGGAAAGTATGGGCGGGAAGTGCATTAAACGCGGGTGTTTTTGGCGGCAATATTTTCACGAGTCTCGTTGTATCGAGACGTCTAATAATTTTAGTTGCTTAACAATGAAACCCCTATTACTGCACTCCTGCATTTGTGTAATTTTTTTAAAGTTGCCTCCGAGAAGTCTCACCGCAATCGGCCTCCTCAGTCTCATGGTCCGTGTCGTAGTCTCTAGTGGTAACTGGAGGACGTGGGCGAGGAGGCATACTGCAAAAGACAAAACCAAACAATTAGAAGAGTTGACATTTTAAAAAAAAAATTCATGAAATTGCGAACATTCGCAATTTATTTCGTGGATTTTGGAAAATCCACACAATAAATTGCGAATTTTCGACAAAATCCACACGACTGTGGATTGGGAAAATCCACGCATGTTCGTGCGTGGGTTTACCGCATGCCCGCATGTTCGTGCGGGCATCCGGCAAACCCACGCACGAACATGCGTGGATTTGCCTGTTTGAGAATAGCAGCCTCCCCAAACCCAGATCTGCCCCAAATCAGTCCTAAAACTATAACCCAACACCCTAAACGGTCCTAATCTCCTAACTAACAACATACATGCCTTTAAAATCAAACAAATCAACACCAAATACATAAAAATCGAATTTTTCTACCCGAATGGAAAACACTAAAAATCACTAGAAATAACAATGTAAAATGGAAAAAAAAGCACCATGAAGTGTAGAATCCATACCTTAACAAGTTCGTGGAGTTGGATTTCAAGAAAAGTCGACGGAAAAAATTTGGGTTTTTTGAAGTAGAGAGAGTTAGGGTTTCGGGGGAGAAGAAAGAGAAGAAAATCTGATTCTTAGCTATTTATATCGATGGCATTTTGGTAAATAATGGGGGTCTCACTATAACCAACCCGGGTCTCACTATAACCGGGTCTCACTATAAAGATTTTGGGTCTCATTTTAGCCTAGCCCAATTTTAAAAGGATATTATGTTTTAAACCGTAATTCGAAAAATAAATTTCAAAATATCATTGGTTTTATTATTACTTTTTTCATAAAACTAGTATCATTCATGATAGGTTTTGATTTTATTTTTTATAAAAAATGTAATTTACAAGTTTCATTTCACATCTAGCAAAATAAAGAAGGTTTCTCATCTACCATAACAAAGAAGGTTTCTCATCTAGCAGAACAAAGAAGTCGCATCTAGCTTAACAAAGAAGGTTTCTCATCTAGCAAGACAAAAAAGGTTTCGCATCTAGCAAAGCAAAGAAGGTTTCGCATCTAGCAAAGCAAAGAAGGTTTCGCATCTAGCAGAACACATAAGGTTTCTCATCTAGTAGAACAAAGAAGGTTTCTCATCTTCCAAAACAAAGAAGGTTTCTCATCTAGCAAAACAAAGAAGGTTTCTCATCTAGCAAAACAAAGAAGTTTTTGCATCTTCTTCGTTTACAGTATAAAATTAACATTTTAAAAGTCTGTAGATAATTTTACAGTATATCTACCAGTGGATCAAAGGTAAACTTCACCGCGGGATGAAGAAGACTAGGAGCGTAATGCATATGATGTTCTAAGGCATGGTGTAAGTGTAGATAAGTTTTAGGATTTCCGGAGTGAATTAATTAATTATGGCATCAGATATTATGTATCTTCTAGATCATCTTGACTAAGTACTGTTTTGGCCGCAATATAAAATTATTCTTTATAAAAAATCCAACAAAGAAAATTATGTAGTTGCACAAGCCCATGACTATATGACCCTTTTGGACAAACAAAAAAAGGGCTTTATTTGGGGCTCAGATATCAGAATTAGGCGATGCGACCACACAAATCGAAGGAATCGAGAAGCCCAACGATTTTAAAAAGCATCACAACGTGATGAAGTCGAGGCCCTAAATTGAATCGTTTAAACCCTCGTTTTGCTGTTTTAGTAAGTTTTCTACATTTTCCTATTTTTGTTGGATTTTATTAAAATACTTAACCAGCTCCAATCACTTTGAAATTGGGCTGAGATTTATTTTATTGCACAAGGAAAAAGTTGTAATTTGGGGCTAGGGTTTCGAGCACTTTTATAAAAGGCTCTCAAACCCTAGTTTTGCCTCAGACTTTTTTTAATAGAATTTGATTTTCTTTAATGTCTCTTTTACTCTGATCTAGGGTTAGAGCTATCCATCTTCTATTGTTCGTCTTCTTTCTCTGACTTTTCAGCCACCTGTTCCATCTCGTAGCTTGGCGCTACCATATTGGTATCAGATTCAGAGTTCATACGGCGTGGGTAGCGACGGTATGCCGCCAAAGCGATCTTTTCAAGGGAAGTCCAGTCTTCCGATCACTGAATCGGTCAACCGTGATGAATTCGGTCAATTCCAATACCAGGTTGGTTAACAGATGCACTCGTTGGGAAATCAGTTGAGAGACGTACAAGAAGCACTACACAAGCTGTTGAACAACCAAACCAACAGATTTCGAGCTCCGGGTTCGAACAACCAGCCGTCGGGATCTGAGAGAGATCGGCCGCGAGCGGAATTTGTTTGCTCCTTGGCGAGAACAAGTTACGGATCAATATTCACCACAAGACTATCGTGACCAAGTCTTTGAGCAGCCGCCAGCGAGAGATTCTGATTTGAACGCCAACAACCGGTGGGAATCTAGATTGACACTGGAGATCCCAGAGTTCCAAGGGGGTCTCGAACCGGAGGAGTTTTTAGATTGGATCGCCTCAGTTGAAGAAGTCCTTGATTTCAAGGAGATTCTGGATGCAAAGCGGGTATATTTGGCTGCAACTAAGCTCTGAGGCCGAGCTGCATCCTGGTGGCAACAGCTCAAGCAGACTAGATCAAAGCACGGTAAGCCAAAAATAACAACTTGGGCTAAGTTTGTGAAGCACTTGAGGTCTGCGTTTTTGCCTTACAACTATGCCCGCATAATGTATCAGCAGTTCCAAAACCTTAAACAAGGGTCAAAGACTGTTGACGAGTACACTAACGATTTTTTCAAGCTACAAAACCGTGTCGATATTGCTGATTCAGAAGATCAGCTTGTATCTCGTTATATAGGGGGGATGCGATAGCAGTTTCAGGACCAGCTGAACATGTTCGACCCTGTGAATGTGTCTGAAGCACATCAGCGCGCACTGCATCTGGAGAAAGCCCTTTCACGAAGGCCTTATGGAGGAGATACTGCCAGAACAACTCCATTGGCATTCCCAAAAAGGACTGTTCCAAGCCCGAACCCAGGAGTACCAACTGCTTCTCCTATGCTTACAAGTGCTAATTTGCAGGACTCTAGTCGCACAGTTACTTCCTCACAGGTTTGGTGCTACCATTGTCATGAACTAGGGCACGTTTCCTTAAAGTGTCCAAAATTACGACAACAGCCACAACAATCGAGGGGTCTGTTCGCTGACACTGCTGATTTATACCTGGAGGGTGACCCACAGTTTGATGAAGAACCAAAGGATGTTGTTGATCAGGTTCCAAAGGACCAGGTTACAAGAGGAGATATTGGTCAGGAATTAGTTTTAAGGCGTATCTGTCTGACGCCGAAAGCCAAAAGTGATGGGGATGGGGATGATTGGGTACTGAACAATATTTTCCAATCGACTTGTACTATTGGGGGAAAGGTATGCAAATTCGTTATTGATTCAGGGAGCTGCGAAAATGTTATCTCTGAAGAAGCTGTCTAGAAACTGGCCCTGAAAACAGAAGACCACCCAAACCCCCTACAAGCTTGTCTGGTTAAATAAAGGTAGTGAGGTAAATATCTCTAGAAGATGTCTGGTATCTTTCTCTGTTGGTAACTATAGGGATAACGCATGGTGCGATGTCATTGGGATATATGTGTCACTTGTTGCTAGGCCGACCCTGGAAATATGTAGAAGTGTCACATATGATGGTAGGAGGAACCACTACAGTTTTATATAGAAGAATGTCAGGTTCATATTAACACCAACCAGAGAGGTTTCCCCAAAATCTGCCATTGCAGTGTCAAAGGAGTCGGGTAAGAACTTCTAGCTCGAAAGGCATTTATAGAACATGCTCATGAAACAGGGATTGTCTATCTTTTGGTGGTTAAATAATTTAGTACTGATCCATTTGTTGGTATACCTGAGCGAGTTCGGTCGCTATTAGTAGAATTTTCTGTTGTCTTTCCTGATACTTTACCTACAGGTCTTCCTCCATTAAGAGATATCAAGAACCAGATTGACCTTGCACCGGGTGCTAGCCTACCAAACCGACCGCATTATCGGATGAGCCCAAAAGAACATGAAGAGCTCCGCAGACAGGTGGAAGAACTGTTGACAAAAGGCCACATCCGGGAGAGTCTTAGTCCTTGTGCGTTTCCTGCACTATTAACACCAAAAAAGGATGGCTCAATGAGAATGTGTGTGGATAGTCGGGCTATCAACAAAATTACAGTCAGGTATCGGTTTCCTATTCCTCGCCTTGATGATTTACTGGATAAATTGAATGGTGCTACTGTGTTTACGAAGCTGGATTTGAAGAGCGGATATCACCAGATTCGTATTCGTATGGGGGATGAGTGGAAAACAGACTTCAAGACCCGAGAAGGTCTATTTGAATGGATGGTAATGTCATTCGGTCTTTCTAACGCTCCTAGCACGTTCATGCGGGTTATGAACCACGTATTTTGCCCATTCATCGGAAAATTTCTTGGTGTGTACTTTGATGACTATATATAGTACCACAGAAAAGCTGCATCTCCGGCACTTACGCGAGGTGTTGGTTGTTTTGAGGCGAGATGAGTTTTATGGAGGACTCGAAAAATGTAGTTTTATGACAGATTCGGTCGTCTTCCTGGGGTATATCGTGTCAAATGATGAGATGTTAGTGGATCAGTCGAAAGTGGAAGCCGTGCGAGAATGGCTTATTCCTACTTCCATCACCGAAGTCCGCTCTTTTCACGGATTGGTCTCCTTTTACAGATAGTCCATACGTAACTTCAGCACTATTATGGCTCCTATTACAGAGTGTATGAAGGGCAAGACATTCTGCTGGACCCCTGAAGCAGCTAAGACGTTTGAGGAAATCAAGGCAAGACTGACCACTGCACCGATTTTGGTTTTACCTGACTTCTTTACAGGATTTGAACTGCATTGTGATGCGTCCGGATTGGGAATTGGCGTTGTACTCAGCCAACAAGGCCGCCCTGTAGCATACTTCAGCGAAAAGTTAAGTGGAGCTAAACTTAGCTACAACACCTATGACAAGGAGTTCTATGCAGTTGTACGAGCTTTGAAGCACTAAAGTTCCTACTTGGCCTACAATGACTTTGTCCTGTACAGCGATCATGATGCCTTAAAGCATCTGCAGAGTCAGGAGAAACTCTCTTCCCGTGATGCACGTTGGGCAGCATTTACTCAACAATTTACCTTTTCTATTAAGAATACTTCGGGGACAGTTAACCGCGTAGCTGACGCACTGAGCCGACGCAGCATGATGATTCGTATGGAAGGAGAAGTTGTGGGATTCGAGATGATGAAGGATCTATTGGCTTTCGACCCATATTTTGGTCATATTCTAGAGGACGTCAGAGCAGGCGTGTGAACAGGTTTTGCAGTGAGCAACGGTTACCTCTTCAAAGGTAATTTACTTTGTGTTCCTAAGGGCAGTTTGAGGTTACTGATTGTACAGGAGAGACACAACGAGGGGCATAAGGGTAAACCCTTCACTCTGTCTCCAGTCAGTTCTTCTGGTCGTATTTGAGGCAAGATGTTATCCGTTTTGTAGCTAGTTGTCGGGTTTGCCAGGTGACAAAAGGTACATCCTCCAACGCAGGTATGTACCTACCACTCCCAATACCGGAAGGACCGTGGCGAAGTGTCAGCATGGATTTCATCTTTGGGCTGCCAAGAACACAGAGAGGTAACGATTTTATTTTTATAGTGGTTGACAGGTTTTCTAAGATGGCCCGCTTCATTGCCTACAAGAAAACCACAGATACTGTCAATGTTGCTAATTTATACTTTCGTGAGGTCTACCACTTACATGGTCTACCCTTGAATATCGTTTCTGATCGCGATGCGCAGTTTGTGGGAAATTTTTGGAGGAGTTTGTGGCGCCTCACAAACACGAAGCTGAGTTTTAGCAGCGCGTATCACCCGCAGACAGACGGCCAAACCGAGGTAACTAATCGAACGTTAGGCAACATGTTACGCACAGAAGTCTCTGGGAACTTGAAAGCATGGGATTCTCGCCTTTATCATGTTGAGTTCGCCTACAACAGGCACCACAAGCGTAGTACTGGGTATAGTCCCTTCATGGTAGTCTATGATTATAACCCACGGGGTCCTATGGACTTAGCTTTCCCAACGCTTGATAAGGTTCCAGCTAAGGTCGAGAACACTATTGCTGATCTATGGGAGATCCATGAGAACACACGCAAACACCTGGAGGAAACAACACAGAAGTACAAGATTGCCGCAGATAAAAAGCGCCGCCTGGTGGAGTTTGCAGTGGGGGACTTTTTATGGGCTGTTTTGACCAGGGATCGATATCCTACACAAGAGTACAACAAGTTGGCTGCAAGGAAGGTGGTTCCGTTTGAAATTATTGAAAAGATTAATCCCCACATGAAGAACCATAACGTTTTCAACGTGAAGCACCTGATGCCATTTACCGCTGTTGCTGAGGATGATGGAGCTGAGAATTCGTGGGCGAATTCTTCCAAAGAAGGAGAGGATGATGTAGTTGTATGAGCCAATGACTATATGGCCCTTTTGGACAAACGAAAACGGGCTTTATTTAGGGCCTAGATATCAGAATCAGGAAATGCGACCACTCAAATCGAACGCGTCGAGAAGCCCAACGATTTTCAAAAGCATCACAACGTGATGAAGACAGGCCCTCAATTTAATAGTTTAAACTCTCGTTTTGCTTTTTTAGTAAATGTTTTGCGTTTTCCTATTTTTGTTGGATTTTATTAAAATACTTAACCAGCTCCAATCGCTTTGAAATTGGGATAGGATTTATTTTATTGCACAAGGAAAAAGCTATAATTTTGGGCTAGGGTTTCGAGCACTTTTATAAAAGGCTCTCAAACCCTAGTTTTGCCTCAAACTTTTTTGAATATAATTTGATTTTCTTTAAAGTCTCTTTTACTCTAACCTAGGGTTAGAGTTATCCATCTTCTATTGTTCGTCTTATTTCTCTGACTTTTCAGCCACCTGGTCCATCTCGTAGCTTGGCGCTACCAAGAAAGAAAAGAGACGTCTTTGACTATGGGAATGAGAATATAAAAAAGGACTATGATTTCGTTCCAACCATCAAAAGAGAAATGTAAAAACAAAGAGTAAGGATATCTAGTGTATTATTGGGTCTTAGATGGTAAATAGTTGACTAAGATGGGAGAAACATGAAAATATGGGTCTTAAGTGGATAGTAGTCTTGCTTTTGGGTCTTAAACGGTACATAACCCAATATTTTTTATATATGCTCAACTACCATAATTATAAATGAATAATTTATATTATCACATATAAAAAATAATTTATATAATTATAAAAAGTCACTAAATCTAAAAAATACTTTAACAACTGTTAATGTAAATAATTTAACTTTAAAAACTCTAAATACTATTTAAATAATCACATCCAAATTGGATAATATTAATTAAAATAGGTAAAGCATAACCGAAGGGCCACACAATTGGTTACATTTTTGTTCCACTTCCAAGAGAAGGATCACAAATGACAATTGCTCATTGAAAAATAGTGGTAATAGATATAAAAAAATAGAGTAAGAGTAAATCTAAACTCATTGGCAAGACGTTCAGATCCAACAAAACAAAACTGCATAAAAAATTGTTACTGTCTGTCCTCTAATGTATACGCGTCCCATATATATATGTCTCTCATCTAATTTATTTGTATATCTATTATTCAATACCTCAAAAACAAAAACATTTAACCAACATAATCAAAAAATTAAAGATAATATGTCCAATAAAATTTCTCAACCAAAAACGAAACACTTGATTGTGGTGTAATGATTTGCGAGTACGCTAAAGATTATATTCAACTGGGAAGACTTCAACTTAATAAAAATTGTGACATTGTATCATCAAGAAGAGCGTAAATATTTTACTTAGTTATTAATGACTACAACAATAACAAATTTTGGGACAGTTTGTCTAAACGTTTGTTAACCACCAATATATTTTTTGTTGAAACATTGAATTATTTTATACACGTCTCGTATCTATCACCGTGTATTATTATGCAGTCCCGCATCTATCATCTATATAAATACATATGTCCCACATCTATCACAAGTATAGTTTTGCATCATATGGTTTCTTATTATTATAGTGTCATGGTTTCGCATGTTATGGTCTCTCATTATTCTAGTTGGCATGGGTTCGCATCATCTGGTCTCTCATTATTCTAGTTGGCATGATTTTGCATCATCTGGTCTCTCATTATTATTTTTGGCATGGTTTCTCATGAGGGGTTCTCTCACCTAGCATGCACTTCATATTTAGAAATTTTTTTTGTTTTATAATTAATATAGCCATTATTCTAACTATTTTGACAAATCAAAATTTAAACTAGTTGGTAATATTTGATTGGTTATTTAATTATATGATTGGACAAAAGTAGATATATTCATGATTAATGTGTAATAACTACAAGCGTTCACAAAAAAAAGCAAGCTTTAAATATTGTGCATGATTCCAAACTTTTTAATGATAGGCTTTCATACATAAAAAAACATTGTTATTTAAAAGATGGCACCTCTAGTAGATTATTCTTTAGATGATGACACCATTCATAATAATTTATCCCCACTTCATTTATCCCCGCAAATAAGGGAAATTGGAAGCTAACAACAACAGAAGAATACTCTTCATCTTTTGATGATGATGATATTATTTCTTTTGCTCATGAATACTATTTTCTAAAATATTTTCTAAAATATTTTGAAATTTCTGGATTTGAGGAGGATCCATGTGAGGATTCTAGTATTGTTCATAGAAAATAAAATGGAAAAATTAGTGTACTTGAAGAAGAGGAATATGATGAAGATGTGGAGAAAGAACAATCTGAAGTAAATGGCGTTGAAGAGGAGGAAGAAAAGTCTGACCAAGAAGACTCTCAAGTGAATAAAGAAGATTACAACTAAGAAAATTCTCAAGAAAAATAAATTGAAAATTTGTTGTTTATTTTTTGTTGTTTGTATGCTTTTGTATGTTTATATTTTTATTTCTTTTCGGTTATTTTGTTTTTAGTTTGTGTTTCTTAAACTTTTAATGTATTATTTGTATAAATCTTATGAACTTTAATCGTTTTATTTCCTTTTTATTCAATTATCAAGCCCATGACCTCGTTTAGCATCTATTAAACTCATGTATTTGTTTATCATTGGTTTCACATCTATCACAACCAAATATATTTGGCTATGATAAGTTTAGCATTTATCAAACCCATTATTTGGTTATGATAGGTTTCACATATATCACCACCAAAATGTATTTCCTTATGACCTGTTTAGCATCTATCAAACCCATGTATTTTGTTATGAAAGGTTTCGCATCTATCAAAACCAAATGTGTTTAGATATGACAGGTTTTGCATCTTTCACTACCAATCTATTTGGTTATGACCTGATTTTGCATATATCACCACCACATGTATTATTATTATTATGGGTCCTACATCTATCATGCATCATAAGGATTTTACATTTATAATGCATTATACAGGTTCGCATCTATCATGCATCATAAAAGGTTTCGCATCTATGATTATCCATGTATTTTGATTATGAAAAAAAAATTATAAGGCTTACCACTATAAATATATATTGATTATGACAGAAAAATCTAAAATATTAAAAGTATTAAAGATTACTTTGATCTTACAAAACCCCTACACATGTTCGTCTATTATGAAGCTATTTCGAACAACGAGAACACGTTTTGTTTAAGGTACTTAATTCTCCTCTAGATGGAATTTGTTTCTTCTTAGGCCTTCCAACTCTCTTTTCTAAAGTTGGAGGAAGTATAGCTCAGAAGTTGTTGAAGTACATACTTCACCAAAAGTAGTAAACACAGTTATGCCATATGAATATGTTGCATTATAAGACCTTATAAAATAACATGACTCAGTATCTTTTATAAAACTCACATCTATATATATTTGGAAGAAAAAGTACAAAAGCATGTGAAATAATCATGGTGCCACGCACCACAAGAACAAGTAGATACACTAAGATTAACAACCATAACAGGATCACAAAAAAACTTCGTGTAAAAGAGGAGTAGACGAATGAACTATTCATGAACGACCTTGTTCGACATTAGCTTTAAACTTCTTATAAAATTGAGGATATAAATCATTAGTCCTACATTTAGCATCAACACAACGTCTTGAAATTTGACTCATAAGTAATACTTTAATCTTGTAAACTAACTCCAATATCAGCAAACTAAAATACTGTTTAATTTTATGATTAAAATAGTTAGCATATCTCTTGCCTTTCTCATAAAATAACAACCTTGTGACCTCATTCTCTAAGAAATCCATCCATATCGAATGTATACTAAGTAGCAACATACGCACATATGTTAAATATGTAAACCATCTTATCTTTATAAGTTGTCGATGTACCACTCAAAGAATATCTCAAGCTATTTATAAGATGATAAATACAGTATGCATGATAACAATCTGGAAATAAAGCAGATACATCATTAACAATACCTAAATGACGATCACTAATAAATATGATTTACTAATTCGACAAATGGTGTTTCAACATCTCTAGTATCTTCAGGTTTTATGGAAAATATATTATAAGTATTGTATTCGTATATACCATCAGGTTTTCACATCCATCATATTGATTATGTGAGGTTTTGCATTTATCATAACTCTATTATATTTGGTATATGCCTCTTTTTTCAATTTTAGATCTAACATAAGAAAAATAAACATGCTTTTGAAATATAAATATTACATAACAAAAAATTACCATTATATAGCTTAATTAGGTTTTAACAGTTAAACAAAATATTATATAACATCCTCGAATTTTGTTCAACCTATGTAGAAACAGTCAAACAAAAAATATGCCATCGGATTGGCTCGATCTTCTGAGTGTCCATATCAACCATTTCTCCTATTTTTTTTCTTTATTAGTGACGTCATGATTTTCTGACACTACCATGAAACACTTTCTCTTATGCAGGTGTCGATTGGAATGCCTTTTGCATTTTTTTTCCTGACACAAACTAGCCTGGGAATGGCGCGACCCCTTCCTAGGCACTTATTGCCCCTACTTTGGACAGTTTTCCCCTAGGAAAACAAACCTTCACAACCCTGGGATTCGAAATCCTGCTAAAGCCCATAGTTTTCCTATAAATTCTCTAGTTCTTTATTGATCTTATTTCAAAGTTTTTTAGAGGGATAAATTTGTGAAAAAACAGTTATAGAGAGAAAGACGGTTTATGGAAAAAACTTCCTGATCTTAGATTGGTTATCGATTAGCCAAAAAGCCAACAAAAGATGAGCCGTCGGGTTATACGTCGATCTTGAGCCCCAACCACTCATTATCACATACTACGGTGCTTGGCCTCCAACTGAAAATTCTGCTGTAATTACTCCATCGAATATCTCTTCTCAGCCCTCCCCCCTCCCCCCCAATCATGTTTGCCTAGTAGTTGACAAGAGTGACTTCAAGAAAATGGGAAAAGACACACATTTGAAGGGCTCCTCCTCGAAAAGGAAACGAAATCATAAAGAGTGTATGCACTCTAAACAAAATAAACGTACCAATGACTCTTCATCAAAGGTTCCTGCCACTCCATCTTCCACACCTCACAGGACTCCTCGACCAACACCAGTAATAACCCTTCGAAAATTAACAAAAGCTTATGTAGCTTTGATGGCCAAACGGTCCCTCAAACTGATTCAAGAGACTAAATCAATTGTCTTTCCTGCTGATCTTTTTACTGTAAAATCCAATGATGAAAATGTTGAGGCTGCTCTAAGCTTAGTGTTTGGAGAAGAAGAAGAAAAACCGACTGCTACCGAGGAAGAGTTATTAAAAGTTGTTGAAAAAGAAAAACGAACTGCCACTTCCCCTCAAATTATCGAAGATAAAAAATCCACTACTTATTAACTTCAAACCAATGATGATAAAAACCCAATTATCACTACTCTTCAAACTGACAAAGGGAATTCTTTCAAAAAAAAAAGGTGAAGTAAAAGGGAGATGTTCCACTTCCCCCTGAGATCGATAGTTTAGTTGGAAAAAATCTTTCAAAAGTCGAAAACAAGCATCTTTTGGCTGTGGATAAAGTTTAATACGAGTATTACGAAACATTCGAAGAAGCAAAGCTAAGAACCCGATGGAGGATTTCTTCTACTATCTCTATTCACTTTCCAGTTGCTGGGGAAACACCATTATCGGTCACAGATAATGAATTGATTATATATGGAGTGGTTTATTTCTGTCTGAGGGTAAACTCGTAAAGTGTTTTGGATGTTTTGTGGAATGTAATGTTTAGAGTGGTGAGTAGAGATATAATTAAGCTGTCTACTAGTAATAAATTCTGATTACCCTCATTAATGAAAATAGTTGGGGTATTTATACTTAATTACTGACCCATGGGCTTATTCGGTTGGATCATGAAGTCGGGTCAAGTTTAAGGACCCATTAGTAATCTGGTTTTAAGTGACCAACAGCTAGCTTAGTCAACATTTAATACATTTGTCATGTTCGGAATTTTATTATATTTGTGAGGTCCGAATTGCCCATCGGATGAAGTCAAAACATATTAACTTAAATATGTGAACTCATCAATATATACCAAAGTGATAAACTGGGGATTGCGATACCCCTTAGACCCTTTGTTTTGTCAAGTATTTTGCTATGATTGACCTTTTCCTCACCCAAGATGGACCCAACATGTTGTTCACTCTCATGGCTTCTTGAATTTCAGGGACAAGGTTTTCTCTAGAGGAGCTGATTGGTATTTTTGGCTTGGCTAAAATCCATTTTTTCCATTCTAATCCTTAACCATTATTCACAACCATAAAATAGTCAATGATTTTCTTGAGGTAGACAAGAAGTAGAACAAACGATTTATTTTTATATCAGGTTTTTGGGAAACATGATCTGAGGAAACCACCGAAAATCTCCACAAATTATCCTTTAAATGGAAAAATACAGATATGTTTTTCTTTTACTTTCCTAAGAATTCTTCTTGTCTATTCTAATACATTTTTTAAAAAATATGAATACCCTTGACTGGAATATCCAAACCCTACGCCGATTTCGTGCCTAATGCAACAACCATCTTCACAGAGTTAAGTTCGTGGGCCAAAGTTGCTTTGTTCAACAAATTCAGTCTTTGTTTCACGTCGACTAACCTTGCCAAGAGTCACATATACAGACCCAACGCATCAGAGCAGTTATCTTTAGTAGAGCTCATGGTTCCTCCCACTCTACAAGAAGTTTTAGATCGGTTGGAAGCTAAAGATGTCATAGTCTTTGTTCCAACAAGATCCAGAGCCAAAGTCATATGTATGAATAATCGGACGACTCGTTGGAAAAAAAGGAAGTTTCTCGTGCAGAAACTCATGAAGATGATACCATGGTTGAAAATGAAAAAATTAAAAAAACCCGAATGATCTAAGAAGCTCCCCACTCAAGCTCCTAAGAAACTTCCCACTCAAGCTCCTAAGAAACTCCCACCTCAAGCTCCTCCTAAAAAGAAATGACAACAAAAGTTGAAAGGCATCATTGAAGAGGTCCAAGAAATATCTAAGGCGGTTGGTTCCCCGTAAGATAAAGTTACTAAACACGCCAAATCTTCACAAGAAACGATAATCATTGAATTTGACTCCTCCCAACTTCTACCAAACGATCTAATCGTTCAAAATTTTGAAGACAACATCAAAAATACTTCGTCTTCATAAGCTGCTTCATTTATTGGTGACTATTGAAAAAAATATGCAACATTTACGGGATCAAAAAATTTATTAGAAGTTTCACTAGCAAAGTTAAGGATCAAAGAGCTTGAACAAGAATACTCTATGCTTGAGAAACATGCCGATGCTATTTACGAAATATTGGTTCGTAACAAGGATTATATTATGATTACTAACAAGTGTTGTCAAGAAAAAAAGGATTTTTATGCCAAACAAAATTGCACTAAGGATAATCTCGTCGCAACTTATAAGGAGGGGAATGACAAGGCATCAGATTATTTTGTAAGATGTCTAAACTACTATGAAAGGGTTGTTGAAGCTTACACTGCTAAGTGTGTGGATAAGTTGAACGCAAGGGACGCGGCGGTTAGATCCGGGTTGATCATGGAAATTCATGAACGCTACCCTGATTTGAATTTGGATAGTTTCTGGGAGCATGTTCCCGTCGAATATCGTCCTCCTAGGATATTGTTGGGTGATGATGAAAATACGGAATCTTATGAAAGAAATTCATCTTAATCTTCAGGGTAAAGATTGTAACCCATGTTGTAATGTCCTCATAAACTTCGAGGTAATTTTGTTAAAGTCCTCATATTCTTCGAGGCAGTTTTGTTAATGTCCTTATATTCTTCGAGGAAATTTTGTTAAAGCCCTCATATTTTTCGAGGAAATTTTATGTAAAAATTTAGTATTATATGAAATACATCAGACTTTTAACTTTGCTTTCATTATACTTTTAATAATTAAAGACCAACTTTTATTGGAAGACCCTTTAGGTCCAAAGTTAAATTAATGACCAACTTTTATTGGAAGATCCTTTAGAACCATAATCAAATGAAAGACCAACTTTTGTTGGAAGATCCTTTAGATCCAAAGTTAAATAGTTTAAGACCAACTTTTTTGGAAGACCATTGGTCCATAATCAAATAAAAGACCAACTTTTGTTGGAAGATCCTTTAGATCCAAAGTTAAGTAGTTTAAGACCAACTTTTGTTGGAAGATCCTTTAGATCCAAAATTCAGAGAAAATTTTTATTGTAAAATTTTATATATATGAATCGACTAATAAGGCACCTCACGGGACTCCTTCATGCACCACCGGGTTAGGAAAGAGTATGCCACCGATGTTTTACATAAGAACACATATTTCTTATACTCATTCTTAATACAATTTAAGATGTTCTATATTCCACGGGTGTTTTAGAATTCTTTCTTCTTTATTCTTGATTCAATAAATTCTAAGATTTTACCCAATCTATTACTTCGTATGGACCTTCCCAAATACGTCCTAACTTTCCAAGATATTTTTCTTTGGTGTGAAGAAAACATTTTCCGTAAAACTTGATCTTTAACTTTAAATTTTCTTTGTTTAACTATGGAAGCATATCTATTTCTCATGAGTGATTGGTAATGTAACGAATTTATTTGTGTTTGTCTCCTTTTTTCCTCGATCAACCCAACTTAATTTCCCAATTTTCATCATTAGACTCTTTAGAATATGTCACAACATGATACGATGGGAAAATTTCCTTGGATGGTATTACTACCGTCCATTCCCTACTTTAAACATTGATGGACGGTAGAAATTACAACATGCATATTTGATAACCAGGACCTTCCAAAAATAATATTATAAAATGTTTGTGGATCTACCAATGAATTGTATATCAACTTCTTTTTTAAAAGACCCTCGTCCCAACTCAACCACATTTTCATATTCTCCAACGACTTCAGTTATCATCCCCATATATCCCACAATAGTTCGAACTGACCGTTGGATTGTAGGAGGGTTAATATCTTCTTATAAGAACTCGTGAATAAAATATTGGTAGAGTTGCTCGTGTCAATCAAAACTTTTTGTACTTGATCACCAGCTATCCCTGTTGTACTTACTATTGTATCTTCATGTGGCCCTGCCACATCTCTCATATCATCATCTTCAAAATAAATTATTGTAGAAGGATTTTGATATAAATGCGTCGAGGCACCTGCTTCAAGTTGTGTAGTGAGACTAACTATGTGCCTCTTCCAAGAGCTTTTCAAATTTCATGCAACAATATCACCCCAAAAATTGCCAAATACTAAAAAATGCACATAAATCACTAACATTTTTCCTTGCAATGATTTCTTCAACAATACTAATATCATGTATTCCCTATTTTGGATCCAAGTACTCTGTTGCAATATCGAAAGAATGAATCTCCTCGGAAATAACCAACATATTTTCTTCCTTTGATGCTTCTTTAACCGTCAGATTTTTCTGAGAATCTTTCATTACAAAGTTGTTTAGCTTCCAATTTTTGATTGATTCTTGTATTTTTTTTTCAATGTCACACACTCCTTCGTATCATACCCAACATCTTCATGATACTTGCAGTATTTATTGTTTCCATTCTCCCTCGAAGTTTGTATAAGGGACAACTTATGAAATTGTACTTGACTCTAAGTTTTATCAAATATTATTGCCATACATTCGATTAAATCCATAAAATAAGCTGGATGAATCCATTTATTAGACATTGCCGTAATACTTTGTTGTGTGCTATATACTTGTTAGTTTACTTTGGGTATTGGAGGAAACTAACTTGATACTTTAAGTGGCACACTCGTTCGAGGAGGCTGGGTTGTAACAAGAGACCTTTGGAACTGGTTTTGTTAAAACTGATCACAAGAACCTATTTCTGAATCCTGAGTCTCCTCCACCTATATTCCTTTTTCAACTTGATCTAGCAAAGCCCCAAACGCCATTACTTGTCTTTCAGCCATAGTATCTTTCAATATCCCTTGGAGAAGTCCCATTCAAAAAGATGCCAAAGCCACGAGGTCCTTGCAATATTCCATATCATTTTTTACTTTGATGAAACGGTTGTTATAATCTTTCAAACTTTCTCCAACCTTTTGCCTACAGTATATTATATTATCACCATTAGCTCGAAATATTTTACTTCCCACAATGTTTTGTCGGAAAACATTCCAAAACATATCAGAGTTTTTTATATAACCCTATAGAAGTCGGTTGTACCACTTTGAAGCAGCACCTTTAAATGTTTGGGAGAGAGCTCTGTAAAGTAACTTGTCATCGTCATCAAAATTAATTATAAATTTTTTAAATTGTTCAATGTGGCTATCAGGATCTTGCGTTCCATTGAACGTTTCCAACATAGAAATGTCAAAGTGCTTTGGTAGATTGCCAGAAAGTATTTGCAAAGATGAAGGAGATTACCTCCAATTATGACCAGCTCTATAAACATTGGCTCTAAGGCCTTCATTTTCCACTGTATACAGACCCTCCTCGGAAAGAATTGTGTACTGACTTCTCACTCGATATTCAAAATTTTGGCTACTCGACGGATTTCAAGTGTATATATTTTATTTCTTAGCATGGTCTCGTAGCCTTGAATTTTCCCCTTTGAATCTTTTGTCCGATGAGCTACTCGATACTCTTTTTTATGTTTCCTCCAAAATATCTTCTTGGTGCTCTTCTCCTGACGATAAATTCTTTTCAGAGAAGATTCACTCAAGTCATAAAGTGAATAATCACTTGACTCTAATGATTCATATTGATGCCTAGGATTTTCTTTCATCCTCGGAGAATAGCGAATGCACCTAACAATATTATCTTTCTTATTGTCAACTTGACTGTTATCATCCAACTCTTCTTTCTCAGTTTCATTTTCCCTTCGAACCTTTGATTGGATTTTCTTGAAGGCCATCGTAGCATCTCTTTCAGAAATGAACTTTTTAATTCCATCTAGAAGTTTTTTTCTTCGAACCACCAAGATAGACTCTTCCAAAAATCTCACCAGCATATTGATCGTCATGTTGTTGATCAACCTCTATGTTATTACCGACGAGGTTCCCTTCAAAATTATTTTTCAGCTATCAAATCATTATTCATATATAATTCTCCTCGAATTTTCATCACTAATTCTTCAAAACTTTAACAAGGTTTTGGAAGACGATTCCAGGTCCCAAATCGCTTCCCACAGACGGTGCCAATGATAGTTCTAGAAATCTTTGGAGGAGGCTTTTAAATAAACTAATGTTTGGAAGGCTAAATTCATTATATCAATTGTTATATGAGTGTTTTAGAGAGATAAAGTTCATATTATAGAGAGAAAAGGTCTTACGTAATCATTCATTAATCACATTTCGTCAAAAGAGGTAGTGTGTTTTTATAGTACATTTGTAAGGTCCCACGCAACTAAAAAAATTACTAATTGTAGTCCTTTCTTCAAGTTTATTGTTTGTTATAAATTAGTTATCTTATATTACATGATTATAAATTACTCCTAAAAGAATTTCTTTATGTAAAATTACACCCCCAATTTTACTAAAGTCTTTTAGTAGCTTGATTCTTCCTTCATCAACATCAACATTTCTTTTAATACAATCACGTATCTCATTCCCGATGACACATTTTGCTATTTTATTTGCAAAACCAATCCCACAAATATGAGGTTGGAAATACTTCTTAATAATAATAAAAACAATGTACTTATATTTTTAGCATAAAGTCTACAAGGAAAGCCCTTTGAATTTTTTTTTCGTGCAATAAAAAATTACTCTTTGTTTATTATTATGCAGATATTTGAAAGTAAAAACTTATTATAAAGTCAACTTACTAATAGCTAATCTTAATAGCTAATCTTAAAATTACTGCACCTTTTTTTAAAAAATCTCATCACCACTAATTTCATTCATCTAACCAACAATAGCATGTTGTTTGTTCTTGTGACAAATAAAATTGATACCAAAACTTTGACTCCATAAATAAAATCTTCATTTGAAGCTGGAAAAAAAACTTTTAGTAGTTTCTCAAACATTTTCACCGACAACAACATCACTACCAATATTAATACTTGTAGTTGAAACCCCAAAGGTATCAACAATTGATGCCAAAGCAACTAAATCACCATCATAACCTATGATAATGTTTTCTAGATCACCATAATAGTATCTTAATTTTAATGTACCCCGAACCAACGCATCATGTATACTTAAAACAAATTTAATCATATCTTCGAAAGTTAGCCATTTACTTTTAAAATACATAGTCGACTTCAAGACATCGCGTACCTGTATTTATAATTCAAAAAAATAAATATAATAAACGCCTCGCAACTATCATTATAGAAAATAACAGGTTTCGCAACAATCATTGTATAAAATAACAAGTTTCGCGTCTATCATTAGAGAAAATAACACTTCGCAACTATAATTACAAAAATAATATATTTCGCAACTATCATTACTAGAAAAATATAGTTTCTGCAACTATCATTATAAAAGTTAAACACGTTTTGCATCTATCATTACATAAAATACAGGTTTCACAATTATCATTATATAAAATAACAAGTTTTGCATCTATCATTACAGAAAATAACATGTTTCGCAACTATAATTACAAAAATAATATATTTTGCAACTATGAATACAAAAAAATATAGTTCCAATGACTATAATTACAGAAGTTAAACAAGTTTTGCATCTATCATTACATAAAATACAGATTTCACAACTATCATTAAAATTACCCAAGACTCCATCTTCTTCGTAAAATTCATCTTTTTCTTTTTTACAATAAACTTACCCAGAACCTTCTCAACGATATTTTACAAAATAACCAAAAAAAACTAAAAACGAGTAAAACCTAAACCAACACAACCTTTCAAATACAAATCAAAGTAAAAACACATAAAATACCAAAACCACGAATTTCAAACATAAAAAGCAAAGAATCTGGAAATAATCGACTTATATGAAAACAACAACCAAATAAATAGAAATTAAACATTGAAATCAAATAAAAACAAAAACGAAATTAAAAAATATATGAAGAAAATCATATAAAAACGAAAAAAGAATATGAGAAACGAGAGAGAAGTTGAATCGATAAAGAAACAAAATCAGTAACATTACGATAAAAAGAGAAAAAAAAAGTCAAGCAACAAATTTAAAAGCTTTTATAATTAAGTAAGAGTAATTTAGATACCGTAAAATGTAGTTTGATCTTATATGGTAAATAGAGGAGTTAAATAAGTTTTTTCTTAAATATATATGAAAACAAGGGTCATAAGTGGATAATTGTTTGATTTTTGGGGCTTAATAAGTTTTAAACTCATTAAAAACAAATACATTATATACTGTGATTTTATAAATTTTAAAATAATATAGTATTTAATTCAATTTTATTTTTTATTTTTTTATGATTTGTGTAGTTATTGTTTTACTTTTTGTATAACTTTATCATTATTTATAATTTATTAGATTTAGAATAATTTCAAATTAATTTTATTCAAGTTAATATAAATATGAATACTTTTTAAAAAAAATCAATTTTTCATTAAAATTATATATATTTAAATAAACAAATATAATTTATTAAAATATTTATTAAATATAAATAGTAAATAGTAAATAATAAATATGTTTGATGAAATTCTTACTAAAATTTGTTGGTACATTTAAAATTGAGAGACTTACCATTTCAGACTCATCCAACAAACTTATTACGGATAAAAGCCTAAAACATTGAAGAAACTTTATACCTAAAATATCATTCAATATAAAATCTACTAAACAACTTTTTTTTAATTTTTAATTTTAAAGGTCCGTATCTTTTAAACCGTAACTTTGATAAAATATTCGAGAATATCATTGGTTTTGTTTTTTTTTAAACGAACAAAACTAGTATCACTCACGATATGTTTTAAATTTTGTTTAAAAAATATATATTTTAAACGCGTTTCTCAGTATATGATTTCGCATTAAGCAAAGCAAATAAGATTTCACATCTAGCAGAACAAAGACGGTTTCGTATCTAGCAAAACAAAGAAGTTTCTCATCTAGCAAAACAAATAAGGTTTTTCATCTACCAAAATAAAGAAGGTTTCGCATCTAGCAAAATAAAAAGTTTTGCATCTATGAAAACAAAAAAGATTTCACATCTGTCAAAACAAAGAAGGTTTCGCATCTGTCAAAACAAAGAATGTTTCGCATCTATCAAAACAAATAAGGTTTCGCATCTAGCAAAACAAAGAATGTTTCACATCTATCAAAACAAATAAGGTTTCGCATCTTATTTGTTTATCCTATAAATTTAAATTTTTAAAAGTCTGTATTTTATAAACCGTAACTCGAAAAAAAATCCGAAAATACCGTTGGTTTTATTTTTTTAAGACGAACAAAACTGGTACCACTCATGATATGTTTTTTTAAAGAACAAATAATGTTTCGCATCTATCAAAACTGTGTTTTGCATCTACCATTCCAGAAGAATTACACGTTTCGCAACTATTAGTACGTACAAGCACAAACATTTCCCATCTCCTTCGTGGTAACCCTGAACCGTCTTACTCGACACATAAATTTCAGAAACTCAAATCAGACTAAAATCGATGAAAAATTAACTGAAACACAAGAAATAAATACCAAATCGATCTTCTTCTCCTAATTTGAGCAATGGGTGGTGTAGAGACCAGAAACTTCGATGGAGCTCAATTGGTGCCCAATGGAACCTAGGATTCCAACTTTAAGAAGTTTTCTTGTCATCAGGAAACTAATTTCTCCATGCCCATTTATTGTTTTTTCCCATTAATTTTGTTTTGTTGTTGAAATATATGAGTTTTTAATTGCAATTGTATTATAGATTTTTACTTTATTTCGTTTTGATCTGACGTTTATATCAATTCAAAGCTGGATTTAGATTTCGAGTGAGAGTGAGTCACTTTGCTAGGGTTTTTCATGTTCGTACGATCTATTTCTACTAGTTCTTCAATGGATGGGTATAGTTATAAGAAGTAGTTAATTGGTTCAAAAAACGTACTCTACTATTAGAGCGAGAGAAAATTAGGGAAAAAGTTGAAGTATGGATCTAGAAACCTTTTATATAAATGAGCAAGTATATTTAGGGAATAAGTGGGTCTTAAATGGTAAATATTTGACTAAAACGGATATGTCTTAGTGAAACATGAAAATATGAGTCTTAAATGGATAATAGTTAGGCTTTTGGTTTTTTTGGTCTTGTGGAACTATTTTTTTATTAAAATTTGTATTAAATGGTCCTATGAATAGGATAAGGAGTTACAAGGGATCCACTAATTTTCATAGTACGCCAAAATAAAAACCAAAACATTCATTTCCCTCCTTATAAAGAACAGAAGAAGTTTTCAAATTTTCATGAATCAGCATCCAAGCCTTGATTTTATTACGAATTTTTAGATAGAATCAACCATTATCTCCACAGCCAGCTTCTACTAACCACCTATCAATAATATTTTTACCGAACAACCTCTGCTACCTCGACAAAAAATTCAGCTACAATCCTCAATCTGCAATCCTTATATGCATAATCCCGACACTTTCAAGAAATACAATAGCACGCATGTAATTCGACGTTGTAGGTTGATTAAAATTAACGTTTTCCTTTATATGAAGAGTATACTTTGCAACCCATTCTGCTGCAATGTTTTGCTCTCTGAAAACGTGCTTAATTGTCATAGAGTAGATGATTATTCTTCTGCATAAGCAAATAATAGGATCCATTATCCATATCGACCTGCTACTGCCAATAAGCTCGACAAGAACACTCGAATTGACCTCAATATCAAGGTTAGATAGGTTTAGTGCAATATATATACTTAAACAATCCATGCATGTTATAGCTTCAGCAACTATAGTTAAGCAATTCCCATAAATTTTGCCAAAGCCTTGCAGAATAGAGCGAGCATGATCTCTGATAACCCCCCCCCCCCCCCCTCCCTCCTCTGCTAGCTTCACCAGAGGGTAAAAAGGCTCTATTAGTATTTAGTTTATACCGATTGAGTTTTGGGAAAATCCATTTTAATGAGAGAGGAATAATATTTTTGGTGTGGTGATTGTAGCTTCTTAGTTGAGAGGCCATGTTGATATCTTTTCCCCAGTGTCTTCTCTTTAAGAGATTAGAAAGGCCAAAAATGATTCGAATCACTTGGTCAATTAAGGAAACAGATGTATGTAAGAAATACTCATCGGATTTCTTACTTAACTTATTGAACCATGAAGTTAAATCATCCTATAATAATGCGGAATAAATACTTACAGGATGTAGACATTATTTGATCTTCAGATTCCTGACTTAGAGCAGATGATCGGTGATCCTTTGCTAGGTTATTGATTCTTCTAAGAGATGGCAACCAAAACACACTTTTGTAATTGATTCGAAGGAAGAATCAATTAGTTTTTCTTAAAGGATTTTTCTCTCTGTATTTTATCTCGTTTCTTTTAAGAATGAGGAACTCATTCTTATATAGAATTGAAGTGAGAAAACGGTTCTTCTCTTTTAACCGTCTGTAACTTCCAGACGGTTACTTAATGAAGAATAGTCCTTATTAAATTGCCACCCTTAGGGACCATAACCCGGTATTATTTTGTTTTACAAAATAACCCCAAAACTTTACGTTTTGCTTAAGTTGTTTATTTCCGAATCCAATCCTTCACAGTATTCGGAATTAAACCTGGTATCTATACAATTACCTCCATGATACATATTTTATCTACTAGTCCGTTCTTTTCTTTATGATTACTTTTATTGGACTAATATAAATGATAATTCGATACATCGATAAAACATGTGACGGTCAAACTTAATAGAGAAATTCCAACAATCTCCCACTTGGATCATCATATGCTACTATAGGATGCATCCACTTAATGAACGTTCTTAATTTCTATCGTCACATAGATAACCTTAACAATCCCGTAAATGACCATTAACAACATAGGACTAAAGTCATCATCAATGCATTTCAAGCCGCAAATAGATGCATCAGTAATCACGATATCGCAACAATCAACTACATGGATCTATCATGGTGCATAGCATAAGAATAATATGAAATGTAATCTTACATATATATTCTTAACTAGTCCCACTTAATTGGAGGTCTACTTACAGCAGAGTACGAGTAATCAAAGATAAGAGCACACTGAAAACTTATATATAAATATGTTTGCATTAATGACCTTAAGTTCGCGAATATCATAATACAAACAAATTTAATAGCTTAATACAAACTCCCACTGAAACTAACAATCCTCTAAGTACACAACACCCATGTTAATGGTGTGTTCAATAAAAACTTTAGGTACTAATGCCTTCGTAAGAGGATCTGCTAACATCGAGTTTGTCCCTATGTGCTCCACACTGATTTGACTACTCTGTACTCTCTCTTTAACAGACAGGAACTTGATATCTACATGTTTGGACTTAACCGAGCTCCTGTTACTGTTTGAATACTGAACTGCCGAGTTATTGTCACAATATAATCTAAGGGGTCTTTTTATCCCCTCTACGATTCGCAGTCCCGTGACAAAATTTCGCAGCCAAAGCGCCTGATTGGATGCCTCGAAACAAGCAATAAATTCCGCAGCCATAGTTGAAGATGCAATGAGTGTTTGTTGAACACTTTTCCATGATATTGCACCTCCCGCTAAAAGGAATATAATTCCTGAGGTTGAACGACGAGAATCCTCACATCCAGCGAAATCCGAGTCGGAATACCCTATGACCTCCAGTTTATCCGACTTCTTATATGTTAACCTGTGATGTTTTGTTTGTTGCAAATATCGGAGAACTCTTTTGACTGCTTTCCAGTGTTCCATCCCCGGATTACTTACGTATATCCCTAACACACCCACCACAAAAGCAATATCTGGCCGTTTACAAACTTGAGCATACATCAGACTTCCAACAGCCGAAGCATATGGAACCTTTTGCATTTCCTCAATCTCAAGTTTTGTCTTTGGGCATTGCCTAAGGCTAAACTTTGCACCTTTTGATATAGGGGTTTCCTTTCCTTTGCTATTAGCCATCCTGTAACGTTGTAACATACTCTCAATATACGCCTTTTGTGATAAACTCAAAATTCCATGGGATCGATTCCTATGAATTTGAATTCCTAACACAAATGATGCATCACCAAGATCTTTCATATCGAATTTGTCCGAAAGAAATTTCTTAGTCGTATGTAACAATTCCTTATCATTCGTGGCCAATAATATGTCATCAACATACAACACTAGAAATATGAATTTACTCCCACTGAACTTTTGATACACACAATCCTCCACTGAATTTATCTCGAAACCAAATGAGACAATAACTTCAACGAATTTGTGATACCACTGTCGAGACACTTGCTTGAGACCATAAATAGATTTCTTCAGTTTACATACCGTCGACTTTGGATCACCAGAGACAAAGTTTTCAGGTTGTAACATATAGATCGTTTCCTCAATGTCTCCATTAAGAAAAGCGGTCTTTACATCCATTTGATGGAGCTCAAGGTTGAAGTGTGCAACTAATGCCATGATTGTCCGAAAAGAATCCTTCGAAGAAACTGGAGAGAAGGTTTCTTTAAAGTCAATCCCTTCACGTTGAGTAAAACCCTTAGCTACAAGTCGCGCTTTATGCCTCTCCACATTACCCTTAGAATCCCGTTTGGTTTTAAAAATCCATTTACAACCAATCGTCTTCTTTCCCTCGGGTAATGGAACAAGCTCCCATACCGCGTTATCTTGCATTGATTTAAACTCTTCGTTCATTGCTTTAATCCATAAGTGAGAATCAGAACTTTTCATGGCTTCACGAACACTTAAAGGATCGTTTTCTGTTGAACTATAAAATTCTTCATGTTCTCGAAGATACACTATATAGTCTGAAGATATATCGCTCTTTCTTTCTCTAGTAGATCTACGCAAAGGCATAATTTCTTCATTTTACACTTGAACTTCTTGAGGATGTAGAGTTTGTTCTTCTTGAACAACTTCATTTTGCTCCATTGGAACAACATCCATAGGAGGAAGATTAACATCATCTTGAGTATCTATATGTTCTAACGAATCTGAAGTGATGATAGGCCTTCTAATTACCATATCATCATCTGACACTATAGTATCATTGTTTGAACCTTCATGAATCTCTATTGATTCCTCCTCAAAATGAATGTTCATTACTAAATTCTTCCCCCCAAACTCTATATCCTCAAAGAATTTCGCTATACCCGTCTCAAATATATTCTTTGTGGAAGGATCATAAAATTTAAAACCCCTACTGTGCTAGGGATATCCGATGAAATAACTATTAACCGTTTTGGAGTCCAATTTCTTTCATTCGGCCTATAAGGCTTCGCTTCAGCTGGACATCCCCAAACATGTAAATTTTTTAAACTAGGTTTACGCCCAGTCCAAAGTTCATACGGTGTCTTAGTAGTTGCTTTCGTCGGAACTCTATTAAGTAGGTAGGTCGCACATTTTATTGCTTCTCCCCAGAGTGATATAGGTAATGTTGAATGACTAATCATACTTCTTACCATATCCTTCAATGTACGGTTTCGTCTCTCAGATACTCCATTCATGTTGGGCGAACCCGACATTGTATACTGAGGGACTATGCCACACTCTTCTAGGAACTTTGCAAACGGTCCATGACGTTGTTCACCTGAACCATCATATCTCCCGTAATATTCACCACCACGGTCCGATCTGACGCACTTAATGTCTTTACCAAGTTGTTTTTCAACTTCGGTCTTAAAGACTTTGAACTTGTCAATGGCCTCTGATTTTTCGTGAATGAGATATAGATACCCATATCGTGAAAAGTCGTCAATGAAAGATACAAAATATCGTTGGCCGTTCCATGATGCTGTAGGGAACGGACCGCAAATGTCTGTATGTATCAAATCCAAGACCCCTTTCGCTCTGTATGCATCTAATCGTTTCACTTTGGTCTGTTTTCCTTTTATACATTCAACGTAAACGTTGAAGTCTGAAAAATCCAGTTCACTTAATAAACCTTCTGAAACAAGCTTTTCAATTCTATTTCTAGAAATGTGACCTAATCGCTTGTGCCAAAGTTTTGCTGATTTTTCCATTTTACAATTTAGTTTTCCAGGTACATCTACATTCATTATCTCTTTGTGATCCTTTATAGTATCCAATAAATACAAGTTATCATTTGCTATTAACTTTCCAGAACCAACAACATTACCATGTAAATAAAGACATAAACTTTCATTTCCAAATAGACAAGAATAACTTAATTTGTCCAACAACGGAAAGGAAATTAGGTTCCTTCGAAAAGAAGGTACATACAATACGTCTTTTAAATACAAAAAATGTCCACTGGTAAGCAACAAACGAAAATCACAAATAGAATGAACTAAACACGAACTGCCAACAGCTGTATAGATGGATGTTTCACCATCACTCAGGCTTCGGTTTCTTATCATACCCTGCAAAGAAATACAAACATGAGTCGTTGCTGCTGTATCAACCCACCAAGTATTTCTCAGCACTGAAACTAAATTGATCTGAGTACAGACCATAGAAGTGAAAATACCTTTGGCTTTCATCATAGCCCTCCATTTTTCACATTCTTTCTTAAAGTGCCCCGGTTTCTTACAATGGAAGCAACGCCCTTTACCAGACGTACCCTTATGCTTCTTTTGTCCCGAACCGGATGCATGTGCATCTGAACCTTCATACTTTCTCTTAATTCCCTTATCCACTTGAGCTTTCACCATTTGCACTTCTGGATGTTCTTGCTTCATCTTTTCCTCCTCTTGCGCCGCCTGAGAGATGAGCTCGTTGAGAGTCCATTTCTCGCGCTGACAGTTATAAGAAGTTTCGAAGTTCTTATACTGAGGAGGGAAAGAGTGAAAAGCAAAGCTTACCACAACATCTTCGGGAAGGTCAATCTTAAGTGCTTTCAGTTTGGAAGCGATGTTTGACATTTCCAAGATGTGCTCACGAACAGTCCCTTTGCCACGATATTTCATAGAGGCTAGCTTAATAAGCAGCGTCTTAATCTCTACTTTATCGTTCTTGGCAAAACATTTCTCTACCTCTTCGAGAAATATTTTCGCATTAGTGATCTCAGGTGGAACTGCACCACGGAATGCTAATGGAATTGCTTGCTTCATGATCCCTAGACTTATCCTGTTCGACTTTTCCCACGCCTCTGACTCTTTTTTCTCCGTAGGAGAACTGTCATCAGTCAGAGGTTTAGGTTCATCGACCCTTAATGCTAAGTCGTAATCATGGCACATCAAGTGCAGCAACATATCTTCTTTCCACAGCTCAAAGTTGCTCCCATTAAGTATGGGTGCCTTTTTGCCTTCCGGGTTATAGAAATACGAATTTGCTAACATAACAAACAACAAACAATAAATAGCCAAAAACATCACTTAACATATAATCTCCATAGTATTTAACAAATAAACATAGCATAATCAAACATACTCTTACAACATCAATAAGATACCTTTGGACAAGCATATTAATTTGTATATGTATGAGTTTGAGCATAATTAATGTTGATCCTACTAATTGACTTAAGTAAGAAAATCTTCCTTTGGGCCGATTTTCCTAGTTCAATTGTCTTAATGATCAATTCACAAATAACTATCTCGTGTCTAAGATTAACTATGTCAAACATTAACCTTCCTTTGGGCCGATTAAAATTTACATACTTGTCAATCATAGACTTGTCAAAACTCTAAAATAATTAATTCATCAATAGGGATCACTTTGGTGATATATTGAATCATTAATTATTTATCCAAGTTCGGACAACTTAAAACATGCTAATTATTTCGAAAAATACTATACGACTACCTATTAACTTAATTTCCAAACTATTTTGTAGTCTATATATAAATTTAATCGACTTAAATTTACACCTTAAATTTATTATATTATAATATATATGTAATTATATTAGGATATAATTCTTAATATATATTATAATATAATACTTATTTATATATATATATATATAATATTTATTCATATATATATACTATAATATATCAGTAACTATATTAAAATATATATATATATATATATATATATATATATATTAATTCTTATTTATAACTGTAAAATTTATAAGGAGGTAGTTGCCTACCTTAATACAAAATTGCGTGGCACTAACATCTACATCGGTTAGTTGCGCACAGTTAGTTCTATTAATTTGCAAGTAACGCGCTAATGCAACACGTGCCGCGCAACTAACGTCAAGTCAAGGATATATAGAATCAGCATGCAACATAAAACCACTTCTCATGCAAACAGTTAACTACATCTGTTCCAACGGTGAGTTAGTGGATTGGATTGTATTTTTATTTTATTTTATTTTATTTCTTCAATTACACGTAATATTAATAACAGTTATTTATTAAATTTATTAACTGCCTCCATCTCCAATAATGAAATTAATAATAAAATAAATTTATATATACTAAAATCAACCCACCACTTCTTTATATTTTACGTAAGTAGTGGATCCACCACTAATATATATATATATATATATATATATATATTATAACTTTAACAATAATAATATATATTACAGAAACCAAAACATTAACTTTTGTTTGGCCTTTATATAATACTACAATTTAAAACGGCAATAAACTAAGTCTATAATTGTGCTGAAGTCAGTAACCGTAAATTGCAAACTAAGCATTTACATTTAATATCAAATTATGGGTAGTTTGATGAACAGTTACTTATTTCCTGTTTGTATTAACAAACAAATTTTCTTAATGAAATTACACAATAATTCACTATGATTTGCTATCGTTTTAAACTATCTTCAATATTTATAATTCCATAATCTGAAAATTTAAGAACTTAATTTCATGGTGGCTCTGATACCACTTGTAAGAAATACTCATCGGATTTCTTACTTAACTTATTGAACCATGAAGTTAAATCATCCTATAATAATGCGGAATAAATACTTACAGGATGTAGACATTCTTTGATCTTCAGATTCCTGACTTAGAGCAGATGATCGGCGATCCTTTGCTAGGTTATTGATTCTTCTAAGAGATGGCAACCAAAACACACTTTTGTAATTGATTCAAAGGAAGAATCAATTAGTTTTTCTTAAAGGATTTTTCTCTCTGTATTTTATCTCGTTTCTTTTAAGAATGAGGAACTCATTCTTATATAGAATTGAAGTGAGAAAACGGTTCTTCTCTTTTAACCGTCTGTAACTTCCAGACGGTTACTTAATGAAGACCAGTCCTTATTAAATTGCCACCCTTAGGGACCATAACCCGGTATTATTTTGTTTTACAAAATAACCCCAAAACTTTACGTTTTTCTTAAGTTGTTTATTTCTGAATCCAATCCTTCACAGTATTCGGAATTAAACCTGGTATCTATACAATTACCTCCATGATACATATTTTATCTACTAGTCCGTTCTTTTCTTTATGATTACTTTTATTGGACTAATATAAACGATAGTTCGATACATCAATAAAACATGTGACGGTCCAACTTAATAGAGAAATTCCAACAATGTAGTGTTAACATCTTGAAGTTTCTTGAGAATTATCGCTCTCCAAATGGTCCAAGCAATAATAGTTGGGAGGATAGATCTTATATTGTATACCTTTATTGAACACCAGTATCAGGTGCTCACAAGATGTGGAAGTGTCATGTTTACCCAAAGTAGTACTGAAGTGGTTCCACACAGTCCACGCTTGCTTGCATTGGACCAAAACATTTATTCTGACTGTATTGACACTTTGAGGCTAGAATGGAACTTTCTTCGTTGTACATTTATTCTTGGTTTAAAGTATTGTAAAAATGTGAACGGCCTTAAAGGCATGATGACTTTTACTCTGCTGCTGCAGTGACGACAGAAATTCACAACGAAAGACCGGAGCTTATTCTCAATCCGGATCGTGTAGTTGAAATGGGGGATACAATCAACTGTGGCGCATTGCTATGGGGAATCAGAAGCGCTGCTCAATTCGGATGGGCAGTTAACTCGTTGAAAAAGGGCTTCGGCGGCGATTCTTGTTTTATGCCTTTTAGAGTCTTTTGTGTCGCCTCTCTCTTCATCGGAGCCTCCGCTTCCTTCGCCCTCCTCCATGCCTCCGATTCGGTTTGTGGTCCAATCCTAATTCGAGTTTAATCGGACTGAACATACCCATAAGAATTTGGTATGATTTATAAATTTCAGCATAACAATAAATAAAATTTACCTATTGACAATATGAATTGAAAAAATGAGAAACTTAAGAAAAAACTACCATTGACGAAATTTGAGATATGACATCATTTTTAATTTATTAATCAATGGACAACCCTTATTGACTTATAACAATATTTGCTTTAAAAAAAAGCAAAAGATTTTAGTCAGCTGAATTTATGACAACAGATGATACAACAACAGTTTATCAATAAAACAGAAACAATAAACAACAAACAAGGTACTGGAGTTTTTGAGATGTTTTGATTTCAATAAGGTTGCAGACTTGCATATTGGATACCATTTTGACCTGCCATCTTTGCTTTACTAGATAAAATTTCAGACCGGCTTTAAGTCGTGTTTTATTTTATTATCTGAACTAAAACGACCCGACATACACTGACATGTGAACAGAATTGCGAGCCCTATCAGAAAACTACCGAGACAATGGAAATAAAATTGAACATTTGTTGTCATATAAAGCTCTATTTGATCTTCTATTGACCTTGTAGTGAATGCGATATCATAGCCAATTCGACTCTCAGGTTAAACTAATCGGTAACATAGGTAGTTAAGTTTAAATCTTACAGAAACGAAGCATTGGTGAAATCCAACGAGAGCTCGTATCTTCAAGAAATTGAACAAAAAAGCTCAATAAAAATATTTCATGGGTAGGGTGCCTTAGGACACAAGTTTTGTTTCCTAACGATTCTCTACTATCAACATTAGTGAAGTTTATACACATGCTTCATTTTCCATTATTATTCTTAACTAATAATGGATTAGCGATCCATGTCGGATAATTTGACTACATGAGATGTTTTAACTTTTAAAAAAAATCTCTTTAACAATAGCTTATGCTTTCTGTGTAGAAAAAACTCTTCTTTTTGAAGAATTGACCTCATTCTTTTATCAATTGATATTCATGGAAGATAACAACGAGCTAATCTCGAACACATTGTTAGTGGTCCAAGCAAAACATCTCAATTTCGTTTCAACAAATCTATTAACTTAATCTTAAAATTTTGATTTAAACAATTCCCAATCTTCACTATCTGCTAAACTTCTATTGTTTATTCAATAGTTTCATCTAATGGATATTTGTATTGAATATATTCCTTAGGGTAATCAACCTTTTTTTTAAATTCATTGTTCCTTTCTACCTGGAAACCCTTCTTCGCATTATTTAACTACTGTGTTAATTATTAAGGATCTAAAGGTATTGTGTAACACCTCCTCGTTCTCCTTTGGCTTCCTCTTAATATTCTAACTAGATTTCCTGCAAGGTTTTTGAGATATTACCTAAATGTACATTATGTTGCCTCTATCTTATGTAATGTGGCCTTTCTTAATCACATTATCCAAACTAGGCACATAAAAAATCATGAAGGGAGTCCTCATAATTTTTTCGATACTACCATAACCTATGAGAACTAAAAGCTGGATCTCACTGACACATCTTGAAACCTTTTTTTCGTAACTAACTAGTTGCCTATCGTTTGGTTTATATGGAGGTACCCCAATCATCTAATTGTAACAACTTTTAGTGATGAAATTAGTTAAGCTCCGATGGTCAATCAATACCTGGGAGACTATCACTCCTCAAATGTCTAAATCAATTATCTATGCATCAGCATATGTCTAATCATCATACTTAAATGTCAAATCGGCAACTAGCTTTCAACAATGATCAGATGCTGAGTCATCGTTTAGATGTACCTTTAAATCTCTTTTGTGTTTTTTCCTTGAAGCTAGGTTGGTTCGTGACATAATCAAAGATAGTGAACAAATGTTGATGATTTCCTTTATCCTCTCTTATGAACATGCCTCTGTCTCGAAGAATCAGTAGGAGCTGTCATAGAGTCCCCTCCGAAAATTGTAAGTCATTCAAAGAATTTGATGAGCCAGGAGACCGACCTAGAACATTCCTCTATGGCACCCACCCTGTTTCGAGTTAGATCAGGATCCAAGTACTCAGAATCCACATCAAACCTTTCAACTATGACCATGGCCCCCTCTGGGGCAGCATTACTTGGACCAACCCGGTGAGTGTTGTCAGGCCTGTTGCTCCTCTTCTCTTAACGTATGCTCCCAACTTTCCCCTTTCAATCAAGTTCTGAACCTCTTGCTTCAACGCTATGCAATCATCAGTGGTATGGCCAATATCATTGTGATATTGGCAAAGGAGTTGTTACGATGCTCTCTGGGAGACTGCAAGGTTGCCGGTCTCCGGTAATGCACCTCATCTTTTGTTTTATCGAAAATGGTAGCCACACTTTCTTTGAGCTCTGCGAACCACTCTAGTTGGACCCATGGCCCTCTTTTGTTTCTGGATTGTTGACTTTGAGCAGGAGCAGCTGGCTGAGACTGGGCTTTTGCCCTACCATGCCCCTGTCCGGTTTCTCTTGGCTTATTCCCGGACTGGTTTTGATTTGGAGTTGGTGCCACTGGGGTAGAACTCACCTGTCTGTGTACCCTGGTTTTCTTTGTTTCATCAACGTTTATTTGCTTGCCAACTTGATTTAGCAATCCTCCCCAAGTCATGGCCTTCTTTCTAGTCACCGAATCAGCCAGATTGCTTGGGTTCAAACCCTGCCTTAGGGATGCTATTGCCACCTGTTTGAAGCAATCAACCAACCCATTCTTTGTGTTCACAAAACGACTTATGTATTCCTTCAAGGACTCATTTGGCTCCTGGGAACAATGGATTATTGTGTCTGCATTGCCCTTCAGCTCCTTACTCCCTACAAACTGCCTCCAAAAGGCCACCCAAAACGTATCAAAATATTTAATACAACCTTGAAGCAGGCTGTTGTACCATTTCAGAGCACTCCCCGTAAAATATTGGGAGAATGCCCTACACAGTAGTTTATCATCATCATCAAAGTTCATCATGAAGTTCTTGAATTGCTCCAGATGATTGTCCGGATCAGTACTGCCATCGTACTTCTCCATCTTAATACTGTCAAACCTCTTGGGGAGGTTTCCGGACAGGATTTTAGAAGACAGTGGAGACTGCCTCCAATTCCTTCCACGACTGAACACAGTATCCTCATTGGGAGTTGCAAAGATACCTGGCTCATCGTGGAAAGCAAAGGGATCCATAAGCATCTTGTCCGTATACCTTCGGTGGTGAGATGACCCCTTTCCAATATGCCTTTTCATTCTTCCATGGTGATCTCTTTTTCTTGAATATTTCTTAACCTGCTTTTGCTTTTTCTTGGTTCGACCCTCATCACTGCTAGAGGACAAGGATTTTTCATTTCCCTCACTGTCCGAAGAGCTGCCCGAAGATTCTGAACTTGAGTCAGAACTCTCCACAGGCTTGGACCGGTGAGACTTTTTAGAACTAGCATGAGTCTTTTTGGTGCTCACATGAGTTTTGGAAGCCTCATACTCTCTGGGGTTATCGGTGTGATAAACAACCGATGCCTTGGATTTTTCTTTCACGCCCATCTTGGCCTTTTCAGCCCTCAGAGCTTCTATTTCAAGCTTTAACCTGTCGCGCTCTTGGACAGTATACTCATCGTTTTCTTCCACCACTTCGAGCAAAGCTGGTGGAAGCTCTGGATTGTCCGGATTCATACGGACAGAATTTCTTGGCAGGTTTTGAATGCTTGATTCAGGCACCTCTCTCCTCCCACTATGGTCGCCAATTTGGTGTGGATAATAATTGCCTGAGAGTAGGCTAGTAATTTCAAGTAGAGTTTCAAGGTGGTGTATGGGTGTTTAACGGTGGTGTATGGGTGTTTAACGGTGGTGTATGGGTGTTTAACAGTGGTGTATGGGTGTTTAACGGTGGTGTATGTGTGTTTAACGGTTAGAATAGAGAGTAGAGAGATGATTAAGCAGCTTGGTAGCAGTTAATTCTCATTACCCATAGTTAATGTTGGTGGTTGGGTATTTATAGTATGATGTTTGGGCCCTTATGTGCTTTCGGGTCATGTTTAATGGACCCGGGTCATGATTAAAGACCCATGAGCTCTAAGCAGGAGAGCAAGTAGCTTAGTCAGGAAGTGTTTAGGTTTTTTAGTACTTTAGTCATAGTTCGAATAGTCTTAAGTTTATAGTTTCCAAAGTAATCTGTCCGGAAGTGATCTGTTCGATTTATGTCCTTGTAGCTTGTCCGGTGTTCGGAGAGACATAGACTGATTTACCCTTCCGGGGAGCATGCTGAATTCGGACTCATCAGGAGCCCATTTTTTAGGTGTTTGAGCAAGTGTTCTTGTCAAAGAACTGAAAAACAGTCCGATGAATGAAGTGGTTCTCAATTCGGACATAACTGTGGGTATACCCGGACAGGTTAATCTTTACGAATTCTAAACGGTTTTTGCCAGAGTTAATGGGACACGTGTCGCTCTCTGATTGGCCACTCCAGCCGTTTTTTCACCTTGAATTTCGCACCACCTTCTTTAACAAGTAACTTCTTTAATTACCAATAGTGACATCAGCGCCGTCTTTTAATTATTGCCCAACTTTTCGGATTCTCTTAGGAATTAACTCCTTTTTTAAAATCTACTATAAATTCACATTCATTTTCCACTGTTTTACCATCTCTTTCAAATTTTATCTAGAACAAAAATTCCTTTAGCAGTTTATGTTTACAGCAAGAACAGCATTGATCAAAGGTGGTTGGCTCAACCTTTCGGAGTTGGAGAAAGCACAGAAGGTCGAGAAAGAAAGGCGAATAGCAGCAGGGCTACCATCATCACTAGTTGAGAGACCAGTTGCTTCTGTTACAGAATCAGATTGAGGCTCATCCTCCTCCAAAGGTACCAAGCCCAAAAAACTCTTTCAATCCACCCTCTCACCCATAGTATCTGGTTCCTCAGTTCAGGAGTCAATACCTGCTGTTGAACCAGGAGTTACTGCTACAAGTGTTAGGAAACCCTCACCTTTTATAGCCATGGGGTCTGATTCTGACCACTCTCCCGAGAAGTTAGTCATTAAGAGGCCAAGCAGGTTAGTCAAGGGACTAACCTCCAAAAATACTCCCTCAAAATCGGGGGCAAAAAATAGTGATTCTGGGTCTAGAATGCCTATTAGAGCCCCCCGGGAGAGGCCAACCGGTCCGGAGGCCAGCAGCCCGGTTCCTACAAGAGAGACTTCTGCCTCCGAGCCCCAATCTGAGGTGAGAAGTCAGAAGAAAATAGACAGTCAACAGTCCGGAGGCCAGGTTGTGGCAAGCATCAACCCTCCCCGGATCACTACCACAGAAGCTCCCCCAACGGTTTTGGAGGAGAGAATGGAGGACTCTGCTGAAGAGGTCCCTTTCGAGTCCGAGTCCTCCAGACAGGCTGATACTACTGCTGTTGCTGCCAAGAAAGACAAGGAGAATCTGTACTTGAGGCATCCGGAGCTGCCGGAGTGCCTTGAGGGAAGAGTGGGGCCGTGTTTTCACAAAGTCGAGCTCAAGTACCTGTTGGACTTGCAGAAGAACAAGTACGCATTCATCCATACTTCAGACCTGGGTCGAATGCGCACAAAATGGGGGATCCCCGAAAATGTGAAGATTAGGATCCCCATTGATCCGGAGACCCCAATGGACTGTAAACGAAATGAAATAGTCTTCTTTACAGAGCTATTTAACTGGGGACTTAGGTTCCCATTGGACCCGGAGATCGTACGGTACTTCCACCTGGTCAAGCTCTGCCCAACTCAATTAAGTCCCAATGGCTGGTTCACTTTGATGTCGTGTATCATGGCATCCAGGCTGTCTGGGATCCCTCTTCCCATGGAAGAGTTCGCAGCAGTGTCCAATCTTTGCAAGCATCACCAATTCCCCTTCTATCATTTCAACATGGGGAACGATCTCAAGGCTGTTGATGACCTCTTGGAGTCGGAGAGCAAATGGAGGAGCCAATTCTTGTTTGTCAGTGGCTCATGGGAAAACGGCAAGAAAATCAAGGTCGGTGAGAACCCAAGCCTCCTCATGAGTAGGTGGAGGAGTGATCGTAAGTTTCTCAGTTCAAATTTCTGTCCGTTTCTCTCTTTTCCTTTTTCTTTTTAAGTTAAATTAAACTAACCAATTTCTCTTTTGTTCTAGTAGAGCTGCCAAAGAATTTCGGAGACTACTTGAAGGCCGGACAGACTACTTGTGGCAAAATCAATGCTTGGGCCGCAGAGAACTGGAAGAATCGATTCCACAAGGCCTTCACCCCTGGGAATCTAGCAAGGTCTCACCTGTGGAACACCACAGGCCGGAGAGACCTAACTTGGGAGGAGCTCACCACCCAGCCTGATGAAGTCATTGTGGTTAGAAGGTCCCACGAACCAGACGGGACACTTTACCTGCCTGCACGGGAAAAAGCCCCAAGCAAAATGAAAGGCAGAAAAAGAGGCAAAAAAGTGGCGAGTGACGCTGAGAAGGATATCCCAACAGACCCGGAGAGGCCGGCCCAGGTTCAAATCGATGCAGCCCTCTTGCAAGTGGTGGAGCAGGAGACCGAGATGCAGGAAGTAGACCTTCCAAAACCTCCAAGGGCTCCCAAGAGGACTCGCAAGCAAGTAGGTGAAAGCGCTGACCGGGAAGTCAAGAAGAAAAAGACTTCACAAGGAGATGAGCTTGCTCTCCGGGATCCAGAGCCCTCTTTTCCTACTGGCCCCTCTGACCCAACGCTGGCCGAAGAGATCCCAAGAGAGTTTCACACTGATGAAGTTGAGGGGGAGAGCTCAACTTGGATGAAGTGGACATCACCAGTCTGGGTGGACTTGGTGAATATTTTCTTGGCCTCCCTAGAGACGAGTTCGTAGGGCCTTACATCCCTCCGAGCAGCTCCAATACAGTCAATTTCAACGGTAAGACTTTCATGGTTTCTAGTGAGAAGGACACTATAGCCTATTCCTTGCTTAGTAATGTGCAGCCAGTGCTCACATTGGAGAGGCAAGTCCGGAGTCAAGCAGACACCATCAAAGACCTCAATTCTGATAAGGAAAAGCTGTCCGAAGACCTCCGCACTGCCAACACCAATGTTGACTTGCTTAAGGAAGCAAATGAGGAGCTGAAGAGGAAGCAAAATGAAAGTAACACAAAAGTTGCCACCCTAGAAGAAACCATAAAAGATCTTCAGGAGAAGCTGTCTGGTATGGAGAAGGACCTGACAACCTCAAGGGGAGAAACTGCTGCAAAGGAGAAGCTCATCACCAACCTGACTACTGACAAAATCGCTCTAGAAAATGCAGTAACCCATGCTGTTGAGGAGAAAAATGCTTTGCTAAGAGATCAAGAGGCCACAATCAAGGCCAAGATTAATGCCTATGCCAGAGAGATGATAAAAAGCGAAGAGTTAATGGTTCAAAGGGTGAAGTCTGATATGGTTCTCCTTTTTCACGAAAAAATCCCGAAGAGGACCCTGGGGGACTTATGGCTCTATGTGGATGATGATGACCTTCCATTTTATACAATGGTCGAAGAAGGGCTGTCCGGTGAGTCCTCATCTGATAATGAAGAGAAGACCGGAGAGAGCCCAGGCAAAGAGGAGATTGATCCCAAGGGCAAGAAGGTAGTCGAAGGGGGGAGCGACATCAAGGGCAAGAAAACAGATGAGGGTGAGCCATCTTCAAAGGCTCAACCTTAATTTATGGTTTATTTTGTTTATCTTTCATTCAAATTAAAGTCCTTGGAAGGCCAAGGCATCCTTTTTGTAATGGTGTCCGTATTTTCTCGGACAGGTTTTTTTGCTGTACCCTGATTTGTTCGAAAGTCCTTGGAAGGCAAAGGAAATTTTAAGTTGTTAACTGAATGTTTCTATTTTGCACAACCATCATCTTCTTTCATTATTTGTTTTAGTTTAGATAGCTAAAGTTTAAGTAGCTTTTAGTTATTGCATTGTGAGAGTGTTGAGATTCTCCGGCTAGAGTTTAAATAGCCCTTAGATCTTTCAGTTCGGGTAGTATGATAAGAGATAGATTTTGAAAATACTTAGAAAATTTTGAAGAAGGCATCAAATTTCATTGAAAACTCTCCGTGCCACCGAAGAGGGGAGGGTATGCCCCCAAATATTTACATGGAAGTTCAAACAAGTAAATATATACACAAGTGTCATTCTAAGTACATTCGAAGGTGCTCAATATTCCAAGGGTGAGTTAAAACCCTGCCATCTTTGTCTTCCAACCAATAAGTCCCAGGCTTGATTCTTTCAACCACAATATACGGACTCTCCCAAGTAGGGGCCAGCTTTCCGAAGAGCTTTTCTTTAGTGTGTAAGAAGACCTTCCTTAATACTTTGTCCCCTGGTTGGAAATCTCTTCTTTTAACTTTGGAAGCAAACCTGCTTCTCATCAAGCCCTGATAGTGTGCCACTCTAAGGCGAGCTTTAACCCGTCTTTCTTCTATTAGATCAAGTTGATTTCTGATGGCCATTTCATTAGCGTGTCCGGAGAAGTTGTGAACACGAAAGGAAGGGAGTGTCTTCTCTATGGGGGCTACTGCATCCATTCCATAGACCAAGGCAAAGGGTGATTCTTGTGTTGCAGCCCCAGGTGTCGTCCGGTAGGCCCACAAGAATTCTTATAAATAATTAGGCCACTTCCCAGCAGCCCCTTCTAGATTCTTCCTCAAACCGGACAGTATAGTCCTATTAGCGACTTCAACTTGCCCATTTTCTTGTGGATGGAAAGGTGAAGAAAAACAATGCTGTATACCTCTTGAGGGACAGAAGCTTTCCATTTCTCTGTTGTCAAACTGTGGCCCATTGTCTGTTGTTATTTTCTGTGGGACACCAAATCTGCAACATATGTTGGACAGAATGAATTTTATGACAGCTTTTGATGTTGTCCCTGCCAGGGGAGCTGCTTCTATCCACTTCGAGAAGTAGTCAATGGCCACAATTATAGTTTTACGCCCTCCGGACGCCACAGGGAGAGGCCCAACCAAGTCCAACCCCCATCGAGCAAAAGGGATGGGCTCAGAAATTGATTCCAAAGGAACGGCTGGCACATGAATTTCATTGCTGTACCTCTGGCATGAGTCACACCTTCTCACCAGCTCCTTAGCATCTTTCATGATTGATGGCCAATAGTATCCGGAGAGTAACACTCTTCTTGTTAAAGCTCTGAATCCACAATGGGCTGATCCCTCACCATCATGCAATTCGGAGAGGACCACTTGTGACTCATCATCCCCTAAACAACGCAGGAGAGGTTTACTATAGGATTTTTTTGTAAAATACTTCTCTCAACATAATAAAACCACGAACCTTGTGTTTCAACGTTCTGGCTTGTGATTTATCTGAAGGCAAAATACCATCGGACAGATATTGTATGAGAGGAGATCTCCAGTCTTGAGGCCGATTCACTTGTATTTCAAAAACTTCCTCTTTTTCACCCTTACTGAGTTGAATAGAAGGGCTTTCAAGCACATGGATCCATGGGTAGGACTCCGTATATGCTATTGTTGCCAATGAGTCTGCTAGCTCATTTTCGGCCCGGGGAATATGCTCATAGACAACAGCTTTAAACTTTAGGGCTTCATTCTTGAGGAGGAGCAAATACTTGACCAACTACTCCTTTCTAGCCTCATATTGGCCTAAGGCATGGTGGACAAGCAACTGGGAGTCACTTACTAACTTGACCCTTTTAGCCCCACAGATGTGGGCCAACTTTAACCCAGCTATAGCTGCTTCGTATTCGGACTCGTTATTAGATACCCTGAAAGAAAAAGAAATAGCCTGGTACATACTATCTCCATAAGGGGAAGTTAAACATATTCCTGCACCACATCCCATAGTGCTAGATCCACCATCTGTTCGGACGATCCAGACTTTCTTGTTTTTTGTATCTGTAGCTTGCTCTGAATCCCTATCAGAGTGGAATTCAACCAAGAAATCAGCCACTGCTTGGGCTTTTACCGCTGTCCGGGGAGCAAAGTCTATGTCGAAGTCCCCCAACTCTACTGACCACTTAGTCATTCTGCTCGAAATGTCTGCTTTTTGAAGGACATTCTTTAAAGGGAAAGATGTCCGGACGATGATAGGATGAGCCTGAAAGTAAGGCCTCATCTTTCTTGCAGCTATCACCATCAATCAAGCTTTTGCTGATGTAGTACACTGGGTAGGGACACCCATCGACCTCTCTTACCAACACAGCACTGATGGCACAACTTGAAACGGCCAGATACACAATAAGAGTTTCCCCATCAACCGGTTTGAACAAAGTTTTGGGAGAGGAACGATTTTTCTTGATTTTACTGAATGCCTCATCACACTGCGGGGTCCACTCGAACCCCTTCGCACCCTTCAAAGTTTGAAAGAAAGGAGCACATCTGTCCGAAGACCTCGAGATGAATCTGTTTAAGGCAGCTAATCTCCCCGTTAACCGCTGCACTTCTTTGATGTTTCGAGGAGGTTCCATCTGGAAAAGAGCATTCAACTGATCCGGGTCGGGCTGTATTCCATGCTCACTTATGATATACCCTAAGAATTTCCCGGAATGCACTCCGAAAACACAATTTTCAGGGTTTAATTTTAAATTTACTTTTACCAAGTTGGCAAAAGTTTCTCGGAGGTCGGATAAGTGTAGCTGCTCATCCGCACTCTTCACCATCATATCGTCAATGTAAACCTCCATATTTCTTCCAATTTGATCAGCAAATGCCTTGTTGACTAGCCTTTGATAAGTAGCCCCATCATTTTTCAAACCAAAAGGCATCACCTTGTAGCAATGTAGACCCCTGTCAGTGACAAACGTGGTATGCTCTTGATCTTTTGGATCTATTTGAATCTGATTGTACCCGGAGAAGGCATCCATAAAGGAGAGCAGCTTGTTCCCAGAAGTAGAGTCTACCAACTGATCTATCCGGGGGACCGGATACAAATATTTTGGGCAAGCTCTATTCAAATCTGTGAAGTCAATGCACATGCGCCATTTGTCGTTTTTCTTTTTTACCAGGACAGGATTGGCAGTCCACAAAGGGTATTGAGATTCTTTAATGTGCCCCATCTTTGTGAGTCTGTCAACCTCTTGCACAATGACATCAGCCTTTTCTTTTGAGAAAGCTCTTCTTTTTTGAACCAGTGGTGCCACATCTCTCCGGACAGATAGGTGATGGGATATCACTTCTGATGGAACTCCAGTAACATCAGCATTGCACCAAGCAAAAACGTGCTGATGGTCTTTCAAGAATTTTAACATCTCTTCTTTCAACATTGGTGGCATCTTGGACCCTATCTTGACACTTTTGCCTTCTTCCAAACAGTGTGTTTCAACCTCTTCAATTGGAATCAACACTCCAGGGGTCTCTCTGGGGTCATCGATTTCACCCTCACCCCCAGAAAGACCTTCAAACTGCTATTGATCATTTATACGAACTGCCCCCAGCGTTCGAGGAGCCAAGGTAGTGGCATAGCATTCTCTTGCAATCTTTTGGCTGCTCCGGACAACCCCAACCTGTCCCTGAACAGCATACTTTAAGCACTGATGGACTGTTGAAGCCACTGCATGCATCCTAGAGAGCCAAGATCTCCCTAGTATAGCATTATAGCAAGTGGGACAATCCACCACAGTGAAGAGTATTCTAACCATTTTCTTGAAAGGACCCCTGCCCAATAACACCTCTTCTTCAAATTCTCCGATCACATCGGCTGAGCTGCCCGTGAAGCCCACGATTGATCTGTCCGACTTTTGAATCACAGCTGGATTTTTCATTTTCTTGTAAGTGGTTAGGAAAAGGATATTGGCAGAGCTTCCAGTATCCACCAGAATTCGTCTTATCTCATTGCCCCCTACAGATGCTCCTATGACAACAGCATCCTCATGAGGGCCAGTAACGTCTCTTAAATCATCCTCATCAAAGACAATGAATGGGAATGAGTTTAGTGATTGATAAGATGTCATGCCTCCTTCTAGCTGGGAGGCTAAATTATGAACATGCCTCTTTCTCGAAGAAGCAGTAGGAGCTGTCACAGAGTCCCCTCTAAAAATTGTAAGTCATTCAAAGAATTTGATGAGCCCGGAGACCGACCTAGAACATTCCTCTATGGCACCCACCCTGTTTCGAGTTGGATCAGGATCCAAGTACTCAGAATCCACATCAAACCTTTCAACTATGACCATGGCCCCCTCTGGGGCAGCATTACTTGGACCAACCCGGTGAGTGTTGTCAGGCCTGTTGCCTCCTCTTATCTTAACGTATGCTCTCAACTTTCCCCTTTCAATCAAGTTCTGAACCTCTTGCTTCAACACTATGCAATCATCAGTGGTATGGCCAATATCATTGTGATATTGGCAAAAGGAGTTGTTACGATGCTATCTGGGAGACTGCAAGGTTGCCGGTCTCCGGTAATACACCTCATCTTTTATTTTATCGAAAATGGTAGCCACACTTTCTTTGAGCTCTGCGAACCACTCCGGTTGGACCCATGGCCCTCTTTTGTTTCTGGATTGTTGACTTTGAGCAGGAGCAGCTGGCTGAGACTGGGCTTTTGCCCTACCATGCCCCTGTCCGGTTTCTCCTGCCTTATTCCCGGACTGGTTTTGATTTGGAGTTGGTGCCACTAGGGTAGACCTCACCTGTCTGTGCACCCTGGTTTTATTTGTTTCATCAACGTTTATTTGCTTGCCAACTTGATTTAGCAATCCTCCCCAGGCCATGGCCTTCTTTCTAGTCACCGAATCAGCCAGATTGCCTGGGTTCAAACCCTGCCTTAGGGATGCTATTGCCACCTGTTCGAAGCAATCAGCCAACCCATTCTTTCTGTTCACAAAACGACTTATGTATTCCTTCAAGGACTCATTTGGCTCCTGGGCACAATGGATTATTGTGTCTCCATTGCCCTTCAGCTCCTTACTCCATACAAACTGCCTCCGAAAGGCCACCCAAAACGTATCAAAATCTTTAATACAACCTTGAGGCAGGCTGTTGTACCATTTCAGAGCACTCCCCGTAAAAGATTGGGAGAATGCCCTACACAGTAGTTTATCATCATCATCAAAGTTCATCATGAAGTTCTTGAATTGCTCCAGATGATTGTCCGGATCAGTACTGCCATCGTACTTCTCCATCTTAGTACTGTCAAACCTCTTGGGGAGGTTTCCGGACAGGATTTTAGAAGACAGTGGAGACTGCCTCCAATTCCTTCCACGACTGAACACAGTATCCTCATTGGGAGTTGCAAAGATACCTGGCTCATCGTGGAAAGCAAAGGGATCCATCGGCATCTTGTCCGTATACCTCCGGTGGTGAGATGACCCCTTTCCAATATGCCTTTTCATTCTTCCATGGTGATCTCTTTTTCTTGAATATTTCTTAACCTTCTTTTGCTTTTTCTTGGTTCGACCCTCATCACTGCTAGAGGACAAGGATTTTTCATTTCCCTCACTGTCCGAAGAGCTGCCCGAAAATTCTGAACTTGAGTCAGAACTCTCCACATGCTTGGACCGGTGAGACTTTTTAGAACTAGCATGAGTCTTTTTGGTGCTCACATAATTTTTGGAAGCCTCATGCTCTCTGGGGTTATCGGTGTGATAAACAACCGATGCCTTGGATTTTTCTTTCACGCCCATCTTGGCCTTTTCAGCCCTCAGAGCTTCTATTTCAAGCTTTAACCTGTCGCGCTCTTGGACAGTATACTCATCGTTTTCTTCCACCACTTCGAGCAAAGCTGGTGGAAGCTCTGGATTGTCCGGATTCATACGGACAGAATTTCTTGGCAGGTTTTGAATGCTTGATTCAGGCACCTCTCTCCTCCCACTATGGTCGCCAATTTGGTGTGGATAATAATTGCCTGAGAGTAGGCTAGTAATTTCAAGTAGAGTTTCAAGGTGGTGTATGGGTGTTTAACGGTGGTGTATGGGTGTTTAACGGTGGTGTATGGGTGTTTAACAGTGGTGTATGGGTGTTTAACGGTGGTGTATGTGTGTTTAACGGTTAGAATAGAGAGTAGAGAGATGATTAAGCAGCTTGGTAGCAGTTAATTCTCATTACCCATAGTTAATGCTGGTGGTTGGGTATTTATAGTATGATGTTTGGGCCCTTATGTGCTTTCGGGTCATGTTTAATGGACCCGGGTCATGATTAAAGACCCATGAGCTCTAAGCAGGAGAGCAAGTAGCTTAGTCAGGAAGTGTTTAGGTTTTTTAGTACTTTAGTCATAGTTCGAACAGTCTTAAGTTTATAGTTTCCAAAGTAATCTGTCCGGAAGTGATCTGTTCGATTTATGTCCTTGTAGCTTGTCCGGTGTTCGGAGAGACATAGACTGATTTACCCTTCCGGGGAGCATGCTGAATTCGGACTCATCAGATCCATTAGGTTAACTATGTAAAACACTGCTTAGCATATATATAACAATTATAAATACAAGTAACCTATTTTGACAAAAAATAAACTTTAATGGCGGTTTTGAAACAAGTGGCTAATGTTGGTGACTAACCAAGGTTTTTAACCATTTTTTTGCTTGGTCCTTTTTTGATCTCCAAACCAAACGGCATGTGGACTGCAGATGGTTTCACTTTTTTTCAATCCTTGCAAGGTGTTTGTACCTCCACAGGTATCTACACGATGTAGTCAGCTTCTTCTAAAGTTATTTCAGCACTCTCAGTATCTAAGTATAATCCATTAGTGTCCTTACCTATAAGGCATGTCATTCCCATATCAATAAGATTGCTTCATAGCCATATCTCTGGCTTCTCTAGACATAAAAACAATTTGCTTTATCTTGCTTCTAAGCCACCGAAGGCATGATTGTGTTGGGTTAGGAGCAACAACCTATAAATTAAACTCCAAAATCATTTTGAACTTGTATAACAATAATAAAATATCAACTTTTTCACAATTGTTATAGAAAAATAAAGCTTCCAGAGTTAACAATACTTATTCGAACACATACCCTATATTTGTTTTTGAAGTAGTATATTTCTTAGTATTTTAAAAAACTTTAATAATCATTCAAAGTTTTCTCTATATAGCAGTATATCGTGATTTTATAATCTTCATAAATTACCCAAATTGGTCTAGTTAGGAAGGAAATATCAATACATTAATTTATACTAGATAATTTTATGTGCAACGTCTCTTGATTACTGTGTAAGCATTACTCTTGGTTTGGAGCCATCAGTGATTTGTTGGGCGTAGTCTGTATATGTTGGGTACAACTTCCCGTCAATATTGGGAGAGTGATGAGGCTTAAAACCATTGGCTTATTATCGACTAACGTTTACACAGAAGAGCCCTTTGAATTAAGCTCTTCGGAAGTCGTTATCTCTAGGAAAAAAAGAGTAGAAGCCTTGAGTTATATGGATGAAGGGGAAGCACGGGGAGCAAGACTGACGACGACTAGTTTCAGAATTATGGCGAGTGTTTTTTTTTTTGAAGAAGAAGGTAGGTTTTAGTCGGAGCAGCGTGCGGCTTCTTTCTAGGGCCATTTGGGTGAAGCAACAACAACGATGGTTTAAAATAATGTCCACTAGGTCTAAAAGAAGTTCTCGTAGGTTTCAGCCTATTATATTTTGGTTTCGTAGATTTGGGACCTCATAAATTAATGAACCTAGTCGTGAGCCTGATGAATGTTAATAGTGCTGAATTAAACCCAACTATCAGTGATGTTTATTTAATTTCTTCTACGTGATTCGGTTATACTCTATTAATAGTATATATTTTTTATAATGACGAGATATGATTATATTATAAACCAATAATTGAATATGATACATGTAACAAGAAAGTAAATAGAAAATTTTTATAAAAAGATAAGAAGAGGAACCTAAAGAAGACATTCGACGAAAGACACCAAAAATATATTAGACGAGGGTAAAAAAAATAATAGTCGAGAGTCGCGAATAATTTTCTAGACAAAGGTTAGAAAGATAATATTAGACGAGGGTTATAAGAAATGATAAGATGAGGGATGCGAGAAAGGGATTAGAGGAGCTTTATTAAAAGTTGTTAGACGAAACTCGTGAAGAAGTTTTCAAACGAAAGTTATTAAAAAATGATAAACAAAGGTCGTAAAACCCTTGAAAGAGAAGATGAGGCGGAGAAAGATAATGATTATTTTAGCAATCATAATTGAACGACACGTGTCATTATTATTTATAGGTTATCAAAAAGGCTTGTTATGCCGTTATGACACGTGTAAAATAATGATCGATATATACGATATTGTAAGTAGTATATATAAAGGTTCAATTCTCTATTTTGAGACTAAACACAAAGGAATGAAAAAATATTTATTATCATTAAATAAATTCTTTTCCTGACTATTGAGTATTATTTTGGCTTTAGATTTGAAAAGCAATCTCTTTTGTCACTACCAATAATAAGAGAAGTGTTAAATTCACTTCGGGGTGTCTATGAACCAAGTTTTAACTACAAATCATAGTATATTTATCCTATTTACCATTCGAGATATCCACCAGTAAGTTTTAAATTTTGCTAAATGTTTAATTCTGTTAAAATATGCGTGGGTCGAATGATCCATTAAGATGGAATGACATAAATAACTTTATTACCAGTAGCAGTATATTAATAACTCCGTTATAAAAAATGATCGTGTTTAAGTCAACATTAATAAAAATAATAGTTTGAAATGAAATAGAAGATAGAATAATAAAAATATGTTTTAAAATTTTAAAATGAAATAAAAGAAATAAAAATAAAACATGATTATAATATAACAACATTGATGACAAGATTATATAACGTAAGAGTATTCATAATGATATTATTTGATATTAATATCAAATATTCGAGAAAAAATGTTAAAAGAAGATTATTACTGCTTGATAAATAGAATCAGGTGCCTTAGGTTTTGAAGGAAAAAATAAAGACAAAAAATTTATAGGTTTTATCTTTTTCTCCCACACTCCAAGAATCTCCATTTCCCTCTACAAATCCACTATGAGTAACGACAAGGAAAATTTCAATCTTGCTGATCTCAATGTTGCTCTTAACAATGAGGATCGAGCAGGTCTTGTTAACGCTCTTAAGAATCTCGCTGGGAAGCACACTGATGTTCTTGAGAGTCTCACTCCCAAAGTCCGTATGCGTGTTGAGTTCCTGAGAGAGGTTCAGGATCAACATGATGAGTTAGAGGCTAAGTTTTTATCGAGGAGAGAGCAGCATTGGAGGCTAAATATCAAGAGTTGTATCAGCCTCAGTTAAAACTTGCTTTGAAATTACATAGTGAAAATGGAAATTTTTGTTTATTGTTTTTGCTCACTACACTCCTTTACATTTAAAGGGTCTTATATACAGAGGCTCAAGATGAGAGGATAAGTTTGTTACATTGGAAGAGGATCATAAAAGAATATTCTTCTGTTAGGGTAGTGGTGTAGTACCATTGTTGTACTAGAGAGAGTGTGTGAGTGCTGTAAGGTGAGAGGTGAGAGATGAGTGACTGTAACAGACATTTGGGCTGCTCAGGCCTTATATTCGAACTTGGGTTTTATTATACTTGTTGGGTCGTTTTCTTAGTGTTGAATCCAACGATAGGCTCGGTTCTTTTGATCGAGGGACCATAGTATAAATTTCTTAGAGATAGTAACCCTAAGCACTTGTTGTCTTGCTGGACACACCCTGAAACACTTCTTCACGAACCCTCACAGTGGAGCCACTCTGCTCCACTGTTCTTTTTTCTTCTTCAATCTTCTTCACTTCTTTTCTTCCAGCTTGTACACCGTTTAATATTCTCATATCCCCCCTCACAGTGGAGTAAATTTGTGAGTAGTCTGGTTTAGTGTGAAAGAGTTTCTCAAATGGTGATATGTCTCCTCGAATGTGTAGGTAGTCTATTTATTAGGTATACAGCAGTGAGAAAAGCCTCTGGCTAGTATACAAATGGTACTTTAGACTGGGCCAACAGGGTTAGACCTGTTTCAACTAGATGCTTGTGTTTCCTCTCAGCTCTGCCGTTTTGGGCAGATGTGTGAGGACAAGCAGTTCTAAGGTGAATTCCACATTCCTTGGCAATAGGTACAAAAGACTGGAATTCTCCACCCCAATCCGATTGAAAAGATTTAAGTTTTCAATTGAACTGGTTTTCAACAAAAGTTTTGAAGTTTTTGAAAACATTGCGTGCTTCCCCTTTTTGTTTAAGTGGGTATATCCAACTAAATCTTGAGTAGTCATCTACAAATAAAATGTAGTACTTAAAACCGGTCTTAGAAATAGTGGGAGAAGGTCCCCATAGATCTGAATGGATTAGTTCTACGACCTATTTAGATTGGAATTCAGACATTTTGAAAGGTAAACGATGAGATTTACCAAGTTAACATGAGTTACAAAAGACATTTTCATTATTTTGAGGCGTTGATAGGTTACATTGTTTCAAAACAAGACCTAATGTTCTATTTGAAGAATGGTATAACCTCTTGTGCCACCCTTCTTTTAGAGAAACATAAACATTTGACTCAGATTGACCTTGCTGTAGACTAAAAACATTAAAACCTTTTTGTGATTGACAGTGATCTTGAACCCTAGGATTGCCATTCCTGGTAAGTGTGTCTAGCTGATAGAGGCCTTGATTAGTTGTCCCTGTAAGTAGCACCTTCCCTGTTGTCTTGTCCTTAATGAAACAATATTTTTTGTGAAATTCAACATAGACAGGATTGTATGAAGAGAGATGATGAACAGATAGGAGATTTTTCTTAATTTTTGGAACATGTAATATATTTTATAAAGACAGTATGCTCTTATTAGAGGTTTTTAGGTCAGGTTTTCCTATGTGGTGTATACTAAGTCTTTCTCCACTGCCTACAACAAAAGACTTCTTACCAGAGTACTCAGTTTTCTGAGTCATTAGTTGTGGAGACACTGCTACATGATGGCTAGCTTCACTATCCAGAAACCAGGCATTTTCTTCATTTGGGTCTTAAATAGCTAGGTAGGCACCCTGATCTTGACTATGTTTATCTTGACTGGTAGATATAGCTCCCATAACATTGTGATCATCTCTATAATAGCAATATGGACCTGTGTGTCCATAGCGACCACATATCTGACATGTTGGCCTGCTTGGGATGGTGTATCTTCTATTTCTACCTCCACTGTAAGTAGATCTACCACGTTGGTAGTTGTGCCTACCCCTGTTTGACCTGCCTTGACCTCTGTAAGAGTTTTTTCCCCTGTAGTTGTGTGGATTGTTACTGTAGTTGTTGTATTTGTTCTCATTTTTATAGCTTGTTGTTGCTACAATCAGGCTTGCCAAGTTTTGAGTGGCTTTGTTGAGCTGAATCAATCTATTCTGAAATGTTATGAGAATAGACTACAGATCAAGCCAGTTGTACACTTCCCTTTCTGCGAGGCTGACGGTAATGGGAGTGTATTCTAAATCCAGTCCAGCCAGTATATGAGACACAAGGTGATCGATGGGAAGAGGAGATCCTGCTAAGGCAAGACTATCAGCCAGGTTCTTCATCTTGTTCAGGTAATCTTCCATGGAACTTTCCTCCTTTCGTGTCTTTTGAAACTCATATCTGAGAAGCATTATTCTCGATCTAGTTTGTGAGCCAGTTAGTCTCACAACAGAGTCCCATAGTCCCTTTGGTGTTTCCTCTTTCATCAGATGAGAGGCAACTTCTGGGGTCATAGTATTGAACAGCCAGCCCATTAGAAGCTGGTCTTTGTTCATCTAGACTTTGTAAGCTGGATTTCTGGTGACATTTCCATCTACATCAGTGATGGTTTTTGGTGGACATGGCTCTTCACCAGTGATAAGATCACCTAGGTCATTACATCTTATCACTGGTAAGACCATTGTCTTCCACAGCATGAAATTGTTTCTATCTAGTCTGATAGAAGTGAATGACGCCACTTTGTTCATTTTCAGGTGGCTACCACCATCATTTAGGATGTCGCCTGAGTATGGAGCAGTGACAAAAGTATCAGTGGAAGATGGTGAGTCGTTGTTTGCCATTCCTCAGGTATGATAACCTACTCTGATACCAAGTTAAAACTTTCTTTGAAATTACAGAGTGAAAATGGAAACTTTTGTTTATTGTTTTTGCTCACTACACTCCTTTACATTTACAGGTTCTTATATACAGAGGCTCAACCTGAGAGGATAAGATTGTTACATTGGGAGAGGAGCATAAAGTAATATTCTTCTGTTAGGGTAATGGTGTAGTACCATTGTTGTACTAGAGAGAGTGTGTGAGTGCTGTAAGGTGAGAGGTGAGAGATGAGTGACTGTAACAGACATTTGGGTTGCTCAGGCCTTATATTCGAACTTGGGTTTTATTATACTTGTTGGGTCGTTTGCTTAGTGTTGACTCCAACGATAGGCTCGGTTCTTTTGATCGAGGGCCCATAGTATAAATTTCTTAGAGATAGTAACCCTAAGCTCTTGTTGTCTTGCTGGACACACCCTGAAACACTTCTTCACGAACCCTCACAGTGGAGCCACTTTGCTCCACTGTTCTTTTTTCTTCTTCAATCTTCTTCACTTCTTTTCTTCCAGCTTGTACACCGTTTAATATTCTCATATCCCCCCTCACAGTGGAGTAAATTTGTGAGTAGTCTGGTTTAGTGTGAAAGAGTTTCTCAAATGGTGATATGTCTCCTCGAATGTGTAGGTGGTCTATTTATTAGGTATACAGCAGTGAGAAAAGCCTCTGGCTAGTATACAAATGGTACTTTAGACTGGGCCAACAGGGTTAGACCTATTTCAACTAGATGCTTGTGTTTCCTCTCAGCTCTGCCGTTTTGGGCAGATATGTGAGGACAAGCAGTTCTAAGGTGAATTCCACATTCCTTGGCAATAGGTACAAAAGACTGGAATTCTTCACCCCAATCCGATTGAAAAGCTTTAAGTTTTCAATTGAACTGGTTTTCAACAAAAGTTTTGAAGTTTTTGAGAACATTACGTGCTTCCCCTTTTTGTTTAAGTGGGTATATCCAACTGAATCTTGAGTAGTCATCTACCAATAAAATGCAGTACTTCAAACCGGTCTTAGAAATAGTGGGAGAAGGTCCCCATAGATCTGAATGGATTAGTTCTACGACCTATTTAGATCGGAATTCAGATATTTTGAAAGGTAAACGATGAGATTTACCAAGTTAACATGAGTTACAAAGAACAGTTTCATTATTTTGAGGTGTTGATAGGTTACATTGTTTCAAAACAAGACCTAATGTTCTATTTGAAGAATGGCCTAACCTCATGTGCCAGCCTTCTTTTAGAGAAACATAAACATTTGACTCAGATTGACCTTGCTGTAGACTAAAAACATTAAAACCTTTTTGTGATTGACAGTGATCTTGAACCCTAGGATTGCCATTCCTGGTAAGTGTGTCTAGCTGATAGAGCCCTTGATTAGTTGTCCCTGTAAGTAGCACCTTCCCTGTTGTCTTGTCCTTAATGAAACAACATTTTTTGTGAAATTCAACATAGACAGGATTGTATGAAGAGAGATGATGAACAGATAGGAGATTTTTCTTAATTTTTGGAACATGTAATATATTTTATAAAGACAGTATGCTGTTATTAGAGGTTTTTAGGTCAGTTTTTCCTATGTGGTGTATACTAAGTCTTTCTCCACTGCCTACAACAAAAGACTTCTTACCAGAGTACTCAGTTTTCTGAGTCATTAGTTGTGGAGACACTGCTACATGATGGCTAGCTTCACTATGCAGAAACCAGGCATTTTCTTCATTTGGGTCTTAAATAGCTAGGTAGGCACCCTGATCTTGACTATGTTTATCTTGACTGGTAGATATAGCTCCCATAACATTGTGATCATCTCTATAATAGCAATATGGACCTTTGTGTCCATAGCGACCACATATCTGACATGTTGGCCTGCTTGGGATTGTCTATCTTCTATTTCTACCTCCACAGTAAGTAGATCTACCAAGTTGGTAGTTGTGCCTACCCCTGTTTGACCTGCCTTGACCTCTGTAAGAGTTTTTTCCCCTGTAGTTGTGTGGATTGTTACTGTAGTTGTTGTATTTGTTCTCATTTTTATAGTTTGTTGTTGCTACAATCAGGCTTGCCAAGTTTTGAGTGGCTTTGTTGAGCTGAATCAATCTATTCTGAAATGTTATGAGAGAAGACTACAGATCAAGCCAGTTGTACACTTCCTTTCTGCGAGGTTGACGGTAATGGGAGTGTACTCTAAATCCAGTCCAGCCAGTATATGAGACACAAGGTGATCGATGGGAAGAGGAGATCCTGCTAAGGCAAGACTATCAGCCAGGTTCTTCATCTTGTTTAGGTAATCCTCCATGGAGCTTTCCTCCTTTCGTGTCTTTTGAAACTCATATCTGAGAAGCATTATTCTCGATCTAGTTTGTGAGCCAGTTAGTCTCACAACAGAGTCCCATAGTCCCTTTGGTGTTTCCTCTTTCATCAGATGAGAGGCAACTTCTGGGGTCATAGTATTGAACAGCCAGCCCATTAGAAGCTGGTCTTTGTTCATCTAGACTTTGTAAGCTGGATTTCTGGTGACATTTCCATCTACATCAGTGATGGTTTTTGGTGGACATGGCTCTTCACCAGTGATAAGATCACCTAGGTCATTACATCTTATCATTGGTAAGACAATTGTCTTCCACAGCATGAAATTGTTTCTATCTAGTCTGATAGAAGTGAATGACGCCACTTTGTTCATTTTCAGGTGGCTGCCACCATCATTTAGGATGTCGCCTGAGTATGGAGCAGTGACAAAAGTCTCAGTGGAATATGGTGAGTCGTTGTTTGCCATTCCTCAGGTATGATAACCTACTTTGATACCAAGTTAAAACTTGCTTTGAAATTACAGAGTGAAAATAGAAACTTTTGTTTATTGTTTTTGCTCACTACACTCCTTTACATTTACAGGTTCTTATATACAGAGGCTCAACCTGAGAGGATAAGGTTGTTACATTGGGAGAGGAGCATAAAGTAATATTCTTCTGTTAGGGTAATGGTGTAGTACCATTGTTGTACTAGAGAGAGTGTGTGAGTGCTGTAAGGTGAGAGGTGAGAGATGAGTGACTGTAACAGACATTTGGGCTGCTTAGGCCTTATATTCGGACTTGGGTTTTATTATACTTGTTGGGTCGTTTGCTTAGTGTTGAATCCAACGATAGGCTCGGTTCTTTTGATCGAGGGCCCGTAGTATAAATTTCTTAGAGATAGTAACCCTAAGCAATTGTTGTCTTGCTGGACACACCCTGAAACACTTCTTCACGAACCCTCACAGTGGAGCCACTCTGCTCCACTGTTCTTTTTTCTTCTTCAATCTTCTTCACTTCTTTTCTTCCAGCTTGTACACCGTTTAATATTCTCATATCCCCCCTCACAGTGGAGTAAATTTGTGAGTAGTCTGGTTTAGTGTGAAAGAGTTTCTCAAATGGTGATATGTCTCCTCGAATGTGTAGGTAGTCTATTTATTAGGTATACAGCAGTGAGAAAAGCCTTTGGCTAGTATACAAATGGTACTTTAGACTGGGCCAACAGGGTTAGACCTGTTTCAACTAGATGCTTGTGTTTCCTCTCAGCTCTGCCGTTTTGGGCAGATGTGTGAGGACAAGCAGTTCTAAGGTGAATTCCACATTCCTTGGCAATAGGTACAAAAGACTGGAATTCTTCACCCCAATCCGATTGAAAAACTTTAAGTTTTCAATTGAACTGGTTTTCAACAAAAGTTTTGAAGTTTTTGAAAACATTACGTGCTTCCCCTTTTTGTTTAAGTGGGTATATCCAACTGAATCTTGAGTAGTCATCTACAAATAAAATGTAGTACTTAAAACCGGTCTTAGAAATAGTGGGAGAAGGTCCCCATAGATCTGAATGGATTAGTTCTACGACCTATTTAGATTGGAATTCAGACATTTTGAAAGGTAAACGATGAGATTTACCAAGTTAACATGAGTTACAAAAGACATTTTCATTATTTTGAGGTATTGATAGGTTACATTGTTTCAAAACAAGACCTAATGTTCTATTTGAAGAATGGCCTAACCTCCCGTGCCAGCCTTCTTTTAGAGAAACATAAACATTTGACTCAGATTGACCTTGCTGTAGACTAAAAACATTAAAACCTTTTTGTGATTGACAGTGACCTTGAACCCTAGGATTGCCATTCTTGGTAAGTGTGTCTAGCTGATAGAGGCCTTGATTAGTTGTCCCTGTAAGTAGCACCTTCCCTGTTGTCTTGTCCTTAATGAAACAACATTTTTTGTGAAATTCAACATAGACAGGATTGTATGAAGAGAGATGATGAACAGATATGAGATTTTTCTTAATTTTTGGAACATGTAATATATTTTGATAAAGACAGTATGCTGTTATTAGAGGTTTTTAGGTCAGTTTTTCCTATGTGATGTATACTAAGTCTTTCTCCACTGCCTACAACAGACTTCTTACCAGAGTACTCAGTTTTCTGAGTCATTAGTTGTGGAGACACTGGTACATGATGGCTAGCTTCACTATCCAGAAACCAGGTATTTTCTTCATTTGGGTCTTAAATAGCTAGGTAGGCACCCTGATCTTGACTATGTTTATCTTGACTGGTAGATATAGCTGCCATAACATTGTGATCATCTCTATAATAGCAATATGGACCTGTGTGTCCATAACGACCACATATCTGACATGTTGGCCTGCTTGGGATGGTGTATCTTCTATTTCTACCTCCATTGTAAGTAGATCTACCACGTTGGTAGTTGTGCCTACCCCCGTTTGACCTGCCTTAACCTCTGTAAGAGTTTTTTCCCCTGTAGTTGTGTGGATTGTTACTGTAGTTGTTGTATTTGTTTTTATTTTTATAGTTTGTTGTTGCTACAATCAGTCTTGCCAAGTTTTGAGTGGCTTTGTTGAGCTGAATCAATCTATTCTGAAATGTTTTGAGAGTAGACTACAGATCAAGCCAGTTGTACACTTCCCTTTCTGCAAGGCTGACGGTAATGGGAGTGTATTCTAAATCCAGTCCAGCCAGTATATGAGACACAAGGTGATCGATGGGAAGAGGAGATCCTGCTAAGGCAAGACTATCAGCCAGGTTCTTCATCTTGTTCAGGTAATCTTCCATGGAGCTTTCCTCCTTTCGTGTATTTTGAAACTCATATCTGAGAAGCATTATTCTCGATCTAGTTTGTGAGCCAGTTAGTCTCACAACAGAGTCCCATAGTCCCTTTGGTGTTTCCTCTTTCATCAGATGAGAGGCAACTTCTGGGGTCATAGTATTGAACAGCCAGCCCATTAGAAGCTGGTCTTTGTTCATCTAGACTTTGTAAGCTGGATTTCTGGTGACATTTTCATCTACATCAGTGATGGTTTTTGGTGGACATGGCTCTTCACCAGTGATAAGATCACCTAGGTCATTACATCTTATCATTGGTAAGACCATTGTCTTCCACATCATGAAATTGTTTCTATCTAGTCTGATAGAATTGAATGACGCAACTTTGTTCATTTTCAGGTGGCTGCCACCATCATTTAGGCTGTCGCCTGAGTATGGAGCAGTGACAAAAGTATCAGTGGAAGATGGTGAGTCGTTGTTTTCCATTCCTCAGGTATGATAACTTACTCTGATACCAAGTTAAAACTTGTTTTGAAATTACAGAGTGAAAATGGAAACTTTTGTTTATTGTTTTTGCTCACTACACTCCTTTACATTTACAGGTTCTTATATATAGAGGCTCAACCTGAGAGGATAAGGTTGTTACATTGGGAGAGGAGCATAAAGTAATATTCTTCTGTTAGGGTAATGGTGTAGTACCATTGTTGTACCAGAGAGAGAGTGTGTGTGCTGTAAGGTAAGAGGTGAGAGATGAGTGACTGTAACAGACATTTGGGCTGCTCAGGCCTTATATTCGAACTTGGGTTTTATTATACTTGTTGGGCCATTTTTTTAGTGAATCCAACGATGGGCTCGGTTATTTTGATCGAGGGCCAATAGTATAAATTTCTTAGAGATAGTAACCCTAAGCACTTGCTGTCTCGTTGGAAACACCCTGAAGCACTTCTTCACGAACCCTCATAGTGGAGCCACTCTGCTCCACTGTTCTTTCTTCTTCTTCAATCTTCTTCACTTCTTTTCTTCCATCTTGTACACCATTTAATATTCTCGGAGCCTCTGTATACCAAGCGATATGATATCATGAACGGTGTTGTTGAAGTTGAAGGAGCTCGAGCCGATGAGAAAGCTGGTGAAGATCCAGAAAAATGAGTTCCACACTTCTGGCTCGCTGCTATGAAAAACAATGAACTGCTAGCTGAGGAGATCACTAAGCGTGGCGAATGAGCTCTTTTGTATCTCAAAGATATTAAGTGGAACATAATTGAAGAGCCCAAGGGGTTCAAGCTTGAATTTTTCTTCGATACCAATCCCTTCTTCAGAAACATTGTTTTGACTAAATCTTATCATATGATTGATGAATATGAAGATGACCCCATTATTGAGAAGGCTACTGGAACTGAGATCGACTGGTATCCTGGGAATTGCTTGACACAGAAGATTGTTAAGAAGAAGCCTAAGAAGGGATCGGAGAATGCCAAACCAATAACTAAAACAAAAAGTTGTGAAAGCTTCTTTAACTTACCTATTGACTTTGGTATGAATTATAAATTTCAGCATAACAATAAATAAAATTTACCTATTGACAATATGAATTGAAAAAATGAGAAACTTAAAAAAACTACCATTGACGAAATTTGAGATAGGACATAATTTTTAATTTATTAATAAATGGACAACCCTTATTAACTTATAACAATATTTGCTTTAAATAGAAAAAACAAAAAAAGCAAAACATTTTAGTCAGTTGAATTTATGACAACAGATGGCACAACAGCAGTTTATCAATAAAACAGAAACAACAAACAAGGTACTGGAGTTTTTTAGATGTTTTGATTTCAATAAGGGTGCAGACTTGCATATTGGATACCATTTTGACCTGCCTTTATCACACCCTCCAGTTCTCAGGAACCCTTTTCCTTCAAGATTGGTCTTCTTAGTTCCGAATAAGCGCAATATTCTACTTCATATACAACCACATCGTTCAAAAACCCTGACAGCGAAGTTCCGACTCCTTCCTCTGAGTTTTATAAAATGTTGTAAGGTTTAACATTATCAGCGATAACTCAAGAACTAGCCCACTTTGTTTTGGGATAAGACTTTACGTGTTTTATTTTATTATCTGAGCTGAAACAACTAGATACACACCAAACCCGTGAACAGAATTGCGAGCCCTATCAGAAAACTTCCTAAAGAATGGAAATAAAATTGAATATCTGTTGCTAGCCCTATCAGAAAACTTCCTAAAGAATGAAAATAAAATTGAATATCTGTTATATAAAGCTCTATTCATCCTCTATTGACCTTGTAGTAAATGTGATATCATAGCCAATTCAACTCTCAGGTTAAACTAAACGGTAACCTAGGCTATCTAAGTTTAAATCCAGCAAGATCTCGAATCTTTGAGCAATTGATCAAAAAAGCTCAATAAAAATATTTAGCAGATAAGGTGACTTAGCACCCAAGTTTTGTTTCCTAATGATTCTCTAAGATGAAAGCAACCAAGAGTTCACAAAGAAGTCTACACGATCAAGATTTAAGTAAGAGTTCGTAAAAATCACGAGTTACCATGAGTGACGAACAATAGATTTTCCAATGGGTATTTATCCGCAATCGGCTTAAAACAATGTATTTATATTTTTAGCATAAAGTTTACAAGAAAAGCCTTTTGAATCTTTTTTCATGCAATAAAAAATTCCTCTCTGTTTATTATTATGCAGATATTTGAAAGTAAAAATTTCTTGTAAAAGTTAACTTACTAATCTTAAACTTACTGCACCTTTTTTTTAAAAGTTCTCGTCACCACTAATTTCATTAATCTAACCAACAATAGCAAGTTGTTTGTTCTTGTGACAAATAAAATTGATACCAGAACTTTGATTCCATAAATAAAATCTTTATTTGAAGCTAGAAAAAACACTTTTAGTAGTTTCTCTAACATTTTCACCAACAACAACATCACTACCAATATTAATAGTTATAGTTGAAACCCCAAAAGTATCAACAATTGATGCTAAAACAACTAAATCATCATCATTTCCTATGAGAATGTTTTCTACATTACCATAAAAGTATCTTAATCTTAATATACCCTGAACCAACGCATCATGTATACTTAAAACAAATTTAATTATATCTTCGAAACTTATCCATTTACTTTTAAGATACATAGTCGACTTCTAGACATCGCGTACCTATATTTGATAATTCAAAAAACTAAATATAATAAACGCCTCACAACTATCATTATAGAAAATAACACGTTTCACAATTATCATTGTATAAAATAACAAGTTTCGCATCTATCAGTAGAGAAAATAACACTTCGCAACTATAATTACAAAAATAATATATTTCACAACTATCATTACTAGAAAAATACAGTTTCTGCAACAATCATTATTGAAGTTAAACACATTTTGCATCTATCATTACATAAAATACAGGTTCTGAAATTATCATTATATAAAATAACAAGTTTCGCATCTATCGTTACAGAAAATAACATGTTTCGCAACTATAATTACAAAAATAATATATTTTGCAACTATCATTACAAAAAAATATAGTTTCAGTGACTATAATTACAGAAGTTAAACAAGTTTTGCATATATCATTACACAAAATACACGTTTCACAACTATCATTAAACTTACCCAAAATTTCAACTTCTTCGTAAAATTCTTCTTCTTCTTTTTTACAATAAACTTACCCAGAACCTTCTCAATGATATTTTACAAAATAACCGGAAAAAACTATAAACGAGTAAAACCTAAACCAACACAACATTTCAACTACAAATCAAAGTAAAAACACATAAAATACCAAAACTAAAAATTACAAACATAAAAAAGCAACATAATCGACTTATATGAAAACAACAACCAAACAAATAGAAATTAAACGTCGAAATCAGATAAAAACAAAAACGAAATTAAAAAATATATAAAGAAACTCATATAAAAATGAAAAAAGAATATGAGAATTGAGAGAAGTTGAATGGTCACCTTAGCTACTGTAGATCATTTATGTACAGAGATAAAAGAAACAAAATCGGTATTATTACGGTCAAAAGAGAGAGAAAAAAGTCAAGCAAAAAATTTAAAAGCTTTTGTACTTAAGTAAGGGTACGTTGTTTGATCTTAGATGGTAAATAGAGGAGTTAAATAAGTTTTTCTTTTATATATATATATATATATGAAAACAAGGGTTAGCTTGATTTTTGGGGTTTAATAAGTTTTAAACTCATTAAAAACAAATACATTATATACTATGATTTTATAAAATTTAAAATAATATATAATGTAATTCAATTTTATTTTTTTTTATTTTTTTATGATTTGTATAGTTATTGTTTTACTTTTTGTATAGGTTTATCATTATTTATAAGTTATTAGATTTAGAACAATTTCAAACTAATTTTATTCAAGTTAATATAAATATGAATACTTTTTTTAAAAAATAAAATTTTCATTAAAGTTGTATATATTTAAACAAAAAAATATAATTTATTAAAATATTAAATAAATATAAATAGTAAATAATAAATAATAAATAGGTTGATAAAATTGTTACTAAAATTTGTAAGTACATTTAAAATTGAGAGACTTACCATTTGAGACTCATCCAACAAACGACAAAATCCTAAAATATTTAAGAGACTTTATACCTAAAATACTATTGTATATAAAATCCAGTAAACAACTTCTTTTTTTTAATTTTTAATTTTAAAAGTCTTTATCTTTTAAACCGTAACTTTGAAAAAAAATTGAAAATATCATTGGTTTTGTTTTTGTAAGATGAACAAAACTAGTACAACTCATGATATGTTTTGAATTTTGTTTTAAAAACAATATTTTATACGTGTTTCTGAGTATATGGTTACACATCTAGCAAAGCAAATAAGGTTTCGCATCTAGCAAAACAAAGACGGTTTCGCATCTAGCAAAACAAAGAGATTTCTTATCTAGCAAGACAGAGAAGGTTTTTCATCTACCAAAATAATTAACGTTTCACATCTAGCAAAATAAAAAGTTTTGCATCTATGAAAACAAAAAAGATTTCACATCTGTCAAAACAAAGAAGGTTTCACATCTATCAAAACAAAAAATATTTCGCATCTACCAAAATAAAGAAGGTTTCGCATCTAGCAAAACAAAGAAGGTTTCACATCTTCTTCGTTTATCCTATAAATTCAAATGTTTAAAAGTCTGTATGTTATAAAACGTAACTCGAAAAAAAATCCGAAAATACCATTGGTTTTGTTTTTTTAAGACGAACAAAACTGGTACTACTCATGATATCTTTTTTTTAAATAACAAATAACATTTCGCATCTATCAAAACTGTGTTTTGCATCTACCATTCCAGAAGAATTACACGTTTCGCAACTATCAGTACGTACAAAACAAACGTTTCGCATCTCCTTCATAGTTACCCTGAACCGTCTTACTCGACACATAAATTTCAGAAACTCAAAATCAGACTAAAATCAAAGAAAAATTAACTAAAACATAAGAAATAAATAGCAAATCGATCATATTCTCCTAATTTGAGCAATGGATGGTGTAGAGACCGGAAACTTCGATGAATGGTGCCCAATGGAACCTAGGACTCCAACCTCAAGAAGTTTCTTGTCATCAGGAAACTAATTTCTCCATGCCCATTTATTGTTTTCCTATTAATTTTGTTTTGTTGGTGATATATATGAGTTTTCCATTGCAGTTGTATTATAGATTTTTACTTTGTTTCGTTTTGATCTGACGTTTATATCAATTCAAAGCTAGATTTAGCTTTTGAGTGAGAGTGAGTCATTTTGCTAGGGTTTGTCATGTTCGTACGATCAATTTCTACTCGTTCTTTAATGGATGGGTATAGTTATAAGAAGTAGTTAATTGGTTCAAAAAACATACTGTTCTATTATAGAAAGAAAAAATTAGGGAAAAAGATGAAGTATGGATCTAGAAACCTTTTATATAAATGAGCAAGGATATTTAGGGAATAAGTGGGTCTTAAATGGTAAATATTTGACTATTACAAGATCTGTCTTAGTAAAACATTAAAATATGGGTCTTAAATGGATAATAGTTAGGGTTTTGGGTTTTTTTTGTCTTGTAGACTATTTTTTTTTATTGAAATTTGTATTAAATGGTCCTATGAATAGGATAAGGAATTACAAGGGACCCAGTAATATTCATAGTACGCCAAAACAAAAACCCAAACATTTATTTCCCTCTTTACAAAGAACAGAACAAATTTTCAAATTTTCATGAATCAGCATCCAAGGCTTGATTTTCTTCCGAATTTTTAGAAGGAATCAAACACTGTTTCCATAGCCAGCTTCTACCAACCACAGATCAACAATTTTTTTACCGAACAACCTCTGCTACCTCGACAAATAATTCAGCTACAATCTCCAATCTGCATTCCTTATGTACCAAATCCCAACGCTTTCAAGAAATACAATAGCACGCAAGTGATTCAGTGTTGTAGCTTGATTAAAATTAATGTTTTCCTTCATCTGAAGAGTATACTTTGCAACCCATTCTGCTGCACTATTTTGCAATCTGAAAACATGTTTAGTTGTCATAGAGGATATGATTAGTCTTCTGCATAAGCAAATAATAGGATCCAACATCCCTATCGACCTGCCACTACCAATAAGCTCGTCAAGAACACTCGAATTGACCTCAATATCAATAATAGATAGGTTTAGTGCAGTACATATACTTAAACCATCCATGAGTGTTATAGCTTCTGCAACTATAGCTGAGCACTTCCCATAAATATTTCCAAATCCTTGCAGAATAAAGCCATCGTGATCTCTAATAACCCCCGCCTTTCTCTCCACTAGCTTCACCAGAGGGTAAAGAGGCTCCATTAGTATTCAGTTTATATCGATTGAGTTTCGGGGAAATCCATTTTAATGAGAGAGGAATAATCTTTTTCGTGTGGTGAATGTAGCTTCCCAGTTGAGATTCCATGTTAATATTTTCCCCAGTGTCTTCTCTTTAAGGGATTAGCATTAGAAAGTCCAGAAATGATTCGAATCACTTGGTCACTTAAGGAAACAGATGTAGTGTTAACATCTTGATTTTTCTTGAGATTTTCTAGCTCTTCAAATGGTCCAAGAAATAATAGCTAGGAGGATAGATTTTATACTGCATACCTTTGTTGAAGACCAGTACCAGGTGCGCACAAGATGTGGAAGTGTCATGTTTCTGGTTACCTTTATCCCCAAAGTAGTACTAAAGTGGTTCCACACAGTCCACACTTGCTTGCATTGGACCAAAACATGATTAGAGCTCTCTTTATTATGACAGTATTAACACTTTGAGGATATATGTAACTTTCTTCGTTGTAGATTAACCTCATAAGGGAACCAGTTCATAAGAGCCCTCCAAAGAAAGAAGGAGCATTTTTTTGGAGTGGCCGAATTCCAGCTTTTACTGAAGAGGTTACACTTGTTTCCCTTGCTTCTTGTTATGTCCAAAGTCATCTTAGAATTGAAAGAACCATCTGGGGATATAGCCCACTGGATTCTATCAAGATCACTACTGAGTTTGATTGTAAATTTTTTAGAAATGATAGGGCTAGTGACTGCATTGCTTAACTTGTCCATATCCCAATTTCCATTGATCCAAAAGTCTTTCAGTTTAGTACATTGTTGTGAGCTTATATTCTCCTTAATGTTTAAGTGAATGAAGGGTTTACGAGTGCACCATCTGTCCTTCCAAAAATCAATCTCCCTACTACCTGGAATCCAGAAAATATATTTCTCCTTATGTCATATAACCTAGTCCAGACCTGAGACTTTCTTTTAGGATTTGAAGCAGTGTTAGGATGTTGATCTTTGCAATATATGGAAACCATTAGCTTTGCCCAGAGAGACTTGTTTGTTCTTATATTATACCACAACTTGTAAGAATAAGTATCCTGGATAGATTCCAGCTTTTTAATATTGATACCCCCTTCTGCATATGGTTTGCAGATCTTACTCCACAAAGCCCAATTGATAGCTCTAGTTTCATTCTTGTTACCTCAAAGGAATTTCTTATAAAGGTCTTCAATTCTCTTTATAATTGTTTTAGGTAGAAAAGTGTTTTGGATATGATAGAGAGGAGAGGTAGACAAAACAGAGTGGATAAGCACCAGTCTACCTCAAAAGGATAACGTGCTTCCATTACAGTCCGTGATTTTTTCTCTAATTTTTGAAACCAGGCCATCATAGTGAGCGATTCTGTCTTTATTACTCATAGTGGCCCCCAAATACTTGAAAGGCGTATGACTGTGATTGATTCCCAGAATTCTCTCAAGTGTGTAGATACTATGATTAATCACGTTACTTGCAGTGATTAATGTAGATTTTCCTTTGTTTATCAGCTGCCCCGATATGTTCTGGTAGAAGGCTAGATATTCTGATACTTTGGAGATGGACTCAGTTGACCCATTACAGAAGATTGTTAGGTCATCTGCAAACGCCAGACAAGGTATAATCTGACTCTCTCTAGTCTTGTATCTGATATTTCTGTTGGTTTGACTGATCTTATTTAAACCTCTGATAAAAAACTCCTCAGCTAAGATGAAAAGACTGGGGGATAAAGGATCCCCCTGTGTCAATCCCTAATTAGATTTAAAAAAAACCTTTAGTTACACCATTGATAATTAATTAAAAATGATTGTTACTGATATTGGTGTTGATCAGGTTGATGAAAGGAATGCGGAAACCAAAGGCTTTAAGCATATCTTGAATGAACTTATGAGACCGTTTATCTAAATCTATCTCCATGTCTATCTTCACAATTAGGTTGCCTCCTTTTGTTTTGTAATTGATGTCATAGCATAACTCCTTCGTAATGAGGATGTTCTATTGGATACTCATGTCTTTAACAAATGCTTCCTGTTCTTCAGAGTTCAAATTAAGAAGAATTGCTGTCATTCTGTTGTTTATGATTTTAGAATATATTCTGTTGAAGACTGTTGTCAAACTAATAAGGTGGAATTCCTTCCAAGTATTAGGTGAAGTGACTTAATGGATTAGGAAGATTACTGGAGCCTTGATACCAGTAGTAATATGAGAACCTTTAAAAATCTCCTTGATAGCAGCATAGAGGTCAAAAGAGATAACAAACCAGCATTCATTGTAAAACATGCCATTAAACCCGGCTGGTCCTACAGCTTTGTTTGATTTTATACTGCAAATAACTTTGTAAATCTCTTCATCGGTTGGTATAGCTATAAACATAATATTCTCATGACCAGTTACCAATTTAGGAATAAACTCAAAAGAATTATAGCTTTTAGTAGGATTAGAAGAGTTACTTAGTAGATTCTGAAAATAAGAGATATCAGATTCAGCTATTGCCTCCTGATCATCCAGCCACTGATCACCATCCTTGATTATGTGGATTTTGCTTCTTTTAGCTATCTTCTTCACCAGGTTGTGGAAGAACTTAGTGTTCTTGTCACTATCTTTCAACCACGCACTGTGAGTCTTCTGTTCCCAGCAGCTCTCCTCTCTATCAAGAAGGGCAAAATGCTTTTATCCGGCTTTTTCAAGCATAATTTGTCAGCAATATCTGTTGTAGATGGTATTTAATCTCCTTGAAGCTAATTTCCTCCTTAACTTGCTTAATAGAATCAAATACGTTACAAAAGTCTTTATGGTTCCAATCCTTTAAGTCACCCTTCAATTTTTTCAACTTATGCCAAAACCTTTGAATAGGATTCCCATGCATAAATCATGACCAACATTTCTTCACAATTTCAAAGAATCCAACATGTTGCACTCACATGTTTAGGAACTTAAAAGCATGCTTGAAGGTGTTTTGGCTAGTTGAGATTGTAATACAAATAACAGAATGATCAGAACATGTTCTTGCTAAGTGATCCACCCTGGTATTATCAAAGTATCTAATCCAAGAGCTGTTATAGAGAACCAGATCCAGTCTCTTCCATTTTCTACTGTCGGTCCAGGTGAACTTAGATCCTGAGTAGCCTTCATCTATCAGATTACAGTCTAGGATAACATTGCTAAAATCATCCATACTTCCCAAGAAAGTTCTGGTGCATGATAGATGTTCATCAGAGTTAAGAGTGGTGTTGAAATCTCTAAACACAATCCATTCAATATCATCAACATTCCCCCTTCTCAAAGAGTCCCAAAGATCAAGTCTTTGATTTCTATTGCATTTAGCGTAAACCATTGATAATCTGAATGTTTTGTTCAAAGTTATATTCTTAACATTAGCATGAATAATCAGATCACCATTGAATGAAACAGATATAATAAGGTCATCTCTCGACAACAACCAAATTTTGTGGTATTTTTTACAAAAAACTGATTGTAACCCAGCCTATTTGCCACATTTTCAATCCTACTAAAGTCTATCATAGGCTCTTGGATAGCCATTAAGACAGGATTTTCAGATATCTTTAAGGACTTTACTCTCCTCATTGTGCTCTTATTTCCCAGCCCTTTAACATTCCAGTTGATGATCTTGATTATCATTTATTAGATTTGGTTTTAACGGACTTTTTCAGTTGTAGAAGTTTTGATATAGAAGGGACTTTGTTGTTCCAAATCTTAGTCTTCTTTTCTTTTTTTTCCTTTGGTTTTTAAATAACCCACTGTCATCATTAGTAGGAGAGCAAGGGAGGCAACCTGTATTGACTTTTGAAGGAGAATTTGTTTCAGGATCTATCCTTTTTTCAACCTTAATGAAAGCTCTAGTCTCCAAGGCCTGCAGTGCTTCAATCATTTCAAAATGTACACCTTGATCTTTCCTATTTCCATCAATTCCTAAAGAAGAGTCTTTGGTGATTTCAACACTTGCAGACGACTCATTTCGCTAATTATTTCCATCATTTCCCTCATTTCCCTCATTTGTATTCTGTCTATTTGTATTACCTTGGTTAAAGTTTTGATCAATGGTTTTCATGGTTTTCTCTATGTCCATAATCACAAATTTAAGTTGGGGATTGGTTGAGACCACACTCTTTTCTTCTTGATGTAGTATCTGTGGATTAGTTTGTGTATGAACTAACCTTTTCTTGCATTTATTTCCATTGTGACCAATGTGCTTGCAAAAGTTACAGTATTGCAGATGTGGCCCATAAATAATTTTCAGATTAAACTCATCATCATCTCTAAACATGATTTTTATTTCATTCACCATTGTCTTTGAAACGTCTATTTCAACCCAAAGTTTAACACAATTGCAACTGGCTCTGTCAATCTGAGGAATCCGAATTTTCAAAGGAACTCCAAACGACTTAGAAATCTCTAAGATTGTTGCTTCATTATACATATACTCCAGCAGATTTGTTAATGTAATCCAGACCGACGTCAAGGGGCTCTCTTTGTTTGGATCAAATAATGGACTCCATTTAAGAAACCATATAGTCTTCTCTCCAACTTTCCAAACATTTCGAGACCAAATATTTTTCAGGTCTTCAAAATTATCGAACTCAATGAACACATGACGATAGTCGCAAATCGCAACATTGAAGGGGTTGGTAAAATTGAATTTTGTTAAAAATGCTTTGATAATTTCATATTTGGGTTTTCCGTAGGCAAACTTCCATATAAACGTGTTTAGAGGTCTTCTAGAGACGTTCTTTGTCACTTTTTTTGAAATGAACCACTATACTATCATCGTTGTTAATAACACATACATTTTTTGTAAAGAATTTCATTATTTACTGGTTTCAGCAATTTAGTAATTCAGCAAATTTCTTTCCTTTCTTCCTGAATTCTTTAAAGTTACCTTCTTCCTTTCTTTGGCAAGTATTTTCATAAGTTGGATTAGATATAATCTTAACATCTTCTATGCTGTTTTTTGGTTTCTACGTTTTAAGGGAATAAAACTGTTTCAAAAACATAAATGTTGACAGGCATGAAGCTTGTCGATCTTGGCGACGATGACGACGATAAAGAGAGGAACTCGCCTTCTTCCATGGCTAAGAATCAATTAATCTAAGCAAGATTACTAGCAGATTCATAGTTAGTTACTCCGTTCTTGTTTCTTGGTAGAGGAGCTATAATATTTATTTTATAAATACACCTTCTCTTGTGGAACTAGAGAAAGTCGAAGAGTTCCATAATATTTTTAAGGATTTTGGGTTTTAAATAATACTTAAGCCTTTAAAATTTTATATTCGGTATATTATTATTATTATTATTATAAAATATATTAATTTTTAGTTTTAACTTTTAATTAAATAATTAACTATAATTTTATTATTACTGATGAATAAATGATCTGAGATGGATATAAATAATTTATTAAAAATATCTTATCAAATGGATATCCGGCGGATTTAAAAGAATAATAAAAACACGATACAATACAGGTTTTGATGTTTTGGCCTCCGGATCCATTCCGTTCCTTGTTGTTGGTACTTCATTTTAATTTAAGAGAAGAGAAGAAGAACATACTGGTACTTCATTTTGGCCTCCATTGCGGATCCATTCCATTCCATTCCTTGCGGTTTAGATACTTCTTCAACTCTTTTCTTTGCAGGTTTTCTACTCATGACTGACATCTATCGACCGCGTAGAGTTTATTACTCACAGTTTTTTGCGACTACCTATGTCTATTTTCATTTCTTATTGTCAATCCGGATCTTGTAGTGAAATGGGGAATTGGAAGCGCTGCTCAATTCGGATGGGCAGTTATTACTCACAGTTTTTGTGTCGCCTCTCTCTTCAGCGGAGCCTCCGCCAGTTCCTTCGCCCTCCTCCATGCCTCCGGCATCCACAAGGTCATTATTCTTCTCCTTTTTTTTTTCTCTCTCAAATGATTTTAAATTATATTTTTGGTGAGCAAATCTTTGCTGCTTTTTGGGTTACATCTTGGTCTTAGAAAATAAATTGTGATTTCATTGAACGAACGTTAATCTCCGGCCATCATTAAAGACATTGTTTTTTTAGAGCATTAATCTTAGACACTTTAAACGTGACTGAATAGTCTTCTAAAGATCTCTATATATTCTTATGACGAGTAACGTTTTTTTGGTACATTATTCCTCACCTTTTGTCAACTTCGTCTTTAATTAGTTAGGGGTTGATGATTTCAGAAAAGACAAAAAGCTATCTCAGTTTCGTTCCATGCATAAAAGAACATCTTCGATTGCCGATAATCTCAATCTCTAATGCAATAAATGCATTTATTTACACATGTTAGTTTACTCTTATAGACTCATTCAGAGGTCTTATAAACCAAATATGGTTGCACTTTTTGGCCTTTTCGTAGATTAATTTAGATTTTGTTTTGTGAAAAAATAAATTTAAATAAATTTAACAAAAAAAACATTATTTGTTTTAAAACCAAAATAATTGGTTATAATTATTTTTTAACTTTTATGTTATAATTTTAAAAAAGCATTTATTATAACCAAAAAAATCAACAAAAATACGCAAACACCCATTGTTCAGATCGACATCCATGATAATCATCCTTCTACCGAGTATTTGTTTAAAAAAAAGAAATACAAGTAAAAGTATGTATTTATACAAAATAGGTAATTTGACTCACCTCGAGACGGATGGAAATAAAGGTAGGTTGATATGTTATAAATATTGAATTATATATATAAATAGACAATTTGACATGTGTGTTGTTGCATTACCTTTATTGAAGAAGAGCCGGTTGCAGTGTACATTTTGAAGGACTCTACTTCAAATAAACAAAACCTATGGCTCGCTTTTTAATGAGTTTAGATTCCTTTTTATGTGTTGTAACAAGGATATTGATATTAAACAGAAAACTTTGCAAAGAGCATGAGCCTATATGTTTAGGCATACAACTCCCAGGAAGAGGATCATAAAGCCTATTAGCATACAAAGACTTATAGCAAGTACGACATAGAAGGGTATTAGTAGCCACAATTTCATCTTTATCAAGAGGGAGATGGTGGAATGTAATTTTTAGAAATGATGTAGCAATTATTTAAGCAATACCAGAAGCGGCTTAAAGGAGTTGCATAAAAGGTAAGAGAGTTTTACCAACAATGAACATGTTATGATCATGTAACTCATGTTCAGACTTCATAATCGACTCTTATCCTCAAGGAAAGTGCATTGAAATTGTCGAGGAACTCTTTTAGATGGGAATTATTTCGATAATAAACAATATATTTTCCACTAATTTCTTTTCTTTTATAAATAGAATGAGTCTTAATCGGTAAATAGGTTTTGGACTATTTTTTTTATAAAAAATTTTAAAAAATCTTTATTGTAAGTCTTAATCCTTAAATATGTTTAGATTATAATTTTTTTGAAGTTTTTTTAAGAAAGCTCGTAATAACAGCATAATTGATATACAATGGAGATGAATATAAGACGCATCAAAAGACCAACCACAGTTTTGGCAACGGGTACCCCTTTCTCTTCTCTTATTTTTTGGTTTAGCAAACCACTAATCGAAATCATAAGAGTACTGTTACTGTTGCAGACTTGCAGTGGAGCATTTGATTCTTTTTTAGAATCCACCTCCCTCCCAGCTAACTCTGCACCCGTAACTATTCGTATGCTTAAGCTGAGAGTTCCCATGCTTAGATTTAAGCGCTGCTGCGGGGATCGGGCTGGGGAGCGCTTATACCAGTGACGAAGTCTATGTATTAGAGTTCTTTCTACCGGTTGATCTAAAAGAGCGTTTGGAGCAGAATATTCAATTGACAATATACTTTAGTCAGTATATTATCAATCCAATATTCTGCTTCAAACTCTCTTTTACATCAGCCGGTAGAAAGAACTCTATTATTACATACCCTTCCTCACCCGTATAAGCGGTCCTCAGCCCGATCTTCGCAGCAGCGCATAAATCGAACTTTTGCGCGGGTGAAGAACGATGTAATTTATATGCCGTCCCGGCTGTGCCTTGCCCTTCCTTGAGATAATTTTTGAGAACAGGCTTGTACAAATCCATGAAACTCTTCATCGTTAACATAACAAGCTGTGTTTTCAAGACATAGAATGTCTTTCCTGGTGGATTTTTTAGAAGAACGGCAAGGAATTCATGTGAGGGCCATGGCAGTTTATGTTTGTTAGGGTGGCGACCAAAGTCCCACATCCCACATCGGTTAAACATGGGAAAGATCATTGGTATATAAGTAAGAACATACCTCAACTAGTATGAGGCCTTTTGGTAGTGGACCAAATGCAAAGCCGTGAGGGTCTTCGGATACCAAAGCGGACAATATCATACTAGAGTTGAGATCGGTTCTGTTCTTACTTATATACAGAGGCGGAATATGCGGACCAGACCCCCAATTCACAACACTGCTTGATGAGCCACGGGCGCTAAGGAACAATTCACAACACTGCTTGATGAGCCACGGGCGCTAAGGAACAAGACAGTGTGGTCTAAGATGAGGTGAGCAGTAACATCCGTAGTGCCTCTATGGCCAAGTAGTCTCCAACCTGATTAGAGTGGGCGGATGAAAGTCAATTGAGAGGAGGCTAAGTGATACTTTGTTCGAGAGGATGATTTGTTAGGGTGGCGACCAAAGTCCCACATCCCACATCGGTTAAACATGGGAAAGATCGTTGGTATATAAGTAAGAAGATACCTCAACTAGTATGAGGGCTTTTGGTAGTGGACCAAATGCAAAGCCGTGAGGGCCTTCGGGTACCAAAACGGACAATATCATACGAGTGTTGAGATCGGTTGTGTTCTTGCTTATATACAGAGGCGGAATATGTATGCGGACCAGACCCCCAATTCACAACGCGCATATTCCGCATGTACCTTGAAGAACATTGGTTATCTCACAAGTCTCCCAACATTGGTTATCTCACAAGTCTCCCGATCCCTGAAGAGTGCTGGTCCTGGTGGTGTAAAAATGAATATTAAAAGAAGAATATGTATGCGGACCAGACCCCCAATTCACAACGCGCATATTCCGCATGTACCTTGAAGAACATTGGTTATCTCACAAGTCTCCCAACATTGGTTATCTCACAAGTCTCCCGATCCCTGAAGAGTGCTGGTCCTGGTGGTGTAAAAATGAATATTAAAAGAAGGAATTAGATCAAGCTGAATCTTCTTCTGGGCCCTTGTATTTAAAATTTTATATTCGGTGTATTAATGTACTTTAATATATTATTTTTAATTTTAACTTTGATTAAATAATTAATTGATTTTTTTATTATTAATAATAAATAAATGATGGAAATGAATATAAATAATTTATTAAAAATATCATATGGGTATCCGGCGGATTTACAAGTATAATAAAAAACACGATACAATACCGGTTTTGATGTTTGGGCCTCCATTGAGGATCTTTAAGTATTGTTAAAATGTGAACGGGCCTTAAAAGGCCGAACAAGAAGCCCATCTAAAACCGAATAGAGACGGCAACCATAAGGCATCATAACTGCAGTGAGGACAGAAATTCGGATCTATTTTAAAAACCGAGACGAATAAAGAACAGAATCCATAAAATCAATAAATGGTAAAACGGATCAGAAATGGAATAGATGGAGTCCCTAAATAGATACCCGATAAATTAGTAAGACTGATACGGAATTGATGATAAAATTGTAAAGATTGTTTTTTTCTGTTAAATTTGTGTTTTTTATTTAAATTTATTGTTTATTCCTTGTCTTCTCAAAATTAATAAATTATTAGGTAAAATCATCATATTGGATAAATTTTTAAAAATGGGACTGAAATGGAACCAATCCGAACCTATTCCAAACCAAAATTTGAAAGTTTGATCCGATTAAAAAAAACTAAACCTAAAACTTTTAACTGTTTTTTGGTTTTGTTCGAATTCCAAATATTAAAATACAAAAATTTAACGTTTTAATTCCAAAAATTAAAAAAAAAAATTAATAGTCCGATATCATCCGAATCCATAAGTTTAGTGGTTAAAGACGCTACGCCTGTACCATCGGTAAAAAATGCCTCCAAGGAGGTAGCTGAGTTGGTTGAGTATGGTATGTTTGTGACCAAAGGTCATGAGTTCGGGTCCTTCTAATTACACTTTCTCGGCTGAGCCTGTCACCTTGTGTGGTTTACCTTCTGGCGTTTGTTTGCAGGCTATCGCGTCAGACTGAGGGTTTACCTGTGCGCACTCATCGGTTGAACCTGTCACCTTGTGTGGTTTACCTTTTGGCGTTGGTTTGCAGATTATCGCATCAGAGTGAGAGTTTATCCTGTGCGCACTCATTGCACTCTGAATAGCGACTCTGAATAGCGGCTGTGGATTCCCTCAAAAAAAATTCTAATCCGTGATAGGATTTGTAAATTGCAGCATAACAATAAATGAAATTTACCTATTCACAATATCACTTCCAAATTTGAGAAATTTAACAAAAAATAAGATTTGACGAAAATTGAGACATGACATAATTTTTATTTTATTAATCAATGGACAAGCTTTATTTGACTTATAACAATATTTGCTTTAAATAGAAAAAAAAAAAGCAAAACATTTTAGTCAGCTGAATTTATGACAGCAGATGATGCAACAATAGTCTATCAATAAAACAGAAACAACAAACAAGGTACTGGAGTTTTTGAGATGTTTTTTATTTCAATAAGGTTACAGACTTGCATATCGGATACCATTTTGACCTGCCTTTATCACAGCTTCCAGTTCTCCGGAACCTTTTTCCTTCAAGATTGGTCTTCTTAGTTCTGAATAAGCGCAATATTCTACTTCGTATACAACCAAATCGTTCATATGGACCGTCACATGTCTTATCGATGTATCAAACTATCGTTAATATTAGTCCAATAAAAGTAATCATAAAGAAAAGAACGGACTAGTATATAAAATATGTATCATGGAGGTAATTGTATAGATACCAGGTTTAATTCCGAATATTGTGAAGGATTGGATTCGGAAATAAACAACTTAAGTAAAACGTAAAGTTTTGGGGTTATTTTGTAAAACAAAATAATACCGGGTTATGGTCCATAAGGGTGGCAATTTAATAAGGACTGGTATTCATTAAGTAACCGTCTGGAAGTTACAAACGGTTAAAAGAGAAGAACCATTTTCTCACTTCAGTTCTATATAAGAATGAGTTCCTCATTCTTAAAAGACACGAGATCAAATACATAGAGAAAAATCCTTTAAGAAAAACAAATTGATTCTTCTTTCGAATCAATTACAAAAGTGTGTTTTGGTTGCCATCTCTTAGAAGAATCGATAACCTAGCAAAGGATCACAGATCATCCGCTTCACGTCAGGAATCTGAAGATCCAAGAATGTCTACATCCTGTAAGTATTTATTCCGCATTATTACAGGATGATTTAATTTCATGGTTCAATAAGTATATTAGAAATCCGTAGAGTATTTCTTACAAGTGGTATCAGAGCCACCATGAAGTTAAATTCTTAGTTTTTCAGATTATAAAATAAGATCATATATATTAGATCTATATATTAGATGTGATGTCGGTTGTCGAAAATTACACAAACAGTTAAACAATTACGGTGGTATAATTATATATGTAGTTAAGAGGTGCCGTATGCGGTTACTATAATTAATATAATTAAATTAAAATCTAAATTTATTAATAAAATTATATATTATATAATTTTATTAGTAAGTGTAAGGAACTCATATTCGCCTAAAGAATAGGCTAAATATACGTGCACTAACCGCCGATAAATGTGTAATTAGGAATATATAATTTTAGTAAGTAAATGTAAAAGTGTAAGTGTATGTGTTAACCTATATTCCGATTTATGTGCTGGAGTGTAAGTGTATGTGTTAACCTATATTCCGATTTATGTGGTGGAGTGTAAGTGTATGCGTTAACCTATATTCTGATTTATGTGCGGGAGTTACATACATCCTTGTTTATACATTTATATATATATATATATAACTGAAGATATATATATTAAAAGGCAACATTAATGTATATAACTGAGAATTAAATTATAACTGCCTAACTAACAGAATATGTGTTAATAAGTGGATAAATAAGCAACGTAAATTACGGCACCCACTAATATTAACTTCTGTTAATAAGTGGATAAATATCGTAATAGGCGCAAGAACATGCGCATAAGTTATGGAAATTACTTGTATTAATATGTTAATATTCAATTGAATATATATATATATATATATATATATATATATATATATATATATATATTTAAGATATAAATTTATAGTATAATAATTTAAGATATAAATTTAATTTTATTAAATTTATATATAGACTACGAAATAGTTGGGACATTAAGTAAGGTAGTCGTATAGTATTTTTCGAAATAATTAGCATGTTTTAAGTTATCCGAACTTCGATAAATAATTAATGATTCAATATATCGCCAAAGTGATCCATGTTGCTGAATTAATTATTTTAGAGTTTTGACAAGTCTTTAGTTGACAAGTATGTAAACTTTGATCGGACCAAAGGAAGGTTAATGTTTGACATAATTAATCTTAGACACGAGATAGTTATTTGTGAATTGATCATTAAGAAAATTGAACTAGGAAAATCGGCCCAAAGGAAGATTTTCTTACTTAAGTCAATTAGAAGGAGCAACATTAATTATGCTCAAACTCATACATATACAAATTAATATGCTTGTCCAAATGTATCTTATTGATGTTGTAAGAGTATGTTTTATTATGCTATGTTTATTTGTTAAATACTATGGAGGTTATATGTTAAGTGATGTTTTTGGCTATTTATTGTTTGTTGTTTGTTATGTTAGCAAATTCGTATTTCTATAACCGGGAAGGCAAAAAGGCACCCATACTTAATGGGAGCAACTTTGACCTGTGGAAATAAGATATGTTGATGCACTTGATGTGCCATGATTACGACTTAGCATTAAGGGTCGATGAACCGAAACCTCTGACTGATGACAGTTCTCCTACGGAGAAGAAAGAGTCAGAGGCCTGGGAAAAGTCGAACAGGATAAGTCTAGGGATCATAAAGCAAGCAATTCCATTAGCATTCCGTGGTGCAGTTCCACCTGAGATCACTAATGCGAAAATATTTCTCGAAGAGGTAGAGAAATGTTTTGCCAAGAACGATAAAGTAGAGATTAAGACGCTGCTTATTAAGCTAGCCTCTATGAAATATCGTGGCAAAGGGACTGTTCGTGAGCACATCTTGGAAATGTCAAACATAGCTTCCAAACTGAAAGCACTTAAGATTGACCTTCCCGAAGATGTTGTGGTAAGCTTTGCTTTTCACTCTTTCCCTCCTCCGTATAAGAACTTTGAAACTTCTTATAACTGTCAGCGCGAGAAATGGACTCTCAACGAGCTAATCTCTCAGGCAGCACAAGAGGAGGAAAAGATGAAGCAAGAACATCCAGAAGTGCAAATGGTGAAAGCTCAAGTGGATAAGGGAATTAAGAGAAAGTATGAAGGTTCAGATGCACATGCATCCGGTTCGGGACAAAAAAAAGCATAAGGGTACGTCTCGTAAAGGGCGTTGCTTCCATTGTAAGAAACCGGGGCTCTTTAAGAAAGAATGTGAAAATGGAGGGCTATGATGAAAGCCAAAGGTATTTTCACTTCTATGGTCTGTTCTCAGATCAATTTAGTTTCAGTGCCGAGAAATACTTGGTGGGTTGATACAGCAGCAACAACTCATGTTTGTATTTCTTTGCAGGGTATGATAAGAAACCGAAGCCTGAGTGATGGTGAAACATCCATCTATACAGCTGATGGCAGTTCGTGTTTAGTTCATTCTATTTGTGATTTTTGTTTGTTGCTTACCAGTGGACATTTTTTGTATTTAAAAGACGTATTGTATGTACCTTCTTCTCGAAGGAACCTAATTTCTTTTCCGTTGTTGGACAAATTATGTTATTCTTGTCTATTTGGAAATGAAAGTTTATGTCTTTAATTACATGGTAATGTTGTTGGTTCTGGAAAGTTAATAGCAAATGATAACTTGTATTTATTGGATACTATAAAGGATCATAAAGAGATAATGAATGTAGATGTACCTTGAAAACTAAATTGTAAAATGGAAAAATCAGCAAAACTTTGGCACAAGCGATTAGGTCACATTTCTAGAAATAGAATTGAAAAGCTTGTTTCAGAAGGTTTATTAAGTGAACTGGATTTTTCGGAGTTCAACGTTTGCGTTGAATGTATAAAAGGAAAACAGACTAAAGTGAAACAATTAGATTCATACAGAGCGAAAGGGGTCTTGGATTTGATACATACAGACATTTGCGGTCCGTTCCCTACAGCATCATGGAACGGCCAACGATATTTTATATCTTTCATTGACGATTTTTCACGATATGGGTATCTATATCTTATTCACAAAAAATCAGAGGCCATTGACAAGTTCAAAGTCTTTAAGACCGAAGTTGAAAAACAACTTGGTAAAGACATTAAGTGCGTCAGATCGGACCGTGGTGGTGAATACTACGGGAGATATGATGGTCCAGGTGAACAACGTCATGGACCGTTTGCAAAGTTCCTAGAAGAGTGTGGCATAGTCCCTCAGTATACGATGCCGGGTTCACCCAACATGAATGGAGTATCTGAGAGATGAAACCGTACATTGAAGGATATGGTAAGAAGTATGATTAGTCATTCAACATTACCTATATCAATCTGGGGAGAAGCAATAAAATGTGCGACCTACCTACTTAATAAAGTTCCGACGAAAGCAACTACTAAGACACCGTATGAACTTTGGACTGGGCGTAAACCTAGTTTAAAACATTTACATGTTTGGGGATGTCCAGCTGAAGCGAAGCCTTATAGGCCGAATGAAAAGAAATTTGACTCCAAAACGGTTAGTAGTTATTTCATCGGATATCCCGAGCACAGTAGGGGTTTTAAGTTTTATGATCCTTCCACAAAGAATATATTTGAGACAGTTACATCAAAATTCTTTGAGGATATAGAGTTTGGGGGGAAGAATTTAGTAACGAACATTCATTTTGAGGAAGAATCAATAGAGATTCATGAAGGTTCTAACAATGATACTATAGTGTCAGATGATGATGTGGTAATTAGAAGGCCAATCATCACTTCAGATTCGTTAGAACATATAGATACTCAAGATGATGTTAATCTTCCTCCTATGGATGTTGTTCCAATGGAGCAAAATGAAGTTGTTCAAGAAGAACAAACTCTATCTCCTCAAGAAGTTCAAGTGCAAAATGAAGAAATTATGCCTTTGCGTAGATCTACTAGAGAAAGAAAGAGCGCTATATCTTCAGACTATATAGTGTATCTTCAAGAACATGAAGAATTTTATGGTTCAACAGAAAACGATCCTTTAAGTGTTCGTGAAGCCATGAAAAGTTATGATTCTCACTTATGGATTAAAGCAATGAACGAAGAGTTTAAATCAATGCAAGATAACGCGGTATGGGAGCTTGTTCCATTACCTGAAGGAAAGAAGCCGATTGGTTATAAATGGATTTTTAAAACCAAACGGGATTCTAAGGGTAATGTGGAGAGGCATAAAGCGCGACTTGTAGCTAAGGATTTTACTCAACGTGAAGGGTTTGACTTTAAAGAAACCTTCTCTCCAGTTTCTTCGAAGGATTCTTTTCGGACAATCATGGCATTAGTTGCACACTTCGACCTTGAGCTCCATCAAATGGATGTAAAGACCTCTTTTCTTAATGGAGACATTGAGGAAACGATCTATATGTTACAACCTGAAAACTTTGTCTCTGGTGATCCAAAGTCGACGTTATGTAAACTCAAGAAATCTATTTATGATCTCAAGCAAGTGTCTCGACAGTGGTATCACAAATTCCTTGAAGTTATTGTCTCATTTGGTTTCGAGATAAATTCAGTGGAGGATTGTGTGTATCAAAAGTTCAGTGGGAGTAAATTCATATTTCGAGTGTTGTATGTTGATGACATATTATTGGCCACGAACGATAAGGAATTGTTACATACGACCAAGAAATTTATTTCGGACAAATTCGATATGAAAGATCTTGGTGATGCATCATTTGTGTTAGGAGTTCAAATTCATAGGAATCGATCCCATGGAATTTTGAGTTTATCACAAAAGGCATATATTGAGAGTATGTTACAACGTTACGGGATGACTAGCAGCAAAGGAAAGGAAACCCCTATATCAAAAGGTGAAAAGTTTAAGCCTTAATCAATGCCCAAAGACAAAACTTGAGATTGAGGAAATGCAAAAGGTTCCATATGCTTCGGCTGTCGGAAGTCTGATGTATGCTCAAGTTTGTACACGGCCATGATAAGGGTGGAATTCGCCGATATAAATAACGAGGGTTTGATTGTGGATAAAAGATACTTGGTGTGATTATTAATGTATTTAGGATCTTTTGGGGACCAATTTGTAAACAAGGAACTTACTAAGGGGCCTCATTAGTTATGTAAACAGCCCACTAAGGATTTTAGTGGGTCCACCTTATTTTAGTATAAAAGGTGACCCACTTTCTTGGTAGGTGGGACATTGAATATTATTCTAATACATTCTCTTTCTCTCTCTACACCTTCTCTCTCTAGTCACATCAAGCACAAGATCCGAAATATTCTTCCAAACATTTATTGACACATCGTTTATTGACACATCATTGGCGCCGTCTGTGGGAGCGAGTGATACCTAGAAGGAATCTTTTTTTCTTTGAAAATCACGTTTTACGAGATGAACAGTGAAGCGATAATAGAGAGGGTCGGTAGAGAAGTGATCCGAGCCGTCTCGTTGTCAGAGGGCAAGGAAGCACATGGTCGGGAACACCACGACCGGGGTCGGGACAAACGGTCGACCCTGATAATGACCCAAAAACAGCTCCTAGAAGACATTGCCAGACTAAACGCAGAAAGGGAGCGGGCAATGGACGAGAAAAGGGTCCGGGAAAGGAAAGGCAAGGAACCCCTCTTGGAGGATCGTGAGGAGGTCGACCCCACTGAGCCGCGCGTCGAAGCCTGCCCTGTTAGATATTAGCGAGAGCGTCATCCCGAGGAAGGGCAAAACGCCAGAACACAGCGGTACCCAGAGGATCATCGCGGGATGTCGGTTGACTACACCTTGGATGATTCGTCGGGCAGGGAGTATCGCCGGCGGGAAAGGGTCCAGCGCACACGGAAGAATCGTTCCCGACGCCTCCGAGGACCCAGGACGGACTCCCCAAAATACAAGAAGGGTAGCACCGAGAAGCAAACCCCGGTATCTTTTGGGAAAGGAGAAATTCCCGCCGCTAGCCGGGAAGAGCGGGCAGTGATGCCTCCAGTACCGTGGCAACCGACGAACAGCCAGAACCACGGTTACCGAACCAGCAGCCAGTTTATCAGCCTAGAAGATGAGGGACTCTGCGGAATTCAGACAGAAGGACTTGGAGGAGGAGCGTGCGGGTTCGGAGTCAACTGGAGAGCATCTCCATTATCTGACGAGATATTGGCGGGACCGCTCCCGAAGAGATTTGACATTTCTAAGCTAGAAAAGTATGATGGGAAGAAGGACCCAGATAATCATTTGGAAGCCTTCAAAAACTTCATGCTGAGTTTCGACAACGATGACAAACTCTTATGTAGAGCTTTCTCCATGACCTTCATGGACCGAGCATCCAAGTGGTACAACCGCTTACCGTAGGGCAGCATCCGAAACTTCGGGATGTTTTGGACGATGTTTAGGCAGCACTTTGTGGGAAGTAAGAGTTTCTTATGAATTGCAGACAGAAATTGGGGGAAAGCCTCAGAGAATACATCAGACGATTCATCGACGCGAAGACCGACCTAGACCACTGCGAAGAGAATGTGGCCCTGACTGCATTTCGCTTGGGTCTGCTCCCGGGACCAATGAAGCAAGCAGTAACGAAGAAACAAGCGTTCACATTTTCCGCACTTCTAGCTCAAATAGAAAAACAGATATTGATCGAAGAGACTGAAGCGTCTGAGTTGGCGGCACAAATTCAGCAAAGTGCCCAAGCGTCGGTTGTGATAAGGCAGGGCACCCGGTCGGATTACGCTAGGGCAGCCCAACCGGTCAGCACGATACACCCGACCCCACCTGTATCAGCCAAGCCTTCGGTCCTATCAAACCCGAAACCGAAGCAAACAAGTCAGACGACTTCGCGACCCATGTCTAACAAATGGGTCTGACCTGCATATTTCGCGGACCTTACGGAGTGTGTAGCGTCGATCTACGAGAAAACTAAGAAGAGCGGAATGTACCGAAGACCTTTCCCGATACCCACACCTCGGGAACAAAGGAATAACCGCTATTGTCGCTATCACGAGGACGTTGGGCATGATACTAAAGACTGCATTGCCTTGAAGAAAGAAATACAGATGCTCATAGAACATGGAAACCTCCTGGAGTATGTGAAGAAGGCACAGCAAAGTGCGACATCGAAGGAAGTCGTGATGATACCAAAGCCGGAAACCACCATGGCAATATCAGAGGCAACCGATCCATTCGATGTTGCCATTGAGTACCTCGACCCCGAAGCAAACTGCAACATCATCGGGATTATCGAGGAGGAGGTCGAGGAGAACGTCGGTAACGTACGAAGCCTTTGTAAATTTTTTGAATCCCTAACTATTTTTGGAGGAGATTCTATGGCAGGAGTTACACATTCGTCCAGGAAAAGGCACATCGTCAACCTAACCACTCAGTTGGAGGCCTGTACTCACTCCCAGTCCAGAAGCGTCCCTTCTCTGATTCTATACTTCGACGACGACGACATGAGGGACATAGCCAGCCCCCATGAGGATGCCATCGTGATCAGGGCAGCCATCGCAGGGGAGGAGGTTCGGCGCATCTTGGTGGATACCGGAAGTTCGGCCAACATAATCTTCGCGTCCACTTTCGCCAAGTTTAGGACACCACCAGTGATTGCACGGTCCGACCATACCATAGTAGGGTTCACAGGGTCAACAGCCGACGTTATAGGAGAATTTGAGGGCATAGTCCAATTAGGCCACGACCCATTCAAGAAAGAGGTTACGGTTTTATTCGTGGTGGTAGACGCGCCGGCCTCCCACAATGCCATTTTCGGCCGATCGTGGATATCGCGAATGCATGCGGTATCTTCTACAATCCACCAATGTTTAAAATACATGGTCGGAAACAACGTGGGAGTAGTCCGAAGCAGCCAGAAAGCAGCACGGGAATGTTACCGAGCAGCATTAGCACCTAAAAAGGATCAAGAGATGATTCAAGCTCGAGAATAGCAATTAAAGGGGCTCGCCCCGGAATCACTACCCGTTGATGACCCCAGGGAAGCCCCGAGCCTCTTGACGACGGACGAAGAATGCGAGCAACACCAATTCGCTACGGGGAAAGTCCTGCGGATTGGGGTATGCCTCTTGCCGGTATTCAGGGAACAGCTGCTGACCATCCTACGGGAAAACCTAGATTTGTTCGTATGGTGCTTAAAAGATGTCACCGGGGTCCCGGAGTCTTTTGTTGTTCACAAGCTAACTGTCAACAGAAACGCCAGACCGATCTCCCAAAAGTATCGGGCTTTTCCCCCAGAAAAAGCAGATATTATCTTACGAGAAGTCGAGAGAATGACCAGCGTCGGTCATATCAAGGAAGCAAGTTACCCGTTGTGGACTTCGAATCCCGTTCTGGTCAAGAAGAAAAATGGGAAATGGAGAATGTGCGTGGATTTCACCGACCTTAATCGGGCATGCCCGAAGGACCCATTCCCGATGCCAAGAATCGACCAGTTGGTAGATTCAACATCGGGTAACAAATTGTTGTCATTCATGGATGCATACGCCGGTTATAATCAGATCAAATTACACACTGCGGATCAGGAAAGTACCATATTCATCACGGCCGATGACTGTACTGCTACAAAGTAATGCCCTTCGGGATGAAAAACGCCGGCGCGACATACCAAAGGCTAGTCAACAAAACGTTCGGGGGTCAGATTGGGAGGAATATGGAAGTGTACATCGATGATATGTTGGTTAAAAGCGGCACCGATGAAGCGCACCTTACCGATCTGAGAGAAACCTTTGATAACTTGCGGGGAATAAATCTCAAGCTTAACCCGGGAAAATGCTCCTTCGGGGCCCGGTCAGGAAAGTTCCTAGGTTTCTTAGTTAGCGAGAAAGGGATTGAAGCCGATCCTGTCCAACTTCGAGCTCTGACCGATATGACTCCTCCCCGAAGCGTCAAGGAAGTTCAGATCCTAACTGGGCGTCTGGCGGCCTTAAATCAATTTATTTCTCGCTTATCTGATAAGTGCGCTCCCTTTTTTCAGGTCTTGAGACAAGCCAAAAGTTTTGTGTGGACTCCCAAATGTGATGAGGCGTTCTTGGGAATTAAACGATATATGTCATCCCCGAACCTCTTGACAAAGCCCATCGCAGACGAGACACTTTTTCTTTACGTTGCGGTTACCGACTTCGCGGTTAGTGCGGCTTTGATCAGCGAGTCGGGCCCGGCCACTACGGCGGTTTACTTTGTGAGCAAAAGTCTGCTGGATGCGGAAACCCGGTATTTAAAGTTGGAAAAAATGGCTCTCGCCCTGGTGATAGCAGCGCGAAAAATGCGCCCTTACTTTCAAGCCCACCCTATCATAGTCCGAACATCATTCCCACTCAAGTACATCCTCCAGCGGCCAGACATGTCCGGGAGAATGTCCAAATGGTCGGTCGAACTGGGCGATTTTGACATCGACTTCGAACCTCGGACGACCATTAAAGGCAAAGTCCTGGCCGATGTTTTAGTAGAGTTCCATTCCGAATGACCTGATCGGGACGCGCCTTCCCAAGAAGCCGCGCTGAGCGAATGGACCGTCCGAACCGACAGAGGGGCTAACGTTAGTGGCTGTGGAGCAGAGATACAAATAGTGACCCCATCGAGCATTAGCATGCACCAAGCTGTCCGATTTGGTTTCCATACTTCGAACAATTAAGCCGAATACGAGGCTGCTCTGGGAGGATTACAGTTAGCACAGGTATGTGGGGCAAATCAAGTACGCCTCGTAAGCGATTCCCAACTTTTGATAACTCAAGCTTCGGGGAGTGCGGAAGCTCGGAAAGAAGATTTGGTGCAATACCTAGCAGCGCTCAGAGTTCTAGCCGCCTCGTTTGACAAAGTCACCTACGAACATGTCCCGAGAAGCGAAAACATAGCCGCAAATTCTTTGGCAACAGTCTCCTGCTCTGGTAACTATCCTTAGGTGATCGAACAAGAAAGCCTGTCTATTATCAAACGTCAAGAGTTAGACAACCGACCTGAAATTGCCTGTCAGATCTCTTCGGTAACAATCTCAGATTGGCGGCGTGACATTATCGCCTTCTTAGCCGAAGGTCAGTTACCTAGTGATAACGCCTCAGCTCGGAAAGTACGCAACAAGGCTCGGGGTTACGTCATTTTAGGTGAAGTACTATACAAGAAATCCTTCAGCCGCCCCCTGCTCCGATGTTTAGGGGTCCATGAATCGCAAATAATTGTATCCGAGCTGCATGACGGTGAGGGTGCAGCACATTGCGGTTACAAAGCCTTGATCAGAAGGATTCTTCTCGCAGGGTTCTATTGGCCGACGATAGCAGCAGATGCACGACTAATAGTCAAAACTTGCGATACATGTCAACGATTCGGAAACGCGATAAACGTCCCCGCGGCTCGTCTGGAGTCCATCTCCGAAGGACTACCCTTTGACCGATGGGGAATCGACCTTGTCGGGCCACTACCAATGGCGTCGGGAGGAAGGCAGACGATCGTCGTGGCGGTGGACTATTTTTCTAAGTGGGTCGAATCCGAACCTTTATCCGCCACCAAGACCAAAGATATCATCAAATTTATCTGGTCTAACGTATGTTACCGGTTCGGGGTACCACAGCGGTTAACTATGGATAATGGACCGCAGTTCGATAGCGGGGAAATGAAAACTTTCTGCGCTACACATAAGATCAGGCAATGTTTCTCCGCTCATTTCCATCCTCAAGCAAATGGACAAGTCGAAGTAACCAACCGAACCATTTTGGACGGCCTTAGAAAAAACCTTGAAGGAAAGGCCGGAAAATGGCCCGACTATCTGCAAGAGCTACTGTGGGCTTACCGAACCACCCCCTGGACGGCTACTCAGGAATCACGTTATGCTTTAGTATATGGTATGGACGCGGTAACTCCTCCAGAATCCATTTTTCCATCTTTCAAGGTCGGTACTTATGCAGAGGAAGCGAACAACGACAGCCGACGCCTCGAGCTCGATCTTATAGAAGAGAAGCGCAATCGCGCCCGGTTGAACTCTTTACATTATCAGACCCTGATGAGAAGTCGATACGCTTCTAAAGTCCACCGTCGAGAATTTAAGGTCGGTGACAAGGTTTTGAGGCGAGTCTTTCTTCACACCAAGGATAAGAGCCTCGGTAAACTTGGCCCGAATTGGAAAGGGACCTACGAAATCGTGGAAAAAATCAAGAGTGGGACATACCGCCTGCAAAACAGGCTCGGGCACCATTTGAGGCTACCGTGGAATATTGAACACCTAAAATTGTATTTAGAATAGTGGCAGAATGTTTGTAGTTTGTTCGACGTAGTCCGTAAAAACTTATTGGTCGGGGATGCACTCTTTCCTACCTCGGTGGCGCGAGAAGGTTTTAACGAGGCATCATAAATACCCGATCACCTGATTATATTAATCAAATTTTTTCTTTTGCCTTCCAAATGTTAAAGTGTTACGACCTTGGTCAGCTGACGAGCTGGCAGCGTCTGTTCCTGCTAATGTTAATGGATCTACATGTTTATTTTTCCCGACCCTTTGGGAAAAGTTTCAATGATACATTGATCTACAGAACCTTAATAGGTTTTTCAGTTTTCACAACTGATCTACATGCTTAATTTTCCCGACCCTTTGGGAAAAGTTTCAATGATACATTGATCTACAGAACCTTAATGGGTTTTTCAGTTTTCACAACTGATCTACATGTTTAATTTTCCCGACCCTTTGGGGAAATTTCGATGATACATCGATCTACAGAGCCTTAATGGGTTTTTCAGTGTTCACAACTGATCTACAGGTTTAATTTTCCCGACCCTTTGGGAATATTTCGATGATACATCGATCTACAGAGCCTTAATGGGTTTTTCAGTATTTACAACTCATCTACAAATTTAATTTTCGGCACTCTGCACCGCCTGCTTTAAATGAGCGATTTTAGCCTCCGCGCCCGCTAGCTTTTGGCTCAGCTCGACCGCCCTACACTCCTTCAGGGCCGCGGGTACAAGCAGGTTTTACAAAGACAAGGCCAGTCCATCCGATCCTTTCAGCGGGAAAGTGTGCGGTAAACCAAGCATCGTTAGCACCCGGAACCGAGGACCACTAGAGGATGCTGCGGCTGGATCCGATGCGTTGGGAGGGTCGACCTCATCCGGAACCACAACTACCGGATCCATTGGCGATTTCCCTTTAACCCCACCAAACTGATCAAACAGCTCCGGTACAGTGGGATTGTCCGCCCCAGCCACGACCTCGCTCTCTTTGGCCCGTTTTTGCTTCTTCTTCTTGGCCCCTTCAGCGTCAGTTCGGTTTTTCCTCTTAGGCACCGGAGGCTGGGCAGGGTTAGATGAACCACCCTCAGCATCATTCGCCGCTACACCAGCTCCCTCCCCACCAACTGCAGTGTTCCCCCCGACCTCGTCATCCGACTTTGGGCGCTTGCTAGGCGCCTTATTGCGCTTCGGGAGGTACAACTGATACCCGGGAGCGTCGGTTTTAGCAATAATGTCCTCCAGACTGAGGGGCTCCTGCAGTTGCTCAATGGTCAGTATTTCCGACGAGCAACGCCAGAGGTTACTCTTGAGCAAGTTGGTGTCCTTGAAGGTCCGATGCATCGCCCGACCCCACTGCTTCTTCGAAAAATCCTTCAACACTTGGAAAGTGTCTTCAGCAGCCTTCGAGAAGTCCTTCTTTAGCCCTTGCAAAAACTCCTTCGACACTGCATGGAGGGTCGGTACAAAAAAAAAAGGAAAAAAAAGAAAAAAAAAGAGCGAGAGCGGTACCGTCATGGACCCAGGTCCGAAGCAACTGTCTTTTATTCTCCGGGGTATAGGGAAGACCGTTCTCCCAGCACCCGCTCAGGAACACAAACCGATGCTTCCAGCCTTTATCTCCCTCCAAGAAGTCATTAACTATCTTCCACTTGTTTCCCAGGGAAGAGTAGAAGAACGGGGACTTCGGAGCCTTGGACAGACCTGACATAGCGATATATTCGTCCATAGGCATAACCCGACCTGAAAGGCGGGAAGCCATTATGCAGGACATTAAAGTGTACCAGGCATTCGGCGTCAACTGCGATGGGCAAATCTGGAGTGTGCGGAAGTAAAGCGCGATCTCAGAATCTAAGGGGAAGCACAGACCCCAATTGAACAACTCGGTAAACACCACAATTTCCCGAGATCGGACGTGAACAGGGGTTTCCCCAGGGACCGGGAACCGAACCGTGACGCATTCAGGAATTCCCCAACGGATCAGCAGATCCTTATGCTCAGACTCGGGGAAGTAGAGGTACTTTCCTTCGTAGAGAGAAACGACGTCCTTCGAAGGAAGCCAGCCGAAATAGGTAGTGGTGATTGCGGCCTCAACTTCTTTGGGCAGAGGGTCATCAGAAGGGTTAGCAGCATTCCCAAAAGCGGCAATGCTGACCTCCGCGGGTGCAGCATCCACCTCTTATTCTCCCAAATCGGGGTTCGGAGCTTGGTCAGAGCTTCGGGCTGTAGCAGCGTTCGGATCCGATGATCGTACCCGAGAGGTGGTGGGTTCGGCCGTATTTCCTGAATGAGCCTGATGAGCCGCATCCAATTCCTCTAGCGTCAACCGACGCTTAGGCAGACCTAAAAAAGTTACGGCAGTGTTAGTACCGGTCCGGTACCCTCGAATTGAGGGAGTAAGTTGAACCATTTCCAGATAGTTACCTCCTGCGGGAGATGTAGGGGGGCTACTTTCGCCCATGGTCAAGAACTTAGTTTTGCGAGCGCGTCGGGGCGGGAACGGAGGCGACGGAACGTACGAATTGACAGACGTTGGGGTCGGATTCTCCGACCGAACTGCAGGGGAACGAGAGGAGTTGCTACTAGAAGAAAGGACAACAGTTTCCGGAGATAGGCTAATCTCAGGAGATAGAGAGCTGGGAGGGTCGGGCAAAAGGAAGGACTCAGCAGGGATCAGGGTAGCTAAAACAGGGTCGTGAGGATGCGGGACGGGAGTAAAGGGTTTGGAATTAGATCCCCAAATCAAGCCGGCGCGTCGGTATTCTTCGGCTCGGTCTCCGATGCTAACCCACTCTTTGAAACTCCACACAAGCTTTTTCTTTTTCTTGGCTGATGTTTGCTTCAGGTGTCTGGGTTTCATAAAACAAACATTCCCTCTCTAGAAATGGTCTGACAGCACTTTCCCTCTCTAGAAATGGTCTAACATCACTTTCTCTCTCTAGAATGCCTCTGAGAGAAATCAAGAATTGTGGAAGTATTTATAGGCGACGTTGAATGACCAGGGAATACCAATCGACAAAAGCACCGCGGGAAGGTGAAGAGTCTCCCTAAAAATCTAGTCTGACAAAGACGCATCCCGTAAACAGGTGTCACGTGTTGACCACATTATGACGAAGGCTCGCCTAGGCTAGCCCCTTCGAACCGACTGATAAGATGGGCTTTCTCAACTAGATCCGTCGTAAAAAACCGGCCCATCATAGTGGGGCCAGGGTTAGAAGCTCAAGAAAACGCGGAAACCGACCTATTCAGAACTGTGGAAATAGGGCAAGAAAAATCTGACAGAACCCGAGTATTGCCTCCGGGAAAGGTTAATCAAAAAGTGTTGCGGAGGTGTCATCAAACACCCATGGGACAGATTGGGACGAGCAACATCGTGGAGTTCCCGACGCTTTTTTGAAAAATCCTTAATTCATCCAAGGATAAGCCATTGGCCCGAAGCACAGGAGATTGCGGACGATAGTTTTAGGCTCGGCTATGAGTCTCCGCTCCTGATACTCCCGAAGACTGGGGGGCTACTGATAAGGGTGGAATTCGCCGATATAAATAACGAGGGTTTGATTGTGGATAAAAGATACTTGGTGTGATTATTAATGTATTTAGGATCTTTCGGGGATCAATTTGTAAACAAGGAACTTACTAAGGGGCCTCATTAGTTATGTAAACAGCCCACTAGGGATTTTAGTGGGTCCATCTTATTTTAGTATAAAAGGTGACCCACTTTCTTGGTAGGTGGGACATTGAATATTATTCTAATACATTCTCTTTCTCTCTCTACACCTTCTCTCTCTAGTCACATCAAGCACAAGATCCGAAATATTCTTCCAAACATTTATTGACACATCGTTTATTGACACATCAGGCCAGATATTGCTTTTGTAGTGGGCGTATTAGGGAGATACGTAAGTAATCCGGGGATGGAACACTGGAAAGCAGTCAAAAGAGTTCCCCGGTATTTGCAACAAACAAAACATCACAGGTTAACATATAAGAAGTCGGATAAACTGGAGGTCATAGGGTATTCTGACTCGGATTTCGCTGGATGTGAGGATTCTCGTCGTTCAACCTCCGGCATTATATTCCTTTTAGCGAGAGGTGCAATATCATGGAAAAGTTTTAAACAAACACTCATTGCATCTTCTACTATGGTTGCGGAATTTGTTGCTTGTTTCGAGGCATCCAATCAGGCGCTCTGGCTGCGAAATTTTGTCACGGGTATGCGAATCGTAGAGGGGATAGAAAGACCCCTAAGATTATATTGTGACAATAACTCGGCAGTTCAGTATTCAAATAGTAACATGAGCTCGGTTAAGTCCAAACATGTAGATATCAAGTTCATGTCTGTTAAAGAGAGAGTACAGAGTGGTCAAATTAGTGTGGAGCACATAGGGACAAACTCGATGTTAGCAGATCCTCTTACGAAGGCATTAGTACCTAAAGTTTTTATTGAACACACCATTAACATGGGTGTTGTGTACTTAGAGGATTATTAGTTTCAGTAGGAGTTTGTATTAAGCTATTAAATTTGTTTGTATTATGATATTCGCAAACTTAAGGTCATTAATGCAAACATATTTATATATAAGTTTTTAGTGTGCTCTTGTATTTGATTATTCGTACTCTGCTGTAAGTAGACATACAATTAAGTGGGACTAGTTAAGAATAGATATGTAAGATTACATTTCATATTATGCTTATGCTATGCACCATGATAGATCCATGTAGTTGATTGTTGCGATATCGTGATTACTGATGCATCTATTTACGGCTTTAAATGCATTGATGATGACTTTAGTCCTATGTCGTTAATAGTCATTACGAGATTGTTAAGTTTATCTATGTGACGATAGAAATTTAGAACGTTCATTAAGTGGATGCATCCTATAGTGGCATATGATGATCCAAGTGGGATATTGTTGGAATTTCTCCATTAAGTTGGACCGTCACATGTCTTATCGATGTATCGAACTATCGTTAATATTAGTCCAATAAAAGTAATCATAAAGAAAAGAACGGACTAGTAGATAAAATATGTATCATGGAGGTAATTGTATAGATACCAGGTTTAATTCCGAATACTGTGAAGGATTAGATTCAGAAATAAACAACTTAAGCAAAACGTAAAGTTTTAGGGTTATTTTGTAAAACAAAATAATACCGGGTTATGGTCCCTAAGGGTGGCAATTTAATAAGGACTGGTCTTCATTAAGTAACCGTCTGGAAGTTACAAACGGTTAAAAGAGAAGAACCGTTTTCTCACTTCAGTTCTATATAAGAATGAGTTCCTTATTCTTAAAAGACACGAGATCAAATACAGAGAGAAAAATCCTTTAAGAAAAACAAATTGATTCTTCCTTCGAATCAATTACAAAAGTGTGTTTTGGTTGCCATCTCCTAGAAGAATCGATAACCTAGCAAAGGATCACGGATCATCCACTTCAAGTCAGGAATCTGAAGATCAAATAATGTCTACATCCTGTAAGTATTTATTCCGCATTATTACAGGATGATTTAATTTCATGGTTTAATAAGTATATTAGAAATCCGCAGAGTATTTCTTACACTTCTTAGTTATGAATAAGCGCAATATTCTACTTCGTATACAACCACATCGTTCAAGAACCCCGACAGCGAAGTCCCGACTCCTTCCCCTGCAGTTTTATAAAATGTTGTAAGGTTTAACATTATCAGCGATAACTCAAGAACTAGGACCGGATACGACATGACACGCAAAGCCATCTTTGCTTTTGACTAGATAAAATTTCAGACTAGCTTTAAGTCATGTTCTATTTTATTAGCTGAACTGAAACGACCCGACACTGACATGTGAGCAGAATTGCGAGCCCTATCAGAAAACTACCGAAGCAATGGAAATAAAATTGAATATCTATTGTTATATAAAGCTCCATTTGATCCTTTATTGACCTTGTAGTAAATGCGATATCAAGCCAATTCGACTCTCAGGTTAAACTAAACGGTAACATAGGTAGTTAAGTTTAAATCTTACAGAAACGAAGCATTGGTGAAATCCAACGAGAGCTCGAATCTTCAATCAATTGAACAAAAAAGCTCAATAAAAATATTTTACAAGTAAGGTGCCTTAGCACACAAGTTTTGTTTCTTAACGATTTTCTACTATCAACATTAGTGAAGTCTATACACATGCTTCATTTTCCATTATTATTCTTGACTAATAATGGATTAGCAACCCATGTCGGATAATTTGACTACATGAGATGTCCCAACTTTTAAAAAAAATAATCTCTTTAACAATAGCTTATGCAATCTGTGTAGAAAAAACTCTTCTTTTTGAAGAATTGGCCTCATTCTTTTATCAATTGATATTCATGGAAGATAACAACGAGCTAATCTCGAACATATTGTTAGCGGTCCAAGCAAAAACATCTCAATTTCGTTTCAACAAATCTATTAACTTAATCTTGAAATCCTGATTTAAAAAATTCCCAATCTTCACTATCTGCTCAACTTCTATTGTTTATTCAATAGTTTCATCTAATGGATATTTGAATTGAATATATTCCTTAGGGTAATCAACCTCTTTTTTAAATTCATTGCTCTCTTCTACCTGGAAACCCTTCTTCGCATTATTTAACTACTGTGTTAATTACTAAGGATCCAAAGGTATTGTGTAACACCTCCTCGTTCTCCTTTGGCTTCCTCTTAATATTCTAACTAGATTTTCTGTAAGGTATTTGAGATATTACCTAAATGTACATTATGTTGCCTCTATCTTATGTAATATGGCCTTTGCATAATCACATTATCCAAACTATGCACATCAAAAATCATGAAGGGAGTCCTCATAATTTTTTTGATACTACCATAACCTATGAGACTTACCTATAAGACATGTCGTTCCCATATCAATAAGATTGCTTCATAGCCATATCTCTGGCTTCTCTAGACATAAAACAATTTGCTTTATCTTGCTTCTAAGCCATCAGAGGCATGACTGTGTTGGGTTAGGAGCAACAATCTATAAATTAAACTCCAAAATCATTTTGAACTTGTATATCAATGATAAAATATCAAATTTCTCCCAATTTTTATAGCAAAATCAAGCTTTCAGAGTTGACTATACTTATTCGAACACATATCCTATATTTGTTTTTAAAGTAGTATATTTCTTAGTATATTAAAATACTTTGATAATCATTCAAAGTTTTCTCTACATAGGAGTATATCGTGATTTAATAATCTTCATAAATTACCCAAATAGGTCATTTTTACAAGTTATTTTCCTCTCACAATTTTAGCTTAAATAAAATATTTGTATTATATTTTTTTTTGTTCCTTAGTCTAGTTAGGAAGGAAATATCACTACATTATTTTATATGGATAATTTTATGTGCAACGCCTCTTTATTATCGTGTAAGCATTACTCTTGGTTTGGAGCCATACAGTAGTCTGTTTATGTTGGGTACAGCTTCCCGTCAAAGTTAGGAGTGTGATGAGGCTTAAAACCCTTGGTTTATTATCGATTAGCGTTTACACAGAAGAGCCTTTTGAATTAAGCTCTTCGGAAGTCGTTATCTCTAGGAAAAAAAAGGAGAAGAAGCCTTAAGTTATATGGATGAAGGGGAAGCGCGGGGAGCAAGACTGACGACGACTAGTTTCAGAATTATGGCGACCGTTTTTTTTTCTTTTGAAGAAGAAGGTAGGTTTTAGTCGGAGCGGCGTGCGACTTCTTTCTAGGGCCATTTGGGTGAAGCGACAACGATGGTTTAAAATAATGTCCAGTAGGTCTAAGAGAAGTTCTCGTAGGTTTCAGCCTATTATATTTTGGTTTCGTAGGTTTGGGACTTCATAAATTAATGAACCTAGTCGCCATCCTAATGAATTTTAATAGTGCTGAATTAAGCCTAACTATCAGTGAGGGTTATTTAATTTCTTCTACATGATTCGGTTATACTCTATTAATAGTATATATTTTTTATAATGACATGGTAACAATTGGATATGATACATGTAACAAGAAAGTTAATAGATAATGTTTATAAAAGAAGATAAGAAGAGGAACCTAAAGAAGACACTAAAAAAAGACACCAAAAATATATTAGATGAGAATGATAAAAAAATAATTGACAAGAGTTGCAAAGAATTTTCTAGACAAAGGTTAGAAAGAGAATATTAGACGAGGGTTACAAAAGAGTATAAGACGGGGATGCAAAAAATGGATTAGAGCAGCTTCATTAAAAGTTGTTAGACGAAGCTCGTGCAGAATTTTTCAGACGAAAGTTATTAAAAAATAATAGACGAGGGTCGTAAACACTTGAAAGAAGAGATGAGACAGAGAAAGATCACGATCATTTTAGCAATCATAATTGAACAACACGTGTCATTATTTTTTATAGGTTATCAAGAAGGCTTGTTATGCCGTTATGACACGTGTAAAATAATGATCGATATAAACGATATTGTAAGTAGTATAAATAAAAGCTCAATTCTCTATTCTGAGACTAAACACGTAGGAATGAAATTTCTTTTATTATCATTGAATAATTTTTTTTTTCGAATTATTGAGTATTATTTTGGCTTTATATTTGAAAAACGATCTCCCTTGTCACTACCAATAATAAAAGAAGTGTTGAATTCACTTCGGGGTATCTATGAACCGAGTTTTAACTACAAATTATAGTAAATTTATCATTCGAGATATCGACCAGGAAGTTTTAAATTTTGTTAAATGTTTAATTTTGTTAAAATATGTATGGGTTGAATGATCCATTACAGTAGAAGGACGTAAATAACTTTATTACCGGTTGCAGTGTATTAATAACTCTGTTATAAAAAAGATAGTGTCTAAGACAACATTAATAAAAATACAAGTTTGAAATGAAATGGAAAACCGAATAATAAAATATGTTTTAAAATTTTAAAATGAAATAAAAATAAATAAAAATAAAAATAAAACATGAAATCTTTGAATTTCACTATAAATGTCTAAAATATAGTGGCCCGTTCAACCTTTTTAGAAACAGGTATCGAATGACACCGAAAGGCGATGACCCTGGTTGTAGTCAAGCTGGAATTAGGGCCAACCTTAAAGCAGACAGGCGTGAGATGGACTCTAATGTGTATATGTGGCCCATTAAATATTACAAATCTTAAAAAAAAAAAAAATACAACCTACTTAATGAGTAAGATAAAATCATATTAATCAATTAAATATAATAACATTGATGACAAGATTATATAACGTAACAGTATTCATAATGATATTATTTGACATTAATATCAAATATTCCAGAAAAAAAGTTAAAAGAAGATTGTTGCTGCTAGATAAATAGAATCAGGTGCCTTAGGTTTTGAAGCAAAGAAGAAAGAAAAGGAATTTATAGGTTTTCTCTCTTTCTCCCACACTTCAAGAATCTCCATTTCTCTCTACAACTCCACTATGAGTAACGACAAGGAAAGTTTCAATCTTGCTGATCTCAGTGCTGCTCTTAACAACGGGGATCGAGCTGGTCTGGTTAACGCTCTTAAGAATCTCGCTGGTAAACACACTGATGTTCTTGAGAGTCTCACTCCCAAAGTCCGTAAGCGTGTTGAGGTCCTCAGAGAGATTCAGGATCAACATGATGAGTTAGAAGCTAAGTTTTTCGAGGAGAGAGCAGCATTGGAGGCTAAATATCAAGAGTTGTATCAGCCTCTATATACCAAGCGATATGATATCGTGAACGGTGTTGTTGAAGTTGAAGGAGCTCCAGCCGATGAGAAAGCTGGTGAAGATGCAGAAAAAGGAGTTCCACGCTTCTGGCTCGCTGCTATGAAAAACAATGAAGTGCTAGCTGAGGAGATCACTAAGCGTGACGAAGGAGCTCTCTTGTATCTCAAGGATATTAAGTGGAACAAGATTGAAGAGCCCAAGGGGTTCAAGCTTGAATTTATCTTCGATACCAATCCCTTCTTCAGAAACACTGTTTTGACTAAATCTTATCATATGATTGATGAAGACGAGGATGAGTCCATTGTTGAGAAGGCTACTGGAACTGAGATCGACTGGTATCCTGGGAATTGCTTGACGCAGAAGATTGTTAAGAAGAAGCCTAAGAAGGGATCGGAGAATGCCGAACCAATAACTAAAACAAAAAGTTGTGAAAGCTTCTTTAACTTCTTTTCTCCTCCTCAAGAACCCGATGAGGATGAGGATATCGATGAAGATACTGTCGAGGAGCTTCAAAATCAAATGGAACAAGATTATGACATTGGGTTTATTATCCGTGACGAAATTATCCCTCACGCTGTTTCCTGGTTCACGGGCGAGGCTAACGAAGGAGAGGATCTTGAGTTAGACGATGATGAGGATGCTGAGGATGTTGAAGACGATGAGGATGACGAGGAGGAAGACGATGACGAAGATGAAGATGAGGAAGAACACAAGACCAAAAAGAAAACACGGGCTGGACACAAAAAGAGCGGAAAAGAACACACTATTGGACAAGAGGGTGAGCGACCATCAGAGTGCAAGCAGTAGTATGAAGAAGACAAGGGTTTGGGTTGATGACCCTATTGAATAAAGGGTTTGCAGTTTTGGTTTTGGAAGTCTTTATATTCATTTTAATTTACTTTTGGTTTTAATCACTTGATGACAAGTGATGGTTTGGATGAGTATTCCTATTACATCTCATCTCCTATTGTTAGGTCATTTTGTCTTTTTTGTAAGGTATGGAGAATACACTTTTAGAAACACTTTTTTAATATATGAAATCTTTTAAGAATCTTATAAAAAAAGAGAAAAGTACCCCTAAATACCCACTCAAGTATCAAATACCAAAATGGTACCCGTTTTTGGATTAGTTTCATAAAATACTTAGAGCCAAATTATGGACAATTATACCCTCTAGGGTATAAAATGGGTTGTTTTGGTGAAACCCACTTTTTTACACCTTCAAATCAGACTTTTAGGTTCTAATTCCCCCCACTTTCACCTTTCTAAATTTGAGGAGAGAGAAACATGTTTCACGAGAGCGAACCCAAAAGACATTTTTGAAAGCAAACGTAACCGGCGATATCAATCGACCCTTCTGTTCCGATATTTCTGACACCCACCGGCGAACCACCGGTGACAAGTAACCACTGTCTCTGTCTCTGCTCCGATATTTCAGACAACAACCGGCGAACCACCGGCGACAACTAATCTTCGAAGCAACGACTGTCTCTGTCTCTGTTTCGATATTTGGAACCACCACCGGCGAGCCTCCAACTGCAACGAAGTTTCCGTCGAACTGAACCGTCGCCCAGTGTCTCTGCTATTCCTTACGGCTTCGAACCAAACCAAGTATATGTCTACCACTGTCTTTGTTCGATTCATATGCGTCGATGTATAGGTTGTTTTACGTTGATAGTCCATGCTGTATGACGTCTAATACTCCGGTAGTCAGTAAAGTTATTTGTTACTGTTGCTCGACCGGACGACGATACGTGATAGTTATGTTGGTAGTGCAGTTGTCGTCGCCATCGATTTGAATGTGTCCTGGTATAATCGTAAATGTGTAACGTCGTCTATAGTAGCTATAAGGCTGTTGTTCTAATCTATTTGATTTTACGTACATTTGTTAGACGTCTATCAATCTGTGTTTCATTATCTATCATTGTTTGTTAATAGATTAACTGTTATGTCCAATCGATTTGAATGTGTGCTGGTTGAATCGGAAACGTGTAACTTCGTATATCTTAGCTATAGGGCTGCTGTTCTAAGCTATGTGAGTTTACGTAGGTTTGTTAGACATATAGCAATATGTGTTGCATTATCTATCTGTGTATGTTAATACTTAACCTGCCAGGCGCCATTGATTTGAACTGACCTGGTTTAATCGTGAACATGTAACGTCGGCTATCGTAGCTATAGGGTTGCTGTTCACACCGTTGTGAGTTTACGTAGGTTTGTCTGTCAGATAGCAATGTGGGTTGTATCATCTATCAGTGTCTGTTAATAGTTAACCTGTCAGACAGCTCGTCTCAGGCAGAAGTATAAGATTCATAATCGAGTGGCTGCTTAGTATTATTGCTTTAGTTATAATGTAATTACTAACTAGCTTATTATGTGAACATTAACAGGTTAAAATGACGAAAACAGGAGTATTCTACCGCTCGGGGTTGGTTGGCATAATCAACGTACTGAGACGGGATATAATCAAAGCTGAACACATCGAGGCTGCTCGTGGAACCCCTTTCTACACCTTTCTCAAAACCTCCTACGACTTGAGGAACGAGGTTCTGAAGCTTAAAAAGTTCCACCACTTGATCGAGGCAATCTGTGGTTTATACGACGTCAGATGGAAGGCTTTTAAGATTGGACAAAAGCATGTGAGGCTGACGAAGAAAGATGTTAAGGAAATCTTTGGCCTCAGACACGGTAACGAAGAGATGCCGATGAGCAAATCTGGTGGATTTATCGCTCGGTACGCCGATGGAGCCGAGTTAGATTCGATTTTGATGAAGAAATATTTTTTGAGTCCAAGGACGAGGAGAAGCGGGCCAACGAACGACAAATCAGTTTCCAACGCGTTAATAAAGGTAAATAGAGTATGTTAGAATGTAGTTGTTTTGTAGTTCATGTTGGAGGCTCTGCAGGTTGATGAAATGCCGGCATATTTTGACATCACTATAAATAGATTGCTATAAATCGCAATCTATGAACACTAAGATATCAGAGCTATGATAACATTAAAAGAACAGACAATGTAGACCTAATGTATAAGATGTAAACATAGATAGCAATGTTGAATAGGGTGGATATCAGAGGGTAGCAGCATAGATAGCAATGTATACAGGGATAGATATCAGAGTGTGTAACAAACAGATAAGTTATGTATGCAATCATATCTATCTAATGTCTTACTAGGTGTGGATGCCTTTAATTGTTATTTCTGTATTGTTGTAATTATTTTGGATAAGCAATCGAGAAAGCAGTCAGCGAAGGAGGGGAGGATGAAGCGAAGGATGTGGCTCGGCTCCTGATACTTTTCATATGCTCGACACTGTTCTTTTCAGTGTCGGGCGACGTTATTGGGTGGACAGCAATCTTCTACGTGGAGAATCTCGACAAGATAAACGACTATGACTGGTCTGGAGCCATCTTGGATAAGCTTCACAAATCGCTGGACAAATGTATTAAGGCCGGCCATCCTTCTAGAGTTATCGGATGCGTTGCTCTGCTTTTTGTAAGTATAGTGTGTTATGATCAGCATGTCTGTTACGAAAATGGTTTTTTTAATGGTTAGTTATGTTCTGTGCAGCCATTTCTTATGGAGCATATTTCGATGAACTTCGACATACCAAGGCCAAACATAATCCCTAGATGTTACAAGTGGTGGGGGCTAGAGGGCAAGGAGTCGACATTCGAAGTGATCCAGATGGTCGGTGAGCTCAGGGACGACGAGGTATGCAACCCACTTATCAATGTCAATGTTGTGGTATGAAACAAAGCGCATATGTCGATGATACAAAAACCTTCATGTTTATGTACACATCTACCGTAGTAGTATATTATATCTATCAGTGATTTAGCAGTATAATACTACGTTGGTGTTTGGTTTATACATATAGCAATGTCTGATATCATATCTACCAAAGTATTACGTACAAATCGAAGCCGTGAATATTATAAGTAATGATTATAATATTGGGCTGCTCAATGTATATTACTACTGTATTTCTTAGGTTGTCGGCGGGGAGTTGGTGTTTACAGCATCGAAATGTTTTGTTTATGGAGTAAATGATTCGCGGAGACAGTGCGTAGGGGCTGGTGAAACATGCGAACAGAGGAGTAAGAAAATAAAGAAATCTGTTGCGAACAGAAGTACAAGACTGAAGGTAGATGACGGAGCTGGTAGTAAGAAGAGCTTAGGTTCAATGATTGAGGTTGAAGATGATGTTACGTTGGGGGAGTTCATTGTGGAGAGGAATGCAACAGTTTCTAAAAACAAAGGGGAGAGGTTGAAAAACCAAAAAAAACGTAGGCCTAGTATGATTCCTAGTTTTGGAGTGCTGTCGCAGTCGGTTTTGCGTGACAACAAAAAACTGAAAAAAAGAAGCCGGTTGCGCCGGTTGAAAGTTGAAAACAAGAGGCTTAAAACATACCTTGAGGAAAGAAACGAAGAGGTTAGTGCTAGCATGTTTTCTAAGTACTAATAACATCTGTATGTTTGTTAAAATGAAGTTGTCTATCAACGAAGTATGATGTATCTATCATTGTTAACAATAATATAATAATTTCGTATGCTTGTTTGATTCAGGTGGAAAAGTTGAAGAAAGATATGGAGGACCTGAAACAAAAGCTGGAGATGGTCCACTCAAGAGTGGATGGTGAGGATCAACAACTGTTGTTGACCTTATCCTTGCCATTTTGCCGCGATGATGAGGATGCTACTGAAACCGTAGATGCAAACGTTTTTGAGAAGGTGATTAAGGAAACACTGGTTTACAAAAGATCTCTGAGTCATGTAGTAACTGACACAAATAAAGCAACAGAAAAAGAGGGCGTTGATGGGGAGAAAAAAACAGAAGAACAACAGGAGAAGGAGAAGGAACGTTTGCATGGAGGGTGTGACGCTGATGGAGGGTGTGTTCAATCTGAAACACGTGTTGAACCAATGGAAGAGAGTACTACACAGGAAGCTGTTGTTGATGATGTGTCTAGGAAGCCGAAAGGGACTACAACAACTGGTTGTGACGCTGGTAATGGGAAACGAGATGTGGCAGAAGTCTTATCACCCCTAACTCATGCTGCCGGTGCGCAAAATGTAGTTTTGGTACCTGCACAGGGACCCGGCATTGGAAACAACGAGGTTGAACAACAGCAGCTGACGGTGGACGAAATTGATTTGTTGGACGAAGGATCCAACGAAGGAACGAAAACAATGGAACGACAGTTGGAGGAGTCGCCAAAAACCATTGATGAAGGAAAGAATGCAGAGAAAGGTGAGGACAAAAGAGAAGATGACATAGCTGTAGCAACTACACTGTTGGAGATAGCAGCAACAGAACTACAGGTTCCAGAACCTGTCTCTCAAATTGTTGCTGAAGATGTAAGTGGATGTTAAATAGCTTAGTTGTATTTGAATATCATATATGATTGATAGTTAATCTCGAAATTATTGGTTTCCTTTGTTATGTTTTTAGGAAGTCGATACAGCGGAGCCTGAAGACACACGACACTCTAGCTTAGTTGTATTCACTGGCACTGGAACAGCAGCAAAGTGCGAACAACTATCGCAAGCTGTGTCTCCATTAAAGGTGATACAAATTTTCAACCGAGGAGATCATTCCGCAGAGAAGATTGAAAAAGTGTCACAGGTTGATCCATCTTCCTACGCAACACCACAACAACAAAAAGCAGCATCGAAGGATCTTATTGTCCAATCGGTTACACCATTGGCTGAAGATAGCTTTGTAGACTGCACCCAATCATTTTACGCAGAAGTTGACAAGGTTGTTGAAACTTCAAACGAGAAGAGGCGTACACTGGACTCCATCGAGGAAGACCAAACGGACGTTGACGTAAGTAGATATTTGGTATTCTCAATAAACATTTAAAAAGTAATGTTAACAGTTTACTATGCTGCTTTTTTTTAGGTACCCATTGATGACATGCCTGGGTTCAACTTACTTACTCTGACGCAGGTTAAACAACAGCAAACTGAAGTTGTAGCTTGGCCGTTCCCGACAGAGACAAAGAAACTGATCGATGTAAGTGAGTATAAGAAAGTGCTGAAACTGAAACAGGTAGAACAACAAGAAGATCCAGAAGTATGGTACTTGCCAACAACAGAGTTCTCGTACAGGCTTTCCATTAGTGTGACAGAGATAATGGAACTGCCTAACGAAACTCAAGTGGACTTCAAGGTAAAAATCTTTTAGGATGTATCTATCGTATTTTAATTGTTAGTCTAGCAACATGTCTATATACGTCTATCAATATTAATTGAAGCATCTATCATTGTGTCAACCAATAAACCATTGGTTATTATTTCCAGTAATCCCTGTCACTCAACTGATTCGAGACTGTAATTTTGTTTTAATAGGTAATAGATGCTTGGATATACAAGCTCTTAAAGGATTCAGATTGGAAAGTCCCTGTGAAAGGGTTTGATAATAAGTATTCATTCCCTGTCCCAGCCATTCAAATAACTGGGATTGCAACTGTAAGTTCCCAGTGGATTATTGCTTTCATATTAGGTACATCTACTTCATGTATTGATGTCTTAAATTTACAGGGGACACTGGCTAAAAAGGGAGATATGTCTGTCATTGTGGATAATGTTTTTGAGACAATGAACCCCGACACATATGTCTGTTTCGTCCCCCTATGTACCGTAAACACAGACAGCGTGAACCATTGGACGCTCCTGGTTATAGACATGGAGAATGGGGCTGCCAGAAGCTACAACCCAATGTTGCCGTGGAGCAAGCACATTTCCGATAAGACGAGAAACACCGCCGATGCTCTGGTAAGGAATTTAAATTCCAAGTTATCTATTTTGGTTCACTGTCTAGCAATTTCTAATACTATATCTATCAAACTGTATAGTAATGCCTATCAATGACTTCTACTGTATATATCAATGCAGTTGGCCTATTGCATGAAGAAGAAATATATACCGCATGTAAAAGGTGGGTACAAAATTAAGACCATGTTAAATATCCCACAGCAAAAGAAGGACAGCTATGACTGCGGTGTTTTCGTGTGTAAATACGTAGAAGACATTATTACAAAAGGGTTTGTTGGACGAGAATATGGTGAGGAAATGCCGGCTGAAACAAGAGCTAAAATATTCAAACATTTCATGAATGATCGTAACACAAACAAACGTTGGTAGTATGTAATTTATTTGTTGGTACCCATTTGTATTTTTGGGATAGATTAGCAATGGGTTAATTAGACAAACTAATATGATTTCTGTTTGTAGTAGAAAATTTATGTGTGAACGCACATTTTCACATCACTGTTACATCATTCAGTGTTCTATCCTACTAATTTAGGTATGTTGTATCCTTCATAGTAGTTTTCATGTTGTTAGCAAAGTTTTTATTATTACATATTAGGCTTGAGACAAACATCTATCAATGTCTAATTGGTTAACTATCAGAATAATAATCAAGTGGTGTATGTAGATATATAAGAAATCCATTTTAAAGCAGGTGTATACTAAAATAAATATGTAGGCCAAATATATTTATAAACTACCTTGGCATATACACCATTACTTGCATGAATCAATTTCATATATGGGCAGTATATCTCTACTATTTCTACATATCAGAGATGTAATAAAAAACTACTAATAATGCCTATATAAAAAGAAATAGCAATTTCTACCAGTTTATCTATCTGGGTTTAATGAAGCGTCTATCTGGTTTTAAGAAAGCAAATATCGTAGTGCGAAACATATCGTAAGTTATAAAATTTATGGTTACCAACCATATAGTACAGTTTTAGATATCGTTCAGACAAAATAGCTAGACCAAATAGGTTTTAAATTTTAAATATAATTTATCTACCATTGAAAATTACTCGTAAATATCATATAACAGGTTAGTGATGCACGAAATATATATATATATGGACTGCACAATATGGTTATTGGTAGATAAATGCAATTAATTTTTGGACGGGATTTTTAACCACACCAATTACTCATTAGAAGTTAATGTGTTAAAATCATTGGTTAGATTGAACTTGAAAAGACAATGGGTAGATGAACTAGAATGATTACATTCATTTAATATATGTGTGCCATTAAAGTTGTGAAAGAAAGTATGGTTGCTTAATGGGACTCAGCATTGGGTGCTGTGTTTTGCTATAAATAGAGGGTCATATGTCAACCTATTCCTCACAAACTTACCTGCAAAGAAAAAAAAAACCAGAACCTCTACCCTAAGTTCAAACCACTGCTCCTTCTACCATGGCACCTTCATCACCCTTCTCCCCACACCAGTCCGGCGACGACTGGTGGTCCTCTGACGACTACGCATGTAACAAGGCCTACAAGCGTACAACAACGTCAGAGTAATCCTCTGACGAAGAAGATGACAGGTCGGTCTGGTCTGAGGACCAAGAAGACCCTTATGGATCATGGGATTCTTGGTCCATGGACGACAGTTATCTTTCTGAGGATGAAAAACTGCCAAAAAGGAAGAGACACAGGAGCAGCAGCAAGTGGGCAGAAGAAGACGAGGATGATTCTGAAGAGGCAGACGACGAGGCCTCTGACGACGAAGAAGATGAGGAAGATGAAGAAGAAGAAGAAGAAGAAGAAGAAGAAGAAGAGGAGGAGGGATCTGATGGAGAATCCTCTGACTAGGTTAGAGCATGGAGATGTAGTTTCATGGCACTTTAGGTTTATGTTTTGTTGTTTTCGTCTGTTTGTTTATGGTTTTTTTTGGACTGTTAGTGTGACCAACCCTGTGCAGTAGACTCTTTTTTTGACAGGGTTGGATAATTTATGGTTTATGGCACTTTCCGAATCTCTGTAGCAGTGCATGATTTTAATGTTAACGTTTCATTGCATTTTCCCTTCTCTAGCTTAAACTGGTATGATATGGTATGATATGGTGCAGTTGAAGGTAGCAGTTTTATTTGCAGTTATTTCACAGAATCGCAATCTATGAACACTAAGATATCAGAGTTATGGTAACATTAAAAGAACAGACAATGTAGACCTAATGTATAAGATGTAAACATAGATAGCAAGGTTGAATAGAGTAGATATCAGAGTATAACAGCCTAGATAGAAATGTATACACGAATACACAACAGAGTGTTAACAAATAGCAGATGGATGTAAACCAAAGAAGACAAAAATTTCTTGGTTGTATCTGTTAGATGCAAAATCCAGAAACTATCAATGTTGAATAGAGTGGATATCAGAGGGTAGCAGCATAGATAGCAATGTATACAGGGATAGATATCAGAGTCTGTAACAAACAGATATGGTACTTGTCATTTATATAAGGGTACAAAACATAAGGCGAGATACAAGGAGTGCTTATCTTTGAGATGAATCAGGCATGAATGATTTTAAGTACATCTATAACAAATGTAAGTAAAATATCAGATGGATGTAAACCAAAACAGAAAACATATCTTGATGTATCTGTTAGATGCGAAATCCAGAAACTATCAATGTCGAAAAGAGTGGATATCAGAGGGTAGCAGCATAGATAGCAATGTATACAGGGGTAGATATCAGAGTATGTAACAAACAGAAATGGTACGTGTCAATTATATAAGGGTACAAAACATAAGTCGAGATACAAGAAGTGCTTATCGTTGAGATGAATATGGCATGAAAGATTTGAAGTACATCTATAACAAATGTAAGTAAAGTATCAGATGGATGTAAACCCATATCAAAAACATACTTCGATGTATCTGTTAGATGCAAAATCCAGAATCTATCAATGATGAATGGAGTTGCTATCAGAGTATAACATCATAGATAGCAAATTAATCGTGAATAGATATCAGAGTCATGAAGAAACAGACATGGAACATGTCAACATTAAAAGTGTACAAAACGTAAGTCGAAAGATAAGGAGTGCTTATCTTTGAGATGTAAAATGTTACAAAAAAATAGGTAAATAATGTTTGGAACGGAGCATCACATGACCTCCTATTATGCCCCGATTTTAAACATCGACCACAACGGGACTGGCTGCTGGAAACTTCGCCTCTTGATGGAATACGTTTCTTCCTCGGACGCCCGGGTCGTCTTTTAACGTTAGGGGGCAGCACCAAGGGCTCTCCATCACAATCTGCGCTACTGGATTCACCAAACTCTGTTATAGCCGGTATGTTAAATGAATAGCTGGACAGGTAATTTTGGGTAGTGAAGAACGGCTCAACCAACGTCATAGGATCTTCGTTTATAGATGCAATTGCAGCCAACGCATGAGCGCACGGGAAAAATTCTTGCTGCCAAGAGCTGCATGTGCATTTGAAATCCAGTATGTTGACCACCATGACTGGGTCCGATAAAACCTCAAAAAAGCGGCAGAAGACTTGCGGACTAACCATGTCCGACTGGATTGTACATTCTCTTTGAACATCTTGTCAAACTCGGGGCACAAATGTGTGTTCCAACTTTGGCCTTCTCCTAAACGTCGAGACATTTGAGTCATCAAGAGAGCTCTAATCCGGTCGATTAATTCAACTATAGCCAAATGGCACAAATTTTTAATCTGGCCATTGAACGACTCAACAGCGGTTGATGCCATCGCCCCATACCGTTTGCCTTTGACATATGCCTGAGCCCATTTTTCTGGGGCCAGATTCCTTACGAAGTTGCCAATACGCTTACCGCCTTGGCGCAAAAACTGACCATAACGTTCATTAAAAAGATCCACCGTAGGGGCATAAGCACAACTCTTAAACATCACTAGCATATCTTGTTTGTAGACTCTGTTAGTGTGTTCAAGAGGTTTATTCAAGTTCTGGATAAGATGGAAGATGCAATAAGCGTGGTAGTCAGTAGGATAAAGAGTTGCGACAGCGCTAATAATACCAGCATGGCGGTCTGAAATGAAAGTTATTTGGCGCCCTAACAGATGAGGTTTTAAATTTTCCAAAAACCAAAACCAGTTGTCCGAGTCTTCACTACCAAATATACCAAAAGCTACGGGGAAAAGACCTGTGGTGGAAAAGATGTATCTTAAAAACAGAACTACAGTAACAGAACGATGTTGAGGTCGACTGTGTAATAGTAAACAAAGAACAGTCCATGTAACCTAATCTATCAGACAGAGCCTCCCAAGCTAGCAATCAGTAATAACTAAAATACCAGAGTATGTAATCCAAACTATCAGACAGTCTTATTAAATCGCAAACTATGCAAACATATTTATCAGACTAAATGTATATTGAAACATGTACTGACCGTTGTTTCCATCTTTTGCCACTTCTGAAAGCAACACGCCACCATGCTTCCCTGTTAGGTGGGTTCCGTCAACGTACAGTAGAGGGCGGCACGAATGGAAACCCTGAAGACACGCCCCAAACGCTATAAAACAGCGACGGAAAACATTTTCGGGAGCCAAATCCAGATGACAGTCCGTAGTGATGTCACGACTCTTTAGCCTCTTGAAGTATAGTTTTAGCAATCCGAAAGAGGTATTGCTATCTCCAAATACAACGTGACGGGCCTTCTCCAACGCATTCCACGATAGATGATATGAAACGTCTAAACTGTAGTCTTGCTTGATGGTGGACTGTATAGTCTTAGCTGTTACAGAATGGCTGTTCCGTAGAGAATCGTGAATCTCATCAGCAATCAAATCGGATGACAGGTGCCTGCTTTTCTTCTTTGTGAATACGGGACTGCACGTGTGGGTACTGAAAAATATTTTAATTGTCATCATACAGGTCTTAGAATCAACAGAAGCGTAAAGCCTCCATTTGCAGCCATCTGAATCTTTGTTTACACAATAAACGGTGATCTTGTTAAAGGTATTGTGCATGTACCTAAACGCAAAACCGTTCTCTAATGCATAACGGGATAAGGATAACCTCAGACCTTGAGCACCGTCTGGAAATGACTGTCCAACACCGATGATAGCTTCTGCCCATCCCGCTGTAGCTAGATGTCATTTTTTGGGGGTTGTAATGGCCAAACAGGTACTGCTTTCACCGCTGGTTCGTTGCATGTGAGAGGATTCTTCGAACAGTTGAACGGGTTGTTTACGTTTAATGGCGGAGCCTTTATCAGCAACGTGTTCTTCGATAAGAAAACTAACACTCTTCAGACGCTCAACATCGAGGTAACATTCCAACCCAATGAAATCGGTCTCCTTATTAAAAATACAATTAGTCTGAGCACCGCAAGAGTACGTAATGCTGTAGTTGCCTCTAACAAGCCCTTGCCATGTTTGCTCAACGTACTGTTGAAATGACTCGAAGTTTTCGAATTCGGACAGCGGAACAATACCTGTTTCCGTACCAAATTTGAAAATGCAAACTTTTGGTTTCGACATTGTGTACCCTGAATTATAGGAGTTTGGGTTAGTTTGTTTAACGTTGGTGTAGAACAACTGAATGTGTTACTGATATTATAATATATATAGCAATATCCTATAACTAACATATCAAGGTATATGCATTGTGGTCTATTTTCAACACACATAGCAAACTGTCATACCTAAACTATCAGGGTATATGGACTACTGATCTGTTTTCCAATACATATATCAACCTATTATAGCTAACATATGAGGGTCTCTGCAGCAAGAGGAAATGGTTGGAAACATATAGCAATATCACGTACCTAAACTATAAGGGTATATGGAGTCATGGTCTATTTATCAACACATATAGCAACCTGTAATAACTAAGATATCAAGCTGTATGCAGTCAGGTTTCATCTACAAACACATCTAACATATCAGGGTGTATGAAGTGATCTAGCAACATCAAACATAGAATTGCAGGCGATAAATCGCAAAATGTAACCATATAAATATCAGGGTTCAAACAGAGGTGGGAAAATGAAATTTCTCACCGGAATGTGATCGGAGCCGGTTTGGATGCTTTGCATTGAGCAGAAGCAGATGGTAATAAGTTTCCTGCAATTAACGTACATTATATGAGAGTCTAGAATCGATTTCGAAAATGGAAAACGATTTTAAAAATTAAAACTCAGCTCTGTTACTGACCTGAAAGATGTAACGTCCGGCTACGATTTCGAAACTTAAAACAGTTGTTAGGAGGCTGAGATACGGTGGTCTACGAGGCTGAGATACGGTGCAAAATCGGAGCTAGGAGGCTGAGACGGTGCAAAATCGGAGATAGGAGACTCTGGATGAAACTGACGACGTCAAACCGGAATTCTGAAACTCGCCGGTGATCTGAACAATCTGATAAGGCGATTATATGGATCGCCGGTGGTTACGTAAGGTAAATGGTGGTTCAATAGTGTCGACGGAGGTGGTGTGATCAGCCGTGGTTTTTTGAAATGAAGAGACGTTCTTGAAAAATGGGTTGTTTGTTAGGTTAGGAGAGAGGAGAGAGAAATGGGGCTAATAAATTCAAAATTCAAAATTCAAAAGTAATTAAGAAGGTGCTGAAGCTAAAAGGGGCCTTTTTTCACAAAATCAACCTTATATACTAGGTTGAGGGTAATCTTGGTATTAAAAAAAGAAAAGGTATTAGAAGTGGATATGTTTAATGAGATGGGTATTAAGTGAGCATTAACCCATTTTTGGGTACTAGGTTGTAATAGGTTTGGCTAAAAGGTACTTAGTGTGTCATTTCCCTAAAAAGAATTGCGAAAGGGTTAGGTTTTAGTAAATATCTTCTAACATGGTATCAAAGTGATGAAGTCCACGCCCTAAATTTAATCGTTTAAACCCTCGTTTTGCTGTTTTAGTAAGTTTTCTGCATTTTCCTATTTTCTTTGGATTTTATTAAAATACTTAACCAGCTCCAATCGCTTTGAAATTGGGCTGAGATTTATTTTATTGCATAAGGAAAAAGTTGTAATTTGGGGCTAGGGTTTTGAGTACTTTTATAAAAGGCTCTCAAACCCTAGTTTTGCCTCAGACTTTTTTTAATAGAATTTGATTTTCTTTAAAGTCTCTTTTACTCTGACCTAGGGTTAGAGCTATCCATCTTTTATTGTTCGTCTTCTTTCTATGACTTTTCAGCCACATGTTCCATCTCGTAGCTTGGCGCTACCACATTGGTATCAGATTCAGAGTTCCTACGGCGTGGGTAACGACGGTATGCCGCCAAAGCGATCTTTTCAAGGGAAGTCCACTCTTCCGATCACCGAATCGGTCGACCGTGATGAATTCGGTCAATTCCAATCCCATGTTGGTGAATAGATGCACTCGTTGGGAAATCAGTTGAGAGACGTACAAGAAGCACTACACAACCTGTTGAACAACCAAACCAATGGATTTCGAGCTCCAGGTTCGAGCAACCAGCCGTCGGGATCTGAGAGAGATCGGCCGCGAGCGAAATCTGTTTGCTCCTTGGCGAGAACAAGTTAGGGATCAATATTCACCACAAGACTGTCGTGACCAAGTCTTTGAGCAGCCGTCAGCGAGAGATTCTGATCTAAACGACAACAACCGGTGGGAATCTAGATTCAGACTGGAGATCCCAGAGTTCCAAGGGGGTCTCGAACCGGAGGAGTTTCTAGATTAGATCGCCTCAGTTGAAGAAGTCCTTGATTTCAAGGAGATTCCGGATGCAAAGCGGGTACAGTTGGCTGCAACTAAGTTCTGAGGCCGAGCTGCATCCTGGTGGCAGCAGCTCAAGCAGACTAGATCAAGGCACGGTAAGCCAAAAATAACAACTTGGGCTGAGTTTGTGAAGCACTTGAGGTCTGCTTTTTTGTCTTACAACTATGCCCGCATAATGTATGAGCAGTTCCAAAACCTTAAACAAGGACCAAGGACTGTTGACGAGTACACTAACGATTTTTTCAAGCTACAAAACCGTGTCGATATTGCTGATTCAGCAGATCAGCTTGTATCTCGTTATATAGGGGGGATGCGACAGTAGTTTCAGGACCAGCTAAACATGTTCAACCCTGTGAATGTGTCTGAAGCACATCAGCGCGCACTGCATCTGGAGAAAGCCCTTTCATGAAGGCCTTATGGAGGAGACACTGCCAGAACAAATCTATTGGTATTCCCAAAAAGGACTGTTCCAAGCCCTAACCCAGGAGTACCAACTGCTTCTCCTATGCGTACAAGTGCTAATTTGCAGGTCTTTAGTCGCACAGTTATTTCCTTACAGGTTCGGTGCTACCATTGTCATGAACTAGGGCACGTTTCTTTACAGTGTCCAAAATTACGACAACAACCACAACAATCGAGGGGTCTGTTCGCTGACACTGCTGATTTTTACCCGGAGGGTGACCCACAGTTTGATGAAGAACCAAAGGATGTTGTTGATGAGGTTCCAGAGGACCAGGTTACGAGAGGAGATATTGGTCAGGAATTAGTTTTAAGGCGTATCTGTCTAACGCCGAAAGCCAAAAGTGATGGGGATGATTGGCTACGGAACAATATTTTCCAATCGACTTGTACTATTGGGGGAAAGGTATGCAAATTCGTTATTGATTCAGGGATCTGCGAAAATGTTATCTCTGAAGAAGCTATCTAGAAAATGGCCCTGAAAACAAAAGACCACCCAAACCCCCTACAAGCTTGTCTAGTTAAAGAAAGGTAGTGAGGTAAATATCTCTAGAAGATGTCTGGTATCTTTCTCTGTTGGTAACTATAGGGATAAAGCATGGTGCGATGTCATTGGGATATATGCGTGTCACTTGTTACTAGGCCGACCCTGGCAATATGTAGAAGTGTCACATATGATGGTAGGAGGAACCGCTACAGTTTTATATAGAAGAATGTCAGGTTCATATTAACACCAACTAGAGAGGTTTCCCCAAAATCTGCCCTTGCAGTGTCAAAGGATTCGGGTAAGAACTTTCTAGCTCGACATGCGTTTATAGAACATGCTCATGAAACAGTGATTGTCTATCTTTTGGTGGTTAAAGAATTTAGTACTGATCCATTTGTTGGTATACCTCAGCGAGTTCGACCGCTATTAGCAGAATTTTCTATTGTCTTTCCCGATACTTTACCTACAGGTTTTCCTCCATTAAGAGATATCAAGAACCAGATTGACCTTGCACCGGGTGCTAGCCTACCAAACCGACCGCATTATCAGATGAGCCCAAAAGAGCATGAAGAGCACCGGAGACAGGTGGAAGAACTGTTGACAAAAGGCCACATCCGGGAGAGTCTTAGTCCTTGTGCGTTTCCTGCACTGTTAACACCAAAAAGGATGGTTCAATGAGAATGTGTGTGGATAGTCGGGTTATCAACAAAATTATAGTCAGGTATCGGTTTCCTATTCCTCGCCTTGATGATTTACTGGATAAATTGAATGCTGCTACTGTGTTTACGAAGCTGGATTTGAAGAGCGGATATCACCAGATTCGTATTCGTATGGGGGATGAGTGGAAAACAGCCTTCAAGACCCGAGAAGGTCTGTTTAAATGGATGGTAATGTCATTCGGTCTTGCTAACGCTCCTAGCACGTTCATGCGGGTTATGAAGCAGGTATTTCGCTCGTTCATCGGAAAATTTCTTGGTGTGTACTTTGATGACATTCTTATATATAGTACCACAGAAAAGCTGCATCTACGGCACTTACGCGAGGTGTTGGTTGTTTTGAGGCGAGAAGAGTTTTATGGAGGACTCGAAAAAGTGTTTTTTTATGACAGATTCGGTCGTCTTCCTGGAGTATGTCGTGTCAAAGGATGGGATGTCAATGGATCAGTCGAAAATGGCAGCCGTGCGAGACTGGCCTATTCCTAGTTCCATCACTGAAGTCCGCTCTTTTCACGGATTAGTCTCTTTTTATAGACAGTTCATACGTAACTTCAGTACTATTATGGCTCCTATTACATAGTGTATGAAGGGCAAGACATTCTGCTGGACCCCTGAAGCAGCTAAGGCGTTTGAGGAAATCAAGGTAAGACTGACCACTGCACCGATTCTGGTTTTACCTGACTTCTCTACAAGATTTAAACTGCATTTTGATGCCTCCATATTGGGAATTGGCGTTGTACTCAGCCAACGAGGCCGCCCTGTAGCATACTTCAGCGAAACGTTAAGTGGAGTTCAACTTAACTACAACACCTATGACAAGGAGTTCTATGCAGTTGTACGAGCTTTGAAGAACTAAAGTTCCTACTTTGCCTACAATAACTTTGTCCTGTACACCGATCATGATGCCTTAAAGCATCTGCAGAGTCAGGAGAAACTCTCTTCCCGTGATGCACGTTGGGCAGCATTTACTCAACAATTTACCCTTTCTATTAAGCATACTTCGGGGACAGTTAACCGCGTAGCTGACGCACTGAGCCGACGCAGCATGATGATTCGTATGGAAGGAGAAGTTGTGGGATTCGACATGATGAAGGATCTATTGGCTATCGACCCATATGTTGGTCCTATTCTAGAGGACGTCAGAGCAGGCGTGCGAACAGGTTTTGCAGTGAGCAATGGTTACCTCTTCAGAGGTAATTTACTTTGTGTTCCTGAGGGCAGTTTGAGGTTACTGATTGTACATGAGAGACACAGCGAGGGGCATGGGGTTAAACCCTTTACTCTGTCTCCAGTCAGTTCTTTTGGCCGTATTTGAGGCGAGATGTTATCAGTTTTGTAGCTGGTTGTCGGGTTTGCCAGGTGGCAAAAGGTACATCCTCCAACGCAGGTTTGTACCTACCACTCCCAATACCGGAAGGACCATGGCGAAGCGTCAGCATGGATTTCATCTTTGGGCTGTCAAGAACACAGAGAGGTAACGATTCTATTTTTGTAGTGGTTGACAGGTTTTCTAAGATGGCCCACTTCATTGCCTGCAAGAAAACCACAGATGCTGTGAATGTTGCTAATTTATACTTTCGCGAGGTCTACCGCTTACATGGTCTACCCTTGAATATCGTTTCTGATCGCGATGCGCGGTTTTTGGGGCATTTTTGGAGGAGTTTTGGCGCCTCACAAACACGTAGTTGAGTTTTAGCAACGCGTATCACCCGTGGACAGACGGCCAAACCGAGGTAACTAATCGAACGTTAGGCAACATGTTACGCACAGAAGTCTCTGGAAACTTGAAAGCATGGGATTCTCGCCTTTATCATTTTGAGTTCGCCTACAACAGGCACCACAAGCGTAGTACTGGTTATAGTCCCTTCATGGTAGTCTATGGTTATAACCCACGGGGTCCTATGGACTTAGCTTTCCCAACGCTTGATAAGGTTTCAGCTAAGGTCGAGAACACCATTGATGATTTATGGGAGATCCATGAGAACACCCGCAAACACCTGGAGGAAACAACACAGAAGTACAAGATTGCCGCAGATAAGAAGCGCCGCCTGGTGGAGTTTGCAGTGGGGGACTTTTTATGGGCTGTTTTGACCAGGGATCGATATCCTACACAAGAGTACAACAAGTTGGCTGCAAGGAAGGTGGGTCCGTTTGAAATTATTGAAAAGATTAATCCCAAACTACCCAGCCACATGAAGAACCATAACATTTTCAACGTGAAGCACCTGGTGCCATTTACCGCCGCTGCTGAGGATGATGGAGCTGAGAATTCGTGGGCGAATTCTTCCAAAGAAGGAGAGGATGATGTAGTTGCACAAGCCCATGACTATATGGCCCTTTTGGACAAACGAAAACGGGCTTTATTTAGGGCCCAGATATCAGAATTAGGCAATGCGACCACTCAAATCGAACGCGTCGAGAAGCCCAACGATTTTCAAAAGCATCACAACGAGATGAAGAAAGGCCCTAAATTTAATCGTTTAAACCCTCGTTTTGCTGTTTTAGTAAATTTTCTGCATTTTCCTATTTTTGTTGGATTTTATTAAAATACTTAACCAGCTCCAATCGCTTTGAAATTTGGATGGGCTTTATTTTATTGCACAAGGAAAAAGGTGTAATTTTGGGCTAGGGTTTCGAGCACTTTTAAAAAAGGCTCTCAAACCCTAGTTTTGCCTCAGACTTTTTTGAATATAATTTGATTTTCTTTAAAGTCTCTTTCACTCTGACCCAGGGTTAGAGTTATCCATCTTCTATTGTTCGTCTTCTTTCTCTGACTTTTCAGCCACCTGGTCCATCTCGTAGCTTGGCACTACCAGAAAAGAAAAGAGACGTCTTTGACTATGGGAATGAGAATATAAAAAAAGGACTATGATTTCGTTCCATCCATCGAAAGAGAAATGTAAAAACAAAGAGTAAGGATATTTAGTGTATTATTGGGTCTTAGATGGTAAATAGTTGACTAAGATGGGTGTTTCTTAGAGAAACATGAAAATATGGGTCTTAAGTGGATAGTAGTCTTGCTTTTGGGTCTTAAACGGTACATAACCCAATAGTTTTTATATATGCTCAACTACCATAATTATAAATGAATAATTTACATTATCACATATAAAAAATAATTTATATAATTATAAAAAGTCACTAAATCTAAAAAATACTTTAACAACTGTTAATGTAAATAATTTAACTTTCAAAACTCTAAATACTATTTAAATAATCACATCAAAATTGGATAATATTAATTAAAATAGGTAAAGCATAACCGAAGGGCCACATAATTGGTTACATTTTTGTTCCACTTCCAAGAGAAGGATCACAAATGACAATTTCTCATTGAAAATTAGTGGTAATAGATATAAAAAATAGAGTAGGAGTAAATCTAAACCCATTGGCAAGACGTTCAGATCCAACGAAACAAAACTGCATAAAAAATTGTTACTGTTTGTCCTCTAATGTATTCGCGTCCCATGTATATATGTCTCTCATCTAATTTATTTGTATATCTATTATTCAATGCCTCGAAAATAAAAACATTTAACCAATATAATCAAAAAATTAAATATACTATGTCCAATAAAAAAATTCAACCAAAAACGAAACACTTGATTGTGGTGTAATGATTTGCGAGTACGCTAAAGATTATATTCAACTGGGAAGACTTCAACTTAATAAAACTTGTGACATTGTATCATCAAGAATAGCATAAATATTTTACTTATTTATTAATGACTACAACAATAACAAATTTTGGGACAGTTTGACTAAATGTTTGTTAATAGCGAATATATTTTTGTTAAAACATTGAATTATTTTATACAGGTCTCGTATCTATCACCGTGTATTTTTATGCAGTCCCGCATCTATCATCTATATAAATACATATGTCCCACATCTATCACAAGTATAGTTTTGCATCACATGGTTTCATATTATTATAGTGTCATGGTTTCGCATGTTATGGTCTCTCATTATTCTAGTTGGCATGGGTTCGCATCATCTAGTCTCTCATTATTCTAGTTGGCATGATTTTGCATCATCTGGTCTCTCATTATTATTTTTGGCATTGTTTCTCATAAGGGTTTATCTCACCTAGGATGCAGTTCATATTTAGAAAATTTTCTGTTTTATAATTAATATAGTCATTATTCTAACTATTTTGACAAATCAAAATTTAAACTAGTTGGTAATATTTGATTGGTTATTTAATTATATGATTGGACAAAAGTAGATATATTCATGATTACTATGTAATAACTACAAACGTTCACAAAAAAAGCAAGCTTTAAATATTGTGCATGATTTTAAACTTTTTAATGATAGGCTTTCATACATAAAAAACATTGTTATTTGAAACATGGCACCTCTAGTAGATTATTCTTTAGATGATGACACCATTCATAATAATTTATCCCCACTTCATTTATCCCCGCAAATAAGGGAAATTGGAAGCTAACAACAACAGAAGAAAACTCTTCATCTTTTGATGATGATGATATTATTTCTTTTGCACATGAATACTATTTTCTAAAATATTTTCTAAAATATTTTGAACTTTCTGGAAATGAGGAGGATCCATGTGAGGATTCTAGTATTGTTCATAGAAAATAAAACGGAAAAATTAGTGTATTTGAAGAAGAGGAATATGATGAAGATGTGGAGAAAGAACAATCTGAAGTAAATAGCGTTGAAGAGGAGGAAGAAAAGTCTGACCAAGAAGACTCTCAAGTGAATAAAGAAGAAAATTCTCAAGAAAAATAAATTGAAAGTTTGTTGTTTATTTTTTGTTGTTTGTATGCTTTTGTATGTTTATATTTTTATTTCTTTTCGGTTATTTTGTTTTTAGTTTGTGTTTTTTGAACTTTTAATGTATTATTTTTATAAATCTTATGAACTTTAATCGTTTTATTTCCTTTTTATTCAATTATCAAGCCCATGACCTCGTTTAGCATCTATTAAACTCATGTATTTGTTTATCATTGGTTTCACATCTATCACAACCAAATATATTTGGCTATGATAAGTTTAGCATTTATCAAACCCATTATTTGGTTATGATAGGTTTCACATATATCACCACCAAAATGTATTTCCTTATGACCTGGTTTAGCATCTATCAAACCCATGTATTTTGTTATGAAAGGTTTCACATCTATCAAAACCAAATGTGTTTAGATATGACAGGTTTTGCATCTTTCACTACCAATGTATTTGGTTATGACCTGATTTTGCATATATCACCACCACATGTATTATTATTACTATGGGTCCTACATCTATCATGCATCATAAGGATTTTACATTTATAATGCATTATACAGGTTCGCATCTATTATGCATCATAAAAGGTTTCGCATCTATGATTATCCATGTATTTTGATTATGACAAAAAATTATAAGGCTTACCACTATAAATATATATTGATTATGACAGAATAATCTAAAATATTAAAAGTATTGAAAATTACTTTGATCTTACAAAACCTCTACACATGTTCGTCTATTATGAAGATATTTCGAACAACGAGAACACGTTTTCTTTAAGGTACTTAATTCTCCTCTAGATGGAATTTGTTTCTTCTTAGGTCTTCCAACTCTCTTTTCTAAAACTGGAGGAAGTATAGCTCAGAAGTTGTTGAAGTACATACTTCACCAAAAGTAATAAACACAGTTATGCCATATGAATATGTTGCATTATAAGACCTTATAAAATAACATGACTCATCATCTTTTATAAGACTCACATCTATATATATTTGGAAGCAAAAGTACAAAAGCATGTGAAATAATCATGGTGCCACGCACCACAAGAACAAGTAGATACACTAAAATTAACAACCATAAGAGGATCACAAAAAAACTTCGTGTAAAAAGGAGTAGACGAATGGACTATTCATGAATGACCTTGTTCGACATTAGCTTTAAACTTCTTATAAAATTGACGATATAAATCATTAGTCCTACATTTAGCATCAACACAACGTCTTGAAATTTGATTCATAAGTAATACTTTAATCTTGTAAACTAACTCCAATATCAGCAAACTAAAATACTGTTAAATTTTATGATTAAAATAGTTAGCATATCTCTTGCCTTTCTCATAAAAATAACAACCTTGTGACCTCATTCTCTAAGAAATCCACCCATATCGAATGTATACTAAGTAGCAACATACGCACATGTTTTAAATATGTAAACCATCTTATCTTTATATGTTGTCGATGTACCACTCAAAGAATATCTCAAACTATTTATAAGATGATAAATACAGTATGCATGATAACAATCTGGAAATAAAGCAGATACACCACTAACAATACCTAAATGACGATCACTAATAAATATGATTTACTGATTCGACAAATGGTGTTTCAACATCTCCAGTATCTTCAACCCTAATAATATCAAATGCAACAAGGAAGATGCCTGTAAAAATTTTATGAAAAATATATTATAAGTATTGTTATATATATATATATATATTGTATTCGTTTGGCACATGTGGTCGTATATACCATCAGGTTTTCACATCCATCATTTTGATTATGTGAGGTTTTGCATTTATCATAACTCTATTATATTTGGTATATGCCTCATTTTTCAATTTTAGATCTAACATAAGAAAAATAAACATGTTTTATAATACATTACATAACAAAAAATTACTATTATTACCAGTGCCCGGACTAAAATTTAGAGCATACCCATTTTAATATAAACAAAATTCAAATAAAATAAGTATACCAAACAGAATGTTCAAGAAAACACCAAAAAAAAATATAAGAATAGCAAATTAAGCAAGCCTAAAAAAGAACAAGAAACAAGAAATCAAGAAAAATCACATATAAATTGTAAAATTAATTAAAAAATTAACCTTAATATTTTGATGATTTTCTAACTGGAGAAACAAAAATCAAAATCGTTGGTTTGATTTTCGATGGGAGAGACGTTGATGATGATTATAGACTAGGGTTCTACGGTTATATATCTACCCAATTTTGGAAACCAAGACTATATATATATAATAATTGAAAACAAATATCATTTAAAATATTATTTAATAATTAAAAGCGTAAATAAAATTAAAATATATATAATTAAATATAAATTAAAAACCATTCTAGCAAAAATAACTTATTTAGTGATTCAATCCTAAATAAAACTTAAAAAACCAAATATAAATTTAAAAACGGCCGAAATTAATAAACCTAAAGTATAAATTAAACAAGGGTGAAGCTATTTCCCCCATAAAATTTATTATTTCCTCCATCATTCCTAAAAAACCCCATCTTGTTATTTCCTCCATAAAGGAAAATCATAATTTATCCTTGTTTTAATTTTACACCAAAACCCCAAAGTTATCCATTAACTATCAACCTTCGCCTCTTCTCTTCTAACCCTAAAAAACCCTAGTCACCAAACAATTTCGAAGTAGTTTCCCAGTTTCAAAAATAAAAATCTATCGTTAATCTTTATTTTTATTTTAAATATATGGGTTGACACATCGAATAAAATCTCTTTTTAAATCTATGATTTTTTGCATAATGAGTTATAGGAACTCTATATGCTGGAAAAAAACTTGTTCATCGTTTAATCGAGTTCCTGTATATCGATTTACTAGTTTAATTGTGTTTAATATCGATTTCTGGTTTACTTGTTTCTTTCCTGTATATTGAGTTCAAAATATAGATTTTTTTTGGTTTGATTATTGTCTGTTGATTGGGTTATTTTTTTTAAATATTATATGTTTTTTAAAAAACATGTTATTAAGAGTGGTTGTTTTAGAACTACATGTTTTGAAAAAAACATGTAATTTTGTGACTAATCTTAAAAATAATTGAGTTTTTATGTTTTTTAGAGTTTAATTTTAGAAGTTAAATCATATATATTGGCTTAATTTATCTTAATGATGTGTTTGTTGTAATGAGGGTTTGACAGTGGATAGTGACATCAAATTATAAATTAGAAAGTAAATAAAGGACAAGAAGATAAAAACAAGTGTTTAGTGTTTTATTAAAAAATTAAAATGGAGGAAATAATAGATCTTATGGAGGAAATAGCTCCTCCCATTAAACAAACATCAAATATTTATTCAAAATCAATATTTAATACCAAATAAGATCCATATCAATATTTTGTACCAAGCACCGAATAAAATACTCTAATACCCTTGGGTTGGTTTGTAATATTCTACACTACATTCTAATAAAAAAATGGTTTTTTTCTTAGAAAATCTGTATATTTTTAAATATAATTAAAAAAAATCTGAAACTTTTTTAAAATTGTTAAAAAAGCCTTGTTTAGCAGTTTTAAAACTGCTAAAAATTCAAATTGTTAAAACCTAATTAAGCTATATAAAACAGTTAAAACTGCTAATTAGCCGTATTAGAAAACTTAAAACTGCTAATTAGCAGTTTTAAATTTTTAACATTGTTAGTTTTTTTTCAGTTTAAATTTTTGCTCGAATTTTTAACAGTGTTAGTTTTTTTGTTTTTTAGGAGTTTTAACTTTTTGCTCGAATTTTTAACGGTGTTAGTTTTTTGTTTTTTAGCAGTTTTAATTTTTTGTTCGAAACATATGACTACTTATTTGATTCGTCTCGTAAATATGAACACAACGGTGCTTTCGGTTTTATTTTTAGAATTATAAATCAAAAGATACAAGCTTTAAAAAAAGAAAAAAAAAACTTATATTTTGTTAGAAGTTACTGGATTATAATACAAAGGTTAGTAAAACAGTAAGGATAAAGTAGGTATTTTTTTAATTTTTGTTATTAAAATGACTTAAAAGACTTTTTTTTAGGTCATAAAAGGAAATAGATATTTTACAATGGCTAAAATTGGATTAGAAACTTATTTTGGTATTATAATGGAAATAAGTTATAAATTAAACAAACATCAATACAGATTGGTTGAAATCAATGAATATTTGTAATATTATTGACTGAATCTAACTGTATAGTAAATGGAGATGATTTATGTGTTATATTATTGGTAAAATTATTTTTGATAATTAATTGATATCAAATATACTCATGAAAATTAAAAAGTGAAATATATTAAATCTATTTTCATTATTTGTGGTTGTCCTTAGTATCCCTCTAACAATAATACCCCACTTAAAAATTTACATCAGACGATACTTAAAACCATGGAGACAAGAACCAAATGTTACGAAACAACGCTTGAAAATATTGTTTTCCAAAGTATAATCCATTACGTAATCATTACTGTTATAAAAAATCTTCAATCTTCGAAATAATAATTCAATAGTTTATAAAAAGTAGAACTATCTCCATATACAACCATCTTAGTTTTCTCTAAAGCAAGTCATGAAACAGGGTAATAGATATATAAACCAAAGTTACTTTTAAAAAAATGAATTCACTTGTAGTTGTAACTTCTGATAGTTCTAGAGATCGTTAGAGGAGGTTTTTTAGTAAAATAATGTTTGTAATGCCAAACTCTTTATATCAATTGTTATACAAGTGTTTTAGAGCGATAAAATCCACATTTCAGAGAGATAAAGTCTCACATAATCATTAATTAACCACCTTTCCTCATAAGATGTGGTGTGTTTTTATAGTATATTTGTAAGGTCCTACACACCTAAACAAATTACTAATTGTGGTCCATTCCTAAAGTTTATTGATTGTTATAAATTAGTCCTCTTATATTACATGAATATCAACTACTCATTAAAGACGTTCTTTATGTCAAATTACACCTCCAATGTACCAAAGTCTTCTAATAGCTTGATTCTTCCCTCATCAATAGCCCTCTGGCCCTTGTGAAAATGTTCAAACAAGGACTGTTGTATGACCAACCTTATCCTCGTCGGATTACTTCCCGCTTTAATTATCAATTTATCAGGTAAAAAATTCTCCATCGAACTTTTATCCCCCATTCTAGTTTTTAAAACAATAGAGAACATCTCCTCGAATTTTGTCGACTGCTTTTCTTGGACAAAGAAATTTTCCATGGATTTTTCCTTTGAATTTTGGTTATTTTGTTGGTAAAGGACTTCACTCGAGGATAACATCATCGAATTTTGTTCAACCTATGTAGAAACAGTCAAACAAAAAAGATGCCATCGGATTGGCTCGATCTTCTGATTGTCCATATCAACCATTTCTCCTATTTTTTTTCTTTATTAGTGACGTCATGATTTTCTGACACCACCAATGAAACACTTTCTCTTATGTCAGGTGTCGATTGGAATGCCTTTTGCGTTTTTTTCCCGACACAAACTAGCCTGGGAATGGCGCGACCCCTCCCTATGCACTTATTGCCCCTACTTTGGACAGTTTTCCCCTAGGAAAACAAACCTTCACAACCTTGGGATTCGAAATCCTACTAAAGCCCATAGTTTTCCTATAAATTCTCTAGTTCTTTGTTGATCTTATTTCAAAGTTTTTTAGAGGGATAAATTTGTGAAAAAACAGTTCTAGAGAGAAAGACGGTTTATGCCAAAAAACTTCCCGATCTTAGAGAGCCCCAACCACTCGTTATCACATACTACGGTGCTTGGCCTCCAACTGAAAATTCTGTTGTAATTACTCCATCGAATATCTCTTCTCAGCCCCCTCCCCCCCCCCCCCAATCATGTTTGCCTAGTAGTTGACAAGAGTGACTTTAAGAAAATGGGAAAAGACACACTTTTGAAGGGCTCCTCCTCGAAAAGGAAACGAAATCATAAAGAGAGTATGCACTAAACAAAATAAACGTACCAAGGTCTCTTCATCAAAGGTTCTTGCCACTCCATCTTCCATACCTCACGGGACTCCTCGACCAACACTAGAAATAACCCTTCGAAAATTAACAAAAGCTTATGTAGCTTTGATGGCCAAACGGTCCCTCAAACTGATTCAAGAGACTAAATCAATTGTATCTCCTGCTGATTTTTTTACTGTAAAATCCAATGATAAAAATGTTGAGGCTGCTCTAGGCTTAGTTTTTGGAGAAGAAGAAGAAAAACCAACTGCTACCGAGGAAGAGTTTGTAAAAGTTGTTGAAAAAGAAAAACCAACTACCACTTCCCCTCAAATTATCGAAGATAAAAAATCCACTACTTCTTTATTTCAAACCAATGATGATAAAAACCCAATTATCACTACTATTCAAACTGACAAAGGGAATTCTTTCCAAAAAAAGTGAAGTAAAAGGGAGATGTTCCACTTCCCCCTGAGATCGATACTTTAGTCGGAAAAAATCTTTGAAAAGTCGAAAACGAGCATCTTTTGGCCGTGGATAAAGCTTAATACGAGTATTACGATACATTCGAAGAAGCAAAGCTAAGAACCCGATGGAGGCTTTCTTCTACTATCTCTATTCACTTTCCAGTTGCTGGGGAAACACCATTATCGGTCACAGATAATGAATTAATGATATATGGAGTGGTTTATTTCTGTCTGAGGGTAAACTCGTAAAGTGTTTTGGATGTTTTATGGAATGTAATGTTTAGAGTGGTGAGTAGAGAGATAGTTAAGCTGTCTACTAGTAATAAATTCTGATTACCCTTATTAATGAAAGTAGTTGGGGTATTTATACTTAATTACTGACCCATGGGCTTTTTCGGTTGGATCATGAAGTCGGGTCAAGTTTAAGGACCCATTAGTAATCTGGTTTTAAGTGACAAACAGTTAGCTTAGTCAACATTTAATACATTTGTCATGTTCGGAATTTTATTATAGTTGTGAGGTCCGAATTGCCCATCGGATGAAGTCAAAACATATTAACTTAAATATCTGAACTCATCAATATATACCGAAGTGATCAATTGGGGATTGCGATAACCCTTAGACCCTTTTTTCGTCGAGTATTTTGCTATGATTGACCTTTGCCTCACCCAAGATGGACCCAACATGTTGTTCACTCTCATGGCTTGCATCATGGCTTCCTGAATTTCAGGGACAAGGTTTTCTGTGGAGCAGCTGATTGGTCTTTTTGGCTTGGCTAAAATCCGTTTTTTCCATTCTAATCCTTAACCATTATTCAAAACCATAAAATAGTCAATGATTTTCTTGAAGTAGACAAGAAGTAGAACAAACGATTTATTTTTATCTCAGGTTTTTGGGAAACAGGATCTCAGGAAACCACCGAAAATCCCCACAAATTATCCTTTAAATGGAAAAATACAGATATTTTTTTCTTTTACTTTCCTAAGAATTCTTCTTGTCTATTCTCATACATTTTTTAAAAAATATGAATACCCTTGACTGGAATATCCAAACCCTACGCCGATTTTGTGCCTAATGCAAAAACCATCTTCACAGAGTTAAGTTCGTGGGCCAAATTTGCTTTGTTCAACAAATTCAGTCTTTGTTTCACATCCACTAACCTTGCCAAGAGTCACATATAGAGATCCAACCCATCAGAGCAGTTATCTTTAGTAGAGCTCATGGTTCCTCCCAGTCTACAAGAAGTTTTAGATCGGTTGGAACGTAAAGATGTCATAGTCTTTGTTCCAACAAGATCCAGAGCCAAAGTCATATGTATGAATAATCGGGAGACTCTTTGGAAAAAGAGGAAGTTTCTGGTGCAGAAACTCATAAAGATGATACCATGGTTGAAAAGGAAAAAATTAAAAAACTCGAATGATCTAAGAAGCTCCCCACTCAAGCTCCTAAGAAACTCCCCACTCAAGCTCCTAAGAAACTCCCACCTCAAGCTCCTCCTAAAAAGAAATGCCAACAAAAGTTGAAAGGCATCATTGAAGAGGTCCAAGAAATATCTAAGGCGGTTGGTTCCCCGGAAGATAAAGTTACTGAACACGTCAAATCTTCACAAGAAAAGATAATCATTGAATTTGACTTCTCCCAACTTCTACCAAACGATCTAATCGTTCAAAATTTTGAAGACAACATCAAAAATACTTCGTCTTCATAAGCTGCTTCATTTATTGGTGACTATTGAAAAAAAATATGCAACATTTACGGGATCAAAAAATTTATTATAAATCAGAAGTTTCACTAGCAAAGTTAAGGATCAAAGAGCTTGAACAAGAATACTCTATGCTTGAGAAACATGCCGTTGCTATTTACGAAAAATTGGTTCTTAACGAGGATTATATTATGATTACTAACAAGTGTTGTCAAGAAGAAATGGATTTTTATGCCAAACAAAATTCCACTAAGGATAAGCTCATCGCAACTTATAAGGAGGGGAATGACAAGGCATCAGATTATTTTGTAAGATGTCTAAACGACTATGAAAGGGTTGTTGAAGCTTACACTGCTAAGTGTGTGGATAAGTTGAACGCAAGGGACGTGAAGGTTAGATCAGGGTTGATCATGGAAATTCATGAACGCTACCCTGATTTGAATTTGGGTAGTTTCTGAGAGCATGTTCCCGTCGAATATCGTCCTCCTAGGATATTGTTGGGTGATGATGAAAATACGGAATCTTATGAAAGAAATTCTTCTTAATCTTCAGGGTAAAGATTGTAACCCATGTTGTAATGTCCTCATAAACTTCGAGGTAATTTTGTTAAAGTCCTCATATTCTTCAAGGCATTTTTGTTAATGTCCTTATATTCTTCGAGGAAATTTTGTTAAAGCCCTCATATTTTTCGAGGAAATTTTATGAAAAAATTTAGTATTTTATGAAATACATCAGACTTTTAACTTTGCTCTCATTATACTTTTAATAATTAAAGACCAAATTTTATTGGAAGACCCTTTAGGTCCAAAGTTAAATTAAAGACCAACTTTTATTGGAAGATCCTTTAGAACCATAATCAAATGAAAGACCAACTTTTGTTGGAAGATCCTTTATATCCAAAGTTAAATAGTTTAAGACCAACTTTTTTGGAAGACCATTGGTCCATAATCAAACAAAATACCAACTTTTGTTCGAAGATCCTTTAGATCCAAAGTTAAGTAGTTTAAGACCAACTTTTGTTGGAAGACCTTTTAGTTCCATAATCAAAATAAAGACCAACTTTTGTTGGAAGATCCTTTAGATCCAAAATTCAGAGAAAAGTTTTATTGCAAAATTTTATATATATGAATCGACTAATAGGTCACCTCATTAAAACCTTCATGCACCACCGGGTTAGGAAAGAGTATGCCACCGATGTTTTACATAAGAACACATATTTCTTATACTCATTCTTAATACAATTTAAGATGTTCTATATTCCACGAGTGTTTTAGACTTTTTTCTTCTTTATTCTTGATTCGATACATTCCAAGATTTTACCCAATCTATTACCTCGTATGGACCTTCCCAAATACGTCCTAACTTTCCAAGATATTTTTCTTTGGTGTGAAGAAAACATTTTCCGTAAACTTGATCTTTAACTTTAAATTCTCTTCGTTTAACTATAGAAGCATATCTACTTCTCATGAGTGATTGGTAATGTAACGAATTTATTTGTGCTTGTCTCCTTTTTTCCTCGATCAACCCAACTTAATTTCCCAATTTTCATCATTAGACTCTTCAGAATATGTCACAACATGATACGATGGGAAAATTTCCTTGGATGGTATTACTACCGTCCATTCCCCACTTTAAACATTGATGGACGGTAGAAATTACAACATGCATCTTGGATAACCAGGACCTTCCATAAATAATATTATAAAATGTTTGTGGATCTATCAATGAATTGTATATCAACTTCTTTTTTAAAAGACCCTCGTCCCAACTCAACCACATTTTCAAATTCTCCAACGACTTCAGCTATCATCCCCATGAATCCCACAATAGTTCGAACTGACCGTTGGATTGTAGGAGGGTTAATAATCTTCTTATAAGAACTCGTGAATAAAATATTGGTAGATTTGCTCGTGTCAATCAAAACTTTTTGTACTTGATCACCAGCTATCCCTGCTGTATTTACTACTGTATCTTCATGTGGCCCTGCCACATCTCTCATATCATTATCTTCAAAATAAATTATTATAGAAGGATTTTGATATAAATGCGTCGAGGCACCTGCTTCAAGTTGTGTAATGAGACTAACTATGTGCCTCTTCCAAGAGCTTTTCAAATTTCATGCAACAGTATCACGCCAAAAATTGCCAAAGACTAAAAAAATGCACATAAATCACTAACATTTTTCCTTGGAATGATTTCTTCAACAATACTAATATCATGTATTCCCTCTTTTGGATCCAAGTACTCTGTTGCAATATTGAAAGAATCAATCTCCTCGGAAATAACCAACACATTTTCTTCCTTTGATGCTTCTTTAACCGTCAGATTTTTCTGAGAATTTTTCATTACAAAGTTGGTTAGCTTCCAATTTTTTATTAATTTTTGTTTTTTTTTCAATGTCACACACTCCTTCGTATCATACCCAACATCTTCATGATACTTGCACTATTTATTGTTTCCATTCTCCCTTGAAGTTTGTATAAGGGACAACTTATGAAATTGTACTTGACTCCAAGTTTTATCAAATATTATTTCCATACATTCGATTAAATCCATAAAATAAGCTGGATGAATTCATTTATTAGACATGGCGTAATACTTTGTTGTGTGCTATATACTTGTTAGTTTACTTTGGGTCTTGGAGGAAACTAACTTGATACTTTAAGTGGAACACTCGTTCGAGGAGGCTGGGTTGTAACAAGAGATCTTTGGAACTGGTTTTGTTCTAACTGATCACAAGAACCTATTTTTGAATCCTGAGTCTCCTCCACCTATATTCCTTTTTCAACTTGATCTAGAAAAGCCCCAAACGCCATTACTTATCTTTCAGCCACAGTATCTTTCAATATCCCTTGGAGAAGTCCCATTCAAAAAGATTCCAAAGCCACGAGGTCCTCGCAATATTCCATATCATTTTTTACTTTGATGAAACGGTTGGTATAATCTTTCAAACTTTCTCCAACTTTTTGCCTACAGTATATTATATTATCACCATTAACTCGAAATTTACTTCCCACAATGTGTTGTCGGAAAACATTCCAAAACATATCAAAGTTTTTTATATAACCCTACAGAAGTCGGTTGTACCACTTTGAAGCAGCACTTTTAAATGTTTGAGAGAGAGCTCTGTAAAGTAACTTGTCATCATCATCAAAATTAATTATAAATTTTTTAAATTGTTCAATGTGGCTATCAAGATCTTGTGTTCCATCGAACTTTTCCAACATAGAAATGTCAAAGTGCTTTGGTAGATTGCCAGAAAGTATTTGCGAAGACGAAGGAGATTACCTCCGATTATGACCAGCTCTATAAACATTGGCTCTAAGGCCTTCATTTTCCACTGTATACAGACTCTCCTCGGAAAGAATTGTGTACTGATTTCTCACTCGATATTCAAAATTTTGGCTACTCGACGGCTTTCAAGTGTACATATTTTATTTCTTAGCATGGTCTCGTAGCCTTGAATTTTCCCCTTTGAATCTTTTGTCTGATGAGCCACTCGATACTCTTTTTTATGTTTCCTCCAAAATATCTTCTTGGTGCTCTTCTCTTGACGATAAATTCTTTCCAGAGAAGATTCACTTGAGTCATAGAGTGAATAATCACTTGACTCTAACGATTCATATTGATGCGTAGGATTTTCTTTCATCCTCGGAGAATAGCGAATGCACCTAACAATATTATCTTTCTTATTGTCAACTTGACTGTTATCATTCAACTCTTCTTTCTCAGTTTCATTTTCCCTTCGAACCTTTGATTGGATTTTCTTGAAGGCCATCGTAGCATCTCTTTCAGAATTTAACTTTTCAATTTCATCTAGAAGTTTTTTCTTCGAGCCACCAAGATAGACTCTTCCAAAATCTCACCAGCATATTGATCGTCATGTTGTTGATCAACCTCCATGTTATTACCGACGAGGTTCCCTTCAAAATTATTTTTCAGTGATCAAATCATTATTCATATACAATTCTCCTCGAATTTTCATCACTAATTCTTCAAAACTTTAACAAGGTTTTGGAAGACGATTCCAGGTACCAAATCGCTTCCCACGGACGGTGCCAATGATAGTTCTAGAAATCTTTGGAGGAGGCTTTTGAATAAACTAATGTTTGGAAGGCTAAATTCATTATATCAATTGTTATATGAGTGTTTTAGAGAGATAAATTTCATATTATAGAGAGAAAAGGTCTTAAGTAATCATTCATTAATCACATTTCCTCAAAAGAGGTAGTGTGTTTTTATAGTACATTTGTAAGGTCCCACACAACTAAAAAAATTACTAATTGTAGTCCTTTCTTCAAGTTTATTGTTTGTTATAAATTAGTTATCTTATATTACATGATTATAAATTACTCCTAAAAGAATTTATTTATGTAAAATTACACCCCCAATTTTACCAAAGTCTTTTAGTAGCTTGATTCTTCCTTCATCAACATCAACATTTCTTTTAATACAATCACGTATCTCATTCCCGATGACACATTTATCTATTTCATTTGGCAAAACCAATCCCACAAATATGAGGTTGGAAATACTTCTTAATAATAATAATAAAAACAATGTACTTATATTTTTAGCATAAAGTCTACAAGGAAAGCCCTTTGATTTTTTTTTCGTGCAATAAAAAATTACTCTTTGTTTATTATTATGCAGATATTTGAAAGTAAAAACTTATTGTAAAGTCAACTTACTAATAGCTAATATTAATAGCTAATCTTAAAATTAGTGCACCTTTTTAACAAAAATTCCCATCACCACTAATTTCATTAATCTAACCAACAATAACAAGTTGTTTGTTAAATAAAATTGATACCAGAACTTTGACTCCATAAATAAAATCTTCATTTGAAGCTGGTGAAAAAACTTTAGTAGTTTCTCCAACATTTTCACCAACAACAACATCACTACCAATATTAATAGTTATAGTTGAAACCCCAAAGGTATCAACAATTGATGCCAAAGAAACTAAATCACCATCATAACCTATGATAATGTTTTCTAGATCACCATAATAGTATCTTAATCTTAATGTACCCCGAACCAATGCATCATGTATACTTAAAACAAATTTAATCATATCTTCGAAAGTTAGCCATTTACTTTTAAAACACATAGTTGACTTCAAGACATCGCGTACCTGTATTTATAATTCAAAAAACTAAATATAATAAACGCCTCGCAACTATCATTATAGAAAATAACAGGTTTCGCAACAATCATTGTATAAATAACAAGTTTTGCATCTATCATTAGAGAAAATAACACTTCGCAACTATAATTACAAAAATAATATATTTAGCAACTATCATTACTAGAAAAATACAGTTTCTGCAACTATCATTATAAAAATTAAACACGTTTTGCATCTATCATTACATAAAATACATGTTTCGGAATTATCATTATATAAAATAACAAGTTTTGCATCTATCATTACAAAAAATAACATGTTTCGCAACTATAATTACAAAAATAATATACTTTGCAACTATGAATACAAAAAAATATAGTTCCAATGACTATAATTACATAAGTTAAACAAGTTTTGCATCTATCATTACATAAAATACAGGTTTCACAACTATCATTAAAATTACCCAAGACTTCATCTTCTTCGTAAAATTCATCTTCTTCTTTTTTACAATAAACTTACCCAGAACCTTCTCAACGATATTTTACAAAATAACAAAAAAAACTAGAAACGAGTAAAACCTAAACCAACACAACATTTCAACTACAAATCAAAGTAAAAACACATAAAATACCAAAACCACGAATTACAAACATATAAAGCAAAGAATCTGGAAATAATGGACTTATATGAAAACAACAACCAAACAAATAGAAATTAAACATCGAAATCAAATAAAAACAAAAACGAAATTAAAAAATATATGAAAAAACTTATATAAAAACGAAAAAAGAATATGAGAATCGAGAGAGAAGTTAAATCGTCACCTTAACTACTGTAGATCATTTATGTACAAAGATAAAGAAACAAAATCGGTATCATTACGATAAAAAGAGAGAAAAAAAAGTCAAGCAACAAATTTAAAAGCTTTTATAATTAAGTAAGGGTACTTTAGATATTGTAAAATGTAGTTCTTATATGGTAAATAGAGGAATTAAATGAGTTTTTTCTTAAATATATATGAAAACAAGGGTCTTAAGTCGATAATTGTTCAGTTTTAAACTCATTAAAAACAAATACATTACATACTATGATTTTATAAATTTTAAAATAATATAGTATGTAATTCAATTTTATTTTTTATTTTTTTATGATTTGTGTAGTTATTGTTTTACTTTTTGTATAACTTTATCATTATTTATAATTTATTAGATTTAGAATAATGTCAAATTAATTTTATTCAAGTTAATATAAATATGAATACTTTTTAAAAAAATCAAATTTTCATTAAAATTGTATATATTTAAAGAAACAAATATAATTTATTAAAATATTTAATTAAAAATAAATAGTAAATAATAAATAATAAATATGTTTGATAAAATTGTTACTAAAATTTGTTAGTACATTTAAAATTGAGTGACTTACCATTTCAGACACATCTAACAAACTTATTACGGATAAAAGCCTAAAACATTTAAGAAACTTTATACCTAAAATATCATTCTATATAAAATCCTGTAAACAACTTTTTTTTTAATTTTAAATTTTAAAGGTCCGTATCTTTTAAACCGTAACTTTGATAAAATATTCGAGAATATCATTGGTTTTGGTTTTTTAAGACGAACAAAACTAGTATCACTCACGATATGTTTTAAATTTTGTTTAAAATATATATATATATATATATATTAAATGCATTTCTCAGTAAATGGTTTCGCATCTAGCAAAGCAAATAAGATTTCACATATAGCAAAACAAAGACGGTTTCGCATCTAGCAAAACAAAGAAGTTTCTCATCTAGCAAAACAAAGAAGGTTTTTCATCTATCAAAATAAAGAAGGTTTCGCATCTAGCAAAATAAAAAGTTTTGCATCTATGAAAACAAAAAAGGTTTCACATCTGTCAAAACAAATAAGGTTTCATATCTATCAAAACAAAAAAGGTTTCGCATCTACCAAAATAAAGAAGGTTTCGCATCTAGCAAAACAAAGAAGGTTTCACATCTATCAAAACAAATAAGGTTTCACATCTTCTTCGTGTATCCTATAAATTCAAATTTTTAAGAGTCTGTATCTTATAAACCGTAACTCGGAAAAAAAATCCGAAAGTACCATTGGTTTTGTTTTTTCAAGACGAACAAAACTGGTACCATTCATGATATGTTTTTTTAAAGAACAAATAACGTTTCGCATTTATCAAAACTGTGTTTTGCATATACCATTCCATAAGAATTACACGTTTCGCAACTATTAGTACGTACAAACACAAAAATTTCCCATCTCCTTCGTGGTAACCCTGAACCGTCTTACTCGACAAATAAATTTCAAAAACTCAAATTAGACTAAAATCGATGAAAAATTAACTCAAACACAAGAAATAAATACCAAATCGATCTTCTTCTCCTAATTTGAGCAATGGGTGGTGTAGAGACGAGAAACTTCGATGGAGCTCAATTGGTGCCCAATGGAACCTAGAACTCCAACCTTAAGAAGTTTTCTTGTCATCAGGCAACTAATTTTTCCATGCCGATTTTTTTTTCCTATTAATTTTCTTTTGTTGTTGAAATATATGCGTTTTTAATTGCAATTGTATTATAGATTTTTACTTTATTTCGTGTTGATCTGACATTTATAACAATTCAAAGCTAGATTTAGATTTCGAGTGAGAGTGAGTCACTTTGCTAGGGTTTTTCATGTCCGTATGATCTATTTCTACTCGTTCTTTAATGGATGGGTATAGTTATAAGAAGTAGTTAATTGGTTCAAAAAACGTACTGTTCTATTAGAGCGAGAGAAAATTAGGGAAAAGATGAAGTATGGATCTAGAAACCTTTTATATAAATGAGCAAGTATATTTAGGGAATAAGTGGGTCTTAAATGGTAAATATTTGACTAAAACGGATCTGTCTTAGTGAAACATGAAAACATGAATCTTAAATGGATAATAGTTAGGGTTTTTGGTTTTTTTGGTCTTGTGGAACTATTTTTTTTATTAAAATTTGTATTAAATGGTCCTATGTATAGGATAAGGAGTTACAAGGGATCCACTAATTTTCATAGTACGCCAAAATAAAAACCAAGACATTCATTTCCCTCCTTACAAAGAACAGAAGAAGTTTTCAAATTTTTATGAATCAGCATCCAAGCCTTGATTTTATTCCGAATTTTTAGATGGAATCAACAATTATCTCCATAGCCAGCTTCTACTAACCACCTATCAACAATATTTTTACCGAACAACCTCTGCTACCCGACAAAGAATTCAGCTACAATCCTCAATCTACAATCCTTATATACATAATCCCGACACTTTCAAGAAATACAATAGCACGCATGTGATTCGACGTTGTAGCTTGATTAAAATTAACGTTTCCCCTATCTGAAGAGTATACTTTGCAACCCATTCTGCTGTAATGTTTTGCTCTCTGAAAACATGCTTAATTGTCATAGAGTAGATGATTATTCTTCTGCATAAGCAAATAATAGGATCCAACATCCATATCGACCTGCCACTGCCAATAAGCTCGACAAGAACACTCGAATTGACCTCAATATCAAGGTTAGATAGGTTTAGTGCAGTATATATACTTAAACAATCCATGGATGCTATAGCTTCTGCAACTATATTTGAGAAATTCCCATAAATTTTGCCAAAGCCTTGCAGAATAGAGCCAACATGATCTCTGATAACCCCCCCCCCCCCCCTCCCTCCCTCCTCCACTAGCTTCACCAGAGGGTAAAAAGGCTCTATTAGTATTTAGTTTATACCGATTGAGTTTTGGGGAAATCCATTTTAATGAGAGAGGAATTATATTTTTGGTGTGGTGATTGTAGCTTCTTAGTTGAGAGGCCGTGTTGATATCTTTTCCCCAGTGTCTTCTCTTTAAGAGATTAGCATTAGAAAGGCCAAAAATTATTTGAATCATTTGGTCAATTAAGGAAACAGATGTAGTGTTAACATCTTGAAGTTTCTTGAGAATTCTCGCTCTCCAAATGGTCCAAGCAATAATAGTTGGGAGGATAGATCTTATATTGTATACCTTTATTGAACACCAGTACCAGGTGCTCACAAGATGTGGAAGTGTCATGTTTACCCAAAGTAGTACTGAAGTGGTTCCACATAGTTCACGCTTGCTTGCATTGGACCAGAACATTTATTCTGACAGTATTGACACTTTGAGGCTAGAATGAAACTTTCTTCATTGTAGATTAACCTTATAAGGGAACCGATTCATAGGATCCCTCCAAAGAAAGAAGGAACATTTTTTGGAGTGACCGAATTCCATCTTTTACTGAAGAGGTTACACTTGTTTCCCTTGCTTCTTGTTATGTCCCAAGTCATCTTAGAATTAAAAGAACCATCTGGGGATATAGCCCACTTGATTCTATCAGGATCACTACTGAGTTTGATTGTAAGAATTTTAGAAATGATAGGGTTAGTGACTGCATTGCTTAACTTCTCCATATCCCAATTTCCATTGATCCAAAAGTCTTTTAGTTTAGTGCATTTTTGTAAGCTTATATTCTCCTCAATGTTTAAGTGAATGAAGGTTTTATGAGTGCACCATCTGTCATCCAAAAATCAATCTCCCCACTACATGGAATCCAGAAAATATACTTCTCAACTTTGTCCCTTATGTCATATAACCTAGTCGAGACCTTAGACTTTCTTTTAGGATTTAAAGCAGTGGTAGGATGTTGATCTTTGCAATATATGGAAACCATTAGCTTTGCCTAGAAAGACTTGTTTGTTCTTAGATTATACCACAACTTGTAAGAATAAGTATCCTGGATAGATTCCAGTTTTTAACATTGATACCCCCTTCTGCATATGGTTTGCAGATCTTACTCCACAAAGCCCAATTGATAGCTCTAGTTTCATTCTTGTTACCCCAAACGAATTTGTTCTAAGGTTTTCAATTCTCTTTATAACGGTTTTAGGTATAAGAGTGTTTTGGATATGATAGAGAGAAAAGGTAGATAAAACAGATTGAATAAGCACCAGTCTACCTTCAAAGGATAAGGTGTTGTCATCCCAGTCTATGATTCTTTCTCCAATTTTTGAAACTAGGCCATTATAGTGATTGATTCTGTCTTTATTACTCATAGTGACCCCCAAATACTTGAAAGGCATATGACTGTGCTTGATTCCCATAATTCTCTCAACTGTGTAGATATTATGATTAGTCACGTTACTTACAGTGATTAATTTAGATTTTCCTTTTATCAGCTGCCCTGATATGCTATGGTAGAAGGCTAGATATTCTAATACTCTGGAGATGGACTCAGTTGGCCCATTACAGAAGATTATTAGGTCATCTGCAAACGCCAAACAAGGTATAATCAGACTCCCTCTAGTCTTGTATCTGATATTTCTGTTGGTTTGATTGATCTTCTTTAAACCTCTGATAAAAAACTCCTCAACTAAGATAAAAATACTGGGGGATAAAGGATCCCCTGTCTCAAGCCCTTAGTTACACTATTTATAATTAATGAAAAGTGATTGTTACTGATATTGGTGTTGATCAGGTTAATTAAAAGAATGCAGAAACCAAATGCTTTAAGCATATCTTGAATGAACTTATGAGACAACTTATCAAAAGTTTTCTTCATGTATATCTTCACAATTAGATTTCCTCCCTTTGTTTTGTAATTGATGTCATAGCATAACTCCTTTCCAATAAGGATGTTCTCTTGGATACTCCTGTCTTTAACAAACGCTCCCTATTTTTCAGAGATCAAATTAGGACGAATTGTTGTCATTCTGTTGTTTATGATTTTAGAATAGATTCTGTTGAAGACTGTTGTCAAGCTAATAGGGAAAAATTCCTTCCAAGTCTTAGGTGAAGTAACTTTAAGGATTAGGCAGATTACTGAAGCCTTGATACCAGTAGGAATAGGAGCACCTTTAAAAATATTCTTGATATCAGCACAGAGGTCAAAAGAGATAACTAACCAGCATTCCTTGTAAAATATGCCATTAAACCCGTCTGGTCATGCAGCTTTGTTTGATTTTAGACTGCAAATAACTTTGTAAATCTCTTCATCAGTTTGTATAGATGTCAACATAATATTCTTATGATTAGTTACCAATTTAGGAATAAACTCAAAACAATTATAGCTTTCAGTAGGATTAGAAGAGTTAGTTTGTAGATTATGAAAATAAGAGATAGCAGATTCAGCTATTGCATCCTGATCCTCCAACCATTGATCACCATCCTTGATTCTGTGTATTTTTCTTCTTTTATCTCTCTTCTTCACCAGGTTGTGGAAGAACTTAGTGTTCTTGTCACTATCTTTCAACCACAAACTATGAGTCTTCTGTTCCCAGTAGCTCTCCTCTCTAGCAAGAAAGGTAAGATGATTTTCTCTAGCTTTTTCAATCATAATTTGTCAGCAATATCCATTGTCGAATGGTATTTAATCTCCTTAAAGCTAATTTCCTCCTCAATTTTCTTAATAGCATCAAATACGTTACCAAAGTCTTTATGGTTCCAAACCTTTAAGTCACTCTTAAGTTTTTTCAACTTATGCCAAAACCCACTAAATAGGATTCCGAGGCATAAATCCTGACCAAATTTTCTCCACAATTTCAAGGAATCCAGCATGTTGCACCCACATATTTAGGAACTTAAAAGGAGGCTTGAAGGTGTTTAATTTAGTTGAGATTGTAATACAAATAACAGAATGATCAGAACAGGTTCTTGCTAAGTGATCCACCTTGGTATTATCTAAGTATCTAATCCAAGAGTTGTTATAGAGAACCTGATCCAGTCTTTTCTATTTTCTACCGTTGGTCCAGGTGAACTTAGATGCTGCGTAGCCTCCATCTATCAAATTACAGTCCATGATAGCATTGCTAAAATCATCCATACTTTACAAGCAAGTTTTGGTGCATGATAGATGTTCATCAGAGTTAAGATTTGTGTTGAAGTATCCAAACATAATCCATTCAATGAGGTCATCTCTCCATTGAATGAAACAGATATAATGAGGTCATCTCTCCACAACAACCAAATTTTGTTGTTCTTGTTTACAAAAAATTGATTGTAACCCAGTCTATTTGCCACATTTTCAATCCTACTAAAGTCTATCATAGGCTCCCGGATAGCCATTAATACAGGATTTGCAGATTTCTTTAAGGACTTCTGTCTCCTTATTGTGCTCTTATTTCCCAGACCTCTAACGTTCAATTGATGATCTTGATTGTCATTTATTAGATTTGGCTTTAACAGCCTTTTTTAGTTGTAGAAGTTTTGATACTGAATGGACTTTGTTGTTCCAAATCTTAGTCTTCTTTTCTTTTTTTACTTAGTTTTTTAATCAACCCACTGTCATCATTTGTAGGAGAGAAATGGAGGCTACCTGTATTGACTTTTAAAGGAGAATTTTTTTCAGGATCTATCCCATTTTCAACCTCAAACAAATCTCTAGTATCCAAGGCCTGCAGTGCTTCAATCATTTCAAAATCTATACCTTGATCTTTCTCATTTCCATCAGTTCTTGAAGAAGAGTCTTTGGTGATTTCAACACTTCCGGATGACTCATTTTGCTAATCATTTCCATCATTTCCCTCATTTCTATTCTGTCTATTTGTATTACCTTGGTTAAAGTTTTGATAAATGGTTTTCATGGTTATCTCTATGTCCACAATCACATATTTAAGTTGGGGATTGGTTGAGACCACAATCTCTTCTTCTTAATGTAGTATCTGCTGATTAGTTTGTGTATGAACTAACCTTTTCTTGTATGCATTTCCATTGTGACCGATGTTCTTGCAAAAGTTACAGTATTGTGGATGTGGCCCATAAATAATTTTCAGATTAAACTCATCATCATCTCCAAACATGATTTTGATTTCATTCACCATTGTCTTTGAAACGTCTATTTCAACCCAAAGTTTAACACAATTGAAACTGGCTTTGTCAATCTGAGGAATCCAAATTTTCAAGGGAACTCCAAACGACTTAGCAATCTCCAAGATTGTTGCTTCATTATACATATACTCCGGCATATTTGTTAATGTAATCCAGACCGACGCAAGGGGCTCTCTTTGTTGGGATCAAATAATGGACTCCATTTAAGAAACCGCATAGTCTTCTCTCCAACTTTCCAAACATCTCGAGACCAAAGATTTTTCAGGCCTTCAAAATTATCGAACTCAATGAACACATGCCGATAGTCGCAAATCGGAACATTGAGGGGGCTGGTAAAATTGAATTTTGTTATAAATTCTTTGATAATTTCATATTTGGGTTTTCCAAAGGCAAAATTCCCTATAATAGTGTGTTTGGAGGTCTTCTGGAGACATTATTTGTCACTTTTTTCGAAATGAACCACTGTACTATCATCGTTGTGAATAACAGATACATTCTTGTAATGAAAATCATTATTTACTGGTTTCAGCAATTCAACAATTCAGCAAATGTCTTTCCTTTCTTCCTGAATTCTAAAGTTACCTTCTTCCTTTCTTTGGCAAGTATTTTCATAAGTTGGATTAGATATAACCTTAACATCTTCTATGCTCTGTTTCGGTTTCTGGGTTTAAAGGAAGGAAACTCTATTTCAAAAACATAGTTTTTGACGTGCATGTAGCTTGTCGATCTTGGCGACGATAACGACGATGAAAGCAAAAACTATCCTTCTTCCATGGCTGAGAATCAATTAATCTAAGCAAGATTACTAGCAGATTCAGAGTTAGTTGTTCTTGTTTTTTCGGTAGAGGAGCTATAATAGTTACTTCATAAGTACACCTGGTCATGTGGAATTAGAGAAAGTCGAAGACTTTCATAATATTTTAAAGGATTTTGGGTTTTAAATGATACTTAACTCTTTAAAAATTTTACATTCGGTATATTATTATTATTATTATAAAATATATTAAGTTTTAGTTTTAACTTTTAATTAAATAATTAACTATAAAAAATTATTATTGATAAATAAATGATTAATATATATTTTGCGATGAATATCCAAAACTGACCGATATAAATAATGTATTAAAAATATCTTATCAAATGGGAATTCAGCGGATTTAAAAGAATAATAAAAACACGATACAATACCGGCGTAGATGTTTAGGCCTCCATTGCGGATCCATTCCATTCCTTTTTATTCGTACTTTATTTTTATTTTATTAAAATGAGACTTATATTAATCAGAAAGTTTACAAATTTAGGCGCCAAATTTTCCCCACAAAATTCAAAACAATTGCGCCAAACAGAAACACCAGATTTAAGTTCAAATGAAGCTATCAACAACATTAGCTCTAAAATTAGAGCCGATGAAACTTCAATCAAATACATCCCTTTATCTTCTTGAGGCCAAGAAACTACACTCCAAGCAAACCTTTTCAACGAAACACTTAAACCAAATCAGCTCCAATATTAGCCTTGAGACGACCAAATCATCCCTCATCTTGACACGCGGAATTAGTCTCCAAATCAACTCTACGATTGACTTAAGAATAAGGAAATACAACTCTAAATAACAAGGCTGTAAGCTATCAGCAAGAGAATCAGCACCACAGCTAACCAATTCAACACAGTCCTGCAAAAATAGCATTATTCACTAGCAAGCTGAACACTAAGGTAAGCATTCAATCATAGAAAAAATCATCACTAATGCTGCTGAGAAGTGATATATCCCAGCCCAAGAGCCTCAAGAATAATAATGGCTTTTAGATTATTAGGAATACTATTAGGAAGAATGCTGAAAGTTTTATTAGATTTCAGAGAACATCGGGCAAGCCAATCTGCTACCTGGTTTTGCTCTCTGAAAATGTGATTTTAATGACATGTTAGGATGAATCAACTTGATTATACATTCAAGAATAGGCTTTAAATACCAATGAACATTTAGATTATAATTATGCAACAGGTTAACAAGAGTCAGAGAATCCGACTCAACATCAATCAGAGACAAATTGTTAGCTCTACAAATGAGCAAACCATCTAACAGCGCCCTCGTCTCAACAATAAGCGGGCTCGACTTTCCATAAAGATAGATGGAACCAAGTAACAAATTTCCATTACTATCTCTAATAACAACAGAACCACTTGATTCACCATTGTCAAGGCAGGAAGCATCAGTATTCATCTTCAGTCTCCTAGTAGGAGGATGAATCCATTTAAGGTAAACAGGTATGTTCTTAGAACTAAGTTGATTATAGCATCCTAAACTATTAACAGCATTAGTATTTCCATTCCAATGAGACTTATTCAACATCATTGTTAAATCTAAAGTATGAAGCACATCATTTATTTGATTGATAGCAGTGATGAAGGAGGTGTTAACACCTTTAATTTTCGATAAATTTCTAGCATTCCAAATAGTATAAAGGATTATAGAGGGTAAGATATGTCTGACCTGAACCTTCTTTGTATTCGACCAGTACTAGACTCTACTTATATGGATAATATTCATATGACGCGAGATGTGAATGTTGAAAATGTTTGAATAATACAACCAAATTGACCAAGCAAACTTACAAGAAACAAAAACATGATTAGGAGTCTCACTATTATTACAGAATTGGCATTTTGATGCCAGGGAATTTCCTCTCTTCTGAATAATAGAATCAACATATATGTATTTGTGAAGGAGATTCCAATGCATGAAATAACACTTAGTAGGAGTTAGATTATTCCAAATTGGTTTGAAAACAGAAGATTAATTATATTTAGTCCTGGCTCATTCCCAAGTTTCTTTCATGTTATACTTATCATTTTTGGGCAGATTCCAAATCATGGAATCATCCTTATCCACCTTATAGAGAGCTGATTAATTCTCTCTATAACCTCAGGTTGAATAAGATTAAAAATGCTAGACAAATCACATCCATTGTTGGACCAATACTTGTTAACCTTTTCACCAGAAAACCACAAGTTGTTATCAGCATCATTTAACTTCAAAATAGGCTGATTATTGGTCCAATTATCAAACCAAAAGTCAACTTGACCACTGCCCAATCTCCAGCTGATATGTTTTTCAGCAACATCACAATTTTTTATCATTCTCTTCCAAACAATTGATCCAGCTTTAGATGGATTAATCTGTAAAGGATGATAAGTATGGCAGTATATGTTATGCATTAAGTTACACCAATAAGTTTTGTTTTCTCTAAGAGTTTCCCAAAGATTATAAGAGATAGCATTTTGAATATCTTCAAGATTTCTAAAATTTAAACCTCCCTCATTATAAGTTTTACACATATTCTTCCATCTATACCAATAAACTTTCTTTTCAGCATTGTTAGAACCCCCAAAGAAATCTGTTAAAGATAGTTTCTATCTTATTAACAATTTCTTTAGGTAAAACATAGTTTTTCATTCAATGTAGAGTGATATTCATCAAGACAAATTTGATTACAGTAATCTTGCCAGCAAAGGATAGGTGAGAAGCATCCCAATCATTGATTTTGTTGCTGATTTTGCATATCAGGTTGTTATAGTTGCTGAATTTATTACTGGTGTTGATTGTCACACCTAAGTATTCTGTAGGAAAATAGCTAGAAGAGAATCCAGGATTATTAGTGATAACATTAATCCTAGAGCAGTTAATCCCAGCAGCCATCACAATCTTAGTTTTTTCTTTATTAATAACTTGACCAGAAATAGTTTGATATCTTTGAAGAAAGTTACATAGATTAAGAATAGTAGATTTCTTACAATTGGTAAACATCAAGATATCATCAATAAAGGTAAGGTTGTTAATATTAATATTGCTTCTACTTCTATAGTACATAAACTTGTTAAGAGAAAAAAATAGAGTTAATACCTCTTATCAGCACCTCCTCAGCAATGATGATCTCCTTGTCTTAAGCTTTTTTGGTTTAAAAGAAACCAAAAAGTTCACCATTGACAAGCATGGACACATTAATAGCAGTGATAATCTTTTTAATAAGGCAAACAAATCTTGTAGCAAAACCAAACTCTCTGATGACTTTGAGAATAAAGCAATAAGTCAGCTTGTCAAATGCCTTAGACATATCAAGCTGAATCAAAATATTATTATCCTTGATCTTTCTGTTAAGGTCATAAATTAACTCCTTGGATATAAGAATGTTCTCCTGAATACACTTACCAGGGACAAAGCCTCCTTGATTAGGAGAGATGATTTTGGGCAAAATAATAGAGAATCTATTAGAAATAATTTTGGACATGATACGGTTAAGAAGAGAGCAAATACTTATGGGTCTATAATCCTTCCACCTTAAAGAGTTAGTAAGCTTAGGAATTAAACAAATACCAGTGGCAAAGATGTCACTGGGAATGTTCTTACCAAGCATAAAATCCTTCATAGCATTGATCATGTCATATGTAGTTATGTGCCAGCAACATTTATAAAAACTATGAGTGTAACAATCCATACCCGGTGTACTAATCAGGGTTCATGTTCTTAATGATGTCCTAGATTTCAATTTCATCATGAGCCTTTAGCAGGTTTCTATTGTCCTCATCAGTGATAATGGTGGGAATGATATTGAGTAAATCATCATTCATACAATTCTCTTCATCAGCCTTGTTAGCATAAGGATAATCTGTAAGAGCTTTTTCAAAGAAATCAACAGCAGATAGACCAATTGTCTTCTTGTCAGTGATCCACGTATCACCATTCTTGATACCATTGATGTTATTTCTTCTTCGTTTCTTTTTAACAAAGCTATGGAAAAACTTCGTATTTTTATCTCTTTCAATGGTCCAGTTGCAATAACATTGCTACTTCCAATACATCTCCTCTATTCTCTGAGCCTTAATGAGCAAAGCATTAGTTTTAGCAAGGTTTTGCTTAGAGTCAATGCTTTGAAGATTCTGATGAATGAGGTCCACAGCTAGGACTTCTTCTTCTAAACTATCAACTTTGTTGAATATGTTACCAATGTTATTTTTGTTCCAGCTGATCAAACCTTTCTTGAGCCTCTTTAATTTGTTCCAAAGGATGAACAAATGATCACCTATCAACTCTTGATGCCAATTTTTTCAACAAAAGGATTCTTGAAACTTAAAACTAGATTTTACTCTAGTGAATTCATTAGACCATTTATTGTTGATAAAAAATCTGTCTAATTGCTTCCACTTGGAGCCATTAGACCACGTGTACTTGGAGCCAGTATAGCCTGTGTCTTCTATACTGCATTGACTTATCATATCATTGAAATCATTAGTGTTGTTAAGGCAGAAAGTACTACTACCTATCTGTTCATCAATAGAACTGACAACATTAAAATCACCATAAATCATCCAACCCAAATCATTAGTAGCAATGCTTTTTAAAAACTTCCAAAGCTCAATTCTCTTAAGCCTCTGTCATTTCGCATAAACAACAGTGAGCATTACATAGTTGTTATCATTTTTAATGTTGATTTTAAGATTCAGACATTGATTTAGATCATTGCGAATAAAAACAGATGGATCATCATGCCAGAAGATCCAAATCTTATTAGTAATGTTGTGAGAAAAGTTAACAAAACCCAGCTTATCAGCAATGATGTTAATATCATCACTATTAATTAAAGGTTCCTGGTAAGCAATAAACTTAGCATTATTCTTTTTAGATAAGTAGTTTAGCCTTCTAATAGAAGCTTTATCTTTAAGACCTCTTATATTCGAGTTAATAATGTTAATCATTAAGAGAATTATAAGATTTTGATTTACTTGAGCCATTGAATTGCAAAGCTTTGATTATTTTGCTCCTAGTTCTCTTCTTTCCTTTGGCAGCATCAAATATCTCCTTGAAGTTATCTTCATCTTCCTATTTATCTTGTTTCCCTTGATTTTTTGGAGAATTATCAGATTGATCTATGTGATTGGCAGTCTCCTCTACTTTTTCTGTTATTTCCTGCTCTGTTTGCTCTACATAAATTTCTACAATTAATATCTTGATCTTCTCTGTAAAATTATAGATATTGAGTCTTTCATTCCATGTTGATTCTTGAAGAATGTTGAAGACTTCCTATATTATCAGCCTTAGGTGATGAATCAGAGTCCATATTAACATAATCAGTATTATTATCATTGGCTCCATAAGATAGAGCTTGAAGAGCTTCTATGATTTCTTCTTGTTAAGGAGTTTTAAATCCAACAGTTTCATTCTGTTGTTGCTCCTTTTCTTGATCTTTAATTTCCAAGTCTTTTATAAGAACAAATTTGAGTTTGTTTGCCTCTTCACCTCCTTCGTCAACCTTTTCTTTATGAATTTTCTTGCACTTCTCTTTACAGTGTCTCAGATGATGACAATGAGTACAATATTGAGGAATATTCATGTACGATATTCTAATCCAATGACCAAAGTTGGATCCAAAACCTATCCAAACATCATTCTGGCGCTTACAGGTAACATCCATTTCAACAAGCGTAGTGCATGAGAGAAATAATATGTTTTCAACGGGAACTTTCACCACCAGCGTTTCACCTATCATGGATGCTATGGTTTTAACCAAATTCCTATCATACAGGTGCTCTGGCATGTGAAGTTTGATCCAAACAGGAGTAAGAGGACTTTCCTTCGTAAAGTCTCCAGTCCATTTCAAGAACCTCATTACTGTACTGTCGACGGTCCATACTGAACGTTGCCATATTTTGCCAAGGTCTTGCTTAGTGTTAAACTCACATATGATATGTCTGGAGCCCCAGACTTTGTACCTATAAGTCGACTGAAATTTTAATGATTCAAGAAACTGAGTCAATAGATTCTTTTTAGGTAGGCCATGCGTAAACTTGCCCACAATTATTCAAATGTTCAAGAACATCATTACTATATTGAATCGATAAATGATCAACTTTGATACTAACAGATTCTGATTCGAAGTTAGGTTTTTCTTCATAGCTTGAATTTTATTTACAATTTCAGCATAGGATAGAGCATTAACATCTGAATTGTTGTTGTTAATAGACATACCTTCCGTCAAACCAGGAGATTTGAATAAGGAAAAGAGAAAAAGGAGGAAGAAGCTTTCTTAGAAATTAAGAAAGTAACTCCCTTTTCTTGGAGAGAAAGAAACCATTTTAAAAAAACCCTTCTCATCTACTTCATTTTAAGTTAAGAAAAGAGAAGAAGAACAGATTGGTTTAAAGTATTGTAAAAATGTGAATGGCCTTTTCAATCCGGATCTTGTAGTTGAAATGGAGGATACAATCAATCGTGGCGCATTGCTATGGGGAATCGGAAGCGCTGCTCAATTCGGATGGGCAGTTAAGTCGTTGAAAAAGGGCTTCGGCGGCGATTCTTGTTTTATGCCTTTTAGAGCCTTTTGTGTCGCCTCCTTCTTCATCGGAGCCTCCGCTTCCTTCGCCCTCCTCCATGCCTCCGGTTCGGTTGTGGTCCAATCCTAATCCGAGTTTAATCGGACTGAACATACCCATAAGACTTTGGTATGATTTATAACTTTCAGCATAACAATAAATAAAATTTACCTATCGACAATATGAATTGAAAAAATGAGAAACTTAAAAAAAACTACCATTATCAAAATTTGAGATAGGACATAATTTTTAATTTATTAATCAATGGACAACCCTTATTAACTTATAACAATATTTTCTTTAAATAGAAAAAAAAAGCAAAATATTTTAGTCATCTGAATTTATGACAACAGATGATACAACAGCAGTTTATCAATAAAACAGAAACAACAAACAAGGTACTGAGTTTTTGAGATGTTTTGATTTCAATAAGGTTGCAGACTTGCATATTGGATACCATTTTGACCTGCCTTTATCACAGCCTCCAGTTCTCCGGTACCCTTTTCCTTCAACATTGGTCTTCTTAGTTCTGAATAAGCGCAATATTCTACTTGATATACAACCACATCGTTCAAAAACCCGACAGCAAAGTCCCCACTCCTTCCCCTGCAGTTTTATAAAATGTTGCTGCAATATTCTTGGTTTGATATGGTTTAGATACTGCTTCACTTGAAAATCTGAGAAGATGAAGAATTCATCTAAGAAAGATCCAAGAAGATGATTACTTTCAATTCCTTCCCTTAACTATCCAATCTTATTCATCCTTCTAAGCTTCTTCCATGTCATCTTCTTCCTTAACCAAGATATGTTCCTACAGCAGTCCAGTACTCATCAATGAAGATTCTCTGATCTTCAACATTCAATAATCAAATCGATTGTTCAACAACCAAACTTTCAGCAAGAACTGCTGCAAAAAGAGAAAGAAAAGATATCTCAAGAGGCAACAAAAAGAAAAATGGCAGGAATATATGCAGAAATTACAAGTGAAAGCACCAAGCAAGAAATACTAAAACCATTAAAAGTGGATCATAAATCGGACCACATTTTAATTCAATTCAAGCAAGAAGATATAGAAAATTTATCTTTAGATACTAAACATATTTTAGTAGGTAAATTTGCGCAAGGATTTCCTAAACAGAAAGCCTTAAACCTGTTCTTGAACTCTATAAAATTAAAAGGTAAATGCAGCACAACAATATGGGATTCGAGGCATATTTTCTTGGAGTTTGATCTAAAGGAAGACCTGAACAGAATCTGGTACAAAAAGGTGTGGACAGTAGGGGAGAAGTCTATGAGATTACTGAAATAGGATATCAATTTCAACCCTAGACATGAAAATCCTGTTACCCCGGTATGGATCAGAATTGAAAGACTTCCAGAATACATGTATAAAGAAAGTATCATCAACTCAATTGCAGCAACTTTGGGAAACCCACTGAAATTCAACATTCCAAAAAACAGAGCTTATTTTAACGCATGCTACGCATGGATTGAAATAGGTGTTTCAAGACAAATTCAACACAAAATATGGGTGGGTTATGGTGAAAACCAGGGTTGTTGGTTAAGCATAAGATACAAAGATTTACCTTCGTATTGCAAGCAATGTTATCATCTTGGTCACAGCACGGAATCCTACAAGAAAAATAAAGGAAAAAATCAGCAAGGTGAAGAGATGCTTCAAGATAACAAGGCTGATAAAACTTATGACACTCAAGATCGGGTCAATGAGATAAACCATCCTAAAGTTAAGCCACTAATGATTTTCCCAGAAAATAACAGTGATTTAATAATGTCAAACAGTAAAGACTTGGAAAATAACCCTCATGGAGAAACTTATGCCACGAATATATCAAACAACAAGCATGGGTCTTCACTTCAGCAAAAGAAGAAGAAAAAAGAAGAGAACGCTAAGCTCAAATCAATCGTAGTCAGAACTACTTAGCAAACCAGTAAAGATAACAGTCCAAAAAGCCTAAGTAAACTTGCTGAAAACCAAATCATAGCCCAGAAATCTATTCATACCTCTCCGAAACTCAATAAATCTGGTAGCCTTCCAATAACTTCTGCCACTACACATGAAATCAAAGCTACTGGGTAGCTCTTGAGCAGAAAATCAAAAAGAGAAAAGTTAAAACCACCAAATGGATTAAACACAACAAAGGTCATACACTTCAAATGGCCAGCGAGGCATCACTGGCATCTCTAAATAACTATATCAATCAGATATTCTCAGGAGATTGTCAGTATAGGTCTCCGCTTAAAGTAATCTTACCAGTTCATCCATCAGACCCAAGGAGATTTGCAGTCTATTTGAAGTCTCCTTGCTGTTGGCCTAAATCGAGCTATTGTCGTCTACTTCTTCTCTGTTAGAATTGAGTAGTTTTTGGATCTGAGTCTTGTGCTTCCTAATCATTCTACTCTACTTTCAGTTTTTTGCTCGGACTTCCTTTCCTGATTCATGAAAAATGAGGAAAAATTAGAAATTTCAATCTTCATTAGGATTCTAGATAATCCCCAATGCATAAACTAATCAGAAGGCATCAGGATTCTAGATAATCCCCAATGCAGAAACTAATCAGAAGGCACACAGAAGTATTCAATCCGTTCACTTACAATGCTTTTCAGTTCTCTCAAATGAAATGTTGACTTGATTATTTCCTTTGATTTGAGATATCTTCGCTGATTGACACTGTCATCTGCTCTTCATTCGATTCTACGGCAAGAGCATCTCCTTTATTTTCTCCCGGTTCTGATGTTTAATTTCAAAGGATTAGATATTTTCGTCTAGAAAATCTCTCAGAAAGAGATAAAATCGGTGACTGCAGGGGTTGAAGGCCGGTAGTTCTCGAGCCACGTTGACTGAGGCGAGGTGAAGACAGCCACGTTGGCAGTTACTACGGCTCCTGAGGTTGGGATTTTAGTGATGGTTTTCTGAATTTTACAAGATCGGAAGGATAATTTGGAGGATACTAAAAGATCATTTAGTTCTTTAATGTTGATTTTGGAAATGGCGTGGAAGTGTTTTCATGATGGCGACAAAATGAGTGAGAAGCAAATCATCTTTGTGTTTTGAAACCCTAATTTTTGTATCCAATGGGCCGTAATTCGGTTCATCAATCTGTCATGATGTATACCATTTCAATAATAATAAAGGTGGAACGTTTTGATTAAAAAAAACATTATCAGCGATAACTCAAGAACTAGCCAATTTTGTTTTGGGATAAGATTGGAGGTCGGCTTCTGACTAGATAAAATTTCGGGCCGGCTTCTTGTAAAAGTCGACTTACTAATAACTAATCTTAAATTTACTGCACCTTTTTTAAAAAAAAAAGTTCTCATCACCAGTAATTTCATTAATCTAACCAACAATAGAAAGTTGTTTGTTCTTGTGGCAAATAAAACACTTTTAGTAGTTTCTCTAATATTTTCACCAACAACAACATCACTACCAATATTAATAGTTATAGTTGAAACCCCAAAAGTATTAACAATTGATGCCAAAACAACTAAATCACCATCATAATCTATAATAATGTTTTCTAGATCACCATAATAGTATCTTAATCTTAATATACCACGAACCAACGCATCATGTATACTTAAAACAAATTTAATCATATCTTCGAAAGTTATCCATTTACTTTTAAGATACATAGTCGACTTCTAGACATCGCGTACCTGTATTTGATAATTCAAAAAAACTAAATATAATAAACGCCTCGCAACTATCTTTATAGAGAATAACAGGTTTCACAATTATCATTGTATAAAATAACAAGTTTCGCATCTATCATTAGAGAAAATAACACTTCGCAACTATAATTACAAAAATAATATATTTCGCAACTATCATTACTAGAAAAATACAGTTTCTACAACAATCATTATAGAAGTTAAACACGTTTTGCATCTATCATTACATAAAATACAGGTTTTGAAATTATCATTATATAAAATAACAAGTTTCGCATCTATCGTTACAGAAAATAACATGTTTCGCAACTATAATTACAAAAATAATATATTTTGCAACTATCATTACAAAAAAAATATAGTTTCAGTGACTATAATTACAGAAGTTAAACAAGTTTTGCATCTATCATTACACAAAATACAGGTTTCACAACTATCATTATACTTACCCAAAACTTCAACTTCTTCGTAAAATTCATCTTCTTCTTTTTTACAATAAACTTACCCAGAACCTTCTCAATGATATTTAACAAAATAACCGGAAAAAAAACTAAAAACGAGTAAAACCTAAACCAACACAGCATTTCAACTACAAATCAAAGTAAAAACACATAAAATACCAAAACCACAAATTACACACATAAAAAGCACCATAATCGACTTATATGAAAACAACAACCAAACAAATAGAAATTAAATGTCGAAATCAGATAAAACAAAAACGAAATTAAAAAATATATGAAGAAACTCATATAAAAACGAAAAAAGAATATGAGAATCGTGAGAGAAGTTGAATCGTCACCTTAGCTACTGTAGATCATTTATGTACAGAGATAAAAGAAACAAAATCAATATTATTACGATTAAAATAGAGAAAAAAAAAGTCAAGCAAAAAATTTAAAAGCTTATATAATTAAGTAAGGGTACTTTGGATATTGTAAAATATAGTTTGATCTTAGATGGTAAATAGAGGAGTTGAATGAGTTTTTCTTAAATATATATATATATATATATATATATATATATATATATATATATATATATATATATATATATATATATATATATATATATATATATATGAAAACAAGGGCCGTAAGTGGATAATAGTTTGATTTTTGGGGTTTAATAAGTTTTAAACTCATTAAAAACAAATACATTATATACTATGATTTTATCAATTTTAAAATAATATAGGATGTAATTCAATTTTATTTTTTTATTCTTTTATGATTTGTATAGTTATTATTTTACTTTTTGTATAGGTTTATCATTATTTATAATTTATTAGATTTAGAACAATTTCAAATTAATTTTATTCAAGTTAATATAAATATGAATACTTTTTTTAAAAATAAAATTTTCATTAAAGTTGTATATGATGAGTCCGAATTCAGGATGGTCCCCGAACAGGGGCAAATCGGTCTAGTCTCTCCGAATACCGGACATGTTTCATGGACAGGGATCGAACAGGTCGCTTGGACCGGACAGATTTCTGTGAACACTGTGAACTTAAAGCTGTTCGAACTATGACAAAAGTACTAAAAAACCTAAACACTTCTTGACTAAGCTACTTGCTCTCCTACTTAGAGCTCATGGGTCTTTGAACATGACCCGGGTCCATTAAACATGACCCGAAAGCCCATAAGGGCCCAAACATTACACTATAAATACCCAACCACCCGCATTAACTATGGGTAATGAGAATTAACTGCTACCAAGCTGCTTAATCATCTCTCTACTCTCTACTCTAACCGTTAAACACCCACATACCACCGTTAAACACCCACATACCACCTTAAAACTCCACTTGAAATTACTAGCCTACCCTCAGGCAATTATTATCCACACCAAATTGGCGACCACAGTGGGTTGGGAAAGGTTCCTGAATCAAACATTCAAAACCTGCCAAGAAATTCTGTCCGTATGAATCCGGACAATCCAGAGCTTCCACCAGCTTTGCTCGAAGTGGTGGAAGAGAACGATGAGTACACTGTCCAAGAGCGCGACATGTTAAAGCTTGAAATAGAAGCTCTGAGGGCTGAAAAGGCCAAGATGGGCGTGAAAGAAAAATCCAAGGCATCGGTTGTTCATCACACCGATAACCCCAGAGAGTATGAGGCTTCCAAAACTCATGTGAGCACCAAAAAGACTCATGCTAGTTCTAAAAAGTCTCACCGGTCCAAGCCTGTGGAGAGTTCTGACTCGAGCTCAGAATCTTCGGGTAGCTCTTCGGACAGTGAGGGAAATGAAAAATCCTTGTCCTCTAGCAGCGATGAGGGTCGAACCAAGAAAAAGAAAAAGCAGGTTAAGAAATATTCAAGAAAAAGAGACCACCATGGAAGAATGAAAAGGCATATTGGAAAGGGGTCATCTCACCATCGGAGGTATACGGACAAGATGCTGATGGATCCTTTCCACGATGAGCCAGGTATCTTTGCAACTCCCAATGAGGATACTATGTTCAGTCGTGGAAGGAACTGGAGACAGTCTCCACTGTCTTCTAAAAACCCTGTCCGGACACCTCCCCAAGAGGTTTGACAGCACTAAAATGGAGAAGTACGATGGCAGTACTAATCCGGACAACCATCTGGAGCAATTCAAGAACTTCATGATGAACTTTGATGACGATGATAAACTACTTTGTAGGGCATTCTCCCAGTCATTCACGGGGAGTGCTCTGAAGTGGTACAACAGCCTGCCTCAGGGTTGTATTAAAGATTTCGATACGTTTTGGGTGGCCTTTCGAAGGCAGTTCGTAGGGAGTAAGGAGCTGAAGGGCAATGGAGACACCATAATCCATTGTGCCCAAGAGCCAAATGAGTCCTTGAAAGAATACATAAGCCGCTTTGTGAACACAAAGAATGGGTTGACTGATTGCTTTGAACAGGTAGCAATAGCATCCCTGAGACAGGGTTTGAACCCAGGCAATCTAGCTGATTCGGTGACCAGAAAGAAGGCTATGACATGGGGAGGGTTGCTGAATCAGGTTGGCAAACAAATAAACGTCGATGAAACAAAGAAAACCAGGGTGTACCGGCAGGTGAGGTCCATCCCAGTGACACCAACTCCAAATCAAAACCAGTCCGGGAACAAAGCAAGAGAAATTGGACAGGGGCATGGTAGGGCAAAAGCTCAGTCTCAGCCAGCTGCTCCTGCTCAAAGTCAACAATCCAGAAACAAGAGAGGGCCATGGGTCCAACCGGAGTGGTTCGCAGAGTTAAAAGAAAGTGTGGCCACTATCTTTGATAAAACAAAAGATGAGGTACATTACCGGAGACCAGCAACTTTGCAGTCTCCTAGAGAGCATCGTAACAACTCCTTTTTTCCAATATCACAATGATATTGGCCATACCACTGATGATTGCATAGCATTGAAACAAGAAGTTCAAAACCTGATTGAAAGGGGAAAGTTGGGAGCATATGTTAAGAGAAGAGGAGGCAACATGCCTGATAACACTCACCGGGTTGGTCCAAGTAATGCTGCTCCGGAGGGGGCCATGGTTATAGTTGAAAGGTTTGATGTGGAATCTGAATACTTGGATCCTGATCCAACTCGAAACAGAGTGGGTGCTATTGAGGAGTGTTCTAGATCGGTCTCCGGACTCATTAAGTTTTTTGAGTCGCTTACAATCCTCGGAGGGGACACTATGACGGCTCCTACTACTTCTTCGAGAAAGAGGCATGTTCATAATTTAGCCTCCCAGCTAGAAGGAGGCATGACATCTTATCAGTCACCGAACTCTTTCCCCTTCATTGTCTTTGATGAGGATGATTTGAGAGACATTGCTGGCCCTCATGAGGATGTCGTTGTCATAGGAGCGTCTGTAGGGGGCAATGAAATAAGGCGAATCCTGGTGGATATTGGAAGCTCAGCCAATATCCTTTTCCTAACCACTTATAAGAAAATGAAACATCCAGTTGTGATTCAAAAGTCGGACAGGTCAATCGTGGGCTTCACAGGCAGCTCAGCCGATGTGATCGGAGAATTCGAAGAAGAGGTGTTATTGGGCAGGGGCCCTTTCAAGAAAATGGTTAGAATACTCTTTATTGTGGTGGATTGTCCCACTTTCTATAATGCTATTCTAGGGAGGTCTTGGCTCTCTATGATGCATGCAGTGGCTTCAACAGTCCACCAGTGCTTAAAGTATGCTGTTCAGGGACAGGTTGGGGTTGTCCGGAGCAGCCAAAAGATTGCAAGAGAATGCTATGCCACTGCCCTGGCTCCTCGAACGCTGGGGGCAGTCCGTATAAATGATCAATAGCAGTTTGAGGGCCTTTCTGGGGGTGAGGGTGAAATTGACGACCCCAGAGAGACCCCTGGAGTGTTGATTCCAATTGAAGAGGTTGAAACGCATTGTTTGGAAGAAGGCAAGAGTGTCAAGATATGGTCCAAGATGCCACCAATGTTGAAAAAATAAATGTTGAAATTTTTGAAAGACCATCAGCACGTTTTTGCTTGGTGCAATGCTGATGTTACTGGAGTTCCATCAGCTGTGATATCCCATCACCTATCTGTCTGGAGAGATGTAGCACCAGTGGTTCAAAAAAGAAGAGCTTTTTCCAAAGAAAAGGTTGATGTCATTGTACAAGAGGTTGACAGACTCACAAAGATGGGGCACATTAAGGAATCTCAGTATCCTTTGTGGACTGCCAATCCTGTCCTGGTGAAAAAGAAGAATGGCAAGTGGCGCATGTGCATTGACTTCACAGACCTCAATAGAGCTTGCCCAAAAGACTTGTATCCGATCCCCCGGATAGATCAGCTAGTAGACTCTACTTCTGGAACAAACTGCTTTCTTTTATGGATGCCTTCTCTGGGTACAATCAGATTCAAGTAGATCCAAAAGATCAAGAGCATACCACATTTGTCACTGACAGGGGTCTGCATTGCTACAAGGTGATGCCATTTGGTTTGAAAAATGCTAGGGCTACTTATCAGAGGCTAGTCAACAAGGCATTTGCTGATCAAATTGGAATAAATATGGAGGTTTACATTGACGATATGATGGTGAAAAGTGTGGATGAGCGGCTACACTTGTCCGATCTCCAAGAAACTTTTGCCAACTTGGTAAAAATAAATTTAAAGTTAAACCCTGAAAAATGTGTCTTCGGAGTGCAGTCCGGGAAGTTTCTAAGCTATATCATAAGTGAGCATGGAATACAGCCCAATCCGGACCAGCTGAATGCTCTTTTCCAGATGGAACCTCCTCGAAACATCAACGAAGTACAGCGGTTAACGGGGAGATTAGCAGCTTTAAACAGATTTATCTTCAGGTCTTCGGACAGGTGTGCTCCTTTCTTTCAAACTTTGAAGAGTGCAAAGGGTTTCGAGTGGACCCCATAGTGTGATGAGGCTTTCAATGAAATCAAGAAACACCTGTCCTCCCCCAAAACTTTGTTCAAACCAGTTGATGGGGAGACTCTCTTCGTATATTTGGCAGTTTCAAGTTGTGCCATCAGTGTTGTGCTAGTAAGAGAGGTCGATAGGTATCCACACCCAGTGTACTACATCAGCAAGAGCTTGATAGATGCTGAGAGACGTTACTTGAAACTTGAAAAGTTGGCATTAGCTCTGGTAATTGCTGCAAGAAAGATGAGGCCTTATTTCCAGGCTCATCCTATCATCGTCCGGACCTCTTTTCCCTTAAAGAATGTCCTTCAAAAGGCAGACATTTCGAGCAGAATGACTAAGTGGTCAGTAGAATTAGGGGACTTCGACATAGACTTTGCTCCCCGGACAGCAGTAAAAGCCCAAGCTGTGGCTGATTTCTTGGTTGAATTCCACTCCGATAGGGATTCAGATCAAGTTACTGATAGAAAAGACAAGAAAATGTGGATCGTCCGAACAGATGGTGGATCTAGCACTATGGGATGTGGTGCAGGAATATGTTTAACTTCCCCATATGGAGACAATATGTACCAGGCTATTTGTTTTGCTTTCAGGGCATCTAATAACGAGTCCGAATATGAAGCAGCTATAGCTGGGTTAAAGTTAGCCTACATTTGTGGGGCTAAGAGGGTCAAGCTGCTAAGTGACTCCCAATTTCTTATCCACCATGCCTTAGGCCAATCTGAGGCTAAAAAGGAGCAACTCGTGAAGTATTTACTCATTCTCAAGAATGAAGCACTGAAATTTAAAGCTGTTGTCTATGAGCACATTCCCCGGGCAGAAAATGAGCTAGCAGACTCATTGGCAACTATAGCATATACGGAGTCATACCCGTGGATCCATGTGCTTGAAAGCCCTTCTATTCAACTTAGTAAGGGTGAAGAAGAGGAAGTTTTTGAAATACAAGTGAAACGGCCTCAAGACTGGAGATCTCCTCTCATACAATATTTGTCTGATGGTATTGTGCCTTCAGATAAGTCACAAGCCAGAACATTGAAACACAGGGCTCGTGGTTTCATTATATTGAGAGAAGTGTTGTACAAAAAATCCTATAGTAAACCTCTCCTACGTTGTTTAGGGGATGATGAGTCACAAGTGGTCATCTCCGAATTGCATGATGGTGAGGGATCAGCCCATTGTGGATTTAGAGCTTTAACAAGAAGAGTATTACTCTCCGGATATTATTGGCCATCAATTATGAACGATGCTAAGGAATTGGTGAGGAGGTGTGACCCATGCCAGAGGTACAACAATGAAATTCATGTACCAGCCATTCCTTTGGAGTCAATTTCTGAGCTCATCCCTTTTGCTCGATGGGGGTTGGACTTAGTGGGGCCTCTCCCTGTGGCGTCCGGAGGGCGTAAAACTATAATTGTGGCTATTGACTACTTCTCAAAGTGGATAGAAGCAGCTCCCCTGGCAGGGACAACATCAAAAGCTGTCATAAAATTCATTCTATCCAACATATGTTGTAGATTTGGTGTCCCACAGAAAATAACAACAGACAATGGGCCACAGTTTGACAATAGAGAAATGGAAAGCTTTTGTGCCTCAAGGGGTATACAGCATTGTTTTTCTTCGCCTTTAAACCCACAAGCTAATGGGCAAGTTGAAGTGGCTAATAGGACTATACTATCCGGTTTAAAAAAGAATCTGGAAGGGGCTGTTGGGAAGTGGCCTAGTTATCTACAAGAAGTCTTGTGGGCCTACCGGAAAACACCTGGGGCTGCGACACAAGAATCACCCTTCGCCTTGGTCTATGGAATGGATGCAGTAGCTCCCATAGAGAAGACACTCCCTTCCTTTCGTGTTCACAACTTCTCCGGACACGCTAATGAAATGGCAATCAGAAATCAACTTGATTTGATAGAAGAAAGACGGGTTAAAGCTCGCCTTAGAGTTACACACTATCAGGGCTTGATGAGGAGCAGGTTTGCTTCTAAAGTTAAAAGAAGAGATTTTCAACCAGGGGATAAAGTATTAAGAAAGGTCTTCTTACACACTAAAGAGAAGCTCTTCGGAAAGCTGGCACCGACCTGGGAGGGTCCGTATGTTGTGGTTGAAAGAATCAAGCCTGGAACTTATTGGTTGGAAGACAAATATGGCAGGGTTCTAACTCACCCTTGGTATATTGAGCATCTTCGGATGTACTTGGAATAACACTTGTGTAAATATTTACTTGTTTGAACTTCCATGTAAATATTTTGGGGCATACTCTTTCCTCCCTAGTGGCACGGGGAGGTTTTAGTGAGGTGTCCGGATGGTTGAATAAAATTCGATGCCTTCTTCAAAATTTTCTAAGTATTTTCAAAGTTCTATCTCTTGTCATACTACCCGGACTGAAAGATCTAAGGGCTATTTAAACTCTAGCCAGAGAATTTAAACACTCTCACAATGCAATAACTAAAAGCTACTTAAACTCTAGCTATCTAAACTAAAGCAAACAATGAAAGAAGATAATGGTTGTGTAAAACAGAAGTATTCATTGAACAACTTAAAATTGCCTTGGCCTTCCAAGGACTTTCGAATAAGTCAGGATACAACACAAAAAATCTGTCCGAACAAATACCGGACACCACTACAAAAAGAGTGCCTTGGCCTTCCAAGGACTTTAGTTTGAATAAAAGATAAACCAAGTAAACCTTAAATTAAGATTGAGCCTTTGAAGATGGCTCCCCTTCATCTGCTTTCTTACCCTTAGAGTGGCTCCCCCCTTCGACTACCTTCTTGCCTTTGGGATCATTCTCCTCTTCGCCTGGGCTCTCTCCGGTCCTCTCTTCGTCATGAGATGAAGACCCACTGGAAATTCCCTCCTCTTCGACCATTGTATAATATGGGAGATCATCATCATCTACATAGAGCCATAAGTCCCCCCGGGTCCTCTTCGGAAATTTTTCATGAAAAAGGAGAACCATATCAGACTTCACCCTTTGAATCAATAACTCTTCGCTTTTAATCATCTCCCTGGCGTAGGCATTGATCTTGGCGTTGATTGTAGCCTCTTGATCCCTTAACAAAGCATTTTTCTCCTCAGCAGCCCTGGTTACTGCATTCTCAAGAGCGATCTTGTCAGTGGTCAGGTTGGTGATAATCTTCTCTTTGGCAGTGGTCTCTCCCTTTAAGGCACTAAGGTCTTTCTCCATACCGGACAGCTTCTCCCGAAGATCTTTTATGGTTTCTTCTAGGGTGGCAACTTTTGTTTTGCTTTCATCTTGATTCCTCTTCAGCTCCTCATTTGCTTCCTTAAGCAAGTCAGCATTGGTAGTAGCAGTGCGGAGGTCTTCGTACAGCTTTTCCTTCTCAGACTTGAGGTCTTTGATGGTGTCTGCTTGACTCCGGACTTGTCTCTCCAGTGTAAGAACTGGCTGCACATTGCTAAGCAAGGAATGGGCTATGGTGTCCTTTTCACTAGAAACAATAAAGTCTTACCATTGAAGTTGACCGTATTGGAGCTGCTTGGAGGAATGTAGGGCCCTACGAATTCATCTCTGGGGAGGCCAAGGAAGTATTCACCAAGCCCAACTAGACCAGTGATGTCCACTCCATCGAGGTTGAGATCTCCCCCCTCTACCTCATCGGTATGAAAGTCCCTTGGGATCTCTTCGGCCTGCGTTGGGTCAGAGGGGTCAGTGGGGAAAGAGGGCTCCGGATCCCGGAGAGCGAGCTCATCTCCTTGGGAAGTCTTTTTCTTCTTGGCTTCCCGGTCAGCGCCTTCACCTACTTTCTTGCGAGTCCTCTTGGGAGCCCTTGGAGGTTTTGGGAGGTCTACTTCCTGCCTTTCGGTCTCTTGTTCCACCACTTGCAAGAGGGCTGCATCAATTTGAACCTGGGCCGGTCCCTCCGGGTCTGTTGGAGCATCCTTCTCAGCATCACTTGCCCCCTTTTTGCCTCTCTTCTTGGCCTTCATTTTGCTTGGGGCTTTGGCCCGGGCAGGCAGGTAGAGTGTCCCGTCTAGTTCGTGGGACCTTCTAAGCACAATGTCTTCAAGAGGCTGGGTGGTGAGCTCCTCCCAAGATAGGTCTCTCCGGCCTGTGGTGTTCCACGGGTGAGACCTTGCTAGATTTCCAGGGGTGAAGGCTTTGTGGAATCGATTCTCCCAGTTCTCTGCGGCCCAAGCATTGATTTTGCCACAGGTAACCTGTCTGGCCTTAAAATAATCCCCGAACTCCTTTGGCAGTTCTATTAAAACGAAAGAAAGATCAGTCAATTTAAACCAACTTAAAGAAGGAAGAAATGGACAAAGAGTTAAAGTAAGAAACTTACGGTCACTCCTCCACCTACTCCTGAGGAGGCTTGGGTTCTCTTCGGCCTTGATCTTTTTTCCGTTCTCCCAAGCGCCACTGACAAACAGAAATTGGCTCCTCCATTTGCTCTCTGACTCCAAGAGATCATCAACAGCCTTGAGATCATTCCCGATATTGAAGTGGTAGAAGGGGAATTGGTGATGCTTGCAAAGGTTGGCCACCGCTGCGAACTCTTCCATAGGAAGAGGGATCCCGGACAGCCTAGATGACATGATACATGACATCAGAGTATACCAGCCATTGGGGCTCAGCTGGCTCGGGCAGAGCTTCACCAGGTGGAAGTATCGAACGATCTCCGGGTCCAGTGGGAACCTGAGTCCCCAATTAAATAGCTCTATAAAGAAGACTATTTCGTTCCTCTTGCAAACCATAGGGGTCTCCGGATCTATGGGGATCCTTATCTTGACATTTTCTGGGATCCCCCATTTTGTGCGCATTCGACCCAGGTCAGAAGTATGGATGAATGCATACTTGGTCTTCTGTAAGGCCAAGAGATATTTGAGCTCAACTCTGTGGAAACACGGCCCCACCTTCTCTTCAAGGCACTCTGGCAGGTCCGGATGCCTCAAGTACAGTTTTTCCTTGCCTTTTTTGGCAGCAGTAGCAGCATTTTCAGTCTGGCCGGAGGACTCAGACTCAAAAGGGACCTCTTCAGCAGAGTCCTCCATTCTTTCCTCCATAATTGTTGGGGGAATGTCTGTGGTAGTGGTCCGGGGAGGGTTAAAGCTTGGCTCAGCCTGGCTACCGGACTGCTGGCCTTCTGTGTTTCTTTGACTTCTTATCTCAGGCTGGGGCTCAGAGGCAGAAGTCTCTCTTGGAGGTACCGGACTGCTGGCATCCGGACCAGATGGCCTTTCCCGGGGAGCACTTATGGGCACTCCAGACCCAGAGCCACTGTTTTTTGCCCCCGATTTGGAGGGAGTATTCTTGGAAGCTAGCCCTTTGACTAGCCGGCTTGACCTTTTAACCACCAGCTTCTCCGGAGAGTGCTCTGTGTCAGACCCCATTGCAATAAAAGGCGAAGTTTTCCTAACGCTTGTAACTGTGACTCCTGGCTCAACAGCAGGTACTGACTCTTGAACTGAGGAACCAGAGACTATGGGCGAAAGGGTGGATTGAAAAAGTTTTTTGGGCTTAGTACCTTTGGAGGAATATGAGCCTCGATCTGACTCAGTAACAGAGGCGACGGGTTTATCAACGGGTGATGAAGGTAGCCCTGCTGCTATTCGTCTCTCCTTCTCAACTTTTTGTGCTCTTTCCAACTCCGAAAGATTGAGCCACCCACCTTTGATCAGTGCTGTTCTTGCTGTAAACATAAACTACCCAGAAAACATTTGCTTTAGAGAGAGAAAGCTCTGAGTAAATTTGCAGAGTGGATGTGAAAGAGATGGTAAAACAGTGGAAAATGAGTTTGAATTTATAGTAAATCTGAAAAAGGAGTTGATTCCTAGGAGAATTCGAAAAGTTTGGCAATGATTAAAAGACGGCGCTGATGTCACTACTTGTAATTAAAGAGGTTACTTGTTGAAGAAGGTGGTGCGAAATTCAAGGTGAAAAAACGGCTGGAATAACCAATCAGAGAGCGGCACGTGTCCCACTAACTCTGACAAAAACCGTTTTGAATTCGTGAAAGCTTAATCTGTCCGGGTATACCCATAGATCTGTCCGGGTTGAAAACCACTTCTGACGTCGGACTGTTTTTTAGTTCTTTGACAAGAATACTTGCTCAAACATCTAAAAAAGGGGCTCCTGATGAGTCCGAATTCAGGATGGTCCCCGAACAGGGGCAAATCGGTCTAGTCTCTCCGAATACCGGACAGGTTTCATGGACAGGGATCGAACAGGTCGCTTGGACCGGACAGATTTCTGTGAACACTGTGAACTTAAAGCTTTTTCGAACTATGACAAAATTACTAAAAAACCTAAACACTTATTGACTAAGCTACTTGCTCTCCTACTTAGAGCTCATGGGTCTTTGAACATGACCCGGGTCCATTAAACATGACCCGAAAGCCCATAAGGGACCAAACATTACACTATAAATACCCAACCACCCGCATTAACTATAGGTAATGAGAATTAACTGCTACCAAGCTGCTTAATCATCTCTCTACTCTCTACTCTAACCGTTAAACACCCACATACCACCGTTAAACACCCACATACCACCTTAAAACTCCACTTGAAATTACTAGCCTACCCTCAGGAAATTATTATCCACACCAGTATATATTTAAACAAAAAAAATATAATTTATTAAAATATTAAATAAATATAAATGATAAATAATAAATATTAAATATTAAATATGTTGATAAAATTGTTACTAAAATTTGTAAGTACATTTAAAATTGAGAGACTTACCATTTCAGACTCATCCAACAAACCTATTACGGACAAAAGCCTAAAACATTTAAGAGACTTTTTACCTAAAATACAATTCTATATAAAATCCAGTAAACAACTTTTTTTTTAATTTTAAATTTTAAAGGTTCGTATCTTTTAAACCGTAACTTTGAAAAACAAATCGAAAATATCATTGGTTTTGTTTTTTTAAGATGAACAAAACTAGTACCACTCATGATATGTTTTGAATTTTGTTTAAAAAATATATTTTATACGCGTTTCTCAATATATGGTTTCGCATCTAGCAAAGCAAATAAAGTTTCGCATCTAGCAAAACAAAGACGGTTTCGCATCTAGCAAAACAAAGAGGTTTCTCATCTAGCAAAACAAATAGGGTTTCGCATCTAGAAAAACAAAGAAGTTTTCATCTACTAAAATAAAATAAGGTTTCGCATCTAGCAAAATAAAAGGTTTCACATCTGTCAAAACAAAGAAGCTTTCGCATCTGTCAAAACAAAAAAGGTTTTGCATGTACCAAAATCAAGAAGGTTTCGCATCTAGCAAAACAAAGAATGTTTCACATCTATCAAAACAAATAAGGTTTCGCATCTTCTTCGTTTATCCTATAAATTTAAATGTTTAAAAGTCTGTATCTTATAAACCGTAACTCGGAAAAAAAATCCGAAAATACCGTTGGTTTTGTTTTTTTAAGACGAACAAAACTGGTACCACTCATGATATCTTTTTTTAAATAACAAATAATGTTTCGCATCTATCAAAACTATGTTTTGCATCTACTATTCCAGAAGAATTACACGTTTCGCAACTATCAGTACATACAAACAAAAATGTTTCGCATCTCCTTCATGGTTACCCTGAACCATCTTACTCGACACATAAATTTCAGAAACTCAAAATCAGACGAAAATCAAAGAAAAATTAACAGAAACACAACAAATAAATAGCAAATCGATCTTATTCTCCTAATTTGAGCAATTGATGGTGTAGAGACCGGAAACTTCGATGGATGGTGCCCAATGGAACCTAGGACTCCAACCTTACGAAGTTTTCTTGTCATCAGGCAACTAATTTCTCCATGCCCATTTATGGTTTTTCCCATTAATTTTGTTTTGTTGGTGATATATACGAGTTTTCCATTGCAGTTGTATTATAGATTTTTACTTTGTTTCGTTTTGATCTGATGTTTATATCAATTTAAAGTTGGATTTAGCTTTTGAGTGAGAGTGAGTCACTTTGCTAGGGTGTGTCATGTTCGTATAATCAATTTCTACTCGTTCTTCAGTAGATGGGTATAGTTATAAGAAGTAGTTAATTGGTTCAAAAAACATATTGTTCTATTAGAGAGAGAGAGAGAAAAAATTAGGGAAAAGATGAAGTATGGATCTAGAAACCTTTTATATAAATGAGCAAGGATATTTAAGGAATAAGTGGGTCTTAAATAGTAAATATTTTATTATTACAAGATCTGTCTTAGTAAAACATAAAAATATGGATCTTAAATGGATAATAGTTAGGGTTTTGGGTTGTTTTTTGGTCTTGTGGACTATTTTTTTATTGAAATTTATACTAATGGTCCAATGAATAGGATAAGGAGTTACAAGGGACCCACTAATTTTCATAGTACGCCAAAACAATAACCAAAACATTCATTTCCCTCCTTACAAAGAACATAACAAATTTTCATGAATCAGCATCCAAGGCTTGATTTTCTTGCATTGGACCAAAACATGATTAGAGCTCTTTTCATTATGACAGTATTGACACTTTGAGGCTAGATGGAACTTTCTTCGTTGTAGATTAACCTCATAAGGGAACCAGTTCATAAGAGCCCTCCAAAGAAAGAAGGAGCATTTTTTTGGAGTGACCGAATTCCAGCTTTTACTGAAGAGGTTACACTTGTTTCCCTTGCTTCTTGTTATGTCCCAATTCATCTTAGAATTGAAAAACCATCTGGGTATATAGCCCACTAGATTCTATCAGGATCACTACTGAGTTTGATTGTAAGAGTTTTAGAAATGATAGGGCTAGTGATTGCATTTCTTAACTTGTCCATATCCAAATTTCCATTGATCCAAAAGTCTTTCAGTTTAGTGCATTGTTGTAAGCTTATATTCTCCTCAATGTTTAAGTGAATGAAGGGTTTATGAGTACACCATCTGTCCTTCCAAAAATCAATCTCCCCACTACCTGGAATCCATAAAATATCTATCTCAACTTTGTCCCTTATGTCATATAACCTAGTCGAGACCTGAGACTTTCTTTTAGAATTTGAAGCAGTGGTAGGATGTTTATCTTTATAATATATGGAAACCATTAGCTTTGCCCAGAGAGACTTGTTTGTTCTTAGATTATACCACAGCTTGTAAGAATAAGTATACTGGATAGATTCCAGCTTTTTAATATTGATACCCCATTCTGCATATGGTTTGCAGATCTTACTCCACAAAGCCCAATTGATAACTCTAGTTTCATTCTTGTTACCCCAAAAGAATTTGTTATAAATGTTTTCAATTCTCTTTATAACTGTTTTAGGTAGAAGAGTTTTTTGGATATGATAGAGAGGAGAGGTAGACAAAATAGACTGGATAAGCACCAGTCTACCTCCAAAAGATAACGTGCTTCCATCCCAGTCCATTATTTTTTCTCTAATTTTTGAAAGTAGGCCATCATAGTGAGTGATTCTGTCTTTATTACTCATAGTGACCCCCAAATACTTGAAAGGCATATGACTGTGCTTGATTCCCAGAATTCTCTCAACTGTGTAGATATTATGATTAGTCACGTTACTTACAATGATTAATTTAGATTTTCCTTTGTTTTTCAGCTGCCCCGATATGCTCTGGTAGAAGGCTAGATATTCTGATACTCTGGAGATGGACTCAGTTGACCCATTACAGAAGATTGTTAGGTCATCTGCAAACACCAGACAAGGTATAATCTGACTCCCTCTAGTCTTGTATCTGATATTTCTGTTGGTTTGATTGATCTTATTTAAACCTCTGATAAAAAAACTCCTCAGCTAAGATGAAAAGACTAGGGGATAAAGGATCCCCCTGTCTCAAGCCCTTATTAGATTTAGAAAAACCTTTAGTTACACCATTGATAATTAATTAAAAACGATTGTTACTGATATTGGTGTTGATCAGGTTAATGAAAGGAATGCAGAAACCAAAGGCTTTAAGCATATCTTGAATGAACTTATGAGACAGTTTATCAAAAGCTTTCTCCATGTCTATCTTCACAATTAGATTGCCTCCCTTTTGTTTATCCCTGTTGTTTATGATTTTAGAATAGATTCTGTTGAAGACTGTTGTTAAACTAATAAGGTGAGATTCCTTCCAAGTATTAGGTGAAGTGACTTTAAGGATTAGGCAGATTACTGAAGCCTTGATACCAGTAGGAATAAGAGCTCCTTTAAAAATATCCTTGATAGCAGCACAGAGGTCAAAAGAGATAACAAACCAGCATTCATTGTAAAACATGCCATTAAACCGGTCTGTCCTGCAGCTTTGTTAGATTTTATAGTGCAAATAACTTTGTAAATATCTTCATTAGTTGGTATATCTGTCAACATAATATTCTCATGATCAGTTACCAATTTAGGAATAAACTCAAAAGAATTATAGCTTTCAGTAGGATTAGAAGAGTTAGTTAGTAGATTCTGAAAATAAGAGATAGTAGATTCACCTATTGCATCCTGATCCTCCAGCCACTGATCACCATCCTTGATTCTGTGGATTTTGCTTCTTTTAGCTATCTTCTTCACCAGGTTGTGGAAGAACTCAGTGTTCTTGTCACTATCTTTCAACCACGCACTACGAGTCTTCTGTTCCCAGTAGCTCTCCTCTCTAGCAAGAAGGGTAAGATGATTTTATCTAGCTTTTTCAAGCATAATTTGTCAATAATATCCATTGTCGATGGTATTTAATCTCATTGAAGCTAATTTCCTCCTCAACTTGCTTAATAGCATCAAATACGTTACCAAAGTCTTTATGGTTCCAAACCTTTAATCACCCTTAAGTTTTTAAACTTATGCCAAAACATTTGAATAGGATTCCCATGCATAAATCCTGACCAATGTTTCTTCACAATTTCAAAGAATCCAGCATGTTGCACCCACATGTTTAGGAACTTAAAAGCAGGCTTGAAGGTGTTTAGGTTAGTTGAGATTGTAATAAAAATAACAGAATGATCAAAACAGGTTCTTGCTAAGTCATCCACCATGTTATTATCAAAGTATCTAATCCAAGAGCTGTTATAGAGAACCTGATCCATTCTCTTCCATTTCCTATCGTCGGTCCAGGTGAACTTAGATCCTGAGTAGCCTTCATCTATCAGATTACAGTCCAGGATAACATTGCTAAAATCGTCCATACTTTCGAAGCAAGTTCTGGTGCATGATAGATGTTCATCAGAGTTAAGAGTTGTGTTGAAGTCTCCAAACACAATCCATTCAATATCATCAACATTCCCCCTTCTCAAAGAGTCCCAAAGATCAAGTCTTTGATTTCTATTGCATTTAGCGTAAACCATTGATAATCTGAATGTTTTGTTCAAAGTTATATGCTTAACATTAGCATGAATAATCTGATCACCATTGAATGCAACAGATATAATGAGGTCATCTCTCCACAATAACCATTGGATGTTTTGCTAATCATTTCCCTCATTTGTATTCTATCAATTTGTATTACATTGGTTAAAGTTTTGATCAATGGTTTTCATGGTTTTCTCTATGTCCATAATCACAGATTTAAGTTGGGGATTGGTTGAGACCACAATCTCTTCTTCTTGATGTAGTATCTGTTGATTAGTTTGTGTATGAACTAACTTTTTCTTGCATTTATTTCCATTGTGATCAATGTGCTTGCAAAAGTTACAGTATTGTGAATGTGGCCCATAAATAATTTTCAGATTAAACTCATCATCATCTCTAAACATGATTTTGATTTCATTCACCATTGTCTTCGAAACGTCTATTTCAACCCAAAGTTTAACATAATTGCAACTGGCTCTGTCAATCTGAGGAATCCAGATTTTCAAGGGAACTCCAAACGACTTAGCAATCTCCAATATTGTTGCTTCATTATACATATACTGCGGCAGATTTGTTAATGTAATCCAGACCGACGTCAAGGGGCTCTCTTTGTTTGGATCAAATAATGGATTCCATTTAAGCAAATGCATATTATTCTCTCCAACTTTCCAAACATTTCGAGACCAAAGATTTTTCAGGTCTTCAAAATTATCGAACTCAATGAACACATGACGATAGTCGCAAATTGCAACATTGAAGGGGTTGGTAAAATTGAATTTTGTTATAAATGCTTTGATAATTTCATATTTAGGTTTTCTGAAGGCAAACTTCCTTATAAACGTGTTTAGAGGTCTTCTGGAGACGTTCTTTGTCACTTTTTTCGAAACGAACCACTGTACTATCATTGTTGTGAATAACAAATACGTTTTTGTAAAGAATTTCATTATTTACTGGTTTCAGCAATTTAGCAATTCAGCAAATGTCTTTCCTTTCTTCCTGAATTCTCTAAAGTTACCTTCTTCCTTTCTTTGGCAAGTATTTTCATAAGTTGATTAGATATAATCTCAACATCTTCTATGCTCTATTTTGGTTTCTGCATTCTAAAGGAATAAAATTGTTTCAAAAACATAAATGTTGAAAAACATAAACGTTGAGATGCATGAAGTTTGTCGACCTTGGCAACGATGACGACGATAAAGGTAGGAACTCGCCTTCTTCCATGGCTACGAATCAATTAATCTAAATAAGATTACTAGCAGATTTAGAGTTAGTTACTCCATTCTTGTTTCTTAGTAGAGGAGCTATAATATTTATTTCATAAGTACACATGGTCTTGTGGAACTAGAGAAAGTCGGAGAGTTTCATAATATTTTAAAGGATTTTGGGTTTTAAATAATACTTTAACCCTTTAAAATTTTATATTCGGTATATTATTATTATTATAAAATATATTAATTTTTAGTTTTGTACTTTTAATTAAATAATTAACTATAATTTTTTTATTATTGATAAATAAATGATCTGAGATGAATATAAATACCGGTTTTGATGTTTTGGCCTCCATTGCGGATCCATTCCATTCCTTGTTATTGGTACTTCATTTTAATTTAAGAGAAGAGAAGAAAAACAGACTGGTACTTCATTCCATTCCTTGTTATCGGTACTTCATTTTAATTTAAGAGAAGAGAAGAAGAACAGACTGGTACTCTCATTCCATTCATTGTGGTTTAGATACTTCTTCTATTCTTTTCTTTGCAGGTTTTCTACTCATGAGTGACATCTGCTAGTGGACTTCCCAGGTTTTCTACTCATCGACCGCGTAGAGTTTATCATTCAGAGTCTTTTCCACTATCTATGTCTATTTTTATTTTTTTATCATTAGGGTTGGTAAACATATTACTTGGTCTACTCAAACGGAATGTATCTCCTTAGAGTATGTTCCAGGTTTTTTTTATGAACTATTTCTCATTTATTTAAATATCTTTACACCAAAAAAAAGTATTGTAAAAATGTGAACGGCCTTAAAAGGCCGTAGAAGATGCCCATCTAAAACCAGATAAAGACGGTAACAAAAAGGCATGATGACTTTTACTCTGCTGCTGCAGTGACGACAGAAATTCAAAACGAAAGACCGGATCTTATTCTCAATCCGGATCTTGTAGTTGAAATGGAGGATACACTCAAGCGAGGTGCATTGCTATGGGGAATCGGAAGCGCTGCTGAATTTGGATGGGCAGTTAAGTCATTGAAAAAGGGCTTTGGCGGCGATTCTTGTTTTATGCCTTTTAGAGCCTTTTGTGTCGCCTCTCTCTTCAGCGGAGCCTCCGCCAGTTCCTTCGCCCTCCTCCATGCCTCCGGCATCCACAAGGTCATTATTCTTCTCCTTTTTTTTTCTCTCTCTCAAATGATTTGAAATATATTTTTGGTGAGCAAATCTTTGCTGCTTTTTGGTTACATCTCGGTCTTAGAAAATAAATTGTGATTTCATTGAACGAACGTTAATCTCCAGCCATCAGTAAAGACATTGTTTTATTAGAGCATTAATCTTGGATACTTAAATCTCACTGAATAGTCTTCTAAAGATCTCTATATATTCTTATGACGAGTAACGTTTTTTTGGAACATTATTCCTCACCTTTTGTCAATTTCGTCTTTAATTAGTTAGGGGTTGATGATTTCAAAAAAAGACAAAAAGCTATCTCGGTTTCGTCCCATGCATAAAAGAACATCTTCGATAATAATCTAAATCTCTAATGCAATAAATGCATTTATTTACCCATGTTAGTTTACTGTGGTAGACTCATTCATTCAGAGGTCCTATAAACCAAATATGGTTGCACTTTTGGCCTTTTCATTTTATGGTTAGATTAATTTACATTTTGGTTTGTGGAAAAAAAATAATTAAATAAATTTAACAAAAATTAATAATGGAAAACATACACAATTATTTACTTTAAAGCAAAATAAATGGTTATATTTATTTTTTAATTTTAATGTTATAATTTTAAAAATACATTTATTATAACAAAAAAATCAAAAAAAATCCACAAACACCCATTCTCAAAAATAAAAAACAAACTTCAGAGTGGCCTCCTTTTATCAAGTTTTGAAAAAACAATACAAATAAAAAGATGTCTTTATACAAAAGAGTAATTTGACTCACCCCAACCGAGATATATGGAAATAAAGCAAGGTTGATATGTATGTTTCAAACCCTAATAGTAACCCTAATAGTAAGGGGCTCGCTTTTTAATGAGTTTATTAGATTCCTTGTATGTGTTGTAATAAGTAAATTGATATCAAACAGAAAATTTTCAATAGCATGAGCTTATATGTTTATGCATACAACTCCAGGAAGAAGATCATAAAGCCTATTAACATTGAAGGGTATTAGGAGCCACAATTTCATCTTTATCAAGAGGGAGATGGTCGAATGTATTTTTTAGAAATGATGCAGCAATTCTTTAAGCAATACCAGAAGCGGCTTAAAAAGAGTTGCGTAAAAGGTAAGAGAGTTTTACAAAGAATGAACATGTTATGATCATGTTAGACTTCATAATAGACTCTTATCCTCAAGGAAGGTGCATTGAAATTGTCGAGGAACTCTTTCAGATGGGAATCATTCCGATAATAAACAATATAGTTTTCACTAATTTCATCCTTTAAGTGTTGTTGTATGTTGGAATTTATTTTATACAAGATGATATTCAGAAGTTTATTAACAGATCGAGTGTCCAGAAAAGCAGCACATCTGTGTGGCTAATGCTACGTATTACTACGGTTGCATGTTAACACCTGGTTTTTTATTAGGCGACACGTCTTTTTACACGTGTGCAATTCATGTAGCACCTACACATGCACGATGACACGGGGAGTTATTTATTTTTATAAATAATCTGTTTAGAAGTGTTATGTGTTTCATCCTTCGCTATTCCAATACACATTTTTTTTTCTCTTTCTTTAGTTTTCGATCTCAATAGTCTACTTTATTTTTCTTATTTTTTTTACTTTTGTAGCCGATTGTTTGTTTTGAACTTTTAATAAAGATTTGTTGGGGTTCTATAACTTTATCAATTTAATTTAGTTAGGTAAGATTTGTTTGTTTGTTTGCTTGCAGTGGAGCATTTGATTGTTTTTTAGAATCCACCTCTCTTCCAACCAGTGGCGGAACCAGGAATCCAGGTCAGGAGGGGCTGAAGTATTACATAAATTAGACATGTTTTAATTTTTTTTTTCATTCACCTCGTACTTTTAATTTATTTTTTAATAATTTGTCTCGAAATATTGAAAAATAATAATCCCGACATTTTTATTGATTAAGAAAATCATGAATATTTATTGAAATTAAATATATAAAAAAATTATACATTTGATTTATGGGGCATATGTCTAAATAATCTTATGTTTATATATGAGTTAGTACCAGTGATAGCATTTATGTATAAAATCAAAAGGCTTCATACTAGTTTAGATATGTTCTTACTTATTTGTCATTGATCCTTCTCATACCTATCCGACGTGGAAATTTGGTCGCACATAACAAATTCTACCACTTTTACCTCCCCTCAGTTGACTCACCTAATGCTCCCTCTAATTAGGTTGTTTCATGATTCATATTTAAGTCATAAAGTTTTACAATGGATATATTTGTTCACTCTTATTAGAGCATATTAGAAGTTCCTTAGCGTCACTTCAATTAATCAAGTGAGACTATCTTTATACACTCTAATAAAGTCACTCCGTTTGATGAGCATGGCTGATGGTTCATCATCTTCGACATCCAAGAATTTCATCCATATCACGTTTTCGTCTGGGTATGGAGCTCTAATACCAACTATTAGACGCAAATAATAGTATATCAACCACAAGCGAGATTAACTTCAAAACAACCGATTTATTAACAAAATAAATCAACGGTAAAATAAATCAACAACCAGAATATTTATATGAAAAGACCACTTCGTTCTGAAGAGTAAAAGACCACGAGACTTATGAAGATTCCACCAAAAACACTTCTACTATTATGATAAGTTGAAGGTAAAAGTATCCAATTCAATATAATAAATATCTACAGCCCACCAACAATTTTAAACATAATAAACTAACAAAAAAAGAAACAAAAATGAATAATATTACAAAAACTACTACACTATTCCAAAAATGATTTCTCCCGAACCGTAGCATCAAATAACAATCCAACCGGACATATTGAAGCTTTATATGTCCCAAACATGCTGTCCAAATTTCAGCCAAAACCGACACCGTTTGACCATTGATCAAACATTTTAAACATAACTTTTTTAAAAATTCCGAAAATAAAATTTTCCCCAATACTAATCTTCCTTGAGGCTTGGGGGGGCTCGCGCCCCCCCTAGCCCCATAGTAAATCCGCCGGTGCTTCCAACTAACTCTGCACCCGTAACTATTCGTATGCTTTAAGCTGAGAGTTCGCATGCTTAGATTTAAGCGCTGCTGCGGAGATCGGGCTGGGGAGCACTTATACAGGTGACGAAGTCTATGTATTAGAGTTCTTTCTACCGTTGATGTAAGAGAGAGTTTGGAGCAGAATATTCGATTGACAATAAACTTTAGTCAATCGAATATTCTGCTCCAAACGATCTTTTACATCAGCCGGTAGAAAGAACTCTATTATTATACGTACCCTTCGTCACCCGTATAAGGGGTCCTCGGCCCTATCGCCGCAGCAGGGCATAAATCGAACTTGCGCGCGTGAAGAACGATGTAACTTATATGGCGTCCAGGCTGCGCCTTGCCCTTCCTTAAGATAATTTTGAAAACAGACTAGACTTGTACAAATGCATGAAACTCTTCATCATTAACATAACAAGCTGTGTTTTCAAGACATCCTGGTGGATTTTTTAGAAGAACTGCAAGGAATCCATGTGGGGCCCATGGCAGTTTATGTGGACGGCATGTACCCTGAAGAGTGCTGGTCCTGGTGCTGTAAAAATAAATATTAAAAGAATGAATTCTGAATCTTCTTCTGGCCCATTGTATTTAAAATTTTATATTCCGTGTATTATTAATTTTAATATATTGATTTTAATTTTATCTTTATTTAAATAATTAATTATAATTTTTTTATTATTGCTAAATAAATGATAAAGATGAATAGAAATAATTTATAAAAAAATATCATATCAAATGGGTATCCGGCGGATTTACAAGTATAATAAAAACACCATACAACACCGGTTTTGATGTTTGGGCCTCCATTGAGGATCTTTAAGTATTGTTAAAATGTGAACGGCCCTTAAAAGGCCGAAGAAGAAGCCCATCTAAAACCGAATAGAGACGGCAACCATAATTCGGTTCTATTTTAAAAACCGAGACGAATAATAATATAACAGAATGGATACAACCAATAAATGGTAAAACGAATCAGGAAATGGAATAAATGGAGTCGGTAAATAGATACCCGATAAATAAGTGAAAGGAATTGATGATAAAATTGTAAAGATTGTTTTTTCTTTTAAATTTGTGTTTTTTATTTAAATTTATTGTTTATTCCTTGTCTTCTCAAAATTATTAGGTAAAAATCATCATATTGGATAAATTTTAAATCGGACTGAAATGGACAATCCGAACCTATATTCCAAAACCAAAAATTGAAAAGTTTGATCCATTCAAAAAACTAAACCTAAAACTTTTAACTGTTTTTGGTTTTATTCGAATTCCAAATATTAAAATACAAAAAATTAACGTTTTAATTCCAAAAATTAAAACAAAAAATTTAATAGTCCGATATCATCCGAATCCATAAGTTTAGGGTCAAATTCTGATATCATCCGAATCCATAAGTTTAGGGTCAAATTCTAATCCATGATATGATTTGTAAATTGCAGCATAACAATAAAAGAAATTTACCTATTCCCAATATCACTTGAAAATTTGAGAAACTTTAAAAAAAATAAGATTTGACGAAAATTGAGACATGACATAATTTTTATTTTATTAATCAATGGACAAGCTTTATTTGACTTATAACAATATTTGCTTTAAATAGAAGAAAAAAAGCAAAACAGTTTAGTCAGCTGAATTTATGACAACAGATGATAAAACAACAGTTTATCAATAAAACAGAAACAACAAACAAAGTACTCGAGTTTTTGAGATGTTCTGATTTCAATAAGATTGCACCCTCGAGTTCTCCAGAACCCTTTTCCTTCAACATTGGACTTCTTAGTTTTGAATAAGCGCAATATTCTACTTCGTATACAACCACATCGTTCAAGAACCCCGACAGCAAAGTCCTGACTCCTTCCCCTGCAGTTATATAAAATGTTGCAAGGTTTAACATTAGGACCGGATACGACATGACACGCAAAGCCATCTTTGCTTTTGACTAGATAAAATTTCAGACTGGCTTTAAGTCGTGTTCTATTTTATTAGCTGAACTGAAACGACCCGACACTGACATGTGAGCAGAATTGCGAGCCCTATCAGAAAACTACCCAAACAATAGAAATAAAATTGAATATCTGTTGTTATATAAAGCTCCATTTGATCCTCTATTGGCCTTGTAGTAAATACGATATCATAGCCAATTCGACTCTCACGTTAAACTAAACGGTAACATAGGTAGCTAAGTTTAAATCTTACAGAAACGAAGCATCGGTGAAATCCAACGGGAGCTCGAATCTTCGAGCAATTGAACAAAAAAGCTCAATAAAAATATTTCACGAGTAAGGTGCCTTAGCACACAAGTTTTGTTTCCTAACGATTCTCTACTATCAACATTAGTGAAGTGTATACACATGCTTCATTTTCCATTATTATTTTTAATTAATAATGGATTAGCGACCCATGTTGGATAATTTGACTACATAAGATGTCCCAACTTTTTTAAAAAATAATCTTTTTAACAATAGCTTATGCTTTCTGTGTAGAAAAAACTCTTCTTTTTGAAGAATTGGCCTCATTCTTTTATCAATTGATATTCATGGAAGATAACAACGAGCTAATCTCGAACACATTGTTAGCGGTCCAAGCAATAATATCTCAATTTCGTTTCAACAAATCTATTAACTTAATCTTGATTTAAAAAATTCCCAATTGTTAGAATATATAGCTGATGGAGAAACTATGAGACACGCTTTTGCAAGGAGAAAAAACACTTAGTGTTAGAATATTCAGTATATTAAGTTTTCTTGTATAGGCCTTTAAGTTCTCTATATATTGAGAGCCTTACTTGGGTTTGCGTTATAATAAAAAAAAAGATTCTCTAATAAACACAAAACCCTAGCCGCTTCCTGGCGGCTACTTCTCTCTTTGTTTTCAACAAAGACAACAACTGAGATGCTACGTAGAACATGTGCATGTTAACATGGTATCAGAGCACATGTGATTCTGAGAATTTTGAACATCCTCAACAAAGATGGTTGGCAATGAAGTCGTGGTCAGTCAAATCCCTGATGAATTAACATTGCAGATTGCTGCAATTCTGAGAAATGGTCTCGGAACACAACAACAAACAACTAACCCCGAGAATTTATCCCTAGGGATTAAACTCGGTGGTGACAACTATGCTCTATGGGCAAACCTGATGAAGAAAGCAATTGGGGGAAGGGGGGAGGTTCTCACATTACAGGGGAGCCGACACATCCATCCAAAACTGACAAAACATATACAAGGTGGGAACAAGATGATCAATATGTTTTCACATGGATTATCCAGAATCTTGAATCCAGCTTGGTGAATAATGTCTCGCAATATCCCACTGCAAAATCCCTCTGGGATGGGTTAGCCACCACATACAGTTCTGGTACAGATTCGTTACAGGTGTTTGACCTTCATAAAAGGGCTAATTCATTAAGGCAAGGGTCCGATACATTAGAAGACTTGTGGAACAAACTGCAGAACATCTGGATGTCTATAGATAGGCGGGATCCGAACCCTATGAAAGACCCAGAAGACATTCAGACCTAGAAGACATTCAGATCTACAATAAGAAGACTTAAGAACAAAGACTCTATCAATTGCTAATGGCGATTAATGACAAGCTGGAACCAGTCAAGATAGATATCCTGAAAAAGGATCATCTTCCTTCCGTGGAAACAACATATGCTATAATACGAAGGGAAGTGGCCAGGCTTAATATACTAAAATCAAGTTCTTCTGATAGTGACTCGATTGAAATTGGAATGGGTTTGGCTGCTAACGATTCTGCACAGAGGTTTAAATTCTGATCCAAAGAGAAAGAAGATAAATCCAAGTTGTATTGCACTCATTGTGGGATGAAGAAACACACTAAAGAGACATATTTCCAGCTGGTTGGTTATCCAGAATGGTGGGAGGACGGTCATAAGGAGAAAAATAACCAGCGTTTCAGATCTAATGTCAAACGGGCTTCGTCTACAAGTGACGGTGAAGATCCGACTAAAAATGAGCAAGGAAGTGGTACTGGATTTGGAGGAATGGCGGCGAACTTCTATGAAAAACTTGGAGGTAAAGGGTTTGAGAAATCAATGAATTAGATCTTTGATTGCGGGGCTACGGACACCATGTCTTATGATCCTAAAGACTTTGGTGACATGTCATCTCCAAAGAAATCTTATATTGAGACTGCTAGTGGAGAAATTTGTGAAGTCAAATGGGGAGGTTCAATTATTTTTTCGGAAAAAATGGAAATTAAAAACTGCCTCTACATTCCGTCACTATCCTTAAAGTTATTATCTGTTAGTCAAGTGACAAAACAACTCAACTGTGTTGTTCTTATGTATCCATTTTTTTGCATTTCACAGGACATTCGTACGAAGGAGATCATTGGGCGTGGTACTGAACAAGGAGGTCTCTATTATGTTGATGAGGTAGTTCATAAGGGACATGTCATGCTTGCTCACAGAACAACCGAAAGGCAACTTTAGTTATGGCACCGGTGACTTGGTCATCCTTCTTTTAGCTATCTTAAGAGTTTGTTTCCTAGTCTTTTTCTAAATAATTCCATTCATGAGAAATGTGAAACCTGCATTCTTACAAAAAATGTAGGGTCTCATTTAATCAAAGTAATCTTAGAGTTGATTATGCTTTTTCGCTAATCCATTCTGATGTTTAGGGTCCAGCACCAAATTCTACTAACAATCAAATCAGATACTTTGTTTTATTTGTGGATGATTTCTCAAGAATGACTTGGATATACTTCATGAAACATAAATCGGAAGTACCAGAAATATTTGTTTGTTTTTACAAAATGATTTTGACTCAATTTGGAAAAAAAACAAATTCTCCGTTCTGATAATGGAACAGAGTTTGTCAACCAAACAATGCATATTTTTTTCAAAACAAATGGTCTTATCCATCAAACCACTTGTCGAAGCACACCTCAACAAAACGGTACTTCAGAATAAAAAAATCGTACTTTACTTGAAAAAACCCGTGCTATTATGATTAAATCTAGAGTTCCTCATTCTCTTTGGCCAGAAGCTCTTGCTACAGCTACGTTATCTGCAAATCGTCTACCAACCCGATGTCTAGTAAATAAAACTCAATTACAAGTGCTTGCCACCCAAGTTACAATTCCATCTGTTATGACCTTACCACCTCGTGTCTTTGGTTGTTCGGTGTTTGTTCATATCTCTAAAACTAGTCGAAACAAACTTAATCCTTGTGCTGAAAAGTGTGTATTCGTTGGATACGGTGTTCATCAAATGGGATATCGGTGTTACAATCCGGTTACTCGTCGAATCCATGTCACAATGGACTGTGACTTCTTAAAATCCGATTATTGTTTTGACCACCAATCTCGTGCTCAGGGGGAGAAAGTAAGTGAATCACTCGACTGGTTGTTATATGAAAGTTACTTTGAGGATGTGTCGACAGAGTCGGTAGATGGCGCCACCGAACACGCCTCTTCCAACATAAAGGAGACTGAATGTCCAACAAAAAATAAATGCAATGGATACTACCAGCGAATCAGCCAAAGAAAATGTCCATCAAGAGGTAAACAATTTACAATGTCATAATTCACAAAATGCTATTGACCATGACATTTCAGGAAGTTCATTGTTGAAACTCAAACTCCGGTTCTTCCCCCAAGAAAAAATAGAGGGGTTCCTCCTGACCGGTATTCACCGGAATACATTCCTCGTGCTTCTACATATCCGGTAAAAACGGACAGGAAAGGAATGACGAAGATTGCAAAGGCGTTTTCAGCTACTATTCTTTCTGAACAAATCCCTAAAACAGCTCAAGAAGCTAAGAAGAAAACTGAATGGAATGAGGCAATGAATACCGAAATGGAAGCTCTAAAAAGGAATGGTACATGGGAGAATTATGTGTTTCCACAAGGGAAGAAAGCAGTCGGGTGTAGATGGGTGTTTAATATAAAATATAAATCTGATGGCACCATTGAGCGACACAAGGCAAGATTGGTTGACAAAGAATATACACAAACATATGGTATAGACTACTCTGAAACGTTCTCTCCGGTTGTAAAGATTGACTCTATTAGAGTTTTACTTTCAATAGCCGCGAATAAAGATTGACCTCTTCATCAATTTGATGTAAAGAATACTTTCTTACATGGAGACTTGGAAGAAGATGTATATATGGAACCCCCACCAGGGTTCTCTGATGTTTTTCAAGAAAATGAGATATGTAAACTGAAAAATATATTATATGGGCTCAAACAGTCTCCTCGTGCTTGGTTTGGGAGATTTACAATGGCAATGAAGCAGTATAGCTACAAACAGAGTAATGGGGATCATACCTTGTTTTACAAAAAGAGAGGAGAATTAGTCACTTGTCTTATAATATATGTCAACGATATGATTATAACGGGAAATGACGAAGAAGAAATTAGCTCTCTTAGGAAAAACCTCTTCAAGGAGTTCAAAATGAAAAACCTTGGGGGATTGAAGTATTTCCTAGGAATCGAGGTTCTTAGGTCAATAGAAGGGATTTATATCTCCCAACGGAAATATATATTGGATTTATTAGCTGAAGTTGGCATGGTGGATTGCAAACCAAATGACACTCATATGATTGTGAATCACAAACTAAAGATAATTGAAGGGTCCAGACCAGCGAGTAAAGAAAGGTACCAAAGGTTGGTGGGAAAATTGATTTACCTGGCTCACACTCGACCCGACATTGCATACACAGTGGGAGTAGTTAGCCAGTTCATGCATCATCCTCAGGAACACCATATGGAGGTAGTAATGAGGATTATTCGATATCTCAAAGGCACACCAAGAATAGGCATAATTTTTAAGAAAAATGGACACCTTGATGTTGAAGTATTCACAGATGCTGATTCGGGAGGGAATCCTAACGACAAGCGATCAACTGCTGGCTACTTTACTCTTCTTGGAGGTAACTTGGTGACTTGGAGGAGTAAGAAACAAAAAGTAGTATCACTGTCAAGTGCTGAATCAGAATTTAGAGGAATCGTTAAGGGGATTACCAAGATACTTTGGTTAAAGAAGATAATGAAAGAAATCGGACCCCCTCTGAAGTGTCCAACTCAGTTAATGTGTGATAATAAAGCTGCGATTAAGATTTCAGAGAACCCGGTACAATACGATAGAACAAAGCACGTTGAAATAGATAGACACTTCATAAAAGAAAAGATTGAAGATGGGACAGTCGAACTTCCGTTTGTTAGATCTGAAGACCAACTGGCAGACATCCTGACAAAACCGGTTGCTGTAAGAAAATTCGAATTAGTTTTATCCAAGTTGGGTATTGGTGATCCCACTACACAACTTGAGGGGGAGTGTTAGAATATATAGTTAATGGAGCAACTATGAGACACACTTTTGCAAGGAGAAAAAACACTTAGTGTTAGAATATTCAGTATATTAAGTTTCCTTGTATAGGCCTTTAAGTTCTCTATATATTGAGAGCATTACTTGGGTTTGCATTATAATAAAAAAAAAGATTCTCTAATAAACACAAAACCCTAGCCGCTTCTTGGCGGCTACTTCTCTCTTTGTTTTTAACAAAGACAACAACTCAGATGCTACGTAGAACATGTGCATGTTAACACCAATCTTCACTATCTGCTCAACTTCTATTGTTTATTCAATAGTTTCATCTAATGGATATTTGCATTGAATATATTCCTTAGGGTAATCAACAACTTTTTTAATTTCATTGTTCCCTTCTATCTGGAAACCCTTCTTCGCATTATTTAAATATTGTGTTAATTACTAAGGATCTAAAGGTATTGTGTAACACCTCCTCGTTCTCCTTTTGCTTCCTTTTAATATTCTAACTAGATTTCCTGTAAGGTATTTGAGATATTACCCAAATGTACATTATGTTGCCTCTATCTTATGTAATATGGCCTTTGCATAATCACATTATCCAAACTAGGCACATCAAAAATCATGAAGGGAGTCCTCATAATTTTTTCGATACTACCATAACCTATGAGAACTAAAAGCTCAATCTCACTGACACATCTTGAAACCATTTTTTCGTAACTAACTAGTTGTCTATCGTTTGGTTTATATGGAGGTACCCCAATCATCTAATTGTAACAACTTTTAGTGATAAAAATAGTTAAGCTCCGATTGTCTATCAAAACCTGGGAAATTATCACTCTTCAAATGTCTAAACCAATTATCTATGCATCATCATGTGTCTAATCATCATACTTAAATGTCAAATCTGCAACTAGTTTTCAACAATGATCATATTATGATTCCTCGTTTAGATGTACCTTTAAATATCTTTTGTGCTTTTTCCTTGAAGCTAGGTTGGTTCCTGACATAATCAAAGAGAGTGAACAAATTTTGATGATTTCATTTATCCTCTCTTATTTTCTCAATCTCTTCATCTTTTGGTTCTTCTTTGTTTATATCTTTATTTATTTCTCCTTATTTACTATTAACAAATTAAACTAGATCACCACTTTCAATTAGTCTTTGATTTCAATCTCGTAACTACCAACAATCAATGGTTGCGTGGCCATGATCATTATGATGAGCGCATAAGTATCTACGAGACCTATATCCTCCAAGCTTAATCAACTTATCTGATCTTGCTAAAATATCTACCAAACCATCCGCAGTAGGGATGGCTACGAGATGGATCGGGGGTGGGTACATATATATCCACAACCCGCCCCGCACTAAATAACTGATACCCGAACCCGCCCCGAAATCCGATGGATATTTTTTTTTCATACCAAAACCGAATCTGTGGGTTCGGGTTACCCACACGGGTACCCGCGAACTACCTGCGGAAGAAAAACCCGAACTCAACATAAACCAAATCTATAAAAAAAGTAAAAATCTAACAATAAATTTAACAAAATAATACCATAAGTTATAAACTGCATCGACTTGATGATCATCCATTGCAAAAGCTTCAATTATTCTTATTCAAAAATAAATTTTAAAATCTATATAGAATATGTAGATATAATTAAAAAAAGAATATAAAATTGAATATGGAATAAATATATATATATATATATATATATATATAAAATCTTTATATATATTCAGAATTAAATATTTTATATGATAAAAAAATTGAATTTTAGTATTCAGTATAAATCTATGCATATACAATTTTAGGATTTTTATTATTTTTTAGGAAAACAGAATGATTTATATATTAATATATAATTTATATAATATATAGCATATATAATCCAAACAAATAGAAAAAATGTTGGAATACATAATGATTTTTATTAGTTATTTCGAAAAACATATACAGTTCAGACAAAGAGAAATAATTATTGTAGAACCATTTTTAGAAAACATGAACGATTTTTAGAGAAAAAATAAAAAACCGAACTAAAAAACGTAGAAAACAAAAAGAAAAAGTAAATAAACGAAATAGAGAAAGAAACCTAAATATTAGGAAGGAAGCGAGTGACAACTTAGAACCAAAGAACGGAGCAACAAATCGTGGCGGTCGGTACTGGTGTGGATAATTATCACCTAAGGGTAGGCTTGTAATTTGTTTGGTATTTTATAGTAGTATGAGGGTATTTAATATTTAGAGTAGAGAGTAGAGAGATAATTAAGCTGGATGGTTGCAGTTAATTCTCATTACCCATACTTAATGCAGGTGGTTGGGTATTTATACCCTAATGTGTGGGCCCTTATGGGCTTTCGGGTCATGTTTAATGGACCCGGGTCATGTTCAAAGACCCATGAGCTCTAAGTAGGAGAGCAAGTAGCTTAGTCAAGAAGTGTTTAGGTTTTTTAGTACTTTTGTCATAGTTTGAACAGTCCTATGGGCTAAGTGTTCGAAGTGATCTGTCCGGTCCGGAGGCCTTGGACCGATCTGTCCCTGTCCGGGGAGCAGGCAGAATTCAGACTCATCAGGAGCCCCTTTTTTAGGTGTTTGTTCAAATACTTTTGTCAAAAACCTGAAAAACAGTCCGACATCAGGTGTAGTTTTAATCCGGACAGGTCTGTTTGCCTTATGGTTTCATCCGGACCGATAAAGCTTCATGAATCCAAACGGTTTTTTGCCAGAGTTCGTGGGACACGTGTCGCTCTCTGATTGATTGCTTCAGCCATTTTTTCACCTTGAATTTTGAACCCACCTTCTTCGAAAAGCAAACTCTTAATTAAAGGTGGTGACATCAGCGCCGTCTTTAATCATTACCAATCTTTTCAAATTCTCCTATGAATCAACTTCCTTTTTCAAATTTACTATAAATTCAAACAAACTTTCTACTGTTTTACCATCTCTTTCACATTTACTCTGCATAATTTCTCAAAGCTTTCTCTCTCTAAAGCAAAAACTTTCTCAATAGTTTATGTTTATAGCGAGCAACACTCTGATCAAAGGCGGGTGGCTCAACCTTTCTAAATTAGAGAATGCACAAAAGGTTGAAAGGGAAAGACGAATAGCGGCAGGGTTACCCACTTCGCATGTTGATAGACCAATTACTTCTGCCACAGAGTCAGATCAAGGCTCTTCTTCTTCTAAAGGCATGAAGCCGAGAAAGTTATTCCATACTAATCTCTCCCCCATTGTCTCTGGTTCTTCGGTTCAAGAATCAGAACCCACTATCGAGCCAGGGGTAATTGTCACCAGTTTTAAAAAACCCTCACCTTTTATAGCAATGGGGTCAGATACGGAGCATTCCCCTCAAAATCTAGTTGACCGGAGAAAGAGCCGGTTGGTCAAGGGGTAAGCCTCTAAGAACACTCCCTCAAAGTCGGGGGCAAAAGACAACAGCACTGGGTCAGAGGTGCCTATTAGAGCTCCCAGGGACAGACTGGCTGGTCCAGAGGGTAGCAGCCCGGTTCTTCGAAGAGAGACCTCTGCCTCAGAGCCCCATTCGGAGGCTAAAAGCCAAGGGAACACTGAAGCTCAGCAGTCCGAAGACCAAGCTGAGCCAGACCTGAATCCTCCCCGTGCCACTGCTACCGAAAACCCTTCAACAATTATGGAGGAAATAATGGAGGACTCTGTCGAAGAGGCTCCATTCGAGTCTGAGCCCTCCGGTCAGACCAGCAGTGCTGCTATTTCCAAAAAAAGACAAAGGCAAAAAGAAGCTGTGTTTGAAGCATCCGGATCTGCCGGAGAGCTTAGAAGGAAAGGTAGGGCCTTGTTTTCACAAGGTCAATGTCAAGTATCTCTTTGCCCTGCAGAAAATTAACTATGCATTCATCCACACAACTGAGTTGGGCCAGATGCGTACAAAGTGGGGAATACCGGAGAATGTGAAGATTAGGATCCCCATTCACCCAGAGAATCCTATGGACTGCAAATTAAGTGAAGTTGTCATCTTCACGGAGCTGTTCAATTGGGGACTTAGACTCCCCCTGGACCCTGAAATTGTCAGATATTTTCATCTGATCAAGCTCTGCCCGAGCCAACTGAGCCCTAATTCCTGGTACACCCTCATGGCCAGCATCATGGCTTCGAGGCTGTCCGGGATCCCTCTGCCTATGGAGGAGTTTGCCGCTGTGGCCGGACTTTGTAGAAACCCCAACATCCCTTTTTACCACTTCAATATGGGGGACAATCTCAAAGCTGTGGATGACCTGCTAGAGGCGGAGAGGAACTGGAGGACTCAATTTCTATTTGTAAGTGGGGCTTGGGAAAATGGAAGGAAAATCAAGTCCGGAGTGAATCCAAGTCTTCTCAGAAGCAGGTGGAGGAGTGATCGTAAGTTTCCCGCTTTATAGTTTTGTCTTTTTTAAAAGTTAGTTTAAACTAATTGGTCTTATTTTTGCCTTAGCAGAACTGCCCAAGGAATTCAGTGATTATCTGAAAGCCGGGCAGGCTACTTGCACCAAGATCAATGCTTGGGCTGCTGAGAGGTGGGGGAACCGGTTCCATGCTGCTTTTACCGGAGGCAACTTGGCAAGGTCTCACTTGTGGAACACCACAGGTCGGAGAGACTTAACTTGGGAGGAGCTCACCACTCAGCCTCCTCCGGATGTTGTGCTTAAAAGAACCCATGAACCAGATGGGACACTCTACTTGCCAAGCCGGGCTAAAGCCCCGAGCAAGATGAAAGGCAAGAAGAAGGGCAAGAAAGTGGCCAACCCTGGAGAAGTGGAGGAGGGTGCTCTCATACAACCGGAGGGGCCAGTCTCCAATCAAATTGATGTTGCACTACTGGAAGCAGTGGAGCAGGAGGCTGAAAAGCAAGAAGTGCACTCCCCAGTCCCTCAAAGGGCTCCCAAAAGAGATCGTAAACGGGGAGGTGAAAGCAAAGATAGGGAGGCCAAGAAGAAAAAGACCTCTAAGGGTGACGAGCTCTCTCTCCGGGCCCCGGAGCCTCCTTCCCAAGCTGATCCTACTGACCCAACACTAGCGGAGGAGATACCGGGCGACTTCCATAGCGATGAGGTCGAAGGGGGAGGTATCAATATTGACGGAGTCGACATCACTGGTCTGGGTGGGCTTGGTGAGTACTTCATCAATCTTCCCAGAGATGATTTTGCCGGACCTTACCTCCCTCCAAGTACCTCAAACACGGTCACTTTCAATGGTAAGACCTTTATCGTTTATAGTGAAAGGGACGCTATAGCCCACTCTTTGTTAAGCAATGTCCAGCCTGTACTTGCGTTGGAGAAACAAGTTCGGAGTCAGACAGACATTATCAAGGATCTTAAGTCTAACAAAGAGAGGCTGTCCGACAACCTTCGTACTGCTACTTCAAATGATGCCATTTTAAAGGAAGAAAACGGGGAGTTGAAGAGAAACCAAGAGGCCAGTACCACAAAAGTCACCACATTAGAGAACACCATCGCAGAGCTCTGGGGGAAGCTGTCCGAACTGGAGAAAGATCTTGTCACCTCAAAGGGGGAATCCAAGGCCAAAGATCAAATCATCACCAACTTGACCAATGACAAAATTGCTCTTGAAAATACGGTGTCCAAGGCTGCCGAGGAAAAAGCTACTTTGCTAAGAAAGCTTGAGGCCAAGATCCAAGCCAAGATCGACGCTTATGCCAACAATGTGATCGACACTCAGGAGGAAATATATGCCAAGGTGAAGTCTGACATGGTTCTCTTCCATGAGAAGTTTCCGAAAAGGAACCTAGGGGATTTATGGCTTTATGTTGAGTCTGACGACCTCCCGTATCATACAATGGCTGAAGGCGACAGGTATGGTTACTCTAGTGCTTCCTCAGATGACGAAGAACACATCGGGGAGAAACCTGGTGAAGAGAAAAGTGATCTCAGAGGGAAGGAAAAGACAGATGAAGGTGAGCCATCTTCAAAGGCTCAACCTTAACTCATGATTCAGTTTTTACTTGTTTACCTACACTAAAGTCCTTGGATGGCCAAGGCACTCTTTTCTGTAATTGTGTCCGGTATCAGACCGGATAGGTTTTTTGTTCTTTTTTGATAATTCAAAAGTCCTTGGAGGGCCAAGGCATTTTAAGTTATTTTAATGAATACTTTCGTTTTGTGCAATCCTCATCCTCTTACATAGTCTGTTTTAATTTTGATGGCTAGAGTTTAAATAGCCCTTAGTTATTTCATAGTGAGAGTGTTTAAATTCTCTGATGACGAATATTTAAGTGGTCATCACTCTTTTATTTCAGTCCGAATAGTGTGACAAAGGACAAAACTTAAAATACTTTAGAAAATTTTTAAGAAGGCATCAAGTTTCATTAAAAGCCCGGACACCTCGTTAAAACCTCCTCGTGCCACCAGGGAGGAAAGAGTATGCCCCCAAATATTTACATGGATGTTTAAACAAGTAAATATTTACACAAATGTTATTCCAAGTACATCCGGAGATGCTCGATATTCCAAAGATGAGTCAAAACCCTTCCATCCTTGTCTTCTAGCCAATATGTTCCAAGTTTAAGCATTTCAACAACCATATAAGGTCCTTCCCAAGTCGGAGCCAATTTGCCGAACAGATTTTCTTTAGTGTGTAAGAAGACTTTCCTTAATACCTTGTCCCCCGGTTGGAAATCTCTTCTTTTAACTTTGGAAGCAAACCTGCTTCTCATCAAACCCTGATAGTGTGCAACTCTAAGGTGAGCTTTAACTCATCTTTTTTCTACCAAATCAAGTTGACCTCTGATTGCTACCTCGTTAGCGTGTTCGGAGAAGTTGTGAACACGAAATGATGGGAGAGTTGCTTCTATGGGAGCTACTGCATCCATCCCATAGACCAAAGCAAAGGGTGACTCTTGTGTTGCAGCCCTAGGTGTTGTCCGGTAGGCCCACAAGACCTCTTGTAAATAACTAGGCCACTTCCCAGCAGCCCCTTCCAAATTCTTCTTTAAACCGGACAGTATAGTTCTATTAGCCACTTCAACTTGCCCATTTGCTTGTGGGTGGAAAGGTGAAGAGAAACAATGTTGTATACCCCTTGAGGCACAAAATCTCTCCATTTCCCTATTGTCGAACTGTGGCCCATTGTCTGTTGTTATCTTTTGTGGGACACCAAATCTGCAACAGATGTTGGATAAAATGAATTTTATAACAGCTTTTGATGTTGTTCCTGCTATAGGGGATGCTTCAATCCACTTCAAAAAGTAAACTATAGCAACGATTATTGTTTTGCGTCCTCCGGAGGCCATAGGGAGAGGCCCTACTAAATCCAAACCCCATCGAGCAAAAGGAATAGGCTCAGAAATTGACTCTAAAGGAATGGCTGGGACATGAATTTCATTGATGTACCTTTGGCATGGGTCACACCTTCTTACCAATTCCTTAGCATCTTTCATGATAGATGGCCAATAGTAACCGGCCAGTAAAACTCTTCTTGTTAAATCCCCAAATCCACAATGGGCTGATCCTTCACCATCATGCAATTCGGAGAGGACTACTTGAGACTCTTCATCTCCCAAACAGCGCAGGAGAGGTTTACTGTAAGATTTTTTATACAACACTTCTCTCAATATGATGAAACCACGAGCCTTGTGTTTTAATGTTCTGGCTAGTGATTTATCCGGAGGCACGATACCATCGGAGAGATATTGCAGGAGAGGAAACCTCCAGTCTTGAGGTTGTTTCACTTGTACTTCAAAAATTTCCTCTTCTTTACCCTACTAAGTTGAATGGAGGGGCTTTCCAGCACATGGATCCATGGATATGACTCCGTGTATGCTATTGTTGCTAATGAGTCTGCTAGCTCATTTTCTGTCCGGGGTATGTGCTCATAAACAACACTTTTAAACTTGAGTGCTTCATTTTTGAGGAGGAGTAAATATTTCACAAGCTGCTCCTTTTTAGCCTCAGATTGCCCTTGAGCATGGTGGATAAGAAGCTGGGAGTCACTTAGTAGCCTGACCCTCTTAGCCCCACAAATGTAGGCCAATTTTAATCCAGCTATAGCTGCTTCGTATTCGGACTCATTATTGGAAGCCCTGAAAGCAAAACAAATAGCTTGGTACATTTTGTCACCATAAGGAGAAGTCAAACACACCCCTGCACCACATCCCATAGTGCTTGATCCACCATCTGTTCGGACGACCCATACATTTTTATCTTTCATGTCAGTAGTCTGCTCTGAATCCTTGTCGGAGTGAAATTCAACCAAAAAGTCAGCCACAGCTTGGGCCTTGACTGCTGTTCGAGGAGCAAAGTCTATGTCGAAGTCTCCCAACTCTACTGACCACTTAGTCATCCTACTTGAAATGTCTTCCTTTTGGAGGACATTCTTTAGGGGAAAAGAAGTCCGAACGATGATGTGATGAGCCTGGAAATAAGGCCTCATCTTCCTGACAGCTATCACCAGGGCTAATGCTAATTTTTCGAGTTTCAAGTAACGTCTTTCTGCATCTATCAAACTTTTGCTGATGTAGTACACTGGATGGGGATGACCATCGACCTCCCTTACCAATACAGCACTGATGGCACAACTTGAAACTGCCAAATATACGAAGAGTGTCTCCCCATCAACTGATTTAAACAAATTTTTGGGGGAGGACATGTGCTTCTTGATCTCATTGAAAGCCTCATCACAGTGTGGGGTCCAATCGAATCCCTTTGAACCCTTCAAGGTTTGAAAGAACGGGGCGCACCTGTCTGAAGATCTTGAGATAAATCTGTTTAAGGCAGCTAATCTGCTCGTCACTCGCTGTACTTCTTTAGTATTTCGAGGAGGCTTCATTTGAAATAGAGCATTAAGCTGGTCCGGATCGGGTTGTATTCCATGCTCACTTATAATATAGCCCGGAAACTTCCCGGATTGCACTCCGAACACACACTTTTCTGGGTTTAATTTCAAATTTACTTTTACCAAGTTGGCAAAAGTTTCTTGGAGATCAGACAAATGCAATTGCTCATCCACACTCTTCACCATCATATCATCAATGTATATTTCCATATTTCTTCCAATCTGATCAGCAAAAGCTTTGTTTACTAACCTCTGATAAGTAGCCCCAACATTTTTCAACCCAAACGGCATTACCTTATAGCAATGGAGACCTCTGTCAGTGACAAATGTGGTATGCTCTTGATCCTTCGGATCTACTTGAATCTGGTTGTATCCGGAGAAGGCATCCATAAAGGAAAGCAGCTTGTTCCCAGAGGTGGAGTCTACTAACTGATCAATCCGGGGGACCGGATATAAATCTTTTGGGCAAGCTCTATTGAGATCTGTGAAGTCAATGCACATGCGCCACTTGCCATTTTTCTTCTTTACCAGAACCGGATTGGCAGTCCACAAATGATACTGAGACTCCTTGATATGCCCCATCTTTGTGAGCCTGTCAACCTCTTGCACAATGACATCAACCTTCTCCTTAGAAAAAGCTCTTCTCTTTTGAACCACTGGTGCTATGTCTCTCCGGACAGATAGGTGATGTGATATCACTTCTGCTGGAACCCTAGTAACATCAGCATTGCACCAAGCAAAAACGTGCTGATGATTCTTCAAAAACTTTAACATTTCATTTTTCAAAACGGGTGGCATCTTAGACCATATCTTGACACTTTTTCCTTCTTCTAAACAATGCGTCTCTACCTCCTCGACCGGTATCAACACTCCAGGGGTCTTTCTAGGGTCATCAATTTCACCCTCACCTCTAGAAATCCCCTCAAACTGCTATTGTTTATTGACACGAACTTCCCCCAGTGTTCGGGGAGCCAGAGCTGTAGCATAACATTCTCTAGCAACCTTTTGACTGCTCCGGACGACTCCCACCTGTCCTTGAACAGCATATTTCAAGCACTGGTGGACTGTTGAAGCCACTGCATGCATCCTCGAGAGCCAAGACCTCCCTATAATAACATTATAGCAAGTGGGACAATCCACCACGATAAAAAGTATCCTGACCAATTTCTTAAAAGGGTCCTTTCCCAATAGCACTTCTTCTTCGAACTCTCCGATCACATCTGCTGAGCTGCCAGTAAAGCCCACAATTGATCTGTCCGAACTCTGAATTACAACTGGATTTTTCATTCTCTTGTACGTAGTTAAGAAAAGGATATTGGCTGAGCTTCCAGTATCCACCAGAATTTGTCTTATATCGTTGCCCCCAATAGATGCTCCTATGACAACATCATCCTCGTGAGGGCCGGCTATATCTCTTAAATCATCTTCATAAAAAACAATGAAGGGGAACGGATTTGGTGACTGATAGGAAGTCATGCCTTCTTCTAGCTGGGTGGCTAAAGTATGAACGTGCCTCTTCCTTAAAGAAGCAGTAGGAGCTGTCATAATATCCCCTCTAAAAATTGTAAGTGACTCAAAAAATTTAATGAGTGCGGAGACCGTCCTAGAACATTCCTCAATTGCACCCACTCTGTTTCGAGTTGGATCAGGATCCAAGTACTCAGATTCCACATCAAACCTTTCAATTATAACCATGGCTCCCTCCGGAGCAGCATTACTTGGACCAACCCGGTGAGTATTGTCAGGCCTGTTACCTCCTCTTCTTTTGACATAATCCCCCAGTTTTCCCCTTTCGATCAAGTTCTGAACCTCTTGCATCAAAGCTATACAGTCATCAGTGGTATGGCCAGTGTCATTGTGATACTGGCAGAAAGAGTTATTGTGATGCTCCCTAGGAGATTGCAGTGTGGTTGGTCTCCTAAAGTGCACCTCCTCCTTTGTTTTATCATAAATGGTGGCCACACTTTCTTTTAATTCTGCGAACCACTCCGGTTGGACCCATGGTCCTCTCTTGTTTCTGGATTGCTGACTCTGAGCAGGAGCAGCTGGCTGAGACTGAGCTTTGGCCCTACCATGCCCCTGTCTGGTTTCCCTTGCCTACTTCCCGGACTGATTCTGATTGGGATTTGGTGCCACCGGGGCAGAATTCACTTGCCTGTGCACCCTTGTTTTCTTTGTTTCGTCTATGTTAATCTGTTTTCCAACTTGATTCAGCAACCCTCCCCAAGTCATGGCCTTCTTTCTGGTCACTGAATCAGCCAAATTGCCGGATTCAAGCCATGTCTTAAGGATGCTATTGCCACTTGCTCGAAGCAATCAGCCAACCCATTCTTGGTGTTCACAAAACGACTTATATATTCTTTTAAGGACTCGTTTGGTTCCTGAGCACAATGGATTATTGTGTCTTCATTGCTCTTTAGCTCTTTACTTCCAACGAACTGCCTTCGAAAGGCCATCCAAAAAGTATCGAAATTCTTGATACAGCCTTGTGGTAGACTGTTATATCATTTCAGAGCACTTCCCGTAAAATACTGGGAGAATTCTCTACAAAGTAGCTTATCATCGTCATCAAAGTTCATCATAAAGTTCTTGAATTTCTCTAAGTGGTTATCCGGATCAGTACTGCCATCGTACTTTTCCATTTTAGTGTTGTCAAACCTCTTAGGGAGGTTTCCGGACAGAATTTTGGAAGACAATAGAGATTTGGTTCCAATTTCTACCACGGCTGAACATAGTATTCTCATTGGGATTTGCAAATATACCTGGTTCATCGTGAAAAGCGAAAGGATCCATCAGCATCCGGTCCACATGCCTCCGGCTATGAGATGATCCTTTACCAATATTCCTCTTCATCTTTCCATGTCTATCCTTTTTTCTTGAATATTTCTTGGTCTGTTTTTGCTTTTTTTAGTTCGACCCTCATCGCTGCTAGAGGATAAGGATTCTTCAACTCCCTCATCATCTGAAGAGCTGTCGGAAGATTCTGAGCTTGAGTCAGAACTCTCCACTGGCTTAGACCGATGAGACTTCTTGGAGCTGGCATGAGTCTTTTTTGTACTCACATGAGTCTTTGAAGGCTCATGCTCCCTGGGATTATCGGTGTGATGAGCAACTGATGCTTTGGACTTTTCTTTCATGCCCATCTTAGCCTTTTCTGCCCTTAGAGCTTCTATTTCACCCTTTAGCCTATCACGCTCTTCGATAGTGTACTCATCGTTCTCACCCACCACTTCGAGCAGAGCTGGTGGTACTTCTGGATCGTCCGGATTCATTCGGACAGACTTTCTTTGCTGGTTTTGAATGCTTGATTCAGGCACCCTCTTCTCCCACTGTGGTCGCCAATTTGGTGTGGATAATTATCACCTAAGGGTAGGCTTGTAATTTGTTTGGTATTTTATAATAGTATGGGGGTATTTAATATTTAGAGTAGAGAGTAGAGAGATAATTAAGCTGGCTGGTTGGAGTTAATTCTCATTACCCACACTTAATGCAGGTGGTTGGGTATTTATACCCTAATGTGTGGGCCCTTATGGGCTTTCAGGTCATGTTTAATGGACACGGGTCATGTTCAAAGACCCATGAGCTCTAAGTAGGAGAGCAAGTAGCTTAGTCAAGAAGCATTTAGGTTTTTTAGTACTTTTGTCATAGTTCGAACAGTCGTATTGGGTAAGTGTTCGAAGTGATCTGTCCGGTCCGGAGGCCTTGGACCGATCTGTCCCTGTCCGGGGAGCAGGCAGAATTCGGACTCATCAGGTACAGTAGTGATGGTGATGGTTCTATCTCAGAAAATCAAAACGAGAGAAGTGGTAAAAATGAGACAAATTAGATATTGATAGGTTTTTTTTCTTTTAAGGTTAGAAATATTATTGGGTTAGAATACATACAGACCGTAATAAATAACATTTATAACGGGCTACAATAAATAATAATATTATTAAGGTTGAATATTTAGTCTTTATAACGGGCTAAAAATAAAATCAATAAATAATATTTATATTTATATAAATGAAGGCTACTACAACGCCATATTCCTTAAATCATAAGACTATTCATTTTAGGAAAAGTTTTTGGGACATATCTCTTTAAAGCTTCCCATTTTTTCGATACATGTTTATAATAGAGTAATATTTTTGGGCAACGCTAAACCGAGACCCGTTTTGGTTATAATGAGACCCCGTTATAGATTTTTTCAGCCGACTATCTATCTTCTCTTATCTCTTCTCTCTTTTCTCTTTTCTCTTTTCTTTTTTTATCAAATTCAAGTTGCAGCTCGCATCTCACCAATCAAAATGAGAAAATTATTTCTCTTCTCTAATTAATCTCTCTCTCTCTAGAGAAGTCATTTTCTAATCAAAATCAACAATAGCACCCCAAACAGAAAAGAAGCCAACTGAGAAGAAGGTCGCCGAGAAATATTCATTGGCCGTCGTAGCAGCTGAGAAGAAACCAAAGGTCAGAAAGAAGTTACCAAAAGAAGGTGGCGCTGGAGCTGATAAAAAGAAGAAACGATCCAAGAAAAGCGTCGAGACCTACTAGATCTACATCTTTAAGATCTTGAAGCAGGTTCATCCCGATATCGGTATTTCCAGCAAAGCTATGAGAATCATGAACAGTTTCCTCAACATATCTTCGAGAAATTGGCTGGTGAGTCTGCGAAGCTTGCGAGGTACAACAAGAAACCGACTATCACTTCAAGGGAAATCTAGACTGCGGTGAGGTTGGTGTTGTCTGGTGAATTGGCTAAACATGTTGTATCTGAAGGAACGAAGGCTGTTACAAATTTTACAAGTTCTTAGGTTATGGAATTTGAGGATTTAGGGTTTCTGGTTGTAAATTTAATTCAAACTTAGAAATCGATGTGTTCTTTTCTTTCTTGTTGTTTTATTATCTGATTGATGTTTCTGATTTCGCTATTAATCAAAGATCTTAATTTCAAATATTGATTTCTTTTATTTTTTTTATAAAAAAATTGCATCTTGCATCTTATCTTGCAATCAAGATGACCGGGTTTCGAACAAGATTGTCATTACCATCAGGCTAAGAAATATTTTCACAGTGACTAGTTTATTTCTTAATATAAAATTATACAAATTAGTGGGTCCACATATAACTTCATTGTAATATAATTCTGTAAAAAAGATTGGCTCTTCGACTAGTGTGATTCATTCTTTTTACGCTAATGAAAAGTCGGAAAGTTCCACAAGGCGATATTAAAATACAATTAAAAAGTAGAAAGAAGTTTGTTAAAGAAGAGGAAGAAAATAGTTAGATTTTAATGTAATTCATTCTTTGGGTATTAGATTAGTTTTAGAGAGAAGTTTGGTTGGAGAAGACGAAGAAAATTGTTTAGATTTTTGGTCCGGAACTTGGTTTTATATGATGGGTAAAATGGTCACTTTACATAAAGTAAAATAAAAAGTTTGATTTAAGGTCTCATTATAGCCAAATGGGGTCTAGATATAGCATTGCCCAATATTTTTTTTCATGTGTTATGTTACCTATGAAATATTTTCTAAAGGTCCTCTGTAAACCATCAAAATCGTGAATTGATCCCTTAGGTTAACTATGTAAAATACTGCTTAGCATATATATATATATATAATAATTATAATGAATGGGTATAGTTATAAGAAGTAGTTAATTGGTAAAAAAACTTACTGTTCTATTAGAAAGAGAAAAGATTAGGAAAAAAAATTATAGATCCAGAAACTTTTTATATAAATGAGCAAAGATAATTAGGGAATAAGTGAGTCTTAAATGATAAATATTTAACTAAATCTTTTTTAGATAAACATGAGTATATGGATTTTAAATGGATAATAGTTAGGGGTTTGGATTTTAAATAGTACTTAACTCTTTAAAATTTTATATTTGGTATATTATTATTATTATTATTATTATTATTATTATTATTATTATAAACTATATTATTTTTAGTTGTAATTTTTAATTAAATAATTAATTATAGATTTTTTATTATTAATAAATAAATGATCAAATAAATATTCGCCCATGACAAACCTGACCGATATAAATATTTTATCAAAAATATCTTATCAAATGGGTATCCCGCTGATTTAAAAGAATAATAAAAACACGATACAATACCAGTTTAGATGTTTTTGCGGATCCATTGCCATTCCTTGGTATTGTATTGGTACTTCATTTTAATTTAAGAAAAGAGGAGAAGAGCATACTGGTTTAAAGTATTGTAAAAATGTGAACGGGCCTTAAAAGGCCGAAGAAGAAGCCCATTGAGAAATCTTATAAACCCACACTTTGTAGACTTTCCAGTTTTTATTGTAGCCTTTCGAGTTTTTATGGTTAGATTAATTTACATTTTGATTCGTGGAAAAAAAGTAATTAAATAAATTTAACAAAAATTAATAATTGAAAAAATACACAATTATTTACTTTTTTCTTTTTTTTTTTGCGAAACGGACTCATATATTATATATGATCAAAACAAAAGTCAAATACAATGGACCAGACCCATGAATAAGGCCCAGAACCAAACCAAAAGATAAGCCCACAATTAGACCAACTTTCTCCATACCCAAAACCCTAATTCACTCCCAAATCATTCTCTCAGACAAAATCGATCTCCCCCAAGTGAAACCCTAAAAACAGCCACCAAACAAATCGACTCCAACAATCAACAAAGCATTCGATCGATCCAACCAGCAGATCAACCAGGGTCGATGTAGCCGACATCAAGGCTCTCCAACGTTATAATTGCCAGAAGATCCGCCGGTGCATTAGCAATACTGAGAGATTTATCACCCTTCGCCGTCAAAGCCCACCGCGATATCCAATCGGCAGCCGAGTTTTGGATACGCGATACATGCCGGAGAACCATCGAGTGGTGAATCAGCCTTCTGCACCCTGACACCATCGAGAGGGAGGTCTCCACACCAAAGGCAAGAGTGTCGATAAGAATCTGACAATCAGATTCAACGTCGACATTCACCAAGCCATTTCGACGATAGTAAGAGATAGCCTCCACCATGGCCAGACATTCAGCCTCAAACGGTCCAACTTTGCCAAAACAGAAGCCCTGACCAAAAATCAGATTGCCAAAGCTGTCTCTGACCAAAAAGCCTCCACTGGCTTCACCGGAGTAGCTGCACGCTCCGTCCACGTTGATCTTGAGTCTACCAGAAGGAGGAGACTCCCACTTCAGGTACCGAATTCTCTGCTTTCTTTTATACATGGAACTGCATCCTAGAGCCAAGCCAGCCCTGTGACAACCAGACCAGTTAGTAGATTTTAAACCACCATTAGCATCAATGCCATTTATTATTCTGTTGATGCTTAAAATAGCACTATCAAACCCCTCATAGCAGCCAGAAAACTTAGAAGAGTTTCTATTACGCCAAATAGTCCAACAGATAATCTGTGGGACTAGTTGAGTAATATGAAACTTGCCGTTAGAAGCCCAAAACCAGGTATATAACATGTGACTGATGGTCATAAACCTACGAATAGGAACCCTGAAAAGAACGCCATAAAAGTTCCACAGAGACCAGGCAAAATCACAAGTGATGAAGAGATGATTCATCTCTTCACAATTGTGACAAAATTGACATTTAGAGACTAAAATAAAATGCCTTTTCAAAAGAATACTGTCAATTGGGATAAAACACTTTAACAATTTCCAACAAAGAAACGAAAACTTACTTGGGACCAAATGATTCCAAATTTTTTAAAAAATGTTTTGCTTAGTGTGCTTAACCCTAATAATGTCCCAAGTTAAGTTAGTTTTAAAAGTTTTATCTTTAGAAATAGTCCACTCAATCTTGTCTTCCCTTCCCAGATCAAGCTTCACACACTTAATGTGTGAAATACGATCGTGGGATAAGAAACTAAGAAGAGTGAAATCCCAATTAGTACTCTTCCAAAAGGTTTTTACTTTAGCTGGAAGCAACCAAGAACTGTGATCAAAATCAGAGGCAATAGGAGACATGCCATGCCAGGCATCTCTCCAAAAGTCTACAGCCCCATTGCCCACATTCCAATGAATATAACCCTCAGCCTGAGCCCTAATGGCAACTAAACGCTTCCAAATAATAGAATCAGAAAGGCTACAGTTAGCAATAGAAGGGTGACTGTTCATACAATAGGTCTGATACATTAAATCAGACCATAGAGAATGACCCTGCCTGAATAAAAACCACAATTTGAAAGAAAATGTGGTTTGAATCTCAACAAGAGACTTGATGTTCAAACCACCCTCATCATAGGGCTTGCATAAAGAGCCCCATGTAGCCCAATGAATAGCCTTGTCATTAAAATTAGAACGCCAAAGGAATTTATTGAAACACAATTCAATTTTATTCAGGACAGACTTAGGAAGCAAAGTGTTCTGCATCCAATAATATATAATTGGGTGAAGAACACTCTTAATGAGAGACAATCTCCCCCCAAAAGACAAAGCCTTAAGATCCCAAATTTGAATTTTACTGTAAATAGCAGAAATTAAATTGACAAAGTTTCTTCCCTTGTTGTTTGCAGATATATTGATGCCCAAATACTGAAAAGGAGCATGATCCAGCTTAAAGCCAGTAGCAGCTTTCAATCTTGAGTTAACAGCCAGAGTCATCTTTGAAGAGGTAATAATTCTCGTTTTGTCCTTATTGATCAACTCCCCAGATGCAGTCTGATAGTTCACAATTATTTACTTTAAAACCAAAATAAATGGTTTATTTTTTAATTTTAATGTTATAATTTTAAAAAGATATTTATTATAAAAAAAATCAACAAAAATCTGTTGGGAATATGGGGTCCGGTCCGCATATTCCTCCTCTGTATATAAGTAAGAACACAACCGATCTCAACACTAGTATGATATTGTCCGCTTTGGCACCCGAAGGGCCTCACGACTTTGCATTTGGTCCACTACCAAAAGGCCTCAAACTAGTTGAGATATGTTCTCACTTATATACCATTGATCATTCCCATGTTTTACCGATGTGGGATGTGGAACTTTGGTCGTTACCCTAACAAATCCTCCTCTCGAACAAAGTACCACTTTAGCCTCCTCTCAATTGACATCCATCCGCTCACTCTAATCAGGTTGGGGCTGCCTGATCTCTAGAGCCTTTACAGCGGATCTATCTGATCTCGACCATCTTGCCTTGTTCCTTAGCGCCACTCCAAACAAGTACCACCGTCTTGATACACTCCAATCAAGCCACACTGCTTGATGATCAACGAGCACTCCAAACGAGGATCTCTCCAATCAAGCCACAATGCTTGATGAGCCTCAAATCAAGCCACACTGCTTGATAAGCCACGGGCACTCCAAACAAGGATCTTGAGCATGGCTACTAATTCATCATGTTCGACTAATGAGAATTTCACCCACATCACCCACCACATCGCGTACTGTCTGGGCCTGGAGCTCTGATACCACGTGTTGGGAATATGGGGTCCGGTCCGCATATTCCTCCTCCGTATATAAGTAAGAACACAACCGATCTCAACACTAGTATGATATTGTCCGTTTTGACACCCGAAGGCCCTCACGGCTTTGCATTTGGTCCACTACCAAAAGGCCTCATACTAGTTGAGATATGTTCTCACTTATATACTATTGATCATTCCCATGTTTTACCGATGTGGGATGTGGAACTTTGGTCGTTACCCTAACAAAATCCACAAACACCTACTCTCAAAAATAAAAACAAACTTTAGAGTAGTCTTAAACTAACAATATGAATATGACGGTTCAGCTCGACATGCACGGTAATTATCCTTTTAAAAAAATAATACAAATAAAAAGATGTCTTTATACAAAAGAGTAATTTGACTCACTCCAATCGAGACATATGAAAATAAAGTTAGGTTGATATGTACGGCTGTTATCGGTCCGGTTCGGTTTAGATTTTGAAGGAACCGGACCGGACCGCTAAGCTTATCGGTTCGGACCGGACTAGACCGTTAAGCTTTCGGTTCTAATTTTTGGAACCGGACCGAACCGCTAAGTTTTCGGTTCGGTCCGAGTTCGGTTCGGTCCGAGTTCGGTCCGGTTCGGTCCACTTTAAAAAAATAAAATAAATTAAAAATTAGTTTTTTTTATTAAAATAAATGATATAAAAACTAAAGTTTATAAGTTGATCTTTCATTTTTCTTAAAAAATTGGTAATAAACTATTATTTTGATACTATAATTTATAAAAAAATATATAATAATAATAAATAATCGGTTTTAACGGTTTTATTGGTCCGATTTCTTATCGGTTCTACCGGTTTATCGGTTCATAACCAGTTTTTTGTTTGGATTGGTTTTCGGTTTTTAAAATGGAACCGCGAACCGGACCGTTAAGGTTCGGTCAGGTTATCGGTCTGGCAGCCCTATTGATATGTATGTTTCAAACCGTAATAGTAAGGGACCCGCTTTTTAATGAGTTTAGATTCCTTGTATGTGTTGTAATAAGTATATTGATATCAAACACAAAATTTTCAAGAGCATGAGCTTATATATTTATGCATACAACTCCAAGAAGAGGATCACGAAGTCTGTTAGCAAACACAGATTTATGAAAGCAAGTCAGGACATTGAATGGTATTAGTCGCCACAATTTCATCTTTATCAGGAGGGAGATGGTCGAATGTTTTTTTGGAAATGATGCAGCAATTATTTAAGGAATACCAGAAGCGGCTTAAAGGAGTTCCATAAAAGGTAAGAGAGTTTTACAAAGAATGAACATGTTATGATCATGTTCAGACTTCGTAATAGACTCTTATCCTCAAGGAAACAATATATGTTTCACTAATCTATACTTTAGTTTTGTTGTATGTTGGAATTTATTTTATACAAAAGGATATTTAGAAGTTTATTAACAGTGTCCGAGAAAGCACCACATCTCTGTGGCTAAGGCTATGTATTACTACGGTGGCATGTTAAAACCTGGTGTTTGTATTACGCGACACGTCTTTTTACACGTGTGCAATTCATGTAGCACCTGCACATGCACGATGACACGCGGGAGTTATTTATTTTTATAAATAACCTGTTTAGAAGTGTGATGAGTTTCATAATTTTTCTTGTATTTGAGTTTCATCCTTCGCTCTTCTAATACATATTTTTCTTTGAGGAGCGCTTACACCGGTGACGAAGTCTATGTATTAGAGTTCTTCCTCCTGTTGATCTAAAAGAGAATTTGGTATTGACAATATTCTGGTCCAAACTCTCTTTTAGATCAACTAGTAGAAAGAAATTATTACATATGTTATATATTATCCGAAATCGCATCAAATAATATATAACAAATCGCGGAAAAAATAATAAAACCCTTTGCTAGATTCATCTATAGAAGAAACAGAAAATCAAGAATACTTATGGGTTTGCCTGCTGCTATCCATCTAGTATTCTCTAGCGTTCTTTAGCGATTCCACGTTCTCCGGTGATTCCGTTTATGAAACTAAGAGACCTGCAGAATCAGATTAGATAAGAGGGAAAAGTTTCCAGACACTAAGGAAGCGGCCGTATTTCTGATTAGGGTTTAGAGTGATGAAATACCTAAACCTAGCCCCTTATTTATAGATTTTACAATGTGAAGCCCAACATTGTAAAGCCCATCCTTTGTTACTTCCTTGTGTCCGGGACCATAACCCAATAAATTGATAATTCAATTTATATCCATGATTTATTAATTCAGGCTTAAGTGTTGAGATTTGGGCCCTCTTCATCACAGTGCCCAAATTCAACCCGGTTACCACACTTGAGCCCATAACGCCTTTTTACCCATAGATCCAATTTAGTTAATTAAATAATTAACTCGACTACTTTTAATTTGGACTTCCTTAAGACAATAACCGAATATGTTTATTTAGCATATCGGTCCAAATTATTATTAGTCTATAAATATATTAAATAAATATATTCCAACAATCTCCCACTTGGACCGTCATATGCTACTCAAGAATACATATTCAACTTTAATGGGATCCCTATATTCATTGTCAATGGGCAAACGGTACAACCCCGTACATGATTGATAATAATAAAGGACTAAAGACCTCTTTCTCGTAATGTGAACAATAGGATGCAACAGTAATCACATTACCATAATCAATCAATTACTTGGGCCAATTATGGAGGGTGGTCTAAGAGTAATATGGTTTGTAATCGTACATATCTATTCTTAAATGGTTCCTACTTTTGGAGATCCAATACAGTACAAATATCAATAAATATTTCCAAGCATATATATATTGCAATAAACTTTAATGTGCACAATACTGCAAAATATAACATCAAATCCTATTACAAACTCTCCCACTGAAACTAACAATCCTCTAAATCAACTACACCCATACTGATGGTGTGTCCCTGGAAAACCTTAGGCAAAACCGCCTTTGTTAGGGGATCTGCTATCATGGAGTTTGTTCCAATGTGCTCTATACTTATCTGACCCATCTGTACTCTTTCTTTAACAGACAGAAACTTTATGTCTATGTGTTTGGATTTAGACGCGCTCCTGTTACTGTTAGAGTACTGCACTGCGGAATTGTTATCGCAATATAACCTCATAGGGCCTTCTATCCCTTGTACAATGCGTAATCCAGTAACAAAATTCCGCAGCCATAGTGCCTGGTTTGATGCCTCAAAGCATGCAACAAATTCTGCTGCCATGGTGGACGATGCAATAAGTGTTTGCTTTACACTTTTCCAGGATATTGCACCTCCAGCCAATAAGAATATGTTGCCTGACGTGCTTTTTAATGTGTCTGCGCATCCACCAAAATCCGAGTCGGAATACCCGATGATCTCCAGTTTATCCGACTTCCTATATGTCAACATGTGCCCCTTTGTTCCTTGCAGATATCGGAGTACTCTTTTAACTGCTTTCCAGTGATCCATTCCTGGGTTACTAACATATCTCCCCAACATGTTTACAGCAAAGGCAATGTCCGGCCTAGTACAAACTTGAGCATACATTAAACTCCCAACTGCAGAAGCATAAGGGATCGTTTTCATTTCCTCAATCTCAAGTTTTGTCTTAGGACATTGACTCAGACTAAGTCTGTCACCCTTTGCTATAGGGGTACTTAGGGGTTTGCAATCTGCCAATCCGTAACGTTGTAACACACTTTTAATGTATGATTTTTGTGATAATCCAAGAATACCACGAGAACGATCTCGATGTATCTGGATTCCTAACACAAAACTGGCATCACCAAGATCCTTCATATCAAACTTGTCTGATAGAAATCTTTTTGTAGTGTGTAACAATTCCTTATTGTTCGAGGCAAGCAATATGTCATCCACATATAATATAAGAAATATGAAATTACTCCCACTGAACTTGTGATAAACACAATCCTCAACCGAGTTGATCTCAAAGTCATAACCGACTATCACCTCAAGGAATTTGTGATACCATTGACGAGAAGCTTGTTTAAGCCCATAAATGGATTTCTTAAGTCTGCAAACCAGATCTTTTGAGTTACTTTCTACAAAGTGTTCTGGTTGCAGCATGTAGATCGTTTCCTCAATATTACCATTGAGAAAAGCGGTCTTAACATCCATCTGATGAAGCTCAAGGTCAAAATGTGCAACTAATGCCATGATTGTTCTAAAGGAATCCTTCGTCGATACTGGAGCGAAAGTTTCTTTAAAATCAATCCCTTCACGCTGAGTATAACCTTTCGCTACAAGACGTGCTTTATGTCTTTCCACATTACCCAGGGAATCGTGTTTGGTTTTGTAAACCCATTTACAACCAATTGCCTTTTTCCCTTCAGGTAATGGGACAAGATCCCATACCGCATTATCCTGCATTGATTTATACTCTTCTTTCATAGCGTCAATCCACTTTTGAGATTCAGAGCTTGCCATGGCCTGTTTGTAGGATGAGGGATCATCTACAGTTCCAGCACATAACTCATCATGCTCCTGAAGATATACTATAAATTCTGGACCTATAGTACTCTTCCTTTCTCTAGTGGACCTTCTTAATGGCACTATTTCCTCCTGTTGCACTTCTTGAGGAGGTAGAGTTTGATCATTATGAACGATGTCATTTTGATTCCCTTGTGGAAGATTATCTTGAGGTTCCTCTTGTTCTACCTGAATCTCTGTATCCTGGTTAGAACCCTCAAGTGGAGCATCAGTGTTAATCTGAGGATTACCTTGTTCTAATGGGATCGAAATGATTGGCATTACCGCCCAATCTTCAGATATCTCAGTATCCCTATTAAAACCTTCATGAATCTTTATGGATTCTTCCTCAAAATCAACATATGTTCCCTTATTCTTCCCCCCAAACTCAACATCCTCTAGAAACTTGGCCGTTCCTGTCTCAAATATTGTACCAGTGAGAGAATCATAAAACTTAAACCCTTTAGAATGTTCGGAATAACCTATGAAGAAACAACTAACTGTTTTTGGGTCCAGTTTCTTTTCTTGAGGTTTGTAAGGCCTCGCCTCAGCTGGACAACCCCACACATGCAGATGCTTTAAATTAGGTTTACGCCCATTCCAAAGCTCATATGGAGTCCTAACAGTAGCCTTTGTGGGTACTCGATTGAGTATATAAGCGGCACATTTGATGGCTTCCCCCCAGAGAGATAATGGTAGAGATGAGTGACTTATCATGCTTCTAACCATATCTTTTAGTGTTCGGTTCCGTCTCTCAGATACACCGTTCATGCGAGGTGAACCGGGCATAGTGTATTGAGGGACTATTCCATACTTCTCTAGGTACTGTGCAAAGGGTCCTGGACGTTGTTCACCCGATCCGTCATATCTACCATAGTATTCACCACCACGGTCAGATCTAACGGTCTTAATGCTTTTACCAAGTTGTTTCTCAACCTCGGTCTTAAAAGTTATGAACTTGTCCAAGGCCTCAGACTTTTCATGAAGAAGATACAGGTAACCAAAACGAGAGTAGTCGTCGATGAATGATATAAAGTACCGCTTCCCGTTCCACGATTCCTGTGGAAACGGTCCACAAATGTCGGTATGTATCAACTCTAAGACTTCTTTCGCTCTATATGCTCCTATCCTTTTATCTTTGGTTTGTTTCCCTTTGATACACTCGACGCATATACCGAAGTCAGAGTAATCAAGGGGTCCTAATAAACCTTCAGCAACAAGCTTGTCCATCCTAACTTTGGATATATGACCTAACCGCTTGTGCCACAGTTTAGAAGATCTTTCAGATTTAGTAATGTTGTTCGGTGTACGTTGTGTATTCATAGAAATATTGTGATTATTAATAGTATTCAACAAATACAAATTATCCTCTTTAATCAAATTTCCATTTCCAACAATCATATTATTTAGAGAGAGTGTAAAACAATTGTTTCCCATCAGACAAGAGTAACCTTGCAAGTCTAAAACTGGAAAAGAAAGTAAGTTCCTTCGAAAAGTGGGAACATACATTACATCCTCTAAAAATAATACATGTCCAGTGGAAAGTTTTAAAGAAAAATCACAAATAGCTAAAACATCACATGAGCTCCCGTTTGCTGTGAAAATGGATCTTTCATCATCACTTAGCATCCTGCTCTTTGACGTACCCTGCAAAGAAACACAAACATGAGTTGTTGCAGCCGAATCAACCCACCAAGTATTCCTTTTCACAGAAACTATATTACTTTCTGAAACAACCAAAGATGTGGGAGTACCTTTGCTTATCATGTAAGCCCAGCGTTTCTCACAATCCTTCTTCAGATGTCCTTTCTCTTTGCAGAAAAAGCATCGACCTACAGTCGATTCCTCAGGCTTTTTCTTCTTTACCGGACCTTGACCTGGTCCTTTGCCATCTGCTTTCCGCTTAGGTCCTGCCTTATTAGGTGATGTAATCACATTAGCCTCAGGCGCTGTGCCTTTAAGTCTTTCCTCCTCCTGTGCAGCGTGGGAAATCAACTCATTGATATTCCACTTTTCTCGCATGCAGTTATAGGTGGACTGGAAATACTTAAACCGGTCTGGCAGCGAATGAAATGTGAATCCCACTATGCATTCCTCAGGTAAGTCTAAACCGATTTCCTTTAACTTTTGGCCAATCATCGACATTCCCAGAATGTGCTCCCGGATTTTACCTTTGCCATTATACTTTTTGGTAGCTAGCTCGATGAGCAAACGCTGCATCTCTACCTTTTCATTTTTGGCAAAGGCTTTCTCAATCTCCGTGAGAAAGACCGAGGCAGTGGTAACACCTTTAGGGACAGCCCCACGCAATGCTACTGGTATACCCTGTAACATGAGCGCCATGCATAACTTATTTGACCTTTCCCACTTTTCATCAGCCTTAGTTTCATCCGGTGTACTTTCCGGACTAAGGGGAGATGGTTTGGGAGTTATCAGTGCATAGTCGTAATCATGTACAGATAAAAACAGCAACATTTCTTCCTTCCACAATTGGAAGTCCGAACAATCCAACGTCGGTGGACGATTCCCCAAAAAATTGTAACCCATGGATACTATAATAAGAACAATCAACACAAAACACATTTAGCATATTGACATATTTCTGAAAACATATGCATGAATATGACAAATACATGTAAAACATAAAATTCATTGATAATAGATACCGGAGGGCAAATCATACTAACATGCAATTTTATGAGTTTGAGAAAAAAAAAATAGCATGATTATTATTTTAATTTTCTAAGTACCAATGAGACCTTCCGGAGGGCCGATGTCATTTACTTTAAAATTAAAATCATCACAACAACTATTTTCTTTTATTTTCTCCCGTTCATGATTAATTTAAACCCAAACGTGAACCTTCCGGAGGGCCGATAATATTTGAATTTAAATTAATCCCCAAACATTTCGAAGCCTAGGATCCTTAAGAAAATTAATTTTAACCTTCCGGAGGGCCGATTAAATTAATTTCTTAATTTCACCTACCGGTTACGAAACTTTAGTCATGCATCGTCATTTAATCATTCACACACATACAATTTAATTCACAAATACACATACAAAAAATATCAAAGTATCATCAAAGTATCATTTTTGTGAAATATATTGTTCAAATATTTTCAAATTAATAACTTTTTTTTTTTTAAAAAAAAAAAAAAAAATTTATTATTTAACTTAATATTTGCAGCAGCCTGCACGTGACAGCCTTCGGTCAGCGTTAACATCAGGGGTTAAGCTGTCGATGAGCCACTGTCCCAATAATTTTGATTTTATTCGTTATTTAGGGTTGATTTGATGCTAATTTTGGGATAAAAATTCTAGACATCAATAAACCCTAATTTTACCCGAAATAAAAAAAAATCCCCAAACTATAAAAATTGCAGTTTCCTGATAATAAAACATGTGTTTCAATACAATAAATCACATAACATGCTTTTCATACAATCCCTAAATCCATGCCCTACCAATTCAATTAACACATAATCCCAATGACATGGATTCTTTACGATTAAGAAAAATATGCATCTTTGTCTATCAATACTCAATTTGATTATTCTACTGAATCCAAAAAGGGTTTATTTGGCTCTGATACCAATTGTTATATATTATCCGAAATCGCATCAAATAATATATAACAAATCGCGGAAAAAATAATAAAACCCTTTGCTAGATTCATCTATAGAAGAAACAGAAAATCAAGAATACTTACGGGTTTGCCTGCTGCTATCCATCTAGTATTCTCTAGCGTTCTTTAGCGATTCCACGTTCTCCGGTGATTCCGTTTATGAAACTAAGAGACCTGCAGAATCAGATTAGATAAGAGGGAAAAGTTTCCAGACACTAAGGAAGCGGCCGTATTTCTGATTAGGGTTTAGAGTGATGAAATACCTAAACCTAGCCCCTTATTTATAGATTTTACAATGTGAAGCCCAACATTGTAAAGCCCATCCTTTGTTACTTCCTTGTGTCCGGGACCATAACCCAATAAATTGATAATTCAATTTATATCCATGATTTATTAATTCAGGCTTAAGTGTTCAGATTTGGGCCCTCTTCATCACAGTGCCCAAATTCAACCCGGTTACCACACTTGAGCCCATAACGCCTTTTTACCCATAGATCCAATTTAGTTAATTAAATAATTAACTCGACTACTTTTAATTTGGACTTCCTTAAGACAATAACCGAATATGTTTATTTAGCATATCGGTCCAAATTATTATTAGTCTATAAATATATTAAATAAATATATTCCAACAACATACTCTTCGTCACCGGTATAACCGGTCCTCAGTCGGATCGCCGCAGCAGCGCATAAATTGCCTTGCCCTTCCTTGAGATAATTTTGAGAACAGGCTTGTACGAATCCATGAAACTCTTCATCATAAACATAACCAGATGTGTTTTCAAGACATAAAATGTCTTTCCTGGTGGATTTTTTAGAAGAACTGCAAGGAATCCATGTGAGGCTCATGGCAGTTTATGTGCAGTGCACGGCATGTACCCTGAAGAGTGCTTGTCCTGGTGCTGTAAAAATAAATATTAAAAGAATGAATTCTGAATCTTCTTCTGGCCCATTGTATTTAAAATTTTATATTCGGTGTATTATTAATTTTAATATATTAATTTTAATTTTATCTTTATTTAAATATTTAATTATAATTTTTTATTATTGATAAATAAATGATGGAGATGAATATAAATAATTTATAAAAAATATCTTATCAAATGGGTATCCAGCGGATTTACAAGTATAAATAAAAACACGATACAATACTGGTTTTGATGTTTGGGCCTCCATTGCGGATCCATAAGTATTGTTAATGTGAACGGGCCTTAAAAGAAGCCCATTTAAAACCGAATAGAGACGGCAACAATAAGGCATGATGACTTTTACTCTCTGCTGCAGTGACGACAGAAATCCACAACGAAAGACCGGATCTTGTAGTGAAATGGAGGATACAATCAACCGTGGTGCATTGCTATGGGGAATCGGAAGTGCTGCTCAATTTGGATGGGCGGTTAAGTCATTGAAAAAGGGCTTCGGCGGCGATTCTTGTTTTATGCCTTTTAGAGCCTTTTGTGTCGCATCTCTCTTCATCGGAGCCTCCGCCTCCGCTTCCTTCGCCCTCCTCCATGCCTCCGGCATCCACAAGGTCACTATTCCTCTCCTATTTAATTTCTATCTATCTCTACACATATCTGTTGAGTATTTTCTTTTTCGAAAACCAGTTGGATGATGCATTAGATGTGGGTGCTAAGATAAGGACTAGCCTCGGCATTAGGGCAAGAGACGAGTGAGTGTTCAATTATTCAAATTCAGTTTCAAATTCAGTTTCAAATTCAATTTCAGTACTAATTAGCTTTGTTTTGTATAATTTGATTCGATCATATTTTAATTTCGGGAATTTGTATATGCTTTGTTCAGAGACAAGACGCTAAAAGATTGAGTTGAAGATTTAGCGAAATCGGAAATAGAAATCAATGATTGTGTTAGAGAAATCAAGGAAATAATTAGCAGGCTTATTGTTATTTATGCTTATCAATTTAGTGTTTTTGTATTGAAGTCCTTCAATAGTGTTGTCACCGATCTTCTTCTGCTCGGCGACTTCCTTGGTGTTGTTCATGGATGATTTAGGATGGATGATTCGGGGGTGTTTTTTTTGTGGTGAAAATGTTTGGGGTGTTGTTTTTACTTTGTAAGAATACGTTTATTAGGCCAAATGTGTATCTTGTGAAAATAAAGATGTCTCTCCCAAAAACTCTGTTCAATTTTAACAACTTCGGTTCTATTTTAAAAACCGAGACGAATAATAATAGAACAGAATGGATACAACCAATAAATGGTAAAACGAATCAGGAAATGGAATAGATGGAGTCGGTAAATAGATACCCGATAAATAAGTGAAACTGGTACGGAATTGATGATAAAATTGTAAAGATTGTTTTTTCTTTTAAATTTGTGTTTTTATTTAAATTTATTGTTTATTCCTTGTCTTCTCAAAATTATTTGGTAAAAATCATCATATTGGATAAATTTTAAAAAATGGGACTGAAATGGAACCAATCCATACCTATTCCAAACCAAAAATTGAAAAGTTTGATCCGATTCAGAAAACTAAACCTAAAACTTTTAACTGTTTTTTGGTTTTGTTCGAATTCCAAAAATTAAAATACAAAAATTTAATAGTACGATATCATCGGAATCCATAAGTTTAGTGGTCCATCGGAATCCATAAGTTTAGTGGTCCAATTCTAATCGGTGATATGATTTGTAAATTGCAGCATAACAATAAATGAAATTTACCTATTCACAATATCAAAATTTGAGAAACTTAACACAAAATAAGATTTGACGAAATTTGAGATATGACATAATTTTTATTTTATTAATCAATGAACAGCCCTTATTTAACTTATAACAATATTTGCTTCAAATAGAAAAGAAAAAAAAAGCAAAACATTTTAGTCAGCTGAATTTATGACAACAGATGATACAACAACAATCTATCAATAAAACAGAAACAACAAACAAGGTACTGGAGTTTTTGAGATGTTTTGATTTCAATAAGGTTGCAGACTTGCATATTGGATACCATTTTGACCTGCCTTTATCACAGCTTCCAGTTCTCCAGAACCCTTTCCCTTCAAGATTCGTCTTCTTAGTTCTGAATAAGCGCAATATTCTACTTCGTATACAACCACATCGTTCAAGAACCCCGACAGCGAAGTCCCGACTCCTTCCCCTGTTTTATAAAATGTTGTAAGGTTTAACATTATCAGCGATTACTCAAGAACTAGGACCGGATACGACATGACACGCAAAGCCATCTTTGCTTTTGACTAGATAAAATTTCAGACCGGCTTTAAGTCGTGTTCTATTTTATTAGCTGAACTGAAACGACCTGACACTGACATGTGAACAGAATTGCGAGCCCTATCAGAAAACTACCGAAACAATGGAAAAAGAATTTAATATCTGTTGTTATATAAAGCTCCATTGATCCTCTATTGACCTTGTAGTAAATGCGATATCATAGCCAATTCGACTCTCAGGTTAAACTAAACGGTAACCTACGCTATTTAAGTTTATATCTTCCAGAAAGGAAGCATTGGTGAAATCCAAAGAGAGCTTGAATCTTCGAGCAATTAAACAAAAAAGCTGAATAAATATATTTCACGGATAAGGTACCTTAGCACACAAGTTTTCTTTCCTAACGATTCTCTACTATCAAAGCAACCAAGACTTAACAAAGAAGTTCACGATACGAATACACGATCTAGATTTAAGCAAGAGTTTGTAAAAAACACGACTTACCATGAGTGACGAGCAATAGATTTTCGGACGGGTATTTATCCGCGAGCTTCTTAATAATATTTACATATCTACTCCTGGCTCCCTCCACAGTTTCTTCCCATTCTGGTAACTGAAATTATAAAACCTATATCAAACAAACTCATATCTACATAACAAATACATAAACTCAAATGAAACAACCTAAATACCTCTTCATATACTCCTACTGTATGATCCACCATTCCAGACGGAAACATAGACTCGAGATTTGCGATATCGAAACCAAAATCCCCATCCTTAGGAGCTAAATGGGGTCTAATAGCTTCCTTGTTTAACATCTCACATAATCCATATTCAATACTGACCTGCCCCAAAATACAGTACAAATATATTTTAAACTATATTATAATAACATCAGAAGACAATAATTTGACTAGCCTGAAGTAGATCTATCTAATCTATCAACACTTAAAGCACTTCTAGTAAAGTAATAATCTTAAAAGCAGCGATCTAGTAAGAAAATCAAGACTGACCAACTCGATTACTGAATTTGAAATCAAGTTTTCTAAGAGTTAGAGATTCAAGAGTGTTAGTAAAGTAAGTGATGATATGATCTGATCTATACCTTGAGTTTAGACTGGTCGATCGGACCGACGTCGCTGGAGGACATTGCGATCATGTCGTCAACATCGACAGCGGAAAGGGCGGCGATGACTTCGGAAGCTGTCTGGATGCAACGGAGAAAAGGGGAGACTAATACTCGGTGAATCGGGTACCCGAGTTTGGCTCGAAGTTTTCGCCCAACACGGAAAGCTCGTACGCGACCGTCTTCTATAAGTGGTGGGTCCCATGGTCTAGCCGCTGTCGACACCCAGAGTGGTTCGAAGTTGTCAATGCGGTCGCCGTGTCGCATAACGACGACGTTCTGGTAGTTGGTATCGGAGGTAGCCATTTCTCTATTAGTCAACGGTTCTCTCTAATGACATGAAGAATAAGGGGCTATATATTTGGTTTTAGGCTTAATGCATTACGGATTGTTGGGTTTTGGTAGGCCCATAAAGATGGGCTAGCGAAACAGTAAAAATAAATTTAAATTTTTATAATGTCAATCTGCTATATACTTCTGAATAATAGAATAATTAAGTGGCAAATTACTTTTGTTTCACCGATCTTATGGGTAATTATATGGATTAGAATTGGCATTTATAAAAAGTTCACCTTTATCCGTTTTTTTGGAAGAAATTCGCCACAAAACCAGAATGTAAACCACACACAAAATGAACCGAAAAAATATATATATATATATATGTAGAAGGACTTAAACTCAATATATGTTAAATGAATTTATAGCCATTGTCTCATTTGTTTGTGTTGTATGTCCTAATCAAATAATGCCAATCGCGGTTGTTAGGTCAAAGCACGCCAACTAATTTAATCCTTCGTTATTCTTGTTTAGAATAATAAGATATCTTTAAGATATAAATGTTATATTTTTAAAGTATATTCATGTTAGTATAATCCAGGATATAAGACTATGACCAGCAGAAGATGATTCAACAAAAAATGCGCATAAGGATGCAAACCGAAGATGAGCTCTCCGTTAACACCAACTGCTTCGGGTAGGTATCACGCTGCAGTCATATTATTTTTTTAATATTTTTTTTAAAAATATTTTTGTATAAATTATCGTTGGTCAAGAAAATTATTATATAATTTTATTTCGATATCTACAGATAAAAATTTGGTTTGTTTTTTATTTATTTACTACTTCGAAAATAATTTTTAGAATGTCTTAGTAAGTTAAAATAATAATTATTATATCATGGTTTATAATTTTTTGAGATCCGTAAATAAAGAATTGGTTTGTTTGATTTGGACACCGAAATGTTTTGAGTTATTTTTTATTAATTTTTTTGAAACAGTATATATATATATATATATATATATATATATATATATATTAATTTGTCGTAAACAAAATTTAAACAAATAAATTTAAGTGATCAATAATATCGTGTGTTGTTTTAGTATAAGGTAAAAGAAACTTATTATATAATTTATAATAACTTTATTGTTTAAATTACAGAGAACAGAGAAACTTATTATCTTTTTAGAGGGAAGAATGAGCTTCACTCCAAGAACAGAGAAAGTCAGAAAACAGGGGAAATTTTTTGAATGATCAACTCGATCATGGATCTCCATTCAGAGGAAGAATTTCCTGTTCTTCAGCCTGTTAGAAATCATATTCAACAACCACGTAAGAAATTTGTCGATTTATTCAATCCGGTGAAAGAATCAACAACTTTGAATCCAGAATACGTGAAGAAAACAGAGCATCATTTCTCGATTCAATATAGTGATACAATCTCTTATCAAGAAGTCAAGAACCACTTTAATTGGTAAGTTCAGCAATGGAGTCCCAAAGAAACAGATACTCGAAAACGTTTTGGCAACATTGAAATTAAGGGGATCATTTAGTTTTGAAGTTTGGGATTCGCATCACATTTTCTTCGAATTTGAATTGAATGAAGATGTTTCAAGATTCTGGTCACAGAATGTTTGGAAATTTGATGATATAGTCATGCGAATCTTGAGATGGAATCAGAATTTCAACAAAAAAGTAGAAGACCCAACTGTTTTAACTTGGGTTCGTTTCGAAAACTTACAAGAAAGCTTATATGATTCTTGTTTGATACATGATATTGCTTATGTTATTGGTCCAACTTATAAAGTTATTGTTCCGCATAAGAATCGGGCACATACTAATGCCTGTTATGCTCAAGTTGAAGTGGATATCTCTAAAAAACTACAAAGGAAACTCTGGATTGGTTTTGGAAGTAATGATGGATATTGGGTAACCATCAGCTATAAAAATGTGCCATCGTACTGTCATGGTTGTTATCGCATAGGTAATTGTCAATCTGAGTGTAAGAAATCAATAAAGAAGGTGGAGGACTCTGATACTTTTCAAGATAGCAAGGTTAATGATGCCAAGGATGAAAAGCACGAGGAGATTAGTAAAGGGCCTTCTGTTGATACTACTGTATCAGGGAACATTATTAAGGTATATAGAAGAAAGCTTAAACCAATTGTAACTCAAAAGGATCCAAAAGAGGGAAATATTGAAAGTAACAAAGATGATAATCAAATAAATTCTACACAATTTCAATTGGACAAAACTATACAACAGAATCTTGAAAATGTTCAAGACGTTTTACAAGACAGAAGCAAAGAAGTTATAGATGCCATTAGCAAGATTGATGATGAACAATATAATTCTCCTGATCCCAATATTGGTAGCTGCTCCCCTACTCCAAGGCTTTCTCCACAACAAATTTTCAATGAAATCATATCATCCAAATTAAAAGCTGCAAAATGAAAAAGATCCAAAGATAAGTTAATTATCAAGTCTCTCAGTTCAAGAGACAAAGTTTATAAATCCTACTCTGAAAATGATCTGAGCGATTAGTTGGAATGCAAGGGGTGTGAATAACAAGCCCACCTTGAGAAGACTTAAATCTATGATAAATTCGGAGTATATCAAGGTTCTTATTATTCAGGAACCTATGTCAAAGGGTGATAAGATTAAATCAGTTGCTGAGGTGCTTGGTTTTAGCAACTATGCTGCTAATGTGCCTGATAAGCTGTGGATTTTATGGATGCCCAGTATTAATATCAATATTGTTCTTAATGTTGATCAATGTATTCACATGGAGATGGATTACCCTGGTTTTACTGATAATGTTTACTTAACATCAGTCTATGCAAAATGCAATCGTATTCTAAGGTTAGATCTTTGGGATTGTCTTAAAACTATCTGTGACAATGATAAGCCCTGGATGTGTGTGGGAGATTTCAATACTATTTTTGCTCATGATGAGCAATTGGGTTGTACATCCTCTTGTCAAGCCAGTATGGATAACTTTAATGAAGCTATAAGAAGCTGCAACTTGAATGATGCTGGGTATTGTGGTTCGAAAGTTTACTTGGACTAGAAGTAATAAGTGGAGAAGGCTTGATCGTGCTTTAATCAATGATAAATGGATGTCTACATTCACTGAAACTCAGGTTTTTCACATGGTCAGAACTTGTTCTGACCATGCTCCTCTCCTTATCACAGCTAATACTCCTAACGCTAATTATGCTATTAATAGGAAAAAGAATTTTAGGTTTCTAAACTTTTGGTGCAATGATGATTCCTTTTTAAGTGTTGTTGAGCAGGATTGAAATCAACCTCTTCATAGTCATCCTAGCAACACTTTCTGGTATAAGCTTAGAAGGCTCAAAGGTTGCCTTAAGCTTTGGAACAAAGACAAGTTTGGTAATGTTTTTGACAGTGTCAAGGAAGCTGAATGCAAGGTTAAGGATATGAAGGTCCTTCATTACACTAATAATAACCATCAGTCTGTTGCTAACTTAGCTATGGCTAATGGTATGTATTTAAAAGCTCTTAGAAATGAAGTTTCTTTCCTGAGACAGAAATGTTTCAATAGTTGGCTTCATGAAGGTGATGGTAATTCTAAGATGTTCTATAATTACATTGCTAAGAAAAAAAGGAAAAATGAAATTAAGAGTATTAGAGATGGTGATACCTGGATTACTGATAAGAAGGAGATTGGTATTTCTGCTGCAACTTACTTCAAAAGCATCCTTACATCTGATCCTTACAAAAGCAATGAAGAGGAGATCAGGTTGTTAGATAGCAAGAACTTCGATTACATCCCTTCTATTGTATCTATTGAGGACAACAATATGCTGCTCAGTAATGTGATAGAAGATGAAATTTGGATTGTCATAAGCAATATGAAGAAGGATAGCTCTCCTGGTATTGATGGTTTTAATATCTTTTTCTTTAAACATTGTTGGCATATTATTAGAAAGGATTTGTGCAATGCATTTAACTCTTATATTCAAGGCAGTACTATTCCTACTGGCCTCTTTGCAACTGGCATTTGCCTAATCCCAAAGATTTCTAACCCTACTAGGTGGAATAGTTACAGACCTATAGGTCAGTGTACTTTTGTTAATAGGATTTTTTCTGCTCTTATAAATTATAGATAGTCTAAAATCCTTCCCAAAATTGTATCCAATGCTCAGTCTGCCTTTGTAAAGAATAGACTTATTTATGACAACATCTTATTGGCTAAAGAGTTACTTTTTGATATTAACAAGAAGCCCAAAAAAGGAAATACAGTTGTCCAGTTAGATATGTCGAAAGCTTTCGACAGAATCTCACATTCATTTATTCTTAAAGTGCTGTATTCTTTTGGCTTTAATCTTAATATTGTTGAGCTTATTAAGAGAATGATCTCTGATGTTCATGTCTTCATTCTTATTAATGGAGAAACTGTTGATTACTTTAAAATGAAAAGGGGTTTAAGGTAAGGAAATCCCCTTTCTCCTTGCCTGTTTATTCTTGGGGAAGAGTTTCTCAATAGGGGCTTGAATATCTTGTTTAATTCTAATCCTATAATGTGCTATGCCTCTAGATGTTCTTTTATCATTCCATGTATTATGTTTGCAGATGATATTTTGATTTTTACTAATAGTTCTCCTAATTCCATTGATATTCTTAGTGGCTATCTTGATCTGTATCAGCTTACTTCTGGTCAAACCATTAACAAATTCAAAACAAAGCTTATTGTTTCTCTTAAGTCTAACTCTTCTAAAGTGCATAATCTCAACCTGCAAACTGGATTTGAGGTGGATTTTCTTCCTCTTTCTCACCTGGGTGTTACTATCTCAAATAACAACAAAGCTAAAATCTTCAAGCCCATTTTGAACAAAATCAATGATAGAATCACTGACTGGGACATTTGGAATAAATTATGCAACATTAGACAACAAGCTGAAAAGAACATTACCTGGATTCTTGGTAGAGGTAATGTTGACTTCTGGAAGGATTCTTGGCGCAGCCTGCCTGCCATTGCAACTGAACAGAATATTGATTGGTATATTGATGTTAAAGTTAAATCTTTTTGGCATAACAATTCTTGGTGTTTAAATGAAGTTCAGGATAGTATTGATCCTGATAGAATGTTAAAGATCAGTACAACACAGATTACAAACAAGGAGGATGCTATCTACTGGAGGCTTTCTGAAAATGGGCAATTCAACTTAAAGCAAACTTGGGAGAATATTAGAGCTAATCATAACTACTCAAGCCTTTACAAGAGGATCTGGAATTCAAAAATTCCCAGGAAGTTCTCTTTTATGACATGGAAATTAATGCATAACTTTATTGCTCTAGATACTATCATGATGAAGAAGCATATTAGCATGGCATCTAAGTGTGTATTTTGTGATAATTATGAAGAAAAGAATCATTTATTTGTTAATTGCTCTTTTGCTTGGCAGCTTTGGAATTGGTTTGCCTATATCTTTAAAATCAAAATCAAAAGATCAATGGTTCTAACTCATCTTCTAAGATGCTGGTTTTGGTTTTCAAAAACAAAATTTCATGTTTCTCACCTTATTCCTCAAGTAATATGTTGGGTGGTTTGGAAGGCTAGAAATTCCATTAAGCATAAGGGTATTCACATAAGTGTTAACAGGGCTATAGATAACATTATTAACATTGTTAAAGGTGTAGATGTCAATGGTAATCTCAGTTACAAGCACTGGTCGAAAGCACATGATGCAGGTGTAATCATGGGATGTCACTCTATTGAAAAGAAAAGCAAACCTTAGTACCGTCGATGGATTCTTCCTATCCATTCTCGCCTAAAGATGAATGTTGACGCTTCTTGTGCCTTCAATGGTAAGGCTACTACTGGTGTTCTTGTCAGGATTAGTGAGGGAGACATCATTCTTGCGTATGGAAATCAAATTGGTAAAGTCTCGCCTCTTCAAGCTGAAACTTTAGCTATGATTCATGGCCTGACTATTTGTTTCAAGAATAATTGGAAGCACGTAGACATTGAGTCTGATTCCCTTGTCCTCATTAAGCAGCTTACCAATAACATTAGATCTGATTTTGAGGATCAAAACTTTAGTTATTGCCGAAACTTTCTGGATAAAAGCATGAGCTTCAAGCACATCTCAAGGGTCCAGAATCAGGCAGCTGATTGGCTTGCCAAATGGACTCTTAAGTGCAAGCAAAAAAAATACGTTCATCAGTTTAATGCTCCCTCTGCCTTGTTAGCAATTACTTTTCTTGAGAGCTTAAATTTAGGGTATCTTGCTTAGCGAACATTGGTACTGCTTAGATTTTGGTTTTTTGGCAGATTGGATTGGTGTTGCTATGTAGGGAGTGTTTGTGACAAGGAAATGAAGATGAAGCTGGAGTTATCATGAGAGTGAAGCTGAGGAGACAAGGAAATGGTGATGCAGATGGAGTTTCCATGGAAATAAAGATGAGGAGACAAAGAAATAAAGAAGAATATGAAATCAAAGAGTTCATTGGTGTTGAGAGTTGTTCTATTGGAATGAAATTCTGTCCAAAATTTAATTTTGGTCTTCTTTGGCAAGGCGGGAGATTTCCAGCGCCAAGTTTTCAGTTTTGTAATTTTGGGTCTATTTCATTATGACCCTTATTGTTTGTGAATTTTTTCATTTCTTAATAAAGTTGTTCTCTTGATTAAAAAAAACTTGGAACACAATAAGTACTTATGGGAATGAATCAAACCTTTATTGAAAAACTTGGAACTCTTTCACACCCAAGAAATGTTGTTTTTTTTCTATGGAGGGCTTTGTTGAACTGGATACCATCAAATGTTAATATACAGATGAGAATATTCTAGTTAGCTTCAAAATGCTAGTTTTGTGGTAATGAAGAAAGCTCAAACCATGTAATGGTCCAATGCAATCATTCCTGGACTGTATGGAACCATTTTAGTGTTATTTTAGGAATAACAAATTCTTAGAAATATGACATTACAACATATAATCCGTACCTGGTACTGTTCTTCGAATAAGTCTTGTAGTATAAGATCCATCATTCCTGCAATCATTGCTTATGTGATTCGCATTACTCCAACATCTCTGATTGATTATGTGATTCGCATCATAACAAGGCTAAATAATTCGAATCTTCTCAAAAGAAGACATTGAGGAAAGGACAATAAAGTAACAAACCTTTTGAGATGCAGTGTTCATCAAATAAAACAAATGATATCGATCTCACGCAAATGGTCTGCTCCTAAGCTAAACCGGTACAAGCCAAACATTGTTGGAGCTTCAATGACATCAGGCGAGTCTAGTGGAGGAGGTGTGATTAAAAACCAAGATGGAACCATCATCAAAGCTTTTGGAAGAATGTATGAGAAGAATACAGTAACAGTTGCAGAAACCATAGCTCTTATTGACGGCTTATCCATATGCAAATCTCTAAACATTAAAAAAACTTGACATTGAAGTGGACTCCAACATTCTGGTGGACTTAATAGGAAGTGAAAAATCAATTTGATTCCTAGATCCTCTCTTAAGCTACTGCTGAAAGCTAATAACCTCTGAAATGTCGATCAAGCACATCTTTCGGGAGCAGAACAAGGCTGCAGATTGGGTAGCGAAGCATACGCTTCAGGAGTAATGAGATATGAACTTCAATCACAAATCTGCTCCTAATCAATTGAGAGCAACGTATTCATAGAAAGCATTAGGTTAGGATACGTAAGGTACTCAGATTTGAGCTGATGGTTTTGTTTTGAGACTGTTAACTTTGAAGGTTGAAGATGGTGGTTTTCGTTTTGAGAAGGAAAAGATGGAGAAAATCTGGAGGTTGTTTAGGGTTTCTTCAAGCTTGGTGTTTTAGTTTTGGTTGAAATCAAAGGCGGGTTATTTTCCTTTTTATTATTTTGAATATAGATTTCAAAGCTTGTAGTCAAGACCTTGTACTTTTCTACTTTTTATAATAAAGGTCATTCGAATTAAAAAAAAGGTAAATTATTTATTCTACTAAAAATTTAAGGGTTTTTTAGAATTAAACTAAGTTTATTTTTATATTTTAAATTTAAACGGATAATATATTATGTATTATTTTATTAAAATTAATTACGTTAACCTTATAATTTAATATAAAGAAAATATATAACGTTAATTTATAAAAATCATTTATTTTAATATATATAACTTTGATGTAAAAATATATTAAATTATAAGGAAGGGGAATAAAAACATATGATATGATTATTACATGGTAGAATGATGTGGAATATAGAAATATATGATGGGTACACTGAAAAACTGAAATATATTATCTCGTGTGAAAGTAGAGTTTTTGAAGAATTATTTTGAGATTATAATGATGTGATGCACTTTTTGGAGATGAAATATCTAAAATGTTGTAGATGATCTAATCGATCAAATGATGTATTCTAATTTGATTTTATTTTAATTATTATAAATAGTCGGTTGAATTATGAAAGTAATTGTATTTTGAAACTAAATTTTATTTCCGTTGAATCAAAGAAAATTAATGATTATAATATTTTTATAGAGAAAAAAATAATAATAAATTTTATTATAAATTGATTTCATATTTATAAAAAAAATTATCAATTGATTTATCGTCAATGTATGACAAATATACAAGAGTATACGAGTGTCCCAAAATTTTGTGATATTTGATGACGCAAATTTTAGATGGAAAACTGTTAGAAAATTGAATTATAATAACTCTAATTTTTTGTCAATAAGTAACTAAAAAAGAGTTAAATATAACACATTTCTAATAATATAGGAAGACTAATAATATTTATTGATGGAATAAAAAGATTTTGTATATTATTTTGTAATTGAAGTTAAGTAATAAATATATTTATTTATTTTATTTTCACATATATTGCGTGGTGCATATCGTGTTATTAGAATTATATAGATTATAAAATTTGGTTTAACGAGCTTTGGAGCTATTCCGAATGGTTAACTATTTGTGAAGGAACTTGACCTTTACTAGTAGTCTTTAGTTTTGGCGTACGAGTTGAGGAAGGACTACAACATGATGAAAGCATATGTTTTGCCGAAATCTGTTATCAGGGATTTGAGCGTCAATATTTCCTTACATGAAAAACTTTATATTATGCGCTTTTACTGTATCTTTTCCCTTGACTTCCAAGTGTTCACCGTTTCCGATCTTCACTCTCTTGACTTCGCTGTCTTGTAATTTCTCAAAGAGATGTTTATCATATGTCATATGATTTGTTCACCCAATGTCAATCAACCCGCTTTCACTCGAATCTCTGCTCGGAAGACAAGTGACCACAAACAACATATCTTCAGCTTCTTGATCAGCTACACATGCATCTGCTTCTTGCATCTGCATCTGACCCTTGACTTTGCAGATTACAGCTTCATGTCCGAGTTGATTATAATTGCAGCATTTAGCATCAGGTCTCCTCCAACACCTGTATGATGGATGACTTTTAACTTTACAATGGCAGCAAGGCGGGTAGAATTTTCTCACATCTGCTTCTTTTCTGTTTTGAAAATTGCTAGATGAATCTCCACTCGTCCATTGGTTTTTGAAGTTTGTTTTTTATACCTGTTGTTGTCTTGATGCTTTACAGGAAAGGCACATTCAATTACTCCTTCTTGCCTCATAGACCTTCTCTGCTCATGTGCTTGCAAGGCATTTAAGAGCTCTGTAAGGGAGATATTTGACAGATCTTTGGTGTTCTCCAAAGAATGAGTAATGGTTGCTTCAAATTTTTCTGGAATAGTCACCAGTATCTTTTCAACAATCCTGGAGTCTTTGAATTCAGACCCAATCATTGCATAAATGGTTTACCAAGTATTGCATCTAGTCTTGTAAGATCCAAACAGACTACATTCTTGGTTGTCGCATAAATGGTGTTATAGTTCTTAGTTAATTTGGTGAATGGATTGTGTAATGGTCGGTCTTGTCATCGACTATTTCCGTGATTTGTATTACTGCCTCGCAATCTCCTTCGATAATTTCTTTGTTCATTGTGATTACGGGGAACATCCTGCTACTATTTAGTGTAATATGTGCCATCATCGATGAATTTTTGCATCTTATTATAATATGGTGAGAAGTATAAGAATTTTGGAGTAAATGTGTTTCCATCCATTATGGCGACTGTAATTTTTTTCTTCTTGATGTGGATCTACACCTTCCTGAGCACCTCCCTCATTATTGTAATCATCCATATTTTAGCTATTTTAACTGGGCGGTAGGTCATCATACAAGATATTTGAGGCGAGCATAGAGTCCTCGTCTTGTTGGTTCTCATCTTTGGCAGGCATGATGCAATTTTTGCAATAGCTTATTTTCTCTTTGAAAATGTATGGTTAATGGTATCATAACTCTTGTCATATGTTGGCTGTATCTGTATTGTTCATATTGACGTACTTTGCATGTATGTTGTATGATAATAATCCAAGTTCATGCTTGATGAGATTCCTTGATGAAAACACACATTAAAACATGAAAGGTTGATGTGCACCGGGATTCGGTATGATAAAAGGAAAGAAAAGATAAAAGAAAAACATTTTTAAGCAACTAAGAAAATGTCTGGACTTGTAAAATGGAGAAAATCTGTTGAATATACAAAGATAAGGAAACAAAAGCTATGGAAAAATCTTTCAAAGTAGAACTAACCATGGGCTTAGTTATTCTCTTAATCAAACCGGGTCAAGCTAAGTCTCTAGACAACATGCCTCAAACATTCTCAAAACCAGATAACTCAGCCTAGTCAAGATCATCCCAGTATTATTAAAGTTACACGTTCAAAAATATATAGGCTGGAATTACGTGAAGTATAGTACTAGTTTTAAAGATAAGATTTCATAACAAATTTAGGGAATATTCCATTTCTAGTACACAATATATATATATATATATATATATATATATATATATATATATATATATATATAAATTGTTGTATATTAAGGATAGTCTTGTAATATATTTATGAACCAAAAGAATTAAAAGAAAAACACTCTTGTAAAACCTCTATTATTGAGCATTCCTTCTTTTATTATACTCTAAGTTGGTATCATAGCCTTCCCAATGGAAACTGTTAATTCTCCATCTCTGACTTCAAAATCTGTAGCCTTCGTTTGTTTATACGTGGGGCATTCACAAATAATAAATCTCAAATAATGCAAGTGAGCAACTATAAAAACATTCTCAAGCTATACCACACAAACTACTTGCTATGGTAGGTTATGATCATCCATTTTACAAAAGGATACATGGTTTTTTGACATATTTCAGATGACAGTCCTTGTCCTTCTAATGTACTACCTAACTCAGCAAACACACTAGTGGTGAATCATGTCTTTGAAGATTGGCAGTTTGAGGATCAGTTGTTGCCTGGCTTGTTATTAACCATCAGTGTTACTAAAATATCAACACAACTAGCCTCCACAAACAACAACAACAAAATTAATAAACAACAATCTAATAACACTCAAATCTTCAGGGGACATGGATCCTATTCTAGAAGACAATATTGTGGCTATATAGGCAGAATTAACTACACAGAAAGATGAAGTTATACTTACATAGGGAGAAGAGGAAGATACTCTCCAAGCAGATCAACATGCCAATTATGAGGCAAGTTTGGCCATGTTGATCCAACATGCTACCTCAAAGTTGATCCAAATGCCTTGGGACCATTATCTGCAGCCCAACAACAAGGACCATACCCTAATACATATCTTTTGACACAACAGTTAGACAATGATAATGGGTGGTATATAGACTCAGAATCCACTCATCATGTAATTTATAATTCTAGCCTCTTGATTCAAAGGATGGACAATGTAGGTAATAATTTTTGTCCATGTTGGAAATGGTAAAAATTGCTTTATTTGGCTACTCTAGGTTGCCTACTTGTGTCAGTAAATCACTTAACCTAAATAGTATACATAAATATCCTACCATTTCCAAAAACCTTATATTTGTTTTTAAGCATACTTTTCAAAACAATGTATATGTCAAGTTCGTTAAAAATTTAAGAATTTGGTAACAAGATAAGTTCTTCTAATATTGAAGGACAAAAAGGGACTATATTACACTGACAAGACTATGGATGAGTCTCTTACGGCTCTCAACTTTAAACTTTTACCAGTATTTAGCTCTAAATTTAGTTTACCTCAAAAATGACACATTAGATTAGGTCATCCATCTTTTACTGTTTTATCTGAATTTTTTACATCTATGTAATGTCTTCTTTAATAAAAAACAACTTCAATTTTGTGAATCTTTCCATTTGGGGAAGTCACTCAAACTATCATTCTCTAAATCTAAGTCTTATGCCTTAAAAAATTTGAACCTTATTCGTAATAATTTTTAGATACCAGCCTATACACGAACCATGAATGAATTCAAGTATTATATTTTGTTCCTAGATGATTCTAGTAGGTTTTCTTGGGTGTATCCACTCAATCAGAAGAGTGATGCCTTGTCTATTTCCTAAAATTTAAGAAACTATTTGAAATTCAATTTTAAAAACTCCTACAAATTATAAAGGAGGAGTGTACAAAACTTTCCTACCTTTCACTAAGAATTTTGTAATTGATCTAAGAATGTCTTGTTCTGACATTTTTGCCCAAAATGGCAAGACAGAGAGGAAGAACAAGCATATTATTGAGACTGAATTCAACCTTCTAGCTGAGTCTCATCTTCCTTTATCATACTTGTCTAATATCTTTAGCACTGATAAGGGAAGGAAAATATAGGTGTTTGGCATGTAATTTATCCCACTAATAAAGTTAAGGCCAATGTATTTAGTGGTGAAGGCCCAAAGTAAAGCACACATAAGAAATGAGGGACTTGAATGATAGTCCCCTAGAACTTATTTGTAAATAGTAAAATAGCGGGGTAAGAAATCCATTCTCATAATGGTAAACATGTAATTTCACCCTCTACCTCTTTTCCTATAAAAAGGACATTCCCTTTTGGGAAAAGGGTCCAATGATTGAGTAATTATTACTACACTTATTCCTTTTGTCTTTTCCATTTCTAGCAATTCACTATTCACAGTCACGTCATACGAACATTCTTTAGTCTGATCCATTCACACGAACATCTTTGTTTCTAAGCCTCACTAAAGAATCTCTGAGCACATCAAGCAAAACCATTTATCTCATCAATAGAATACCAACACATGTCGTAGCAAACAAAACATCTAATAAGGTAGTCTACAACAAAAAACCTGAATACTCTATCATCAAATTCGTTGGCTCTGCTTGCTATTCTTACATCAGACCCTACCAACATCACACGTTCACTTTTCATTTTCATTGATGTATTTTCCTAGGATATTATGCCACACACAAAGGCTATAAATGTGTCAATCATACCGTAAAACTCCTCATATCCAAACTATTATCTTCAACGAGGAATAATTTCCATATACTAAAACCTTTTTCAACATAACTAAGTCCGAGTCATTAGTTCTCGTATCGTACTCAATCTAGTTGTCCACTTTCTCTACAATTCCTAATACTATCAACTTTACACTTCATTTAGTGCCATATGTTCCATCAATAAATGCTTTTACTGTAATACTACACTTACTTATCTCTCCCTTCGACATAATAACTACCTTGTTCTAGTTTCCCTATCCAGGCTAACCTTGCATAACCTATAACCACCATGTCAAACACAGTCCATCAGACGTCAGATCCAAATTAACAAACAAACCCTTTAACCTCACTAAAATCACCACTTAATATCCAAGTATCATGTCCCAATATCAAACTGTATATAGATCATGCCTTACCCAATCATATTATTTCGAAGAGATTCAATACCTATGTTCTTACCTTATGCCAATAATCCTCTAGTTCCCACCACTAACATACACTCTATGATTTCCAGAGGAAAGGATAGTATCTCCTAGCCTACAAAAATTTAAATTGGTTTACTTAACACAACTTTGGACCAAGCTAAGGAGCCAATAAGTTTTAAACAAGTTATTTCTGATCCTAACTCGTGTAAAGTAATCCAAGTTAAAATTAAGGCTCTCAAGTCTAATGAAACTTGGTTTATGACACCTTAGCTTCCTCATATGAATGTTGTAGGAAATAAATGGGTCTATAGATTAAAATATTGAGTTGATGGCTCCATACAAATATATAAGGAAAAGTTAGTTTCCAAACGGTTCCACAAGTCTTCATGGATTGATTTTGGAGAGATTTTCAGCCTAGTGATACAGTCCTCCACAATCAAATTAAGCATTGTTGTGTCTAACAATTAGAGTATGCGCTAATTAGATATCAAGAATACCTTCGTTAATGGTAATCTACAGTAGGTTGCATACATGTCATATCCTCAATGGTTTGAAGACCTTTTGAAACCATACTGTGTTTATATATTACACAAAGCCATTTATGGACTCAAGCAAGCCCCAAGGGCATGGTTTTCTAATCTTAGAGATGTTCTTATCCGTTGGGTATTTCTAAAATCTAAGTCTGATAGCTCCATGTTCTTTTTTATTACTCTACCGGTCACGCTAACCATTCTTATCTATGTGAATGACATTATAGTTATTGGAAACATGTAAAATGATCTACAAAATTTCACAAGCAGAATCAACTTTATGTTTCCTTAAAATACATAGGGAACCTCCACTTGTTCTTATAAAATGAAAGTTTTCAGGGATACATCAGGACTCTATATTACACAAACACAGTAGATTGATACCTTTATTGGAATCTACTTAAATGTATAGTTGTAAACCATGTGTGACTCTATTGGATGCTGAGAAATCCTTGTCCTTTATTGATGGTGGTCCCTTCACTAAACCTACAGTTTACCGTGGCTTATTAGGTTCTTTAGTACACATCATACTTGATAAAGAATTTTATGTGAACAAAATTCCACAAGTTTTAAAGTGCACCTACTACTGCCCATTTACATTCTGCAAAACGTATCTTACAGTACTTATCTGGTACAAAGAGCCTTGGTAGCAACTTGAAGTATTTCTCTCACCTCACTCTCACTAGCTTTTCAGATGTCGATTGTGCAAACTCTATTGATGACAGTCATTCAATTGGTAGTTATTGTGTTTTCTTGGGTTCCTCTCTGATCTTTTCGTCCTCCAAAAAACAAAAGATTCTTGCTTATTCTAGTACTGAGTCAGAGTATATCGACCTAGCTAACCTATCCTCCGAGATTATTTGGCTCTATTGGGTCCTCCGTAAACTTCATCTTCCTTTTTTGAAGCCTTTGATTATATATTGCGATAATATAAGAGTTGTCTCTTTGCCTCCTAACCTTATTTTCCACACACGAATAAAACATATCGAGATTCACATACACTTTGTTTGTGATCAGATAATACGATGCAAGCGCGAAGTACCCTTTGTTCATTCTCTTGAATAAATGGTTGACTCATTCATAAAGCCACTCACTCATACTTTGTTTCGATTTTTGAGAACCTAACTGGAAATTTACATCCTTCTGTTCAGTTTGAGGGGGGGATGATAGAACATAACGCAAAGATGAAAGAAAAGGATTTGAGCAAGGAATGAGATATCATTGGCTTGGAAAAGAAGAGAAAAGTTGTTGAATGTGCAAATATAAAAACCAGAGATTGTGAAGAAGATCTTTTAAAGTACAACTAAAAATATGTTTAGTTACTCTCTTAACACGAGCCTAGTCAAGCCAAGTCTCTAGACCAGAGGCCTCAAACATTCTCAAGACCAAATAACTCAGCACATCTATGCTTAGCCCATTTTATTGAGGTCACACATACAAGAATATACAAATTGTTTAACATGAATTGTGGTACTAGTTTAAAGATAAGATTTCATAACAAATTCAGAGAATATTCTCTTTATAGTACAGTGGCTATATATTAAGGACAACCTTGTAACCAATTTATTGACTGAAAGAAATAAGAGAAAAACAATCTTATAAAACCTCCATTGTTGAGCATTTCTTCCTTCCGTGTACTTTTAGCAGATCACCCAATTTATTTATTTTGAAACTCAAATCCAAAGCCAAGCAGTCTACTCGAAAAGAGAAAGAAACAAAAATAGAGACCAAATGAAATATTAGTGAGACCAAATGAAATATTATCTAGTGCACTGACATGTAATTGAGTATCACTTGAATAATGGTTTTATAATTTTTTATGTAATTTTTGTAAGAAAATATGTCTTAAAAATTATGTCTTTAAAAATATCTAGTTTGTTATTCAATTAATTACTTTATTTGTTTATATAAAATAATCCTTTGTATTTTTGTTAAAGTGTGAAGGTAAAATATTATATTTTACATTTTCAAAAACTTATTTTCCTATTCTTTTTCCTAGCAAAACCTAAACACTTGGTATCACATCTCAAGAAATGCCAAAAAACAATCGAATATGGGAAAAAAAGAAACGTAACACTTCACCATCCACTACTCAAAAAGAGTAATTATACAACATGGGCATTAAATACATTTATAGGTGTAAGATGTGTGAGATGAGATAGAGTATGCGGAAAATATTGAAGTAAGGAAAAATAAAATGGTTTTGGTTGTTATTTATCAAGGAGTCTCAGAAGATATTCTTCTAATGATCGCAAAGAAAGATTTGGCAACAAATGTATATGATACACTGGGAATAATGAAAACCATGAGAAGTAATTTTGAGGATGCAATCATTAAAGAGGGAGAGACCGTGTATCAGTTCTCCACGAAATTGACGATCATTGTTACTAGTATCTGTTCTTTAAGCAAATTAGAAGAGGAGATATTCGTCATCAAGAAGTTTATTCGAGTAGTTCCCCCAAGATTCATTATAATTTTTACTTCAATCTAGAAATTTGGAGGTCTAAATTATATGTACATTGAATATATTATTGGAATTTTGAAGGTTCACGAGGAGATACTTCATGGCTATGGCAATAGAGATGAAGACAAATATATTTTACTTACTCGTGGAAAGTGGTTAGTAAGGTAAACAAGGAACACTAGTGAGAATAATTTTCTTTTTTGAAAAAATGTAATTTTTACTACGGGAAAACATAATGGTTCCAACAGAGAACGTAATGTTTACAATGGAAGTCATGGAAATGGTCGCGGTAGAAGTCGTAGATGTGATGGTAGGAGAAGACGTGATTACAATTCACAAACACACGATGTTGTCAACCATTGGAAGGTTAAGAGCGATAATTTGTGTTATGCTTGTAGAAAATTAGGAAATTATGTGTGTATGTGTCGCAATAAGAAATAAGATGATGCAACATATTTGACATGCATAAATTATGAAAACCATGCATTGATAATAACCGAAAAGATTCTGAACAAAGAAAAAGTTATGGCCATCATTCTCTAGGATGATCTGAACCAAGTGGAGAGTAACACTTGGTATTTGGATAATTGAGCAAGAAACTGCATCATTGGATATTGAGAAAAATTCTAAGAATTAATGTACTTTTGTATCACAAGAAACTTATACAAAAAAAAATACCGAGATAAAAAACTGCAAAAAAGATTCAACACTAGTGTAACCACGTTAAAAACTCTTAAAATCCAATGAAGAAGAACATTTTGATGCAAATAAATATTGAAGTTTGATAAGAAGTTTTCATTATTTCACATGTACGAGACCGGATTTTTCTTCAAATGTTGGCATAAGCATCGGTTTATAAAAATTGATTTATTCCCCATAAAAAACTATATATATTTACCATACATCCAAGAAATTAGTATCACTCAGGCTATGGATGACCAAAGTATTTAAATTTATTGAAAAATTATTATTCAATACATTCATAATAATTGAAACAATAATTAGATTTCAGGTGAATCTTCAAAAAAGTTAATTAAATATTTGAGTAATTTGATATCTATTAAAATAATATTTAAATAGTTTAAACAAGCCTCATGGGTAGCCGAGTTGGTTGAGTATGACATTCTTGTGACCAAAAATCATGAGTTTGAGTCCATCTATATACGTTTTCTCGGCTGAGTCTGTCACCTTCTGTGGTTTACCTTCTGGCATTGAAAAGAAAAATAGTTGGAACAATAATTGTTAATTATTAGAATAAACATTAACAATCATATACAGTTATAAAACTAAGATACATTAGTTTCATATTAATATTTTTTCTGTACAGTTTTATATTTATATTTATTTCAGAAATTCTATTTCTCCTTTATTTATAACTTATAATTTACAATTTCTATAGTTTTCAGTTCGTGGTTCCTTCAAGTCTTGTTTTTGCCTGGTTGTTTAAGGACCAACACTTCTGCTCCTATCAAACAGATATCGCTCCCCACAAATCCATTACTAGCATCCTTAATATAGGCTAAGCTCATAATCTCGCTCAGCTCCAATGTATCGTAGTTCGGATGAAAACATCTTTCGGTCTCATTTATATCTATGCATGAAAACAATTATTAATTAACTCATATAATAGTAATAATCAGTTGTCATTTCAAACTAATGAATTAAACGAATAAAAATATATATAATATACCTTGTAGTGCCAAGTATTTGCCATTGGAATTGTTGTATATGAAAAATGTAACAGACGCGTAAACCATCCAGTTAACCCCCAATGATTCGGTGTTAACAATCTTCAATGAAAGAGACATGTAATCTGCTACCGGGTAAAAACAAACTTTCCTGTATTTATTAATTTATTAACATGTAAGAACACTTAGATTAGTGTACAATTAGTAACTAGACCAGCTAAGATTCATGGACTGACTACAACTATTATCTATACAAACCATTCCAAACCTCCGGATTTAAAGAGTTCTGATTCCTGAGGTGTATTGATCATTGACGAAAATGGATATAAATTAATCGGTTTCAACTTTCTTGAGGAATAAAGAATTCCTGAAAAAAGAAATCAATCAAGTTTGAGTCTTTTTTATTTATTTATTGTAACAGTTATCTGGAAAACGTTCTAACAAAAGTATAATACCATTTTGAATTTCATTTTGGACCATTTCCAGGTTGCACGAGAGAGTTGTTTCATGCGAACCATCTTCCTGAAGGATAAGGTGGTCCACTTTCTGAGTTTGTTGGATAACAAGAACCTCTGCACCAAATTTGCAATAATCATCTAGAACGTATTTGTGAATGAACGTTTCGTGGTCCATCGAAAATCCCCATTTCTTTTCGGGCCTATGAAAAGGTTTAAATGGCTCTATTTCGGCTACACATACAATGAGATGCAACAAAGGATAAAGATTATCATTTAGGAATAAATATAACACTATAAAATTGTATCAGGATAAAGTAATAATTATAGCCGCTAAAACTGTTTCGAAAACCGTTTCGAAAAGGATAATCGAGTTTGTGGAGTAGATGAGTTTGTGACCATTTAATTTGGCGTGGTTTATTTTCGGTTTACAGACTATTGTGTTAAAGTGAGGGTTGATCTCGTACGTGTTCGTTGAATAACGGTTTCGGATTCCTTCCAAAATACAAATAGCGGCTAAACATTTTGGCGAGTCACCTATTTAACACTTGGTACAAATTTTTTGTTACAAATTTTCTATTAAGATTTATTTGTATTTAAATTTGATTATATACGTGTAACAATATATACGGTCATTATATGGTTATTGGCGCGTGTCAATCAATCTTACGGTAACATATAAAACCCTAAATTATAATTTTTTTTACAGATACTTCACACCTAAAATATACTTCACACCTAAAATACACACCTAGAACGGATTTTCTCTTTAGGTGCGAAATGTTTAAGGTCGTTTGAAATGTCGTATTTGTATTCTCATTCTCGCAGCATTGGTTCCGTTTATCATTAAAAAAATGTATTTTGAATGACCATTTCTGTAATAAAAAAAATATAATTGTAAGTGCTACTTGTCATTGTATGATTAATTATTGTATGATTAATTGACAGACGCATAACCATATATGCAATATTATTAGATGTATGTGACCGGTTTTGGAAAAAAAAAACTTAAATGACCAATTTATAACCTGTGTTAACCTAACTATAATATTATAAATAAAAAAATCAACTTTCTATTGTAAGAGTCAACTAAATTAGTATATCCAATTTTATATTTAGTGGGGTTCCTGCTATTGTTTTTGGAATAAATATATATTGTCCGGTTAGATATTCTCAAAATATAATGTTTTTTATTTTAAATTTTCTGAAGCTTTCGTCTCATCTTGTTCTGATTTGTAATTTTTATATCGTATTAATAAATATAAGTATTAATAAATCCTACAAAAGAATATAAATAAATAGAGTAGCTATAAAAATATATAAAAAAATCAAAAATAAAAATATAACAAAAAATAATTGTTTCCTAGAGGACAACGTCTAAAATATATTCGATAGGCAGTGTTTTCAAACAAAATATATCTTAGACTAATTTGATAGTAGAATGTTTGCATCCTATCCAAAAATAAGTCAGAATGTCTACTCATAATTGAATGTTACTTTATATCCCAGATTTTTTGAGTGAATGAAAATTTCCTTTTAGTACCTACAAATAAACTTCTATCCAATAGAAAAAAACTAATCTCACGTTACTGAGATTAAAGATTGAAATTATTATAGTGTATAGAATTCATCAGCATTAGTAAATAGGTCTATTTAAAAAAGACTTGTAAGAAATTTTTAGTCCAAAATAAAAAAAAATTGATAGAAGTTCGTTTCACACTTACCTATCAAATTTAACACGGTATCATAGCCATAAATTGTTTAATCGTCAAATCTCAAACAAATTACAAGATAAAATTCAAAGAGGAGGTATTTTGGAAATACACCTAAAAACAAATCCGTGCGGGGTTTCAGACCTCGGATAATATATTGCTAGTCTACGAGTTCCATTTCATGCTACACATCGAATCTAACAGGATCCAGTGATGCTTACCTTGTATAACAAAGAATTCATTTTTCCTCGAATCAAACATAAACAGTTTGACATCAAACTTCATTTCCCTCTTATTTATAGGTAAAGATACTGCGTCTTGGACGATGGAGATGCAAAGAGATATGCGCCTTTGTATTTGGTGATGAGATATCTGCTGTCTGGCCCTTGCTATCATGTCTGTGTGTGGGTGCAAAACTAATTTCCTACCAAAACAAACCAAATATAAACAATAATGCCGTAAAAAATGACTTAGCTATTCAAAGTAATAAATAACCAAATATCAAATCTTACAAAATAGTACAATATAGTCATGAAATCTCACTAAATTATGGGCTTAAATAGAACAACGAACCACTTGTAACCCGCAGCTCGGAAATCACCAAATTCGTATCTGGGTTGGCCCAGCAAAGAAAACTTGCTTACATCGATAGAATAGTGAGGTGGTGGATTCTTCCTAGGATACGTCGTGGTTGCTAGAGATAATTGTTTCACAAATTAGATTATAAAGTCAAAACACATTGAACGATAATGTGGGGGTGCGGTATTTACAAATACATATCCCAGCATTTACATTATAAGATCAAAACATACATGAAAAAAAAAAAGAACTTGTAAGACTACCTGGAGAAGAAAAATCCATATTGATTAGGTTAGATTGAAGAAAAAGTCTGGATGTACGTCTATTTATAATCAGGCTTGGCTTTTCGGGAGGCCTAGTGGTTCATTAACCATAATTATTATATCAGCTAGGAAAATAATTATATATCCAATAGAAATTAAATATAGATTATTTAGCATTAAACTCTATGAAGTTGGCGTGTTCAACCACCCAACATCAAAATCGGTAAGAAAGAAAAATTCATTGGTTTATAATTATTCAAAAGCAAATATAAAGTTACGAGTAATACTATTATTTTAATTTAAATTAAAGTTAGAGAATTCGGATTTAAAACACGTATATTATTTATCTTTTTACTATTTACATTTCATCCAATGATTTTCAGGAAAAAAAGAAATTTGATACAAAATAATTAAGACCAAGGGATATATTTTTGCAAACAAGAAAGGTATTTAAGGAGTTATAATTTTTTTATTTTTATCTTTTAGCTTACTTATGGGAAGGTAGCTTAGGTTAAAATCATCACTAGTCTTTCATGATTCGCGTTTGTTTCAAACTAATATTTTATGTTTATTTTTGTTTTCTACCGGCCTTTATATTCTAATATTTTGTATTATAAGTTTCATTGCTCATGTGAGTACTGAGGACTTGACATGTGGTAGTCCAATTATCTTTTGATTTAGTATTAGTCGTTCAAAAATCTAAAACTCTAATTTGAGAAACATTTAGTCTTCCTCGTAAATCTGTAATTTCATAACCACATTGTTCGGATTTTGAAGGGACCAATAAGTGAGGCAAAATATTAATGTTTGGCATGTCACATGTCAACTTCTCAATACTCACATGTGCGGAGGGACTAATAATACAATTTTAAAAAACATAAGGGATTAGTGGGAGACAAAAGTGAACATAGAGGGAGTTTAATACAAACGCAAAACATGGAGGGCTAATAGTAAACATATATAAAAAATTCAATTATGTAAGGTGACTGAGAGTGAAACGCAAGAGAAGCCAAAATGGATAAAAACCCTAATTTTATTAAATAAAAACAACTCCCAGAACAGTGCATAGAAGATAGGTTTATATAAGGGTTCCAGCGAAACCCTAAAACTAAAAATATGAAAATTACAAAAATAGCCTAAAGTCTAAAAATTGCAAAACAAGAGGATAGATGAGCCCGAATGCCCCAAAAAGCCGATATCTCACGAGCAAAGCTCGTGACTTGCGTTCGTGACGTCGTTTCCTTCGAAACAAGGAGCTGTGGGTCAAAATCTGACACCAGAGCTCCAAACTGTCAATTCACCGAACTGTCTGCATCATAAGGTTTCTTATTTTTAGTCGTCCGGGTGATTCAAAATATAACCTGTCATTTTACAAGGGGTAGGTGCTATTGTCGCGATGAGAACCTTTATGGTATATATTTTATGGATGATCACAATTGTCTACCTTAGCAGTTTTCCACCTGAACTTGTTATCAAGCCATAGGTAACACATGCTAATTGTTAGTTTGAGAAGGTTGAGGTGATGCAGTTATTTATCACGAATATAAATATGAAAATACTTCTAAATATAATTAGAAACGAAGAAAGCAGGCAATCCCATAAAATGTTAATGTTCGATTACCTTAAGTCGATTAAATCCCTTTAGACACAAATACATATAAATTAGTATTTGCACCTATATTTTTTAGGAGAGATTTAGGTTAACATGCACATGTTCTACGTAGTATCTCAGATAAATAGCCACCAGGAAGCGGCTAGGGTTTTGTGTTTATTAGAGAATCTTTTTTTTTTATAATCCAAACCAAAGTAAGGCTCTCAATATATATAAAACTTAGAGGCCTATACAAGGTTACTTAATACACTGAATATTCTAACACATTATAATATCAAAACATGCTAATCTCAGTAACACACTTCCCTCCATCACCTTCATAGTCACTCTCTTCGTTTCTTGTGCACTGCATATTCTAACACTCCCCCTCAAGTTGTGCAGTGGGATCACCAATACCCAACTTGGATAAAACTGATTCGAATGTTCTTGCAGCAACCGCTTTTGTAAGGATGTCTGCCAGTTGGTCTTCGGATCTAACAAATGGAAGTTCGACTGTCCCATCTTCAATATTTTCTTTTATGAAGTGCCTATCTATTTCAACGTGCTTTGTTCCATCGTGTTGTAACGGGTTCTCTGAAATCTTAATCGCAGCTTTATTATCGCACATTAACTGAGTTGGACCCTTCAGGGGAATCCAATTTCTTTCATTATCTTCTTTAACCAAAGTATCTCAGTAATCCCCTTAACGATTCCTCTAAATTCTGATTCAGCACTTGATAATAAAACTACTTTCTGTTTCTTACTCCTCCAAGTCACCAAGTTACCTTCAAGAAGAGTAAAGTAGCCAGCAGTTGATCGCTTGTCGTTAGGATTCCCTCCCCAATCAGCATTTGTGAATACTTCAACATCCAGGTGTCCACTTTTCGTAAAAATTGTGCCTCTTCCTGGTGTGCCTTTGAGATATCGAATAATCCGCATTACTACCTCCATATGGTATTCCCGAGGATGATGCATGAACTGGCTAACTACTCCCACCGCGTATGCAATGTCGGGTCAAGTGTGAGCCAGGTAAATCAATTTTCCCACCAACCTTTGTTACCTTTCTTTACTCGCTGGTCTGGCCCCTTCAATTATCTTTAGTTTGTGATTCACAACCATAGGAGTGTCATTTGGTTTGCAATCCACCATGCCAACTTCAGCTAATAAATCCAATATATATTTCCGTTGGGAGATATAAATCCCTCCTCTTGAGCTAAGAACCTCAATTCCTAGGAAATACTTCAATCCTCCAAGGTCTTTCATTTCGAACTCCTTGAAGAGTTTTTTCCTAAGAGATCTAATTTCTTCTTCGTCATTCCCCGTTATAATCATATCATCGACACATATTATAAGACAAATGACTAATTCTCCTCTTTTTTTGTAAAACAAGGTATGATCCCCATTACTCTGTTTGTAGCTATACTGCTTCATTGCCATTGTAAACCTCCTAAACCAAGAACGAGGAGACTGTTTGAGCCTATATAATGCCTTTTTCAGTTTACAAACCTCATTTTCTTGAAAACCATCAGAGAACCCTGGTGGGGGTTCCATATATACCTCTTCTTCCAAGTCTCCATGTAAGAAAGCATTCTTTATATCAAATTGATGAAGAGGCCAATCTTTATTCGCGGCTATTGAAAGTAAAACTCTGATAGTGTCAATCTTTGCAATCGGAGAGAATGTTTCAGAGTAGTCTATACCATATGTTTGTGTATATCCTTTGGCAACCAATCTTGCCTTGTGTCTCTCAATGGTGCCATCAAATTTATATTTTATATTAAACACCCATCTACACCCGACTGCTTTCTTCCTTTGTGGTAACACACAATTCTCCCATGTACCATTCCTTTTTAGAGCTTCCATTTCGGTATTCATTTCCGCATGCCATTCAGTCATCTTTTTAGCTTCTTGAGCTGTTTTAGGGATTTGTTCAGAGAGAATAGTAGCTGAAAACACTTTGCAATCTTTGTCATTCCTTTCCTGTCCGTTTTTACCGAATATGTAGAAGCACGAGGAACGTGTTCCGGTGAATACCGGTCAAGAGGAACCCCTCTATTTTTTCTTGGAGGAAGAACCGGAGTTTGAGTTTCAAAAAATGAACTTCCTGAAATGTCATGATCAGTAGCATTTTGTGAGTTATGACATTGTAAATTGTTTACCTCTTGATGGACATTTTCTTCGGCTGAAACGCTGGTAGTATCCATGGCATTTGTTTCTTATTGGACATTGTCTTCGGGAGAATCATTGGTGGTAAGAACTGTCTCGTAAGTCTCCTTTATGTTGGAAGAGGCGTGTTCGGTGGCGCCATCTACCGACTCTGTCGGCACATCCTCAAAGTAACTTTCATATATCAACCAGTCGAGTAATTCACTTACTTTCTCCCCCTGAGCACGAGATTGGTGGTCAAACAAATAATCGGATTCTAAGAAGTCACAGTCCATTGTGACATGGATTCGACGAGTAACCGGATTGTAACACCGATATCCCATTTGATGAACACCGTATCCAATGAATATAGAATTTTCAGCACAAATATTAAGTTTGTTTCGACTAGTTTTAGGGATATAAACAAACACTGAACAACCAAAGACACGAGGTGGTAAGGTCATAACAAATGGAATGGTAACTTGGGTGGCAAGCACTTGTAATGGAGTTTTATTTCCTAGACATCGGGTTGGTAGACGATTTGCAAGATACGTAGCTGTCGCAAGAGCTTCTGGCCAAAGAGAATGAGGAACTCTAGATTCAATCATAATAGCACGAGTATTTTCAAATAAAGTACGATTTTTTCGTTCTTAAGTACCGTTTTGTTGAGGTGTGTTTGGACAAGTGGTTTGATGGATAAGACCATTTGTTTTGAAAAAATTATGCATTGTTTGGTTGACAAACTCTATTCCATTATCAGAACGGATAATCTGTATTTTTTTTTAAATTGAGTCAAAATCATTTTGTAAAAACAAACAAATATTTCTGGTACTTCCGATTTATGTTTCATGAAGTATATCCAAGTCATTCTTGAGAAATCATCCACAAATAAAATAAAGTATCTGATTTGATTGTTAGTGGAATTTGGTGCTGGACCCCAAACATCAGAATGGATTGGCGAAAAAGCATAATCAACTCTAGTATTACTTAAATTAAATGAGACCCTACGATTTTTTGCAAGAATGCAGGTTTCACATTTCTCATGAATGGAATTATTCAGAAAAAGACTAGGAAACAAACTCTTAAGATATCTAAAAGAAGGATGACCAAGTCGTCGGTGCCATAACCAAAGTTGCCTTTCGGTTGTTCCGTGAGCAAGCATGACATGTCCCTTATGAACTACCTCATCAACATAATAGAGACCTCCTTGTTCAATACCACGCCCAATGATCTCCTTCGTACGAATGTCCTGTAAAATGAAAAAAAATGGATATATAAGAACCACACAGTTGAGTTGTTTTGTCACTTGACTAACATATAATAACTTTAAGAATAGTGAAGGAATGTAGATGCAGTTTTTAATTTCCATTTTTTCCCAAAAAATAATTGAACCTCCCCCTTTGACTTCACAAATTTCTCCACTAGGAGTCTCAATATGGGATTTCTTTGGAGATGACATGTCACCAAAGTCTTTAGGATCATAAGACATGGTGTTCGTAGCCCCGCAATTAAAGATCCAATTCATTGATTTCTCAAACCCTTTACGTCCAATTTTTTCATACGAGTTCGCCGCCATTCTTCCAAAACCAGTACCACTTCCTTGCTCATTTTTAGTCGGATCTTTATCGTCACTTGTAGACGAAGCCTGTTTGATATTAGATCTGAAACGCTGTTTATTTTTCTTCTTATGACTGTCCTCCCACAATTCTGGATAGCCAACCAGCTGGAAACATGTCTATTTAGTGTGTTTCTTCATCCCACAATGAGTGCAATACAACTTGGATTTATCTTCTTTCTCTTTGGATCAAAATTTAAACCTCTGTGCAGAATCTTTAGCAGCCAAACCCATTCCAATTTCAATCGATTCACTATTAGAAGAACTTGATTTTAGTATATTAAGCCTGGCCACTTCCCTTCGTATTGTAGCATATGGTGTTTCCATGGAAGGAAGAGGATCATTTTTCAGGATATTTCTCTTGACTGGTTCCAGCTTGTCATTAATCGACATTAGCAATTGATAGGGTCTTTGTTCTTGAGTCTTCTTATTGTAGATCTGAATGTATTCTGGGTCTTTCATACGGTTCAGATCTCGCCTATCTATAGACATCCAGATGTTCTGCAGTTTGTTCCACAAGTCTTCTAGTGTATCAGACCTTTGCCTTAATGAATTAGCCCTCTTATGAAGGTCAAACACCTGTAACGAATCTGTAACACCTGTATGTGGTGGCTAACCCATCCCAGAGGGATTTTGAAGTGGGATATTGCGAGACATTATTCACTAAGCTGGATTCAAGATTCTGGATAATCCATGGAAAATACATTAATCATCTTGTTCCCACCTTGTATATGTTTTGTCAGTTTTGGATGGAGGTGTCAGCTCCCCTGTAATGTGAGAACCTCTCCCCCTTCCCCCAATTGCTTTCTTCATCAGGTTTGCCCATAGGGCATAGTTGTCACCAGCGAGTTTAATCGCTAGGGATAAATTCTCAGGGTTAGTTGCTTGTTGTTGTGTTCCGAGACCATTTCTCAGAATGGCAACAATCTGCATTGTTAATTCATCAGGGATTTGACTGACCACGATTTCATTTCCAGCCATCTTTGTTGAGGATGTTCAGAATTCCCAGAATCACACGTGCTCTGATACCATGTTAACATGCACATGTTCTACGTAGCATCTCAGAGAAATAGCCGCCAGGAAGCGGCTAGGGTTTTGTGTTTATTAGATAATCTTTTTTTTATTATAATGCAAACCCAGGTAAGGCTCTCAATATATATAGAACTTAGAGGCCTATACAAGGAAACTTAATACACTGAATATTCTAACACATTATAATATCAAAACATGCTAATCTCAGTAACACACTTCCCTCCATCACCTTCATAGTCACTCTCTTCTTTTCTTGTGCACTGAATAATCTAACAGTCTACCTTAGCAGTTTTCCATCTGAACCTGTTATCAAGCCATATGTAACACATGCTAATTGTTAGTTTGAGAAGGTTGAGGTGATGCAGGTATTCATCACGAATATAAATATGACAATACTTCTAAATATAATTAGAAACGAAGAAAGCAGGCAATCCCATAAAATGTTAATGTTCGATTACCTTAAGTCGATTAAATCCTTTTAGACACAAATAAATATAAATTAGTATTTGCACCTATATTTTTTAGGAGAGATTTAGGGTTCTAAGTTTAGAAAAACTTCTTTGTCGATTAAAGATGCTGGAATAATTTAGAAAAACTTGTATGTATCCAAGTTAGTTATTACCGAATGGCTAAATTTTGTTGAGGGCGAGTATTATCCTTGCTCCAAACATTTATGGTCGCTGGAAGGGTGATCATTTCTACTTCTTTATCATGAATGAAGATTTTAGATGATCATTATAATTGTAATAAAATGTCGAAGGCTAAGTTTTTTTATGTACCTGATTTCTCGGAGATATGTATTAAAGAAAGGCATGCACATTTGCTCCAAAATTTGGTATGTAAAAGGTAATCCTCATATGTTACTTTCATAAGTTTATGTCATTGCACGCTTTTTCCTAAATTTTATTCTTATGTTTGCCTGAAAATGTCGGACATTGATTTGAAATCTTAGATGAATTTTGGAAAATAATATTATGTCAAGATCGTGGAAACAGCTACTAATATTCAATCCTGAGGAAGCGGACCAAAACCCAATTGATAAGAGCCAAACTGAGAACCGAATCAAACTTTAATGGTCCGATTTGTTATTTCATTCTTAAAATCGAAACCAATAAGGAACCGAAGCGATAAAGCTGGTTCAGAACTGAACCGATAAAATCAATAAATCGGCAGAACCGATTTGGAACCGAACAGATAAACTCATAAACCGATAGAGTAATACTGAACCAAACCGTTAAAATCGATAAGTCGGTAGAACCAAAAAGGAATCGAGCCAATAAAACCGTTAAAGCCGATTGATTTTCAATTTTTTTTTATATATTATATTGCCAAAATTAATAGGTAATGACCAATTGTTTAAAAAACATCAAAGATAATTTATAAACTTTAATTTTATATCATTTATTTAAATAAAAATAATTGAAAATCAAATTATTATTGGATTTTTTTAAGTGGACCAAACCGGATTAATAACAGACTGAATCTAAACGGGACCAAACTGAATCCACCGAACCAAACCCAGACCAAACCGAATCAGACCGAACCGAAACCAAACCGAACTTGAACACGGACTGAATCAGACCAAACCAAACCAAAAATTTAGCAGTCTGATCCGCTTTTCAAAACTAAAACTGAAAGCATTGCAGTTCAATCTAGTTATGAAAACTAAAATTAAAATCTTTCTAGTACAATCTAATAAGCTTAGCGGTCCAGTCATGTTCCGTCGAAACCCGTACAAGACCAGATCGATAACACTCATAGTCACTACAAATTTCTACTTCATGAATAATTTATAAGTTTTGGCATTGGTGTGGAGTATTTATAGGCCACGAGGATTCTCTATTCGTGAACATAATATTAAATAAACTATTGTTAAGAATAAAATCAAACAATCAAACAACTGAAAACATTATTAGAGTTAAAGTTTACCATGTTAAGAAGAGTAATTTATCTACCACCTCCATTATTTCTTCTATTTTATCTTGCGAACATGACTTTTTTTTATTTCCTAAAAACTCGTATCTAATATTGATTTTTTTTTTCTGATGATGACCTAAGAGAAGTCATTAGATCTTAGTGAGATGTCGTATGAATTAATGTACAGGTAGTCGGAGTGGAGGTCAATGAGTAATGAGAACATAAGTAACATATTTTATTTCTTCAAATATGATTTTGACATGATTCACAAGCGTGGATGCACAAGTGTTGAGGGAACTTAACATGGATCTCGCTATCGACGTACGAGAATTTAAAAAAAGAGTCTGATGTCTAATTATGATATTAGATGCTTTTTTTCCTAAAACTTAATCTTCAGATGATCCTATATGGATGAAACTCATGGAGTAGTAACTAAGACCTTCAATATGTTTACCGTACGGTCAGGGATCGACATACTCAATACTAAAATAAAAATATAAAAAATAAGGTTACTCCAATAAAACATAAAAAAAAATATTTACCGTACGCTCGATACTAGGCTTACGCACCGATGGGGTGTTTGGTCGCACCCCGCCGGTACCGGCCATTTTCCGGCCGAATTCGGCGTAGAAATGGATGAAAAACACCAAAGCCCTATTTTTTTCTACCTAAAACCCTAAATCTATTCTAACCTTAAATTTGAAACTAACCATAAATCTAATCAATAACTCTCACTAAAATCCTAACAAACTCAGAAACAATCATCCTAAACAACTTAAAATCCATCAAGAGACAAGAAATTAAAATTCAAATATGGAAATACATGCTTGTGTGGTGGTGGAGAAGGACGTGAATCTTTTTTCTTCACCATCACGGAGGAGTAGGAGAGGGAGGAGGAGGTAGTCAGATTTTACTTCGCTAGAAAATTTAGAGATAAGTGAAACATGTTAGAGAAAAAGTAGAGAAATCTTAGAGAGAAGTGAAAGAAGTGATGGTGAAGAGGGAGTGTTAGAAAGAAAATGAGGTGGAAGGGAGTTAGTAAAAAAATTGAGCTTGTACAACTCTAAAAGGATATTTTCGTCTAAAAATGGATAAACTGAAAGAGAAATGATACTACGGCTTGACCGAGACATATAAGTGGAATTAAGGTACACATTACTTAATCTATTACAAAATAATCTGGATTTACTTACTTGAAATTCTCATGAAGTTACATGGGTTCTAGCCGAAGTTATATACCAGAGATTGTCAATCTATATAAATATCGTGAATTGTATCCATGGTGTCAGACATCTAGAACCCTTCTATATAATTTCTTTGAATGCCTTGTGATACAATCTATAAAAAATTTAGATTTTAGATTATTTTGCTTTCTTTCTTCTCAACTTTTCATTTTTTGTGATTGGCCTTCGACATTATCAACTATTCTTGACTCATCCTGACTATGTTTTGGAAAACTGTAAAACTTTTCCTTTGTCAACAAATGATTAAACCTGATAATATAAAGCTTAATAATCTGTTGTGTAATGGTCTATATAGGTATGAAATTTGTAGTATTTTCACTTGTCTCGATGAATAACTTTTACTGTCTTTGGCATCTCACCATATCATTAGCTATTTTATATATTATTACCAAATTTATGGTTAATCTAGTATACATGCCTCTAGGCTAGCGCTGCGGTGTTTCGTTGTTATTAGTGTTGGTGTAATTGCTCATATACCTATCCCGAGAGCTTTATCATTGGTAATATCAATTTGATAAGGATGATCCTTCATTTTTATTTTTGGAGGCCTCACCTTCTGATTTTAGAATTTATTTGTATAGCAGTGTTTGACTCATTGCTTCTTGCATATGCAGATGGGGTGATAGTATCTCCCAAAACCTTGATTTTTCAATTTATTTTATCCATTATAGTGGTCTACTTGTCCTAATTGATTTTTGAAAGTAACGACCTTCTTCTTCTTCATGATGGTGTTTGCAAGAGGTTTTAGTAATATTCCTTACATATATGTCGCAACAATTACCAAGTTATGGAAATTATGCAACTTATTTTTAGTTTCCAAAAACTTTCATTATATTCCTCAAACTCTCATTTGGTATAAGTTTACCCATTTTTAGACGAAAATACTCTTTTGGGGATGTACAAGCTCAATTTTTTACTAACTCCCCTCCAACTCATTTTCTTTCTAACACTCTCTCTTCACCCTCACTTCTCTCACTTCTCTATAAGATTTCTCTACTTTTTCTCTAACATTTCTCACTTATCTCTAAATTTTCCGGCGAAGTAAAATCTGACTACCTCCTTCTCTCTCTCCTACTCCTCCGTGATGGTGAAGAAAAAAGATTCACGTCCTCCTCCACCACCACACAAGTATGTATTTCTAGATTTGAATTTTATTTTTTTGTGTCGTGATGGACTTTCAGTTGTTTATGATGATTTTTTCTGAGTTTGTTAGGATTTTAGTGAGATTTATTAATTAGATTTATGGTTAGTTTCAAATTTAGGGTTTAGGGTTTTAGGTAGGAAAAAAATAGGGATTTGGTGTTTTTCAGCCATTTTCTACACCGAATTTGGCCGGAGAATGACCGGCACCGACGGGGTGTGACCAAGCACCCCATCGGTGTGTAAACCCAGTATCGAGCGTACGATAAACGTGTTTTTTATGTTTTATTTGAGTAACCTTATTTTTTATATTTTTTATTTTAGTATTGAGTATGCCGATCCCTGACCGTACGGTAAACATATTGAAGGGTGATTCACCATGGGAAAAAAATATAAAGATCGTTAAGTTTTTCGAGGATGAGAGAGTCTGCGAAAAAAACAAGGATGAACGTTGATGGAGGATGAGACTAGGAAGGAGAGACATAGAAGGAGCACATCGAGTGGTCATGGTGCTGCATCCACAAAGGCTTGAGAAATAAAAAAAACTGTTGAGATAACAATTGACGAGGTTGTTGGGGGCTCATCACGGTGTGATGCACCACATGTGCGATCACCTACGGTGCACCAATCACCCGATGTATCACCGCCATCTTTCACTACTCGCTTACCGCCCCCGGTGCATACATCGGCACGATCACCACCAGTTACCGCTAGGGTGGATGCTACTTGTGATCCTGATCATGATGTCTTAGATGCAGATGTGGTTGATGCCCCAGGTGAAACATATTTGCGGACACTAGTCAGAAGAGTGTGACGGATGATTACCTTTACGGCTTGGAGAACATGGATTCGGGTTTATGGGATATAGCATTGAGGACTAGTGCATTGGCCTTTTTATTTCGTTCTTTGGGAGATGCTTCAAAAGTATACAAGTATAATCTTTACGGATTCATTGACATGCTAGACTACTAGATATACAATCACTTCCCCACATTGAAATCCCCAGAGAACCCAAAATACGTATCGAGGGATCCGATGATTGTTAGGTGGCTACCCAAGAGGATTTTCAGAATGGACGTCCTCCCAAAATCGATGATGCGTACGATTCTATCGGATCACAAGGAGAAGGACGTAAGTAACCATATTTATAATTAGTTTATCTATTACTTAGTCATATTTTTCTTTGCAATTAGATATTATATTATATTGGTTTACAAGTCATGTTCAAGTCGTACGAGCACATTACAGTCCAATTCCTCATCTAGGATATCTGCACAATTGCTTATCCACTACAGATGAACACGATAGAGGGATACATGTCCGGTCGAGTTATGCACCAATTTGGATAGGTTCAGGATGAACCCGAACCCCTATTTGTACCTGTGCTTAGTTACAAGAAGGGAGATCTTGCTCGATATACTTGGGGTGAGAGTGCTTAGCTAGATTGGTGTTAGCACTTACTTACCAAAAAGATCTTGACCATTACTGTTGATACTTACAAGCTATCGACGACCAGATATGTGGAGTACCTAGATGAGTATGGTTGGTATTTGATTACCCCACATGCGCGCACTACATACGATAGACTACTGGAGGCAGTTTGATATTTGACCATCTTTCCTATCGGTGCATTATAGTGAAGAGATCAATTATTGCAACTTTTTTCTCGTTTGCTAGTTTTCATTCTTATTGGACTTTTTTAGTTATGCTAGGTTGATCGTGATTTCATTCGTGATAATATTTTGGTATCGCATTGGACGACAGATGGATGATTTGAACTTGTACTGCATTATTATGATTTGAACTTGTACAAAATTATGAAATTATACTCCCAACTGACCACAAACCTATAACTTATACTCAAAACTCACCATAAACATTATATTAAAATTTATGCACAAATTAAGAAACCCTACGTTACAATCCTTGCATTACCATAAACCTAACAAAAAATCTAACTTATCCTTGAAACTAACCATAAACACGAAGGCTACTGCTTTTCCTTACCACAAACCTAAAAACTAACAGAAAACCAATACAACTAAAAGTAACAATAAACTAATTGAAAACCAAAGCATAAAATTTTTGAATGAAAAAAAACAAAAGTGCTTTTGCACCATGGGTTTGGCCTACTAAGCACCAACATTGCACACCACCGATGGCCAAGGATGCATGTACCCTTCAGTACAGGAATCCCACGTTGATGGTGCCAAGAACCGACTATGGGCTAATGAACGATCGGTGCGTAGTAGGGGGCACCATCGGTGCAGCCTACTCTGCACCGATGGTGCCACTGACTAGACATCGCCATTATGGCCTCCTATACACTATGGGAAACGTTTTTCCCAATTTTTTTCCCGCTTTTCAATTGCCACAAAAATTAAATCCCGCTCATCATTCCCGCCAATATTTAAATTAACTCTTCTATAATAGGCTACTCCCTTGCTTTATTCTAAACACATAAATTAAATTATTATCTTATAAATTGCGTCAATATAGAGTGAATCATGTTTGAATATGTTCATCCACTCAAATCTACAAAACATGTGAAGTTTACTCGGTCGAACGATAATATTGATGGTTTTTTCGACCAAGTGTTATGTATGATCTATTTCATGTACGTCGACATGTCTACGGCCACACGAATGGATCCTCCATGTAGTCGTGAAGATGTAGGGATAAGATACATGTATATCATAAGTTGACCAATGTTTTTGGTGTTTCAATACCCACCGGATATTAGGAATGAAGCATCTGACTCCTTTGGTTTAATAATCACAGACTAGTTGTCTAAAGAGATGATGCAATATGTTAAGGATCGACTTGTCTTAACGAAAGAAGAGCTACTTAGTCTTACGAACAACGGAGGCTATGATTTCGAATTATTTTGTATTTTATGTTAAGTTATGCAGTGTTGTTTCATCTTCTATTTTGTATTAAAATTACAAGTCATCGTTGTTCCTTTTATGAAATTATGTAATTAAAAGTCTTCGTTATTCATTTAGTAGTTAATTGCTTTATCATCATTATAAATACAAACACAACATTTTAAGTACGAATAAAACATATTAAGTACGAACATAACATAACTCGTACAAGTCAAGCAAGATAAGTTTGAAGTAATACAAAAATGAAGTACTAAATAACATTAACCAACTATACAAATTCATCTAAATCAGTTACTTCTGGGAATGAGTTAATTATCTGTCAACCTTTGTGCTCCATATATGTATTGTAGCGACTAAGTAATGGTAACTCTCAAGTGGAAACGTTATTGTTATGCAATGCATTCCATGTAGGATTATACGTGCACATAGACAATCAACAGTAACAGATAGCTGTAAAAACAGTTTAGAATTAGACTATGAGTGTTGTTATTTACTGTACACATAAGAATGAGACAAACGACTTACATTGATGAAATGATTAGTATCAACAAAAGAAAACCCAATTTCAAGTCTTTTGGACATCAAAGGAGATGCACCTCGCAGGGGTAGAAACGTTTGACTACAATTGTGAGATCCTAATTGTGATATAAAATAAAAAATACATTGAAACCTTGTTGCAATCGCTATACCCATCTCCGGTGTTGTTATCTAATATTTGGTTCCAGTTGGTGTTCTGCAGTAATTTATACTTTCAGCCATTTTCAGATATTCTTCTTTAGAGTTATATATCATGCTATATATCGCATAATTATCCATTAGTTTTTTGTAAATTTCCTTCATAATCATCTGCCAACCTTCTTGATGACCATAAAACCCATATGAAACTGCATGATACCCACAATGGCCATTAGGCCTAACGTCGTTTATACCAGTTATAAATGGAATGAAGTTTGTCGGAAACCATCACAAGTATCATTTTGGATCGTGTATCCGATGTTTCCCACCAACAACAAATCAAGGTAAGTTATTTCTAGAAATCGAGGCAATCGAAAAACTAAAAATTACTGTAAGAAAATCTGTACGAACCGTATTCGCACTTGAAACTACTTTACGGACGGTAACTATTGAAGTTTTAAAGGGGTTTGGTAGTGACGCTTTGGTGGCTTTATCTGCAGCATCCACATGTTCAATGAAATTTATCTCGTTTAGTGGATGATGCATCAACAACAAGTTTTCGTTTCATATGTGGACGACCGTGGTGTTTCTGCTTCTTTAAGGGCTCTAGTAGCAAGGATGTCTCCGGATAAACAATTTCAAACTATTTCTTATAAATGCATTTTATACGACTTTAATCCTTTGTCTCCATAACTTTAATTACAAGTTTTTACAGATCGTCTTTAAGAATCTTGATTGTTGTTTGGTTTGTATAAGGGTTCATTTCTAACCTCCTCCAATGGTCGTGAAACGCTTCTAAAGGTGCATTTTTCTATTATTACGCCACTCACGAATCTGGTGTTAGCATAGTATATCGTGTGTAGATCTTATCGAGCATATGCAAACGTCATCGGATGTATCATGTCTGACATCCACCCCATCTCTATTAGCGATTTTCTCGTAATCTTGCACATTTTCTAATTCAGTAAGAAAGAGTTCTAACGTTGTGTGAGAAACCTTGCCTCGAATTTCATCAAAACTTTTGTCAGCAAATTTATGTTGTGCTATGTTGGTGATAATGAAATATAATTTAAAGTAGTTAGGGAAGATATTTAGTTTATATAGTATTAAATGCTTGATATAATGTAAAGAGAGAAAATAGGTGCGTTCGTTTTTTATTTTTTAGAAAAAATCCAACCCATTTAATGCTTTTGATTGAGGGTTATCAAATTTATCTTTACTGAAAGGTCACTACTTTAAACGGTTAGTTTTTCCATGTTACGTGTCAGTTAGTCATTGTAGCTACTAAACGATGTCTCTCTTGGTAATGGTATCTATTGCTAAAAAAGGGAAAAGTAGATACATTTAGTTGTCTTTCCTACTTATTAACGTTGGTTCATCTTCCCTAGTAAAGCACTCAAGTGCATCTTCTTTACTCATATATAAAGATAATTCTTTACTCTTTCTATTTCTAGATTGCAAAATAGATTGATCTTACAGTTGTAGATAGAGAAAAAAAATCAACTTTCATCCGAATTCCTCTTTTTGCTCTTCTAGTTTCTTTCAAAATTTATATGGTTAGAGCGAGGACTGCATTAATAAGAGGAGGTTGGCTCAATTTGTCCGAGTTGGAAGAAGAAAAAAGGAAACCATAATTGTTGTCGGATTACCCACTTCTCTGGTGACTCAAATTCTAGAACCAGACAAGAGTTCTTCATCTAGTAGACAACCAACTGCTTCTAAACATAGCCCCCTTGCAAAATCTCTTACAATCCCCGACCAATCTACTCAGTCAGCTAAGAATCCCTCAGTAAAAGCTGTTTGCAGTCGCAAACCTCTATCAACTTTTATTCATATGGGGTCGGATATTGGAGATAATACTCCTCATAAGCTTACCAGACTTTCTAAAACTAAAAATAGACCTTCCAGCTCAGAGAAAGAGGTGGAAAATCCATCTAAAATTTATACAGATACCAGCAATCTCTCACAACAAAATCAGATCATGGGAGAAACCATGAATACTACTCTTCCAACAGCTTCTTTTGTTGATCATCCTCATATTGAGGAGGATAACACTGGTACTCAGCCTGGTGATCCAGCAGAGTTGGAACCACAAATGATAGAAGAGAGAATGGATGATTGTGGTGAAGACACACTTTTGGAAACATTAAACCATACTGGGGATACTCAAAAGGAATCTTAAGAAAAAATAAAAAATGCCCCTCTGGTAGAATCCGAACCACTCTCGTTGGGGGAATCAAGCACAATTTCACTAAGTTTAGCGTTAAATACTTGTTGGCTTTACAAAAAATATCTTATGTATACACTCATACAGCTGATTTGGATATTAAGTAGTCAATGATTTATTGGAAACTGACAAACCTTAGAGAACTCAATTTCTCTTTATTAGCGGGGCTTGGCAAAATGACAAAAAGATTACCTCTAAAGGAAATCTGAGTATGCTCACAAGCTACCGGAAACACTCGGGTAGATGTTTTATTCTTTTGTTTTATAACTTGTAAGATATCATTAGTTCTTAATTCATATCTCTTTTATAGTGTTCTCAAAGCTATTTTCACAATACCTTGAAGATATGAAAGTAACTTTCACCAAACTGAATCAATGGACCACTGAAAAATGGTCAAATGGATTTCATAACTGTTGTACAACATAAAATATGGTGAGAGCTTACCTATGGAGAAAAAATATGATCCATGAGCTCTCATGGGAACAGTTCACTACCCCACCCCGATCTTTTGCTATTCTTAATAAAACTGAGGAAGCTGACGGCAAACATTTACTACCAGCCAAAAATGAAGCCTTTAATCATCTTGCGAGGAGGAGGAACCATCTCAAGTCATTCCCGAAATGTGACGTATGAGACCTCTGGATGAAATCGATGCAGCTATGTTGGAAGCTGTAGCAGTTTCCGTTAGGGAGATTAAGGATCCATAAAACTCTGCGATAGTTAAGAAGAAAAAAAGGGGAAAAATATGAATAAAGAAGTCAATGACAAAAGAAAAGCAAAGAAGAATAAAATTGTTATTGGTTCAGAGATTATACTTCGATCCGAAGTCCCTCCTTCTAGTACTTCTACTGAAGTTCATCGTCAAGCAAAAGATTTATTGAACCTCCTTCTCATGTAATTCCTAATGCTGACAGGCCCTCTTTCAAAGGTGTTCACCAACTAAATGACAAAAGAAACTTTAATTTTGAAGATTTGGATAAAGGTTTCCCTCAGACAACTACCATTGCCAATGTTGTGACCTTCGATAGAGAATCCTTTAAAGTGTCTAAGGAACATGATGAAATGGGGTATGCAGTTTTAGGCTACATAAGGCCAATAGTTGACTTGAAGAGGCAGATTAGATCTCATGTTTAGGATATTACTTTCCCTCCTAATGAAAACTATAATTTACAGAACACTATTGGAGTGGGAAAATAGAAGGTTGAAAATATGAATAAGGAAGTGAAGACCCTTAATAAAGAGCTGGTTCAATCCAAATCTAATCACGATCAGTTACAACTCAATTTTACAGAATTGTAAAAAGATATCGCCTATTTGAAAGAGCAACTGGCTAAGGATAAAGTTAACTTTCAGAACTTATCCGATGAGAAGAAAAAAATGGAAGATCTTCTAAAGAAGAAATAAGATAAAATTACGGGTAAAAAACACTGTTAGTCCTCCATGTTTACCACTTGTATCAACATAGTCCCTTTCGTTCACTTCTGCATAAAACTCATCCCCTTTGTTTTAAAAAATTGCAAATATAGTCCCCCCGCACATATAAACCATTTAAAAACTGACACGTGAAACTTAAATTCTAAGTTTTGTATCACTTTTGATCCCCAAATCCCAAGTTTTGTATCACTTTTGGTCCCCAAATCCCAAGTTTTGTATCACTTTTGGTCCTCCAGAATATGCAGAGGGACTAATCATGAAAATTTTTAAAATGAAGGGGATGAGTTTTATGCAGAAGTGAACGAAAAGGACTATGTTGATACAAGTGGTAAACATGGGGGACTAACAGTGCTTTTTAGCCTAAAATTACCAATCTTAAATAAAATGGCAAAGGACATAACTAATGATGTAGATGCATATGGTGATGGTGTATTGAAATCTATGGATAAAAGGGAAGAATCCATTAAATCGGATATGGTAATTTTTTTCCATGAAATATTTCCTAAGCGGTCTCTTGGGGATATGTGGAAGTTTGTGTTATGTGAGAAAATTCTTTTTCATACTATGTCTACCGGTGATAAATTAGGCGTTTCTTTGGACGAATCTGACTATGATGATGAAACTGAGAAGGATTCAGATGATGATAATTCAGAAAAATAAAAGAAAGAAAACAATGAGAAAGAGACAATGGAGAAGAAAAATGAAGGGAACGAGCCATAAGGTTAATAGGTTTTATGTAATTGTATTTTAAACTAAAGTCCTTTATTGTGCAAGGAATTTTGTTGTTCGCGGATCTATCATTTTGTTATTTTATTTGTATAAGTCCTTGTTGTATACAATGTGTTTTGTTATATATATATATATATATATATCATATTTTAGTTCAAAGTTATTTTATACCATCTTTATTTTTATCCACTTTATGTTTCACTACGTATTTTACTTTTATTGATATTCAATCTTAACCAAGTACTCCAAGATGTTCAAAATTTTTAAATCTTTACCCAAGGTAAATATATTAAATCTGATTAAGTCATTCAAAGGTATTTCATTCGAAGGCAGCATAATTTTAATCATATCCAAGCCATTCAAAGGTAATCCATTTGAAGGCAATATATCTTTAATCCGTCTGAGTCATTCAAATGAATTCATTTGAAGGAATTTTATCTCTAATCCGACCGAGCCATTCGAAGGTAATCCATTTAAAAGCAACATAACTTTAATTCAACCAAGTCATTCGAAGGTAATTCATTCGAAAGAAACATAACTTTAATCCAACCAAACCATTCGAAGGTAATCCATTTGAAGGAAAAATAACTTTAATCCAACCTAATATAGCAAATACACTTTTAAAGGCAAATGATGATATATTGATTGAAATTTGGGCACCTCACTAAAACCTCCCCGCGCCACCAGGGTATGCAAAGTATGCCCTTAATATTTAAATTGAAGTAAAGCGAAGTAAATATTTACAAGATGAGTTTATTCTAAATATAACCTTAGGTGTTCAACATTACAAGGGTGCTTCAAAATATTTCCTTCTTTGTCTACAAGCTTGCACGTTCCTTGTCTGACCCTTTCATCTACGACGTATGGTCCTTCCCAATTCGGAGCAAGTTTTTTGAATTTTTTTCCTTAGTGTATAAGAACTTATACTTTGTCTTTGACTTGTAAATTAATTCTTCTTATTTTAGATGAAAAATTATTCCTCATCAGGCTTTGGTAATAAACAGTTCTTTGATGATCTTTCATTATTTTCTCCTCAATTATATCCAATCGAGCCCTTACTGCCCTCTCATTTTACTGTTCGGAACAATTTTCAACTCTGAAAGAAGGAAAAGTACCTTTTATTGGTGTGATGACATCCATTCCATAAACCAAAGCAAATGGAGACTCCTGAGTGGTTGTGTGAGTAGTGATTCGGTATGCCCATAGTAATTCTTGTAAATAACTTGGCCATTTTCTAGCTGCTCCCTCCAAATTCTTTTTCAAACCCATTAAAATTATTTGGTTTGCCACATTAACTTTCCCATTGGCTTCAGGATGAAAAGGATAAGATAAACAATGCTGAATTCCTCTTGATGTACAAAACATTTCCATATCTTTATGGTCAAATTGAGGACCATTATCCGTAGTGATGCGCTTGGAAATACCAAATTGGTATCATATGTTGGAAATGACAAACTTTATCACTGCTTAGGATGTTGTTCCAGACAAAGGTGCAACTTTTACCCACTTGGAGAAATAATTTATTGTCACAATTAAGTACGGTATCCCCCATAATCCATTAATAGAGTTCTGACTAGATCAAGTCCCCATTTTTCAAATGGTATTGCTTCAGATAGAGGCTCTATGAGTAATGCAGGTAAATGGATCACATTTCCATACTTTTGACAATGGTCACATCTTCTCACGAGGTGTTTAACATATGCCATAATAGAAGGCCAATAATACCCTACCAACAATACCTTACTAATTAAAGTTTTCTAGCCACAATGTGTTGATCCTTCTCCATCATGTATTTATGATAGAATACTTAGAGATTCATTAGATCCAAGGCAGCGCAACAGAGTCTTGTTGAATAATTTTTTGTAAAGAATCCCCATTAGAGTAAGAAATCCATGAGCTTTTTACTTTATCTTTTTTGAAGATGATTTGTCTTAAGGTAAAACTCCTTTAGTGATGCATTCTTGGATTTCGTTCCTCCAATATTTAGAAACTATGGTAGACACTTGTATCTTTCTCATATTTCACCTTTTATTTCTATAGTTATGACTATGGAAGGACATTCTTGTATAAGGATCGAGACATATGCTTCAGAATATGCTACAGTGTCTAATGAGTAAACCATAGAATTTTCCGATCTTGGGACATGCTCATATTCGATGCGTTTAAAACTGGTTGTGATCTCTTTTAACACTTCTAAATACTTTCACAAATGATTTTTCTTGGTTTCAGATTGCCCATGTGCTTGATGAATGAGTAGATGTAAATCACTTATCAATTAGACTCTTTTGGCACCACATATCTGAGCTAATATCAATCTGGCTATTGTTGCTTTATATTCTAACTCATTATTAGATGCATTGAAGCCAAAACGTATAACATGGTATATAGAATCACCATAGGGAGAAATTAAGCATATACCAGCTCCACACCCCATTGTACTAAATCTACCATCAGTTCGGATGACCCATTCCTTCTTAAGCTTATTGGCTTGAGCTTCTCCACGAGGTCTCTCGGAGTGAAATTTAACTAAAAACTCAGCCACAACTTGAGCTTTGATTGCAGTTCTGGGTGTAAAGTCAATATCATAATCTCCAACCTCAACTGACCATTTGGTCATCCGTCCCGATATATTGGCTTTTTGTAACACATTCTTTAATGGAAAAGAAGTTCAAACCGTGATAGAGTGTGCTTGAAAGTAAGGCCTTATTTTCTAGCTATTATCACCAATGCTAAGGCTATTTTTTCAACTTTAAGTATCGTTTCTTAGCTTCCAACTAACTCTTTCTTATATAATAAACACAACGGGGATAGTCATTAACTTCTCGCACCAATACAACACTTGTATCATACTCTGATAATGCTAGATACATATAAAGTCTTTCCCCATCTACAGGTTTGAATAATATTTTAGGTGAAAATGTGTGTCTCTTGATTTTAAGGAAAGCTTGATCACAATTAGGGGACCAATTAAATTCTATAGAATTTATTAAGACTTGAAAAAACTGAGCACACTTGTCTGATGATCTTGAAATAAACTGGTTTAATGCTGCCAATATTCCGGCTAATATCTGAACTTTTTTAGTATTCCAAGGTGGATCTATGGCCAACAAAGCATTCAACTAATCTGGGTCATCTTGAATCTCATTCTCACTTACAATGTAACCTATAAATTTTCTAGATCAGACTCCAAAGGTACATTTTACAGGGTTTAATTTTAAATTGATGACTTCCAAGTTGAAAAAATTATTTTAAAGGTCGGATATGTGATCCTTCTCCGCAGGTATTTTAACCATCATATCATTAATGTATACTTCTACATTTCTTCCGATCTGCTTATTTGTTAAGTTGATAAGTGGCTCCAACATTCTTCAACCCAAAAGGCATTACCTTATAACCGAAGCCCTCTGTCGGTAATAAAAGTAGTGTGGTCTTGGTCATTTGATCCATCTGTATTTGATTATACCCGGAAAAAACGTCCATAAACGACAACAACTTGTTTCCCGATGTGGAATCTACTAGTTGATTTATCTGGGGTACTGGAAACGGATTATTGGGGCAAGTTATATTAAGATATGTAAAGTCAATTCACATACACCATTTTCCATTTTTACTTTTGACCAAGACCTGGTTAGCTGTCCAAAGAGGGTATTGAGATTCTTTAATGTGTCCCATCTTGGTTACTCGATCTACTTCTTAGACATATGGCTTTAGATTTTTCTCTGGAAAAAGCTCTTTTTTTTGTACCACCAGCCCATCATCGGTTCTAACAGATAGTGTGTGACTAATCATGCTTGGTGGTACTCTAGTTACATCATCGTTGCACCAAGCAAACACATTCAACTTATTGACACTTTTACCTTCTGTCAAGCGATGAATTTCAACTTCTTCAACTGCGATCACAACACTAGGAGCCTCCCTCGGATTATCTATCTCATTTGATTTGGTAGAATACTACAGTTGCCATTCTCTGTCGACTTTCATTGATTCTAACAATTTTGAAGCAAGAGCAGTGACATAACACTCACGAGCTACCCTTTGGCTAATTCAGACGACACCTACTAAAAAATGCTTAAAGATGGCAACGAGTTTAACATATTTTTTACTGCTTGGACTGATGTCTTTTCATCCACCACCTTTGACCAGATGAACGAGAGGTTGGATAAGATGCGAACAATTCTCAAAGAATATGATAAGATAGTCGATTATGTCATATCATATAAAGAGAATTTTGTTCCTGCGTACACTAGAAAAGCCATGTATGTTAACAATCACACCTCCAGTCGGGTGGAAAGCTCGCGTGCTACTTTGTAAAAATATATCAGGTCAAGTCAATTGAATTTAGAAAGATTTTGCAAGAAATTTTATGGTTTGTTAGCGATGCAACATTCGACCATAAAAGAATCAATGAAGCTAAGAAAATGTCACCTTATTAATAAATTTCAAGATTTTAACCCTTTCAAATGACTACGGGGGTATATATCACAAACTTCTTTTGACGATTGTATACAAAAACTTCCTTCATAAAACTGCTCCATAATGTGCTTGCATCGATCGTACAACACAAAATTTACCATACACCCATGAGATAAAGCCAATCTAAATATCCAGCGGATATGTACCAACCATAATCACAAATGATAATTGGAGGAGACTAGATATGGTTCCCCGAGTTAGACTAAGCGTTGAAGAAGAAGTAAAACTTGATTTTGAAAAATTAAATTCAAAACTCAAAGAGTTTGATGTTTATGAAAGCCATTAGCTTAAAACATTCACATGCATTTTAGATTCTTCAACTTCACTTCTTTGAGAACCGCTCCAAAAGGTTAAAACCCGCAGTCGTACTCCCGGACGCGTCCGAGGTCGCAGCTGTGGTTGCGTAACGATACCAAAATTCGTGTTGATTATTCTTCCAAAAATGACCCTTTTATGTACAAATACAGTGAATAAGAATAGTTAGAATCTCATGCTAATTGTACCAAAATTCAAAAAATAGGAATACCTAGTGCGGGTTTCAGAACCCCGGTCCGCATTTTTAGTAACATCAATAGAAAGATCATTGCACAAACCCGTACTAATTATAGAGTAAAACCCCTAAAAGAAAACAAAAACGGGTTGCATGTAAAATAAGATGAACCTTAGGCCTTGCCCTTTTTGAAGATGTTATCAGATGAACCTTAGGCGCCGCCCCTTTAGGTCTTTCCTCCTCCTATGCAGCCTGGGAAATTAACTTATTGATATTCAGTTTATCACACATGCCATTACAGGTGGACTGGAAATACTTAAATCGGTCCAGCAACAACTGAAATGTGAACACTAATATGTATTCCTTAATAAAGTCTACCCTGATTGCCTAAAACTTTTGGCCAATCCTCCGCATTCCAAGAATGTGCTAACATATTTTTCCTTTCCCATAACACATTTTGTGAGATAACTTGTTTATTAGACGTTGCATCTCTACCTTCTAATTATGGCAAATGCTTTCTCGACCTCCACGAGAAAGACGAAGGAAGTGGTAACATGTTTAGGGTCAGCCCCACGTAAAGTTACTCGAATTCCTTGTAACAACAAACCAACGCAGAACGTATAAGAATTTTCCTATATTTTATCTTCCTTAGATTCCTCTGATGTACTTTCTGGACTCAGGGAAGATGGTTTGGGATGAGTCAATGCATAATCATAGTCATGTACAGACAAGTACATAATCATATTTTCCCTCCATAATTGAACCATCTGAACGATTCAACATGGATGACGAATTCCCCAATAGATTGTAACTGGTGGATACTATAAAAAGAACAAACAACACATAAAGCACATTTAACATCCTGACACATAACTTAAAACATATGCATGAACCTCACAAATACATGTAAAACATAAATACTATCATAATAAATAACAGAGGACAAATCATACTAACATGCATTTTATGAGTTTCAGAAATATATCATGATCATTATTTTAATTTCCTAAGTACTAGTAAAACCCTCCCGCTGGCTGATTTTACTTATTATAATTAAAATAACCATAATGTAATTTCATAAGTACCAGTGAAACCTTGTAGATGAACGATTTGACCTACTTGAAATTAACTATTATGCAATGATGTAATTAACTTTTCTAAGTTTCAATGAAACCTTTCGAAGAGCCACTTTCACATACTTAGAAACAAAAAAACGCAATGCCTATTTTCAAAGATTGTCACCCCTTATGGATAATTTAACCCCAAACGTGAACCTTCGGGAGGGTTGTTAATATTTGAATTTAGGTTAATCCCCAAATTTTTCGAAGTTTAGGATCCTCAACGAAATAATATTACCCTTCCGGAAGGCCGATTAAATCAATCTCCTAGTTTAACCAACCGTTCTACAAAACTTTAGTCATGGATCACATTTAAACATTCAAAAGCGTATACAATTTAAAAAAAATTAAAAAATTAAAATTTCAACCTAGTGTTATGTGTGGGGTTTTTTTTTCTTCGTGAATAGTATTTTTAATGAATAGTGTTTGTTCGAAAACACGACTCATCTTCTTAAATTACTGTTCGCATCACTGTTTTTTATGAATAGTATTTTCTGATGAATATTATTTTTGAAGAAAAAAACCCACCTTACGAAAACACTATTCACACACTCTTATTTTAAGAAAAAAATACTATTTATAATATGTTGCTTGGATGAATAGTGTTTTCGACAATATACTATTCACCTTCTGAAAATACTATTCACGATACCGTTCATTTTGTAAAAATATATAGCTCACAAAACTTCCTATCACTATGCATTCTCCTCAACCAACATCACACATAGTATTTCCATCACGACAACATTTTCTTGCAAACTGCCTCGCAAGTGGAGGTCTTCATCCATAGCGTCAGCATTTTGCTGGCTATGGCGAATATTCATGGACAACATTTGATCAACGTTAACATCAAGGGTTGAGGCATCGATGAGCCACTACCTCAATAGTTCAATTTTTTCGTTGTTTTAGGGTTGATTTGATGCTAATTTCAGAAGAAGAATTTCTAAACATCAAAGAACCCTAATTTAATTGAAAAATCCCGAACTATCAAACAAATATGTATTCAAAGCCATAAAAACATATAATCACATATCATGCTTTTTAACTCTAAATAAATCACTTAAACATGCTTTTTCATACGGTTAATAAACCCATGTCCTATCAATCTCAATTAATACATAAACTCATTGACATAGATTCTTTATAGTAAAAAAAACATATATTACTCCATAAACATGATGTTCGATTATTCTAATAATCACAAAAGGATTTAATCTGACTCTAATTCCAATTGAAGAATCGATCTTCAAATCACGGAAAAATTAATGGCCCTTTTGTGATAACCCATAAAATAAAATAAAATAGGGAATAATAAAAACTTATTGTTTTGCTTTCTGCTTTCTATTGTCTTGATTATGTGTGAATCATTTGCTAGTTTATGTGCTTCGATGATGCCCGATGAACACCATAAAGAGAATAACAATGAAATATTTATGTATTCCAATGACCAAGGATAAATATAGAGGCTTATTTAGAGGCTTTACAATGTGACACAAGTGTAGAGATTTGAGTTTTCTTCTTTGTAGTGCCTAATTCAACCCGGTCACCACACTTGGGTCCATAATGCCTTCTTGATCAATAAGTCTACTTTAGTTAATTATTTAATTAAATTCATTACATTTAATATGGATTTCCTTAAAATAATTATCAATTATGTTGGTCCAAATTATTGTCAGTCCGTAAATATATTAAATAAATATATTCAAATATTAATTTGTATGTCCCAAATACATTTATCCATCAGCAATTTAATACCTAATATCCAAGAGATTCAGTCAAAGATATGAGAATAAGGGTTATTGTCTTTAGATAGAATCATATTTTACATTTCATTGACATTAGAGAGTAATCTAACCATTACTTGTAAGCTCTAAATAAAGACATGTGACTATCATAATCAATAGTCTAATCCAATATAATCTAATCTCATCTCATATTTCACATGTGATATTGATTTATTCATCTATGAATTCAATGAATCTCATTTAGTCCGTCATAATAAATAGAACATTTATGTACTTTTTGTTTTTATTTTTTATCCACTATGAAACTGATCTCTAACATTTCAAACCAAAAATCACCCCATCAACTATCGTCGTTCATAGAAAATGACGGTTCCAAGTTCTAAATGTTTGACGGGACTCAACATCCTGATGACCATATTGAACCATTCAAAAATTATATAATGAACTTCGAAGATGATAGGCTAGTGTGCAGAGTATTTTCTCAGACTTTTAAGAGCACTTCATTAAAGTGGTAAAACATAATTTCAAGGGGATCTATTGCTAACTTTAGATACTTATATACTGCTTTTCGATAATACCTTGTGGGAAGCAAAAAGATACGAGCTAATAGCGACACTATAATACCGTGTAAGCAGGCAATGAGTGAAAAATTAAAAGATCATACAAAGCATTTTATGCCAACAAAAGCAGGGTTTGGTGATTTTGAAGATTTATTTGTTATGGCAGCTTTCAAATATGGTTTATTGTATGGTGATTTAGCAAATAAAACACCAAAAAAGAGAGTGTAACTTTTGGAGGACTGATAGCTCAAGTCAAAGACCAAATTAAAGTAGAAGAGTCAACTAACGTTCAACGAGGCGTCGAGTCTACTCAAATGAACTCAGGGCATGCGTTAACTAATCATGGAAACTCCTCGAATTATCAACCAAGCCCTCGTCCAAGGGTCAATAACAATTTTCCTCCTCGGACAGGAGGGGTTCCAACGCAAGTTACATGTTATCAGTTTCATTGATAAAGGTTAAATCAGTGGGTGATGCCGCAATATTTCACAGACTTGACTGAGAATGTAGCTGCTATTTTTGAGAAAACTAAAGATCATGTAAGCTTTAAGAAGCCAGCTCCAATAGACAGACAAAACAAAGAGCGCAATAATGAATTTTTTAAGTATCATAATGATATTGGGCACAACGCTGTAGATTGTATAACTCTAAATAAGGAGATACATGTTTTAATAGAGAATGGAAAATTAACAATTTTTGTTAAAAGGAAAAGTAGTGGATTGAAACTCCGAGCTCCTCGATACAATAAACTGGTAGTCCAAATTAAAAGCGAGAAAGTGCATTGATGATTCTAGATTTTAAATTTGATGAGTTTGATGCAGCCTTAGAATATTTGGACATAGATCCAAATCGATTATTTTTTATGGTTATGGATGAACGAGTAGAGTAAGGACGAGTTTGAAGTTTGTGTGATTATTTTGAATCTTAAGCAATTTTTGGAGAAAATTCTATGGCGGGAAATACTAATAGTTCCAAGAAAAGACACGTAGTAAGTTTAACTATTCAAATCGATGGAATAATTTCTACTCATTTTTATAGAAAAATGGCACTCATTTTATTTTGGTCGATGAAGATGATTTGAGGATAATAGCACATGCAGATGCAGTTATTATAGGGGTAGAAATAGGTGGAACTAGAATTTGATGTGTTTTAACAGATACATGGAGTTCTGCAAATGTGTTGTTAAAATCTACATATGATAGGATGCATAACCCGCCTCATATTTATCAATTTGATCGTACTATAATTGGGTTTATAGGGATGATAGCTCAAGTAATTGGAGAATTCGAAGGTGAAGTATGTTTGAGAAAATGTCCTTTTAAAATGAGGTTTAAGTTTTATTCATGGTCGTTTAATGTCCGACCATTTATAATGCTATTTTTTGGAGATCTTGGCTTTCGAGAATGTATGCTATTGTTTCTACTGTTCACCAATGCTTAAAGTATGTTATTGGATATTGTTAGGGCTGTTATCGGTCCGGTTCGGTCCGGGTTTTGAAGGAACCGGACCGGACCGCTAAGCTTATCGGTTCGGACCGAACCGGACCGTTAAGCTTTCGGTTCTAATTTTTAGAACCGGACCGAACCGCTAAGCTTTCGGTTCGGTTCGGTTCGGTCCGGTCCGATTCGGTCCGGTTCGGTTCGGTTCCGGTTTCGGTTCGGTCCGAGTTCGGTCCGGTCCCGTTTCGGTCCGGTTTCAGTCCGGTTCGGTCCACTTAAAAAAACAAAATTAATTAAAAATTGATTTTTAATTATTTTTTTATTAAAATAAATGATATAAAAACTAAAGTTTATAAGTTGATTTTTCATTTTCTTAAAAATTGGTAATTAACTATTAATTTTGGTACTATAATTTATAAAAGAATATATAATAATAATAAATAATCGGTTTTAACGGTTTTATTGGTCCGATTTCTTATCGGTTCAACCAGTTTATCGGTTTTATCGGTTCGATTCCGTATCGGTTCCTTCGGTCCTATCGGTTTTATCGGTTCGGTTCCTTATCGGTTCTATCGGTTTATCGGTTCTATCGGTTCGGTTCCTAACCGGTTTTTCGTTTCGGTTCCTTATCGGTTTTCGGTTTTTAGAATGGAACCGCGAACCGGACCGTTAAGGTTCGGTCCGGTTCTCGGTCCAGTCCTTATCGGTTCGGTCCCGGTCCGGTTCTCGGTTCCGGAGAACCGTCGACAGCCCTAGATATTGTGTTGGGGTGGTTCAAAATGACCAAAAGGTAGCTACAGAATGTTATGCAACGACTATTTTTATTCGAGGTCCTAATTGTAAGCATCAAATGCATGAATAACAATCAGGGGGTTAGCCTCGGATAAAGAGGGATTAGATGATCTGAGGGAAACCCTGGGTTCTTTAACAATGAGTGAGAATATCGAATAATAGACTTTTCCTCATGAGAGGACTCTTCGAATAGGGAAAGTATTGTCATCTACTTTGTGTTATCAGTTGTTACAATTGTTGTTTCAAAATTTGGATGTTTTTGCTTGGAAAACAAAGGATGTGGTAGGGGTTCCACTTGAAGTGATATGTCACAGCTTAACTATAAATTCGAGGACCAAACATGTTATTAAGAAGACACGTGTTTTTTTCTGTGGAAAAATTAGATCCTATCGTGGTAAAGGTGGATCACTTGTCTAAGGTCACACATATTCATGAGGCACAATATCCTTTATGGACATCAAACCTAGTGTTGGTTAAATAGAAGAATGGAAAGTGACGAATATGTGTTGATTTCACATATTTGAATCTAGCATGTATTAAAGATCCATTTCTTGTACCTCGAATATGTCAGCTTACAAAATTAAATTTTATGTTTTATGGATGCTTTTGCAGGATAGAACCAGATTCATATCGATCCAAAAGATCAGGAAAGTACTATGTTCACCATTAATCGAGGATTGCACTGCTATAGAGTTATGTCATTTGGGTTGAAGAATGCTAGAGCAACATGTGAAAGTCTTGTGAACAAGGTTTTTTATTCTTAGATTTTGAGGAATATGGAGGTTTATATTGACTATATGCTGGTTAAAAGCTAAGCAGATGGTGAACATTTGAAAGATTTAGTGGAGACTTTACTAAACTTAAGGGTTATTCGATTGAAACTAAATTCTGAAAAATATACCTTTGGCGTATGGTCAAGAAATTTTCTAGGGTATATCATTAGTGAAAAGGGGATAAAGGCTGATCCTGAATAGCTAAAGGCTCTGGTATCGATGATGTCTCGTCAAACTATAAAAAATGTGCAAATCTTGACAGGACGGTTAGCTTCTCTTAGTGTTAGTAAAAATGTGTTGACATCAGAGAAATGATATTTAAAGCTTGAAAAATTGGATTTGGCTTTAGTGGTGGCTACTAGGAAGATATGCCTCTTATCTTCAATCTTACACCATTGTGCTTCGAACTTCTTTCTTACTAAAGAATGTGCTACAACGACCAGATATTTCTGGTAGGATGACCAAATAGTCAGTAAAATTGGGAGATTTTGATACTACTTTTGCTCCTCAAACAACTATTAAAGATAAAAAATGTCATTCGAGCCGATCAGATGAAGGGACTCAAAAAAATGTTATTCCATGAACTTCGATATGGGTGGTTCAAACTGATGGTGGTTCTAATATATTGGTATCTAGTGCAGCGGTTCAATTAGTTGCTCGTTATGAAGATGCAATGTACCAGGATATTAGATTTGGTTTTCACGCGTTGAATAATGAGGCTGAATACGAGGTTACTTTTGCTAGCTTAAGGCTTGCAAATATTTGTTGGACAACAACAATTCGTTGCAAAACAGATTCACAGCTAGTGGCAAATCATATGACATAGTTAAGAAGTTGGGTTTTCAAATGAAGGTACCCAAGAAATTGGGTTATCATATGAAATTTCACTCACTATAAAGTAAATTGGAAAGGTGATAATGGTTATTAGTTCTTATTCATTGTTCCTCACTGAATAGGATATGAAATATTGGGGGGCTTAATATACTAATGTTAAGGTTATTTATGAAGGATCGACAAAGAAATTCTAGACGAATTTCTAACGTGTCAAATTTTCACGGTGTTTGGCTACACACTGTGACTGCCGCACGCCATGACTACACACGGTGTATGAACCGCACGCCGTGTGACACGTACACCATGCCATGTTTAACATTTTTTATTTTTTTATAAATATTTTTATCAAAAATTAATTTGTAGGCGTGGAAATAAATATATTAAAAATATGCATACCATAGACGTAATTGTTGAGATTATTATTTGATATCTTTATATTTTTATATTTTTATATAAATATACAAATAGTTTATTATAATTAGTTTATCAACTTTTAGAACTATATCTTTAAGTTGGTTGAAATTTTCAAATGTTTTCAACCATTATATATCATAGGGAAATTGCACCTAAAGTACTCACTCAACTATTCTATTCTCATCTATTACCCAGGTTTTGTTCTATTATCTTTTAATACTCATCTCAACTACCTAATTACCATTTAATACCAAACATTATTTTAATACCTTAAAAACCCTCACCCTTCATCAACAACCACATAACCAAAATTTATCTTTCTTACTTTCTCTTTATATTTTATTTTTTAAAAGATCCATATATTTCAGGCCGGAGCTCGGAAAAAATATACGAAAGTACTATCGCTTTTGTGTTTTTAAGATGAATAAAACTGGACCCGTTGATGATATTTTTTGAATTTGTTTTAAAAATAAAATTTCACCAGTAACAACTCTTAAGAAATCGAGAGAGTTGCAAACAATTCTCAAGAAATAGAGAGAGTTGCAAACAACTCTTAGGAAATCGAGAGAGTTGCAAACAACTCTGGGAAAATCGCGAGAGTTGCACACAAGTATCACGAAATAGAGAGAGTTACAAACAACTCTCACGATATCGCGAGAGTTGCACACAACTCTCATGAAATAGAGAGAGTTGTAAACAAATCTCAGGTTAGTTTTTCAAACAACTCTGAGGTATGCTTTTCAAACAACTCTCAGGTTAGTTTTTCAAAAACCTCTCAGATTAGTTTTTCAAACAACTCTCAGGTTATTTTTTCAAACAACTCTCAAGTATGTTTTTCAAACAACTCTTAGGTTAGTTTTTTCAAAAAACTCTCAAGTTAGTACTGGTGAAGGTACCAACGAGTATATATAATCGGGGGATATTTTTTTTTCCAAATTTCAATTCGAGGTACAAAGTGACACTATCCAAAAAATGGGTACTAGTGGGTAATTAGATAGTTGTGTTTACTCGAACTTTCTCTATTATAAATAATATATTAGATTTTTCAGTTATATTAGATATTTAAAATATATGAATAATATTTCAAAATTATGTTTGCAACTCTATATATTTATATTTTTTAAATATTAAATATTAAAATTGTTTATTATATATATATATAAATTAATAGTTTAAATTTTAAAAATAATAATTTTAATAGCTTAATAAATATCTAAATTAATAGTGTTCTTGTTAATGTGTTCTTGTTCTTGATGTCTTTTTTTATATGAATGACAAATAAAAAAGAAATTTAAATAATTTAAGAGTTACTAAAAAAATAAAATGAAAATACACATATTCATAGGGGTTATTTTTTATTTTGTTGTTGTTGAGCAAATCGGATATCCTATTTGGTAAAAATATTATTTTTTAGATTTTTTCATGTAAAAATACACTACAAACTAATATAATTCTCATTCATCTCTCAAATCATATAATATCTCAAAATATTCTACAATAGTCTTCTTGATGTGTTCTTGTTCTTGATGTCTTTTTTTATATGAATGACAAATAAAAAATAATAATTTGAGAGTTACTAAAAAAATAAAATGAAAATACCCATATTTACCTTAGTTGCTTTTATTTTATTTTTATTTTTTCGAGCAAATTAGATATACTATTTGTAAATCAGATATCTTATTTGACAAATCCGATATCCTATTTGGTAAACACATTTTTTCAGATTTTTTATGTAGGAATACACTACAAACTAATCTAATTCTCATTCATCTCTCAAATAAAAATAGTTTTCGTAAATCTCTCAAAACACAAATCTATAAGTACTACTACAAAATCTCAAAACATTCTACAATAGTCTTCTTGATGTGTTCTTGTTCTTGATGTCTTTTTTAGATGGGCCCTAATTAAAAAGAAATTTAAGTAATTTAAGAGTTATTGAAAAATTAAAATGAAGATACTCATATTTATAGGGGTTATTTTATTTTATTTTTTATTTTTTTTCGAGCAAATTGGAGATTATCTTTGTAAGTCGGATATCCTATTTGGTGAAAACATTTTTTTAGATTTTTTACATGTACGAATACACTACAAACTAATCTAATTCTCATTCGTCTCTCTAATCATCTCTCAAATAAAAATAGTTTTCCTAAATCTCTCAAAACACAGTTCTATAAATACTACTACAATATCTCAAAACATTCTACAACAGTTGTCTTGATATGTTCTTATTCTTGATTTCTTTTTTAGATGAACGTCAAATAAAAGGAAATTTAAGTAATATGAGAGTTATTGATAAATTAAAATGAAAATACCCATATTTATAGGGATTATTTTATTTGTTTCAGCAAATCGGATATGGTATTTGGAAATCGGATATCATATTTCATCAATCAGGTATCCTATCTATAAATCGGATATCCTATTTCGTAAAATCATTTTTTTAAGTTTTTTATATAAGAATACACTATAAACTAATCTAATTCTCAGTCATCTTTTAAATTATCTCTCAAATAAAGATAGTTTTCCTAAATCTCTCAAAACAGAATTTTACAAGTACTATTACAATATCTCACAACATTCTACAATAGTCTTCTTGATGTCTTTTTTTAGATGAATGACAAATAAAAGAAAATTTAAGTAATCTAAGAGTTAATAAAAAGATAAAAATGAAAATATCCGTATTTATATGGGTTATGTTTTATTTTATTTTTATCTTTATCCTATTTGTAAATCGTATATCCTATTTGACAAATCATATATTCTATTTTATCGGATATCCTATTTGGTAAAAATTACTTTTTTATGATTTTTTATCTATAAATACACTAAAAACTAATCTAAATCTCATTCATCTCTTAATTATTTCTCAAACAAAAATAGTTTTCCTAAATCTCTCAAAACACAATTCTACAAATACTACTATAATATCTCAAAACATTCTACAATAGTCTCTTCGTGATGTGTTATTGTTCTTGATGTCTTATGTTTTAGATGAATGACAAATAAAATAAAATTCAAGTAATATGAGAGTTACTCAAAAATAAAAGGAAAGTACTCATATTTATAGAGGTTATTTTGTTTCTAGAAAATCTATTATCCTATTTGACAAATCGGATATTCTATTTGGTAAAAACAATTTTTTTTGAAGATTTTTTATCTACAAATACACCATTAATAATAAACAAAACATAATAAATAAATAAAAATACCGTAAAATATAATAAATAATAATTAATTTATCGAACAATAACACTACATATTTATTCTATATTTGTTACAAACCTAATATATTATATAATTATACTAATTAAAATGTGTAATAAATAAAATTAGCCCATATTTTAATCAAAACAAATTTATAATCAAAATATAATAATAAATTATATTAATAACTATCTAATATAGTGTTGGGATTGCTGTGATAATAATTTTACCGTGGTTACCGAATACCGTGTCTATCCTGACCGGGATAGTCTTCGTCGTGATATTCGTGTAAATGAGTCACGTAGTGTTCCGCCGAATTCTACGGCGGCAAACATACAAAATTTTACGGTGTCACGCTCCCATTTGACACCTTTATTTATAAATCATAATAAGATAAACTGCGCCTAAGGAGTAGCCGAGTTGGTTGAGTATGACATTCTTATAAATAAAAGGTCATGAGTTCGAGTCCTTCTACGTACGCTTTCTCTGCTGAGCATGTCACCTTGTGTGGTTTACCTTCTGGCGTTGGTTTGCAGGCTATCGCGTCAGACTGAGGGTTTACTTTGTGCGCACTCATTGCACTATGAGTAGCGGCTGCGGATTCTCTCCGAAAAAAATAATAATAAGATAAACGGTTATTTAAAAACATAACAAAATACAAAATGTAACAACAAGTTGTTACGCCCCCAACAACTTTCATTTCAATATAAAATCCTGTATTACACATTACATTGAATAATAAGAAAAAGTATTCTTTGATCCTGCGTCTTCTATCTCTTTATCTCACTTAAACCACCTCCTTTTTATAATAGCGTAGTGGGAAAAATAACTCAGTTTGTCATTCACCGACAAACCTAAACATTTTCTAGGTGTCAGATGCTGACTCTGAAGCTTAGGGCTTTGTCTTTGTTTATGATATAGACTCACCAGGATTCTGGTGCACACCTGAGTAAGCTATTTCGTATATCTGATGATCCTAAACTTTAAACTATGTAAAAAGAACCGAAAATCGACATATAATGCACAAGAGTGAATTGAATTTAACAACCTATTTTCATTCAAGTCTGTTGTACGTTAATTTTTTTTGGAATAAATATAATACAATATTTGTGAGGTTAAAAATCCACGGATTAGTTATGCTTTTTTTTTATTATATAGGCAAGTACAAACCATAACCTCCACTAATATAACGGGCCACGTTTTAAGAAATAAAACTAAACATATCAGACCCACTTGCCTAAAAAGAAACTAACAATTTGACAATTAGTAGACATGATCCGACAACAAGATTAATTCATCAATTTTATGGTTCTATAATGATTTAATCTAATGTCAAACTTCATCCTTGTAGCATTTTGTCAGAATATCAGCACCCTAATCTTCTGTGCAAACATGTTAGGTTGCAATAGATCCTGATTCAATACAGTGGATCTATCATCAATATGTTTGCTTCTCTCATAGTGAACGAATTCTTGCTCAATGTGATTGTGGACTTGTTATCTATCTTTAGAACCACTTTCTTAATATTGTTTTTAAATAAATTTGTCAACAATCATCACAGCTACACTCTTTGTTGTCTATTTTTCTCCTCTTCGAACGAGACATCCTGTTTTTGTTACTCGAAATCTTCTCTACTTCCATTTTTTCTCCTTTTCGAACACGACGTCTCGTGTCACCAGTACTCGTTTTGACTTTGGAACAAACATTCGATAGCCTTTTGTATTTGAATCATAACCAATAAACACTATTTGCTTGCTTCGGTTTGCAAGCTTTGAAAGGTGATGTGTAACATTTTTTACATGTCCCACACATCCAAAGATACAAAGATTATCAACAATTGGCTTGTGTATGGAAAAAGTCTATGAGATAAACAACAATGCAAATAACTTTAAACAGATAGACTAATATATATGTTTATAGAGATAAACAAGAAGTGCGGAAATGTTAACTTCATTCCTTATATCGATACATGGGTCTATTTTCTTATATAGAAAATACAAACAAATTGTTCGATCTTATCTAAATAACTACCCTAATAACTGATATTAAACACATCATAAACTAGACAATACGTATTGAAACCATTTTGTTTAGATTACTTCCAACATTCTCCCCTGTAAGCTAAACTCCAACATGCAGGTTCTTCATGCCCAATAAATCTGGCATATTTTCGAACTTCACAGTGGTCATCACTTTAGTTAAAACGTCTGCACGCTTCTCTCCTGTACTTATGTGTTCGAAAATAATCTCTCCACGCTCTACACATTCGCGAATGAAATGATAGCGGATATCAATTTGTTTACTTCTTCCGTGAAAACTGGATTTTTTGCCAAATCAATCGTAGAATGATTATCTATATATATCACGACTGAAGAGTGCTTTACATCGGTCATTTGACTAAGTAACTTTCTCAACCACACACCTTGACATGTTGCCGCTGTAGCAACCATAAATTCAGCTTCGCACGATGAAAACACCACACACCGCTGCTTTTGTGAGACCCAAATAATTAAACTCTCATTCAAGTAGAAAGCCATGCCACATGTGCTTTTTCTATCCTCAAGATTACCAGCTAGGTCGCTATCTGAGTAGTTGGAAAATAAATGATTTCCAGACCCACTTGAATATACTAACCCAAAGTTGATAGTTCCTTTTACGTAACGCAAGATACGTTTAACTGCATTCATATGAAATTCAGTAGGTCTTTCCATGTACATGCTAACTACACCAACAAAGTAACCAATATCCGGACAAGTATGAACCAAATACCTCAACCCATCAATTAAGCTCTTAAATTTCGTGGAGTTCACTGCCTTCCCCTTTTCATCTTTATCAATCTGTATTTTTGGCTCCATAGGATACTTTACGACATTGCACGACCCCATACCAGCTTTGTCAAGTAACTTCTTGGAATAACTTGCTTGTTTAAGGTCAATATATCCTTGCCCCTGACTGAATTTGATACCCAGATAGTAAGATAATCTCTGAGATCACTCATCTTAAATTTTGCACTCATTTGCCTTTTAAACTTACTGATGTTTGCGACACTAGTCCCTGTGACCAATAGATCATCCACATATACTCCAATAGCCAGAACTTCATTACCTTCCCTCCTTGTATATACTGCATGTTCATATGGGCACTTAATGAAGCCCAACTCTTCTAAACACTTACTTAACTTGGGATACCAAGCCCGTGACGCCCGTCTTAACCTATATAGAGCCTTCACCAACTTATAGACAAAGTATTCCTTACCCTTTGTTACTAAACCCTCAGGTTGACACACATAGACAACTTTTTGTAAATCCACGTTAAAAAACACGGATTTTACATCTAATTCATGCACTTCCCAGTCATTCTTGACGGCAAGCGCTAACAGTAATCTTACCGTTTCTAACCGAGCAACTAGGGCAAAGATCTCTTCAAAGTCTATTCGTTGTTGTTAAACATAGCCTTTTGCTATAAATTTGGCTTTGTCCTTGATAATATGTCCATCTGTATCCCTATTTAGTTTGTAGACCCATTTCAGCCCCATGGCTTTATGCCCAGGTGGTAGCTCTACCAATTTCCATGTATTGTTCTTTTCTATAGCAATAATTTCACTTTTCACAGCTTCCACCTATGCAGGCTCTGTCACAGCTTGTTCGTAATTACTAGGCTCGTCAACACCCAGTAGAAAAAGCTCATATTATAACTCTACTTCAATTATTTCATCATAAATATCACTCAGTAGACGAAATTTTCTAGGATGTTCGCCCCCATTACTCTCAATGCTACTGCTTGAGTCTGCAGAATGTGTTCCACTACTAAGGTCCTCAACATCTATTTGAGGACCAACTGTTTGTGATCCCATAGAATCAATGCTTTCATTTTTCGGTGTAACTGGTTCTTCTTTAATTGAACCATCAACCACCTCTTCTGTACGTATGTCGAGCACAATGAAGTTAGCAGGGTGTACAAACCCTTCTTCGTGCTGTTTCTCCCATCCCCATCCTCTAGCCTCATCAAAGATGACGTCTCTGCTTACAAGAATTCGCCCATTGACTGGATCGTAAAGTCTGCATGCCTTTGTGTTGGGCTCTCGACCCAGATACACTACAATTTTACTGCGATCATCAAGCTTCTGGGTGTGTACACTAGGCACCTTCATGTGTGCTACACAACCAAATATTCGAATATGTCCAATATTTGGTTTATTTTCAGTCCATACCTCATATGACGTCTTTCCTGATAAAGCTCGAGTAGGTAGGCAATTTAGTATGTAAACAGCATGACGAGCAACTTCTCCCTAGAAGCTGGAAGGTAGTTTTTATTCTTTCAAAAAACTACGTATAATTGCTACTACTATTATGTTTCTTCTTTCAACAACTCCATTCTGTTGCGGTGAGTACGGAGCAGTGAAATGCCTATTAATTTCTATATCTTCACAGTAAGAAGTAAAAAACTTTGAAGTGAATTCACCTCCTCTGTCCGTTCTTAGAGCTTTTATTTCTTCTCTGTAATTTTTTCTACCAAAGCTCGAAATTTCTTGAATGCCTCTAGTGCTTTGTCTTTTCTTGGAAGCATATATATCCACATTACCCTGCTGAAATCATCGACTATTAGAAAGAAGTATTTATTTCCTCCTTTTATTGTAGGAGAAATTGGCCCACACAAGTCTCTGTGTACCAACTCAAGTATTTCTTTTGCGTGGAAATTAGCCTGACCAGGAAATGGCTTTCTCGTCTGTTTTGACAATAGACAACCAGTGGGCACTTCTTTTGGTTGAATAATCTCCGGTAGGCCATACACCATCCTGTTCTTTGATAAAAAATACCATAGCTTGAAAATTAACATGCCCAAGGCATGAATGCCATAGCTATGATAAATTCTCCATTTTAGAAAATAAGCACATAGATTTACTTGTTTTAGTAATAACCTTATACAATCTATTAGATGATCTTTTAACCTTCACAAGGAGACGTCTCTTGTCATCGTATATAGATAAGTATTCACCACTAAGTACCACCTTATTTCCAGTTTCTGATAACTAACCAAGACTCACAATATTATTACGTAATGTGGGAATATAATATACCTCTTTGAAGACCAATTCCTCCCTGTTTTTGCATTTGAACGTCACGGAGACCTTTCCTTTGATTTCCACTGTAGAACCATCACCAAATCTAACACGCCCAATTACCCCTTCATCCAATTCTTTAAACTTCGAGCATTGTCCTATCATGTGGTTACTAGCGCCATTGTCTGGATACCACACGTTTGAATAAGCTTTTGTACGTCCATCTTTGTTTAGTTTTAATACCACATTGTTCTCGTTCAATAATAACTCGTTGTCTTTATCTCCTCTGTCTTCTGCCAAAAAAAGTGAAGGTTCCTCATCTTGTACTGCCAAATTTACCTCTTGTTGTTGCTCTCTACGTGGCTTTCTACACTCAGCTGCGTAGTGCCTGTAAAAACTGCAATTCCAACATCTTACTTTAGTCCTATCGCGCACTGCACGTCCACCTTGGTAATTGACAGTACCTCGATTCCTCTGGTTATCGGTTCCTCCTCGATTTGTCCTTTTCATCCACTCCTCTCTAGTGAATAAAAGCTTCCTATCTTTGTCTTCTCGTTTATTCCATTCTTCCTCCGTCAGCATCAACAGCCCTCCAGTGTTCTCTGTCTGGACACGAAGCCTCTCTTCATGTGCCTTTAAAGACCCAATTATTTTTTCAACTGACATAATATCTACGTCTCAAAACTGGTCTATTGCTGAATTGATTTGTAAGAACTCGGAAGGTACTGATCTAAGTAGTTTTTTCACGATATAGGTCTCTTCAATGGTTTCTCCCAAGGCACGAATATTAGTCACCAACCCATTTAATCTCATAGAGAATTCGTCAATCATCCCTGTATCCCTCATGTTTAGATTCTCAAAATCTACTTCTAGTGTCTGTACTCTTGCTTTCTTAACACGCTCTGCTCTTAAACACATTGTTTCTATCGTTTTCCATGCATCGTTCACTGTTTTCTTGTCTGCCAGCGATAATAGAATGTCTTCAAGGATAGCTTGGAATATTGCAGCCATTGCCACCTTATCTGTTTTTCCGTCAACCTTTGCATCTGGGTCAGTAGGATCAATTGCTCCCCAGATCCCATGAGCTTTCATGAAAACTCTCATCTTTAGTGACCAAGCCGTGTAATTACTTTTCGTTAACATTGGGTAGCTTAATGCCAGTGATCCTTCTTTGTTCTTGGTAGCCTTCATTGTGATTTCCCTTGGCTCTGATACCAAATGTAGGGAAAAAGTCTCTGAGATAACAGCAATGCAGATAACTTTAACAGATAGACTAATACATTTTTTTCTTCTATTGAGATAAAAAAAAGTGAGGAAATGTTAACTTCATTCCTTATATCAATACAGGGGTCTATTTTCTTATATATAAAATACAGACAAATTGTTCGATCTTATCTAAATAACTACCTTAATAACTGATATTAAACACGTCATAAACTAGACAATACGTATTCAAACCAACTAGTTTAGATTACTTCCAACAGCTTGCGGTTGTAATATAATTCATAATGAGTTTTTCCAATATATTTTGTTGGTGCTCTATTTGAGGATACATGGGATTTAATACCACTTCTCCCCAAAATTCGTCTCGGACTCTCATGCTTTTCAACAAGGTCATTGGCATGCCGACCACCGTTTAATTTTTTAGTTCAACAACTTGGTTTTGTTAAAGAAAATAAGGTGCCGAGATAATACTTAATTACCACCCCTCATAGTAGGTCTTGGACTCATTTGATATGAATTCACCCCACGATCCATGCGCAAAGCTTTCACCTTATTGTTTTCTCGATTTCGGCTGCAGCTTTCACCTTCTTAAAGCGTCGTCTTTGTTTCAAATCACTACCTACCACATAAATCTTATATAATCTTGTACAATCTTGAGGTGGCATGAGTTACTGGCTCGCACCGGTCTGCATGCCACAAATCAAACGGGGACTTTGCTCGGAATTATGCTGCGGTAGAAAATGGATTTTTATATTGTTTTCCAACGAAACAACCATCACATATGCGGTACTCATGCTCGATTATGGGTAAGTCATGGACCATACGTTTTGGCTTAGAAGCTTCAAGGCATGAAAGTCATGGAACATACGTCTTGCATGTCAAAATATTCGGGTAGGCTGGTGTTATGTTAAACACATACAACCAATTGCTGACCTATTCACTTTTTCTAGTAGCCTTTGTTATCTATCCAAAATAGTCATAACACCTCCTTCAACCATAACTTTATATTCGTTCTCATCTAGCTTCCCAATGCTTATAATGTTGCTCTTCAACAATATGATGTTGTGTACATTAGTAAGTATTCAATATATACATGCGAAGGCTTCAAACAAAACCGAACCTTTTTTTTATGTCTACTGTCGAGAGATCCCCAAATTTGACTGACCCTTTAATATTCGTGTCAATTTCAGCAATTTTTTTGATACAACCGATCATGTGGTTACTTGCGCCAAACTATAAATACCAAACCTTATCTCGGGTGCTTTTAATATTTGTCACTACCTTGTATTTTTGCAATAACACTTGCTCGTTCTGTATGTCATAGCTGAGAACACAAGTTTCAGTCGTCAGCAGTGCCAATTCATCTTCGATTTGCGTTGTAACAATGTTGGCTCTTTCTCCTCGGTTTGGTTTGGTACACTCTTTTTCAAAGTGACCATATTCGTTACAATTGAAATACCATGGAATTTTCAAATTTATGTGGCTTTCGGTCTTTTTTATTGCGTTCACCATTTTCCGGACCTCCACCATAACCACGCCCACGACCACGTCCTCTCTTGTGACGTCCTCTTCTACTGTTGCTGTTGGAGATTTTGGCCTCCGACTCGGCCTAGGTAAAGAGTAACTGATTACCACTACCATTTGAGTACAATCACCCTTTAAGCCCGACTGCAAAGGGTCTGAGGCGGCCGATTGCATTTGAGCCCGACATGTTCTCACTATCGCTAGATTACTCAATCATTCCGATAATTTGAAGAAATTTATCTGGAACATTACTCAACAAGTTTTCAACAACTTTGATGTCGTTGACTTTCATGACGAGTGAGCGGATCTCACCTACCAGTTTGGTAAGATTCATTGCAAAACCATTTATTGTCTATGAATCCTTCGTGTGTAACTTGTTCAATTGTCGTTTCAGCACTTGTACACGTGCCATCTTGACGCGGTCTTCACGAACCCGTATCTCCGCGTCCCAAACCTTATTTTTCGTCTGCTTGGCTCTGATTGTCATTATTATGTCATCTGACACAGCTTGAGAAATGGCTACCATGGGGCCTTGATCTTTTTCGTCGTCTATGTCTTCACCTTCGATCACTAACCATACTCTTAGTTCGTTTCGATTAACGGTGTAAACTGGATCGCTATTGAGGTTCCTCTTGTCGTCGCTTTGATGACTGCAAGTGCCTCCAATTGATCTTCTTCGATGTCCGTCATTGCTTTGACAACACGAGCTCTGATACTAAATGTTGGATAATTTTCCCTGCAACAAAAATAACACAACATTTGTAGTGTTAAAAACCCACCCACTCTTTATGGTTTATTTTTATTATGTACGCAAATACAATTCATAATCGTCCACTAACATAACATTCCAAGTTTCAAGGAATCAAACTAAACAAAACTAACTACATAAGCCACACACTTTACTAAAAAAAACTAACAATTTGACAACTAAGAGCATGTACAGTAGTACTTGTTAAAATTATACGTTAACTAGTGGCACGTAAGAAAAAAATATATGATTTACCTATTTTTTATCTAATCAATTTGAATATGTTTTACTCGTATATGGTAAAAGATATTAATTAGTGAATAAAATAACAGATAGAGAAAATGGAGGAGGAAAAGAAAGAAAAATAACCGTAAAAATACAAACGACCTATTTGCTAACTCGCTCTGGAAATTTAACATGTAGACTAACAAAAATTACGTCCACGTCATCCAACTTACTTCTTAACACGTTCAGTGGAGTGAATTTTTTTGTGTTTTAACTAAAAATCAAATTAGCGCATGGTTTAACACTTCGACTGTACATGCTCTAATGGATATGATCTAGCAACATGATTAACTCATCATCCTCCGTTATATTTAACAAATGAGTTAAAGATATACTCGACATAACTTCATGTTAAAGCCCTTAGAACTACGTTAAATCATATCTTTGGTGACATAACATATAAGCGAACTTAGAATGTTATCGGCATGAAGGACTATTTTCACTGTTGCAATTTGTAAAATAAAAAACATAGGGTTAGCTTGAACTAATAAACAGTTTAATATATATCTTAATTTAGCTAAGATACACGATAAAGATGTGACCCAGTAGCGCAATTCTACAACAAATATTAACATATGCAAAAGTTTGGTCAAATACTTATGTACATAGATCAGTTATGAAATAAGTTTTGAAAGTTTATGGTCCATTTCCCTGAATTTGTCATTCAGCAGCGCTGGAATTCTCCCTTGCACCAATTTTTTTGTCCAGACAAGCGACTGTGGCACCAGAAAGTTGAAGATAACTGGTGTTTATTGTCAAAGGAGTTGGCTTTGCTAAGTGGGTCTTTCCCGAGACTGAATCCTGGGATAGCACGCTACTTACGACATTCTATGCCTTATGGACAACAGATTCACCACCACTTTCTGGGTTGTTCTGTGCTAGAAACTATAATGTCGGTATCCATGTATAAATATATTTGGACTGACACTCATTGAGTTTGCATCTGCAAACTCTTGGTCATTTTAGGGTACATGAGCTGGTACAGAACATTTTCCGTAAGTCATGAATTAATTTCAGTAACTCATCGACAAATGGAGACATAAAAATAATACAAAGCAAACAAATTCCATTGAGGGAAGTTAAAGCCAGAGAGAGAAAGAGAGTTTGTAATTTCATAAAATTCCTCTTATTTCATTTTACAACTGTTATTTCATGTTACAATGTTACAACTTATTTATAAGCATGCTTAGATTGTTTCAAGTGTAACAATAATTTATTACGTTAGTTACATTATGTTATATATTTGTTACACACTTTATTTATATCTATTTCATTAAATTTTCTATACTTGGGCTTGGGAAGGATGTGAGTCAAACTTGTAGTTCTTTTGGGCTGAATTAATGGTTTATGTGTCAACCCGATCCAACAAAAGATCCGACACATAAAACTATTGTCAGCAAGTCTGCTATCCCAAACTTTGCGAATCCTCAAACCCTAGAACATCTTCTCCTCTTGCAGCCACTGTCTCAAGCTTCTCATCTCATTCTTCATCTTCCACCAGCCTTCTTTCACCTTTCTCATTTACTTCAACTTCACCCCTCAAACGTAGCGGAAGAATACCGAGGCCGAGTTTGTCACGTATATAAAAAAATCAATGTTGAGATAAAGGTTTGGTCAACAGATCAGCCAGTTGATCGTGAGTAGGAACATACCTGATATCCAGAAATCCTTGGACAACTTGATCGCGAACAAAATAGAGGTCTAATTCAACATGTTTGGTCATGGCGTGAAAGACAGGATTTGACGCCAGCGAACTAGCACCGAGGATGTCACACCAGACCACCAGAGCGCGATGAAGGGGAAACTGATTTTTTGAAGAACAGATCCCAGCCATATAAGTTCAGAAGACAAGTTCACCAGAGATCTTTATTCATACTCAGTACTTGACCTAGAAATGACTGTTTGTTTCTTTATAGACCAGGAGATAAAATAGTCGCCAAGAAATACGCAGTAGCCTCCAACTGAACGACGATCATCAACATACGCTGCCCAATCATCATACGTGAAACCAGTTAGCTTATGAGCATCATTGGCCTAATATGAAGTCCCAACGTTGTTTTACCAGATAAGTAGCACAACACTCTTCTTACATAATGTAAATGCACATTCGTAGGACATTGTTGAAACCGGCTCAATTTGTTGACAACAAATGCAATGTCTGGACGAGTGTGTAATAGATAATGTAATGACCCTAATATGCTTATGTATCTTGTAGGAGACATGAGAGCTTCACCATTATTCTTGGAAAAATAGGAACTGACTCGCATGTGAGTGGTGCAGAGATTTGTAGTGGACAGCCCTTCTTTGAGCAGTTTGTCCTTGATGTACCTAGTTTGAGTCAAATATAATCCAGAGTCATCTCGATAAGCTTCAATACCAAAAACAGTGTGAGACACCCCATATCCTTTAGAGCAAATTCAGAATTCAACTTATGAATAAAATGAGTCAAGTAGGAAGAATTGTTACCAGTAACAATAATGTCATCAACGTATACCAAAATAATGACAGAAACCCCTTTAGTATGTAGAAAAAACATTTAACAATCTACTTGTGAGTTCTTGAAATCCGATAGAAGTAAGGTATCCTTGAGATTAAAGTACCAATCTCTGGGAGCCTGCTTAAGACCATATAATGCCTTTGGTAACTTGCAAACATGATTAGGATAGTTAGAGTCAACAAAACCTTCAGGCTGGACCATTTAGACTTGTTCATCTAGGACACCATTTAAAAATGCATTACTTATATCTAATTACCTTATAACCCAATCCATGGATACAACCAATGTCAAAACAAGTCTAATAGTTGATGCCTTTATAACAGAGCTAAAAGTATCTGTGAAATCAACACTAGGCTTTTGATGAAAGCCTTTAAAACAAGCCTGACTTTGAAAGGTTGAACACCTCCTTCTGAGTTGTATTTCAACTTATAGACCCACTTACACCCTACCAAACTCATGTTTCTGGTGTAAGGAACTAAGGACCAAGTATGATTGGCGATTAAGGGATCATACTCATACTTCATTTACTGCACCCATTTAGAATCTTTAACAGTCTCGGTAAACTTAACAGGTTCATTCACGGTGACTATAGGTGAAATGGTAACTCCTGTATAAATGTTCTTAGGTTTAGAAATGCCAGTTTTGGCTCTGGTAATCATGGGATAATTATTAGACAAGGCTGGTAATTGATCTGTAGCACTAGGTTTTTCAAAAGGCAATACAACACTCAACTGAACCTCTTGCAATGTTTGTGATGCAGGAATGGTGGTTGATTTGAAGCGGTGACATGGAGAAACAAATTGATAAAAATACTGAACATGAGGGAAGGAACTTGGAGTGTGAGGTAAGTTCTCAAAAGGTAAGTGTGTTTGGGGTAATGGTTGGTTTGGTGTGTTTAAGCCGTTGTTGTGGGTATGTTTAGAATGACCACTAGGTAAAGAGTTAAAGTAGGTAGTCTTTTCACTGGAAAGTTCATCCATGGAATCAGTAATAGGAAATTTGGGTAACACCAAAGACTTAGACACAGAAAAAGTTGATTTAGAACCAAGAAACCCTGAAAAACATGGGAACTCCCTTTCACTAAAGATAATACTCATTGGCACATAGATTCTCCCACTAGTACTAAGAAACCTATAACCTTTGTGAACATTACTAAAGCCCAAAACCACACATTTGGTAGAATGAAACTGAAACTTGTTAGATTGTTAGGGTCTTAAGAAGGGAAAACAAACACACCGAAAACACTTTAAGAATTTGTAATTAGGTAAAACCCCAAACAACATTTCAAAGGGTGATTTTTCCTGTAAAGTAGCAGTAGATAATCTGTTTATCAAATAAACTGCTGTGTGAAAAGTTTCAAGCCAAAAAATGTGAGGGAAATTTGATTGAGCAAGGAGAGCCAGACTAGTCTGAGTGTCATGTTTGTGCTTCCTCTCTTCTCTTCCATTTTGAGGAGAGGTGTAAGGGCAGGATGTCCTGAGTTGGATACCTGAATCTCTTGCTAAAGATAAAAAAGGCTTGAACTCTCCTCCACAGTTAGACTGAAACTTCTTGATTTTATTGTTAAACTGATTTTTCACAAGAGTTTTAAACTCTTTAAAAACACTTAGTACCTGACTCTTGTGGTTCAAGGGATATATCCATGAATACCTAGTAAAGTCATCTACAAAGAGTATATAGAAGTTGTAACCTAATTTAGACTCAATAGGAGCAGGCCCCCATAGATCAGAATGAATCAGATCCAAACACTAGTAGAATGAGACACTGAATTAGTAAAATGAAGAGAATGAGACTTTCCTATTTGACATTCATCACAAATTAGAGTTTTATTGCTTGAAACAGCAGGGACATTACATTTTTCATAACAATTGAGAGGACTCTTTGTCCTAATTTTCTATGCCAATCCACCTTTAAAGCATCATAATTATTAGGTACAAGTGAGACATTAGAAATCGAAAGATGACAATTTGAAGTGTCTGCCTTATAATAGCAAGAAACAGATGACCTTTCCAGCTTATATAGACCATTTTCAACTCTCCCTGTTAGTAAGGTCATCTTTGTTCTCTTGTCCTTCACAAAACATTTTGAACTGTGAAATTCTAGAAATATATTGTTATGAAAGGTTAGTTGTGAGACAGATAACAGATTTTTGTTGATGCGTGGGGCATGTAATATATTTTTCAACTGAATTGGTTTGCTGATTTTTGTTGACAAACAAGTTGACCTAAGTGTTTAATATGCAGTCTGTTACCATTTCCTACAGTCACAGTTTTGTTCCCTGAGTATTGAAATCTCTGAGTCAGTAGTTTAGCAGAGTTGGTGACATGGTGACTAGTACCACTGTCAATGTACCAGCTCTCATCACCATTAGAAGTGTCCTGTGACATAGTCATTGGACTTTGTTCCTGATCACTCCTTGGTTGGTCAGATTATAGTTGTCCCATTACATTAAGACCATCCCTAAAATAACAATAGGCAACACCTTCTTCATACTTGCCACATATTTAACATATAAGTTTTTTTTAGAGTCGTTAGACTTGCCTTTGTAGTTACTCATTCTCTTTAGTTATTGTAACTAGGAGAATTCCTTACTCTGAAACCTCTTGCTTGTCCTCTGTTCACACCTCTAGAACCAGGATTATAGTTGTAATTGTTATTCCCAGATGACCTCGCTTCAGATTTGTTAACACAAGTAAGATTCAAGTTAGCCATAGAGACTTGAATCTTACCTAAATGTTCTAGTCTGCTATCATAAGTCAGCAATGTAGCTTGTAAGTCTACCCAACTTTTAACCTCCTTGTCAGCTAAATGAACAGAAATTGGAGTATACTTAGTGTCAAGTCCACTTAACACCTGTGGCACTAGGTCATCCATTGTCACTGGTGAGCCTGCCAATGCTAAGTTGTCAGCAATGTGCTTCATTTTGACCAGGTAATATTCCATTGAAGAACTTATTTTCCTGTTCCTTTGAAACTTTGTTTAAGTTGAGTTATTCTAGACTTTGTTTGGGAGCCCGAAAGCTTAATGATGGTATCCCACTGACCTTTTGAGGTCTCTTCATTAATGACTTGAGATGCAATTTCTGCACTCACGGTGTTATACAACCACCCTAACAATAATTGATCATTTACGACTCAATTATCATACTCATTGTTTTCAAACAGTAGACCATCGGTACCACAAATCAATCTGGGAGGACATAGCTTCTCTCCATCAAGAAAGCCTCCCAGTTTGTTTTCTCTAAGTATTGGCAACACCGTAGTTTCCCACAAGAGAAATTTTCTCCTGCCAAGCCTTAAATTATTAAAGGTACTTATCTTGTTCATATGATTGCTCTTGTTTGTCAACAAGTTGTCCATCGAGGAAAGAGATTGCTCTGCAGACACCTGCTTTGATACCAAGTTAAAGCCAAGGAGAGTAAGAGATCTTGTAATTTTATCAAATTCATGTTATTTCATTTTACAATGTTACAGCTTATTTATAAGAATGGGTAGTCTATTTCAAGTGTAACAATAATTTGTTACGTTTGATACATTTTAATTATATATTTGTTACACACTTTATTTATATCTATTTTATTAAACTTTATATACTTGGTCTTGGGGAAGGATGTGAGTATAACTTGTAGTTTCGTTGGGCTGAATCAATGGCTTATGTGTCGACCATATCCAACTAAAGATCCGACACATAAAACCATTGTCAGCAAGTCTGTTGTCCCAAACTTTGCGCCTCCTCAAACCCTAGAACATCTTCTATTTTTGCAGCCACTGTCTCAAATTTCTTATCTCCTTCTTCTTCTTCTTCCGCCAGCCTTCTCTCACCTTTCTCATTTACTTCAACTAGGGGTCAGTTGCGGTGGAACCAAGTAAGATATGTTTTATTGATCTAAACGTAAATTTAGAAATTCATAGATTACAGATCGTCATTGTGGCAACGAGACAAGCTCGCAACAACGATCTAAAAATGCCACTTTTTGAAACTTAAGTGGCGCGATGAACCTGTAGAGCACTGTGGTGATGAGGCACTTTATCACCAATGAAAAACTCACCACGGTGAAATACGTGTAGTTAGAAAATGGTCATTGAACGTTATCTCGTTGTACTTAGTTATGTTCATCCCCCAATAGCGATGATGAAAAATACATATATGGAAATTAAATTTTCTATAAAACTTGTGTATGTTGGTATGATATTTGCTGAATTTCACAAATTTTTTTGTAAGGATCGTTAGTTTCGATACTAAAATAAAATGTGTTTGAATTCCAAAATTTAAAGAAAATAAAATCAGAGAACAAAAAACTAAGTTCCTATAAATTTTAGAATACAAATATCACTTCACATACTTAATTACAATCCAAAAGGTTTCTTAAATCGGCAATGAAAAATAACTACTTAATATTAACTACCCAAACTTTCATAAGGACGTGTCAAACTTAAATATATTCTAACAACCTCCTCCTTAAGTTTGACTTTGGTCAAGATCTCTTACTCCAATTAATTACTGCATCTCTGCAATTTTCATTGTTGCTAGAGCTTTAGTGATAACATCAGCACGTTGCTCTCCGGTGCAAACAAATTCCACGACTATCTGATGTTTCCCGACACATTAACGGATAAAGTAAAAGTTAGTGTTTATGTGTTTTCTTCGTCTGTCAAATACTATATTTTTATGTAATGCGGTTGCAGATTTATTGTCAACATACAATGTTACGAGCTTTGGTTTCATTTTAGTCACGTCTCTAAATGATTTTCTTAGCTATAATGCTTGACATGATGCTATAGTTGATTTCCATAAATTCATCCTCACAAGAACACAACACCATATTTCGTTGCTTCTGAGATTGTCAAGTGATCAAATTACCATTGAGATAGAATGTCATTCCTCTAGTGTTTTTTTATCGTCGATGTTTCCAGCTAAATCACTATCAGTAAAACCAACTAGATATTTAGATAATTTCCCTTTTTCATATTTCAATCCACATGTTATGGACCCTTTTTACGTAGCGAATAATATGTTTGACTGCTTGATGATGAGTCGTAGTATGTTTTTTCATGTACCTACTCATGAGTCTGACGGTATATGATAAATTTGGACTAGTGAATTAAGTATCTTAGACATTCGATGATGCGCCTATACAAAGTGGGATCCACCAACTTTATTTTAGTGTATTTCCCAATCTGCAACTTTGTTACTATATGATACTTTGTAGGATCACAATCATCCATCTTGAATTGACGTAACATTTGTTTTATCCATAGGTTGTTTGTCTGTGTGTTATGTGACCTAGTTTCTGCTCCACCACTCATCTAAAACACTTCCATCGTTTGTTTCATGAACATTTTAATTCCCTCCATACTTGAACCGATGACAATCAAGTCATCAACTAATAAAATAAAGTATATACTACCAACAAATGATGTTGGATTAATCGGGCCACATAAATATGCATGTATGAGTTGCAATGGTCTTTTGGTACAAAACTTTTCTTAATTCGGAAATGGTAATGTCGCTTACTTAAACACTAGGAAATTTTCACATAACTGGATTGGGTGCATAATTTTGGGCGGCCTCAAACCCATCTTTTTCTCCCCCATCATCTTGAGTGCATGAAAGTTCATGTTTACAAGTCTTGCATTCCATAACGAAGCTGGATCTTCTAGTTTTGTCAATAGAGACGTAGCTATGCTACCTTCCAAAAATATTTTGTATAGGTAATTTTGTGATCTTTTAACCTTCATTAACACCTCTCTATTTTTATCGAATATCTTGAGAATTGATCCGACTAATTCAACTCTAATTTTTTATTTTTTCATCTGACCAAGACTAATAAGATTATTTTTCGAACTAGGAATGTAATATACCTTGGTTACCAGGCGAGTATCCACGTTCTTGCACATAAACAAGATCGATCGTTTGCCTTGAATCACTGCCAATGAGCCATCTCAAAATTTCACGTTTCTTAGGAATGTTTCATCAAGTTCCTAAAAGTTTTTCCGATTTCCAATCATGTGGTTGGTTTCTCCATTATTCAAGTACCAAGTGCTACTCCCCACTTTGTTCTTTCCATCCGAGAGAATGGTGGTCATAACGGTTTTTTATTCAGTTTTTTCGGCTATCAACGCTCTACATAATTTATGCATGTCAATTGTGCTTCATTATCTTATTTTTAATGCAACACTCGGACGCATGATGGCCTAATTTTTCACAAGCGTAGCACTTAATCTCGCTCTTAACCTCCCGAAGGTTGACAACATCATGTGTTTGTGAATTATAGTCACAACTTTCTCTGCCACCAACGTCCACGACCTTTACACCTGTTATGTCTACGATCTTTATTATAACCATTATGTCTGTTGTAACCATTATGTTTTCTGTTATAATAATTAATTTTTTTAAAAGGGAACTTATTCTCACTAGTGTTCCTTTTCGACCTTGTCAACCCCTCTCCATGAGTAATAAAAAATGATTTTATTCTTCTCTATTTCCGTAACCACAAAGTGTCTTTTCGTGGGCTTTGAGACTACCAACAACACCTTCAATAGATATATTTTTAGATCACTAAATTGTTCGATAGAATTAACAATTTGCATGAATCTCGAGGGAATCGCTCGAAAGAAGTTCTTGCCGACAAAGATCTCCTCTAATACGGCGCCTAAAGAACGAAGACTAGTAACAATGATAGTCAATGCCATGGAAAATTCATCTACGTACTCTTCTTCTTTCATGATTGCGGCCTCAAAATTACTTGTTAATGTCTATATTTTAGCCTCTCGTACTCGTTCCGCACCTATGTTCATTGTCCACAACGTATCTCACGCTTTCTTTGTCGAATCTTTCTCTCCTAACATTAGAAGAACATAAGAGATTGCTTGATAATTAGCAGCCAAAGCCATTCTATCCTTTTGTACTTCAACATTTGTTGAATTTTCTATCGCATCCGACACATCTTGCGCCTGTAAATTCAGGCGCATAAGAGAACAAAATAAGAGAATAAAATTTTAGAATACAAATATCACTTAACGTACTTAATTACAATCCAAAGGGTTTCTTAAATTGTCAATGAAAAATAATTACCTAATATTAACTACCATAACTTCCATAATGACGTGTCAAACTTAAAAATATTTTAATAGAGATTTATTGAATGATAAATACTACTAGATGAGAAGAAGAAGAAGATAAACTAGGTTTTAATTCCCTCCAAAGTCTATTCTTGTGCATAAAAAGTGGATTTATAAACTTCATTTTAAAGTTCAAAATATACATTACGTTTCCAAATTTTTTTTAAGAAAATGTAAAAAAATATAACAATATAAGTTTTTAAAATGTAATCGACATGCTTCTTATTGTAAACCTCTCATTCTAATTAAAACTAAAATAATAATATTATTTTTTATTTATTAATTATAAACCATTTAATTTATTGTTAGCTTGATATATTAATTAATATATATATATATATATATATATATATATATATATATATATATATATATATATATATATATATATATATATCGTCAAAGATTTTGATAACTATTTGGTATAAAAATATTATTCAATAAGAAAAAATATTGCGTTAATGATTTGAATTTGTTTATTAGTAAAATATTTTATTAGTAAAAGAAATTATTCTCTCATTAAAACAACATAATATACGAATATAAATCTATGAGATGTACAAGAGTATAATATATTAAACATATAAATATTAATATAAAAATATTAAATAAAACATTATTATTCTTCTCTCTCTTTTTTCATTGAATATAAATATAGTGGTATTTTTCTCTCTTTTTAAAAGAAGAATAGAAAAGGAAAAAATGAAAATGAAAGAAGAAAAGAAAAAAAAAATATTTTTGTTATCTCTAATTATTTTCGTATTTCTTCAAAATATCGTATTATTTTTTAAAATTGGTATCAGAGCTCTGTTCGATCAAGATAAACAATGTAATTCCTCTTTCTTTTATTTCTCAATAAACCAAAGAAAGTTATAAAAAATGGAGTATTCAGATGAAGGCTCTGCTAGGATCACAAGAAGAATGTGATATCGTTGAAAAATGGTACAACAAATTAAAAGATGTCAAAAACGAAAAATTAACACCAATGCAAAAGGAAGATCTAAGAAAATCAAAGAAGACAAATCAGAAAATATTATTTTGGATATATCAAGGACTCCAATCCTATAAAGTAGCTTTGGAAATCATTGCTTGTGCCACTTCAGCAAATCAAGCATGTAAATTTTTGAGAAATCATTTAAAGGAAATGAAAAGGTAAAAAGAATTCAATTACAAACTCGTAGAGCATAATTTAAAAGTTTGCAAAAAATAAATGGGAAACTTTGGATGATATCCGTGTAACTGAAAAAATTCTTCGTTATTTGGATTCAATTATATTGTGTCTATTATTGAAATAACGTTAGATCAAGCACTACAGTCAAATGTGTCTCTAACTAAAAAAGAAATAAGATCTCAAAAATAAAAGAAAAAAAGATCGTGGTTATTCTGCAAGAGAATGGAACATAACAAATAAAAATCAGAATTTTAGAGGTTTTCAAAGAGGACGTGGACATGGAAATCAAAGAGCAAGAGACTCCAATATTTACGAAAGGGGTCATTATAAAAATAAATGGAAAGAAACAAACCAAATATTGGAACTTTAGAAGTTCGCAGAGAGGACGTGGACATTGAAATTAAAGAGGAACTAGTCGTGGGTATTTTAAATGTTTAATCGCCACACGCCTGGTCATATGGCGAGAAATTTTTGTTAGGCGGAAGAAGAAAAATACAAAGCTAATATGGAACAAAATACTCAACTTAATTGTTTGCGACTCAGGGTGGAAAGACTAATGATTTATGGTACATTGACAATGGTGTTAACAAACACATGATAGGTAAAATATTTATTTGAAGCTAGGTTGTAAAAGAAGAGAGCGCCATGTTATAAAAGAAGAGTGCGTCGTCCTGTCGGCGACATTTTTGTTGTCTGTCGGATAAAAAAAAGAAGAATGTCACTGTCAGTCGGAGAAAAAAGAAGAATAGCGTTGTCCACCGAAGAAAAAAGTGAGAAGAATAAAATGAAAATTATGAAGAAAAAAGAAGAAGAAAGAAATTGAAGAAAAAAAGAAGAAATAGAAGAAGAAAAAAAAAGAAAAAAAGAAGAAGGAAAATGAGAAAAGAAGGAAAATGAGAAAAGAAAAAGAAAAAAACCAAGAAAAAAAGGAAAAAAAAAATAAAAAGAATAAAAAAAAAGAACTGGAACATGCCGAAAAAGACCGTTGGAGGTGACCATAATGTAGAAAATAATTCACAAACCAAACCGCTACACATTTTTTGAAAAATAAAAAATATCTTAAAAAAGAATGTAAAATTTTTGGAAGTTATCGACCAACTTAATTTAAGAAAGACGGTATTGAAATAAAATTAAATTAAATTCGGTATATTAATTAATTAATTAATATATTAATAAAAAAATTTAGATACTTATTTGATATAAAAGTATTATTCAATAAAAATAATGTTGCTTTAGCAATTTGAATTTGTTTATTAAAAACATATTATATTAATAAAATATATTATTTTATGATTAAAACCTGATAATATATTAATATAAATATACAAAAATATACAAAAATATACAAAAATATATTATATCAAACACATAAACAAATTTATTCTTCTTTCTATTGCTCTTTTCATATATTTTTTTTTGTTAAACATTTATCAGAATTAACCTAAAATTTGAAAAGCAACGTATATAGATTGAGATGTGTTTATACAAGGAAAAATAATTGCATGGAAGGATCAGTTGCATCGGCCCAAAAGTAAGACTCGCCAGGTTGATCTTAAGTGCAAAATCCAAATTTTTTGTTTTGAACCGTCGTAGCGCCGTCGTGACACTACCGTGTGATTAGGAGGTTGTAATGTATTTATTTAATATATTCATAGAGTAACAATAATTTGGACCCACGTGTTAAATAAACATATTTGATTATTGTTTTAAGGAAGTCCAAATTAAAAGTAGTCGAGTTAATTATTTAATTAACTAAATTGGACCTATGAGTTAAAAGCCGTTATGGGCTCAAATGTGGTAACCGGGTTGAATTTGGACACTGTGATGAAGAGGGCCCAAATCTCAACACTTAAGCCTGAATTAATAAATCAGAGACATAAATTGAATTATCAATTTATCGGGTTATGGTCCCACACACAAGGAAAGTAATAAAGGATGAACTTTACAATCTTGGGCTTCACATTGTAAAGTCTATAAATAAGGGGCTATGTTTAGGTATTTCATCACTCTAAACTCTAATCAGAAAAACGGCCGCTTCCTGGAGTGTCTGGAAACCTTTTTCTTATTCTTTAATTGATTCTGTAGGTTTCTGAGTTTCATAAACGTGATCGTGGGGAACGTGCAATCGTTGAAGATTACAAAGGAACAAAAGAGAGTACTAGATGGAGAGCAGCAGCCAAACCCGTAAGTGCTCTTGGTTTTTCGGTTTATTCATTAAGTGAATCTAAAAAGGGTTAAATTATTTTTTCCGTGATTTTTTATATATTATTTGATGCGATATTGAATAATATATATCAATTGGTATTAGAGCCAGGTTAACCCTTTTTTGGATTCGGTAGAATAATCGAGTTATGTATTGATAGATAAAGATGCATGTTTTTCTTCATCGTAAAGAATCCATGCCATTGGGATTATGTGTGAATTGAATTGGTAGGGCATGGATTTAGGGATTTTATGAAAAGCATGTTATAAGATTTATTTGTATTGATAAACATGTTTTATTATGAGTAAATTGCAATTTTGATAGTTTGGAGACTTTTTTCCAAGTTAAATTAGGGAGTATTGATGTCTGGAATTTTTCACCCAAAATTAGCATCAAATCAATCCTAAAATAACGAATAAAATCAGAACAATTAGGGCAATGGCTCATCGACAGCTTAACCCCTGATGTTAATGTTGATCGAAAACTGTCCGACGATGAACACTGTAACCTGCCTAAGAAATAGGGAAAGTAAACATAGCCGAACGATAATAACAACATGATTGCTGTAGGCTGCTCCCGTCCAGGACCTGCAGACTACTGCAAATAAATTTGCAGCACTGGGCATTGCAGGTTGGGCCCACTCAGGACCTGCAGCACTGCTGCAAATTTACATCAGGTACGTTCCTGCAAATTTGCAGCAGCCTGCTGCACTGCAGCAAGCAAGTAAGCTGCTGCATGTGGAGGCAGGCTACTGTTGTTCGAAATTTTATTTTATTTGTTTAATATTTTTTTCTACTATTAATTTGATTTGAAGCAAGATATTTCACAAATGTGATGCATTTGGCATGTTTTTTTTTTTGAATATTTGTTTGTGAATTAAATTGTATGTGCGCGAATGATTAAATGACGATGCATCACTAAGGTTTTGTAGATTGGTAGGTGAAACTGAGAAATTAGTTTAATTGGCCCTCTGGAAGGTTAAAATTAATTTTCTTAAACATTCTAGACTTCGAAATGTTCGGGGATTAATTTAAATTTAAATAATACTGGTCCTCCGGAAGGTTCATGTTTGGGTTTAAATTAATTATGAACGGGAGAAAATTACAGAAAAATAGTTATTGTGTCAATTTAAATTTTAAGTAAATAACATCGGCCCTCCGGAAGGTCTCATTGGTACTTAGAAAATTAAAATAATGATCATATTCTTCTTGTTTTCTCAAACTCATAAAATTGCATGTTAGTATGATTTGACCTCCGGTATCTATTATTAGTGAATTTTATGTTTTACATGTATTTGTCATGTTCATGCATATTTTTTCAGTTATATGTCAATATGCTAAATGTGCTTTGTGTTGTTTGTTCTTATTGATATGGAAATAGGTTTTTAAGGATTAATTTGTAAATAATGTAAATGCCGGGACTTAATTGTAATTAATGTAAGTTTTGTCTTTGATTTGTGAATGATGTAAGTTTTAGGAGTCAGTTGTAACTTTGTATAATTTGTAAGGACTAAATAGCAATTAGCCTATTTTGTGACAGATTCAGTTTAAGACTAAGTGTTCGCTCCTCTATATAAAGGACGAGGCTACTCTAATAAAAGGGTTGAACACTTTTACTTGAAACTCATTTGTACTTGTGTCTTCTCTCTCTAAAAGTTTTCCTTAGCAATTCACTTTAGCAAAACTAAACCTTACCAAATTGGCGATTTCACTGGGGAATTGAATAAGAAAAATCAATCGTGAAAATAATAATTATACGCTTCAATCAGCGATAGAAATAGTGAGAGATGATTTTCAAAAGAATGAGACTGATGGGAATAGAAATGATGGATCGTCTCCGGTCCAAGTTCCATCTGATGTTGAGACAATAATGAATCAATTTCTAGATAAAATCTATGCTTTGAATGAAAAATATGAACGAAGGGAGCAAGAGATACTTTCTGCTAAAATCAGATATGAAGCTAGACAAGAAATGGAAAAATCCAATGTGGAAGGTCAGTCAGATCGATCTTTTGATGACAGACATGCTAAGTCCGAGCATACAAAAGCACGCTTTGTGTCTCCTAAAGAGAGATATTCGTCTCGAAAGGAAAAGAAAATGTAAGCAAAAATTGATAACCTCCAGTGATGAGGAAGTAGAAAGTCCAGATTTGGGATTTAAAAGGTATAGAGGTTCTTCAAAAGGGGAATCAGAAAGAGATTATTTGAGGAGGTATAAAAATGAGAGCAAGTCTAAAAATGCTCCTCGATCAACTTGGCAAGAAGGAAATCCTTCGAATCAGTATGCTGAAACTTATAGGAATTTGTATGTCACAATGGGGACCGATGACCAATTTGTTCAAGGCTTTTATTGGAAGAACTCTCCATTAACAGATGAAATTCGTTCTATGGCGCTTCCGAAACATTTTGATTTTTCAAAGGTTGAAAAGTTTGATGGGATGCAAGATCCCGATGATCACATCGAACAATTAAAAAATTATATGATGAATTTTGAGGATGACGACCGACTTGTGTGTCGTGCTTTTTCTCAAACTTTTAAAGGAACAACTCTCAAATGGTACAACAGGATTCTGAGGGGGTCCATTTCAAATTTCAGGGATTTTTATACTGCTTTCCGAAGGCAGTTTGTTGGAAGCAAGGAGATGAGAGCTAATGGTGATAAAAGTATCTAATGCAAGCAGGCACCATGAGAGAAATTGAAAGACTATACCAAGAGATTTGTGTTAACCAACGTTAGTTTGGATAACTGTGAAGAAAATGTAGCGATGACAGCTTTTCGCTAGGGTTTGTTGCCAAGGGATCTGGCTAATGAGACGACAAAGAGAAGGGCTTTAACTTTGGGAGCGTTAATGGCTCAAGTCGAGGATCAAATTAAGGTTGAAGAGTCTAGCAGAGTTCGAGGTGCACCAGTATGATACAAATGATTGTATTGCTTTGAAAAAAGAAATCCAATATTTGATTGAGAACGGGAAGCTCTTGACTTATGTGATGTCACATGGAAGTGAATCAAAGAATAATGGTGCATCAACTTCGAAGGCTGCACAGCCAGCTGAGAATTTGATGATTATGGATTCAAAGGTTGATTCATTTGATGCTTCTAATGAATATGTTGAAAAGGATCTGAACAGGTTGCTTCTGATGGTAGTGGAGGAGCCTGTTGATGTTGTTTCTGTAGAAAAGGAACATGTTCGGGAATTGTGCAAGTTTTTGGAATCGTTAACAATTTTTGGGGGTGATTTAATGACTGGGAATTCAGACAGCTCAAGGAAAAGGAATGTTGTTCATTCGACAACTCATATTGAAGGGAGGATGTTAACGCATTTGTATGGAAAGAAAGAAAAAAGGACTACAAGACTACATGGGGATGATGTGGTAATTGGAGCTGAGGTGGCTATCGTCAAAATTCGACGTGTGCTGATTGACACTGGCAGTTCTGCTAATGTTCTTTTTAAGTCCACCTATGATAGGATGACAAATCCTCCTCGAATTACTCCATCGGATCGTACAATTATTAGATTTACGGGTGTAACATCTTGTGTTGTTGGCGAATTCGAGGGAGAAGTTAGTTTGGGGAAAGGACCATTCAAGAAGAAGGTTCAAGTAATTTTTATGGTGGTGGACTGTCCCACAAGTTATAATGCTATTTTTGGAAAATCATGGCTTTCAACAATGTATGGGGTGGTTTCCACAGTCCATCCGTGTTTTAAATACGTGGTTGGAGACAAAGTTGGAGTGGTTCGAGGCGATCAAAAGGTTGCCAGAGAGTGCTATGCCACTGCGCTTTGGGTCCGAGGATCTAGCAGTGGAGATTTGATGCGAGAATAGCATTTAGAAGGGGTTCCCTAGGAGTTGGAAGAAAGGGTTGACGATCCGAGGGAAACTCCAGGGTCTTTAACAGTGAGTGAAGAAATAAAGGAGTTTACTTTTTCATAAGGAAAAGTGCTTCGGATTGGAACTTTATTGAACCCTAATCTACGCCAACAACTGCTTAATTTTCTGCCTCAGAATTTGGATGTCTTCGTTTGGAAGACGGAAAATATAACAGGATAACTTATCAAAGTAATCCGGCATAGCTTGGCCATAGATCCGAAGGTCAACCTAGTAATTTAAAAAAGAAGGGCATTTTCATCGAAAAAACGGAAGCAATTGTTGCAGAAGTGGGTCAGTTGTCTAAGGTCGGATACATAAGGGAATCTCAATATCCTTTGAGGACTGCGAATCCGGTAGTGGTTAAAAAGAAGAATAGGAAATGGAGGATGTGTGTGGATTTTACAGATTTGAATAGAGCTTGCCCCAAAGATCCATTTGCAGTTCCTCAAATAAATCAGTTAATTGATTCCACTTCATGCAATAAATTTTTGACTTTTATGGATGCTTTTGCAGGGTATAATCAGATCCAGATGGATCCGAAGGATCAAGAGTGCACAACTTTTATAACTGATAAAGGCTTCCATTATTACAGGGTGATGCCCTTTGGATTGAAGAATGCTGGGTCAAAAGTTGAAGGGACGAAGTGCATCTTGATGATCTAGAATAAGCTTTTTTGAATCTAAGAGCAATTAGGTTGAAACTAAATCTGGAAAAATATACTTTCAGAGTTGGATCCGAGAAGTTTTTCGGATTTATTATTAGCGAAAAAGGAATAAAAGCCGACCGAGAACCATTAAAGGCTTTGATAACAATGAATTCACCTCGATCAGTTAAAAAAATTCAAATATTGACGGGAAGGTTACCAGCAATTAACCGATTTATTTCACTGTTTTCTGATAAATGCTTTCCTTTCTTTCAAGTATTGCGAGGCCCTAACAGGTTCGAATGAACATCGGAATGCGAAGCAGCGTTCATAAGCATTAAAAATTTGTTGACATCACCAGAAATATTAATGAAGCCTCGAAATGGGGAGAAATTATTCTTGTACATCGTTGTATCGGATTTTGCACTCAGCGCAGTGTTAATTAGTGAAGATTCAGGAATTCTGAAGCTGGTGTATTGCGTTAATAAAAGTTTTGTGCAAGCAGAAAAAAGGTATATGAAGTTGGAGAAGTTGGCTTTAGCATTGGTGATTGCTGCTAGGAAGATGCGTCAATATTTTCAAGCTCATAGTATAGAAGTCCAAATTTCATTTCCCTTAAAAAATGTATTGCAACGACCTCATATTTCGGGGAGGATGACCAAATAGTCAGTGGAGTTGGGAGACTATGATATTTTATTTACACCTCGAATAGAAATCAAGGCACATGCATTGGCTGACTTTTTGTTGAGTTCCACTCAAGTAGATCGGACGAGGAAGAAAGAACAAAATTTTTACCTATCGATTCGAGGTGGATTGTTCGAACAGATAGAGGGTCCAGTATTTCAGGGTGCAGTGTTGGAGTTCAGTTGATAGTTCCGACGGGGGAAACAATAAAATAGGTTTTCATGCTTCAAACAATGAAGCTGAGTACGAAGCTGCTTTGGTAGGTTTGAGATTGTCAAAAATTTGTGGGGCAACTTCAGTACGTATGGAAACGGAATCTCAGTTATTGGCGAATCAATTATCTAGGTTTTTCGAAACAAAGAAGGATCGTTTGATTTTATATCTACGGGAGCTTCAGAATTTAATGCTTTTGTTTGATAAAGTGGTTGTGGAATTATATAGGGCGAGGAAGTAACATGGTGGCTGATTCTTTAGCAAATATTGCTTACAGGGAAGAATATCCTTGGATTTTGCTACAAGAGAATCCTTCAATTGTTGCCCAATCTGGCCAATGTGAAATTATAAAAGAATATTTTGCCGCTAATGAAAGCCAATGTGATTGGCGATCGGATATTGTTAATTTTTTGACCCGAGGACTACTGCCAGATGATTGTCAATTTGCCAAAAAATTAATGGGTAAAGCCTTTGGATATATAGTTTTGGATGGAATTTTATATAAAAAGGCATTAAGCAGACCATTGCCACGATGTCTAGGCAAGTAAGAATCACAAGAAGTATTTTAAGAGTTGCGTGATGGAGAAATGTCAGCTCATTGTGGGTTGAAGGCTTTATCACGTAGAGTTTTACTTGCAGGGTTTTATTGGCCTACAATCATGAACGACGCTAAGAATTTAGTCCAAGGTTGTGATACTTGTCAGAGATTTTCTAATTCTATTCACAGACCAGCAGTACCGCTCATGTATATATCTGAGGCGATACCATTTGATAGATGGGGAATTGATTTGGTAGGACCTTTGCCGATGGCTTCAAGGGGAAGGCAAATGATAATTGTGGTGGTAGATTATTTTACGAATTGGGCGGAAGCAGAACCGCTATGAAGCACAAAAGCAAAGAATGTCATCAAATTTATTGTGAATAATATATGTTGTCGTTTTGAGGTTCCTAAGAGAATTACAACAAATAATGACCCTCAATTTAACAATAGGGAAATGGCTGCATTTTGTACTTCTAAATGGATTCAACAATGTTTTTCGACGCCCTCTCATCCTCAAGCTAATGGACAAGTGGAAGTGACAAATAGAACGATTTTAGAAGGCTTGAAGAAGAATATATCGGGGGCAGCAAAAAAATAACTAAATTATTTGCAAGAGGTGCTTTGAGCTTATCAAACAACTCCAAGAGAGGCACAAAAGAGACTCCTTTTTCTTTGGCATGTGGTATGGATGCAGTTAGCCATATTGAATCTACGATGTCATCTTTTAGAATATCTCAATATTCTGAAAGATTTAATGATGAAATTCGAAGGGCAAATGTGAATCTGATTGAAGAAAAAAGGGTTCGAGCTTATTTGAATACCATACATTATCAAACTCTCATGAGAAGTAGATATGATTCGAAACTGAAAAGAATAGAATTTAAAGAAGGTGACAAAGTGTTGCGAAAGGTTTTTTTACACACAAAGGAAACTAGCCTCGGCAAAATGGCTCCGAACTAGGAAGGGCCTTATACAATTGTTGAAAGAGTTAAGGCAAGGTCTTATCGTCTTTGTGATTTCGAGGGGAGGATGCTACAACATCCATGGAATATTCAGCATTTGAAGGTTTATTGGAAGTAGACATGTGTTTGTACTTTGGAATTTTTGTTTTTAATGGCGCACTCTTTCCTACCCTGTTGGCCTAGGAAGGTTTTAATGAGGCGTCATGTACTTGTACATATTCAACTTTATCAATAAAGTTCGCTTTTTTGCCAATGTTTATTTTACATTTATTTGGATCCTATCTTAACAAATCATCAAAGATTGATCACCTTTATGATTACTTAAGGGAAGTATATTCCGGAGTATTTATAACACTTTCCGAAGAAATAACCATGTTTTACAACCATTTTACATTTGGAATTTCGAAGTGAATGTTTTAAAACTCACTGAGAATTTTTATGAGCTAATCAAGCTTAACAAGACAATACTTGTTAATTTTTATTAAAATATTTGAAGTGGTAAGTTTATATTATTAAGATTTTGCATTAATTTGGTATTTAGCATCGAACAATATGTAAGAGAACAAAGACATAAAAATGAAGAACTCTTTGTCATTAAGATGAGCTGTTACAATACAAAAAGAGATATTCTGATTAGATAAGGACAAAATAAACTAAAAGAGTAGCTAGTCAGAAGATTCTTCATCTTCGGACGATTCGTCCTCTGAAGATGATGAGGTGGGAACAGGCTCGAATGCCTCGCTTGGACGTTTTTCTTCAGGAATATCGTTCCAAAACTTTGTGAGGTTGATTTTTGGATAGGTAGCATGGAGTTCTCGAAGAAGAAAGATGGTTGCATCTTCTTTTCCGACCTCAATAGTTGTTTGCATATTTTTTGAAAGCTCAGCTCCAGCAGTAGTTACAGCATCAACTTTTTGTGCTTTGAAATTCTTCTTCAGTTTCTCTATCTCATCGGATAACTCTTTATTTTTTTCTTCACAAAGAGTTAGAGAATTTTGAAGTGTGTTAGAGTTGGATTTTTCAATATTCAATTCAGCGACATGCTCGGTTTTGAGTTTATTTATTTTGTCTTCATGAGACTTTGTCAGCAGTTCTGTGTCGACCATATGCTTGATTCGAAGATGATCTTTTATACAGAGAGTGCCTTTTATCAGTTCGGATCTAGTCATCTCATAAGCATAAAACTGCTCGGATACTTTGCTGTGTTGAGTCTCTCTAAGATTCTTTTAAGCTTCATAAGCCTCTTTGTAGTAAACCATATCTTTGGCTAATTCTTTGACATGGTCTTGAGAGGCTTCGATTTGAGAATCAAGAGTTTTTAGAGCAGTGTCAAGACCAGAAAATGGTTGAAGAGCGATGGAAATTGTAGGATTTAGAGGAGGGCTACGATATTTCGAGGTACTAGGCTTGTCAATCATATCCAAAGATGTGACAGGTTCGAAGGAACGAGCCAATTTTAGAATATTTTTCTATGGAGTAGGCCTCGTAATATCAAACATGTGATTTTGAATGACTTGAAGAGTAAGATCCTCTTCGCCAGCAAGCACCTTTATGTTTTCAAAGTTGATAAACATATCTGGGTCGAAACTTGTCGGAGGATGATAAACGGTAGGAAAATAGTCATCGATAACAATCACAGGATTGTCTTGCTTGGAATGATCTTCGGTTTGAGGATTTGAGGGGTGTTGTTGTTGTTGGTTTTCAGCAGCATCGTCTTCATGTTCGTCAATCATTTTGTACAAAGTGATTTTCCTTTGTTTCTTCTTCTTTGCGAAGGAATCATAAGATATTTTCTTTTTGTTTGACGAGGTTTTTTTTTTTTCCCTCTGCGATGGGTGAAAGAGGTTGTTCTGCAACTTTACATTTTCGAAGTTTCGGTTTTAAGGGCGTGGAAGGGTTAGCACCAGATGTGCTAGCTGCCTTTTTGCTTTTCTTTTCTTTGATAACTTTTTCCTTTTTCTTTTTAGATAGATGGCTGTCTGATCTGTTGAAAATCGGGAGAAAGACTTTGCAGTAGGCTTGAGGAATTCGTTGGCATACGAGCTTCGGATGTGGGTCAGAAAATAAATATTTAGGAGGCAGCCCACCTTCTGTGATCGGAAACATGTGGCATTGGAGGAAGTTAATGGGCTGAAAGGCGGTATGGAAGGCGTTATTCCATTCTTTTTCATCCCAGGTAGCCAGTTTTTGGAATATCTCCTTAGCAGCTTCTCGACGAGTGGCGTAGCACTTCAAAATTTCTAGCATAAACAAATAAAATAAAATATTAAATAAGAGAATAAAATATATATTAAAATGTAGAAAAGAAATTTTTTGAGAACTTACGATTGCTTCTCCAAACCATAGTTAACTTCGAAGGATTGTCTTCGGAAATTGGCTTGCCATTCTCCCAAGCTCCGGAGATGAAAACAAATCTTTGTTTCCAGAACTTGTCATCTTCCAAAATATCGTGGATGATTTTAAGATCATCCATCAATGTAAGGTAATAGAATGGAAGCTTCGGACCTTTTGAAAGCTGAGTCAGTGAAATAAAATCTTTGATGCTGATTGGTATTTTGGATAGGCGAGATGCCATGATCACTGACATGAGGGTGAACCATTTATTTGGAGTTACTTGGGTAGGGCACAAGCTTAGGAATTCGATGTACTCTAGGATCATTAGATCTAGTGGGAATCGAAGACCCGGTTGAGGATTTCTGGGTAAACCACTAGTTCATCATCCTTGCAGTCAATGGGAGTTTCTCCTTCCTTTGGTAGTCGAAGGGTGATGTTTTCTCCCATTCCTCATTGGTTCTTAATGGAAGAGGCTTGGCTTTCTTTGTAATATATATCGAACCTTTTTCAAGGCGATAATATATTTGCTTTCGAGGTTTCTCAGATTCCTCCTATTTTTTTGCTATTTCCTCCTCGGAAATGGAACAGACATCAGCCTCTTCGTGAGATTCAGCTTCATCATCGGATTTTGTAGCCTCTGAGTCAGCTTCGTTGGTTTTGGAAGTACCTTCTCGAGGATCTTGAGAAGTTAAAATGGTTGCTTCACATTGTAAAGTCTATAAATAAGGGGCTAGGTATAGGTATTTCATGCTTCTGAACTATAATAAGAAATACGGACGCTTCCTTGAGTGTGGAAACCTTTTTCTCCTTCTCTGATTGATTCTAGAGGTTTCTCAATTTAATAAACGGGATCGCTGGGAACGTGGAATCACTGAGGACTACAAAAGAATAGAAAAAATACTAGATGGAGTGCAGCAGGAAACCCGTAAATGTTTTTAATTTTTCTATTTATTCATTAAGTGAATCTACAAAGAATTTAATTAATTTTCCGTGATTTGTTATATATTATTTGATACGATATTGAATAAAGTCAAATTGTGAAGAAAAGATGAAAGTTTAGATTTTGTATTTTGTATTTTCTTTTCATATTTTGTTCAGTGTACACAGCACTCTATATATAGAGATTCAGAGGGTGTAACAACCTTGGGAATATTCCCATGTAAGGTTGTTCCATCTTGTTACAGGCTGTTTGGCTACAAGCCAATTGTAATTCTAAAATAGGCTTTAGTTAATAAAGTTGGGCTTCACTCCTTAGCAACAGACCCATACTCACATAAGACCAAGACCCATTTAGAGACCCAAGTATGATCCATGACTAAACCCGGCCTTAGACATTAACTAGGGTTTAGCCAGTCTCAGACAGTACTTCGAACACTTCACTCTCTCTGCCTCTCTTCTTCTTCAACCTGCCTCCTTCTCTTCCCTTCTCTCTTCTTCTCTTCTCCGGTGTGCATGGTGTTCTTGAGACCAGCACTACCTTCAACATCCCCCCTCAAACGCAGTGGCGACTCAGACAGCCCGAGTTTGTCGCGAAGATACAAGAACCGAGAAGAAGTTAGGGCTTTGGTCAGAAAGTCTGCGATTTGGTCCAATGAAGGTATGTATCTGATCTGCACCGATCCTTGTATAACTTGGTCTCGTATAAAATGTACATCTAATTCTATGTGTTTTGTTCTTGCATGGAATACCGGGTTGGAGGCTAAGGAACTGGCTCCAAGATTATCACACCACATCACTGAAGGTGGTATGAGTGGGATCTGGAGTTCAGAGAGCAGTGACTTCAACCAGATGAGCTCAGCAGAGAGATTTGCCAAGGCACGGTACTCCGATTCAGTGGAGGAACGGGCGACGACATTCTGTTTCTTGGATGACCAGGAAATAAGTGTCTCACCTAGGAACACACAGTATGCCCCCACACTGCGACGGTCATCTGGGGAAGAAGCCCAATCGGCATCCGAGTAGCCATGGAGCTGCAGTTGGTAGCATGGCTTTAAATGAAGCCCCAGCCAGCGTGTGCCAGATAAGTACCTAACAACTCGCTTTAGACTTTGCCAATGTCTAGAAGTAGGGTTCTGTTGATGTTGACTTAGGCTATTAACTGCAAAATCAATATCTGGTCTAGTATGAGTCAGGTATTGCAACGCGCCTAACAAACTTCTGTATTGTGTAGGACAGAATAATGGAGACCCATTAGAAGCGGAATGCTGAGTGCCAGCCACCATGGGAGATGGACATGGCTTGGACAGAGACAGGCCTTGAGCACTAAGTAAGTCTTCGATATATTTGTGTTCTGTTAGGTAGAAACCACTGAGATCACGATGAACCTCTATTCCCAGGAATAGACTGAGTGGTCCCATGTCTTTGAGTGCAAATGTAGCATTGAGGTTGTGTATGAATTGAGTCAAGCATGTTGTGTCATTACCTGTTACAATAATGTCATCCACATACACAAGGATTAGGAGAATAGTTGTTTTAGAGACCAGATAGAACAAAGATGAGTCTGCCTTAGAATTACAAAACCCCCAACTGAGTAGAGTGTCCCTCAGTCTAGAGTACCAGGCTCGAGGGGCTTGTTTCAGGCCATAAATAGCCTTATGTAGCTTGCAAACATGTGTAGGATAAGTAGAATCAATAAATCCCCGAGGATGTGCCATATACACAGTCTCTTGTAGAACCCCATTGAGAAACGCGTTATTAATATCCAGTTGCCTCACTGACCAGTTCTTAGAGGCAGCAATAGTGAGAATTAGCCTGACAGTCGATGCATTGACCACTGGACTGAAAGTCTCATAGAAATCAATCCCTGGCTGTTGATGAAACCCCTTAGCCACCAGTCGAGCCTTATACCTTTGAATAGAGCCATCCAGACCATATTTGACTTTGTATATCCACTTACAGCCAATAACATTAGATGCAGTAGACTCAGGAACCAAAGACCAGGTCTTATTAGCCAGTAAAGCTTTATATTCAGTAGCCATAGCAGTTTGCCACTCAGGATGCCCAATTGCCTCAGTAAAACAAGTAGGTTCAAACACATTGTATTTAGCAGTAGTTAAAGACCCTACATATGGTAGTTTAGGCTTAGAAATTCCACTACGTAGTCTAGTTTGAATAACATGTGGATGGAGTGGTGGGTGGGTGACAGAAAAATGTTCACGACTAGATATGCGCAGTTCTATAGTTAGGTTAAGAGTCCGAGAAGTGTTCTCATTAGTGTAAGTGGGAAGTTTGGAAACAGAAGATAAAGAGTCAGAAGAACTAGATGAGAGAGATACCTTAGAAGGGCCAGTAGGAGGCTGTTGAGTGTGGCTCTGTGGCTGCAAGGGAGCAGGGCACAGAGGTGTGTTCTGTTCAGTTGGGGCTGCAGAGTTGGACTCAACAGATGATACCTTTTCATCCATCACAAGACCTATAGAAAGAGTAGGTAACCAAAGATGGACTGACTCAGAAGACACACCCTCACTCTGATGAGTATTAAGAAAACCACTAGAGAAAGGAAACTCTTCCTCATTAAAAACCACATTCCTAGATATGTAGAGCCTCCCAGTAGAACTCAGACATTTATACCCCTTATGACTCTGACTATACCCTAGAAAAACACACTTGATTGAGTGAAACTGAAATTTGTGATGTTGATAGGGTCTAAGACAGGGATAGCATGAGCAACCAAATGTTTTGAGTATGAGGTAGTTAGGAATTTTGTGAAACATAACTTCAAATGGTGATTTATGATTTAGAATAAATGTTGGTAGCCTGTTAATCAAGTAGACACTCGTCTCAAATGCCTCAACCCAATACTTATAGGGTAGATGTGACTGAGCTAATAGAGTAAGTCCAGTTTCAACCACATGTCTATGTTTCCTTTCAGCCCTACCATTTTGGGCTGAAGTATGAGGACATGATCTCCTCAAAATGGACCAACACTCTTGAGCTATAGGAACCAACATTCTGTACTCACCACCCAGTCACTCTGAATAGCCTTAATGGATCTTTCAAACTGTGTTTCTGCCAAAGCTTTAAACATTTTGAACACCCCTAATACCTGACTTTTGTCCCTGATAGGATACAACCAGGTGTATCTAGAGAAATCATCTAGGAAAAAGATATAGTATTTAGACCCCCCAGTAGATTGAATAGGTGCTGGACCCCAAACATCTATATGAATTAGATCTAGAACATGTGTAGAATGAGAGTTAGAAATAGAATAGGGAAGGCTATATGATTTTCCCAACTGGCAAGCCTCACAGAAACTATTGGCATTACTCAAAACAGAATGAAGGTTACAATCCCTAAGAACTTTGTCTAGCACACTAGATGATGAATGGCCAAGTTTTTTATGCCATTCATCTTTGACAGACGTAGATACAACTGTAGATAACACCCTAGAGACTCCTAGATTTAGATTGCCTTGTGACTTAGGAATAGTATCCATCTTGTAGAGCCCATCTTCACATCTCCCTCTGAGCAGAATAGTCCCTGTTGCCTTGTCCTTTACCAAACAGAAAAACTTGTGAAATTCAACAAAAACACTATTGTGATTAGTCAGTTGAAAAACAGAGAGTAGATTCTTATTGATCCTAGGGACATGTAATATAGGTTTTAAGACAATAGGTTGTTTTGTGAAAGAATTTAGAGTGGACTGACCAACATGTGAGATAGGAAGTCTCTCACCACTGCCAACTAGAATGTGTTTTGTACCTGAATACTCAGATTTTTGAGTCAATTGGCTAGTGCTACCTGTGACATGGTGACTAGCACCACTATCTGCATACCAGACTCCTTCTCCTGATGTATCTTGAGAAGCCACCAAGGCATTTTGATCACCTTCAGACCTTGACTGTTCAGATGGAGAGGAGCCCATGACTGAGGGATCATCCCTATAGTAACATACAGCAGCAGAGTGACCAAACCTGTTACAGATCTGACATGTTGGTTTACTGTGTGAGTACCTTCCACCTCTACCTGAGCCTCTATAGAAATTGCTTCTGCCTCTAGTGTTGTAGCCATTGTTGTTATAGTTAGATCTACCTCTATATCCTCTGTCTGAGCCTCTGTTTTGGTTATAGTAACCCTTCTGACCATTGTTTGTAGACTGCTGTTTGACATCTCCTCTATAAGCAACATTAGCAGTAGAAATATTAACTACATTCATAGCATTTTGCAAACCTGTCAACTGGTCTAGTATGCTCTCATAAGTGAGCAGACTAGTCTGTAGATCTAGCCACCATAGTCCTTCCTTGTCAGTTAAACTGACTACAATTGGTGTGTACTCAGCATCCAAGCCAGCAAGCACCTAAGTTAGTAGATCATCTATTGAGGTGAGACATCCTGCTAGGATTAGGTTATCATGAATGAGTTTCATTTTGTTGAGATATTCTGTCATAGATGTAGATCCTTTACGAGTTCTTTCAAACTCTGATTTATAGTAAGTTATCCTTGCTCTAGTCTGTGAGCGAGACAGTTTCCCAGCAGCATCCCAGAGACCTTTAGCAGACTCTTCCTCCATCAACTGAGCTGCAATTTATGGGCTCATGGTGGAGTATAACCACCCAAGCAACAACTGGTCCTTGGCAACCCATTCTTCATAATCTGGGTTGTCCGTGACCTTTACCTTCTGTGTTTGTGACAAATTTTGAAGGACACGCCTTCTCTCCATTGACAAAGGTCCACAGTTTGTTACCCTTAATCATAGGTATTACAACTGTCTTCCATAGTAAGTAATTTTGTCTGTCAAGTCGTATATGATTGACATTGCTGATTGACTGCAAATGCAGGTTTTTGGCTGAGAAAGAAGAATTGTTTGACAGTATGGATCCAACTGAGTCTGTGCTCAGTGAAGGGGACTCATTCAGATTTGCCATTGAAGGCTGGAGAAGCTCTGATACCAAGTCAAATTGTGAAGAAAAGATGAAAGTTTAGATTTAGTATTTTGTATTTTGTATTTTCTTTTCATATTTTGTTCGGTGTACACAACACTCTATATATAGAGATTCAGAGGGTGTAACAACCTTGGGAATATTCCCATGTGAAGTTGTTACATCTTGTTACAGGTTGTTTGGCTACAAGCCAATTGTAATTCTAAAACAGGCTTTAGTTAATAAAGTTAGGCTTCACTCCTTAGCAACAGACCCATACTCACATAAGACCAAGACCCATTTAGAGACCCAAGTCTGATCCATGACTAAACCCGGCCTTAGACATCAACTAGGGTTTAGCCAGTCTCAGACAGTACTTCGAACACTTCACTCTCTCTGCCTCTCTTCTTCTTCAACCTGCCTCCTTCTCGTCCCTTCTCTCTTCTTCTCTTCTCCGGTGTGCATGGTGTTCTTGAGACCAGCACTACCTTCAACAAATAATATATATCATAGGAATGTCTTCCGAGCGTGATTATGAAATTTTCAAAGTTTAATCATCATAGCGAATCTCTAGAGCTTGTGACAATGGGGCACTTTGTCACACCCCCGCGAGTTGCAGTGTGTTATGTTCCCCGTCCAATGATGATGAATAATGTATATCTGAAAGCTAATATTTGTATAAAAAGAATTATTACTTTAAATCGATCACATTTAACCATTGGTATGAATTTGTTAAAATCTATAAATAAACTGCTAGATTAAGAGATGGATATAAAACAACTTCTTATTCTCTGCGAAGACAATTCTGGTTCACAATATTAATCTGACCATGAGAGAGAGATAATTGGTATACTTCCTAAACCACCAATTCTAATTCTAATTGAAATTAATATATTAATCTTATTTTCTTTTTCTTTTCAGTAATTATGGACCATTGAATTATTTTAATAGGATTAAATCCGGTTGCGATCGTGCGGCCATGGAAACGAGTTACAGCTCAATAATCAATATTTTATTTCCATTAGATATATAATTATTTTTAGAGTTATTGATCAACCTCCACGCTTCCCGAAAAGCCAGGTCCGAATATAAGTAGATTCATACATCCATACTTTTTCTTCAATCTAAGCTAATCAATATGGATCCCTTAGATAACCTTGCAGCTAACCTTCGAGCTAGGCTTCCATCTATCCTTCGAGCTAACCTAATCAATATGGCACAGCAAGATTCATCTTCGGCAGGTAGTTGTAGAGCTTCACCATTTTATGTATGTTTTGATCTGATAATTTAAATGCTGGAACATGTATTTGCAAGGAGCCACACCACACATGTTATGTTATGTTTATTTTTTTAATTATAATTATTTTATCATTCAACTCGGAAATAAGATGGTTCCTATGACACAATTCTCTCAGGCAATCTTGGAGGGGGCGAAAGTCAAATTCGAAATGGTATTATATTTTTGTCAGAACGTTTTTGAGATATATATTACGAGAGAAATAATAAACAACTCAAACTTTGAAGGTGATATTTTGCAGGAATCCTTTATTCGTCCAGAAAGTTGAAACCCACTACCTTATTTTTTACTATAAATGGATTGTCGTCACTGATCAGTAGACCTGGTTTTGATCCTCACGAATCTAAAACCTTTGAATCTGGTGGTTTCAAATGGTTTGTATAGATAATAGTTACAATCAATTCATTAATCTTTGCTGGTGTAATAAGTAAGGCTAATATAAGTGTTCTTTTCTCTTTATGAATAAATAAATACAGGAAAGTATGTTTTTACACCAAAGGAGATAACATTTCTCTTTCATTGAGGATTGGTAACACTGAACCATTGGACGTTGACTGGGAGGTTTACGCATCTATTACATATTTCATATACAACAAGACTAATGACAAATACTTGACTTTTCAAGGTAACTATGAAACATATCACGTTTTGCTTTTATTCATCTAATTTATTACCTTTATTTGACTATTGATTATTATCATATGAGTTAATTCAATATTTTGTTGTGTAGATATGAAAGAGAACGAACCACGTTTTCATGAAAGGAAGAAAGAATGGGAGCTGAGCCAGATTATGAGCAAAGACTATTTCATGGATGCTACTAATGGACTTGTTGATGGCAATTCTTGCTCCATCGGAGCAGAAGTGTTGGTCCTTAAACAGCAAGGCAAAGCAGGACCAGAAAAGTCTTTCACTTTTAAAACGTTTGGAGCTTCTGATCGTCAGGACGGTTTTTTCCCATTCCAGTTTGGTGGAGCAATCTGGTATAAACTTAAAAATAATATAATTATATGATCAACACTTAAAATATAAATCAATGTCGTAATTAGATCAATGTTTTTGTCTGCATCGCCCAGGACGTTGAATTTTCATACAGGAGGCTGGGGAATATATAGAAACAGATACACAAGTATCTCCTTTAACCTAGACACTTCACAATTCGATACACAGGGGAAGGAATGGCGTACTGTTCATAAGATACGTTTCTTAGATCAGATCAATGGAAATTACCATGAAGTTGACGGAGGTACGTAGACATGATGCCATATCAGATTATTTCGCATTAATGCATACTCTTATATTATATGTGCGAAAACTAACCCACAAACTTATACTTATCAGGTTACAATTGCTTAAAGAAATCCCCCGAGACCCAGTACGCATCGATTTACGAAGCTATTCCACTGGATAAGCTTTATGACGAATCCAATGGTTTCATAAAAGATGATATGATCATTTTTCAACTCATATTCACTGACATGTCTGTGCACTGAATAAATATTTCGTTTGCTCGTTCCCTATTTCTTTTAGTGGGGATTGTTGGCTTTGAGGTTTAAGTTTTAAAAAGAAAAAAAGAAACGGGATGATCTAAACCCTTTTAATGTTTTAATGTGTGTTTTCTTTGGGTTTGTTCACAACTCTCTTTACTTTTGATGTCAATGTTTGATTGGGGAAACCAGTCTGATTGTACTATTACTGAATAATAATATACATTATTATTTGTATTTTTGCACGATAACTTTGTCTAACGTATACAAGAATATACTGAATTTCTAATATATACATTTTTTTTTAAGCAAACACTTGCAATAAGTGGCGTAGCCAGGATTGGAACATTGTGGGGTCGAGGATTTTATTATGGAATATATATATATATATATATATATATATATATATATATATATATATATATATATATATATATATATATATATATATATATATACTTCTTCCAAACACTTGCAATAAGTGGCGTAGCCAGGATCGGAATATCGTGGTGTCCAGAATTTTATTATGGAAGAAGTATATATATATATATATAAAAATAAATTATAATAACAAATGGTTTATATTCAAATTTGAAATATTGAATTGTCGATGTCATGACATAATATTATGTTACATAATTAACTAAAATGTGATTAGGCAAAACTAAAATAAAAACATAAAACTAAGTTAATTCTACTTCTACTTTCCTCTTACTCATAATTTGAAAATGTTGAAGGATAGTTGTGTTACTAATCGTGGTAAATACCTATTTTTCGACAAATGTTACGAGACAATCATTAAGCCATGGATCACTCATTTTATTTCTCAAATCATTCTTCACATAATTCATTCTTGAGAAAATTCGCTCAACACTCGCCGTTGCTACGGGTAAAAGCAAACCCAACTTCAAAAGCTTATAAACCCAATTGAAGATTCTATACTTTTTCGTATTCACCATAAACCTAGAAAGATCTGCAAGTCCTTTCAAATTGGAAAATCTAGCATATTTCCTGACACTCCTAATATAACACTCAAATTGGTTTGTCAAAACTTCATCATCAACATCAGAAAACTCAATTGGGTACATTCTCGCCATTCTCAATAATAATTTACTATCAAAAGCTTCAAGTGAAGAGCAAGGACTCAAGCATGCAACGTATTTCAACAACTCAGTGTTTTCCATATTAAACCTCTCATTCAACTCTTTTAATTGCATATCTAAAATATTCATGAAGCAATCGAACTTGTAGTGATGCAAGTTAGAAACACTATGAGCTAAACGCCTAGATTTCATACCTTTCACATATTGTTCCTCCATGTCAGGAATGTCAACACTCAAGTTGTTACAAGATGACACAACTTTATCCAAACATATTTCCCAATCGTTATTTCTCATCCCTGTAATCGATCTTTACTTACTGAAACAAGGTTCAAAGCGTTCAAAATATCTTGATCAGCCCTTTGCAACGTCAAAGACAATTTATTTGTCACACCTAATACATCATTCATCATATACAACATGAAAATAAAATCAAATGTTTGCATCACAGTTAACAAGGTCTTCGCTTCTCCATTTTTTCACTTAATCCATCAACTTCCAACGCTTCAAAAACTTCAATCACTGGAGAAAACAATTTCATCAAACTAATAAGTGTCCTATAGTGAGAACCCCACTTTGTGTCACCGGCTCTTACAAGAGACGTCTCTTGATTCAATCTGCGACTAGTTTCAACAAAGCCCCCTTCTATCAAATTTGTAACTTGATTTGCTTGATATTCTCGAAGTAAATCCTGACGTTTGTTAGATGACCTAATGACATTAACAACACGTGTCACAAATCCAAAAAACTATTTCACACTAACGTGTTCTCTTACAACTGCAATAAGTGCCAATTGCAATTGGTGAGTAAAACAATGCACATAATAAGCATTAGGATTGTCCTTTTGGATCAAAGTTTTCAAACCTCCAAATCTACCACGCATGTTGCTTGCCCCATCATACCCCTGTCCTCTAATTTTAGACATAGATAATCTATATCCACACAACAAACTTTCAAGAGCACTTTTTAGTGATATTGCACTAGTGTCTTGGACGTGAACGATTCCAATAAATCTTTCCATAACAAACCCTTTCTCATCAACAAAACGCAAAACAACCGCCATTTGTTCTCTACCAAAGCAATCTCCAGATTCATCAACTAATACAGAAAAATTAACATCTCCAATTTCTTTGACAATTTTGTTAACTGTTTCGACTGCACAAGCATTCACAAGCTCCTTCTGAATATCAGGAGAAGTCATTTTATGATTTTTTGGAGCATTTTTTAACACAACTCCTATTTCTTCATTGATCAAGCCAAAAATGTCTAATAACTCAAGAAAGTTTCCTTTATATGAAGAATTTTTAGATTCATCATGTCCACGAAATGCCAATCCACCTTGTAAAATATATTTAGCAGCTATAAGTGATGTATTTAATCTTACAAGATAATCAGCTTTCTCTTTGTCACTTTGCTTCTTTAAAGAAGCTTCAATACTTTGTTCAGGCATCACAAGAGATTCACATTTTGTTAGTGCAAAGTTATGTTGATTACCAACATGGATTTTTAGTCTACTTTTCTTATTCCAACTTTGAAACCCTTTCTTTCCAGCAAAACTCTCTTGACTGCTAGTGACACACTCACTCTTGAATAAATAACAAGGCAAACAATAGACAGAGTTATTATGTTCACTATATTCTAACCAACTTGGATATAAATCAAACCAAGATTGAACAAATACACGTGTTTTTCCGTTAAAATTTATAGGAGGATATTTCTCCTTACGGGGTTGAGTTGGACCCCTTAAAAGATAAGGTTTTCTTACCGAGTCTTGAAGATCTGGATGAAAGCTAGAGATTGGGTCTCTTTTCCCTGGATCAGCCTCCAAATATTCCCAATTTGTAGATTGATCTTCGACTTTTTAGGTTGTGAATTATTGTCCACCGGAATAGGAGCTTCTGGAATAACAACTTCATCTTGTGTTTCTTCGCGGTTAACTTCAGTAATTGAATTAGAGACATTTGTATTTGCTCCTTTATATTTAGAAGTTGGTTTAAAATATCTATGCATCATATAATGGCAATCATAAAAAAAACTCAATCAACAACAAAATTTAAACTCAATCTTTGTAACGAGTGAATAATAACATAAAACATGTAGCAAAACTTCAATTTTGATAATTAATAACATAAAACATAATAAATACCTTAGTGTTTAAAGCTGAAAATCACAAGAAAGCAAGAAAGCAAGAAAATAATTTGTAGCCTATAGTTAGAGTTTTTTAAAATGATAATAGAAACTAGAAAGTTTTTTAAAATGATAATAGAAACTAGAAAGTTTTTTAAAATGATAATAGAAACTAGAAAGAAAATACTATATTTTGTAGTTAGAGTTTAATATATATATATATATATATATATATATATATATATATATATATATATATATATATATATATATAAAAGTATAAATTGATATTATATATATTTAAAAAATAGTATATATATTAAACTTATAGATAGAATATATTATAGCATAATAGTTATATATCTGACTGATTCTAATTATATAACCTAAAATCTAGTAATGTAGTAGCCTAAAAATCTATGTATTGAACCCACGACCTGAGTGAACCCACGACCTGAGTGAGTTCCTAATTTAATTTTACCACTGGGACAAATGCACATTTGATCTTCAATCGGTACTAAAAACTGTAATTTAGAAATTGGGTGGGTTCCTAGGTCCCCGCGGGCACCCACCGGCTCCGCCTATGCTTGCAATATTAAAAAAAAAAATCAATGTACCCATCAGGTTCGTCTATCGAATATTGGATAAAAAATGTTTTATAAAAAAACATTACTATTCAACTCATACAAAAGTTGATATACAATTAAATGAATTTATGGAAGAACATTTTAATTATCCTTTCGAGTAAGAAAAAAGTAACGTAATAACACCAAATACACGACACAATACTTAACGTGGTTTAGATTGGGAAGATATCATATATCCATTTATAACACACACTCGTTTTATAAGTAAATAAGTTACACAAAACCTTCAAACATAAAAGACTCAATCACTTTTTTGTAACAAAAAATTCACAAAACCCTCTCTTCAATGTTTATCTTTTACCTCATTTTTTCCTTTAAAATACGTAGAACTTATTTTCTCTCGAAGGAAATGTGCTACTCACGAATCACATCATATATTACATAGAAATACCCTTTTCTATTTTTTTAGTTGACGAAAAACTCAGATTTTTCATTAGACGCTCCAAATTAATGGCAATTTTTTAATCTTTGAAATAACTCATAATCTATTAATATATGAAACTTCATAAATAGTGAATTATAATTAATATAGAAGATCCAGTTAATATAGACACTCTAATTAATATAGAAAGACAAAAATAAGAGACCAAAATAATATAAGAAATATAATCTATATCAGGAAGACCACAATATGAGACCCAATTAATATAGGAGACCTATAAAATAGAAGACTCTGCTTCGGTCCAGCCATGGTGTTGCATTTTACCTCACTTCATATCAAAACGCTTTTAATCAACTCGCTTAACACCACCCTGCTTTAGACCAACTTGTTATGGCTCAATACATATTTCCTACACAATGGTCACCAGTCTACGATAACTTGTCTTAGCCCTTAAGATCGACATAAATCTATACAATTAAGTCACGACTCAAGCACTAGAGAGTTCCAACAGTTCTTGCCTAATACATGTAACAAAATATCTGACACCCATATAGTCCTATAAAACTAACTCTGCTGATGAGTTCCTTCCAACATACAACTAACAGTTATCCATCTAGGCTTCTAGTAACTTCAGTAACTCTTGCATCCAATATTCTAATCTCTAGAGATCAACTCACCTGCATCCCAGACGTGCACTAGACTCATGCAGTTTGTCATCAGTAAAATTGATAATACCTTAGCCAAAGCATCTGAAGGGTTTTTCTCACTCGAAATCTTAGCCACCTTCACTTGTTCATTCTCCATCACTTCTCAAATAAAGTGTAGCTTAAATTCTACATGTTTAGTTCGTTTATGGAACTTCATGATGAGGTAAAACCTCAATTAAAAACCAAAAAGTTTTTTTAAAATAGAGAGTAAGGCTAAATCATTTAGAGAGAAAAGAAGAAAACACTATATTAATATTACTGTATATTTTAGAATCGCCCCTTTTACAGATAGAGCTCTCCAATTTATATTAGTCATCGAGACTCTTTCTCAATCCCTATTATTATATATATCATAAATAGAAAGTAACGTTTCTAGAATTTTTAGTAACTTATTACTCATCATAAATATCCATTATTGAAGATGAGATGATAGAAATAAGGAATTGAGGAAGAAGTCCTAAGGATATGGTGCTGAAGAATAGATGCTTAAGGGGGTGCAGTTGTTGACCGAGCCCCTTGAAAATAAGAAGTTGAAGGGGTGTGGCTGCTAACCGAGCCCCTTGAAGATGAGGTACTGAAGAGGGTTTTGCTGCTGACCAATGCCCCTGAATACGAGGTGTTGGAGGGGGGTGTTGTTGTTAACTGAGCCTCCTTCAGATGAGGTACTGAAAGGGGTGTTGCTGCTGACCAAGCACCCTAAAGATAAGGTGTTGAAGAGAGTGTTGTTGATGACCGAGCTCTCTGAAGATCAAGTCTTGAAGCGGGTGTTGCTGCTGACCGAGCCGTCTAAATACGCTGAAAGGGGTGATGCTGCTGACCGAGTCCCCTGAAGATGAAACATTAAAGAGGGTGTTGCTATTGACCGACCCTTCCAAAGATAAGGTGTTAAAGGGTTTGTTATTGATGATCGAGCCCTCTGAAGATGACGTGTTGAAGATGGTGCAGCTGATGACCGATCCACCGAAAGCGAAGGTGTTTAGGGGGGGTGCAAATACTGACCGAGTCCCTTGAAGATGACCTACTGAGAATGGTGTTACTATTGACCGATCTCGCTGAAGATGAGGTGTTGAGCGGGTAGCAGCTACTGACCAAGCCCTCTGAAAATAAAATGTTGAAGGGGGTGCTATTGTTGAATGAGACCCTTGCAGATGAGGTGCTAAATTAGATTCTCTATCTCTATCCGAGTATTATACTCTCACTAGGAATCCCCCATAGTCCTTGATTTGAAGTATAATGAAACTTAAGGAATATCTAATAGTGGAATATAATACCCGGATTGTGCAATCTTTTTGTCCTTATTCGTGTTTGAGGAAGCTTGTGGTTTTCTTTTTGTCAATTATTTTACCGCTATAATTGGTTGTTGAATAATTGTTAATTATGCTGACGTAACAATGCTAGGCGTGTCGGCTAGACGCTAAAAATTCTTAGGGCGTGCTTAAGTATTCTTGCCTCGTTAAAAACCTTTACCAACCAAAACCTGCTTTGAGGATAAAAATTCTATTTTTTCCAAATAAAAAGAGTAAAACTAATAATTAGTATGCTGCTAGGATTTTACCTCTGTCTTCGACATGCTTTGATTTGTTGTTGAAAAAAATGGATGAGTGCCCCCCGTAGTCTTTGCTGAATGATGTAGTTTGGATTATATGTAGTTGTACTTGATTTATGTAAGTATGTTACGTTGTAGATGTTGTGGATCTTATGATTGAGAATTTAGTGAATATATTAGGTGATTTTGTGTAGATGATAAACATGTAAGCAACATAGTGGTGTTTGAATGAGAATATGCTTGGTAGAGATTGTGAAATGAAGGGATATAATTTATATCAGTAGAGATCTATGTGCTTGTTAAAATTTTGTGGTTTCCTAGCATTTTCTTAAAAGATCGGGCACAATATGGCTCATCGCATAGCTTGCGTGAGACATGCCCTGCAACTTATTCGCGGTAGCTTCCATCTCGATAAATCACATGGCCCTAAAGGGCTTTATATACTATCCATTCTTTTATTAATACATGTATAAGGTATTAGGCTTAGTGCGGCCCTTACGTGGCTTCAATTGGAGTGACCAATTAGCCCGTTCGTATAAATTGACTCAAATGACGCGGGCTCAGTATGGCCCCATGCGTAGCCTGTAGGCGTGGTCAGTGACCTGTTCTCGTCATTGTAAGGTTGAAGAGAAGTATGCAACAAATACATAAAAAGGCAGAAACAGGAGGCGAAGATCATTTGGCTTATATCATTTTCTTTATCGTGGAGATGGAGATCATTTGAATTATAACCTTTTTCTAGTATGAAAATGGAGCTTACTTGGCTGATAGCCCTTTCAATCGTGGAGGTGGAGGTTGTTTGGCGTATAATCTTTTCGATGATGGAGATTGATATTTCTTAGCCTATAGCCTTTTCGAGCATGGAGATAGAGATTAGTTGTCCTTTTGTTTGGAGATTACTTGGTATTCTAGCACAAAAAAGGCGCGTATTCGACTTATCAACATGTTATGTCGATTGCTTTGTAGTTCACCATGTTGTTTATCTTAATGATCAAATCTTACAAAATCAAGTGTATAGACCATGTTACATGTAAAACAATGTGGGTGCACATAAAAAACCGAAATGCACAAATACAACTAACAATGTTACATTTTCTTGTTTATGATACGTGTACGCATGAATACTATGGTGTTTTATATCCCCCTAGTATTATCATCGTCACATTAATACACTCTTACTGGAAATATAAAACCTGCATGACCCAAATATTATGATAACATATACTCATTATATATATATATATATATATTACACATATAATTATCACTACTAATTGGTAAGCACATAACATGAATCGTAGCAGCACTAATACTGTGTAATGCTTGCATGCACACGACATGTCAGAAGACATGTATTGTAATTACACATATATTTATTATAATATATGCTTACGTGTTAGGTTTTAAACCCTTCAATTTATTCTGAATGTAGCAATGTGTTAAACAAAGAAAACAAAGTTTCTTATTTTTAGACAAAAGAGACAACAATTTTTTGGGAAAGGGTTAACTCGTGTCACTAATATAATATCTTATATATTACATTGTAGAATAACTGAAATATAAACGGAGTATAACAGCTTCAAATTGTGTATGTATGAGTTTTCTCAACTAATCTTATATTTCAAAGCCTTGTTTGACGTCTCTGTTTTTCCTAAGTCATGACAATAAAATTTAATCTGACATTTCTCTCCTTCAATTTTGTAGTCACTCGATCATCCATGCTGAATTTGACTTCTCATTTAACAAAATTATCAAAGTTTATATGCCCCCATTCTTCGTTAAATTCAATGTTATGTTTTCATTGTTAATCTGCAAACTTTTCTTTTTTGATTTTAAAGAACATGCCTATGATACAATCAAAGTAGCTTCATCCTTCACTTGCTGAATTAAGTGAACATTTTTTTTATTTCTTGTACCCATAATTTGCAGCAAAATGACCAAAGTTATTGCAATTGTAACATCTGACCTTTTTTATGTGAAAGGTAGAACTCCGCTTCTTCTGTCTCTCACCTTCGTTGATGGAATTATATTTGTCTCGACCCTTACCCGTGTCTCGGGCTCTTCCATTTCCTGGGCCTCTTCCTCTGTTACCGGAACTGCCTTGGTGAACTGCCTTGGTCACTGTTTTGCACATCTGTATTTGCGTACAAGATTTTTTCAACATATTTCTTATCCTCAAAGTTTGTTATCTTATCTTCAAAGGCTTTTAAAGAGCATATAATTTCTTCCAGAGGCTTGGAGGAGATATCATCAAATTCTTCGATAATCGTGGCCACATGCATGAATTTTGATGACACATATCTCAACAATTTTTCGATGACATAACTGATGTCAACGTTTGCTCTAAGATACCTCATCTTACAGACTATCATGGTCATTTTTTTGTGTACTCATCAACACATTCATTCTTAGCCATGTCCATGCTATCTATTTCTTTTTATAACGCCTGAGTTCTAACTTTAACAACATGATCTGCTCCAACGTGAGTTTCTTTCAATGCATCTCACATTCCTTTTGTGGTGTCTTTATCCAGAATTTGATATAGTATCTTTTTATTCAACCTTTGATAGAGAACAACGAGTGCAAGTTGGTATGTCTTTGTGTCAACCATTGACTCCACTGCTTCCCAAACTCGTTAGATGCGCATGAAAATATTCATCTGCATAACCCATACTTGGTAGTTTGTATCATACAGTTTTGGGTACTGGAAATATAGAGATTACTCCCTCGGGCCAGATCTACTTCCAGAAACCCCTGTCTGCTTGCTCCCACTGCCGCTCACCTATTATCATAGCTATCATCACATCCTGGCATATGCGACATTGTGGCTCTTATACCAAAAGTTGGATCTTAAACCCTTCTTTTTATTCTAAATATAAGAATGTGTTAAAAAAACAAAATTTCTTATTTTTAGATAAGAGAGATAACAAGGTTTTGTGAAAGGGTTTATTCATTTCACTAATGTAATATCTTATATATTGTATTGTAGAATAACTAAAAATATAAATGGAATAAAACGGTTTCAAACTATTTGTTTTTTAACTGATCTTATCTTTTTCAAACTATTTGTCTTTAACTGATCTTATTCAAAGCCTCTTTGATTTTTTTTGCTTTTCCCAGGTTGTTACAACTAAATTTAATCTGACGTTACGGAAGTAAAGTATATGGTGACACCATCGTACATACCTCTTGCGTAAGTCCGGTGTATGGTGGAGATAAGTAGCGTTGACGGAGCTGCGTAGCAAAAAAGGAAGAAGATTTGTAATAGAGGCGAGTTGGTCCACCATTTTCTTCGATTAAACTAAATCTTACTTTCACTAGAGAGTTATCATATTGAGCTGCTGATACATTGTGAACGAATAAGGTGATCGGTGCACTAACAGTGACGTGGAGTCGAGGTAATATGGAGGAGAGCAGGAGGAACCATTGGTTCTTGCGCGCTAAGCGGTGAAGGGACTAGGTCCCTCTTATTAAACAAACAAAGTAGACAACAAGTATTTCAAGATCAATATGGAAATGATAACGGTCATTTCATGATCAGTATGGAAATGGTAACCGTCATTTCATGATCAGTATGGAAATGATAACGGTCATTTCAAAGATCAAATGTACACGGTTTGTCTTTTATATAGACAAATTACTAACTGTTTGATCTTATCTTACTAACTGACATAATAACACGTGTATGTTCAATGTTTATCCAACATTCTCCCCCTTAACATTGAACTCGACTCATGTCTTCTTCGTCTTCTGTCTGATCTTCCTCTTTATCTGAATAGTTGTTGAAGATCTTGTAGCCGTCTGTTTCTCCGCTTGAGAAATGGCCGTCTTGCCGTGTGTTTCTTCGCTTGAGAAATGGTGCCTTGCCGTCTGTTTCTCCGCTTGAGAAATGGCCGCCTTGCCGTCTGTTTCTCCGCCTGAGAAATGGCCTCCTTGCCGTCTGTTTCTCCACCTGAGAAATGGCTGCTTTGCCGTCTGTTTCTCCGCTTGAGAAATGGCTGCATTGCCTCTGTTTCTCCGTCTTGAGAAATGGCTGTCTTGCCTCTGTTTCTCCGTCTTGAGAAATAGCTGTCTTGCTTCTGTTTCTCCGTCTTGAGAAATGGCTGTCTTGCCTCTGTTTCTCCCTCTTGAGAAATGGATGTCTTGTCTCTGTTTCTCCCTCTTGAGAAATGGCTGTCTTGCCTCTGTTTCTCCGTCTTGAGAAAATGGTTGCTTTGCCTCTGTTTCTCCTCTTTGAGAAATGGCTGGATTGAATCCCTCTGCTTCTTCAGAATGTATCTGCTTCTTTAGAAAGTAGAATTTAATCCTTCAACACAGGCTCTGATACCAAATGAAGGGACTAGGTCCCTCTTATTAAACAAACAAAGCAGATAGCAAGTATTTCAAGATTAATATGGAAATGATAACGGTCATTTCATGATCACTGTGGAAATGATAAATGCAAATAACACTGACAGACAACAAGTATGGAAATGATATCTGTCATTTCTAAGATGTGTGAAAATGATAACAGTCATTTTCATGATCAACATGTGGAAATTATAACGGTCATTTCAAAGATCAAATGTACACGGTTTGTCTTTTATATAGACAAATTACTAACTGTTTGATCTTATCTTACTAACTGACATAATAACACGTGTCTGTTCAATATTTATCCAACAAGGGGTTGGTTATGGAATCACTCGACGATATCCAAACCAAGGATCCCTTCGATGAAACCATGGAAGCATTCAACGTTAGAGGTGGTGGTGAGGTGGCTGTCGAGGGAAATATTGGTGGCCATATAAACTTCGAAAAGGATGGGCTTAAGCTTAGCCCTAACTACGTAGATGGGGCGGTATAGGAAGCGGGACTACCACAAATGATGCGGAGCTTTGACTTGATAGGAGTGAGATCTTTCGCAACTCTGCTCTAAATTTAGAGGAGGAGGTGGTCACAAAAGCAAAGGTGAGTTGGACGAAGATGCTATTTCTAAACCCTAATTTCTCCCTCATTATATTTGGTTAAGATTTTTTTTTAACCTCTTTGGCTTTACATTACACTATTTTTACCGGTGATATAAGTTTTGCGTCTAGTTTACCAAAAGTGGAGTAGGCTGGTCGGATAAGCGAAGATTTATCGACGGACGGATCAACACCATCTGCTTGAAACCATTGTCCACCAATTTCAATGAGAGATTTGCTTCGCTTAATGACAACAAGGCAAAGGATGTTATATATGTGGTATACGTCCATCATGTATCTTTTCGGAAGTAAGATCGTCCATGGTAGCTTCTTTCAAAGCTATACATTTGACATAGAGAACTCATGCGTCCGCTCATCGTGATCATATTAGCATTCCACAAAACATTTTTACATTAGATCATGTCCAGTAGTTGTTTCTAGTTAAGTATGTGGTTATTTTTGTTTAGTTTTATTTCTTAAAACGTGGGCTGTTATATTAGTGGATAGTTATGGTTTGTATTTTCTTATATAATATAAAATTTCGAGAAACAATGCGTGGGTTTTCAGCATCACAAATATTGTGTTATTTTTTATCAAGGAAAAATTAAACCATTATATTGCATACGCCATGAGGTAATGAATAGTTACGCCAGTGTGGTGAGAGGTAGTGGGAGCATGCACACATGAGTTTCTGGAGGTAGATCTAGCCCGAGGAAGAAATCTCTAAGCTTCCAATACACGAAACTGTCTGATACGAATCACCAAATATGGGTTATACAGATGAAAATTCTCAGGTAGTTTGGGAAGTCGTGGAGTCAATAGTTGACACACGATTGGCTCAACTTGCTCTCGATGTTCTCTACCAAGGTTTGAATTAGGAGACGGTATATTAAATTCTAGATAAAAACGCCACAAAATAAGTGTGAGATGCGTTGAAAGAGATTCTCGTTGGAGCAGATCGTGTTATTAAAGTCAGAACTCAAGCGTTAAGAAGAGAACTAGACAACATGACAATGTCTAAGAATGAATCCGTTGATGAGTACACTAAAATGATGACTATGCTAGTCGGTAAGATAAGATCTCTTGGAGCAAATGTTGATGGAAACTATGTCATCGAGAAATTGTTTAGATCGGTGTCATGAAAATTCATTTGTGCAAAACAATGATCAAGGCAGTTCGAGTAACAACAAAAGAGACCAAAGAAATGGAAGGGCACAAGGGTACGGGTCGAGGCAAAAAAAAAAACCCGACAACGAAAGTGAGAGACATGAGCAGTATAATTCCACATTCGACATAAAAAAAAGGTCAAACGTTACAACTGCAATAACTATGGTGATTTTGCTTCAAATTGTGAGTAAAAAAGAAGAAAATATTAACTTAATTCAACAAGTAGATTGGTGTGTGGATCATCAATAGAGAACAACAAGCTTAAGGAGGAGATTAATGAATTAATCAAGTATGGGGTTAGTTTTGTTTAATTTTATATCTTAAAAGGTGGGCTATTATGCTAGTGAATGGTTATGGTCTCTAATTGTTTGTATAATATAATAAAAACCAGAAATACTGTATAGGTTTTCAGCATCACAAATACGTTGTTGGTGAAGGAGGAGAGATAAGTGGTCCATTCTATGATCAGATTGCGCATGTCACCGTCGGTGCCATGTGGCCGGGGACGATGTGAACACCGTAGTTGCAGTTCAATTTAAGTTTTGCGGCAGTGGCGGACAGTGATATCGATCAGGCGTTCGGTTATTGATGTAGTTATACAAGCCCATGACCATGTGGCCCTCTTGGATAAACGGAAACGAGCTTTATCTCGGGCCAGATATCAGAATTAGGTGATGCGATCACTCAAATCGAACGCGTTGAGAAGCGAATCTACGTTGGCCCCCGGAGGGGCGTAGGTCCCCTTACCTAAAATATATGTTTTATAATTTTTTAAGGTAATAATTATTTAAATAATATTAAAATAAAAATTCTATACCCCTTAACTAAAATATATATTTTGTAATTTTTTTATGGTAATAATTATTTAAATAATATTAAAGTAACAATTCTACGCCCTTTTAACTAAAATATATATTTTATAATTTTTTAAGGTAATAACTATTTAAATAATATTAAAGTAAAAATTTAAGATAATAATTCTTTTTAGGAATATTTTAAATTTAATGTCTGAAATAATGGTAGAAATTTTTAAATTTAAAAACTAATATGTTGACTATTTTTAAGAAACTTTTAGATTAAAAGTTTCAAATAAAAGTGGAAATTTTAATTTATAAAATCTTGGATTATGGATATTTTAAAGAATAATTTAAGTTAGAAATCTTGAATATTTTAAAAGAAATTTTAAGTTGATATTTATAAATGGTTGGATGTAGTCTCGAGCATCTCAATCTCTAGAATATTAGAACTCGATTGATTTTGTAAGTATTCTCAATTTGTTTTTGCCATAATTTGTTTTGTTTTAATATTCGTTTAGTCTTTCTAATTATTTATATTTTATATCTTACTTTGATTTAGAAAAAGATAATGAGTTGCTGCATATGAACGAGACTATTTCGATGAAAGAAATTTAAAAAAAAAGGGGAAATGAAGAACACGATCCGAAGGAGTTTCACCAATTTATTTTTTCAAGGTATGTATATTTTTTTTGTTTTCTTTTGAAATTTTATTATTATTTTAATCTTAAAACACTTGTCATTTGTGGTTTAGGAAAGTAAAAATACATTTACCTAGTTTAAAAACAATATATATAGAAATATTTGTTTGTTTTTTTAAAATAAAATTATATATTTATATTATAAATTATGTTTAATACAAATTTGATATCTTTTGAAATATCTTTTATATATTAAATGATTTTGTTATATTTTTTGAAATATCTTTTAAAAATAATATATTAATATTTTCATCTATTTTTCAAAAATAATTTTTTTATAACAAATTTTATTTACTTTTATGTAAATTTTAAAATATTTTTTAAGATATTAAATTTGGTTTTGTTATATTCTATTTTATTTTATATTTTTTTAAAATAATGTATTAAGGTACATTAAGATTTATTGTTATATATATATATATATATATATATATATATATATATATATATATATATATATATATATATATATATATATAATTAAACCAAAGAATAGTGTTGGTTCTTGAAGTAGCTCGAGTAATAATAATATGATTCATTCTAATCTGATTGCCTCTATATCAAGACCTAATGATGATAGTGTATAATTTCATTTGAATGAATGAATATATAGTCGACTACGTCAACTTATTGAAAATTCTGATAGTAATGTTAGAGATAAAATTCAACGAGAATTCGACGAGAATTTTGGTCCCCCCTTACTTCAATTCCTAGATCCGCCAGAAGCCCAACGATTTTTGAAAGCATCATGTGATGAAGTCAAAACCCTAAATTTAATCGTTTAAACCCTCGTTTTTATGTTTTAGTAAATTTTCTGCATTTTCCTATTTTTGTTGGATTTTATTAAAATACTTATTCAGCTTCTTGGGTTGGGCTTTAATTTTATTGTATAAGAAAAAAGCTGTATCGAGCACTTTTATAAAAGGCTCTAAAACCCTAATTTTGTCTCACACTTTTTTAAATAGAATTTGATTTTCTTTGAAGTCTCTTTTACTCTGACCTAGGATTAGAGCTATCTATCTTCTATTGTTCGTCTTCTTTCTCTGTATTTTCAGCCGTCTGTTCCATCTCGTAGCTTGGCGCTACCAGTTATTGTCAAAAATACTATACACAAAGGCGTAATAACCCGTAAAAACGTTTCGGAGGCGGGAGACGAGCTTAGAGGATAAAAAGCAGGGCACGATTATATATTGATATTGATGCGAACGGCAAAAACAGTAAAATGCATGTTACAAAGAACAATAGACCAGCTTTTGAAGTAACATACAATTATAATAACGCTGTATATAAATATAATTAACATTATGTATGCATGACCTTAACATCAAATATGTGTGTGATGTTTGTGCTGTTATCCAAATGTTGTTATTTTGCATGTATGCACTATAGTGTCATTTGTTATGCGTATACGGTGTAGTTCAGTAAAATAAGATGTAGGCATATGTAATAGCGCACACACAACAAATGAACGTATACAACGGGGAATATATGTGTGTATGAAAACAGATACAACTATTTCACACAACTATTACATATTTTGTAATAAGTTACACGCGACATAGACAGTACCCTTATTGTAATAAGTTACACGATTAGTACAACACCATTAGTACAGTGCACCATTAGTAAAGATTTTACGTAAAACACTATACATAATTCCTGGTGATTTATTATCATGTAAAGAACTCATAGCGGCAACTACACATGCGTACACACAATAGGAACTAAAAAAATATAGTTCTGTACAAATAACAAATGTAAGGATTACTTGGTGTAAGGTGTGATGATAGCAGATTACAAGACGGTTTTGCAGGGACCAGAGACTCTGGTGGAAGCCGTTGGCAAAGTGCAAGTGTGGAAATGTAACTTTCATTTCAAACATCAATACAATGTTTTGCTTCTTATATAGAAAATACAATCAAACTGTTTGATCTTATCTAAATAACTAATATAATAACTAATCTTATCTAAATAACTATCATAATAAGTGATATTAACATATCACGTGTTTAAGTTCAATGTTTATCCAACATTCTCTCCCTTAAAATTGAACTTGACCTGATCTTCCTCTTTATCCGAAGAGTTCTTGAAGATCTTGTTGGCTATTCTTTTGTCGTCTGCTTCTCTGAAATTTCCACATGTGTGTTTATGTGTTTAATGATTATCTCCCCTCTTTCAACACACTCACGAATAAAATGATAACGTATATCATCAGAACACCGAATCCTAACAATGGTTGAAACCGTAACAACAACAAACCAAAAAAGAAAAAGTCATCCATCGAGAAAGCTGACAGCCTAAGGAAAATTACTCCTATGTTAAAAAATAAGCCTAAACCAAATGAGATCATGGTCATGGTCTCTCAATTTCTCCATGAGAGCTCGTATCGTATGTCACTCTCTCTGGAAATGTCCATTCCACCTAGCTCACCATCTATAACCATCTCAATGAATACCATCGTTTAATCCCCTCTCCATAGCCTCCTTTTGATTGTGCATGCATCTTCTCCACCAGCTTCTAGCTCTCCTCGTAATTGAGCTTCCTTGGGCTCCTCTAATATGGCCATCTAAAATGTTCAGAGACAAGTTAACGCGACCCATCTCTCTGTTGCTTTCCCATCTGCAATATATGACATACATATCAACGACAAGAAGGATCCATCTAAATATGAAGCCAACCTACCTTCATACAGGTTGACTATATCAAAGTAATCTATATTGGCAACGCTATCATCATCCTTGGTGATAGACGCTCTAGTAGGTTAAACCTCAAACTTGGAAGCAATAAAAGCTTCATTTCCCTGAGTCATCCAACAAACCCTTCATGTATGGCACTGAACCTCTCAAATTCTTGGTCTCAATACCTATTCGAGGATTCAAGGATACATCTTATTCTCTCTGGTTGAACCCTTATTACTGTTCCCCATAATCTCCTCAAGCCAAGTTAGAGTAAGCAAAAAAGAGTGAGAAGAATCAGAATTTTTATTTTCTTGAATCTTTATGATTTGTAAATACAATGAGGCTTTTTATAGGCTGCTAGTGGTAGCTTAGGGAATCAAGTTTGTTAGGCACTTTTGCCAGTTATTTAATTTGTTACATTTTTATTTTATCATATTTACAAGAGTAACACTAGACTGATGTAACATAATAACGTGTGATAAGAACCCGTTGACCTTGGACCAGCTTTGAACTCTTCATGGGCTTCGTGCCTTTAATTCGGACTGACCCGAGCCTATGCTACAACATGCCCCGTTTCACTATAGAGCCAAACCCTGACTGAAACCTTAAAACAAATATACTTTCCTCTTTCACAAACACTCAGAAACACTTGAGACCTCCATTGATGAACTCGACCATCATACTCCTTCACATCCCTCCGTAAACGAATAGGCGAATCAGTGAGACCGTGTTTGTCTCAAAGTAAAGAAAAATGATGATGGGTCAAGGGCTTCGTGAGGAAATCAGCAAGTTGATCATGTGAAGGCACACATCGGATTTAAAGCAACCCTTGAAGAACTTGATCACGAACGAGGTGAATGTCGATCTCGATATGCTTCGTTCGTGCATGAAAGACCGTATTCTAGGCAAGTGAACTGGCTCCCGAATTGTCACACCAAATTACAAAAGGGGGTGTGACAGGGAACTGAATTTCAGTGAGAATGGATCGAATCCAAGTGAGCTAAACAGACAAATTAGCCAATGCTCAATACTCAGACTCAGTAGAAGACCTAGCCACCACATTCTGTTTCTTTGAAGACCATGAGACAAGTGAATCTCCAAGATAAACGCAGTAGGCACCAACCCTTCACAATCATCTGGAGAAGAGGCCGAGTCAGCATCAGAGAAGCCATATAACTGAAGATTACAGCTGGGTTTAATATGAAGGCCAACCCAACTCGAACTAGATAAATACCAAAGAACTCGCTTTAAATTTTTCCAATGTATTGTAGTCCGTGCTTGCTGATATTGACTAAGCTTGTTCTCAGCAAAGGAAATATCAGGTCGAGTGTGAGTTAAATAGTGCAACGCACCTAACAGACTGCGATATGATGTAGGGTCTGACAAAGGAGTGCTAGAAGTGCTAGAGAGTTGAACATCAGCAGCAATGGGAGTGGGACACGGTTTGGAAATGGACATTGCCTGAGCTAAGAGTAAATTTTTAATATACTGGTGATGCGTCAAGTACATACCTGGAGCGTCACGATGAATCTCTATTCCAAGGAATAGATGGAGTGGCCCTATATCCTTCCATGAAAACTTGGCATTGAGTTTGTGAATAAAGTGTTGTAGACAACCTGTTTGAGACCCTGTAACAAGGATATCGTCCACATAAACCAGAATGAGAATCACAGTATTTTGGAGACAAAGTAGAATAGAGTGTAATCTGCTATTGAATTCTTAAAACCCCATTCAAGTAGAGTGTCCCGTAGTCGAGAATACCAGGCCCTTCGAGCCTTCTTGAGGCCATAGAGGGCTTTGCAAAGTTTACGCACATGTGTAGGCTTCGCAATGTCCTGAAAGCCCTCTGGTTGGCTCATATACACATCTTTAGAGATGTACCCATTCAGAAATGCATTATTGATGTCAATTTGTCTCACTTCCCACTCATGAGAGACAACAAGTGTTAGAATAAGTCGAACAGTAGAGGGTTTAATAACTGGGCTAAAAGTTTCAGAGAAATCTACGCCAGGGGTTTGATGAAACCCCTTGGCCACCAATATTTCCTTGTACCGTTGAATGGAGTCATCCATATGACGTTTGATCTTGTAGACCCATTTACACCCAACAACATTTTGGGTGGAAAACCAAGAAAGTATAGTCCAAATGCCATTTGAAATAAGTGCCATGTACTCTTCTTCCATAGCAGCGACCTAGTGAGAGCTTAAGACAGCCTTAGAATAATTAGTAGGTTCAATAATAGCCAAGTCAGTAGTATTCAGTGAGACAATATAGGGAACTTTAGGTTTAATAGTGCCATCTTGAGTTCTAGTTTGCATATGATGAGTATTAACGTGAGGTGAGTGTTTGGGTGTATGGGTGTATGGTCAGGGTGTGGGAGAGGTAAGAAAATAACAATCTTGGCCTGAGAAGTGGAGTTGATATTCTGTGAAGTGTGTGTGTGACAGTTTGAGGTGAAGAAACAGAACTAGAGTTAGGTATAATGTCACAATTAGGAGACTGGCACTAAGCAGGTAATGTAGAAGGACTAGTTTGAGTGATAGTATCAGAGAACTTATTAGCAACAAGATCAAAATAGACAGAGTTGGTACCTTGTGAGAGTATAGGCTGCAAAGGACTAGTTGCTTTAGGTGAACCACTGATGTGAGCTGTTTGAGCTGACAGACCTTCACTAGTCACAAGACCTTGAGGAAAATTAGGAAGCCACAACTCCACAGAAGAGTTCTTAGAGGACTCAGAGTGATGAGTGTTTAAGAAACCAGTTTGAAAAGGGAAATCAGACTCATTAAATATAACATTACGAGAAATGTAGACCCTGCCAGTAGAACTAAGACAGATATACCCCTTGTGAAACTGGCTATACCCCAAGAACATACACTTTGGAGAGTGAAATTGAAATTTATAAAACTGATAAGCCCTTAGGGAGGGAAAACAAGCACACCCAAACGTTTTCAGACTTAAGTCATTAGGATCTTTGTGAAACAGAGGTGTATAAGAAGACTTGTTGACCATAGTAGATGTTGGTAACCTATTGATGAGATACACAACAGTCTCAAAACCTTGAACCCAGTATTTGTAGGGCAGGCTAGCTTGAGGTAACAGAGTTAAGCCTCTCTCTACAAGATGCCTATGTTTTCTCTCTGCCCTCACATTTTGGGATGAGGTATGGGGACATGACCTTCTCTGAATAAAACCCCGATCTAGAGCCATATTAGACAGAGGTCTATACTCTTCCCCCCCCCCCCCCTCCCCCCCGCCCAATCACACTGAAAAACTTTGATAGCCCTTTCAAATTGTTTTTCAACCAGACTCTTATAGTTTTTTAAGATACTAAACACTTGAATTTTATCTTTGATAGGATATAACCATGTATAACTAGTGTGCTCATCAAGAAATATCACATAATATCTATAACCTTCGGTAGAGAGAATAGGAGAGGGTCCTCAAACATCTGTATGAACAAGGTCTAACACACTACTAGCATAAGAACTAGAAACAATATAGGGTAAGTTGTGTGATTTTCCAAGTTCACGAGCTTCACAAAAAGTAAACTCACTTTTTAGAACATAATTGAGATTACAAGCTTTTAGGATTGTATTTAAAACATTCTGAGATGGATGGCCAAGCTTCTGATGCCATCCATCCTCTAGGGAACTAGAAATACCAATAGACAAAGCATTAGGAAAAGAAGGCTTGCTGACTGAAAAAGTAGTAGGAGTAACATAAGTTTTCCCTTTTGCCTGTGACTTAGGAAGATCTTCTAGCTTGTAGAGTCCACTCTAAGTAGTCTCTCTAAGAAGCACAGTCCCTGACTCCTTATCCTTCACAAGACAGAAACCCTTGTGAAATTCAATGAAAATATTATTATGGCTAGTAAGTTGTGAAACAGATAATAAATTTTTGTTTATCATAGGCAGATTTAAGACATTATTGAGTGAGATATGTGAATTGGTGGATGTATGCTTACTAGAATGCCCAACATGTTCACTAGTTAGCCTCTGACCATTACAAAAAAAATACCTTTGTTACCTGCATACTCATGCTTTTGAGTCAATAGATTAGAGTTGCATGTGACATGGTGACTAGCACCACTGTCAGCATACCAGGCATTGTCCCTTGTGGAACCTTGTGTTGCTAGATAAGCTGACTGCTCCCCTTATCCTTTAGGCTGTTCTGAAGAAGTGGAACCCATGACAGGTTCCATACGACCAAACCTATTGCAGATCTGACATGTTGGTCTATTTTAAGAGAAACGACCTCCTCTCCCTCTACAGAACCCATTTTTGCCTCTGTTGTTGTTGAAGTAACCATTTCTTCCTCTGTTGTTTTTATAGCCTCCCCTATTCTTACATTGACTTGATTCTTGTAGTCTGTTTTGTGAGTGAAATTAGTTTATGCCACATTAAGATTAGCTACATTGTTTTGTAAATTCAGTACCTGGTATAGTCTGCTTTCAAAGGTAAGCAGACTAGTTTGAAGATCTAGCCAGCCAAGGGACTCCTTATCAGCTAGACTAACCATAATTGCAGTGTACTTAGAGTCCAGACCAGCCAGAACTTGAGTCACCAGATCCTCCATAGTTACTCCACTTCCAGCTAGCACTAAGTTCTTCATTTTGCTTACGTAATCAGTCATAGTGGAGTTACCTATACGTGTCCTTTGAAATTCAGACTTGTAGTAGGTAATTCTGGCTCTTGTATGTGAGCCAGAAAGTTTGCTAGCTGCATCCAACAAGTCCTTAGAAGTACATTCTTCCATAAACGGAGCAGCCACCTCAGGACTCATTGTAGAGTATAACCAACCAAGAAGGAGTTCGTCCTTCGCAATCCAGTCTTCAAGATCTGGATTCTCAATGGTGTTCCCTATTGAATCACCAAGAAACTTAGGAGGACAGGGGTTGTCCCCTGTGATAAAACGTCCTAGTTTGTTACCTTTCACCATTGGTAATACCATAGTTCTCCACAACAAGTAGTTACTTCTGTCTAGTTTAATCTGACTGCTACTATTGTTGTTAATTATTTTCAGGTGCATGCCTTTAGTAGCATTGGAGAGACTGTGAGGAAAGACTGAGCCTAAAGACTCACTGCTCTGGGTGGAAGATCCAGGATTTTCCATTGAAGGCTTGAAGAGCTCTGACACCAAGTTAGAGTAAGCAAAAAAAAATGAATCAGAATTTTTATTTTCTTGAATCTTTATGATTTGTGAATACAAGGTGGCCTTTTATAGGCTGTTAGTGGTAGCTTAGGGAATCAAGTTTCTTAGGTAGTTTTGCCAGTTATTCAATTTGTTACATTTGTATTTTATCATATTTACAAGAGTAACACTAGACTGATGTAACATAATAATGTGTGATAAGAACCCGTTGGGCTTGGACCAACTTTGAACTCTTCATGGGCTTCGTGCCTTTAATCCGGACAAACCCGAGCACATGCTACAACACGCTTTGTTTCACTATAGAGCCAGACCCTGACTAAAACCCTAAAGCAAAAACACTTTCCTCTTTCACAAACACTCATAAAAACTTAAGACCTCCATTGATGAACTCGACCGTCATATTGTCTTCACAAGCCATTAGTTAAGCCAACAAGATAAACCCTAGCCCTGCCCTGCCACCACTCATTTCCAGCCACGCAACCCCTTCCCATGTTCGCATGGAGCATTCTACATCTTTTTTGAAGCCCATCTCATCCTCTCAATCCCATTTTGAGAGCTTCATGGATAAATATATTTTACAAGGAAACGTAAGACAACCTATCATCACTCGTAAACCTAATCATTCCAAAATCTTCCTAACATCACCTGAGCTCTACCATCTCAAAAATTCAACCATAATCACTTTCCACATGCAATCTCTACTTCAAAATTAGTCCCAAAATCCATACATTTGGTTCCACCCAACCAGTTCACAGGAAACCAACCTTACTTCATTCACCATAGGCCAAAATGTATCCCTTAGCAACTCAACGCACACCTTTCTTGAGATTTCCTAAGTAAAAAATAATCAAATTTAAGCCATTTCTTGCCCTTGTGCCTCTACGCCAAGAGCCCCATATAAAAATCCTCCCAACAACATCTCCGCTAATATTATTAAAATCATCCCTATTTCCCTATTCAACATAAGACCTCCAACCTCCCTAGATACCCACCGATACCCACTGTCATACCTTCAGAAACAACCCAATCTTGAGCTCGAGTGATAGCTTCTTCTCAAGATACCTGTTCTAGCATGATTATGGAGAAGATCTCATCCCTGCACTTTGACACTGGGGTCCTCATCATCCCTCATGAGGCAATAAAACGGGACCAGTCTAAGTACACTAAATGCCTACCGATAGTGCAACTTAGGTTCTTGAAACGGAGTCATGGTTTTTTAACAACCATTTGATTTTCCTTAAGCGTCCCATGAGTAACTCCACCAGGGAGTCTCTCAAATCCATATCCATTTGGTTTAAATTCTACGGGTTACCTCATGAGCTGAGGACTAAGCATGGTCTAAGAATGCGTAGTAGTTTTCTAGGAACTTCGATCGACATCGATACACATACTGTAAGTAGAGACAGACTCAACTTTACTCGTATCTATATAATCATGAATGCCACTCATATTTTTTTGGGAACTCTTAGCATCATTTATCTCAGTAAGGTCTATAATATGCAGATAGAATAAAAAGGATTGTCCCACGTGCTGGAAATGCCAAAAATTTGGGCATATCAGCTGTAGCTGTCATGGCATAGAGAAGGTCTCCAATACAGAGATAATTGCTAGGTGGCCGAGAAAAACGATAGTGATGGACAGTTCTAAACATGTTTCTCTATCCTCTAACGAGAGTGACTATCTGCTTCCATCGAACTACGACACCTTCCTTCCCATGTATCAAACATAAGGGCTTTATCATGCGTCAAGAATGCTCACCGCCCGGTGGAAGCACAATTGTTGGCGAGATAAAACCCGATCCTTTGGGGAACGACTCATTTACTTTTGAAGACACATCCCCTTCCATTCAGGTAATGGCTTCTCCATTTGGTACCACTATTATGTCTATGAGTATGAATAAAATGCTTAAACGTTAGTTTATTATTGTTTTATTGTTTTTTTTATATCTCCAAAACTCTTATGATTATTACAAATCGGAATGTGAAGGGTCTTAATGACCCTATTATGCTCTATCTAATAGTGTTACTATAATATGATTTATAGAAACTAAATTAATAGATAATATTGATAACATTGTGAGCTCCATGCTCCCGTATTGGCACCATACAATCAACCATAATGCCAACCTTTATGCTAGAGTCTAGATGGCACAGAACCCTGGTATTTTCAAAATACATTTTCAAAATATCTCATCCCCCAAATATGTTGAATGCAAACTCACATTTGTATCAAAGAACATCCATCTATTCATCGCGACCGTATACAACTTTAACAACCCCTAACACTATCAACCGTTATAGTACGACATTTTTCGCCATGCTAAAAATAAAAAGGATTGTACATGGGTTGCTATTGGTGATTTCAATGCCATTAGATACCCCTAAGAAAAAGCTCATAGAATTGACGTATGGATGAATTCAATAAGAGATTTCAATGAATGTTGTTATAAAAGTGGTTTAAACGACCATTACTTTTTTGGGTTCTAATTTACCTGGACGAATAAACAAATTGATAACCCGATCTCATCCAAAATTGACCATGCTCTTGTCAATGGACCGTGAGATAACTTTTACCCAAACCTTTTTGCTTATTTGAACGTTCTATGCACATCAGATCACACTTCCATCACTCGCTACCTCACATCCTATATCTTTCAAAAAGAGAACCCATTGAAATTCGTTAATATGTGGCAAAACCATCCTAGTTTCCCCACAACTATCGTTGAAAATTGGTCGTTTTCTTTCCATATTGACCATATTTCCATCATGTACTGTAAGCTCCTTAGATTTCAGACCCCTCTAACCAAGCTGAATAAAAGGGATTCTAGCAACATTAGTGATAAGATGGACAATAAACAAAATGAGCTCTTCTAAGGTCACATTTACCTTGCAAACGACCCCTTAGACCTTTCCTCGACTGCAGCTCTAAATGTTTTCATAAAAAATATATGAGCTAGGAGAGGGCGTAATAAAACCATTACCATTAATGATGGAAGCTGCCATTACATAGTGAACGCAAGGTAGATCCCCAATGTTTTCACATACTATTTCACCAACCTATTCGGTTCCCCAATCCCTGCCAACTACTCTGGCCTTGATAGACTTGGAAGCCTCATTACCGCAAGGCTTGCCCCTAATGATAAAGCCAAAATTATAAGACCAATTAGTGATGAGAAGATAAAAAAGTATTTTCTCTATTGAAAGTAACAAGGTCTTTGACCCTGAAAGTTTCAATGCTAGTTTTTTCAAGTCCAGCGTGGCTATTCTCTTCCCTGACTTTTGCAAGATGATTAAATATTTTTTCATGTACGGGAAAATAGATCCCACCTAGAATGAGATGCTGATCATGCTCATCCCTAAATTAGATTTCCCTACCCTTTTTGGTTTTTTGTCATATCGTTTGTTGTAACGTTATCTATAAGTTAATTTCCAAGATCCTAGTCGTTCCGATCAAAGACACTCTTCATGTGTTAGTAGACCCCTCTAATACTACATTTTTGCTAAGAAGAAATATCTCGGATAATATCCTACTCACCCAAGAGCTCCTGCTTGGTTATCACACAAACAAAAAAGGCCCAAGATGGACCTTATGAAAGAGTTCAATATTATTCGATGGAGATTATTATTAGATTTTATATATGTGATTGATTTCCCCCCTCATAATTATTTGATGGATTCTCTAATGCATAACGTCTTATTCTTACTCAATTTTTATTAATGCAAACATGACTTCCACCTTCAAAGGTAGGAATGGCCTCCATCAAGGTGACCCTCTCTCTCAGTAACATTTTGTTCTTGTTATGCATGTAATTTCTAGCATCATGAAAGAGAAGAGCCACAACCATCAATTCAGATTTCAATAAAAATATCAAAAGTTGGAGATCATTAATCTTAGCTTCACAAACGACATCATGATCTTATGTTGCAACAACATTTCCTCCATGAACTTAATTAAGAAGGGTCTTGATGAATTTTCATGCCTTTTTGGCCTCAAATTAAACCCCAACAAAAGTGAAGTTTACTTTTTAGGCACATCGGATAGTATGAAGCTACGTTGCTTGCAGCAGAAATAAACTTCAATGCATCTGTTAAATAAGAAGTCAGATTGAGGGAGAGAAATGTTAGATTAAATTTTATAGTCAAGATTTGGTAAAGCAGAACACGTCAAACAAGGCTTTGAAATATAAGATTAGTTTAGAAAACTGATACAGAAGCAATTTAAAGCTCTTTTATTCTGTTTATATATCAGTTATTCAACAATGTAGTATATAAGATATTATATTAGTGAAATGAAATTAAGCATTTTCCACCAACTTTGTTGTCTCTGTTATCTAGAAATAAAAAACTTTATTTTCTCTATATGATACACTCCACGTTAAAAAAGCCCTAAAGGTTTAAATCCCAACACCGTACTCTACCATATATAAAAGGAAAGAAACGCCAGATTTATCAAAGACCCTTATAGTATTTGCTCCGCTGTTAGGCATAAAATTATTTAAAATGCGTGATATAAGTTATATGGAACCCATTTCCCCTAGAAAAAGGGAACTTAATTTGTTTTCATAAATTTATGGACTTTGTAATATTTGAAAGTTTCATCTAAGTTGTTAAATCAACCTATTAGATAAGATCTAACTATTATTTTCGATGAATGTTTCGATGTAATTGTAAATATTTTAATTTATATATTTATTGTTTGTTTATTTAAAGAAACAATATCAATTTGGAATATGATTCTACTACAATATTTTTTTTCTTTTACCTTTTCATCTAGAAAAGTTTAGACCACAGCACAAAGAGTACAAAATATGTTATAACCCTCGAAAATCTTAAAATCATCATGATAACGAGTATAACAAGGCTAAAAGAGATGACAAAAAAGCAGCAATGATGATGATGATGATGATGATGATGATGATGATGATGATGATCAGATTAATCTTGGATATGTCTCGAAAGCAACCAGATTAATCTTCTAGTACTTGCACTCCAAGTGAACTTTGCCACATAACAAACGTCTCTAGCTTCACTGGCTTTGTCATTATATCTGCAACGTGTTCTTCTGTTCCACAATAAACCAACTTCCCAGCTTCTTGATTTGTAAGATCTCATAGATAATGACTCTTACATCGATATGCTTCGTGCCCCTATGCATCATTGGATTCTTTGATAATTTCATTGAAGAAATGTTGTCGCAATATATATCAAGACACTTGCATTCTTAATATGTGATTTATTTTATAATTTCCTTGAGCCAGACACAATGACAAGCACAAGATATTGTAGCTATGTAGTTTGCTTCAGTTGTAGATAAAGTAACTACCTCTTGTTTTCTTGAGCTCCAGCATATTGCAGCTTTATTTAACATTAAAATATAACCTAAAGTGCTTTTTTATATCATAGAGAGCACTAACATAGTTAATATCCGTGTATGATTTCTCTCTTATAAAAAATACCAAACTCTATTGTACCTTTTAAGTATCACGGAACTTACTTAGCCGCCTTCATATGTCCCACCATTGGTTTGGTCATGAACCAAGATAATAAGCAGACCACATACATCTTGTCAGGTCTTGTAATTGTGAGGTATATTAGACAACCCACCAACTTCTTGTATAGAGTTGCATCGACTTCTTTTCTAGCTCCATCTTTTGAGAGTTCAGGACCTGAAACAATGAGATTTTTTTACTAAATTACAGTATGTCATGTCAAACATTTCCAACACCTCATGAGCATAATTTTTATGTCTTAAGTGAATCCCATCTTGCATTTGGTGAATTTAAAAACCAAGAAAAAACCTCACCAAACCAAGATGAGTCATCTCAAATTATCGTGTCATTGATTACGTAAACTCTTCAATTAATTTTTCATCATTTTGAGTTTCAGTTAAATCATCTACATAGAGACTTACCGTAATATACTTCAGTCTTTCCCTTTTAATGAATAATGTGTGATCATGACTACTTCTTTCGAATCCTTCTAGCTTGAAATACGTCTCTACCCGACAAAACCAAACTCGGGGAGCTTCTTTCGAACCATACAAAGCTTTCTTGTGTCGATATACTTTATCGCCCTTTTTTGACAAAACCCTCTCGTTGATCAGCATACACCATTTCCTTCAATTCTCCATATAAAAAGGCACGTTTTACATCTAATTGATAAACTTTCCAACTTTTGTGTGCAACAACCAATAAAAATCTGATTTTATACCATCGGGAAACCGGTGCAAAAACTTTATCATAGTCAACGCTTATTCTTGTGCATATCCTTTCACCACCAATCTTTCTTTGTATTTATCCAACTCCTTATATTCATTTATTTAGTCCTGAAAACCCATTTAACCCTGATTTTGTTTTGAATTAGTAGGGAGAGTTACAAGTTCCCATGTTTTGTTTTTTTTCAATGATTCTTATTTCACATTTTATTGCATCAATCCACTTTGTTTCTTTGACAACTTAATGCATCAAATCCTCATGAGACATAAATGGTGTCAATGTCATTTTTTAATCCAGCCTCTTCATCTAAAATACTTTCTCTACTTTCATAATCTTGCATCCATATTGGTGCTCTACAAATATGAATGTTCATGTTGATGTAGTAGTCAGTTCAGTTGTCGGGTGATTAGCGGCGGATCTCATGAAGATCCATATATGTCATGAATTGTCCTAAAATATTAAAACAAATTTCAAGATTTTGTAGTGAAGGAGTTAGATGATCGATTTATACCAGAAAATATGGAGTTTTTGAAATGTGTGACATGTTTGAGTCATTATTCTTCATTTTCAGATTTTGACACTCAGTCCTTTGTGAGGTTCGTAAAATTTTACCCAAATAACATATATTAAGTGTGTCAAGATGAATGATTATATTTCCAACATCAATAGTATTTCAAATCTATATAGGATACTTGTTCGTCCAAAAAATCATAAGGAATTTGGATTGGTATACCCGCTTTTTGAAGTTAGATTTGCCATTAGATATGACAACTGCGAGTATTTGAATATTTTCTATTATGAAATACGTGAAGAATGAGCTGATAAATCTAATGTCTAATACATGATTTAATTATTATTTTGTTATAATTGTTGATAAATATTTGTTAATTACAATCGATGATAGCTATTATCAAGTACTTTCAAGCCACAAGTAAAAAGAAAAGGCATATACGCTTGGACAAATAATAAATTTTTATTTTAAGTTTTAATTGAATCATCAATATAACATTACTAAATAATAGTTGGATATTTATTTTTTGTTGAATTTGTTTTATATGATATTTTCGGCGATCCGTCCGTGCGGGCAACTACACCAAAAATCAAAGTCCCATTTATTCAAAGCTTTTTAACATTCTTTTAAGAGAGTTCTGGTTACATATCTATCTTTGCATCAAATTTTAGCCAAAAATTGCGGTACAAGAATAAGTTTTGTGTTATGATATGGTACTTGCTCCTTATTAACATTATTAATATGGCGAGGTATCTAATCACGTGTTACTTCACGTGATGATTTCATGTATGTCGACACTCTGTATGTAAAACTAACTGATTTATTTTAAATTTCTAATTTTTTCATGTTTTAAACTTTTAATTTTTTATGTCCATATTTTTGTCAAGGTTTTTATATTATTTATTTGATCAAATTTTAAAAGTTTTTTATTTGATTAAATGCATTTTTAATAAATAATATTTCATATTTTTGATATAAATAAATAAAATCGGTTAGATTTTAGTTCAGTGTAGATTTAACAAAAATATTACTAAAAGTTTGGCGATCAACGTTTGGAACAGATTTGTATCTTTGATAAGACTAACGATTTCGCATACATAAAAATAACATATTTAAGCTCATCATTTGAGATTTAACACAAATTGTTTTACAACACCATCACTTTCATGCTTTTATCTATTAAAAAATTGAGAGTATTAGCTCATCATTTGAGACGTCAAATTTACGAATTCTTCGTGTAATGGTTTAATAAATTGCTTCGCCAAGTTCTCACTCAAAAATACATAATTAGACATTGATATGATTCATTTTCAATCATTTCTAATGTATACAAGGACAAATGTATATCCATGAGTCATTTTAAGAATGATAATTTCGTCATTTAAGATGTTAAGTGTATCATAAATTTTTTAGATATTGATTTGGTAAATGGATTCACTAAGCTCTCGCTCCAACATACATAAACATTAATATGATTTAAAATTAAACGAGTTTTTTAATTCTTACAAATGTAAACTAACGTATTTTTACTCATCATTACATGTTACAGTATTAGTTCTTGCCAGTATTATTTGAACACCACAAAATATTTGTTATTGATATTATTCGTGTGGAAATAATAATAATATAATAATACATATTTTAACTGTTCAGGTTTATTTTTTATGACGGTTAATTTTATGAAACTTATAAATATACAAGATATATATATATATAAATGGCTCATCCTGCCAAAATATATATAGGTAATTATTGTAAAAGTACTTAGTCAATTTGCATATATGTTTTTCGAATATTTTGAAAAAATAAAACATCATGGATTCATAATATTGACCTCCTTCAATTAGCAGAAAATTTTTTCAATTAAATTCTAACGTGCTTTACTGAAATTTCTAGTAAAGTAGCACAATTTTCTTATTACAAATAAAATATAAATCGTAATATTTTATTTTAATTTAGTCATACTATTATTTTTAATCATTTGAAATAAATGAGGGACGGTAACTAAATATTTCTAGCATTTTTTTCAATAAATGATATTAACTATAAAAACTAACATAAGATATTGTTTTTATTCAACAATGATATTAATATTTTAAATATTATTTTTCAAGAAAGTTTAAGATATAATGTTTTGTAGCCATTTACATCGCCTAAATAAATTATTATTTATAAGAAAATAAAGACCATCGTGTCACCGTAAACTTTATTTTATAGATACATATTCGCACGACAATGTTGGAAATTATTATACTTAATAATTTGATCAAAAAATTTCTTTTTTTTTAATTTTTTCTTATATTTTTTTAATGCGATAATGACTTACACAAATTTTTATTCATTCAGTAAAATAAGGACTAATTTTTTTTGCTAAATGTAGGCCTTCTCATCTAGATCCTTATTTAGGAATGTTGGTTTGATATTTGAAGAAGAAATGATAAGCTCCAGAATACGCAATACAAAGAATTGTTTAGCACAAAAGCTTATAATTTATTTTAAGATTCATGATCTTTATAACAATACATTTGTATAAATTTTGCTTCTCACGCCATAAAACCCATCTTACATATTATCAATAAATGATGAGTTGGTTATTCTCGTCTATAAGTTATTCTCTCTCCTTTTTCATACTCTTCATTAACACAAATCCTTAATTTAATTATTGAGTCTATATGTACATCACCAATATCCATTTGTAGTTTTTGCAAGTAATATACGTATGGCCTCCAAGGGGTAGTGGAGTTGGTTGAGTATGGCATTCTTATGACCAAAAGGTCATGAGTTCGAGTCCCTCTAAATACGCTTTTTCGGCTGAGCCTGTCACCTTGTGTGGTTTACCTTCTGACGTTGGTTTGCAGGCTATCGCGTCAGACTGAGAGTTTACCCTTTGCGCACTCATTGCACTCTGAGTAGTGGCTGCGGGTTCCCTCCTTATAAAAAAAAGTAATATACGTATGATTGTAGTTTATGCATCTATAATATAAGTATTAAAATAATATTATTATTATTTTCCAAAACAGACTTTCATAACTAATAATATATTATCGGGTCCATAATTATTGTAATAATACTATTGTATAAATTGAGATTATTGCACCAAAAATTCTATATGGGCTGTTGTAAATAAAATATCACCATTCAATTTAGGTGGATTGTTTTCTTTTCTAATTCACTTTCTCTCTCATATCTTACCGTCCATTGATATAAAAAATAAAATTTAATTATAGAAGATATGAGACTAGAGATACAATAAGTCATAAAAAAAGTTAGTTATTTTGAGATCGAGATATGATAACAATAAGAACTTGATTTTTAGAAATAATATATAAATTCAATTAATTTAATTGTGAAATTTTATAGTAATATTGAATTACACCTACAACAACCCCAATTTTTTTTAATCTTTACATTTTAATTTATCTTTTTTTGCTTGTTTTGTTTTAAAGAATTAATATAAAAAAATCCTCAATTGGACCTTCGGGCCAAAACTATAGTGATTAAATAGTAAAAAATTATATAAATCTTTTACTTGTAGGAATAAGAGTACATCATTTCGCTGGGTTCAATACTAAACCAAGTCAATACTTGTATTATTTGATGATAATGTTATACTCACCACTTATATTATCAAGTCTTTAGGGTCATTGCTGTAGAATTGATTGCGTTTTTATTACACTTAGTATACTGATTCAAATATATTGGATTACTAGTTTAATATTTGTTTCTCTTTTGTTTTTGTTGTTGCAAAAAATAGAAAAAAAATAGTTGCCAACAAAGGCTTAGTTCATTTTGATCAAAAAATTAAGAGAACTTTTTTTAGGCGATTAATAGAATTTAAAAAAAAAATCCAACATGAGTGATGAAGGAGAAGATGTCATTTATTATGTTCATGATATGCAACCAATTAGTGATTACACAAATCCCTCACTTATGAGATTCATTCTGAGTATTCTAAGTTTTAAGGTCAGACCCATACTGATTAATATGATGCAAATAAACCACATGTTTGTTAAAAAAAACACGAGAGTCCCCCAATATTCATCTATCAAATTTCTTAGAAGTGTGATATATTTAAGTACAATGTAGTCTCACCGAACATATTAAATTCAGATTATTTTTAATCTCTCTAAAAGAAAAAAAATGCATGATTGTAATCTTTACTTCATGTATCATTCTATTCTATGGGAGCAATGGATTTAATTGTTTCTATTGATATATGTTTCTATGGTGAAGTTCGTAAAATTTTAGAATGTTATGACAAATTTCTCGCAACAAGGGAACGAGTTTCTTTATGACTCTTAAGAACGAAACAATGGTCTACTAAAAAACTTCTCTCACCACCGGATTGCGGTGTGGATAATTATCTGAATGATAGATTTATGTTAGATGCAACAAACAAAAGAGGCTTGGCTATAAATTTATGTTATATCATTAAGTTAATAACTTCTTAAGACCTTTTGAAATAATGGTTCTTGGCCTTCACCCACTTGGTAAAGAAATCCACCGCAATGATCATGAACTGTCTTTTACTGGTGTTCGTGGGTAGTGGCCCCACCAGATCAATACCCAGTTTACCAAAGGGGCAAGGAGCCGGTGTAACACGCATACCTTCGGTTGGTAGGTGTTGAGTGTTAGTGTATTGCTAGCATGCGTGACATCTATGTACCAATCATGCGACATCTGCAGGAAATTTGAGCATAGTATCCTGCAAGCAGGAAGCATCGAAGGCTATAGTATCCATAATAGGCACCGCCTTCCCCCTTATCCAATTTTAGGAGTACGGTTTTGGCTTTACTATTATCGAGGCATACCAAAAATAGTCGTGTGACATTTTTTTGTAGAATATATTATCCATGATGGTGTACTTGGCGGCTCGTAGCTGGAGAGCTCGGGAGGTAGCTTTATCTTCGGGTAGCGCGTGATCACGTTTGTAATACACGTATTCCTGGCATCAATCATCACTTGTGGAATTAGATAAAACAAAGGTATCGTTTGCACCTGTGGTTGTCGTAGGGTAAAGTTGTTCAATGACAAGTGGTCTAATGCTAGACACTACTTCATTGATCAACATGCCAGTTGTAGAGTTCTCTAGGTGTAAAGTCTACATGTATGCAACAAATTTGAACCTAGCCTTCCATTCGTAAAGAGAATCCAATAATATTCATATTTAGTCACATGTTTAGTGTTAAACGACCATTAACTTGATTCAGTACAAGTTGTTAATCGGAATGGATGCAGTAAAACCTTTCCCCGCAGATAGCGGCTAACTTTATTTCACTAAAAAACTACCTCATATTCGGCAATGTTATTAAAACAAAAATTGATCACTTGCTTAAACTCCTCTTCGTTTTGTGTTTTCAATACGATATCGATCACTGCTCCATTCAAACCTGAGGCCTCATTAGTTTTGATTATCCATTCGATGGATAAAGGTTTGGTTGAGCTAGATGCATCATCAACCTCTACCATCAAGGTTGTAAACTTGTTGATGAAGTCAACCACTACTTGCCCTTTATTGCGGTACAGAGTTCGTATAAGATATCGTATTTTCTCAACTCGATTGACCATCGTGCCAACCATCCCAAAATAGTTCGTTTAGTGAACACTTTTCAACGGGAAAGACGTACGCAGTATGATAGAATAACCTTGAAAATACGGCCTCATCTTTTGAGAGGCGATAAAAATCCCAAGTTCCAGCTTCTCTAAATTTAGGTACCTTATTTCTTCATCGAGGAGAGTTTTACTAACATAATAAACTGGTATCTCCACCCTTTACGGTTCTTCCACCAACATTTGACTAACCGTGAAGTCCGAAATAGACAAGTAATGATAAAGTATCTCACCAAGTATGAGTGTTGAAAGTATTTCAGGGGAGGTTAAATATTCCTTCAGGGCCTGGAATTCCTTTGCACATTATTCTGTCCAGGAAAAATTCTTAGCTCATTTGAGTATAGTGAAGAAATTATGGCTATAATCCGATTCTCGAGAGATAATTCTGGATAGGGTCGTGAACCATACTTTCAGAAACTAGACTTCCTTAATATTCTTGGGCGGTTCCATGTATAGAAGGGCTCACAACTAGTCAAGATCTACCTCGATTTCATTTTTACTGACAACATAACCCCAGAAAATGGCCACTACGGACAGCAAACGCACACTTAAAAGAGTTCAACTTTTAGTTGTATTGTTACATGATGGCTAAAATATTCGACAATACTTCTATTTTGTGAATCTAAGTGTCTCTTTTGACCAGTATATTGTTAATATATGCCTCCATGTTATGCCTTAGTTGCTCCACAAAAATTTGGTTAACCAGTCGCTCATACGTTGGTCGTGCATTTTTAGGCCAAATGCCCTCTCGATTTGGAATGTAGTGTGCTTCTCGTATATGGGCCGCATACGGATCTGGTCGTAACATGAATAAGCATCAATGAATGAGAGGAGTTTGTTACCCCATGTTGCATCCACCATATGATCTGTGTGAGGGAGGGGGGATACGTCTTTAGGGAAAACTCTGTTCAGGTCGGTGAAGTCGATGCACATGCGCTACTAATCCCTTTTTCTCTTAACTATCACTGAATTTACCACCCACAAGGGATATCATGCTTCCCGAATGCACCCCACCCGGAGGAGTTTTTATACTTCCTTATTTTAAAATTGTATTTTCAGAAGATAATGTACTTTACGTTTCACGGACTAGTTTGATTTATCGATTAATAGAAAGTTCATTGCATGTTTTTATGGGTTAACCCCCATTAAATCATCCACACTCCAAGGAAAAAACAATAATGTATAACTGTAACAGAGCGATTAGATCTTTTTTAAAGGTAATGTTAAGTTTGTTACCTATCTGTATTGTCTTGGCCCAAAGAGAGTTTCCTGCACCACTTTCTCGTTTGTACGGGTGAGCTGATCTGTCTTTCAGAGTTCGTCTACCCTTTCTGGAGATGGATGGGAGTCCTGTATTTGTCCACCCCCCATCGCCCGTTAGTTTCCAATTTGTATTCATCTCTCTTTTCAAACTTGTAATTTGGGAATAGTAATTTGGGGAATCTATCTTCTGGTATCACTCATAGTTCTCACAAACGGCACCAATGATGGTTCCAAAAATATTCGGACCTTACTTCGCTTCCAAACAGCACTAGAACAGTATATAGAGAAAGAAACACATAATATAGAAGGAGGAAATGACAAAAAGTGGTTATTGTATATTAATTGTTCACCACCCCTCATAAATAAATATATATATATATAGTAAATGTAGTAGGCCAAAAACCCACATGGGTGACCCACTATAGTATTCCACTCTCTTACTTACTCTAAATCTACCCATATACTTATTATTACAAGATAAATCCTCCTTATTTCTTATTTTATCATTCATTATTACAAACTTTGATTACCCCTGAACTTCTTGACCCACTTTGGCCCGGATAATTTACACCCTTATCACTATTGATAAAGGAAGATTAAATATTTAGAAAAAATAGGAGTGTTTTGTTAATAAATAAAGTTTCTTAGGAGAAATTGTTAATTACGTAAAGAAAAAGAACTCATGTAAAGCAAACAATAGACTTCAGGATAGAATCATAATTATTGAATTGTTAGACTTGTGGGCCCTACTATTTATACAATAAAAGCACTAGTCCTTTTTTAAGAATTGGTGATTAATAAATGATCAAGTAATTATTATATTGACTTTCTTTCTCTAAACACACGTCTTTCTCTCTCTAAAATATTATCTAAGTAATCTGACCAACTTTTTAGTCCTCTAAATATTTTTTATCCAAAGAACCTCCTCTAAAGATTACTGCAACCATCATTTGCGCCATTCGTGGGAAAGATTTGGTACCATGAACCGTCTTCCAGAACCAATATAAAAAAAGGTAACATAAATCCGAGGAGATTTAATCATGAGTAATGATTTGGAAATTGGAAAATAATTCGAGGAAAACCCTGTCGAACATAATATGGAAATCGATCTACAACATAATGATCATTACGCTGGTGAAATTTTGGAAGATTCTATATTGGTGGCTCGTGCAAATGAATTGTTGGAAGAAATTGAAAGGTTAAATTCTGAAAAATATGCAACAATTGCTGCTAGAAAAATTTGATCTAAAGTCCGAAGAGAAAATGTAATTGAGAAAGATGAGACTGATCACTATCATCGTATTAGTAAGAAGGACAGGTATCGCAGGCATCATCGTAACTCTCCGAGGAAGAAGTTGAAACCAAGGTATAGGTATGAATCATCTTAGTCAAGTGATTGTTTGATTTATGACTCTAGTGAATCTTGATTGGAAATGGAGTATCGTAGAAAGAACGATGTTAGAAGGAAATATTCGAAGAGGTATCGAAAGGAGCATCGATTAAATCATCGTTCTAATGAGTTAAAAGGAAAATACAAGATTTCCAAGGAGAATGTTATGAAAGATAATTGAATGTACAAAATCAGTGAAGAAGTCAAAATTTTGAATATCGTGTAAGCAACAAATACACATTGCCTTCCAAAGCATTTTGATATTTCTAAGTTGGAGAAATTCGATGGAACTTAAGATCCTAATAGTCACACTAAACAGTTTAAAAAAATTATGATTAATTTTGATAAGGATGATAAATTGTTGGGCAGGGCTTTCTCTCAGACTTTTAAGAGGGTCGCTTCAAAATGGTATAATCGATTACCACAGGGTTATATCAAGAATTTTGATATATTTTGGAATGTGTTTCGTCAGCATTTTGTGGGAAGTAAAACATTTCATGCTAACGGAGATACTATAATATATTGCAGACAGAAGGTTGGGGAAAATTTAAAAAAAATTATACCAACTGTTTTCGTAAGGCAAAGAGTGCTATGTAATACTGTAAAGATTCTGTGGCTTTGGCACCGTACCGAATGGGGCTTCTCCCCGGAATTCTGAAAGACACAATGGCTGAAAGTTAGGAAATGATATTTGGAGCTCTTCTTACTCAGGTTGAAAAAACTATTTTGGTGGAAGAAGCTCAAGCTTCGGAAAGAGGATCTAGTGATCAATTGGAGCAAAATCAGTTTCAAAGATCTCTTGTTACTAATCAACCTCCGTGAATTAATGTACAACCTAAAGTAGTGAGTCAGTATCCTCTGAGGCTTTAGGTAAATCAGCAGACATATAGTACACAACAAGTTGGAAGACCCATATCTAACAAGTGGATTCGCCCGGATTGCTTTGCAGAACTAACTACGTGCGTGGAAACTATATTTGATAAAACTCGTGGTCATGTACAATTTCGAAAGCCTTTTCCAATTCAAGCTCTGAGGGAAAATAAAAACAGTAGTTTTTTAAAATATCATGAGGATGTTGGTCATGACAAAAATGAATGCATTTCTTTTAAGAAAGAAATCCAGGCATTAATCGAAAATGGGAAGCTGACACATTTTGTAAAGAAGAATTCTTCTAAAAATCCGATGGTTAAAGAGAAGTGAAAAAAGAGGAAACTGCATTGGATATTTCTGAGGGAATTGACTCTTTTTATATTACGACTGAGTATTTAGATCCAAAAGAAGGTGGAAATGATATTAGCATGGTGGAGGAATTCGTCCCAAGAAAAAAGGTTAGTGATTTGTGTGCTTATTTTGAATCCTTAGCAATTTTGGGGGTGATATTGTAGTAGGAAATTCAAACAGTTCCCGAAAAGGGCATATAGTCAGTTTAACTACACATTTAGATGTGGGTGCCTCAACAAACCAATATCTCCCTCTCCAATAATTTAGTTCGAGGATGATGATATGAGAAATATACCATGCCCACATGAAGATGCGGTAGTAATTGCAGCAAAGATAGCTGGTGATCGTGTGCAGAGGGTATTAATTGATACATGAAATTCTCCTAATATTTTGTTTTTGAGTACTTACAAGAAGAGTGTTGACCCGGCTGTTATCTGACGATCTGATAGAACTATTGTAGGATTCACAGGAGCAACTGCTAAAGTGGTGGTGAATTTGAAAGTGTGGTGGAATTAGGTCGAGGATCTTCCAGAAAAGAGGTTAAAATCCTATTTATCATCGTAAATCCACCAACATCTTACAACGCTATTTATGGGAGGTCATGGTTATCTAATATACACGTTGTTACTTCTACGGTACATCAATGTTTGAAATATATTGTGGGAAATAATGTTGGAACAATTAAAAGCAGCCAAAAATGGCTAAAGAGTGTTATCGAATTGCATTGTCTTCCAAGAAAATTCGGGGGAATGAATCAGAAAAAGCATAGCAACTAGTGGGGACTTCCTCAAAGCCAACCTCTTTCGATGATCCAAGGGAGTCCCCTAGTTTTTTAGATTCCGATGAAGATTACGAAGATCATATATTCTCAGGAGGACATGTTTTAAAAATTGGAATAAAGTTCTCCCTCGATTTAAGGCAAACGTTCGTTGAATTTTTATCATCACAGTTAGATATGTTTTCTTGGTGTTCATAAGATGTAACTGGTGTCCCCTCAGAAATTATCTCTCATGGGTTTTCAATTAAGAACAATGTGAGGGAAATAATTCAGAAAGGAAGACCCTTCTCCAATGAAAAATCTGAGGCGATAATAGCGGAGGTAGAACGTTTAACTAGAGTTGGACACATTTGGGAGTCTTGTTATCCGCAATGGGCTGTAAATCCGGTTTTTGTTAAAACGAAGAATGGAAAATGGCGAATGTGAGTAGACTTCACATATTTGAATAGAGCTTGCATAAAATATCCTTTCCTAATCCCTCGGATTGATCAACTGGTAGATTCAACATTTGAAAACCGACTACTTTTTTTTATGGACGCAGATGCATTGTATATTCAGATCAAGATGCATCCAAGGGATAAGGAAAATAATTCATTTATTACTAGAAGGGTTTATATTGTTATAAAGTAAATCCAATTGGTCTAAAAATATAGGGAGAACTTATCAGCGCTTAGTGAATAAGACCTTCAAATCACAAATCAGGAGAAACATAGAAGTATATATCGATGATATGTTTATTAAGATTTTGAAGGAGTAAATCATTTTGTTGATTTAGGGGAAACCTTCATCAATTTGAAAAATGTGAATTTAAAGTTAAACCCAAAAAAATGTACGTTTGGGGTCCGTTCAGGAAAATTCCTCAGATGTATTGTTAGTGAAAAAGTAATTGAAGCCGACCCATTATAATTGAAAGCTCTTACATATATGGCACCTCCTCAGAATATCAAGGAAGTTCAAAAATTAATGGGAAGATTGGCGGCTTTAAATAGATTTATATCGCGTTCTTCGGATAAATGTGCCCCATTTTTCCAGGTGTTAAGACATGCAAAGTGTTTTAATTGAACAACGAAATGTTCAGATGCTTTTCAACGGATTAAAGAGTGTTCAGATATGGATGTGGATAAGCATAATTTTGAGGCTGAATGGATAGTTCGAATGGATGGAGGGTCGAGTACGTCCGGAACTGGAGCTCGGATTCAATTGGTTTTTCCAGATGGAATAGGAATGTTTGAGGCCATTCGATTTGTGCTTAAAACAACAAAAAATGAAGCCGAGAATAAAGAAGCTCTATCAAGGTTAAACCTAACTCAAATTTGTGGGGCAAAAAGAGTTAAGTTAGTCAGTGATTCGCAACTGCTCATTCATCATTAATGTAGACAATCTAAGGCTCGGAATGACCATTTGATAAAGTATTTTAAAGCACTAAAAATCTATATTTCTAAGCTTTGAAAAAATAAACTATGAGCATGTTTGAAGAGAAGAAAATTCAGTGACAGATTCTTTGGCTACTATTTCTTATTCTGAGAAATACTCATGGATTATTACGTTAGAAAATCCATCAATCTAGTAAAAATTCGGAGCAGATACTTGGGGTTGTTAGTGAAGATAACCAAGCACCTACCCACGAAAATAAAGATTTGAGGCAAGACATAATTAAATTTCTGGAAAATGATGTGTTGCCTATTGATAAATTAGTGTCTAAAAAGTGCGCTTTAAATCTCACTGGTACATTGTTTTGGGACATGTACAGTATAAGAAATCTATTAGTAGACCTTTACTCTGGTGTTTGGGAAAGAACGAATCACAAGTGATATTGTCAGAACTTCATTATGGGGAATGGTCTGCACACTCTCGGTATAAGTCGTAGATTAAAATATTATATTTGGCATGGTATTATTGGCCCACGATATCATCCGATGCGACGAATTTGGTTAAAAAGTGCGATACATGTCAAATATTTGCTAATATAATCATAAGCCATAATTACCCCTTGAAAGCATATCAGAGGCATTGTCGTTTGACCGATGAGGTACTGACCTGGTGGGCCCTCTTACAATGGCTTCCGGGGGGAGACAGACTGTAATAGTAGCAGTGGACTATTTTTCTAAATGGGTAGAAGTAGAACCACTAGCAGGGACAGAGGCCAAGGATTTAATCAGATTCATTACGTCAAATATTTGTTGCCGTTTTGGGATCCCTATAATAATCACTACAAATAATGGGCCTGATTCGATAACAAGGATTTGAAGAGTTATTGTAATTCTCGGGGGATACAGCAGTGTTTCTCAACTCATTTTCATCCACAAGAAAATAGGAAAGTAGAAGTTGATAAGGAAAGATATTCCTCAGGGACCTAAGTGTAATTGATAGGGACTAAAGTGATAAGTTCTGTAAATATAGGGTCAAATTAGGCTTTAGGAGAAATGTAAAGGGTTGAACTGCAAATATACCATTATATAACCGTTTCTCTAACTAACTCACTCAGTATATTTAAAGAGGCTGAAGATGTTAGTTTGGCCTATGAAATAATCAGAAGCACTTTTCACTTCCAAAAATTCTCTAAGTAGATTTGTGTTCTTGGTTTTGTCAATTCAGCTTTAATTCTCGCCAAATTGGCGCTAGAAAGAGGGGGCGAGGATACCTTGATCAACAGATCAGAAATCGACGTTCGAGTTTTCGTTTTGCAAAGTTTTTCATTCGAATTTTCATATTTTGTTTGATTTTTTGCTGATTGAAGATGAATCCTGAGGAAGGTGACAATCCATCTGTTCGCAAGGCTATGGAAACACTGAAATCCGATCTGCAAGAGGCAGGTAAATCGATTCCAACTCAATCAATCCAATTTGATTTTGAAGGGAAAATGAATGATATGATAAGGAAGGTGGCAGAGCTTGACGAATTGGTAAAAAAGAAAGGAAATAATGATGGTGCTAGGCTAAGGTCTAAGATAGCAGGGGGCGATCAGAATGATCAGTCGGATCAATCGATGGACGATGACGACGATCGATATGAACAGCGTAAAGCACGTTTTGAGCAAAAGAAAGAGTATAGTGGGATAAAGAGGAAAGAAAAATTACAAAAGCGATTGTATGTGAACTCTAGTGATGAAGAGGATTTCGAAGATTCTGAGTCTGATGAAACACCGAGGTACGAACGTTCTCGAGGCTATTCAAGAGGAGCAGAGCGTGAGCTCCGGCCAGCTAGGGTGTATAAGGAAGGAAGGAAAAAGAAAGAGAGGCGAGTATATTCACCTCGAAAATATTCGCCTCGGAGATATTCGCCTCGAAAATATGAAGGTGAGTCCAGCTTATATGCAACTGTGGGGATGAGAAATGAGGACCAGTATGTTCAGGGAGTCGACTGGAGGGACTCACCATTGATCAGGGAGATCAGATCTGTGCCGCTTCCGAGGCGGTTTGATATTTCCAAAGTTGATAAGTTTGATGGGACTCAAGATCCCGATGACCACATAGAACAATTTAAAAACTACATGACTAATTTCGAAGATGACGATAAATTGGTGTGTAGAGCTTTCTCTCAGACGTTTAAGGGAACTGCGCTGAAATGGTTCAACAAGATTCCTAAGGAGTCAATTGCAAATTTTAGAGGCTTCTATACCGCTTTCCGAAGACAGTTTGTGGGAAGCAAGGAAATGAGAGCCAATGGAGACACAATAATACAATGCAAGCAGGTTGTGGGAGAGAAGTTAAAGGATTATATTAAGAGGTTTGTGTCAACAAAGGCTGAATTGGATGATTGTGAAGAAAGTGTGGCTATGGCGGCGTTTAGGCAAGAGCTGTTGCCTGGGGATTTAGCCGATGAGACTACGAGGCGCAGGGCGTTAACATTTGGACCTCTTATGGCTCAGGTTGAGGATCAGATTAAGGTCGAAGAATCGACGCGGGTTCGAGGAGGTGCTAGTACTGTTCAGAAGGGGAGTGGACAATCTAACACATCGAACAACAATCCTTCGCGTCCGAAGAACAATCAAAATGTATCTAACCGAGGAGATTCGAACTCGTGTTAAGGGGGATATAATCAACACAACTCTAATAATCAGCAACAGTTTAGATCCAGATCGAATGTGTGGGTGAGGCCAGATTATTATGCGGATCTGACTGAAAGCGTGGCTTCGATATATGAAAAAACTAGGGGAACAGTAAATTTTAGAAAGCCACCAGCGATTAACAGGCCAAGAGAGGAGCGCAATAATAAGTTTTGCAGGTATCATGATGATGTTGGCCATGATACAAATGATTGCATTGCTCTAAAGAAGGAGATGCAAATTTTGATCGAGAATGGAAAGTTGCTGGAATATGTCAGGAAGAATGCTAAAGCGGCAGCTCCGAAAATTGGTAATCCTAATTCTAAGCAGGAAACTGCACTAATGATTTTAGATGTTGCAGGTGAGGGGGATGGTTTCGATGTGGCCTCAGAATATGTCGAACCAGACCCCAGTCGACTTTTGTTAATGTCAATAGATGAGCCGATGCGTCATGGACGTGTTCGAGATTTGTTTGCCTTCTTCGAATCACTTACAATATTTGGGGGAGATTCGATGACCAACAACACTAATAATTCGAGGAAGAGGCATATAGTGAACTTAACACGACAAATTGAGGGAGGCGCATCGGCACAACTAAGCAACAGAAAGGATGTGCCCTTTATAATTTTCGATGGGGATGATTTGAGGGGGATTACTGGGCCACATGAAGATGCGGTGGTCATAGGAGCAGAAGTATGCGGGGTGGAGATTCGACGAGTGCTGATTGATACAGGGAGCTCTGCTAATGTGCTTTTCAAGTCAACATATGAGAGATTAACTGCTCCGCCTCGAATAGAAAGATCAGAAAGGACTATCATAGGGTTTACTGGCGCAACAGCAAATGTGATAGGAGAGTTCGAGGGTGAAGTTTCTTTGGGAAAGGGGCCTTTCAAGAAGAAAGTACAAGTACTTTTTGTGGTGGTAGATTGTCCATCAAGTTACAACGCTATTTTTGGGAGGTCGTGGTTGGCTAAAATGTACGTTGTAGTTTCTACAGTTCATCAATGTTTGAAGTATGTGATCGAGGACCGAGTCGGCGTAGTTCGAAGTGATCAAAAGGTGGCAAGAGAATGTTATGCTGCTGCATTTAGACTACGGGGTAAAAGTTCTGATGATCCGATGGAGAATTAGCAGTTTGGGGGGTTGTCTTCTGATGGAACAGATGAGGGAATTGATGATCCGAGGTCAACCCCGAGTTCTGTGGTGGTCAATGAGGAAATAGAAGAATATATTTTCAATAATGGCAGGGTACTTCGAATTGGGACCCTATTATCTTTATCGATGCGAGAAAAGTTGTTGACTTTTTTGTCTGAAAATTTGGATGTTTTTGCGTGGAGGTCTGAAGACGTAGTGGGGGTCCCAAGTGACATAATATGTCATAGTTTGGCGGTTGATCCGAAGGTCAAACCAATAATTCAAAAAAGAAGGGCCTTTTCATTGGAAAAATCCGAGGCAATAGTTGCCGAGGTGGATCGACTATACAAGATGGGTCATATCAGGGAAGCCAATTATCCGAGGTGGACGACTAATCCGGTAGTAGTGAAAAAGAAGAATGGAAAATGGCGAATGTGTGTGGACTTCACAGATTTGAATAGAGCCTGTCCAAAATATCCTTTTCCGGTGCCTCGAATCGATCAGTTAGTGGATTCTACTTCGGGAAATAAAATCTTGACGTTTATGGATGCGTTTTCGGGGTATAATCAGATTTGAATGAATCCAAATGATGAAGAACACACGACTTTTATCACTGACAGAGGATTGCACTGCTACAGAGTGATGCCGTTCGGATTGAAAAATGCTGGGTCAACATATCAGAGGCTGATGAATAAGGCGTTTGCTTCACAAATAGGGAGAAATATCGAACTGTACATCGATGACATGCTTGTTAAAAGAAAAAGTGATGATGAACACATTGATGATTTGGAAGAGACGTTTTTGAATCTTAGAGCAATACAATTGAAGTTGAACCCAGAAAAATGTACATTTGGAGTTCGATCTGGCAAGTTTTTGGGGTACATGATTAGTGAAAGAGGAATCGAAGTGGATCCAGATCAATTGAAGGCTCTGATATCTATGTCTTCACCTCGGAATATCAAAGAAGTGCAAATGTTAACGGGCAGGTTAGCAGCTTTGAACAGATTCATTTCTCGTTTTTCAGATAAGTGCTTCCCTTTTTTCCAGGTGCTGCGTAGACCTAACAACTTTGAGTGGACCTCGGATTCTGAAGAAGCTTTTATGAAGATTAAAAATCTTTTGTCCTCTCCTGAAATATTGTCGAAGCCTCGAAAGGGTGAGCAGCTATTTTTGTATATAGCAGTATCGGATTATGCGGTGAGTGCGGTTCTGGTCAGTGAAGATACGAGAATTTCGAAGCCTGTCTACTATGTCAGCAAAAGTTTGGTTGATGCTGAAAAACGCTATTTGAAGCTCGAAAAATTGGCACTGTGCATAGTAGTGGCAGCAAGAAAAATGCGTCCTTACTTCCAGGCACATACGATTGTGGTTCGAACTTCATATCCATTAAAAAATGTTTTGCAGAAGCCAGATATCTCAGGAAGGATGACCAAGTGGTCTGTGGAGTTAGGAGATTTTGATGTGTTATTCTCTCCTCGAACAGCTATCAAAGCTCAAGCTTTAGCAGATTTTTTGGTGGAATTCCACTCAAGCAGATCCGAAGAGAAAGATGGTGAAAAGGTGAACGAGAATCCGACGTGGACGATACGAACTGATGGGGGATCCAGTAACAAAGGGTCGAGTGCAGGAGTTGAGTTGGTGGCACCAACAGGGGAATTTATGTTTCAAGCTATAAAATTTGGCTTTCATGCTTCGAATAACGAAGCTGAGTATGAAGCTGTGCTAGCAGGATTACGGTTAGCAAAGATTTGTGGAGCGACATTTGTGCGCTTGGAAACAGATTCACAGTTGGTAGTTAACCATGTTAAAGGAGTATCGGAAGCTAAAAAGGAACGTTTGGTTTTGTACTTACAAGAGCTTCGGGGAATGATGGCAGAGTTTGAAAATGTTGAAGTGGAGCATATTCGAAGAGGTAGCAATACAATGGTTGATTCTTTGGCAACAATGGCTTACTCTGAAGAATATCCGTGGATCATTACACAACCATCGCCTTCGATCATACCGGATTCTGAGCAGTGTGAAGTTGTTAATGAGATAGTGAAAGATCCGATGTGCGCTCGAGGAGATTGGAGGTTTGACTTGTTAAGCTTTATTTCGAAGGGAATTTTACCTCTTGATAAACACTTGCTTAAGAAAATAAAGTACAAAGCTCTTGGCTATGTGGTATTGGATGGGGTACTGTACAAAAGGTCTGCGTCGAAACCTTTGTTACGATGTTTAAGCAAACAAGAGTCTCAGGACATTTTATCCGAACTGCATGATGGGGATGGATCAGCTCATTGTGGATTCAAAGCCTTAACGCGTCGGGTATTGTTGGTAGGGTATTATTGGCCTACGATTATGCAAGATGCCAAGTTGTTAGTTCGAAGCTGTGATACTTGCCAAAGGTATGCAAATTTAATACACAAACCAGCGGTACCCCTAATGACAATTTCAGAGGCGGTTCCTTTCGATAGGTGGGGGATTGATTTAGTGGGACCATTACCTATGGCTTATGGTGGAAGACAGATGATTATTGTTGCGGTTGATTATTTTTCGAAGTGGGCAGAAGCAGAACCCTTAGGTGGGACAAAAGCTAAGGATGTAATCAAGTTTATTCAAAGTAACATTTGCTACCGTTTTGGAGTACCTCGAAAAATAACGACGGACAACGGTCCTCAATTTAATAACAAGGAAATGGACTCTTTTTGCTCTTCGAAAGGGATACAACAATGCTTTTCCACTCCTTTCCACCCCCAGGCAAATGGACAGGTGGAAGTTACAAATAGATCTATTTTGGATGGTTTGAAGAAAAATTTGGCAGGAGCAGCAGGGAAATGGCCAAATTATCTTCAAGAGGTGCTATAGGCATATAGAACAACTCCTAGAGAGGCTACAAAAGAGACTCCTTTCTCTTTAGTATATGGAATGGATGCTGTGTGCCCTGCTGAATCTACATTGCCCTCTTATAGACTACTACAATATTCCGATGCGGATAACGATGAAGCTAGAAGGGTGGAGCTTGATTTGTTTGAAGAAAAAAGGGTCAAAGCACATTTGAATGTGATCCATTATCAAACATTAATGAGGAGCAGGTACGATGCTAAAGTTAAGAGGAGAGAATTCAAAATTGGCGATCGAGTATTACGAAAAGTATTTCTTCACACTAGGGATAAACACCTCGGAAAATTGGCCCCAAACTGGGAAGGTCCTTACGAAGTCAAAATGAGGGTCAAGCCAGGTTCCTACAGGTTGTCAGATCGAGAAGGGAGGATGCTCAAACATCCTTGGAATATAGAGCATTTGAAATTGTACTGTGAGTAAATTCAAACTTCGAATTTTTGTAAAACGGACATACTCTTTCCTTATCTGTTGGCCCAGAAAGGTTTTAATGAGGTGTCTGTTTAATATTGAATTTTTCAATAAAATTTCTTTTGGCCATTGGTTGTTTACTGTGATGAGTGATTTATTATTTTGGTAACTTGGCAAAGATTGATCATCTTTGAAAGTTGACCAAGAATAATTTCCGAAGCAATAGCTTTGAAGAAACAACCAAATTTTCGAGGTGCCACGTTTTATAAGTGCATCTAATTTTCGAGGTGCCACGTCTTATGGGTGCATCTAATTTTCGAGGTACATCCATTAATAAATACGTTTAATTTTCTAAGTGATAAATTTAAATAAGTACATCAGAAGTTTAAGATAAAATTTTAAGAGGAAGAAAAGTTGCTTGTTCATCGGATTAAACACGAAGTCTACAAAAAGGTGAAAATTACTTAGCCAGATACACAAAAAAAAACAAACATGATATGCCTAGACTATTAGGCATCGTCTTCTTCTTCCGATGACTCCTCTGAAGCATCTTCTTCTTCGAAGGAACTTGGTGGCACTTCGAATGCTTCCCTTGGGCGACTTTCTTCAGGAACTTGTTTCCAAAGGTTTGTTAAATCCAACCTTGGACAGGCAGCATGAACCTCTCGAAGAATTTGAATAGTGGTATCAATTTGAGCTTTCTTGATACCTTCAAGCATTAAAGAGCCAACAGCGGCCTCGGCCTTTTTAACGGCAGCATTCTTTTCTTCCTTGAATTTTGTTCGAAGCGTAGTCAACTCAGTTTGGCAATTCTCCAGCTTCTCCTGAGTTTCTTTAACAAGTTTCTCAGCATCGGAAGATTTTTGTTTTGCCTCGGTAATTGCGGTGGAATGTTGAGAATTTAAGTTTTCAAGAGCTTGTCGATGAGAAGCTTCCAGAGCTTCGATTTTTTCTTTGTGCTCTTTAGCAAGTTTGTCTTTTTCAGCTTCGAATTTTTGAAGTGCCTCTGTTTTCGAAGTCTTTTCGAACTCTACTTCCTTTTTACTCTTGATCAATCTTTGTGCAAGAAGCTCCAATTGTGCATGTGAATTTTTTACTTCTTCACATAATTTGTTGGCTGCAGCACTTAAGTTTTCAAAAGGATGAAGGATCGAAGTTACCTCATCAGATTTGTTTGAATTGGGAAAAATTGTTGGCCGCTGACAGACAGGAACGATGGCATTAGATATCGAAGCCATAGCTACCCCAGTAGAAGTTGATGGAGCAAAATTGGTAGGTTGAGAATCATTGCCAGTAAATGCAAAATCCCCGCTTGAATTAAAGTTTTCAAGGTTGAGGTAATCATCCACTTGACTATCTCCTAGTGTTAGTCCTCCATCAGGGTTCTCTTCGATAAAGGTTTTCCCATGCACCTCGGAAGCTAGTACTTCCTCTAGCATATCAGCCTCGTTCTTCTTCTTGGGTGTACCAGACTTGCTATTTTTCTTCTTTGAAGAATTGTCTTTTTTCTTTTTTAGAACAGGTTCATCTTCTTCGGAAATGGGGGGAAGCTGAGGTGCAGATGCTTTTCGCTTTCTTTTAGTCTTCGAGGTGTTGGAAGATTTAGCCTTGATTGCTTTGGGTTTCTTGAGGGTTTGCTTCCCTTTCTTTTTTAAAGGTAAGTGGCTGTCACTTCGATTCCGGGTCGGAAGATAGCATTTCCCATCTGGAGCAAGTATCCTCTGAACTGCTAGGATGGGATCTGGGGGCACCATCGGATCTTGAGGGAAGTCAGCCCCTAACGATATGCGCCAGAGATGGCTGGTGACGAAGTTGATAGGCTCAAATGCTGAGTGAAAGCCATTTCCCCAAGACTTTTCTGCCCATTCAGCCATTTGTTGAAAGATGAGCTTGGCTTCTTTTCGACGACTCTTGAACCGCCTCGGAATTTCTAAGGAGAGACAAATAGTTGGTTAAATAAATCGATTTGAAACAATTAGATAAATAAAAGAAGGTATCACTTACTGCTATCCCTCCAAGTAAGGGTGAGTTTGGAAGGATTGGCATCGGAAATTTCTTTGCCGTTTTCCCAGGCTCCTGATAGGAAGACGAATCTTTGCTTCCAGAACTTATCAGCTTCGAGGAGGTCGTCGACAATTTTTAAATCATCTTCAAGATTTAGGTAGTAAAACGGCAGAACTGGGCCATTCGAAACTTTGGTTACTGAGATGAAGTCCTCGATTTCGAGGGGAATGCCTCCAAGCCTCGATACCATGATTGCTGAGAATAAAGTAAAGAGCAGGTTGGGAGTGACTTGTGTTGGACACAATCTGTGGATTTCGAAGTACCTCACTATCATCGGATCAAGGGGAAATCGAAGTCCCTAGTTGAAGAGCTCAGGGTACACTACTAGCTCATCTTTCTGACAGTTTAGAGGTGTCTCTCCTTCTACTGGTAATCGAAGAATCATGTTATCGGTTAGTCCCCATAACTTTCTGAGCTGCTCTTTCTCTGATTCGAGGTAGTAGCTGTAAGGTACATTCTTTAAGGCAAGAATATACCAAGCAGAAAGAGGTTTAAGATTTTCTTGAACTAAGGCAGCAACGCTTTCGGGAAGTGTAATAAGAGCTTTTTTCCCTCGAATCTTCTTTGGAGGAGCTACACCATCAGCCTCGGATTCCTCTTCGGCATCAGATTCAGTAGCTTCAGAATCGTCTTTTTTGTTATCTTCATTAGTGACTTCATTAGAGCGACTTCGGATTTGAGTCTCCTGTTGAGTCACAGGAATTGGCTGACTACACTCTGGTGTAATGTCATCCACTTCTTGTGGGGGAGGAGAAGAGTGTGGGGGAGGAGAAGAGTTTTCTGTTTCTTCACCCATTACTAGGAAAGGTGATTTTTTGGCACGTTTGACTTTGATAGCTTCGAATTGAGGAGGGAGTGTGTTGGATTGAAGGTCTTTTGTCGCTTCGACTTGAAGGACAGGTGATTTGGGTTGTGATTTATTATCAGTTGGTGGCTTGTCTAAAGTAACGACTTTAGATTTCCGATGAGGTCTTAGCAATGAAGAATTAGCTGGATTTCGAGGAGGAGAGGTTGTTGGGTTAGTCTCTATGTTTGAAGCTAAGGGTGAAGACGAAGTGGCAAGGTTAAGGTCGAAATTACCATATTCAAAAGTGGTACAAGAAGAGTGAGGACCGTTGTAGATCAACCCAGCAGCTTTGTATTCTTTGGCTCTTTGTGAAATACAAAGATAATCGTAGGCCTTGAATACTTGATTGCTGGAACCAGGGAAAAGAGGTTTCTTTGGTTTTACTGGTTTTCTGGGTTTTGATCTTTTGTATTTAGGATATCTTCTCATACAATGGTATCGATCTAAGAGGTTGCTTTGGTGGATGAAAAAGATGAAGTAATTTAAAGATTTGTGAAGAACAGGTTGAAGATGGCTTCAAGAATAGGTTGAAGATGAAGAACAGGTTGAAGATGGTTCAAGAGGTGATTTCTCTAAAAAGTTTTTAGTGAATGAAGAGTTGGGTATTTATAGGATAAAGGAGTGATGTTGAGAATATGGAGAGGCAAAACCAGTGAGTTGCTCTCATTGGGTGGAATATGAAACGAAAAGAAAGCGTGTAGTGTCATGGGTCTACTATTAAAGGTCTAATCAATCTATCAAGTAGGGATTAGAGATTTCGAAGTATTAGCAAAACTACGTTCCTAGTAACAATGTTCGAAGTTGAGGCGAAGCTATATTTCAAGTTGGCAAGTTCGAAGCGATGGGGAAATCTGTTTGCACTTATTCATAAATTCGAGGAGAAGTCACAAATCATTGGTTTCAATCATAATAAAGAAATAAAGTGAAGAAAGTTGAATTGACTCAAGATAAAGTTCGAGGAGCTAGTAGTTCTTATAAATGTCTGTATAAGAACTAGGGGGGCTACTGATAAGGAAAGATATTCCTCAGGGACCTAAGTGTAATTGATAGGGACTAAAGTGATAAGTTCTGTAAATATAGGGTCAAATTAGGCTTTAGGAGAAATGTAAAGGGTTGAACTGCAAATATACCATTATGTAACCGTTTCTCTAACTAACTCACTCAGTCTATTTAAAGAGGCTGAAGATGTTAGTTTGGCCTATGAAATAATCAGAAGCACTTTTCACTTCCAAAAATTCTCTAAGTAGATTTGTGTTCTTGGTTTTGTCAATTCAGCTTTAATTCTTACCAGAAGTGACTAATCGAGAAATTCTTGATGGGTTGAAGAAAAAATTGGAAGGAAAATTTGGGAAGTGACCTCCTCAAATAGCAAGAAGATCTTTGGGCATATAGAATGACTTCTCGAACAACAACATCAAAATCTCCATTTGCATTAGTTTACGGGATGCACACTGTAGTACCATCCGACGCAACAACATCAAAATCTCCATTTCATTAGTTTACGGGATGGACGATGTAGTACCATATGACGCAGTCTTTCCATCTTACCAGGTTATGACGTATTTAGAGGAACCTAATTATATAAATAGAGCGGTGGAGCTTATTTTGATTGAAGAGAAAAGCAGGCAAGCACAAATTAAAGCTTTGCACTATTAAACATTGATCAGAAGCAGGTATGCCTCTAAAGTAAAACAAAGAGAATTTAAGGTGGGAGAAAAAGTATTAAGGAAGTTTTTGTTCAAACCCAGGAAAAACATCTTAAATTGTACTTGAAATATATAACAATCTTAAATTATACAGAGAGGGTGAAGCTCGGAACATATCGGATCAAGGATAAAAAAGGAAGCAATCTCAATCACCCTTGGAATATATAGCATCTTAAATTGTACCTGAAATGAATGTTAAAATGTATATATTTTCCTTTTTCTTTATTTTTGTGTAAAACATCGGCGTCACAATCTCTCCTACCCTGATAGGCACATAAATTTTTTAATGAGGTGTCATTTTAAGCCGACTTATATATATATATATATATATATATATATATACGAGTTTGTTGCCTTCAAAATTGTAATGTTGGACATGGAGGGTCTTTCAACGAAAGTTGGTCTACAACGATTATATGACCAACAAAAGTTGTCCTACAGCTATTGAGTTTTGGGGGCTTAAAAGGCTTCCTGATGAAAGTAAATTTTCACCTATTAAAGTTGGTTTAAATTATTCGAAGTATGATAAAATCATAAACAAAAGGATAAGAAATTATAAAAATTCATGAGGACTTTTCTACAAAACTTTCTCGAAATGTATGAGGATTTTTTTATAAAAATGCCTTGAAATCCATGAGGACTTTTCTACAAAATTGCCTCAAAATTCATGAGGATTTTTTTACAAAATGCCTCGAAATCTATGAGGACTTTTACAAAAGTACCAAGAAGTGTTAGAGAATTTAAGATTTTCTTTATTTTAAAGATTCAGAGAAGTCAGTGTCTTCGGATTCCAAATTGTCACTTTCACTATCATTTAACTATATGCCAGAAGGGCAGAATTTGGCAGGCACATGCTCCCAGAATCTTCCCAGATTAAGGTGAGGATAATGCTTATGAATTTCTTGTACTAATGCACATATGATAGTTGCATCTCTCAAATTTACCTTGTCAACACATTTGAAAGCATAACTTTCCTCAACATTATATTTTCTTTCTCTGCATTATCTAAAAAAGCTTACTTCTCTTTTGCAACCCTTTCAAAGTCTTTGAAGCACCTGTTGAAACCATTTGTGACTAAGGCGTTGGAATATTTGTAAAGAGTTATAAGTTTTTCTTTTGCATCGTTTTGTTGTATGTAGAGATCTTTTTCCTCTTGACAACATTTTTCGAGGAGAAAAACGTAATGCTCAAATGCAACCAGCTTCTCGGAAATTGCATCAACGTGTTGTTCAAGAGTTGAATGTTGTTGTTTGAGCTCTTCGAATTCTAATTTAACTTTGGAAAGTTCAGTTTTTTAATGACTCCTCCGGTCTTTGAGATATTGCATCCGTTTCCCTGTAGAAACAGAGGAGTGAAGAAAACTTCGAATGCAAAGAGAGAATTCATCCTCCATATGAATCTCGAAGAAACTTGATGGAGAACTCTCCTTGAAAGTTTTCAGTGGTGAAGATATAGTAGGTTGAATATTTTCTTGAAGTACTATAGAAGGCTTCTTAACCAGTGGAAGCGGATTAAGCTTGGGCATAAAGGTTACCTTTTCTGGTGAGGTATTCATTGGGTTATTCCTTATTATTTCCGGACAGACAATATCATTAGAAGCTTATGGGATAGCCTCGGAAATAGTTTTTAATTTCCTTCAAACTTTCTGTTTAGGAGAAGCCTGAGTGGAAAGCTTCTTTTTCGAAGGACTGGAAAGCTTGTTGACTTCATCGGCATTCTTTGCTTTTTAGCCTATAGTTGTGACCAGTTTTTGAGCTTTTTCAGAGACCTCTTCTATCTCTGAGGGAATATCTGAGTCCTTATTAAGATAAATCTTGTCTCTATATCTTGTCAAAAGATAAAAGATTGCATCCTTCCTGTCTAACATGTCCAGCACATCTTGTTGTGAGGGGGGAACCATAAGCTCCTCTAATGATAGCCCTTCTGATGTATTAAACCTCCATAAACAACTTTTGGCAAGGATCGAGGGGGTAAAACATTGTCGAAATTTATTAAACCAAGCAGTTTTGGCCCACAAGCTCAATTCAGAGAAAATATCTTTAGCATAACGAACAAAATCAACGTAAGGTTTGATATACCACCCATCGTTGTTCATTAAAAGTACAAATTCAATATATAAGTATACATATTTGTGTGATAAAAGATATAAAAAATGTGTACCTTTCTTGGTCCATACTAAAGTGAGTTTTGAGGATTAGCATTAGCGGCCTCAGATCCTGTTTCCCAAAGTCCCAAGAAAATGAGGAACCTTTGCTTTCATTTTTTGTCTCCCTCAAGAAGATTCTTTACTACCCTGTGACTGCGCCCGAATGTGAGAGAGTAGAAGGGGAGATATGGATTTTTGGCCAAACCTAAAAGACCAATTCATATATGGAGAAGGGGATCCCAAAAATCTTAGAAGTCATGATGCATGTCATAAGGGTGAACCACATATTAGGACCTGTTTGGGTGGGGAAACAATGAGTTCATTGTTCTTGACTAATAAACAATCATATTATTTAATATTTCAGTATAAACAATCAGTTTGTTGTCCTTGACTGATAAAGAGGTTTCACCAACAGTAGGAAAACGAATGGAGATTGATTCAGGGATCCCCCATTAAATCCTTAGTAATTCATCATCGAAAGGCTCGAGGTATTTATATTAAATCTTATGCAAAGCCAGCAAATTCATATTTTCGACAGCCTTCATATTGTTTCCTACAAAGACGTAGATTTATGGGGGCAATGGAACGTCTTCCTTTGATTTAGTTTTCTTCTCTGGGGATGGATCAACAGCTTTAGATATATTTTCGAGGCGACCCACGGTAGTGATTTGTTCATTAATATTACGAGGAACAGTAGAGTGGGACGCCTTTCCAGGAAGTTGTTTAATAACAGTTTTCTCGTTGGAAATTGAAGTATCAGCAGTGGTTATATTCGCTTCGAAAATAGGATTTCCCTTATCTTCAAAGGTTGTATGATCTTTTTGTTTAGTTGAAAAGTTAATTTCTGGGATGGCTTCAAGAAGCTTCTTATACATCCATGCAACATCTTCTCCTGTCAATTTTCTGAGAGGAATCTCAGGTGTTGTCCTTGGAGTTCCATGAGAGGTGGCAGAAGGTGTTGAAGGAACATAATATAGGGATTCTTTGGGACCCTTTAAATGTCTGTGTCTGTTATCTCTATGGTGATTTTTTCGTTTTGAAGACGATCCTTTTGAATTTTTGTCTTTCCCCATGACTTTAGAGTCACTCTTGTAAATTATAGAACAAGACTGACTAGGGGTTGAGAGAAAATATCTGAGGGAATGATAGTTGTTGAATTTTCTGTGGGAGGCCAGGTACCGTTGTAGAAGAATTCTGAGGGATGGGGTTCCGGTACAATGTGCAAAGCAGCAGCTCTTATTTCTTCGAACTTTTGGCTAATAATTATCCAATCCGGTATGCGAAAACCTTTTGGCATACACTATTGTTTCTCTCTCTAGAGTAATTTGTTTGAACTTTCTCTCTAAAAATAATGGTAGAGAATTGTGATGAACGAATAAGGAAAATATGAGCATGAAAGCACTGAAGCCCATGGAGCTGACGAGTCGTTTTCCTAGAGCAAATTGTCTAGAATAGGCTGAATGAGTGCCTAGGGAACCGACACGCCACCCCTAGATTATATTGTGTCAAAATGGAAAGCACTTTAAAGATTTGTGAGCTGACATTTTTCAAGAGGAAAGAATTTTCATTGGTGGTGTCAGAAAAAGGTGTGATGTCGCAGGTTGTAAAATCTGAGAAACGTTTGGTATGTGTATAAAGAAAAATCGTTCAAAATTCGAGGGAAATTGATTCATCTTACAATTCGAGAAGTAGAGATCTATGTCAAAAGTCCGAAGAGAATTTTTATGAACCAAAAGGTGTACAATCACAGAAACTTCGAGGAGCCATAATCTGATGAGAGAGCACCGTGCAACATCTGATGGAGTTAGTAGTATACCAGAGTCCTAGTCTAAAGCATTTTTGCAAGCACTGGGGGCTACTCATAAAGAAAGATAAAAGATCTAGGAAACATTGGGTTGTTTTGTTAATAAATAAAGTTTCTTAGTATAAATTGTCAATTTTGTAAAGAAAAAAAGGACTAATGTGAAGCAAACAGTAGACTTGAGGATAGGACCACAATTATTTAATTGTTAGACTTGTGGGGCATACTATTTGTTCTATAAAGGCATCACCCATTTCTTAGGAATTGGTGATTGATAAATGATTAAGAAATTATTATATTGACTTTCTCTCTCTAAAATATTTTCTAAGTAATCTCAACAACTTTTTAGTCCTCTAAATATTTTTTTATCCAGAGAACATCCTTCAAAGAATTCTGGAACCATCAACTATCAACAATCTAATAGTGGAAGTCCAAGCAACCGAAGCATAAATATCAAAGAATCAACTCATTCGTTTTGCCTAAAATCTTCGATAACCAATCTAGCTTTATACATTTGAATAGTACCATTAAAAATCCATATATTTACCAATAATTTGTAATCAAGAGGTAAATCAGCCAATTTGCATGTATTATTATGTATGGTAGAATCTATCTCATCTTGGATAGTTTCTTTACAGAAATATAGCATCCCCTGACATCATAGCATCAATAAAATTCTATGGATAATCCTCGATAATAATAAAATATTGATACCGATAGCCAATCTTATCTCTTGACCTTTGGAATAAACACAATTGAAAACTGGATCCAAAAGACTTAGCTTTTCTAGCTCTAGTATTTCTTCTTGGTTCGTAATGTTCTGTTACGCATACACTACTACCTGATATATATTCAACTTGAACTGAGTTCCAATTCAAAGAGTTTTAAATCATGTGTGTAGGTCTAGATATAGAAGTAAAACTTTCTTTATTAATAAACGTGTTCACCGACACATAGTCATTATATTCCAACGCACGGATATGCCACAGAATACTCCGCTTATCCAATAAAGATACATTTTATACATTTTTCATCCAATTTTTTCCTATTAGGTTTAGTCAGCCTTACAATTGTTGTACAACCCTAAACTCTTAAAAAAACTCATTTTGGATGCTTCTTAAACCAAATCTCATATGGGTCATCTTATTCATTTTAGTAGGAATTCAATTCAATAAATAATAGGTTGTTAATATAGACTCACCCATGTCCTTTACTTAAACCTGAATAAGACAACATATAATTAATATTTTATTTTAAATTTTTATTCTTTCTTTATGCCATACTATTTTGTTGTGGTGTATAAGAAGTCTTAGTTTGATGAATTATGTGAGTAGACTTAAAATATATCGGATTATAATATTCACCTCATCTAGTTGTACGTGGATTTTTAAATCCAGCTATTTTTATGTAGCCATACTTCTTCTTTATAGATTTTAACTTTATTAAGATCTTCATTCTATAGTATACATCAAATAAATTTAGCAATATTTAGATGCATCGTTAATAAAAGTAATAATATACTTTTCATTTCCTAATGAGTTGATAACATAAAAATAACATATATCAGTAGGCATTAGTTCTAATATTTTAGAAACTCAGTTAACATTATTAAAACGTTTTCTAGTTATCTTAGTTAACACGCAATTGTTACATATATATTTATTAAAGGATATAAGACTCATTTTAACATGTCTTTTATTCTTCTATAATTTACATGTCCTAATTTAGTAGAAGTCATGAAAACAAATTCATGTTGGAACGAAACATACTGTTATATAAATATTCGAAACTACATATACACCAAGTTTTGACAATTAATACTTGCCACTTTCATACAATTTTTTGAAACCAATTTTTTTTAAAACAACACCACACAATAGATTCTTTAGAATCCTATGAACATACAATACATTGTTCAATAATATATATTTTCTATAAGTAAACACTAGCTTAACATTTCACAGTTTTTAATTGGCTCAGTTGCAATATTTTTCATCTATATTGTACATCCATCTTTAATTGGTATCATTGAACCATCAAAGATCTTTACACAACTTGTTGCTTTAGAATCAACCCACTATACCGCATTTTCATCATGCACATAAAATGCCTAAGCTAATTGTGAAACATACTTCTTACCATAATGAAAATTCTGAATTAAAATCTGAGCTTGTTCTTTTTTTGGATCCTTGAGTCCACTCGAACCAACATTGTTTCTAATTGGATCAATATTGTTCCCACTTGTACCAACATTTTTTTTCCTTTTCCAACTCGACAATCCATCATGAAATGACCAGGTTTTCCACATTTCCAACATGTCATTTTAGGCTTCTTGTTGGAATTATTATTCTTGTTGTTTTATTTAAACTTTTGTTTAGTCTTATTTTATGCATTTTCAGTCTTAAAGAATCTGTTTTTTTCAACGATATTTACAGAGGGGTTTCCTTCTTGGTTTTTATATTTATGATTACTGTTTTCTTCTTTTTCCCTTAAAGACTCTTCAATCTTATAATGAATACCGATTTCTACTAAAATAATTTCGTTGTCGTTATGTTTCAAAGTGTTTTTAAAATCTTTCCATGACGGTGTAATTTTTCAATAACAAAAGACACTAAAATACATTCATCCATTATCATATGTTGTTGAACAGATTGACCAATAATTATTAATAATTCATTGTATTGTTCTATTTTCATTTGAGAATCAACAATTTTGTCATTTATAAAATTATTAACCATGAAATTTATGCTTGAAGCACCTTCAACCATATATTTTGGGTAAAGAGAATCCTCTAATTCTTTTGTAGATTCGACATTTTGGTATACATCAATTACAAAATCAAAGATACCTTTTACTATGTGGCCAAGACATATGTAATCATCATTTTCCTAGTTGTTGCGTCTCTTTGTATGCTCGAACGTTTCATTCTCAATAATCTCCGACCATGGAGTACACAGGACATAAACAACCTTTAGGAATTCCTTTTTTAATCTGCCACCTTTTGAAATCGTGAGCTTCAAACTTGTCTAATTTCACAAACTTACTTGTAATGTCCGTCGTTGATTCTCCTACATTCGTTATCTCAATCTTTATAAAATAGATAATTTCATGTTTTGTTGGGAATTTATTTATGATTTACAAGATAACCTCTAAAAAAATTTATGTTAACAAATATATTGAATTATATTGGTCTTTATCCAAAATTCAACTTGATAAAATCAAAAACAAATTCTGAATGAACAAAAAATTGAATAATTACGTGATCGGTTTTCAAACTAGAACCATACATATTTATTCCAATCAAACCACCACATCCCGATCCCATCCAAGGACTCCACCTCTTGGACCTTTCAAGATGATAAGCCAGTTGACCCAGCTCAATATGTTCGCTAATCACTATATATTTTAACAAACATTCACATGTGCTCTCGTCCAATAAACATATTATGATTACATTGATTTCCTAATCTATTAGGGTGGCGACCAAAGTGTCACATCCCACAATGGTTAAACATGGGAATGATCAATAGTATGAGGCCTATTGTAAGCGGACCAAAAGCAAAGTCGTGCGGGTCTTCGGATCCAATGTGGACAATATTATATAGTATGGAGATCAGATTGTTATTACTTATATATATAGGGAGGATATGTGGTACCCATATTTCTAAAAAATGGTCGAATCAGGATCAGTTGGAAAGGACAGTTGCAAGCTACTATAGTTTTGTCTACAACAGAGGTAGAGTACGTCGTGGTAACAGAAGCAATTAAATAGATAATATCGTTGCAAGGATTGGTGTCAGATTTGGGTGTGGATATTACTTTTAAAAAAGCGTTTTGTGAAAGTCAATGCGTTATACACCTTATAAGGAATCATATATACCACGAGTGTGAAAAGCGCATAGATTTTAGGTATCATTTTATTCGTGATATAATATCAAAGAGAATTGGTGATGTGAAGAAAGTGTCTACACACGATAATCCATGCGATATAATGACCAAGGCAGTATGAGTTCAAAAGTTTAGGGAGTGCCTAAACTGGATTGGTGTTCGCAGTATAGACTGAATGCTTTAGGGGCATTTGGTGAGTCAGAAGAAGAAAAGTTTTTGTGTTGACAGTGAAGAAAGGATATTCGCCTCAAGGGGAGGATTTGTTGAGAATGAGTCGAATAATTCCTTGACAATGTACTGTGTTTGGCGGTGCAGTTTTGTGTCATTGATACTGTCATCTTTAGTCTTGTGTATATGAGCCAATTAGGGTCATCATCTAGTAATTTCTATTTATTCCATATAAATAGCCTACTAAAGCTACACAAAACACAATCTGATATTTGTAACCCTTTTATATTATAGTGAAACACTTTTCTCTAGCGGCGCCCGTGGACGTAGACAATTGTCAAACCACGTTAAATCGTGTGTTATTTTCTTTTCTGTCCTTTATTCGTGTCCTGTTCTTTATTTATATTGTTTGCTTGAGCCATTTGTGATAAATTTCATAGTGATTTATAAAAAAATTGGTATAAGAGCTCCAGTCCAAGACAGAACGCGATGTTGGTGAAATTTTCAAATGCCGAACATGATGAACCAGAAGCCACAAGCCATGCTCAAGGTGAATGATATGCTCTAGAGATCCTACGTTGGACTGCCCGTGGCTCATCAAGTAGTATAGCTTGATTGGAGTGTATCAAGACAGTCGTACTTGATTCGAGTGGTGCTAAGGAACAATATATTGTGGTCTAATAAGAGGTGAGCAGATAGATCTGTTGTAATGCTCTAGAGGTCAGGTGGGCAAGCAATCTGATTATAGTGGATAGATGGAAGTCAATTGAGATGAGGCTATAAAGTGGTACTTTGTTCGAGAGGAGGATTTGTTAAGGCGACGACCAAAGTGTCACATCCCATATCAGTTAACCATGGGAGAGATCATTGGTATATAAATAAGAACATACCTCAGCTAGTATGAGGTCTTTGGAAGTGAACCAGAAACAAAACCGAAAACCAAAGCATGGACAAAAATAACCACCAAGTCTGAAACTCGAAAAACCAAAAAATAAATGATTGTCATAGTTAATAAAAAAAAATACAAGCCGCGTAGTGATTTAAAAAGAATTAAGTTGTAAGTCTTGTATGTTCGGTAGAGACGCCCATCATGATATAGAACCCACAACTAACTGAGTTTTAGTTTAATTTCATTAACTATATAATTCTAAATGTCGGTAATTAAATAATAACGTGCCTCGTTGCTTTCCGAAAAGCCAGGCTTTAACTATATATAGACTTGCCTATTCGTTGTTTTTCTTCAATTTAAACTTTTCAATATGATTCTATATTTTTCGTCTCCTCTTGGTATTTATTATGTATATATAACTTTTTTGTATTTTTTGATTATGTAATTTAATTGCTCTATTATGTATTGGATGCAAATCCCCACAAAACAACTATATATTTCTATTTATCTATCCTCTTACTTATTATGAACATATATATGTATGTTATAACAGGAACCACGAGTTATTCAAGAGTGAATCCACCCACTCACTATTCGATTGAACTGAAGAATTTTTCTTGGTTGGACAAAGATCAGTATGAATCTGATGTTTTCCAAGCTTCTGGTTACAAGTGGTGCGTTGTTTTATTATATATTAACACTAACTTACATGATTTTGTAATTATATTCATTTTATAACGTTGTTTGGATATGGTTTATTTTTTGCGTAGGAAATTGATTTTGTATCCAGACACAAACAAGATAACAAATGGGAAACACCACATATCCCTTTACTTGTCTCTCCAACGCTCAGAGTATTTGCCAAATGACTCAGAAATCAAGTTTGATGTCAAACTGTTCGTGTTTAATCAGACGCAAAAAAATTACTTGATTGTTCAGGGTAACCATCGACTATTGCTTTTTTATATAACTTTTAAGTACGCGTAACAACGACTGAAACTAAAGTTAATATTCTGACCGGTTCTAACACCAATCCCAGAGAGTTCATTTATATCTTTAAATAATATATATATACTGAAATGAAGCTATTGTCAGGTTGCCACAGCACAGAAAGAGAATGGGGGTTTTCTCTTGACCACGAAACTTTTAAGGATAAAACGGCAGGATACCTCGTAGATAATTGTTGCATCTTTGGTGCTGAAGTCTTCCTTATCCAACCAACTCGCAAATCGGACCTCCTAACTGTTACCCAAGATGGTTCGCATGACACAACTCTCACATGCAAGCTGGAAACGTTGGATAATGGAATTCATAATGGTACGTATGTACAATATATATTCCACTTTCATCAGACATTTGTTACTCCTAGTTGATTCTTTTGCAGGAATTCTCTATTCATCCCGAAGGTTGAAACCGATGCACGTTCTATATTCAATAGATCATATTTCGTCACTGGTCAGCAAACCCGGATTTAATCATCATGAATCTGGAATCTTTGAAGCTGGGGGCTTCAAATGGTTTGTTAAATGCATAATAGTTTTATTTGATACTCTAATGTAGGTAATTGTCATTCACATTTAGTAATAACCAATAAAAATCAACTACCAGGAAAGTATGTTTTTACCCGAAAGGAGACAAGAAAACAAACGTTACAGATGCTTACATGTCTCTTGGTTTGAAGATGATTGACACAGAATCTTTGGATACTAACTGGGAAGTATACGCCACAGTTACATTTTTTGTGTACAACCATACCAAAGACAAGTTTTTGACATTTCAAGGTAACTAATTAAGAACCACATATCATTTATACCGTACTATGTTATCAGAAATTAACAATTGACTATTGCCTGTAGATATGAATCAGACGGAGGTACGATTTCATGAACTAAACAAGGAATTTGGTTTGAGCCAATTTATGAGCTTGAGTTATTTCAATGATGCCTGTAACGGAATTGTTGAAAATGATTCCTGTTCGTTTGGAGCTGAAGTAATTGTTATTAAACACCAAGGCAAAAAACCAGATTTGCCATCAAAAGTAAACGACCTAGAACCTGAAAAGACTTTTACGCTGAAAATTCCCAACTTTTCAACCTTGAAAGGCCGCAATTCTTCGGAAAAGTTCTTTATAGGTGGAACAAACTGGTATAAATTCAAAGACGGTTTTAATCCAATCAAATTGATATGATTCTCTATATATCTAATAAATTATATTCTTGTTTGTGTCTGGACTGATCAGGACTCTTCATTTTTTTCCGACTGGTTTTGATGTTTTTGAAAACAAATTCATGTCGCTCCACCTAAACCTAGACCTTCCAGGTTACGATTCATTAAGTAAGGAATGGCATGTGTTTTATAAGATACGTATGGTGGATCAGATTAATGGCAATCACTATGAAGTTGATGGTGGTACGTACACATGTTTGGTCGAACTCTTCGTATATAAACATTAGTAGATTTATCTACACATGTAGCTGGATTATGTTATCCATAATACATTTACTTTGCAGGTTACAAATGCTTCAAGCGAAGTACCCACTGGGTAGGGATGTCTGACTATATTTCGCTGCAAAAGTTGCATGAAAAATCCAACGGCTACATAAAAGATGATACACTCATTCTTCAGGTCATTTTTACTTCATTGGCACAACACGAGATTGGATCTACTAACGTTTCTTAAAAGTGGAAGAGGATCTACTTGAATGTATTAGAAGTGGAAGACTATTAAAAGCTTATCCTACATCAGTTGGATATTTTTATTTTAATATATATTATATAAAAAAAATAAACAATCTTATCTCTCTCGTTGCATTGCATTTTTTAAAAGTGTTAGGTTTATGTTGTTGTTTGATCTTGGTTACGTGGGAAGATTATTGTTTGACCTGAACCTTACTTGTTGGAGAGAGAGTCTAGTGTGATCCTGTGTATAAAAGTAATAAACTACTTTTCTTCTTTTATACTTATTTTGTCTCAAAATACATATCATTTTAAAATATATTCTCCGTATATAGTGTAAATTTTAATATTATTTATTATATTCTACCGAATAAATATGTTTTTCTTATGAAAAATGAAGTAATTATTGATTTTTAAATACATGTACATAACTTTAAACGAAAACAAAAAAAAAATATTTTTTTAAGAAGTGTTAGCTGGTCGATAAAGAAAATGATTGATTTAGATTTCAATGTATCTTTTATTATCTAATCTTTTACAAGTAAATACATGGCTTTGTATATATATTTAGTAACAAATGCTAGATTGTTACGTTGGGACATGAGCTCATGCGAGTGTATTGTACAAACTTATCTTTTCAAAGCCGAGTCTTATATCATACATTTTTTTCGTACTATAAACATGAGATATGAGAAGAAAAAAAATAGTTGAATAGTTTTTTTCAAGATCGATTCAAGATTCGTATCTTCAAATATATAGATCAGATTATCTCCATCGGTTAAATCGCCATCTATCTCTTACTAATCAGTTTGTTGATCTTTTTTATCCATGGAAAGTTATGACAATGAACTTTTTAAAGATGAAGAATTTACAGTTCTCCAAAATGGAAACAGAGATGGGATAAACACAAAGATTCAATTCAGAAAAACATATACGGATATAGTAAAGCCGAAAAAAGATAAAAATATGCCTTAATTCAAACCTGAGATGGTAATTGAAAAGTTGGGCCATATTTCTCTCCAATATGATCAATCTCTGAAAGTTATGCTCGTTCAATCTTCCAAAATTACTCTCATAGGAAAATTTACAAACGGTCTGCCAAAAAGATCCTTGCTAAATCAATTCATGAATTTTTTTAAATATATTAGAAGCTATAAAATGGAAATCTGATATTCAAGACATATACTTTTTGAATTTGATTTTAAGGAAGACGTTAGTAGTTTCGGGGCTAAAAGTGTATGGACTATCGCAGAGTCTGTTATGAGGATTTTGCGTTGGACACCTGAATTCAACACAAAAAAGAAAGTCAATTTTCTCTAGTCTCGGTTAGAATCGAAAGAGTGTCGGAATATCTTTATAATTCCACTGTTATGAATGACATTCTTTCTTCAATTTATGTTCCTTATAAAGTCATTATTCCAGAAAAAAAACACAGCATACAAAAATGTTTGTTTTGCTCAGATAGAACTTGACGTTTCTAAGAAATTACATCACAATATATGGATAGGATTTTGTAGAAACGATGGATATTGGTTATCATTAAGTTATAAAAATCTTCCTCAATACTATGATTACTGTTATCATCTAGGTACATAATCAATATGGATGTAAGAAAGTTCAGAATTCTCTCACGGAAAAGAAAATAAATGTTGACATCAATGGTAAGAACAATTAATCTTCTCATACTCTTAATGGTTTAGATCACTTCAAGAATAAATCTCGTAAAAATAAAATATTGAACAAAGTTTACAAACCAAAGATCAAGTCTCTCGTGATTAAAGCTACTCAAAATGACTCAGAAGACAAAAGTAGCAAAGAATTACATGAAAATTCATCTTTACACAAAGATACTTCAACCTATTACAATTTATTGAAAACTAAAAGTCGGGAATCTAAAACTCCATAAGAAATGGAAGTCATAGAAGCCATTCAGAAACATGAACACGGTTTTAAGCATAATAGCTCTCCTGATTATGAAAACATCTGCTCTGGAAGAGATACTCCTGATCAAGAAAATATATGAAGTACACCTATCACCCCCACATACAAAGCCACCCACAAAGAATCAGAATTTCATAAAATCTTGAACAAGAAGTCAAAAACTACAAATAAAAGGAAGCAACCTAGTAAATTGGTCATCATATCCCTAAATATTCAAGTACCAACAAATCCTACAAATATTTCTCTAATAATGTTAAAGATTATTAGTTGGAACATCAGAGGAATCTACAACAACTCAATAATTAGAATATCAAAATCGATGATCCTTAAAGAGAAAATGAATTTGTTAGCCATTCAAAAGGCTATGGTCAAGATGGAGAAGATTGATGAAATTGCTACTAGACTTAGTTTTACTAATTACACTGCTAACATTTATAACAAAATATGGTTGTTTTGGAATGAGGATATCAGCATTGAAGTTCTTATCAACCACACTCAATGTTTGCATCTTGAAGTTTTATATCTTGGTTTAGAGAATAATTTTGTTTTAATAGTTATTTACACAAAATGTCAAAGGTTACAAAAAAATTATAAGATCAGCTCAAAAATATTGTTTCAACAAATCAGGGTTGGCTTACAGTTGGTGATCTTATTGTCTCAAGATGAATGGTAATCTTATTCATGTTTTCCGGTACAAATTAAGAAGGTTGAATAGTTTCTTAAAACAATGGAATATTAATCACTTTGGGAATGTATTCAATAAATTTAAAGAAGTAGAAGATGAGGTCAGGAAGATGAAGTCATTGTTCATCAATTCTAACAGTTCAGATTATAAGGCTAGGCTAGACAAAGCTAACAACCTTCACTTTCAAGTTTGATGATGGATGACGACTTCTGGAAACAGAAATGTTATAGCAATTGGCTAAGAGATGGTGACCACAACATAAAATTTTATCATTCTTATGTCTTAAGGAAAAGAAGGAAGATGTTATTAAAAGCATTAAAGAAAACAATAGTTGGATCTGTGATTTCTTTCAAGGTCGTAGTATTTCAAAGGGTATCTTCGTAATTGGTTTATGTTTGATACCTAAATCAATAAATCCTACATGTTAGAGCAATTACAGACCTATATGATTATCTACTATGTTTAATAAAATTATGTCAAAGTTAGTAAATGCTAGACTCTCTATAATTCTGCCAAACATAATCTCTACTTCTCAAGGAGCTTATGTAAAAGATAGTTTTATCCACGAGAACATTCTTATAGCTAAGAAATTGGTTTATGATTTAACAAAAAACCAAAATCAGGAAACATAATGATCCAATTGGATATGACAAAAGTATTCGACATGATATCTCATTCTTTCATATCCAAAGTTCTACTGACTTTTAGCTTCTCTAGTGATTTTGTAAACCTAATTAATAAGCTTATCAGGGATATAAACAGTTCTATGCTAATTAACGGAAGTGTTGTTGGCTATTTCAACCCTAAAAGAGGCGTGAGACAAGGAGATCCCTTGTCCTCAAGCCTCATTATAATAGGGGAAGAAGTGTTAACTATGGGACTATATAATTTATTCTGTTCAAACAAGAAAATGTAGTTTCCTTCAAGAAGAGAATACTTGGTCCCCTGTTTAGTATTTACCAACGACATTCTCATCTTCACTAACAATTTTCAATCTTCTATTGAAATGTTAAGCAGATTATTTGAAAGCTATCAAGAGTTTTTTAGCCAATCAATAAACACAAAAAGACTAAAATTATTGTTTCATCTAAAGTCCAACAAAGCAGAACAAATCTTGTAGATCAAACTGGATTCATAGTGGACAATATACCTACTGAGTACCTTGGCATAACCTTAAGAAGCAACCACAAATCATGCAATTTCATAACAATCCTAGACAAAGTCAATGCAAAAATCACTGGATCGGAAAGTAAGAATTTATCATACTTTACTATCCTCGGTTCTAATTTCTATTCCTAGTTATTGGATGAAAAATAGTTTAATTCTTGATTGTATAATAAAACTATTGGAGATGGTTTTTTAAAAAAATTTATAGAGATCAAATTATTTTGAAAAGAGTATACATTTGTCAAAATGGACCACTCTTTACAGACTTTTTGAGGAATGAGGTCTAAATATCAGAAAACTTGTTGATATTCAGAATACCTTATCCCAAAAGCTCTAGTTTATCTTTAAAAAAATGACAGTTTGTGGGCTCATATCATGCATAATATATATTGTAAAAATATTCATCTTATCAGGTATCAAGGACACTACTGAAATCAACATCAGATGGCATTTACGAAAAGGAGAGATGGACTTTTGGTTTGACGACTGGCACAATCAACCTCTTTTTATGGATCATAACAGCAATGGAAACAATAATTGGTTCCTGGATGCTAAAGTTAATACTTTCTAAAATAATAACTCTTGGGATGTTAGAACTATGGAAAGATTCATATATACTAACGGAATAAATCTAATTAAGGAACATAACATCAACACCAGCAAGGAAGACATCATGATTTGGAAAATTCCCTCTGATCTTAACTTCAAAACTAAGCAAACATGGAATAACATTAGAAAACACTACAATCATTCTAATTTATTCAAGAGATCTGGCATATCTTAACCCCCGTAAAGTTCTCGTTTTTACGATGGAAACTCATTAAGAATTAAATTCCTATTAACTTGATTTTACAGAAAAGACATTTGCATCTGGTCTCTAAATGCCAGTTTTACAGTAACTGTGAAGAGACTAATCATTTATTTATAGTAATTTGCAGACTTGTTCAATGTCAAGATCGAAAGATTTATGGTTATAACTCGCATTGTTAGAAATTATTTTTGGTTCTCATCCAAAAAGGTCCACATCACTCATGTTATTCCAGCTGCTATCTGCTGGGTAATCAGACAAAATCAAAATAAAGCTAAGTTTATAGGAAATTTTGTCTTTGTCAATACTTATATCAACAATATTAATCGTATTATAACTGACTCAGATAGATATAATATTTTGTCTAACAAACACTGGTCTAATGCTACAAACGCGTGGTTCATTATTGATTGTTTATTGATAGGAATCTGAAAAGAAAAGCCTATGTAACTTAAATGGCATGCTCCTTTTGAAGGAAGAATGGAGATGAACATTGATGCAACTTTCCTTAAAAATGAAGAGACTAGTAGAGGAACTATTTTCAGAAACAGTCTTGGAGAAATAGTTTATGATGCTAGTAATACTTTTGGAGTATTATCTCCTCTATGGAAGACTCGAGAGCCTTACTTGAGGGTCTATTAATCTGCAAGAATAATAAATGGATTAAAGTCTATAATGAATCTGATTATTTAATACTGATTAAGTTTATAGCTTAAGGAAAATCTCCATTGTACCTTAATCATTTACTCAATATTTGCAGAAAGCTAATTGTTTCGAATATGAACATCAAGCATATTTCCAGAGTTCTAGAATCAAGCATCTGATTGGCTTGCTATATGGACTCTGAGATGCAAGAAAAAATTTAGTTTTTCTCAATTTCAAGCCCCAAATCAGCTCTTGGCCATTGTTCTTTTAGAAAGCTTGGGGCTTGGATATATAAATCGAAATACAGAGTAATCAATTACAGTTATTTCACTTCTCTTCTAGCATGCTTTCTCTTGTCTTAGTTTCAGATTTCGATAGCATAGAAGATAGTTCTAATGTTTTGAAAAGTGAACCTCTTCTTTTTGTTGCTGCAATCTGAGAAGAAGTCCAATAGTTATTGCTTTCAAGTTTTTTCCTAAAGCTCGGTATTTATTGAAGATGGAGAAGAAATGAAAGACTTTGTTTCGATCAAAATTGAAGGAAGCTGGAGGCAGATTAGATGATGGAGAAGAAGGCAAAGAGTCTGTTTAGAATTGTTCTGTGCTCTTCAAATTATTGTAGCAAAATTTTCTTCCTGTCTCAAACTAAGTCTCTTGTTTGGAGCCACAATTAGGCGCCTTTCTTAGGTTGTAACCCTAATTTCAGTCAATAAAATATTATTTTGATAAAAAAAAAAACATGAAATGAGGTACTGGTCCTAATATTTGAGATCGGGTACTGTGAAACTTTCTTTGACACAATTTCTTTTTTAAGCAAAATGTTTTGTTCAGTTACCTCAACACGTTATTCCAGTCACTTGGTAAGCTCTTGCTTATTTCATCGAACCCCTAGGTAAACCGAGAATGGGAGAGAGGTTTGGTGATGCAACAAGCGTTTTGGTCATAAGGGACATATATGATGTCCAATGGTCGTTGAAGCATTGATCACTGATGAAATGGATGTCCGGTTTTATACGTTTTATGAGAGTATATTATACCGGCTCGGAGGCAAGAGAACCGATAGTCAGTTTATCACACCAAATGATTGGTGTTGGTGTGGTTGGAAGGTGAAGTCAGAGAGAATCTATCGATGCATGCGAAAGTGCTTATGTACTTTTATATTATGTAGGATTGGGAAGATGATTTTCATCATAAGGGATGGTCAACACACTTCGGAGTTGAATATCACCACAAGAAAATTTGCTATAAGGAACGAAAAATATTTGTTGCCAAAAGTTTTTAGGCTTTGTTCAAAGCTTCTAGCAATGAAAATTTGGTTCTATTTGCTGTTGTAGGTTGGACGCTTAAAGTTTTTAAAAATGAAAAATATATTCGTCGTTGTAAAAAATGTTAAAATGCAATAAAAAAAATTCGCTGCAAAAACACATATTAATGCAATAATTTTATTTTTCGTTATAAAAAACTGTAATTGCAATAATTTTATTTTTCGTTGTAAAAATCGTGTAATTACAATAAATTTATTTTTCTTTGTAAGATATACATAATTGCAATAAATTTATGTGTGATTGTAAAAAATAGTAATTGCAACATATTTAGCCACAAAAATATATTTATGCAAAACATAGTTTTATGTAATAAAAGAAAATTATATAAATATTTGTTGTGTATAGTTTAAATTTATTTTTTTTATTTATAAATTTAATATTTATAGTTAATATGTTACAATATTAAATTTAAACTTTAAAACTAATACGTATTGAATCGAAAAAATAGATATATGTATATAATGAAGTTTGAAAAAATACTATATTTTATAAGAAAAACATTTAAGTTTGACATTTTACCAAATTAATAAAAGATAATAACATCTTACTGCAATCAATCTGACATGTCACTTGCATTATCACCAACTACTTAAGAATTCCCCACACATGCTATTGGTGTTAATACCAACTTACTGTAGAAATCCATGCGCATGTCATCTTACTACAATCAATCCAACATATTATTTGCGTTAACACCAACTTATTAAAAAATTCACAGCACATGTCATCTTACTGCAATCAAACCGACATGTCATTGGCATTAACAGCAACTTACTGAAGAAAACCAACTAGTGCAAAATTCCATGTACAATGAACATAGATACTAAATCAGTTAACAAGTGTTACACTAATTTTTTATTCAGGCTAGTATCATTTCTGTAATGAAAACAAATCTAGTCCTTTGTATTAGAAAATAAAAAATTTGTAATTGCTCACCATAAATTATGAAAAGGTAGCAAGGTTTTTATTGTAATGACCATAAACAAAAAAATGCAAATACATTTTTTACTGGAAGATAGTATGGTAACCAAACCAATAATACCATGAAAACATTTCCAAATATGACACTATTTGTATATCTATTTTAAGCTCTCAAATTATTACTACTTGCATATCTATCTCCAGCTTTCAAGAATTTGACGTAATAAAGTATCAAAATAGGTAATGATTTATAAATAAATGGAACATAATTTTTATGCATGAAGTGAAATCATAAGATTGACCATATTTGTAGTATTTAAAACAAAATTATATAATTTTTAAAGATTTGTCATCATGTTCCTATAACATGTATGTTCGTACAACAAATGAAAGAAATATCACACTTCCAATTATTATATTTTTCCCAACATTAGTTTTACCATACGATTTCATATGCAAACAAAAAAGGAAATTAATTATTTCTGGACTTTTAGTTTTAGCCAGAGTTGAAAAGCTGGCATACAGCTTGAACTCAGAAACTTTGGCAAAGAATACTATAATATATCAACAATTATAATAGAGATAGAAGTCTAACATTGTAAGCTTAAATCATAATCATAGCCACCTTTAGTATATTAAAATTGTAATACTTACCAATCTATAGATAACATCAATGCCAGAATTACAACCGTGGTGTCCGTCATGGATCTGAGCTACCAATCCGACACTGACTAAACCTGGATTATCATATCGAACATCCGCAAGGTTGGACATGTGAGCATATGAAACTTTTTCACTCTTGCACAATCCCTTCTTCTTGGCAGCTGAAAGGTAAATGACAAGGATCGGGTAAAGTTGTAGCACGAGCTAAAACCATAATTGCGAACGCTAGCAATATGAATCTGAATCATACCACATATGTAATTTATATTATAAAAATAGTAGTGAGATGACTTTCATGCAAGAATTACTAATTCCTTTGTTTACTGTTGAGTATCAATGTATAAATACATTAATTGTTTTTCTCTTTGTTCAAATAAGCACATAAACACAATTTTGCTTCATTTGATGTATAACATATCTTTGTGATTGGGGAAGGAAAAACCCATGATCAATGAAGAATGAAGAATGTGTATACATAAACAAGAGTGAATGAGTAATATAATTGAACTTATCAAAGTACCTGATTATTTAGTTTTTTAGATGAAGTCTTATTTTTTATGCAGCCAAATCAAGTACTCATTCAACTGAAAAACATAAACTGTACATATCAAAGAACGATGACGCGTTAGTGAACATCTAATATGTATGAGATGAGAGATTAGAATCACCATTGTCATGTTGATAAACAAACATCTCAGGTATGGCTTGGCATTGTCCAAAATAATGAGTAACTCGTCCAACACAATGGCAACATGCTTGCTAATAAGAACTGCAAGGCACTTAGATGATGTATCCCATATTTCGATATACCTGTTATTATAAAAACATGTTATTCTATTCAGTGCATAGGTCTTGTATACCCTTTTAGCACGAATGTCCATTTCTATTCTTGAAATCGACAAGACCACTTTCCTAAGGTTTATGTGAAAAAGGAGTTGGTTAGATGGACAAGATAAGGTGAAGAAACCTGATATTTGAATGTCTAATCAATTCAGTTAGAAGTACTAAGAACCAGTAACAATCAAACCATATACTTACATTACTTAGGCCAGGCAGCGCCAGAGATTCTTCTGTTTCCGTTTTCTTCTCACAGGTTCACTATTAACCAAAGTATTCCTCTAACCTGATACGCTTCTAAATATCTGCCTGAAGCTGATGTCTTTCATATATTCCATTACTTTTACTTGGTTTTATTCATCCTGAATCTGTGAAAACAATAATAATAAAATATGGTTATTCATGTCAAAAGGTACATCTGGCTTTCTGCTTCCTCGACAGCAGAGGAAGTTACTCAAAATATTGATGACTCTACTCTTAATTCCATCATCATAAGAGCATCCAGTAGCATTAGAGAAGAAACTACTGGTGTTCTTGTATTGCACGGTGTCCATATAACTATGGCGGTGAGGAACACGATTGCGGGTAAGGATATCAAGGAAGCAATCCATAAAGAAAACACGAATGCTAAAATCAATGTGATAGAGTTAGATTTGAGCTTAATAGCGTCGGTCTGGAAATTTACTTCAAAATATTAGTCCTTTGGTCTTCCTCTAAATCTCCTCATTAACAATGTAGTGGTAATGACAACCTCATTCTTAAAGTCCAAAGACAACATAGAATTTCAATTTGTGACCAGCCATTTGGGAACTTGATTTTGATACACCTTATGTTGGACACAATGAAAAGCACAACATCTGAAAGCAGCTTAGAGGGGAGGGTCGTTATAATGTCATCTGAAGGTAATTAATTTGCATATAAAGGAAGTTATTTTAACAAAATTCACGATGAAGCAAATTATAACACCATTTATGCCTATTGGTGTGGATAATTATCGCCTGAGGGTAGGCTTGTAATTTGTTTGGTATTTTATAGTAGTGTGGGGGTATTTAATATTTGGAGTAGAGAGTAGAGAGATAATTACGCTGGCTGGTTGCAGTCAATTCTTATTACCCACACTTAATGCAGGTGGTTGGGTATTTATACCCTTATGTTTGGGCCCTTATGGGCCTTCGGGTCATGTTTAATGGACCCGGGTCATGTTCAAAGACCTATGAGCTCTAAGTAGGAGAGTAGGTAGCTTAGTCAAGAAGTGTTTAGGTTTTTTAGTACTTTTGTCATAGTTCGAATAGTCCCATTGGCTAAGTGTTCGAAGTGCTTTGTCCGGTCCGGAGGGCTTAGAACGATCTGTCCCTGTCCGGGGAGAAGGCAGAATTCGGACTCATCAGGAGCCCCTTTTTTAGGTGTTTGTCCAAATACTCTTGTCAAAAACCTGAAAAACAGTCCGACATCAGGGGTAGTATTAATCCGGACAAGTCTGTTAATTTAGGCTATGGGTTTATCCGGACTGATAAAGCTTCACGAATTCAAAACGGTTTTTGCCAGAGTTCGTGGGACACGTGTCGCTCTCTGATTGGTTGCTTCAGCCGTTTTTTCACCTTGAATTTCGAACCCACCTTCTTCGAAAAGTAACCTCTTAATTAAAGGTGGTGACATCAGCGCCGTCTTTAATCATTACCAATCTTTTCGAATTCTCCTAGGAATCATTTTCCTTTTTCAGATTTACTATAAATTCAAACTCACTTTCTACTGTTTTACCGTCTCTTTCACATTTACTTTGCAAAATTTCTTAAAGCTCTCTCTCTCTAAAGCAAAAACTTTGCTCAATAGTTTATGTTTACAGTGAGGAACGCTCTGATCAAAGGCGGGTGGCTCAACCTTTCTGAGTTAGAGAAGGCTCAAAAAGTCGAGAGGGAAAGACGAATTGCGGCAGGGTTACCCACTTCGCCTGTTGATAGACCAATCACTTCTGCCACAGAGTCAGATCGAGGATCTTCTTCTTCCAAAGGCACCAAGCCTAGAAAACTATTCCAAAGTAACCTCTCTCCCATTATCTGTGGTTCCTCAGTTCAGGAATCGGAACTTGCTGTCGAGCCAGGAGTAACAGTTACTAGCCTAAAAAAACCCTCACCCTTTATAGCAATGGGGTTAGATACGGAGCACTCCCCTCAGAAGCTAGTCGATAGGAGGAAGGGTCGGTTAGTTAAAGGCCAAGGGTCTAAAAGCACTCCTTCAAAGTCGGGTTCTAAAGATAGCAGCACTAGGTCAGAGGTGCCCATTAGAGCCCCGAGGGATAGACTGTCCGGTCCGGAGGGCAACAGTCCAAGCCTTCAAAGAGAAGCACCTGCTCCGGAAACTCTACCGGAGGCCAGAAGCCAAAAGAACACCGAGTCCCGGCAGTCCGGAGACAAGGCTGAGTCAAACTTGAACCCTCCCCCCACTACAGCTGCTGAAATCTCTTCAACAATTATGGAGGAAATTATGGAGGACTCTGCTGAAGAGGCTCCATTTGAGTCTGAGCCCTCCGGTCAGACCAGTAGTGCTATAGTTGCCAAGAAGGACAAAGGCAAAGAGAAAATGTGTTTGAGGCATCTGGAGCTGTCGGAGAGCCTTGAAGGAAAAGTGGGGCCTTGCTTTCACAAGGTCAGCGTCAAGTATCTCCTTGCCCTGCATAAAATTAACTACGCGTTCATCCACACAGATGAGCTGGGCCGGATGCGTACAAAGTAGGGAATACCGGAGAATGTGGAGATTAGGATCCCCATTCACCCAGAGACTCCCATGGACTGCAAGTTAAGCGAAGTCGTCATGTTCACGGAGCTATTCAACTGGGAGCTCAGATTCCCATTAGACCCAGAGATTGTCAGATACTTTCATCTGATAAAACTCTGTCCGAGCCAGCTGAGCCCCAACGCCTGGTACACCCTCATGTCATGCATCATGGCTTCGAGGCTGTCCGGGATTCCTCTGCCTATGGAGGTGTTTGCCGTTGTGGCCGGACTTTGTAGAAACCCCAACATCCCTTTTTACCATTTCAGCATGGGGGATGATCTCAAAGCTGTGGATGACCTGTTAGAGGCGGAGAGGAACTGGAGGACTCAATTTCTATTTGTAAGTGGGGTTTGGGAAAATGGAAGGAAAATCAAGTCCGGAGAGAATCCAAGTCTTCTCAGAAGCAGGTGGAGGAGTGACCGTAAGTTTCCCGCTTTATACTTTTGTATTTTTCTCTCTTTTTTTAAAGTTAGTTTAAACTAATTGTTCTTATTTTCGCCTCAGCAGAACTGCCCAAGGAATTTAGTGACTACCTGAAAGCCGGGCAGGTCACTTGTGGCAAGATTAATGTTTGGGCTGCTGAGAAGTGGGGGAACCGATTCCATGCTGCTTTTACCAGTGGAAACTTGGCAAGGTCTCACTTGTGGAACACCACAGGTCGGAGAGACTTGACTTGGGAGGAGCTCACCACTCAGCCTCCTCCGGATGTTGTGCTTAAGAGGACCCATGAGCTAGATGGGACACTCTTCCTGCCAGGCCGGGCCAAAGCCCCGAGCAAGATGAAAGGAAAGAAGAAGAAGGGCAAGAAGGTGGTGGGTGGTGCTAACCCTGCTGATGCAGAGAAGGATGCTCCAATAGACCCGGAGGGGCCAGTCCAGAGCCAAATCGATGCTGCTCTCTTGGAAGTGGTGGAGCAAGAGACTGAAAAGCAAGAAGTGAACCCACCAAAACCTCCAAAGGCTTCCAAGAGAAATCGTAAACATGGAAGCGAAGGCACAGACCGGGAGGCCAAGAAGAAGAAGACTTCTAAGGGTGACGAGCTTTCCCTCTAGGCTCCGGAGCCTCCTTCTCAAGCTGATCTTACTGACCCAACTCTAGCGGAGGAAATACCGGGCGATTTCCATACTGATGATGTCGAGGGGGGAAATATCAATATTGACGGAGTGAACATCACCGGTCTGGGTGGGCATGGTGAATACTTCATGAATCTTCCCAGAGACGACTTTGCTGGGCCTTACCTCCCTCCGAGCACCTCAAATACGGTCACTTTCAATGGTAAGACCTTTATCATTTCTAGTGAAAGGGATGCCATAGCCCACTCTTTATTAAGCAACGTTCAGCCCGTACTTGTGTTGGAGAAACAAGTCCGAAACCAGGCCGATATCATCAAAGATCTCAAGTCTGACAAAGAGAAGCTGTCCGATGACCTTCGCACTGCCACTTCCAATGCTGCCATGTTAAAGGAAGAAACTGAGGAGTTGAAGAGAAACCAAGAGGCAAGCACCACAAAAGTCGCCACTTTAGAGGACACCATTAGAGAGCTCCGGGAGAAGCTGTCCGGTCTGGAGAAAGACCTTACCACCTCAAAGGGAGAATCCAAAGCCAAGGATCAAATCATCACCAACTTGACCAATGATAAAATCGCTCTTGAGAATACAGTGTCCAAGGCTGCCGAAGAGAAAGCTACTTTGCTAAAGGAGCAGGAGGCCAAAATTCAAGCCAAGATTGACGCTTATGCTACCAAAATGATCGACAACCAGGAGGAAATGTACGCCAATGTGAGGTCTGACATGGTTCTACTCTTCCATGAGAAGTTTCCGAAGAGGAACCTGGGGGACTTATGGCTTCATGTTGAGTCTGACGACCTCCCGTATCGTACAATGGCTGATGGAGACTTGAAAGGTTATTCTAGCGCTTCCTCATCCGATGACGAAGAACGTACCGGGGAGAGCCCAGACGAAGAGGAAAATGATCCTAAGGGAAAGAAGAAGGTAAACGAAGCTGAGCCATCTTCAAAGGCTCAGTCTTAATTTATGAACCATTTTTTTTACTTTTTATTTAGACTAAAGTCCTTGGAAGGCCAAGGCATTCTTTTTGTAATCGTGTCCGGCATCTGACCGGATATGTTTTTGTTTTGTTTTTACAATTCCAAAGTCCTTGGAAGGCCAAGGTACTTTAAGTTATTTCAATGAATATTTTTGTTTTGTACAAATCTCATCTTCTTTCATTGTTTGTTCCAATTTTGATGGCTAGAGTTTAAATAGCCTTTAGTTATTTCATAGTGAGAGTGTTTAAGTTCTCCGGCTAGAGTTTAAATAGCCCTTAGTTATTTCAATCCGGATAGTGTGACAAAGGACAAAACTTAAAACACTTGGAAAATTTTTAAGAAGGCATCAAATTTTATTCAGAAGCCCGGACACCTCATTAAAACCTCCTCGTGCCACCAGGGAGGAAAGAGTATGCCCCCAAATATTTACATGGATGTTTAAACAAGTAAATATTTACACAAATGCTACTCCAAGTACATCCGAATATGCTCGATATTCCAAGGATGAATCAAAACTCTTCCATCTTTGTCTTCCAACCAATATGTTCCAGGTTTAATTCTTTCAACAACCATATACGGACCTTCCCAAGTTGGGGCCAGCTTTCCGAACAGCTTTTCTTTAGTGTATAAGAAGACTTTCCTTAATACCTTGTCCCCCAGTTGGAAATCTCTTCTTTTAACTTTGGAAGCAAACCTGCTTCTCATCAAACCCTGATAGTGTGCAACTATAAGGTGAGCTTTAACTCGTCTTTCTTCTATCAAATCAAGTTGACCTCTGATTGCCACCTCGTTAGCGTGTTCGGAGAAGTTGTGAACACGAAATGATGGGAGAGTTGCTTCTACGGGAGCTACTGCATCCATACCATAGACCAAAGCAAAGGGTGACTCTTGTGTTGCAGCCCCAAGTGTTGTCCGGTAGGCCCACAAGACCTCTTGTAAATAACTAGGCCACTTCCCAGCAGCCCCTTCCAAATTCTTCTTTAAACCGGACAGTATAGTTCTATTAGCCACTTCAACCTGCCCATTTGCTTGTGGGTGGAAAGGTGAAGAGAAACAATGTTGTATACCCCTTGAGGTACAAAAGCTCTCCATTTCCCTATTGTTGAATTGTGGCCCATTGTCTGTTGTTATTTTTTGTGGGACACCAAATCTGCAACAGATGTTGGATAGAATGAATTTTATAACACCTTTTGATGTTGTTCCTGCTAGAGGGGCTGCTTCAATTCACCTTGAAAAGTAGTCTATGGCAACAATTATAGTTTTGCGTCCTCCGGACGCCACAGGGAGAGGCCCTACTAAATCCAAATCCCATCGAGCAATAGGAATAAGCTCAGAAATTGACTCTAAAGGAATGGCGGGGACATGAATTTCATTGATGTACCTCTGGCATGGGTCACACCTTCTTACCAACTCCTTAGCATCTTTCATGATAGATGGCCAATAGTAACCGGCCAGTAAAACTCTTCTTGTTAAAGCCCTGAATCCACAATGGGCTGATCCCTCACCATCATGCAGTTCGGAGAGGACTACTTGAGACTCTTCATCCCCCAAACAGCGGAGGAGAGGTTTACTGTAAGATTTTTTATACAACACTTCTCTCAATATGATGAAACCACGAGCCTTGTGTTTCAACGTTCTGGCTAGTGACTTATCCGGAGGCACGACACCATCGGAGAGATATTGCAGGAGAGGAAACCTCCAGTGTTGAGGTTGTTTCACTTGTACTTCAAAAACTTCCTCTTCTGTACCCTTATGAAGTTGAATGGAGGGGCTTTCCAGCACATAGATCCATGGATATGACTCCGTATATGCTATGGTTGCTAACGAGTCTGCTAGCTCATTTTCAGCCCTAGGTATGTGCTCATAAACAACACCTTTAAACTTGAGTGATTCATTTTTGAGGAGGAATAAATATTTTACAAGCTGCTCCTTTTTAGCCTCAGATTGACCTTGAACATGGTGGATAAGAAGCTGGGAGTCACTTAGTAGCCTGACCCTCTTGGCCCCACAAATGTAAGCTAACTTTAAACCAGCTATAGCTGCTTCGTATTCAGACTCATTATTAGATGCCCTGAAAGCAAAACAAATAGCCTGGTACATTTTGTCTCCATATGGAGAAGTTAAACACACCACTGCACCACACTCCATAGTGCTAGATCCACCATCTGTTCGGACGACCCATACCTTTTTATCTTTCATGTCAGTAGTCTGTTCTGAATCTCTGTCGGAGGGAAATTCAACCAAAAAGTCGACCACAGCTTGGGCCTTGACTGCTGTTCGAGGAGCAAAGTCTATGTCGAACTCCCCCAATTCTACTGACCACTTAGTCATCCTGCTTGAAATGTCTGCCTTTTGGAGGACATTCTTCAGGGGAAAATAAGTCCGGACGATGATGGGATGAGCCTGGAAATAAGGCCTCATCTTCCTGGCAGCTACCACCAGGGCTAATGCTAATTTTTCGAGTTTTAAGTAACGCTTTTCTGCATCTATCAAACTTTCGTTGATGTAGTACACTGGATGGGGATGACCATCGACCTCCGTTACCAACACAGCACTGATGGCACAACTTGAAACTGCCAAATATACGAAGAGTGTCTCCCTATCAACTGGCTTAGACAAAGTTTTGGGGGAGGACATGTGCTTCTTGATCTCATTGAATGCCTCATCATATTGTGGGGTCCAATCGAATCCCTTTGCACCCTTCAAGGTTTGAAAGAAGGGGGCACACATGTCCGAAGACCTTGAGATAAATCTGTTTAAGGCAGCTAATCTCCCCGTTAACCGCTGTACTTCTTTAATATTTCGAGGAGGCTCCATTTGGAATAGAGCATTGAGCTGGTCCGGATCGGGCTGTATTCCATGCTCACTTATAATATAGCCTAGAAACTTCCCGGACTGCACTTCGAACACACAAATTTCTAGGTTTAATTTCAAATTCACTTTTACCAAGTTGGCAAAAGTTTCTTGGAGATCGGACAAGTGCAATTGCTCATCCACACTTTTCACCATCATGTCATCAATGTACACTTCCATATTTCTTCCAATCTGATCAGCAAAAGCTTTGTTTACTAATCTCTGATAAGTAGCCCCAGCATTTTTCAACCCAAACAGCATACCTTATAGCAATGAAGACCTCTGTCAGTGACAAATGTGGTATGCTCTTGATCCTTCGGATCTACTTGAATCTGATTGTATCCGGAGAAGGCATCTATAAAGGAAAGCAGCTTGTTCCCAGAGGTGGACTCTACTAACTGATAAATCCGGGAGACCGGATACAAATCTTTTGGGCAAGCTCTATTGAGATCTGTGAAGTCAATGCACATGCGCCACTTGCCATTTTTCTTCTTTACCAGAACCGGATTGGCAGTCCACAAAGGATACTGAGACTCCTTGATGTGCCCCATCTTTGTGAGCCTGTCAACCTCTTGCACAATGACATCAGCCTTCTCCTTAGAAAAATCTCTTCTCTTTTGAACTACTGGTGCTATGTCTTTCCGGACGGATAGGTGATGTGATATCACTTTTGATGGAACCCCAGTAACATCAGCATTGCACCAAGCAAAAATGTGCTGATGGTTCTTCAAAAGCTTTAACATTTCATTTTTCAAAACGGGTGGCATCTTAGACCCTATCTTGACACTTTTTCCTTCTTCCAGACAGTGTGTTTCTACCTCTTCGACCGGTATCAATACACCAGGGGTCTCTCTGGGGTCATCAATTTCACCCTCACCCCCAGAAAGCCCCACAAACTGCTATTGCTCGTTGGTGCGAACTGCCCCCAGTGTTCGGGGAGCCAGAGCAATAGCATAACATTCCTTTGCAACCTTTTGACTGCTCCGGACGACTCCAACCTGTCCCTGAACATCATATTTCAAGAACTGGTGGACTGTTTAAGCCACTGTATGCATCCTAGAGAGCCAAGACCTCCCTAGAATAGCATTATAGCAAGTGGGACAATCCACCACAATAAAGAGTATTCTGACCATTTTCTTGAAAGGGCCCTTGCCCAATAGAACTTCCTCTTCGAAATCTCCGATCACATCTGCTGAGCTGCCTGTAAAGCCCACAATTGATCTGTCCGAACTCTGAATTACAGCTGGATTTTTCATTCTCTTGTATGTGGTTAAGAAAATGATATTGGCTGAGCTCCCAGTATCCATCAGAATTCGTCTTATATCATTACCCCCAATAGATGCTCCTATAACAACAACATCCTCATGAGGGCTAGCTATATCTCTTAAATCATCTTCATCAAAAACAATGAAGGGGAATGAGTTTTGTGACTGATAGAAAGTCATGCCTCCTTCTAGCTGGGAGGCTAAAGTATGAACGTGCCTCTTTCTCGAAGAAGCAGTAGGAGCTGTCATAGTATCCCCTCCGAAAATTGTAAGTGACTCAAAAATCTTAATGAGCCCAGAGACCGACCTAGAACATTCCTCAATCGTACCCACTCTGTTTCAAGTTGGATCAGGATCCAAGTACTCAGAATCCACATCAAACCTTTCAATTATAACCATGGCTCCCTCCGGAGCAGCATTACTTGGACCAACCCGGTGAGTGTTGTCTGGCCTGTTACCTCCTCTTCTTTTGACGTAAGCCCCCAGCTTTCCCCTCTCAATCAAGTTCTGAAATTCTTGTTTCAACGCTATGCAGTCATTAGTGGTATGACCAATATCATTGTGATATTGGCAAAAAGAGTTATTGCGATGCTCTCTGGGAGACTGCAATGTGGCTGGTCTCCGATAATGCACACCTTCCTTTGTTTTATAAAAAATGGTGGCCACACTTTCTTTTAATTCTGTGAACCACTCCGGTTGGACCCATGGCCCTCTCTTGTTTCTGGATTGCTGACTCTGAGCAGGAGCAGCTGGCTGAGACTGAGGTTTTGCCCTACCATGCCCCTGTCCGGTCTCCCTTGCTTTGTTCCCGGACTAATTCTGATTGGGATTTGGTGTCACCGGGGTAGACCTCACCTGCCTGTGCACCCTGGTTTTCTTCGTTTCATCGACATTAATTTGTTTTCCAACCTGATTCAGCAACCCTCCTCATGTCATGGCTTTCTTTCTGGTCACTGAATCAGCTAAATTGCCTGGGTTCAAACACTTCCTTATGGATGTTATTGCCACTTGCTCGAAGCAATCAGCCAACCCATTCTTGGTGTTCACAAAACGGCTTATATATTCTTTCAAGGAGTTATTTGGTTCCTGGGCACAATGGATTATTGTGTCTCCATTGCCCTTTAGCTCTTTACTCCTTACGAACTGCCTTCGAAAGGTTACCCAAAAAGTATCGAAATCCTTAATACAACCCTGAGGCAGGCTGTTGTGCCATTTTAGAGCACTCCCCGTAAATAATTGGGAGAATGCCCTACAAAGTACTTTATCATCGTCGTCAAAGTTCATCATGAAGTTTTTAAATTGATCGAAATGGTTGTCCGGATCAGTACTGCCATCGTACTAATCTATTTTGGTGCTGTCAAACCTCTTTCATGCCCATCTTAGCCTTTTCTGCCCTCAGAGCTTCTATTTCACCCTTTAGCCTATCGCGCTCTTGGATAGTGTACTCATCGTTCTATCCCACCACTTCGAGCAGAGCTGGTGGTACTTCTGGATTGTCCGGATTTATTCGGACAGACTTGCTTAGCTGGTTTTGAATGCTTGATTCAGGCAACCTTTTCTCCCACTGTGGTCGCCAATTTGGTGTGGATAATTATCGCCTGAGGGTAGGCTTGTAATTTGTTTGGTATTTTATAGTAGTGTGGGGGTATTTAATATTTGGAGTAGAGAGTAGAGACATAATTAAGCTGGCTGGTTGCAGTTAATTCTCATTAACCACACTTAATGCAGGTGGTTGGGTATTTATACCCTTATGTTTGGGCCCTTATTGGCTTTCGGGTCATGTTTAATGGACCCGGGTCATGTGTCAAAGACCCATGAGCTCTAAGTAGGAGAGCAGGTAGCTTAGTCAAGAAGTGTTTAGGTTTTTTAGTACTTTTGTCATAGTTCGAACAGTCCCATTGGCTAAGTGTTGAAGTGCTCTGTCCGGTCCGGAGGGCTTGGACCGATCTGTCCCTGTCCGGGGAGCAGGCAGAATTCAGACTCATCACCTATGAACGGTTAAAACTTACTAATATATTGCAAGCCAATGATCTTGCAAGTCAGGTCAAGTAAAATGGATCAAATATTACGGCTAATTTAATTCATCCTGGATTTATCATGACAAATCTTCCGAGCTACCATAATATTCTTAATTAAATCGGTAACATGTTTGGTAAACACGTGCTAAAGAGCATCCTTTTGGGAGCGACACCAACGTGCTGTGTAGTATTGCATCTACAAATAAAGGGGGTAAGAGGTGAATATTATGCGGACTGCAATACGTCCAAACGAAGCTCTCTAGTGAAAGATACAGAACTAGCAACGAAGTTGTGGGATTATAGCTTGCACTTGATGAATAATTAAAAGTTTGTTGGTTTTATAAAATTATTTCTTACAGGTAACATACATTGTAATACTTTTTAAATGTCACTCAAAGTTTGTCAATTAATATAAATGAATTATTGCTGAAAAGAAATTATGTCCAGTAATCTTTATATTTAAAAAAAAACCGAAGTATCCTCAAAGGTTCATCATAATGGTATAGAAAATTTAGAGTTGTCAGGAGAAGTTTCTTGTTTGAGAGAAGTGAGTTCTCTGAAAATAATTTAATGCTTCTGTAGCTTTCTATGCTTTGAGCTCCAGGTGAGATATATGCTTTGACACCGCTTTCAGCTACCAAAACAGTCCTATATTTGCAATGAAGTTTATTACACATTACTACAAATGTCCAGAATTATCAACGACTGACAACCAGATAAACTTACCCATTCTCAAAATCCATATAGTCAGCAACTGTAGACAAGACTTGTAAAGATGACTTCTACGCATCACATATATGAATTACCTTAGTTGTGTTTTCGTCCTCACTTTGTTTGGCATATGGACTCTAACAAGATCTAAAAGCAGAACCCCACAGGCTTTACCAGCTCGGTTTAGTAATTCCAGCAGGATATTGTGAAGAAATAAACCAATTTAGTATCCTAATGACAAGAAATATTTTTAGGATATGTAACACCCTTCGGAAAACAGATTTGAAGAAATGTAAAATGCCCTAACAAAGAAAATACAGCAAGATTACAGATATTGTCGGTATACGCACTATCATATGATGCAATTAAATACATACATAGATCTATGGTTTAACTCAAATTTGAATGCAAAGAGCATCTTGCACACCAAAATAGGTTGAATGGCATACTGAGTCTGACCAGATTTAACTGTCAAACTGTGGTCTCCAACAGCTAACATTAAATCTATTAGCAAAGATGAATTTATTCGGAAGTTAGGAAAGCATGTGACTATTCCGGAAAGTGCATCCAACTAAGGCTTATCAAAAGGTTTGGACAAAATTGTCTCCGAATTAATATCTTATACAGTCCTATTGACACCCTCATCTAAAAACTTGCGAATTCTCTCTAAATTGTCCCGAAGTTAGAGCAGTTTACGTGCAGTCTCCTACACAACGTTACCAATACATATGTGATTCTTCTGGTGAAAAGTCTATAAAAAAAATAAAACAGAAAGAGTACGATGTATAAAGACTGCAAATTGAAAAGTTTCTGAAAGTAAATCAAATAGCAATTCGACTTTCAACATAAACATTTCAACATAAACATTATGCCAAAATCTATAAAAATAGAACCCAAAGTAAAAAAAAACTACCACGCAAATAAATGTAGGGCCTGCTCACCTCTCTCTCACATTTATTAGTGTGGGCCCTACCTTTTGGTTTTTTACAAGAAACAACTAAGCATTAAATGAAGGGTGACTTACAAGCAACCTCCTTTCATTTAATGCAAGTGGGTTCTTGCAAGTAACTATTAGCTTCATTTGGAAGCATAAGTGGCTTCTTTTGCAAGTCTTGTTTTGCTATAAATAGAACCATGAGTTGGTCTTGGATAGCATCACTTGAAACACTTCACCAGAGTGTAACATTTATGTAATATTGTGTGTGACACAATTTAGAGAGAAACACTTTGAGTGAGAGAGAAATACAGGTAGTGTTTAGGAGAATTTGTTTGAGTGATCTGTGAGATTACTATTCTCTTTTGGGGTATAATATTTGGGGTGAGAAAAGTGAGGGTATAACTCTTGAGTGTATGGAGTGAGACTCCAATCTTTGTAATACTTTTGAGTTATAGTTCTTATTAATTTTTCTCCCGTGGACGTAGGCAAATTAGCGGAACCACGTTAAATTCTTTTTCTCTTGTTTGTTCTATTTTCCGCATTCGTGGGATTATTTTTCCCTACAAATGGTATCAGAGCACTGGTTGCAGTTCCATATCCTCCTTCGTCGTAAAAAAATAGAGGAACGTACGAACATCGGTGGAAATTCCATGATCATACTCACGGAAACAAATTATTCCATTTGGAAAACCATGATGGAAGATTTGTTGTACTGCAAAGACTTGTTTGATCCTATTGAACTAAAAGGGGTCAAACAAGGTGTAACAAGTGAAGCAGCTTGAAAGAAACTCAACCATAAAGTTGTTAGTATGATTCGACATTGGGTTGAAACAAGGGCGATTAACGGGACCGCAAAAGAAACTGATGCTTTCAAATTATGGAAGCATTTAGAAGAAATGTATGAGCCCAAAAATGCTCAAAATAAACTTTTCATCGTAAGGAGACTTGTGAATGTGAAACTTTATGATGGGAAAAGTATATCTGACCACTTGGCAAAATTTGACGAGATTCTCGACAATTTGATGAACATGGAGGTGGCCCTAACTAAAGAAATCCAAGCGTTGATTTTGTTAAGTTCTTTACCGGATAGCTGGGAAACACTTGTGGTAGCTCTTAGCAATTCAGCACCACAAGGAAATGTGACGTTAAGCATGGTAAAGAAAAGTATCAACAGAGAAGGCAAAAGAAGAGCGGAGTAAAGCTCTTTCAGCCACCCTCAAGGACAAGCACTAGTCACGGAGAGAGAAAGAACTAGAAACAAAAATTTCTCCAGAGACAGGCGAAATAAAAGCAAGTTTAGAGGCAGATCAAAGTCAAGAGGCGACTTCACTTGCAACTACTGTCATAAACCTGGACATTTCAAGAAGAATTGTTGGAAGCTAAGAGAAAAGGAGGCTAAGGAAAATAATGAAGACAGTAGAGGAAATGCAGTTATCATATCTAACGATGGTGAAACAAACCTAATTTTTTACGATGGACGTGTCAACCTCGCATGCCAAGACACATGGATGATTGATTCTGGAGCATCATTCCATGTAACAGCCAATAGAAGTCTTTTGACCACTTACACAAGTGGTGAGTTTGGTTTTGTCAAGATAGGAAATGAAGAAATATGTGAAATTGTTGGTCGAGGTGATGCAACACTGGAAACTAGCAGCGGTTGCAAGCTGTTATTAAAAGATGTTTGACATGTTCCAGACATCCGTATCAATTTGATCTCCATTGGTCAGCTTAACGATATGGGATACGAAAACACATTTGGAAATGGAGTTTGGAAGCGTAAGAAAGGAAATTTGGTCATGGCCAGAGGTAAGAAGATTGATCGTTTGTATTATATGCAAACAAAACAATCAAGTGGAGTAGAAGCGAATGCGATCAAGTATGAAGACTCAGTAAATTTATGGTACGCCAGACTTGGTCATATGAGTGAGAAGGGACTTAAAATTCTCACGAAAGAAAATCTTCTACCGAATCTTCAAATATTCCTTTAAAGCAATGCACTCATTGTTTGGCAGGAAAACAACACAGAGTCGCATTTCGAGCAGGACTACCACATAGAAAGAATAATATTCTTGATCTAATACATAAAGATGTATGTTCAATGGGTGACATAAGTATCAGCGGAAATGTATTCAAGAAGTATTCATGCCAACGTTGAAAGGAAAATTAGAAAACTTTTGAAATGTATTCGCTCCGAAAATGGTGGTGAATACATTGAACCATTTGAAGAATATTGCAGAGTTCATGGTATCAGGCTTGAGAGATCGGTACCCAAGACCCCGCAACATAATGGTGTTGCAGAAAGAATGAATAGAACTATTTGTAATAAGATCGTGTGCATGCTCTCCCATTCAAGATTGTCAAAGTCCTTGTTGGGTTAAGCATTGATGACGGCGGTAGATCTTGTCAACTTATCCCCTTCAGTTCCTTCAGATGGTGCATTTCCCAAAAGAATATGGACCGGGAAAGACATAAGTTACAAACACTTGAAGGTGTTTGGTTGTAAGGCGTTCGTACATGTCCCTCGAGATGAAAGATCGAAGCTGGATGAGAAAACCAAAGAATGCATATTTCTTTGTTACGGACATGATGAATTTGGTTATAGACTTTGGAATCCAAAAAGTAGAAAATTTGTTCGAAGTAGAGACGTTGTGTTCTTCAAACACCAAACTCTTGGAGATATGAACAACGACGAGAATACAAAAGCAAATGTCAATACTAAAATTGACTTAGTTCAGGATGCACCATTTCCAGTTTAGTATGAGGATCATGGCGAGGCTCCTGACTATGAAGAAACAGTTGACGTTGAAGGAACTTATACTGAAGAACCCCATTTGAGAAGATCCATTAGAGATCGTCGGCCTTCGACTAAATACCCAACTAATGAGTATGTGTTACTAACTGACGGGGGAGAACCTGAATGTTTTGAAGAAGCTATGTTGCACATTCAAAAGAAGGAGTGGTGGAAAGCCATGAAAGAAGAGATGAAGTCATTGCATGAGAACCACACATACGATTTGGTAGACTTACCAAAAGGGAAGAAAGCACTCAACAGTAAATGGGTGTTTAAGCTGAAGACTGAAGAAGGAAATCTACAACCAAACTACTAGGCGCGGCTGGTTGTCAAAGGATTTGGTCAGAGAAAAGGTATTGATTTTAAAGAAATATTTTCACTTGTAGAAAAATTTTCATCTATTCGTGTTGTTCTTGGAATAGTTGCTAGCTTGAATCTGGAAGTTGAACAACTTTATGTGAAAACTGCTTTTCTCCATCGTGATTTGGAAGAAGAAATTTACATGAAACAACTTGAAGGGTTTGAGACTAATGATAAAGAGCATTTGGTCTGCAAACTAAAGAAGAGTTTGTACGGTCTCAAACAAGCCCCACGACAGTGGTACACAAGGTTTGATTCATTCATGGTGGAACACGGGTATAATAAGACTTCATCTGATCATTGTGTTTTCATTAAGATATTTTCTGAAAATAAGTTTATCATCCTTATGCTCTACGTGGATGATATGTTGATTGTTGGTCGTGATATTGGAAAGATAGAGAAGATGAAGATAGAGCTCAGCAAATCTTTCGGAATGAAGAATTTGGGTCCCGCAAAATAAATTCTTGGGATAAAATCACTCGAGATAGGGTGAACAACAAATTATGGTTGTCCTAGGAAAAATATATTGAGAAGGTTTTAGAAAGATTCACCATGAGCAAAGCGAAACCTATTACTTCTCCACTTGTAGGGCATTTTAAACTTTCTTCCAAGCAATCACCTACAAAAGAAAGCGAGATGGAAGAAATGAATAAAATACCTTACTCTTCAGCTTGTGGTAGTTTGATGTATGCCATGGTTTGTACAAGACCTGATATTGCTCATGCCGTCGGAGTAGTCAACCGATTTTTATCTAATCCTGGAAAAGAACATTGGGAAGCTGTAAAATGGATATTCAGGTATCTTCGAGGAAATTCTCAATTATGTTTATGTTTTGGCAATGGTAAACCTATTCTTGAAGGCTACACGGATTCAAATATGGCTGGTGATGTTGATAGTAGGAAATCTATTCCAGGTTATTTGATGACGTTTTCAGGGGATAAAATTTCGTGGCAATCAAGATTACAAAAATGCATTGCATTATCCACTACCGAGGCTGAATATATTGCCATTAATGAAGCTAATAAAGAACTTTCATGGTTAAAGAAGTTTCTTATAGAGTTGGGCCTCAATCAAGAAAACTATACTCTTCACTGCGATAATCAAAGCGCCATTCATCTTAGCAAAAATCCAAGTTTGCATTCGAGATCGAAACATATTGATGTTCGATACCATTGGATTCGTGAAACCTTAGAATCAAAGCAGCTGAGTATTGAGAAGATCCATACCGATGACAATAGATCAGATATGATGACAAAGTCACTGCCAAAACAAAAGCTTGATGTGTGCATAGATGTTGCCGGACTGGTAACACTCTCCTCCTGAGCAGGCGGGGGAGATTTGTAAGTCCTGCGGACCTCTCTCTCATATTTATTAGTGTGGGCCCTACCTTTTGGTTTCTTACAAGAAATAACTAAGCATTAAATAAAGGGTGACTTACAAGCAACCTTCTTTCATTTAATGCAAGTGGGTTTCTTGCAAGTAACCATTAGCTTCATTTGGAAGCATAAGTGGCTTCCTTTGTAAGCCTTGTTTTGCTATAAATAGAACCATGAGTTGGTCTTGGATAGCATCACTTGAAACACTTCACTAGAGTTTAACATTTAGGTAATATTGTGTGTGACACAATTTAGAGAAAAACATTTTGAGTGAGAGAGAAATACAGGTAGTGTTTAGGAGAATTTGTTTGAGTAATCTGTGAGATTACTATTCTCTTTTGGGGTATACTATTTGGGGTAGGAAAAGTGAGTGTATAACTCTTGAGTGTATGGAGTGAGACTCCAATCTTTGTAATACTTTTGAGTTATAGTTCTTATTATTTTTCTCCCGTTGACGTAGGCAAATTAGCCGAACTACGTTAAATTCTTTTTCTCTTGTTTGTTCTTATTTCCGCATTCATGGGATTATTTTCCCTACAATAAATAGATAGACGGGTATACCCTTAATCAATCAAAGACTAAAATAACATGAAACTAAGGTGCCCCAAGCCCAGATTAAGAAGAGTAGTCTGGCCAAATAAAACTATAAATCTCACTAGAAAACTCGAAATTTGCATAGATATAGACTGTGAAGGTTAGTGCAGAAACCAAAATTCAAAGATCACGCCTAGGCCTACGGTGAAGTTCAGTCAAATTAAAAAAATCCATGAAATCCGAAGAAAAAACACCATAATAGAATAGAATACTAACAAAGTATAAATTAGAATATTATCGTGCCTTCATGATAACAAATGTGTTGGGTTCTCTCTTATGTGGGAGTTTAATTATCATATGGGCTAAGTCCAATTTGGATAACACATAGGATTTGGATAACACATAGGATTTTGTCTTATGTATAAATATATATATTTATATAGTATCTTTTGAGATGAGTATATATTCTATAGTGCAGTTTTGAGAGAAAAAAGAGATTCGAGGCGGAAATTTATGCTTTCAATCGGATTGTCTCCGGTTATCCGATCGGCTTCAATTTTTGTGAGAAGGCTCATCTATTTTTCTTCTACAATCTGACTAGGTTTTTTTTTTATTTGGAGTCATCTATGTGTCTTTTCGATCATCTTCTTCTAACTGTGTTTTGGGGATATTTCAGTGAATTTTCTGATTTCGGTTCACTATCTTGTGTATTGGGGTTGTGTATGAAGTTGTCATACTTTGTGTGGTGTATGCTCTAGTTTTATCTAAAGAATAGTTTTGTAACCCATCTTCTGATAGTGAATATTTGGTTGGACTCTGAAATCAGTCCCGTGGTTTTTACTTCCTACACTAGGAAGATTTTCCACGTAAAAAGTGTTATGTGTTATTTGCGTTTATTTTATTGAGACTTGGTATTTTGTTTGGGATCATTAGCTCTAATCATATTTGATACAAGAAAGAATATTTTGTTTGTGCTTCTATTTTCTAAGAAAGTGGTATCAGAGCGAGTGGTTGTGTACTTGTCTTGTATCAATTATGGAGGTGAATATAAGCAGAATGGTGACGATGAATGATTTGAATTATCATATATGGAAATTGAAGATGGAAGATCTTCTTTATGTTAAAGGTTTTCATTTACGAGTGTTTGGTGATGAAAAACCTACATATAAGTTTGATGCATAATTGATAATTATTCATCGACAGGTTTGTGGCTTTATTCGGTAATGGGTTGATGATAATGTGTTGAATCATGTTGTAGACGAAACAGATGCAAGGAAATTGTGGAGTAAACTTGAGAAGTTATATGCTCAGAAGACAGGAAACAGTAAGTTACTTTTGTTCAAACAGTTTATGTATTTGAGGTATCAAGATGGATCACCTCTTACAGATCATTTGAATACCTTTAAAGGCTTGATTAATCAGTTGGATGTTATGGGTATCAAATTTGATGACGAGGTTTTGGCATTATGGTTGCTTGGTTAGCTGCCAAACGCATGGAATACTTTCAGAATGTCTCTTTCTAATTCAGCTCCTGAAGGTAATATCTCAATGGCATTAGCTAAAAGTAGTATACTGAATGAAGATGTGAGAATAAAAGCAGTTGGCTTTCTTCACATTCAGAATCTCTAGTCATTGAGAAATGTGGTAGAAATGAAAATCGTGGTTGGAAAACTAGAGGTAAAAATAGAAGCAAGAGTTAGAACAAGTCTAATAATTTTGCAGATTGGGAGTGCTAATACTGTCATGAGATCGGGCACACTAAGAAATTTTATCTGAAGTTGATAAAGAAGAATAATTTTGGGAAATCCAACAATGGTAAAGAAAAAAAGAAGAAGGAGAAAAATTATGATGAAACTGGTGACGAGAAACATGTTACTGTAGTTTCAGAGAGCTACTTCGTTGTTATTGGTGATGCTGTTGTGAATTCTGTGTTTAATGAAAATGGTTGGGTAGTTGAAAGTGGTGCTACAATTCATGCAACTTCTCGTAGAGAATTTTTCTCATCTTACACCTCTGGTGACTTTGGTTCTGCAAAGATGGGAAATAATGATTTGTCTAAAGTGGTTGGTATTGGTGATGTTAATATAGAAACAAGCATGGGTGCAAGATTAATTTTGAAGGGTGTTAAACATATACCTGATCTTCGATTGAATTTGGTCTCTACAGGGAAGCTAGATGATGAAGGTTATTGCAGTATTTTTGCGAATGGGCAGTGGAAACTTACTAAGGGCTCGTTGGTTGTGGCAAGAGGACAAAAATATTCAGCTCTCTACATCATGTCTGCAAGGGTGCCTGCTGAGAAAATCAATGTTGTTAATGATGAAGCAATGGTTGATTTGTGCCATAAAAGACTCAGTCACATTAGCGAAAAAGGATTAGATATTCTGAGGAAGAAAATGTACATTCGTGGGATACATAAAGCTCATATAAAGAAATGTGTACATTGTTTGGCTGGAAAGCAGAATATAGTATCTTTCAAGAGCTCGGCTCCTTAAAGAAAACCAAGTTTGCTTGATTTAGTACATACTGATGTTTGTGGTCCTTTCAAAACGAGAACACTTAGTGGTTGTCTGTACTTTGTTATCTTTGTTGACGATCATTCTAGGAAAGTGTGGACTTACACTTTGAAAACAAAAGATCAAGTGTTAGATGTCTTTAAGCAGTTTCAAGGTTCATTTGAGAGACAGACTGGGAAACAATTGAAGTGTGTTAGAAGTGATAATGGGGGAGAATACATTAGTCCTTTTGATGATTATTTTAGGCAGCAAGGTATTCGGCATCAAAAGACACCTCTCAAGACCCCTCAGTTGAATGGCGTAGCGGAGTAACTAAACCGAACATTAATTGAAAGGGTAAGATGTCTTTTTCACAACCACAACTCCCTAAATAATTTTAGGGTGAAGCTTTGAGTACAATGGTACATGTCTTGAATCTTAGTCCTTCTGTACCTTTAGATGGAGATATCCCAAATAGAGTTTGGACAGGTAAAGATGTTTCTTATAATCATTTGTGTGTCTTTGGGTCCAAAGCTTATGTGCATATTCCTAAAGATGAGAGATCTAAACTCAATTCGAAGGCAAGACAGTGTGTATTCATTGGTTATGGTCTTGATGAGTTCGGCTACAGATTTCATGATCCAATTAATAAAAAACTTATTAGGAGCATAAATGTCGTGTTTATGGAAGATCAGATAGTTCAAGATACTGATAAGAGTCAAAATTCAGTGCCTATGTGTGAGAATGACTTGGTAGATTTGAGGCATATTCCACTTGCACATACTCCTACAGAAGTTGAAGAAAATTCAAATGGTGACTCATCTGCTTCAAGAGGTTCACATATTTTTTATACTGGTAATCATAATGATGATTTCGTGGATGAACAAGAGAATGAAGAAGATGTTGAACAACCTGAAGTTCCAACGCGGAGATCTACTAGAGATAAACAACCCTCTAGTAGATATCCTTATGATCAATATATTTTGTTAACCGATGCAGGTGAGCCTAAGTGTTGTGATGAGGCTATTAGTGGTGTGTGTAAAAATTAATGGATCAAAGCAATGAATGAAGAGATGAAATCACTTCATGAGAATCATACATTTGATTTAGTGAAAATACCTGAAGGGAGAAAATCCTTGAGTAACAAGTAGGTGTATAGGTTGAAGCAAGATGACAGTTCTTTGCAACCTCGGTACAAAGCAAAATTGGTAGTCAAAGGCTTTGGTCAGAAAAAAGGTATTGATTTTGATGAAATATTTTCTCCAGTCGTAAAAATGTCATCTATTCGTGTGGTTCTAGGCATTGCAGCGAGTCTAGACTTGGAAGTTGAGCAAATGGATGTAAAAACAGCATTCTTGACTGGTACCTTAGAAGAAGAGATTTTTATGAAACAGCCTGAAGGTTTTGTGGTTGAAGGAAAAGAAGATTATGTGTACAGACTGAAAAAGAGTTTATATGGTTTGAAGCAAGCTCCAAGACAGTGGTATAAGAAGTTCGTGTCAGTTATGGGGGAGAAAAGGACTACAAGAAGACTTCTTCTGATAATTGTGTATTTGTGAAGAAATTTTCCGATGTCGATTTTATTGTTCTCTTACTTTACGTGGATGATATGCTTATTGTTGAGAAGAATACTTCGCGGATTGATTCTTTGAAGAAACAGTTAAGTAAGTCTTTCGAAATGAAATATTTAGGCCCAGCAAAGAAGGTTCTTGGCATTCGAGTTACTAGAGACAGAGATTTGAAGAAGTTGTTCTTGTCACAAGAAAAATACATTGAGAGAATTCTTTAGAAGTTTAAAATGGACAAAGCTAAAGTGGTTAGCTCACCACATTCCGGTCACTTCAAGTTAAACAAGAAGCAATGTCCTTCAACTAATGAAGAAAAAAAGATATGATTAATATTTCATATGCATCTGCAGTTGGATGTCTCATGTATGCCATGGTATGTACTCGTCGTGACTTAGCTCATAGTGTTTGTGTTGTGAGCAGATTTTTGTCAAATCCAGGTAGAGAGCATTTGGAAGCCGTGAAATGGATTATGAGGTATCTGCGAGAAACCTCTAATTTGAAGCTCAGTTTTGGGATGAATAAACTTGAGTTGTTGGCTTATACTGATTCAAACTGGCTGGAGATGTTGATACTCGCAAGTCTACTTCTAGATATTTGATTAACTTTTGTGGTGGTGCTGTTTCATGGAAATCAAAACTACAAAAGTGTGTTGCTCTTTCAATGACAGAAGCTGAATTTATTGCAGTGACAGAAGCGAGTAAAGAGCAACTATGGATGAAGAAGTTCTTGAGAGAACTTGGATGTGAGCAACACAGGTATGTACTGTTATGTGATAATCAGAGTGTTATGCATCTCGTGAAGAATTCGTCGTTTCACTCAAAGTCGAAACATATTGATGTGAGATATCATTGGATTCGAGATATTCTTGATGCTAAACTAATGGAGGTTGATAAAGTTCATACAGATGATAATGGGTCTGACATGATGACAAAGGCATTGCCTAGGGGAAACCTTGAACATTGTAGATTGATCGTCGGGATGGCGAATCCTCCCACATAGTCGTGAGGGGGAGATTTGTTGGGCTCTTCCTATGTGGGAGTCCAATTATCATATGGGATAAGCCCAATTTTGATAACACATAGGATTTTGGCTTATGTATAAATATATATTAATACAGTGTCTTTTGAGAGGAGTATCATATTCTGTAGTGCAGTTTTGAGAGAAAAAGACGATTCGAGGCGAAACTTTGTGCTTTCAATCGGACTGTCTCCGGTTGTCCGATCGGCTTCAATTTTGGTGCGAAGGCTTGTCTATTTGTCTTCTAGAATATGACCATATGGTTTTTGATTTGGAGTCATCTAAGTGTGTTGTTTGATCATCTTCTTTTGACTGTATTTTGGGGATATTTCAGTGAGTTTTCTGATTTCGGTTCACTATCTTGTGTATTGGGGTTGTGTATGAAGTTGTCATACTTTGTGTGGTATATGCTCTAGTTTTATCTAGAGAATAGTTTTGTAACCCATCTTCTGATAGTGAATATTTGGTTGGACTCCGAAATTAGTCCCGTGATTTTTTACTTCCTACAGTAGGAAGGTTTTCCACGTAAAAAATGTTATGTGTTATTTGCGTTTATTTTATTCAGACTTGGTATTTTGTTTGGGATCATTATCTCTAATCATATTTGATATAAGAAAGAATATTTCGTTTGTGCTTCTATTTCTTAAGAAAGTGGTATCAGAGCGAGTGGTTGTGTACTTGTCTTGTATCAATTATGGAGGTGAATACAAGCATAATGGTGACAATGAATGGTTCGAATTATTATATATGGAAATCGAAAATGGAAGATCTTCTTTATGTTAAAGATTTTCATTTACCAGTGTTCGGTGATGAAAAACCTAAAGATAAGTCTGATGCAGAATGGATAATTATTCATCGACAAGTTTGTGGCTTTACTCGGCAATGGGTTGATGATAATGGGTTGATGATAGAATTTTCTTTACTGTATAAAATTGTTTTCTTTCTTCTCTCATTGAACCAACAACCTATATTATCGAAATATATTATGTTTTCCTTTGTTTTTTTTGTCTTCAAAAGTTCTTTTGCAGCTTTTCTACCTATTGGTCTATTCAATTCTCCTAGTGAATCATCAAGACTATTATCTTCCCCCAAATTCAATGTATCCACAAGAGAAGGTGAGTTTTTGTATGTTTTTTTTATACCTTCATCTAATCATTTTTGTTGCAATCTTAATTCAGTCTAGCAATAGTCAAGTGCAGATGTTGATCCATACATCTCACTAAACATTAATTTTGCTTGAACAAGCTGAAAATACCGGAAACAAAGACATTGAATTGGGGAAAAAGCCAATTTCAACAAGTAAAATATACTTTGAATGAAAAAAATACATACCTTATCTTGTTCACTTATGCTACTTTGACGTCTTCCTTCAATTTGAGCATAACAACCACAAAATTTGTTCATAGTTAGTTGAATATGAGACCATCGATTTTGCAATGAGATCTGACTGCGGTCGATCTGAGAATCTTTATGATGGTGAAAATACTCATATATTCTTTTCAAATATGTTTTCCTCTTCTTTTCATTTGCGTGTACGACATCCATACTTTTATTAAGCCAAGCAGACACAAGCAGTATATCTTCACTAATAGGAAAATTAGTTCTTCGTTTTTTCTTTTGAGTATGAATTGGATGGTTCATAGACACAAGAGTAGTTGGGGATCGATTTTGAGATGGATTCTCAAAGTGATTCTTGTGTTGTGTCCATGGAGTATGGATAAGATATTGGAGTTGTGATGAATTTATTGACAGAATAGAAGAAACTGTTAACCTAACCTCAAATATATTTGTTGAAAGTGGATTATGAAAGTCAAACTAATCTGGAGAGTTTCTTACACGTGGATTGTGAAGGTTTTGAAATTTGTTCAGATTTTCTAGATTATCTTATTGATGGATGAGAAAAATTCTCATCCAGTAAATCCAAATAGGATGAACGAGAATCCATTGATATTTTCTCAGGCTTAAAGAAAAAAAAAACAAATACGGAAGAGATGAAAAGTGAAATGAAGTAGTGAAGGTAGTAAAGACGAAATAGTGAAGTAATGAAGGTAGTGAAGACGGTGATGAGTTTTGATAAAGTCAGAAACCGCATTGGTAAATATAAAAAGGGAAAACAAAATAATTCACTATAGCTACCTGTTGGAAACTAATTTTTAATAAATAATAGCTAAATTTACTATTAATTGTTAAGTAGAGTATCTGTTGGGGATGCTCTTAGAGCATCCCCAACAGATACTCTATTTTTTAGGTAAATATATATTGTATTTGGATAATGTAAATTTAAATGTTACATTTTTGTTCCAACAGATAGTGTATATTTATGTTTGTTAACCAGTCCCTAAAATAATGGGAAAAAAAGATGAGAAATAACAAATAAGCTTTACATATTGTGTAACTGCTACTACAAGTATACCTAGCATAATTTATGCTAATAAATATAGATAGTCTTTTACCGTATCTATTGGAAAGAAAAAAATCATACATAATCGTTAAATTAAATTTACTTTAAATTGTCAAGTAGCCTATCTGTTGGGATGCTCTAAGAGGTGTATTGAAAAGTAAGTGGGAAAAATATCATGATGTCAATTGGTATAAATGGTGACGTGGTCTAGGGTTTTGATTCAATAATCCTTGGTGTCGGTTATCTCAAGGGGCCAGGCTAGAAATAAGACAAATTTTGATAGCTCTTAAACCTCTGGATCTTATACCAATTTGATATATCTCTCACCTAATTTTGGACCAATTTACCCTTTTTCAGAAAACCACGGTATAAAAGGGTTTGATAAATCTCTCACCATTTTTTTTCCTCTCTTTCTCTCTCTCTAGAAAGCTCTCAAGCACACCATTCGACCCATTTCAAAAACTCGATGTTTGAAGAATCTAAAGTCACGAAAACATAAAGGTAAGTAATACAAACATCATGGTATAATTTGTTTTAGATTTCGTTGGGTATAAACTGCTGAAATTAGGTTTTTAAGTATTTTAGGTTTCCATTTAAAAAGTTCGATTTTTGTATGATTTTAAGTGTTTTTTTGTTAGATTAGTGATGTATTCTTGTTAGTTTTGGTCGGATCTATGCCTATGTGTTTGATTTTGTGTGAAATGAGGTCGCTTTGGTAGGTTTCTAAATTTGAGGTTCGACATCTGTTCGTAGCACGATCGTGCTACCAATTTGGTGCTGGTCGCACGATTGTGCGACCAAGATGGCATGTAGTCGCATGCAACATGGGGTTTAAAATGTCGCATGCGACAGACAGCTTAAGCAGTCTCATGCGACAGACAGCTTAAGCTGTCTCATGCGACAGGCACCTTAAGCTGTCTCTTGCGAATCATATTTTATGAATGCTTATTTGGTTTTGTCTCACTAATACATATTTTTTTATGTTGTCTTTACAAAATGGGACGGATAAAGCAGAAAGTTAAAAATCTGTTCAAGAAAATAAGGGAACGTGATCATTTGGCACGTGAGGCGGAAGTGGCGGCAGAGGGTAGAGTTTTGCCCGAGCCCGAGGATGTACAAGCAGGTCCCAGCGAGGGACATGCTCCTAGTATGCGTACTAGACGACGTCTCCGTCGTCATGGCGATTACATTCATACTACTGATGGTAGCGCAGGGGCAGGTTCTTCTTCTCAGCCACCTGACTTTTTTTACGATGACGATGCAAAGGCACCGGATGATATGGAGGGGTGGAGCGGGAGGAGGCACATGATGCCTCACATTCACAGTACGAGGACGATTCACCTTAAGCTGGCATACGAACATCCATTTGGTGGAGGCATTCTTAGAGCGATGGAATGAGGAGACTTCTTCATTCCATTTCTCGTTCGGGGAGATGACAGTCACCTTGGACGATGTCTACATCATCAATGGATTACCTGTTGTAGGTAGGTCCTTTGATGCTTTACCTTTTGACTCGGAGGTTGAAAAGCTTAGTACTTATGCTGGCATGCTAGGTGTACGACCATCTGAGTTGAGTAAAAACCTTAGGAATGCTAGTAGTGTGAACCTTGGGTGGTTGCGCACTACTTTTAGTGGTGCTAAGTATAGTGATAGGAAGATCACGGATAAGAGTTTAGAATATGCCACCGGTGCCTACATCATGTATTTGTTAGGTACCATCATATGTGCCAACAAAACCGGCAACAACATTCCTTTAGATTACCTCCAGTTCGTGAACCAATATCAGGGTATGCATAGGTATAACTGGGGTCAGTTGGTTTTAGCTCAGCTGTACCACTCCCTTAGTCAGGGATCTCTCCATGGTACGGGAGGCATTTACGGGTTTATAGGGATGCTCGAGTCATGGATATTTGCACACTTTGTTCAGCTTCGAGCTCCACTGTTTTGTGATTACGACATATCCATGCCCCATATGTGGCAACATGCGCCGCAGACGATTGGTGTCTCTCACGATGTGCGCAGGTAGATGAAACATGCACTTTCGACGTGCACGGAGACAGATGTAAGTCATATTCGTTCATTTTAATTATAAGTACTTTTATTAATATAAATGGCTAAGTTGTTCATTTTTTTATTTACAGGTCATGTTTCTTCTCTTCATACACTTACGGGAACATTATCCGTTCCAGGGGGTGACTTTGGTTGAGTTGACGCTTAAGACGTTCGACGTGGTTGTGCCGTAGTACCCAGACCGTGTCACTCGACAAATGGGGTTTGTACAGCTGATTCTTAAGGATATACGCCCTCATAAATCGAAAAAAACAGGGAAGAAGATGGTCTCCACATACCCATGGGAAAGGGATTGGGACAACCATGTGTACACTCCTGATGGCACGTTGTACCGTGGTAGTGGAGAGAGTGCTGACTCGATGTACTAAATTTGGGTAAAGAGGCGGTTGTGGTACATCGTTAGCAGTTTGCACCAGCTAGAGGTCCTCGGTCGGAGCCGCAGGGTGGTGCTGACTTTGTAGGGTACGAGCAGATTGCTCGGTTTGCTTCATCGATACCAAATCTGGAGTACGAAGATCTTGTAGAGACCGCCCTTCTTATGTGCCGGATTGCCGAGAGGTATAGACGTCACTGATTATTGCTCGCAACACACTTTTGTCAGACTTTCCGATGTTAGTACTATAGTTTTGTAACCGGTTTATTTTATTACTGCTTCTATTTAGTGTATTTGATGACTGCTTTTATTTATTGTATTTTAATTAATTAATTAGCACTACTTTTATATATCACTTATCCCTAACCCCAACCTCCCACAAATCAAATCAAAATTATATTATCATATTAACAAATTAACATCTTAAAAGATAGAAAAAAAAAGCACTGGTTTTGTTGATCGATAGTAATCCGAAAAGACTTAAATCTACTTTTAAATGTCACTTGGCCCTAACCCCAACAACCCACAAATCAAATCAAAATTACATTATCAAATCAACAGATAAACATCATATCAACCGTTAAACATCTAAAAAGACATAAAACTAAAGCACTGGTTTTGTTGTTCGAACATAAGAAACATAACAATGGCAGTTTTGTCTTCTTCAAGAATATGTTTCGCTCTCACTATTTTATCTCTCTATTTTTATTATAACGCTCGATTGTTCCTACTCTCCACAACATTCATGTTCTGTTAATTAATAATAAGGTAATTCCAGCGACTGTTGAATGCTCAAGTTGTGTAGTAATAGTTAGAGCTTCTACCATTTAAAAACATTATACGGTAAGTTTTACCCTTATATTTTATATTATTTATTTTTATAGTATATCATTTTATTATCCACTCTAAAATCAAAAACTCCCGCTCATTCTCAAAAAGCAAAACTTCCGCTCATTCTCGAAAACTAAAGTCTCCCGCTCATTCTCGAAAACTAAAATCTCCCGCTCATTCTCTAAAATCAAAAACTCCCGCTCATTGTCGAAAACTAAAATCTCCCGCTCATTCTCTAAAATCAAAAAGTCCCGCCGAACTTTACTTCCCTATATAAAGGGACTCCAAAACCTTTTACATTCATCAAAACTTCTCAAACATAAACAGTTTAACAAATGGAGTTTACTCCTCATGAAGACTACCATCTTCTTGAGGTGGTGAAGATTGCCCGCCGAGAGATGGGGGAAGATAGTAGCGATGCTTTTTTTGATCGAGTGCTTTGTAATATGTACTACGGCTACGGCCGTTTACAAACTGGAGGTCTCCTCATGCGCAACCGTGAACATATCAAGCAGAGGTACCTTTTTTGTAAACCGCTCCAGCGTTTGTTGTTTTTGTCATATAAAATTAAGCAAGAAGCGGCCGCCGTCTGGAACATGACTGTGGTAGACTGCATCACTAGGGATATGGTAGCGTATCTTCAAGATAGGATTACGGAAAGGGAGGAGGGGGTTGATTCTGACAACAACTTGGGATATGACTTCGATGATTGAGCATTTTAGTTGTTGGCATCTAGTTGTTTAATTATTTTCTTATGTTTGTTTAAGTTAAGGTGTTACTTGTTGTTTTCGTCTTTATGTATTTCCTTCAAGTGTAATTGTTGTTTTCGTCTTTATACATTTCCTTCAAGTGTACTTGTTGTTTTCCCCTTTCCCCTTTTTAATGGTACTTTACTCCAACAAATGTATTAACCGCGTTCTTTAGGCCATATATGCTCTCTGTCTGAAAAATTAGGCCAAAATTTTGGCCTTACGTCGCATGCAACTACCATCAAAGACGTTCGCATTTACGAAGTGCGATATATGCTCTCTGCCTGAAATTGAAGGCCAAAATTTTGGCCTTAGGTCGCATGCGACATGGACAAACGACAGTCGCAAGTTTGGTATGCGATATATGCTCTCTGCCTAAAATTCAGGGCCAAAATTTTGGCCTTACGTCGCATGCGACTACCTTCAAAGACATTCGCATTTTTGGTATGCGATATATGCTCTCTGCCCAAAATTCAGGGCCAAAATTTTGGTTATTAGTCGAATGAGACGGGGCCCAAATTGCGTCGCGTGCGACCGTTGTTATTTTTTACTTAAAATCTAACATTTCAATTAATCACGTCAACTATAATACATAACACGTTCGTAGTCATTTTCCTACTATATCACATCAAAAATACATTAACTATATTACACGAAACGTTAGGCAAAATAACTTAAAACGTTGTACAAAAGCATTTCAAACGTCGTCTCTAGTCAAATCTGTTACATGTGGTTTTTCGTTCAAGTTGATTTTCCTTGCGGGCATTAGCTGTCTAAATTTGTTCAACCGTCGGTAGTAGGGATGCGCCCATTGATTCGCTTCTTTGGTTGCATAAGCGGCCCAACAAGGGTATAATGGAGGCAACGGTCCATCGGGTGGAGTAGTAATCTACAAGAAAAATAAAATAAATAAATGCATTAGTAATGATAGCGTAAGAAATTTGGAATGGAAACGAAATATACTTACATTAACAAAGTGACATCCATGTACGAAAGATATCCCAACTTTTATGATCGTTGAATTGTTAACGGGTGGCTTTCCACGGATTAGTAGATACGTTAACGAGGCTGCTTGCGATACATGGTATACCATGCATTGATACCTTTTCGCGATGACTAGTCTAATATCCGGAAATGTCATCCAATAGTGGCTATTAGGGTTGGGCTTGAAGTAATCTAACCTATGTACTAAATCGTCAAACACCTTCTGCGAACCATATACATCCAACCAACATGCACGGTTGTCCCGCAACTCCTTCAACAACTCGCGTCTAACATCCTCTCATCTATCTTCGTCGTTGTATATTGAATGCGCTAAGGAACGATATCCGCATTATCCGTCCGGAAGAACGTTAACTAATTTTAAAATGTAAGTGTGTAGAAAGGCCGGGATGCAATCGGGATATAACGTTAACTTCCCATCCTTAACAATTTTCTTAGGCCTTCCAACTTTTTTTTTCTAATAGAGGTTTGGGTGGTACGATGGGAACCACTTTGGATGCGGCCGTGCTCCCTAATGTGTTTACGGGTGTACTACCTACCGAGTTAGCCGGAGTACTAGCACTAGCGGTTTATTCAATGGGATATTCCCACGAACTACGGTTCCGTTTAGTCGATTTATCAACGCCTCCCTTTGGTCTACCCTTAGCTCTAACCGCTTCTTTAGGATCTTGAATATGACTTGTCTCGGGCCTTAATATTTGCATTACCCTATTGATAATATGGTCTTGTTGGTCGGGTCCGAAACTACGAATGGAGTTGTCAATCAAAGAAAGTTTGTTTTGCAATTCCTCTTCGCAAGAGCTAGGATCTCTATGCACAATATCTAATCTTTTCCAAAAGATATCCACGTCTTCTAAAGGGATGCACCTACCATCTCTAGCTATAAACGCAATTTCACATGCACAAGGTAAACCATGCGTTTTCCTATGGAAACAACCTCCACATGCTACCCGATCTACTCCTATATTTCGAGCACGCACAATAGCAACCATCAGTATCTTTAGCCCCGCATGTGACACATGACCTTTAAGATTTTTGGTCAAAACACCATCAAAGCTGGGAATTGTTCTAAACTTACTTCGCTCGAATGATTCAACGATACCCGCATGCTGCTTCGTTAATAAGTTATAAACTTTTTCCCAAAAAAGCTCAAACTTGCATTGATTCGTCCCAAGATATTTTTTTAGGAACGAGTGAGCACCCTCCGCCCTACATAGTACACGTAATAAATTATCAACTTATTTGAAACTAGATAAAATAACTCAACGGAAATTAGGATAAACGGACTAACCTATTTGTAGTTGTTTGGCCATAATGCTTAATTGTGTTCGTTCGGTACGCAAGGAACTTGTCACCATATTTCGTTATCCACGAGTCCATAACGTACGCAAAACACTCCGGTTTAGATGCAAACATCTCCTTCAGTGTATCTAGATTCTTTTGGTAACTCTCAAACGTGTTCGCCTCCGCAACGTAGCCGTAAAATTCAAAAAATTGTTTTGCTACCGCATCATCGTGCAATATCCTCTTGACCGCCCCAAGAATTTTCTTAATAATGTGCCACGTGCATAACAAGTGGTGCGTTTCCGAATTTTTTTTATCGATCGCTCGCATGAGAGCTAACTCTCGATCGGTAACAATAATGGATGGAAATGCGCACACGCTATCCATCATCAAACCAGGAAGAGTTTCCAAAGCCCATACGTAGTTTCCAATCTTCTCTCCGCTCATAAATACGTACGCAACGGTAAATGTAATGGAAGTCGACGTTAAACCGACAATCTCTAATAACGGTATCTTATACCTAGTCGTCTTGTACGTACAATCCATGAATAACACGTTCGGGAATGTACGTAATAAGTCTACGCTAGTAGGATTTGCGAAGAAAAAGTCAGTGATCACCTTTGAATCATCTTTCAAATGCTCCCACGTCAAGTATCCATTCTCCTTCAACTTCGTCAAAAGATATTGCATTTGCGTTTGTCCCCCATGCTCAGCATCCCGATGTTTTTTGCGGCAATTGTAGATTTCACGCATGTTCGAAATATTCTCTGGATATTGGTAATTCAAACCACTATATATATCCCTAGGGCGTGAACCGAGGTGAGACAAACTACGAACTAGTTCATCTTCATCCAGTTTTAGCCTACAAGCGCTGGAGTGACCGTCTAGGCGAACGTAAGGTTCATGATTGTGAGTATCGTTTATCACCTCCAAACGCCATTTCATGGCTAGTACGTCGATCGGATGACCTTTTAGTGCGAATTGACAATTACATTTCTTCGTCGATGTCTTCCTCTTTTTCAAAGTTTCCGGTTTTGCCTTTGATACGAATACACCGTATCGCTCGCAAACGTACTCTAACCTAGGAGTCCTTCCCCATTTTCCGCTATCGTAGAGCTTTCTAATTGTGACAAACTTGATCTTCTTCGATTCAATGTCCACAAAAGAATCTAATTCGTCTTTAGTAAATAATCTATCAGTGTTGAATGTTTTCCTGTAATCGGCATCCATAAATGGAGGTTGGGCAGGTTCGTCCTGCAAAATATAAAATTGAAAACTATGAGTTTATCTAACACTCTTGTCGCATGAGACATGTCTTCAGTGCTGTCGCACGAGACATGTCTTCAGTGCTGTCGCATGAGACGCACTTTTGTATTCGTCTCATGCGACGGGTACGTTTAACAAGTCGCATGATCGTGCGATGACGAAGGTGTTCATCGCACGAACGACGTGCGACACGACCGAAAACCGAAATACAGGGTTTCGCTTCTTACCTCCATCTGGTAAGCTTCCTCCTCATCTAGTAAGTCTTCCAGAGACACATCCATCTCTTCATTGTCCATAGATACTCCGATTCAAGATTTTTCGAAGTGGATTTGATGGGTTTCGGTAAAAAAACCTAACTTTTTCAGTTTAATGGGTTTAGAGTAGTAGATTTTAGTACAAAACTTGTAGATTTAGGGTCATAACGTATAGATTTCGGAGTTTCGGCTGATTTAGAGTGTAAATGGCATGAATATAAAAATCTAGAAAGAAAAAAGAAAATTTTGAAATTTCAACTTTGAGTTTGAAAAAAGAAAGAAGTAGAGTGAGAGATCTATACATATGTATTATTTCTACCTAGCTCTATCTCAAGGGCATCGTACACATGTGTAGGTGTCAGGCTAGAGTGATAAGGACTAGGGCTGTCAACGGTTCTCCGGAACCGAGAACCGGACCGGGACCGAACCGATAAGGACCGGACCGAGAACCGGACTGAACCTTAACGGTCCGGTTCGCGGTTCCATTCTAAAAACCGAAAACCGATAAGGAACCGAAACAAAAAACCGGTTAGGAACTGAATCGATAGAACCGATAAACCGATAGAATCGATAAAGAACCGAACCGATAAAACTGATAGGACCGAAGGAACCGATACGAAATCGAACCGATGAAACCGATAAACCGGTAGAACTGATAAGAAATCGAACCAATAAAACCGTTAAAACCGATTATTTATTATTATTATATATTCTTTTATAAATTATAGTACCAAAATTAATAGTTAATTACCAATTTTTTAAGAAAATGAAAGATCAACTTATAAACATTAGTTTTTATATCATTTATTTTAATAAAAAAAAATTAAAAATCAAATTTTTGTTGATTTTATTTTTTTAAGTGGACCAAACCGGACCAAAATCGGACCGAAACGGGACCAGACCGAACTCGGATCGAACCAAACTCGGACCGAACCGAAACCGGAACCGAACCGAACCGAAAGCTTAGCGGTTCGGTCCGGTTCCAAAAATTAGCACCGAAAGCTTAGCGGTCCGGTCCGGTCTGAACCGATAAGCTTAACGGTCCGGTCCGGTCCCTTCAAAACCCGGACCGAACCGGACCGATAACAGCCCTAAAATTAAGGACCTATTAGGAGATGGTTTGGTGACCCACTCAACAGGTAAATATTAGTCATCTTACACTGTCAACCGTTGATTAGAATTGGATCGTGCGACTAAAATTTATCGAAGGGAGATTTATATATAATAAACGGCTAAAAACCGTGACTGGTCATCGGCGTTTGGCACTTGTTGCATTTTTGCCACTAAGGTTCATTCGTCCTCAAAACGGGTCATCTTTGTTTTAGAATGTTGCATACATGGTCATTGTCGCATTCTAATTAACGATACAGTGATATGTGACACACAGAGTTATAGTATTTTTGTTATAAATACGACCATTAGACATTTCACACATAAAATACCTCTTCTTGATGATAAACAGAACGTAGATTTACACTAGTGCGACTGCAAATAAGGTAACTAAACATTTTAAATCCAAAGAAACAAATCGATTTTATGGATATTTTGGGTGTGAAATGTCTAATGACTGTATTTGTAATAAAAAAAGCATAACTTTGGGTTCCACATGTCTCCATATTCTTAATTGGCACGTGAGAGTAACCATATATGCAACATTTGTAAACAAGTATGACCCGTTTTGAGGACGAAGAAACCTTAGTGACAAGAATACAACAAGTGCCAAACACCGGTGATCAGTCACGGTTTTTAGCCTATAAAAACTCTATTTGATAGTAAGGATCTGCATAGTGTGTTTAAAGTTAGTGTTTTCTGCATAGAGAATTCTTAACCACCCAGAAGGCTCTGTACATGTACCTCACCACCGTCATCGCTGCTACTCCGATAACTGTGATCGACATTTCCCACAAGATACGTGTTTTACCTTTAATTGGTGTTTATGTATTTATTTGATGGGTTTGGTGGAGGGATGGTGATTCCGTAGGTAAACGGTGGATGCTTTGATCGCGTAAGTATTTGCCAATATAGGTATCACGGTGGTTTGTTGTCGCAAAAGCTTTTTGTTTGCTAACACGTTATCAGACTCGTCATCTTTTTTCTCCTGAGCTCAGCCATATGGCTCGAAAAAAGTGTAAAAGAAATAATAATAAAAAATGTGACCCCTGCCAGTAGCCCCGCCATTGAGCAATTTGAAAGCCAAGCTTTTTTTATTGACATGTACTTCGAGAGGCTTACTCCCACGTACACTCAACTAATGGAGGAGGGACATCTAGAATTTAGAGATAGGTATGGCTTTCCAGATGTGGTTCAACAGCTGTCTACGTTGCTTGGAAGTTAGAAGGATCGAGTATATTTATGACGGTGAACTATTTTCTTGAAAATTTGTGGACGATCCTGGAGTTAACAATGTGTGAGGAGAAAAAACTGACTTTAACTGTCATTGGCAAAGACGTTACGGCTGCGCGGATCCAGGCCCTGCTTCCCCAATATTATATGGATGGAAACCGAGCTCGCATTGATCTTGATGAGCCTCATAAATGTCAAGGAAAAGATATGCAGGTGGAGGTGCCCATCGGGACGAAGTGGGCCCGAATAGAGGCCGCTCCCAACCTAAAGAAGAGTAGAGAATAAATCGAGGGATGCTCATGTGAGCAGGCATATGAAAAAATGGGAGGTATGTCAGGCGTTGGATGTGAAAACGCGCGAAGAAGATGAAAGAAATGAGGGAGGGGCGAGATCACTTCCTGGATTGAGGCCAGGATAAGTAAAAGTTTGGCGAGGAACGGACAGTTTGAGTAGTCTTCCTGTAAATTGAAAACCTCATCTGTAGAACTAGTAATAGGAATTTTAGGTAGCACAAGAGAGCTAGACACAGGAATAGAAGATTGTGACCCAAGAAACCCAGAAAAAATGGGAACTCACTTTCATTGAAAATGACATTTCTTGACATATAGATTATCCCACTAGCTCTAACACCTATAGCCCTTATGAAGATCATTGTATCCCAAAAACACACACTTGACAAATTGAAACTGAAATTTATTAGTTTGATAAGGTGTGAGACAGGGAAAACAAGTACACCCAAAACTCTTTAGAAACTTGTAATTAGCTTGGACCCCAAACAACTTTTCAAAAGGAGACTTGTCCTGTAAAATAGTTTTAGGTAGCCTGTTTATCAAATAGACTATTGTGTTAAATGATTTAGGGCAGAAACTGTGAGGAAGATTTGATTGAGCAAGAAGAGTCAGAACAGTCTCACTGACATGTCTGTGCTTTCTCTCCGCTCTTCCATTCTGAGCAAAGGTGTAAGGACAAGATGTCCTGAGCTGGATACCTAACTTTTTTTCCAAGGATAGGAAGAACATAAACTCACCCCCCAATCTGATGAGAATTTTTTTAATTCTTCTGTCAAACTGATTTTCCTCAAGAATTTTAAACCCCTTAAAGACAGTTAAAGCCTGATTCTTGTGTTTTAGAGGGTACAACGAGGAAAACCTAATGTACTCATCTACAAATAGTATATAGAACTAGTAGCCTGGGTTAGATTCGATAAGAGCAGGCCCCCACAAGTCAAAGGGAACCAAATCCAAAAAAATAGCAGATTAAGACAAAAAATCAGAGAAAAGAAATTAGTGAGATTTTCCTAGTTGGTATTCATCACCGAACAGCTTTTCATTTTTAGAAATAATAGGAAGATTATGTTTTTTCATAATAATTGATAGGACTCTTTTAGAAGGATGTCCCAACTTTTTTTTCCAATCTACCTTTAAAGCATTAGAAGAACTAGGTAGAACTGAGACATTGTTACAGAAAGATGATATTTTAGAGTTTCTTCCTTAGGATAGCTAGGAACAGATGAGCTTTCCAACTTATACAAGCCATTTTCAACTCTCCTTGTTAGTAGAGTCATCATTGTTGTCTTGTCATTCACAAAACATTTAGATCTGTGAAATTTCAGAAAAATATTATTGTGAAAGGTTAACTAAGATATAGATAATAAGTTTTTATTTATGTGTGTTACATGTAAAATGTTGTTTAATTGAATTTGTTTGTTGGTTTTGGTTGAAAGGCAAGTTTGACCTAAGTGTTTAATGTTCAGTTTGTTACCATTGCGTACAGTTACAGTCTTGTTACCTAAGTATTGAGACCTCTGATCCAACATCTTAGCTGAGTTGGTGACATGGTGACACAAAACTTACATTACTTATCATTAAATCCTTAAATTTACATTATTTACCACTTAGTCCTCAAAATCCTACTTCCATATCAGAAGCTCCCTAGTTCTCATGTCAGTAAATGAATGATAACTAAAATATCTTCGAATTCTTCCATATGTCATGTAAGTTGTTATAAAATAAAATCAAAGCAGTCATTCGAAGTGACCACTAGAAGCAACCATTTGAAACAATCATTCGAAGCGCACATGAGGAGTAATCATTTGAAGCGTCAACTAGGAGAAATCATTCGAGGCGTGATAAAAACAAATACCAAATAAAAGTAACACTAAAGTCTGATAACCTTTCAAAGACAAAAAAAATCTTCGAAACATTGAAAATAAAACTACCAGAAAATCTCTTCGAAACTTCCAGAAAATCTCTTCGAATCAAGTAAAACTTTCAAAAGTACTCATCGACTTTTATCCAAACAACATACAAAAGTAACCGTTCAAATCCATGATAACTCTATAACTTTTGAATCCATAGTTAGATATTGAGCGTGACAGATGTCGAATATCTAACCATCTTACCGTTTTGTATTCTAACCTATCATTATTAGTCTTTCAAACTTCACACTTCTCATTTCTTTGTATATATTCAACCACCATCCTCATTTGTTTCATTCTCACTATGCAAATCATTTTAGAGAGAAATCAAAACACTTTGCTACCTTCATCGTGTTCTTCCTTTTTCTCAAGTGTTTTCAGTAAAAAACCCCAATTTTCCGATTAACCTTCATCTTCTCTGATCAATCTTCATCTGGTTTATGAGAAAGAAACCAAGAACCAAAAAATTCAAGGCTATCATACCCAAAACATCAGAATCTTCAGAATCTGATAGCAACTTAGTCTTCTGATCATACGACTACTTCTGCATTACTCAAAGGGCTGAAGAATATAGTGCTGCGGGATTAATCAATAGCCTTCCACTTGGAACAACCACGAAAACCATTTATTACGGTAATTTCGATCCAAACAAAGCTCCTATTATTTCTCATTCTCCTTTAATCGAAGAGTGTTCCTCATCCAAAATCCAAGGTTCTAAAACACCTCGAGCCTCTTCATCTCAAAGTAAGGTTTCTCTTTTGATTAGTGAAGAATCTCCTTTGAAAGTTACCCCTATTTAACCCTTCAAGGTAATTGGAATCTCTAGTGAAAATTATCGGATCCGGGTTGTCAATGGGGAACATCGTGAATCTTAATAGGATTCCCAGTAATACGATGAACCCTACATCCCCACTGAGTAGTCAGCTGACCCCAATTTAACCTTTTGATGGAGTTCTTATAGGCGTCAATACCGGTACCATCCATTCTGATGTCTGGACAATTGAAGTATTGCCCCGACCTGAATTTTTAAGACAACCTGCCGATATTGGAGATCGTTTAGAGGCACTAGAGCTAGATGTCAAGGTACTGTGCAATTTTGGTTATGTATAGAAACTATTGGATAGTTAATTAGTTTGGTTGACTTGTGTCATGCAGATCCACTATAACTCGATGGTCTTTTTCGACCCTTGCATGTTGTCTGCCGATCATCAAGCAATATTGAGGTGGAAACTGGAACACCTATTGTTTGGCTCGCTGAGGGGGTTGAAAATGGAGTTGGATAGGTCTAAACATGCTTATGGCTCTTCCCATACACACTGTGAGAAGTTAGCCAAAAATAAAATTGATACTCAGCGGTTATTGGACTCAACATCTGCCGAGAGGGAGGCCTATCACAAACAAGCCATCGAGTTGATTGATGGGAAGACTTCGCTAATCGCCTAGACCATTAAACTATTGGCCCAAAAAGATGATCTCATTGAGCCAAGTTTCGGTATTATGACATAGAACATAGCCCAAGCATGTAAGGTAGAAGATTTGAGCATAAAGGTTACTACTCTGGTATTGGAGAATGTTGACCTGAATATGAAGGCTCTAGAGGCGGTTCACATTTATTAGTTTTATTGAGTTGTGTCATACAGACACACTATAACTCGATAGGCGCGAAAGGACACGATACTAGAAATTTAAATATTATAGCTACATGAATTGCAAAATTATATACTGGTCGACAAGAGGCTAGAAGCATCGAATGGGAAGGAAGAAGAGCCCAACGTCGGGATTGTGAAAGACTAGGCGAAGGGTTAAAATAAAGAGTGCGAGATGGAAATCCTAAGGACCATCCTATCTCAAATAAGCAAGATACTAGTCACCCTCCGGCGGTGGAAATGAGGAGTTAAATGACGCATCACCTGAGAAGAATGACCCCCTGTCGTAAGGCACTCGTCAATGTATAATTTTTTGCTGACTTATATTGTTAAGTGTTATTTTTTTATGGATACATTTTGTATTAAGTCCTTCATTGTATAAAATTATTGTAAAACAATTTTTAAGGTTTTATCTAGTATTTTGTAGCATCCGTTGATATTAATGGATGAATAAATGTTGTGTATAGCCTCTTGTGACGTGGGCCGGTTGGCCGTTTGCGATTGCGATCCATTAGTTAAGGCACGATATCGCCCATTATGTAGTACGAGGATATGATTATATAACCTAATCGCAGAAATATCCCCAAGGGTAAGTATCAGTAGGGCCTGTTGCATAGCCCGGAAGGATGACTAGTTAGCTCGTTCACTTATTTGACCGTTAGAGCTCAATATGGCTAGTTGCATATTCCTAAGGCATGATCGATCGATCCATTCGCAAAATTATAAAATTAATTTGAAAAAAATGAAGAACGCAAATGTTAGCGAAAATAAAAAAAAAAGCCACCAACCACTTAAGAATGTGCCTCATTAAAAACCTTTCCACGCCATAAAAAAAATGGTGTTTACACTGTGGATCAATATAATTTAAGGTGATTAATGTTCCGTGGGAGCTTGGGATATTGTCTTTCACTATCAACCAATAAGTATGCTCCATGATGTTCTTTTAATAATATGATATAGGGCGCATCCTAAGTAAGACCCAATTTACGAGCAGAATCGTCCTCTACGCGTTGGAAAACCTTCTTCATGACCAAGTCGCCCACTTTGGGGCTTCCTCGCTACGCTCTTCAAGTAGGTCTAATCTGTATGTGGCGCCTGTTATCATATCGAGGGTTTGGAGTAATGAGCAATCCCATGGACGGGTATAATGATCTCAACAGGGACGATAACCTTCATGCCATACACAAAAGAAAAGGTGATTTTGCCAGTGGCTGCCTTCGGGGTCATTCTGTATGTCCAGGCTACCTCGTTGAGCTTGTGAGGCCACTTTCCTTTAGTGACTTCTAGCTTATTTTTAATACCATCTAAGATATTAAGGTTTGTTCCCTCGAAGTGGCTATTCACTTGTGGGTGGTAGAGGGTGGAAAAGTGTCTTGCGACCTTGTACCTTATGTGGAATGTAGTCGATATTAAATTTTGAAACTATGGTCCATTATCTATCATTAGGATTCGCGGGATTCTGAAACGATATTAAATTTTGAAACTATGGTCCATTATCTATCATTAGGATTCGTGGGATTCTGAAACGATACATTATCTGATTATGCATGTAATCTTATACTTCTTCGGTATTGTGTGATAAAGTTCTTTGACATTCACCAACCCGGTAAAGTAATCGATCCCTACAATCATGAATTATCGTTTATCGACTTTCATAAGGAGTGGCCCAACCAAATCAATACCGTATTTGTTTAAGGGGAAAGGGGCCCGAATGAAGCTCACAGGTTCACTTATCAGGTGGCAAGTGTTGGCGTATTGCTGACATGCGTGAACTCCATGGACCATCCGTTCGATGTCGATGACCAACTTAGACTATTAATAATCGGGGAGGAGAACACACCGAATTAAACTACATTGCTTGCAATGTGTGCCGACTTCTCACTTATGCAGGTCTGAGAGTACGATATCGGCCTCGGTATGAGTGAGGCATCGCGACAAGGGATGTGCGGTATTTTTCCTCTAAAGGATGCTATCAAGGATAATGTACTTGGTCGCTTGCAACGACAGGGTACGGGCAGTGGCCTTATTGTCGGGCATCACATGATCACGTAAATAGGACAAGTATTCATGTCGCCAATTGGTACATGAAAAATAGATTGAATAGGGGTGTTAGTTGTACTTGTAGACACCATGGGGTTTAGTTTCTCAATGAATAATATGTTATCAGTAGCCACTGTTTGCTTGACCAATATTTCCACCATCGAATTATCTAGGAAAAGGTACTTGATCGTAGGTGAAAGATATGAACTTAGTTTCTCATTCGTGAAGGCCGTCCATTTATTCATAGGTGGTTGTTTGTTTAACATCATACAAACCTTTAGCATGATTAACAATAAGTTGGGAATCAGACCGGATGCGGATGACCTTGGCTCCAAAAACATAGGCCGCCTTCACGTTCTTCAAGATAGCCTCGTACTCCACGTTATTGTTGTTCATTGTAAAATCAAACTTAATTTCTTGCTTGAGCTCCTCACTGCTCGACGTTCTCAACATGATGCCTACCCCTCCCCAATGGGCATTGGATGCCCCATCAGCTTCGACAATCCATTCGAGGGATTAGGCCTCTGTTGAGTCAGGGTCGACGTGTTAGGGTAGCGACCAAAGTTCCACATCCCACATCGGTAAAACATGGGAAAGATCAATGGTATATAAGTTAGAACATATCTCAACTAGTTTGAGGTCTTTTGGTAGTGGACCAAATGCAAAGCCGTGAAGGCCTTCGGGTGCCAAAGCGGACAATATCATACTAGTGTTGAGATCGGTTGTGTTCTTACTTATATACGGAGGAGGAATATGCGGACCGGACCCCATATTCCCAACATGTGGTATCAGAGATGTGGTGGGTGATGTGGGTGAAATTCTTATTAGTCGAACATGATGAATTAGTAGTCATGCTCAAGATCCTTGTTTGGAGTGCCCGTTGCTCATCAAGCAATGTGGCTTGATTGGAGTGTATCAAGACGGTGGTACTGTTTCTTCCTCAGAATATCTAATCCTTTTTCGCTAATGTGACTGAGTCTTTTATGCCATAAATCAAGCATTGCTTCATCATTAACAACATTGATTTTCTCAGCAGACACCCTTGCAGACATGATGTAGAGGGCTGAATATTTTTGTCCTCTTGCCACAACCAACGAGCCCTTAGTAAGTTTCCACTGCCCATTCGCAAAAATACTGCAATAACCTTCATCATCTAGCTTCCATGTAGATATCAAATTCAATCGAAGATCGGGTATATGTTTAACACCCTTCAAAATCAATCTTGCACCCATGCTTGTTTCTAGATAAACATCACCAATACCAACCACTTTAGACAAATCATTATTTCCCATCTTTGCAGAACCAAAGTCACCAGAAGTGTAAGATGAATAAAATTCTCTACGAGAAGTGGCATGAATTGTAGCACCACTGTCAACTACCCAACCATTTTCATCAGACACAGAATTCACAACAGCATCATCAATAACAACGAAGTAGCTATCTGAAACTGCAGCAACATGTTTCTCGTCACCACTTTCATCATAATTTTTCTCCTTATTCTTTTCTTCTTTACCATTATAAGATTTCCCAAAATTATTCTTCTTTCTCAACTTAGGATAAAAATAGAAGCACAAACGAAATCTTCCTTCTTGTATCAAGTATGATAGAGATAACGATCCCAAAAATATCCCATATGATAATTGGACTCCCACATAGGAAGAGCCCAACAAATCTCCCCCTCACGACTATGTGGGAGGATTCGCCATCCCGGCGATCAATCTACAATGTTCAAGCTTTCCCCTAGGCAAAGCCTTTGTCATCATGTCAGACCCATTATCATTTGTATGAACTTTATCAACCTCCATTAGTTTAGCATCAAGAATATCTCGAATCCAATGATATCTCACATCAATATGTTTCGACTTTGAGTGAAATGACGAATTCTTCACGAGATGAATAGCACTCTGATTATCACATAACAGTACGTACCTGTGTTGCTCAAATCCAAGTTCTTTCAAGAACTTCTACATCCATAGTAGCTCTTTACTCGCTTCTGTCACTGCAATGAATTCAGCTTCTGTCATTGAAAGGGCAACACACTTTTGTAGTCTTGATTTCCATGAAACAGCGCCACAACAAAAGTTAATCAAATATCCAGAAGTAGACTTGCGAGTATCGACATCTCCAGCCAAGTCTGGATCAGAATAAGCCAACAACTCAAGTTTATTCATCCCAAAACTGAGCTTCAAATTAGAGGTTCCTCGTAGATACCTCATAATCCATTTCACGGCATCCCAATGCTACTACTGTCATGAGATCGGGCACACTAAGAATTTTTGTCCTAAGTTGAGAAAGAAGAATAATTTTGGGAAATCTAATAATGGTAAAGAAGAAAAGAATAAGGAGAAAAATTATGATGAAAGTGGTGACGAGAAACATGTTGCTGCAGTTTCAGATAGCTACTTCGTTGTTATTGATGATGCTGTTGTGAATTCTGTGTCTGATGAAAATGGTTGGGTAGTTGACAGTGGTGCTACAATTCATGCCACTTCTCGTAGAGAATTTTTCTCATCTTACACTTCTGGTGACTTTGGTTCTGCAAAGATGGGAAATAATGATTTGTCTAAAGTGGTTGGTATTGGTGAAGCAATGCTTGATTTATGGCATAAAAGACTCAGTCACATTAGCGAAAAAGGATTAGATATTCTGAGGAAGAAACAGTACCACCGTCTTGATACACTCAAACCCAGGATTAGATATTGTGTTGTTTGCGTTTATTTTATTCAGACTTGATATTTTTGGGATCGTTATCTCTATCATACTTGATACAAGAAGGAAGATTTCGTTTGTGCTTCTATTTTCTTGTCAAAGTGGTATCAGAGCGAGAGGTTGTGTACTTGTCTTGTATCAAATATGGAGGTGAATACAAGCAGAATGGTGACGATGAATGGTTCAAATTATCATATATGGAAATCGAAGATGGAAGATTTTCTTTATGTTAAAAGTTTTCATTTACCAGTGTTCGGTGATGAAAAACCTAAAGATAAGTCTGATGCAGAATGGATAATTATTCATCGACAGGTTTGTGGCTTTATTCGGCAGTGGGTTGATGATAATGTGCTGAATCACGTTGTAGACGAAACAGATGCAAGTAAATTGTGGAGTAAACTTGAGGAGTTATATGCTCGGAAGACAGGAAATAGTAAGTTACTTTTGTTCAAACAGTTGATGTATTTGAGGTATCAAGATGGATCACCCCTTACAGATCACTTGAATACCTTTCAAGGATTGATTAATCAGTTGGCTGCTGTGGGTATCAAATTTGATAACGAGGTTTTGGCGTTATGGTTGCTTGGTTCGCTGCCAGACTCATGGGATACTTTCAGAATGTCTCTTTCTAATTCAGCTCCTGAAGGCAATATCTCAATGGCATTAGCTAAAAGTAGTATGTTGAATGAAGATATGAGAAGAAAAACAGTTGGCTTCTCTTCACATTCAGAAACTCTAGTCGTTGAGAAACGTGGTAGAAATGAAAATCGCGGTTGGAAAACTAGAGGTAAAAGTGACAATACGCGATGTGGTGGGTGATGTGGGTGAAATTCTTATTAGTCGAACATGATGAATTAGTAGCCATGCTCAAGATCCTTGTTTGGAGTGCCTGTGGCTTATCAAGCAGTGTGGCTTGATTTGAGGCTCATCAAGCATTGTGGCTTGATTGGAGAGATCCTCGTTTGGAGTGCCCGTTGCTCATCAAGCAGTGTGGCTTGATTGGAGTGTATCAAGACGGTGGTACTTGTTTGGAGTGGCGCTAAGGAACAAGGCAGGATGGTCGAGATCAGATAGATCCGCTGTAAAGGCTCTAGAGATCAGGCAGCCCCAACCTGATTAGATTGAGCGGATGGATGTCAATTGAGAGGAGGCTAAAGTGGTACTTTGTTCGAGAGGAGGATTTGTTAGGGTAGCGACCAAAGTTCCACATCCCACATCGGTAAAACATGGGAAGGATCAATGGTATATAAGTTAGAACATATCTCAACTAGTTTGAGGCCTTTTGGTAGTGGACCAAATGCAAAGCCGTGAGGGCCTTCGGGTGCCAAAGCGGACAATATCATACTAGTGTTGAGATCGGTTGTGTTCTTACTTATATACGGAGGAGGAATATGCAGACCGGACCCCATATTCCCAACATGACGTTGGTTTTGGAACCTCTAATTATGAACTCGTTAATGAAGTATGCCAGTACGTGGCCATTGATAGTGGTACGGGTTTCGTATGATATATCATACTTTCAAAGTTCCATCGACCACCAAGTTAGTGGGGAGATATCTGGTTTCACAAGAACGCTCTTCAATGGGAAGGATGTGCGTAAGATAATGGAATGTTCCATGAGATACGACCTCATCTTTTGTGTGGCGACCACGATTCAGAGGGCCAATTTTTCCAAATTGAGATATTTCATCTCTTCGTCGAATAGATTTTTAATGACATTATAAATTGGGTGTTGTTTACCCCTCGGTTCCCGTTTGAGGACCCCGCTAACCGTACAATCATAAAAAGACAAATAAACATGACGTAGTTCACCAGCAACTGCCGGTAGTATTTCAAGGAATGCTAGTTAGTCTTTCAGGGTTTCGAATGCCTTCGTAAATTCATTTTTTTGAAGAAAACTTCTTAGCCCCCTTGAGTATGGTGAAGAAAGGCTCGCACATGGTCGGAATCCGCCTATATTGTTTTTTGCTTAGGAAATACCAAAGGAACTTACAACTCCGGACACCAAACATGCACTTTAGGGGTTCCAACTTTAAGTTGTATTGGCGCAGGGTTGCTAAGACGTTTGTCAGTACTTTTATGTTGTCGATCCTCGATGTCGCTTTTTACGAGAAATTTGTCGATATATGCTTCCATATTATGATTAAATCGGATTTTAAAATTTTTGTTAACCAGCTACTAGTATGTTGACCCGAGTTCTTGAAATGCGGCGTGTTCTTCATCCCTAAGGTTCATATGGATTTTCATTATAGCCCAAATAATAATCCAAGAATGGAAAGAGTTAGTTGTCTCATGCTGCGTCGACCAACCGATCTATGCGGGAGAGTGGAAAGGTGTCTTTGGGGAAAGCTTTGTTGTGGTCCGTGAAATGCACACACATATGTTGTTGGCCTTTTTCTTCTTAACCAAAATTAGGTTCGCTATCCATAACAGGTATCTAACCTTGCTAACCCAACCAGAAGAGTTTATCCCTTCGTCTTCTCAAGAGAACATATTATTTGCTTTCGTCGGATGGATTTGGCTGGTCGGCATATGACGTAGTGGTGGACCCCTGTTACATTGTCGGCACTTCATGTGAAGACATCAACATTAAACTGTAACAGAGATATTAAATCATGTTCAAAAGTATGGTTTAATGTATTACCTATACGCAGTTTCCAACCCAAAGAGAGGCTCTCTTCCACTACTTTTTCATATGTACACGTTAGCTGGTCAATTCCATAGGATCTTCTACCTCGTCTAGCAATGGTTTGGGGTCCTGCGGCTGGCCGCCCCCCATGGCCGATTAGTTTCTATCAAGTTAGTTTGGAGGGGTCGACAGAGAAAGCATAGCAAGTTTGAACGGTGCATTGGCTTCACGCATTTATGGAACGTGCATAGCCCTGTAGCCACGGTCTGCCAATGATAGCATGACAAGAACTGGGAGTGTTCGTATATTATGAAGAGTCTTAGTAGTTCTTTTTCATGTGTTACAATGTCTACGGTTACAGGAGCTCTACTTCACCCACATATTTAGAGGATTTGCATTTGTAATCCACTACAATTTTATGGGTCGGTTTATACGGTGGTACCTTCATTATCCAGACGTAACTGGCTTTAAAAATAATGTTGGTCGAGCCGGCGGTGTTCACCAAGACCCGCGTAACCATTGATGTGGTTTATTTTTGTATGAGGGCAAGTTTGTAACTTTTGTCTAGAGTTTTGTTGAATTTTGTGGGTATTTAATGTTTGGGTAGAATGTAGAGGGAGAATTGAGCTGTCTGGTTGTATTTAATTTTCATTACCCTCATTTAATGTTGGTGGTTGGGTATTTATACCCTTATATTTGGGCCTCATGGGCTTTCGGGTTGTGTTTAACGGATTCGGGTCGATTTTAAAGACCCATTAGTTCTAAGTAAGTAAATAGGCAGCTTAGTCAAAAAGTGATTAGGTTTTAAGTACTTTAGTTCTATTCGGATAGTTTAGTGGATGATAGTTGTCCGAACTGCCCATGTCCGGTGAGGTGGACATTGTCCGAATTGACCCTGTCCGGTTCCCATAGAGTGTGCTGACAGAATCCGGACTCATCAACCATGACACCACAGATATCCAAGTTGATCAAAGGTCAGGTTTACCACCGGTTCCTGATAGTTGTAATATGAGAATTCGTTAAGCGATTGAACATATAACTCTTTTTTGTGGTGTTTCATTGACCCAAGGTCGGCTCCGATAGTGCTCCTCCCTCATAAATACAGAGCAACCACTAGTGATCTCCCTTACCCATTGGCCTTCGATCTTAGTGTTCTTCAGGTAAATCGACCCCCCTACGTTCCTCCGAGCGATCCTCTTCCTCTTTCTGCTTGATGAACTGGACTAACTCACCACTTTCGTTTCTTGGATGTCCATGATCATTATGGTAGGAGTAAAAATGATGAATTGAGCTTGTGTGGCTAGGGGAAAACATGGTGCATGGCGGTTGGTACCGGGAGCGGCCTTTAGTTCTGTTATAAATGACCGATACGGTCTTCACAAGTGGGGTAAACTTGAGCGACATATTGGCATAGTAGGAGCCTTTCGGTCTGTTCATGGAAGCCGTCAAGTTATCACTGCATTTTTCATCTTCTATTTCTCTCTACTCGGTTAGACATGCCTTGGAGTCCCTCATCAAGAGATCAGATGAACAAGAACAATCTCATTTTTTGCTATTGTGAACCCGGATAAACTGGTCCCCTTATGCGAGGATACCTTCCATTTCTTGACCAGGAAATGGACGAGATCACCATAGAAGGGACCCTCTCTATCTAGCCCTTGCTTCAAGACGGCCGCGACTACGGATCTTTAGAGTTCATCGCGTGGAAAAATATCTTGATGTAACTTTTAAGTGACTCACCCAACCTTTCGTATAGGTCTATGATTAAATCAATCTCCTTCATTGGTTCGTTGTTATCGAAGAATTAATTTCTGAAGGCACTTCATAATCCTGTGAAATCATTAATAGATCCCTTTGATAAAACGTTAAACCAATCCACTACATTACCTTTCAGGGTCATAGACAGAGCTTGGCATAAACTGGCATCATCCAGTTTAAAATCCATCATCATGTTGCGGAATTGCTCGAGGTGTTTTTCTAGATCTTTAATACCGTTATACGCTTCCATTTCGAAGGGATTGAATTTTCGCAAAGCTCAGCTTCTAGAATTTTCCCTACGAAAGAGAAATCCTTGAGTACGTAGGCAGCCATTTTGGGGCGCACCTGATCATATTGCATCGACTCTACTTTATTAGTTCATTTTTTGCTTCGCGGTCCATCCCAATAGTACATTTTTTGCCCCGGGTTCGCTTTTTCTTGCTACCGCTTCCCTTTCTTCCTCGATGACATCTAAGAATCTTTTTCCATTGTCGTTATTGCTGGCCTTTCCCACTTTCTCAAAAGGTCATTGGTTTTCTTTCTCTCAACCCAATACCTTCGTGCTTAGATGATGCGGCGCATTATTCACCCTAGCGAACGTGGCATTCGCCTCCTGGTCCTTACCCTATGGTGTTGGAGAAATCTTAGTTGTTCATGCCTTAGTTCTTTTATTAGCGACTGTAATACTTGTAGGGTCATGTTTGGGCACGGCTAAAATGAGACCCTTTTTCTTTATAGTGAGACCCCAAATCTTGATTTTTTCTGAAAACGTGAAATTACCAAAATGCCACTAGATATAAAAACCATAATTTTATGGACATCTCATTCTTACCTCTTTTCCTCTCTCTCTCTTCTCTACTTTTCTCTCTAATTTTCATAAAAAACTAAAAAATTCATAAACCCATTAACTCAAAAAACAATAAATTCAACTATAAATCCTAGGCTTTAAAGCTCAAACACATACATTTTTACTATCTTTCTCTTCTCTCCCAACTACCTATCTCTCTAATATTCAACATAAACTCATGAACCCATGAACTTAAAAAAAACAAAAAGTCATCTCTAAATATATGGCTCGAGGAAAAAATTATATTTTTACATAAATTCACACCTTGTCGTGCGCCGTTTCGAACATTCGTGCGTGAATTTGGTCAAATCTTTGCGCTTTTATGCCAAATTTTGTCAAATTTTTGCGCTTTTCATGCCGAATTTTGTCAATTCAAAATACTATTCCATACCGAGTTTCGCCAATTGAAATCACTTCATGCCGAATTTAGCGTGTGTATTCTTACGATTTTTAACTACACGTGGAGATTGAACATTCTAAAATAAATGATGGTGAATATTTTTTATACTTTTTATTGATTTTATTTTCAATTATTCTAATTATTTAATACATTAAATTTACGTTTGTTATTACAATTCAATAATTATATAAAATGTAGTAAAAATAATTATATAAATATATGATTATAAATTTATAAAAAATTATAAATTATAAATTATATAAGAAATTATATAAATTATAAATTATTACAAATTTGAATTGATTATAATTATAATATATAATTATAATTATTATAAATTATTAGAAATTATATATATATATATATATATATATATATAAAAGAACAGACATTTCCACGCACGGTCGTGCGTGGAAATGCTTGTTTCAGAATACCCACATGCAAATCTCAAACGTGGTTTTACGGGGTCAAATCCAGCAAAACTCATACCAAATTGAAGCCAATGATCTAATTAAGTATATACATATAATCAAACGACCAAACAATAACTACAAGTAGAGGAAAATTTGATTTTTATATCTGAAAAATAAACTATAAATATCACTACAAATATAGTTCCAAATTTTAAAAAATAGCACAATGGTGTAGAGAATTCATACTTTAACAAGTCTATGCAGTTGGATTTTAAATATCTAGCATTTTCAAATATTGTGTTAGAGAGAGTTAGGGTTTTCGAAGAAAGAAAATTGTAGAATTTGGGAATTTTTGTATTTATATCGATGGCATTTTTGTAAATAAGAGAGGTCTCATTATAGCCAAGCTGGGTCTCACAATAAACAGGTCTCGTTATAGAAAAAATGGGTCTTGAATTAGCCTAGCCCGTCATGTTTTGGGGGACTACGGTTACTCTAAAGCCGTCACGTGGGTTTTCTCTATTAGTTAGAACATTGTTGACGGTGCTAAAGGGTTGGGTTGCGAGGTTTATAGCTTGGTTAGTCTCATGTTGGTTTTCTATTGCGGGTAAGTTCTACATTGGGTCAGGGATGATTTCACGCACACCACCTTTAAGGTCTGTATCAATGATATCTCTTTCAAATCCAGACCTAATTACTAAGTTTGGAAAGTCTATGTAAATTGGTTTTGTGATAAATGAGTTCCCATGGACAACGCCAAATTTGTTCAGGAAAATCCTCACAAACATATGAAAAATTAATAACTTGATATTGATAAGGGAGGAATTTTCCTATGTAATTTATGAGGGCCTAATTGTAATAAAATGCTTTTTATGTAATAGTTAAGGAATTTAAGGTCTCTCAAGGACCAATGTGTAAACATAGAATTAACTAAGGGGCATCACCATATAGTTGAACAGCCCACTAAGGTCTCAAACGGGCCCACCTTATTTTAATAGAAAAAGGTGACCCGGATGTTTGGTAGGGAGGACTTTTGGATTATTCTAATATATATTCTCTTTCTCTCTCTTGACTTTCTCTCTCTAGTCACGTCTGACACAATATCCGAAATATTCCCTTAATCCATTATTAACTCATCATTGGCGCCGTCTGTGGGAACGAGTGATACCGAAAAAGGAATCTTTTTGTTCTTTAAAAAATCACATTTTGCGGGATGAATAACGAGGCTGTGATAGAGAGGGTCGGGAGAGAAGTCGTCCGAGCCGTCTCGGTGTCGGAAGGAGAAGAAGCCCCTGGTCGGGAGCGCGACGACCGGGGTCGGAACAAACGGTCGACCTTAATAATAACGCGAAAACAGCTTCTTGAAGATATTGCCAATTTAAAGGAAGAAAGAGAGCGGGCACTAAGTGAGAAAAGGGTTCGGGAAGGAAAAGGCAAGGAACCCATTTTGGAGGCGGCGGGCCATGACGTCGGTCCGTGAATCGAAGCCCGACCTGTTAGGTATTACCGAGAATCTCATCCCGACGACGAGCAAGTCGCTAGGGCTTGGAGGTACCCAGAGGACCATCGCGGCACAACGGTAGACTACCCCTCGGATGACTCTTCGGGCAGAGAGTACCGGCGACGGGAAAGGGTCCAGCGTACACAAAAAAGTCGTTCCCGACGCCCCCCGAGGGCTCAGGACAGACCCTATGAAATATAATAAGGGGAGCACTGATAAACAGACCCCCAGTCTCCTTTGAGAAAGAAGAAATGCATACCGCCAGCCGAGAAGACCGGGCAGTTTTGCCACCTGTGCCATGGCAGCCGTCGAACAGTCAGAACCACGATTACCGAACTAGCAGCCAGTTTATCATCCCGGGAGTCGAGGGACTCTATGGATTTCAGACAGAAGGCCTCGGGGGAGGAACGTGTGAGTTCGGAGTCAACTGGAGGGCATCCCTACTGTCCGATGAGATACTCGCGGGACAACTCCCGAAGCGATTCGATGTTTCAAAACTAGAAAAGTACGACGGGAAGAAAGACCCGGATAACCATTTGGAGGCCTTCAAAAACTTCATGCTAAGTTTCGATAACGATGACAAGCTCCTATGCAGAGCTTTTTCCATGACCTTCAAGGACCGAGCCTCTAAGTGGTACAACCGTTTACCGCAGGGCAGTATTTGGAACTTCGGGATGTTCTGGACGATGTTTAGACAGCACTTTGTGGGAAGCAAAAGCTTCCGAGCCAACGGAGACACCATCATGAATTGAAGACAAAAAATAGGGGAAAGCCTCAGAAAATATACAAGGTGATTCGTCGACGCAAAAACCGACCTGGATCACTGCGAAGAAAACGTGGCCTTAACAGCGTTTCGCTTAGGTCTGCTCCCCGGACCAATGAAGCAAGCAGTAACAAAGAAACATGCGTTCACGTTTTCTGCACTGCTGGCGCAGATAGAAAAGCAGATATTGATCGAGGAGACCGAAGCCTCTGAATTGGCCGCACAGATTCAACAAAGTACCCAAGCATCAGTAGTCATAAGGCAGAGCACCCAGTCGGATTACGCACGGGCAGCCCAACCGGTTAGCACGATACACCCGAACCCTCCTGTGACAAACAAGGCTTCGACCTTGACCAGTCCGAAACCGAGGGGAAATAATCAGACGACGTCGCGACCCATGTCTAACAAATGGATCCGACCTGCATACTTCGCTGACCTTACAGAGTGCGTGGCGTCAATCTATGAGAAAACCAAGAGCTGAATGTACCGAAGACCTTTCCCAATTCCGACACCTCGAGAGCAAAGAAATAATCGATATTGTCGCTATCACGAGGACGTTGGGCATGATACGAAGGACTGCATTGCCTTGAAAAAAGAAATACAGATTCTGATAGAACACGGAAACCTCCTGGAGTATGTAAAGAAGGCACAGCAAGGTGCGACCTCGAAAGAAGTCGTGGTGGTACCAAAGTCCGAAAACACCATGGCCATCTCTGAGGTTACCGACCAGTTTGACATTTCCATCAAATATCTCGACCCGGAAGCTAACCGCAACATTATCGGGATCATCGAGGAGGAAGTTGAGGAGAGCGTCGGTAATGTGCGAGACCTTTGTAATTTTTTCGAATCCTTGACAATCTTTGGCGGAGATTCAATGGCGGGAGTCACGCATTCTTCCAGGAAAAGGCACATCGTCAACTTAACCACTCAGTTGGAAGCCAGAACTTGCTTCCAAACCAGAAGCGCCCCCTCGCCGATTTTACACTTCGACGACGACATGAGGGATATAGCCGGACCTCATGAGGATGCCATTGTGATTGGGGCTGCTATTGCGGGAGAGGAGGTTCGACGCATCTTGGTGGACACCGGGAGTTCCGCAAATATCATCTTCGCATCTACTTTTGCCAAGTTCAGAACACCGCCAGTGATTGCTCGGTCTGACTGAACCATTGTCGGGTTTACTGGGTCAGCAGCCGACGTTATAGGAGAATTCGAAGGCACAGTACAGTTAGGCCGCGGCCCTTTCAAAAAGGAGGTCATGGTTTTATTCGTGGTAGTCGACGCACCGGCTTCCCACAATGCCATTTTCGGCCGATCATGGATATCGCGCATGCACGCAGTAACTTCCACGATTCATCAGTGTTTAAAGTACGTGGTCGGAAACAACGTGGGCGTGGTCCGAAGCAGCCAGAAAGCGGCACGGGAATGCTACCGAGCGACATTAGCGCCTAAGAAAGACCAAGAGATGGTTCAAGCTCAAGAATAACAATTAAGGGGGCTGCCCCCGGGGTCGTTGCCCGTTGATGACCCGCGGGAAGCTCCAAACCTTTTAACAACAGACGAGGAATGCGAGGAGTACCATTTCGCCGCAGGGAAGTCTTTACGGATCGGGGTATGCCTTTCACCGAACCTAAGGGAACAGCTGCTGACCCTCCTGCGGAAAAACCTAGACCTATTCGCATGGTGCTCGGGAGATGTCACCGGGGTGCAAGAATCTTTTGTCGTGCACAAATTAACTATCAACAGAAACGTCAGACCGATTTCCCAAAAGCGTCGAGCCATCTCCTCAGAAAAAGCACACGTTATCTTGCGAGAAGTTGAGAGAATGATCGACGTCGGACACGTCAAAGAAGCACGTTACCCGTTGTGGATCTCCAATCCCGTTCTGGTCAAAAAGAAAAACGGTAAATGGAGAATGTGTGTGGATTTTACCGACCTAAACCGGGCGTGCCCGAAAGATCCTTTCCCGATGCCAAGAATCGATCAGTTGGTAGATTCAACGTCGGGTAACAAATTACTATCGTTTATGGATGCGTACGCCGGGTACAATCAGATCAAATTGCATGCCGCGGATCAAGAGAGTACCACATTCATCACGGGCCGGGGATTATATTGCTACAAAGTAATTCCCTTCGGGCTGAAAAGTGTTGGCGCCACATACCAAAGGCTCGTCAACAAAACATTCGAGGGTCAGATCGGAAGAAATATGGAGGTGTACATTGACAATATGTTGGTAAAAAGCAGCGCGGATGCGGCCCATCTTGTAGACCTCGGGGAAACCTTTGACAACCTGCGAGGGATAAATCTCAAGCTTAACCCGGAGAAATGTTCTTTCGGAGTCCGATCAGGGAAGTTCCTAGGTTTCTTCGTGAGCGAAAAAGGGATTGAAGCAGATCCCGCACAACTACGAGCTCTCACCGATATGACTCCACCCCGGAGCATCAAGGAAGTACAAATCCTGACGGGGTGTCTGGCTGCCCTAAATCGGTTTATTTCCCGATCCTCTGACAAATGCGCTCCCTTTTTTCAGGTATTAAGACAAGCCAAATTTTTTGCATGGAATTCTGAATGTGACGAAGCGTTTTTGGGCGTCAAAAGATACCTATCATCCCCAAACCTTTTGACAAAACCCGTAGTAGGCGAGACATTTTTCCTTTACATCGCGGTTACAGACTTTGCGGTCAGCGCGGCTTTAATTAGTGAATTAGGACCGGCTCATACAGCGATCTACTTTGTGAGCAAAAGCTTGCTGGATGCGGAAACTCGGTATTTAAAATCGGAAAAATTGGCACTCGCCCTAGTGACAGCAGCCCGGAAAATGCGCCCATACTTTCAGGCTCACCCTATCGTGGTCCGAACATCATTCCCCCTCAAGTACATTTTTCAGCGACCGGACATGTCCGGGAGAACGTCCAAATGGTCAGTGGAGCTCGGCGATTTCGACATCGACTTTGAACCTCGAACGGCTATCAAAGGACAGGCTTTGGCTGATTTTTTTAGTAGAGTTTCATTCCGAACGACCTGATCGGGAGATGCCTCCCCAAGAGGCCACTCTGGGCGAATGGGTTGTCAGAACTGACGGGGGGGCAAACGTCGGTGGCTGCGGAGCAGGAATACAGATCACCACCCCTTCGGGCATAAGCATGCTTCAAGCCGTCCGATTCGGTTTCCATACTTCAAACGACGAAGCAGAATAAGAGGCCGCTCTGGCCGGGCTACGGCTAGCGCAGGTGTGCGGGGCCAGACAGATACGCCTCATCAGCGATTCTCAACTTTTGATAAATCAAGCTTCGGGAAGCGCGGAGGCTCGGAAGGAACATTTGGTACAATACTTAGCAGCACTTCGGGTCTTGGCTGCTTCATTTGACAAAATCACCTATGAACACGTCCCGAGGAGCGAAAACACGGCTGCAGATTCTTTGGCAACGATTTCCTGCTCTAGCAACTACCCTTGGGTGACAGAACAAGAAAACCCATCTATTATCAAACGTCATGAGTTAGACAATCGACCTGAAATGGCATGTCAGATCTCTTCGCTAGCAACCTCGGATTGGCGGCGGGACATTATCGCATTTCTAGCTGAGGGTCGGCTCCCATTAGATAGCGCTTTAGCTCGGAAAGTACGCAACAAAGCTCGGGGATACGTCCTTTTAGGCGATATATTATACAAAAAGTCTTTCAGTCGTCCACTACTTCGGTGCTTGGGAGTCAACGAGTCGCAGATAATTTTGTCCGAGCTGCATGACGGAGAGGGCGCGGCGCACTGCGGGTACAAGGCCCTAATTAGGCGAATTCTCTTCGCAGGGTTCTATTGGCCGACGATAGTCGCAGATGCACGGCTCATAGTCAAAACCTGCGACACATGTCAAAGGTTCGGCAACGCTATAAATGTCCCCGCGACCGCACTAGAATCAATATCCGAGGGACTACCCTTTGACCGATGGGGAATCGACCTAGTCGGACCATTACCAATGGCATCGGGAGGAAGGCAGACGATCGTTGTGGCAGTGGATTATTTCTCCAAATGGGTTGAGGCCGAACCCTTGTCCGCCACTAAGGCAAAAGATATCGTCAAATTCATTTGGGCAAATATATGTTGTCGGTTCGGTGTACCGCAGAGGTTAACTATGGATAATGGACCGCAGTTCGATAGTATAGAAATGAGAGCCTTTTGCACCACTCATAAGATCCGGCAATGCTTCTCAGCTCCTTTTCACCCTCAAGCAAACGGGCAAGTCGAAGTAACCAACCGAACCATTTTGGAGGGCCTCAGAAAAAACCTCGAGGGAAAGGCCGGAAAATGGCCTGATTACTTGCAAGAAGTACTATGGGCTTACCGAACTACACCCCGAACAGCTACCCAAGAGTCGCCTTACACTTTATTATATGGTATGGACGCGGTCACTCCCGCGGAATCCATTTTCCCATCTTTCAGGGTCGGTAATTATGAGGAAGAAGCGAACGACGATACCCGACGACTCGAACTTGACCTCGTAGAAGAGAAGCGCAACCGGGCCCAGTTGAACTCTTTGCACTATCAGACCCCGATGAGAAGTCGATATGCTTCTAAAGTCCGCCGTCGGGAGTTCAAGGTTGGAGACAAGGTTCTCAGGCGCGTCTTCCTCCACACCAAAGATAAAAGCCTCGGTAAACTCACCCCGAATTGGGAAGGACCCTACGAAGTCGTTGAGAAAGTAAAGAACGGGATATACCGCCTGCGGAATAAGCTCGGACATCTTTTGAGGCTACCTTGGAATATCGAACACTTGAAATTGTACTTAAGAATATTAGCAAAGTTGTATTTCAATTTGTATTTTACCTTTTGTCTTGAATTGTACTGGTCGGGGATGCACTCTTTCCTACCTCGGTGGCGCGATGAGGTTTTAACGAGGCATCACGAGTACCAGACCACCCGATTGCATTAATCAAACACGTTTAGCCTTCCAAATATTGAAGTATCACGACCTTGATCAGCTAACGAGCTGGACATCGTCTGTTCATATTAATATTAATGGATCTACATATATGTTCTTCCCGACCCTTTGGGAGAATTTTCGATGCAAAATCGATCTACAGAACCTAAATGGGTTTTTCAGTTTACTGATCTACATATATGTTCTTCCCGACCCTTTGGGAGAATTTTCTATGCAAAATCGATCTACAGAACCTAAATGGGTTTTTCAGTTTACTGATCTACATATATGTTCTTCCCGACCTTTGGGAGAATTTTCGATGCAAAATCGATCTACAGAACCTAAATGGGTTTTTCAGTTTACTGATCTATATATATGTTCTTCCCGACCCTTTGGGAGAATTTTCGATGCAAAATCGATCTACAGAACCTAAATGGGTTTTCCAGTTTACTGATCTACATATATGTTCTTCCCGACCCTTTGGGAGAATTTTCGATGCCACATCGGCCTTCCGAACCTAAATGGATTATTCCGCTTTTGTAGGATCCCGAACGACTTCGTAGGTCCCCGACCTACTTTGCAACTCACCATTGCAGACCCTATCAGGATTTTCTAATATTGTTTGTTTACTTAGAATTTTTTCAACATTTTGTCGATACATCATACAGATCACAATTTATGAAGGGATTTAGCCGATAACGTCAATATATTAAAAGGGGACCCCGTGGCCCCCAAAGCAAGGTTCAAAATATACGACAGAAACATTGATAGGGGGCCCCGTGGGCCCCAAAAGAGTTACAAACAACGCAACAAAAAAAAAGAGGCCCAACTTCTGGGTCACTCATCATTATCTTCCTCCTCATCCTCCTCATCTTCGTCGGACTCTTCCTCTTCCTCCCCGCAATCCACCCCCTCAGGCCGGTCCTTTTCGGGCACGTCCAACCACATCGACCCAAGTTGAAGTTTGGGGAAGCGGTTGTGGAGTGAGAGCACATACGCGGCTTTCGCATCAGCAGCTTCTTTGTCCGCCCATTGCCTGCACCGATTCGCGAAGGCGACATTTGAAGACTTCAACTTCTGGACCTCCGAAGTCAAAGCAGCAGCGTGGTCTTCCACGGCCTTCTTCGACTCCTCGGCGGCCCTTTTTGCCTCCTCCGAAGCTTTCTTCGCATCCTTCGCAGCGCGCTCAAATTCGGCAATACGACCCTCTGCCGTTGCCAGACCCGTCTTGGCCTTGTCCAAATCCCCGGTCAGGTTGACGATCTTTCCCTCTGCATAAGCCAGCTGCTGACTTAACTCATTCACCCGCCGCTCTTTCACAGCTACGGGAACGAGCAAGTTGTACAAGGATAACGCCAGACCATCAGACCCCCGTAGTTGGAACGTGTGCGGACCGCCAAGCATGGAGAGCAGTGGATACTTTGTACCACTCGTTGAGGCCGCGTTCGGATCGGACGGTCGGGGGGCTCAGCATCATCGGGAATTTCCACGAGGTCCGCAGGTGGAATACTATTCGCACCATCGTCCTTGTCAGACAGCCTCAGGCTTTTGGAGCTAACCCCCGCGCCGTCGCTCGGTTTGCTCTCCACTTTTGAGTGCTTGGACTTCTTTGCCCTTGTCACATCCGCATCAGCACGAGCCTTCCTCTTCTGCACGGGCGCCGGTTCCTGACTAGCCTCTGCCACTCCCGCCGCGGGTGCCTCTTCCCGAATCGGATCGGCAACAGCCACAACTGCGTCTTCCTCCCCCTCTTCATCTGACTTCGGACGCTTGCTAGGCGCCTTGTTGCGCATAGGCAAGTACAGCTGCGATCCAGGGGCGTCGGTTTTCGCGATGACATCTTCCAAGGAAGGGGGTTGTCTCAGCTGCTCAATGGTGAGAGGGTCAGACGAGCAACGCCAGAGGTTACTCATGATTAAGTTCGTGTCCTTAAAGGTCCGATGCATAGGCCGACCCCAGTGTTCCCGAGCATAAGCTTTGAGAATCCCGAACGTAACCCCAGCGGCTTCGCACTAGTCCTTTTTCAGACCTTGCAACCATTCCTTCGACACTGCACGAAGAACGAATTTAAAAAAAAAAGAAAAAAAAAAACAAGAGCAGTACCATCATGAACCCAGGTGCGGAGAAGCTGCCTCTTATTCTGCGGGGTATAAGGAAGACCGTTCTCCCAACACCCGCTCAGGAACACGAACCGATGCTTCCAGCCTTTGTCCCCCTCCAGGAAGTCATTAACCACCTTCCACTTATTCCCCAAAGAAGAGTAGGAGAACGGGGATTTTGGGGACTTGGATAGACCCGACACAGTAATATATTCCTCTATGGACATAACTCGACCTGAAAGACGGGAAGCCATTATGCAGGACATTAGAGTGTACCAGCCGTTCGGCGTCAGCTGCGATGGGCAGATCTGGAGGGTTCGGAAGTAGAGCGTGATCTCGAGGTCTAGGGGGAACCGCAGCCCCCAGTTGAACAGCTTAGTAAATATCACGATCTCCCTAGATCGGACATGAACGGGGGTCTCCTCGGGAACCGGGAACCGAACGTTGACACATTCGGGAATTCCCCATCGGATCAGCAGATCCTTGTAGTCAGACTCCGGGAAATAGAGGTATTTCCCCTTGTAAAGGAAAACAGCATCCTTCGTCTTAAGCCAACTGAAGTAGGGAGTAGTGATGGCAGCAGCTACTTCTTCGGGCAGGGGATCATCCGGAGGATTGGCAGCATCACCAACAGTAGCAATGCATACCTCTGCGGGCGGGACATCCACTTCTGACTCCCCAGCATCGGGGTTAGAGGCCTGGTCGGAGCTCCGGGCAGTAGCGATGTTCGGGTTCGATGCACGTACCCGGGAAGTGGAAGGCTCGGCTGCATTTACTGACTGAGCCCGAAGTGCTGCCTCCAGTTTCTCTGGCGTCAGACGAGGCTTAGGCAAACCTAGAAAAGTTACCGCAGTATTAATACCGGTCCGATACCCTCGAATCGAGGGAGTTAACTGAACCATTTCAAGAGCTTTACCTCTCGTGGGAGACGACGAAGGACTACTTTCTCCCATAGTCAAGAACCTGATTTTCCGAGTGTGTCGGGGAAGGGACGGAGATGGAGAAATGCGTGAATTAACCGGTGTTAGGGTCGGATTCTCTGACCCAACTGCAAGGGAATTAGAAGAACTGCCGCTGGAAGAAAGGATGACAGTTTCGGGAGAAAGACTAATCCCGGGCGATAGAGAAACATGATGGTCGGGAAGAAGGAAAGACTCAGCGGGGATTGGAGTAGCTAAGACAGGGTCGTGAGGAAGCGGTGCGGGAGTAAAAGGCTTGGAGTTAGACCCCCAGATTAATCCGGCGCGGCGGTATTCTTCGACTCGGTCCCCGATACTAGACCACTCTTCGAAACTCCACTCATGATTTTTCTTTTTCTTTGCGGGTGTTTGCTTCGGGTATTTTGGTTTCATAAAACGAGCATCCCAGGTCTAAATCGGATCTGACAAGCACTATCTCTCTCTAAAAACGATTTAACAACACTTTCTCTCTCTAGAATGCCTCTGAGAGAGATTGAGGATCGAGGGGTATTTATAGGCGAGGATGAATGATCAGAGAATACCAATCGACAAAAGCACAGCGGGAAGATGAAGGGTCTCCCTAAAATCCTAGTCGGGAAAAGACGCACCCCTAGGACTGGTGACACGTGTTGATCGCCTTCTGATAAAGGCCTACCTAAGCCGTCCCCTACGAACCGATTAATGAACTGGGCTTTCGCCACCATAACCTCGAAGAAAAATCGGCCCAACACAGAAAGGCCAATGATAAAAGCCCAAAAGAAGTTGAAAACCGACCCGACTTAGGGCTAATAACGTCGGGAAATGAAGATCTTACAACCCAAACATTGTCTGAAGGAGCAGATCTGGTTGAAATATGTCGGACCTTAACCGAAGCCAAAAAGGGAAACGTCGGAATCCGAGGCGTGGGTAAGCACAAACGACAAGCACGGGTTCGGTAATAAGTCTTCGCTCCTAACGCTCCCGAAGACTGGGGGGCTACTGATAAGGGAGGAATTTGCCTATGTAATTTATGAGGGCCTAATTGTAATAAAATGCTTTTTATGTAATAGTTAAAGAATTTAAGGTCTCTCAATGACCAATGTGTAAACATAGAATTAACTAAGGGGCATCACCAAATAGTTGAACAGCCCACTAAGGTCTCAAACGGGCCCACCTTATTTTAATATAAAAGGTGACCCGCATGTTTGGTAGGGAGGACTTTTGGATTATTCTAATATATATTATCTTTCTCTCTCTAGACTTTCTCTCTCTAGTCACGTCTGACACAATATCCGAAATATTCCCTTAATCCATTATTAACTCATCAGATATGATAGAAAAATAATTGATGGTAATTTTCCTAATCAAAATGATATGTATTTTTATTATCTTTTTTTATTTTATTTATACATCCAATTTCTATCACTCAATATATCACTCCAATACGTCACTACTTATTATATCATGACTTAGTGGTCATTAATTGGGAAAACATAATTGATGTATTCAAAGCTTAAGTTTATAAACCACGGTTGTTGATGGGGGTAATAGTGTTAACCAGTCTATTTACCGACGATTGGCTTTGGGACAAAAATGCCCATACCTCCTCCAGCATATGTTATTCGGTGTTTGTTGTGTCTGGGCCGAGGAGGCTTCATGTGATGACTCTCTTGGTTATAATCTAATTTGGTTAGTTGGTTAGCACTGCACCAATAGTCATTCGGTTTTCTGAGGAGTACTGCCCGAGGTAAGGGACTGGTGCGATATTATTTTGTCGTTTGTGAGGATCATATAATACCCGATGGGTATTACTATATAAAAAGTTAATATTATTATTCATACAAAATATGGTAGTCACCAATTAATTTCGAATTTCTATTACGTACGTAGTATGGAAAACAAAATATTGAGCTTGAGACAACTCCTATAAAAGGGCTATGATATTCATATAAAATTATAGTATTTTTATAAGAGATGATAAATGAGATTTAATAACTAAAGTTTAATGATAGGCCTTGAAACACTCCAAGAAGACCAACCGTATTCTTGAAGTCTTTTCCCAAAATATAAGGTTGCGCTCTCAATCTTTGAGAGCGCCTTATCTTCATTAGCGTTGATTCGTAGTAGAAGTTCATGCATCATCAGCCTCATCATAAATTTCTATTGCCAAAGCATAAATTTCTTCGCATCAAGAACCTCCACCCTCAAAATATAGTCAAATCTTCCTCATCGATTCATTATGAAGGAAGCAACTAAAAAATAAAATCAAGAGTCTTCGTAAATCATCAACGATAAAACAGCTTCTAAGACTAGAAACTACACCCAAAAGCAGAACAATACTGGAATCTCTTCAATTCAAGTTCAAGTTCAAAAAAGTAAGGACACAGACGCAATAAGGAACCTCCAGATCTACAATTAAGATTTTTCATCAATGAAATCAAATCCCATTTATGAAAATAGTCAAAATCAACCTAGGAAATAAAATCAGAAATCTTACCTAGAAGCATTTAGCCCGGACAACAACAAGGAGGGGATGATCCATGGTCCTATCATTGTCTCTAGCAAGGATGGATTCAAAGTTATGTCATTTAAAGAGAAAGATAAGTCTCGTCTCCTCTTTAATTCAAGATTTAATCTTATTGGAAAAAAATTTCCTAGGTAGACCAGATTTAAAAATTGTTCAATCTTTTATAAAAAGACTAAAACCAAAATGGAACTTTAATCTGTTTGTATTTGATAATCGGCACATCTTGATTAAAACTGAATTATTATATGATCCTAAAATCATATGGAAGCACAATGTTTGGCCAGTTGGTCAACATTCCATGAGGCTTATAAAATGGGAGCCTCATTTAAACCCAAAATTTGAATCACCAGTAACCCCAATGCGGTTACTTTACCTAAATTACGTGAGTTCATGTATTATAATGGTACAATCAATATTATAGCTAAAAATTTAGATAGACCTTTAAATATATGGGTTCCAAACATAAATAGGGCTAGACACAACTATTATCAGGCTTGAATTAAATTAAATGTATCCAAGCCTGTCAATCGAAAAATCAGGATTGATTTTGATGGCAAAAAAGGTTCCTGGATTGATATCATATATGGAGGCATTCCACTATATTGTCAACACTGCCACCATCTTGGTCATGATGTTACCAAATGTAACAAAACCAAACAACGTAAATCTAACCAGACCAACCATCTGACCCAAACTTAGGCAAATCTAAAAAATCTCAAAGCCACAATACTATCAACAATACTGAATTGACTAAACCTAAGTTTAGATCTATTATCATTAGTAATTCAAATGATAGTATTCCTCAAAGTTATGAAAAAATCAATAATGTTACAAGTAAAGACATTGATCATGCAATGAGAAACACTTCACTAATGAAAATCATTTTTCCATTAAACAAAGAGTCTGAACAACATTATCTTGATACGCTAAACCTTCTTAAGTCATTAATTTATATTGAGGAGTTGAACCTTGAAATCATAGGACCTCTACAATCAGTATAGCTTGGAAATATATATAATGCCATCAAACAATCAACTGAAGATAATCTTGATGATATCTCTCTAACACCCTCAACGACTGGTAGTTTACCAGTATTTCCTTTTCACTTCAAAAATCTTAAAACCCTTACTAAAGCTGCCAAAAAAAAAACAAAAAAAAAAACATCTTTGAAAAACAGTGAAGTTAACCTAAATAATAAGCTCATCGAAAGGCTTAATTCCTCTATCCAAATTGGAATATTAGAGGTAAAGGTAACAAAGCTTCAATTAGAAGATTAAAAACTATCATTAAATTAGAAAAAAATGAGTTTAGCTTTACAAGAACCAATGGTGGCTGAAAAAAATTAGGAAAGATTTAATTTTGTTACATCTAGCATATCCAATAAAATCTGGATTACTTAGAGGGACTATTTTCAAGTGGATGTTGTTTGCAATCATCAATAACTCATCCACTTAAAAATCAATCATCAAACATAAAAAAATGTATCTGTAATTTGTGCAAAGTGTTCAATACTTAATTGACTTCCCCTTTCAGATACAATTAGAGATCTCTCTAACAATTCATCTGAATAGATTGTTAACGGAGATTTCAATTATATCACCAACTCTGCTGAACAACTTTCTTGTTCAACCATGTGTCTTAAAAGCTTGGATGACTTCAGTAACCTAATTCTGGATTAATCTTTGGATGATGATGGTTACACTTGCTCTCTTCACATAGACCAACAAAAAACAATTGGGAAAGAGTTGATAAAGTCTTAGTTAATGGAAAAAATCATATATTAATTTGACAACATCCAAGTTAATCATCTATATAAAACATGTTATGACCATTCTCCCCTATGTATTTCACTTACTAGAAACTCTCATAAACTCAAACCCTCTTTCAAATTTCTTAACATGTGGAAACTCCAACCTGAATTTAACCAAATTGTACGAGATTTTTGGAATATTACTCTCACTGGTCAACCTCTTTTTGTATTATGGAAAAAATAAAAAAAAGCTTAAACAACTCTTAAAACCTAGAATAAAGAATTTTTTAGAAATATCTTTACTAATATTGCCAAAGTTGAGGAGACTATAACTTACTTTGAAAATAAACTTCAAGACAACCACACTCCTAAAAATGTAACTAACCTTTAAAAAGACAATGTTGACTACCTTCTTATCTTCAAAAGAGAAGAAGTGTAATGAGAACAAAAATGTTGCTTAAACTGGTTAAAAAAATAGTGACAAAAACTTCACTTTTTCATAATTTTTTCAGGCAAAGACAGATTAAAAACGGAATAAATGGTATTGATCACAATGGATATTGGATTGATGATCAAGAGCAATTCTGTGACTATGCAATCAACTATTTCAAAGACCTTATGGTCATGACAATACTGTTAATTAGTATTATGATTCTATGGACACAATTCCTAATATAATTACTGATGAAGACAATCAAAATCTTTCTCCTCTCCATCTAAAGATGAATTTCACACTGCAATTAGAAATCTCATCCCTAATAGTGTTGTTGGACCTGATGGGTTCGATGCAGTCTTTTTCCAATCTTGTTGGCCATAATCCAACATTATTTATACCTTGATATGATTGACTACTTAAAAGATAAGCCCACCCCTCATGACATATTCTTCACTACCATTTGTTTAATTCTAAAGATTGATAACCCCAAACATTGGAAGATTATAAACCCATTAGTCTTTGTAATATCTTCAACATAATTCTTTCTAGAATCTTCCATAACAACTTAATCAATATTCTTCTTAAAATTGTCTCTGAGGAGAAAGGAGGATTTTTCATGGAAGAAGAATTCATGAATACTTTCTCCTCTCTCATGAAATAATTTATGATTTAAATAAAAATATCTTGGGATGGTAACATTGTTATGAAAATTGATATGACTAAGGAATTCAATAAGATTTCCCACAACTTTATCATTAGTGCTATGAACGCTTTTGGCTTTCGTAACAAATTCATCAACTTAATAAGCAAACAAATTAAATTTATTTTATTTTCTGTATTAATTAATGGTGAATTAAAGAATTATTTCAAAGGCCTAAATGATATTAGACAAGGGGATTCATTGTTCCACAACCTCTTCATTATAGTTGAAGAATACTTAATTAGAGGTAGTAATCAACTATTTAACTAGAATCCTCAAATGAGATATAAAACCAGAAGTGATATGACCATAAATTGCCTTGCATTTGCCGATGAATTTGTCATCTTCACAAATAAATCAATTAATAACATTAATAAGCTAGAAACATTGGTTAACCTCTACCAAGCCATATTTGGTCAATCCATTAATCTAAACAAATCAAGTTTATTTGTTTCAAACAAAATCAACCAAAGCAGAATTACCAATATTGAGAGAGTCGCTAGTTTTAAAACCACAGCTCTCCATATAAAATATTTGGGAATCCACATTCAAATCAGCTCTAAAGCCAATATATATGATGACTTAGTAAACAAGATTAGAAACAAAATCCATGAGTAGGACAATACATCCATATCATTTGGAGACAGACTTTTATTAATACAATATGTACTTATGTCAATTCCAACTTACCACGTACAATTTTTTTATTCTTCCTAATTTTATTATTTGTAGAATTGAAAGGCTCTTTAACAGATGCATTTGGAGTTCAAATAAATCTGCTCACTCAATCATTTGGACTAAATAACATTCCCAAACTAAACACTACTCTGAAGGGGGTCTTAACATTAGGAAAATAATTGATTTACAAAATATATTCTCTTGTAGATTATGGTTCAAGTTTGGGAAAATAAAACAATCTAGACTAGATATATGCAGACAGTGTATTGTAAAAACTCCCACTCTCTTATTACCATTAACAATGAGGTTAAAAATATTGATTTGTATAAAAAACATAACTGAGCCTCATATTTTCTAGACTCTTGGTCAAGGTAAAATTGAATTCTGGTTGGATAGTTGGCTAAAAAATAAACCCTTAATCACTAATATAAATATAAACTGGTACCAAATAACTAAAGTGAATGAAGTTTTGCAAAATGGTGCCTAAAACACCACTCTTCTCTGTCACTACATTACTCCTTATGATATTAATTTAATTAAAAAACTTAAAATCCATCCAAAGTATAAGGACCAAATTTTTTGTCCATCAAAAAATTAGGTAATTTCAATATCAAACTCACTTGGAACAATATTAGACAAAAAGGAAATTATTCTAATCTTTTTGGAAAAATCTGGAACAACATTACCCCATCTAAATACTCATTTCTGCTTTGGAAAATTCTAAAAGACTGGATCTCTATTGACTCTAAACTTAAAACTGAAGTTTTCAGTTAGCTTCAAAATACCAATTTGCCCAAATAATGAAACAATAAAAAAAATTTGTCACTTAGCGTGGCCTCTTTGGTCTCGTTTACTAGGTCTTTTAACATAATCATTGGTAGACACAAAAATCCAACACCTAACTAGGCATTGATTATAGTCTACCAATAAATCAATTCACACAAGAAATATAATCTCATCAATCACTTATTGGACCATTTGGCACTTCATAAATAAATCAAAATTCCATAACCAAAAATTTATACCCAAAGGTATATTGGATAAAATAATATTCATATTATCAAGACTTGATTATTATAATATTGTTAACGTAATATTTGGAATGGTGATAAGCATTTAGCTAATTATATTGGTTGTTTCCTGAAATCAAACACTCCTTTCAAAGCTAACATCCTTAATTCCTCCATCTGACTTTAAAGTGAAGCTAAATTCAGATGGTTCTTGCATCTATAATGGTGAGTCGAGTGGTGCTGGACTCATCAGAAATGATATTGGTGATGTTTTGATTGCGAATAGTAGAATTTACAATAAACAAAGCCCTCTTATTGCTGAATGTCGTGCTGAGTTTGATAGTCTAATTATTCGTAATCAAAACAGCTTTGCCCATGTGGAAATTGAATCAGATTATGAAGTTCACATTAAAATACTTGAAATTAGCTTTGGCCCATGGTTTCTCAATAAGCTAATCACATGGTGTAAGAAACTAATTATTCTTACAATGACATTAAAATATGTTTCTAGAAATCAGAATCAAGCGGCTGACTAGCTTTCTCGTTGGACCTTAAAATACAAAATAAATTCATAATCAAATCCTTAATTATCTTAGGACTATAACTCTTTTAGAAAGTATTGGTATCGGCTACGTCATTGTAAATGATTAGAACTACCTAAAAGCTATTTACTCTCTATTTTTACAAATTACAGGTACAATTCTACCAAAGTGATGACGCGGCGGAAATAGAAGAAGAATCAGCGATATATGAAACCCTAATTCAAGGGTAACATGTTGAAACCCTAATATAAGGGTAACAAAAATTGAATTTTTCAGACATAAAAATATATTATTCCAAAAACTTCAAATAACTTAAGGCATATGAGGCTTTATATAATAGTTTCTGAAAACCCTAAATTATAATACAAGGAAATAAAATAATTATTTAAAATAAAATAAAATCTAATCAAATCAAATCAAATCTTAATATAATTAGATTTGATTTAAATACATAAGATATTTGAATAAAATAAAATAAATAAACAAGGCTTTTGTTTTTTTTTTCCAACAAAATTGAGTACTTGGCAGCTTAAAAGTAATAGTAAAAGATAGGCTTCCCTATACAGCAGGTAAATACTGACATAATCAAACAAAAAAATAGCTTAAGATTGACCTTTGTTAATAAATCCTTCTTTACGGCCTTCAAAGCCAGGACGCATAAGCTTTTTCTCTCGTTTGGCAATGCGCCTATTCTTTTTTTCTTGAATCCTTCCGGATATGTTTTCGGATCTTTTAATTTGTTTATCTTTCTTCATCTTCGATTGACTTTCAACTCTTTCTTTCCATTTTTGAGAGTTCTTCTCACGCTTCTTCTTTTCCTTATGCAAGCTTCGTTTCAACAACTTTGGATCATCGTGAATCTTGATACCAGCAGCTTTGCTCATTGCAGCCTTCCATGAATGCTTCTTCGCAATGATCTCCCCTTTCTGCGGGTCTTTTTTGGCATCCGCCAACTTCATCGCCTTTTGCAGCTCTTGCACCTTTGAGAGCTTTTGTTTCTTCTTCTGTCCACTCTCCTCCTCATCGCCCCATTTAATACGACTGAATACAAGGTCCTTTGAAGCTTCCATAACTTCCTTCTCCACTTCATCGTTGGACTTAGTCAGAGTAGATTTATTCTCCTCCAAACCCATTTCTCTTTTTCGTTTGTTTTGATGCATGAGCCTCTTCTGATGCCTCTCCTCTTTTTTAGAACTATCCGCATTTCCACGTCCTGCTCTAAGCTCTTCGATTTTGCGATGAAGCTTTTGTCTGAGTTCTTCATATGTAATAGACCGATCATCGCTTTCTACACCAGCCATAAGAGGTTGATCATCGTGCTCATCATCTTCACTCTCCTCATCTTCTTTTTCTTTTTCCTTTTCCAAGCTTTGCTTCAACAAATCTAGAGTTGTTTTGGACGATTTCTCTGGATCTAACCTATCTCTTCTAGCTTTCTTGATGTTTTGTATCGACTCTTTTTTCGCAGAAGCCTTTGCCTGCTTGCTGAGACCTTGAAACCATATCTTTTTATCATCATCCGTCGAAATATAGAACCTCGCTGGGATGAGCTCTACCAATTTATCAAAGAAGAGTGCATGTTTATGAATCACCGACTTTAAATCAGGAACAGGTACATCAGCAGATTCGGAACCACCGATTTTCTTTCTCCCCATCTATACCTTGATACTAAGGTTTTGCTCCCTGAATTGGTAAAGAAAACGAGGAATAAAGAGGGGATTTGTAATTGCTATAAGCGAGAGCAACAAGGCTCACGAAGTAATGTACGGTGGTACATGTTAAAATTATATGTTAACTAGTGACACGTAGGATAAAAAGATATGATTTACCTATTTTTTAGCTAACTAATTTGAATGAGCTTTAGTCGTATATATTAAAAGATATTAGTTAACGAATAAAATAACAAAAAAAAAGAGTGGAAGAGAAAAAAAAGAAAAAATAACCGCTAAAATACAATGGATCTATAACTCGCTGTGAGAATTTAACAAACGAGTTAACAAAAATTACTTCCCGTCATCTAACTTCAATCTTAACACGAGTGGAGTAGATTTTTTTAGTGTTTTAACTAAAAATCAAATTAACACATGATTTAACACTTCCGCTGTACATGCTCAATTTTTAGATTACAAAATAATACAACAAACACTTTATGTGTTAAATATGTTGTTTGAGCATGTACAGTCGTTGTTGTTAAAATGGTGTGTTAGTGGGTGCCAACTAGGAGTGAGAAACATCATTTAGCATTGTTTTAGCTAACAATCCTAATTTTACTCCACTCGTTTTTTTAATTTTATCTTTTAAAAGGTTTTTTAATTAACGATTTTAATTCGTTCTTATCCATATATATCAAAGATATTTTAATTTTGTTTGTTTAATTCGTTCTTATCCATATATATCAAAGATATTTTAATTCTGTTTGTTCTTATCCATATATATTAAAGATATTTTTTCAAACGTATTTTTAAATTTCTATCATCATATGTTAGATTTGGATTCTAAATCTTTAAATTGGTTACGGAAAGAAAGTTCAACTAATACCATTTGTTCGTTGTATTGAAAAGAAAAGAAAAGTAATTGAAAAGATGAATGAAAATGATGAACATAGTGAATAACTATGATGAAAAAAGAAGTGCAATAAGAAGAAAATGAATCATGAAAAAAACATTAAAAATAAAAAAGATATTAAAAAAAAGAGGAGAGAAATAAAAATTCCCCAAAATGTTAATAAAGCTGAGTGGCTTTGTTAAGTGACTCTGGGAAATTAGCAAACCCACTAGCTTTTTTTGGGTTTACGTTAGTTAACTTCTCCACTAACACGTTCACTGGAGATACTTTTTATTAAAAAAAGTTAACACACTCTTTAACATATACTTTAGCGTGTAGACTGTACATGCTCTTATTATGTGTTAACTAAAAAATGCTTAAAAATAGCGCTTTGTTAAATACCCAGAGCGACTTAACAAAACCACGTAAGCCATGTCGTTGTTTTTTATTTTATTTTATTTTTTCATTTATTTATATTTTGTTTGTATTTTTTTTTATTTTTACTGTTTTGTTTATAAATGTACTAATTAAATATATATTTTTTATAAAATAAAAAATAAATTTTAATATATTATTTTCTAAAGATATTTTGAAAATAGGATATAACAAAATCCAATTTAATTTTGAAAGATATTCTTAAAAACAAATATAAATAAAATGTGTTATCTATAAAATATTGTTATAAAATAGATTGAATTAAAATCAAATATTTTTAAAAGAAAATATATTAATAATCAAAATATATTTTGAAACTAATAAACAAGATAAAATGAAAGTTGTTATTTAAAAGATATTAATTTTTTTTAAAGATATGATAAAACTAAAAAATATTTTTTATTGCATTTCCTTATTTTTCTCAACTATCTAATATTTTTTTAACAAATCATATCTTTTACAAATTCTGATATATATTTTTATTGTATTTTTATTTTTTTTACAATTTTTTATCTTTTCAATATCTAAAAAAAAGTTTATGATCTTCTTTTCCAACACAAAAATAGTGAAACAAAATATTTGAAATCTTATACGATAATCGTAAATAACACCTTAAAATATATAAAATAAAATAAAAGATATTAAAAATAATATTGTTTCTCTCATACGTGTCAAATTTAACGTGTGCTTTTAAAAAATATCATTGGAGTAAAATTAAGTTTGTTAACTAAAATGATGCTAAATGATGTTTCTCTATCCTACGTGTCATCCACTAACACACAATTTTAACACCAACGAGTGTACATGTTTGTTTCACAAGTGGAAGGGAAAAATAGGATAAATTATATCTATTTTGTAACTCCAACTATAAATTTCCCTAGCATTATTTAAACTAGTAAATATAGATAGACTTTTAGATTATTTATGAAATTTTTTTTTACACATAATAGATAAATTTACTATCTAGTCTCTTTAACCTAATCTGCTCTTAAATCCTATCTCCTCCTTATCGCCGGTTGTTCTCCCAAAAAGTTTTCCAATATAATTTTTTTTTATATGCCATTATATATTTCAGTTTGGCTTTTCATTAGCGAATACGGTAATGTATTGTTAGTAAAATTGAATATGTTTAGATTTGGTTGATTTGCTAGTCTTTTTTCTCGTTGTAGCAATCACAATTTCAATGTCCTTCACTTTTCTTTCATTCGATTTTTTGGATTGAAACAATAACACCACTCTAGTGAGTCGTTTTTTCTTCGATTTTAGAAAATCAAACTTGAATTTTATATGAATTTTGCTTTTGTGACTTGTTTTTTCGTCATCTATTTTTATCTTATTCATGTGTTTATCTTTCTTTTATAAATTTGAGAAATTGGTTTTTAGTAATCATGATCGATACTTTTGGTTTATGTTTGCTATTTAGTGTGCTGATTAATTTGTTTGGATAGTTTTGCTTACTTGTAGCTTTTATTGTTGATTGTAGTATGTTCTTTGGGCAAATCAGAGGGAGGTTATTATGTTGGACAATGGTTTTAAGAGCAACGGTAGGTCAGCCTCTCACAAGCACTTCAAGGATAATGCCGAAAACCGGGTTAATGATATGCTGGTCAGCCTCTTACAAGCTCTTCTGGTGAAAGTCCCTGCCAAATTTCGCCAACCCTAACTCTGAAATTGACCTTCTCGCTCGTCATTTTGTACGCCAAAAACCCTAAATCTCTGTCCAATTTGTCTCCTTCACTTATATTCTAAGGTTCGACTTCGGAACCCTTTGTTTCTGGTCAGTCTGCTTCTCCTTCTTTGCATATAACTTTATCTTCTCGAGCTTGTTTGGGATGAGCAACCTTTCGGATGAAGATGAAGATGAAGAATATGAAGAGAATAAAGGTAATCGGCTCTTCGGGTTCATGTTTGGGAACGTTGATAACTCAGGAGACTTGGAGGCTGATTACCTTGATGAGGATGCAAAAGAACATCTTTCTGCTCTGGCTGACAAGTTGGGTCAATCTCTCACGGATATAGATCTACTGGGAAAATCACCTCACACTCCCGCTGATGGTGCTGAACCAGATTATGATGAGAAAGCCGAGAATGCGGTTAATTATGAGGACATTGACGAAGAGTACGACGGACCAGAAATTCACGCTGCAAGCGAAGAGGATTACCTGCTGCCAAAAAGGGATTATTTTTCCTCTGAAGTTTCTCAAGATGTTCTAAAGCGTAATTCTGTTTTTGACGATGAAAATTATGACGAGGATGAGGAATGCGAAGAGGACAATGAAGTGGAGAAAGAAAGTGAAACTCAAGAAGTGGCTCCAGTTGTCTCACAGGGTGTAACATCTCATGTGTATGACAGAGAGCCTAGCAGATTGGAACCTAAACAGTTAGAAGTTGCAGAAGAAATTCAGGAGGAAGTAAATGAATTATCGGGAAGCCCACCAAATGACACTACTCCCACTCTACCAATCTTGTATACTGATGGTGGGATGGTAATCTTACGTTTCTCTGAAATCTTTGGTATTCAAGAGCCCTTGCAGATAGAGAGAAAAAGAGACCACAGGTATTTCAAATATAAAGAGAGATATAAGTCTACAGATGTGAAGGGTCTTGTCGAAGAAGACGAAGAGGCATTCCTGAACAGCTACGGTGAAGGTTCTCGTTTTGGTAAACAAGATGGTATAGCTCAACAGAAATATTTGTCACTGAATAATGATATCAATATTGGCGTGAGAGATGCTTCTTCGATGCCAGTAGATCTTTCTGAGCCAATAGAGGACCCTTTTATTAGTGGAAAACCGCTGAAGAATGATATGATAGACAATGTCTCTGTTGGATGGTCCTCACATGTGTCTCCCCATGTTTTTCCCCTTGACCAGCACGACTGGGAAAAAAATATTCTCTGGGACACTTCTCCTGCAAAGAGTGACAATTCTAGGGAGAGTCTTGAGCTTTTTGGACATGATTCTGAAGGTCTAGCTGTTAAGGGATCAGATGCTGAGAGTAGGCAACAAAGCTTACAAGCAACTTCTGCGGAACTGAATCAGACCAAATTTGTGCATGGATCTCCTGTTTTATTGGAGTCCTTTGGATCAAGAGATCCTTTTTTACCTACTGGTGGTCCCATTTTTGGAAACGAATTACATTCCCAACTCTTAAGGTTAGAGTTTCAGTCAGAAGCTGTTGATCCTAACCAAGGCAATGTTGCGGAGAATCTTCTGGAGCCTAATCAAACTGATGCCGTAAGGCGCTTTAGCAAACTTACACTGGAAAACAGGGATTCGATGGAAGACTCGTGGTCAAATAATATAATATGGGATACAGATACACCTATAACTAGGCCTAAGCTAATTCTCGATCTCCAAGATGAGCATATGCTTTTTGAAATTTTGGACCAGGATAGCAAAGATCTCCAGCTTCATGCAGGAGCTATGATTATATCTAGGTCTTTGATGCCTAATACCGGAGGTTCTTTTGAGAATCAGATTCGCAAATCTCAGTGTAGTTGGCAATTCAATATTGCTAATGACAAGTTTTATATGAATGGGAAAAGCTCTCAGCAACTACAGGCAAATTCTAATAAGCGTAACATTCATAGTTTCAGAATTCATCATTCGATACCAGCACTTAAGCTTCAGACAATAAAACTTAAGCTAAGCAACAAAGACATAGCTAACTTTCACCGGCCAAAAGGGCTGTGGTATCCACATGATAATGAGGTAGCTGTCAAAGAACAAGGAAAGCTTCCTACCAAGGGTCCCATGAAAGTTATAATTAAGAGTTTGGGGGGCAAAGGAAGAACACTCCACGTCAACAGCGAGGAATCTGTTTCTTCTGTTAAAGCAAAGGCTTCCAGAAAGCTAGATTTTAAGCCAACAGAGATGGTGAAATTGTTTTATTTGGGAAAGGAACTCGAGGATAACAAGTCCCTTGCAGCTCAAACTGTCCAACCTAATTCACTGGTTCATCTTGTGCGCACAGAATTACATTTGTGGCCTTGCGCACAAAAGCTCCCAGGTGAGAACAAAGCTTTACGGCCACCTGGGGCATTCAAGAAGAAATCTGAGCTCTCTGTGAAAGATGGCCATGTTGTTTTGGTGGAGTATTGTGAGGAAAGGCCCTTACTACTGAGTAATGCTGGAATGGGTGCAAATCTGTGCACTTATTATCAGAAATCATCACCAGGTGATCAACGTAACAACATGGAATCCAATGAAAACAAAAGCTGGGGAAGTACTTTGATTCTAGAGCCAGGTGATAAGTCACCTTTCCTTGGTGATATACGAGCCGGCTGCAGTCAGTCATCTCTTGAAACAAACATGTACAAGGCTCCCATTTTTCCTCATAAGGTGCAATCAACCGATTACTTATTGGTTAGATCTACAAAAGGAAAGCTTTCCATAAGACGCATTGACAGGGTAGCTGCCGTTGGACAAGAGGAACCTCTTATGGAAATAATGACTCCTGGATCGAAGAATCTTCAGACATATATGGTGAATAGGATGTTGGTCTATGTGTACCGTGAGTTTGTACGAAGTGGCTTACGCCGCCCAATTGCTGCTGATGAGTTATCTTTCCTATTTTCTAACCTATCAGAAGCTATAATCAAGAAGAATTTGAGGGCCTGTGCTTTTCCAAGGAGAGATAAAAATGGACAGCTTTGTTGGTTTATGAGACATGATTTCCATAGTCCACCAGAAAATGAGCTGAGAAAGATGGTGGCCCCAGAGCATGTCTGTTCGTATGAAAGTATGCAAGCTGGTCTCTACCGGCTCAAACATTTGGGAATTACGAGGCTAACACTTCCTGCTAGCATCTCATCTGCAATGACTCAACTTCCCAATGTAGCAATTGATCTAGCTGCTGCATCTCACATTGAAAGGGCGCTGCAGATTACCCCATGGAATCTCAGTAACAATTTTGTTGCATGCACAAACCAGGACAGAGTAAATATTGAGCGCTTAGAAATTACTGGTGTAGGTGATCCATCTGGTCGGGGTCTGGGATTTAGTTATGTCCGAGCTGTACCAAAGGCACCAATGTCAGGTGGACAAACAAAGAAAAAAGTTGCAGCTGCTCGTGGGCCATCTACTGTTACCGGAACGGATGCTGATCTTCGTAGATTAAGCATGGAGGCTGCTCGTGAGGTTCTTCTCAAGTTCAATGTTCCAGAGGAGCAAATTGCAAAACAAACTAGGTGGCATCGTATAGCAAATATACGCCAACTTTCAAGTGATCAAGCTGCCTCAGGTGTAAAGGTTGATCCAACAACTATTAGCAAGTATGCGCGTGGCCAGCGAATGTCTTTTCTCCAATTGCAGCAACAGACTAGGGAAAAGTGTCAGGAGATTTGGGATCGGCAAGTTCAGTCCCTTTCAGCTTTTGATTGTGATGAAAATGATAGTGAATCTGAAGCAAACAGCGATCTAGATTCCTTTGCGGGGGATCTTGAAAATTTGCTTTATGCAGAGGAAGAGGAAGGGGATGAGGGTGACAATCTATGTCAAAATGAAATTCTAGATGGTGTTAAGGGAATAAAGATGCGGAGACGTCCTTCCCAAGTTCCCTTGGAAGAGGAATTTGAGGATGAAGCGGCTGAAGCAACCGAATTGTGCAGATTACTTATGGATGATGCAGATGAGCAAAAGAAAAAGAAGAAGAAGAAGGTAACACCTATGGTCAGAGAAGAGGGATTCGTTCCTGGTCCACGATCAAATGGAACTGTTAAGATAGCTGAACATGTTAAAAAACTTACCCCTGGAGCCAAAAAGACCATCAATATTTCTCAACCTGATTGGTCCGGTGCTAAAAATGAGAAGATCTCGCGAGACCCGATCAATGTGCAAAACCTAAGTATTAAACGCAACATTTCTGGAAAGGAGAAATCAAATAAAGAGAATGGCACGTTATCTGTGGGACAACCTAAGAAAGTCATAATATTAGGTGACCAGCTGCTGATGTACAAGGAAAAGAAATCGGCAAGGGAGAGATTTGTTTGCGGAGCCTGCGGTCAGTTTGGACACATGAGGACCAACAAGAACTGCCCCAAGTACGGAGAACCTATAGAGACTCAGCTTGAAACCACAGAAATTGAGAAGTCTGCCGGAAAATATAACACATTGGACCAACCAGGTCTCTCCCAGACAAAACTAATGAAGAAAAAAGCCGTACCCAAAAGTGCAACTAAAATTAGAGTGGTTGAAGCTCCTGAAGGTGAAACTTCAAGTTCAAAAACAAAGGTTCTTCCCTTGAAATTCCGATATGGCCGCGGTGATAAGCTTTCAAGTGAAGCCACGGGAAGTTCTAACCAAGCAGCCATGACAGATTTGGAACCCAGGGCTAATTCGGTAGTAAAAATCAGTAAAATAAAGATTTCCAACAAAGTAAAACCTGAAGTACAGGTTGAATCGGATAAAGTAACTCTTACAAAAGGCCCTCCAGAGTATACAGATAGAGGCCAAAGTGAAAACTATAATATGCCTTCCGCTTCCTTACAACTCGCATTAAGTATTAAGAAAGAACAAGTTGAGACGTATAAGCATACTGTTGCTATACCTCCAACAACTAACACTGATCACAAGCCCCATATTGTTATTCTTCCACCGACGGAGAAAGAAAGGGACCAGCCTCAGAAGAAAATCATCATTAAATGCTCTAAAGAGAAAACTGATCAAGATCAGATTAGTCTTGACGGGAGCCCACTATTCGAGCACAGAAAAACTAAAAGAATGGCTGACTTGGCGGGTTTACAGAGGAATAGGAAGCAGGAGAGCTTGAGGTTCATCGAAGAGTCATCTGAGCAGAGAGTTTCAGAGGATAGAAGTTGGTGGGAAGAGGAAGAGACGAGAAGGATTACTGAAAGACATAGAGAGGAAAGGGTAATGAATTCTTATCGGGGGCAATCAAGGGGTCTTGAAGGGGTGGAAAGATTTGATGAGCTCAAAAGATATGAAGAAGCCATCCGGAGAGAAAGAGAAGAAGAGGAACTCCGGAAAGCAACAAAAAGGAAAAAGAAGAGAAAGAAGCAGCCGGAAATATTGGATGATTACATGGATGGCAATCATACGAGAAGGACCGATAGACGAATTCCTGAAAGAGACCGTAGTGCAAAGCGACGAGCTGTTGCTGAGCTGGGATGTTTTGGTGCAGAACATGCCCCTCCTACAAAACGGCGTAGAGGGGGAGAGGTGGGTTTGTCAAATATTCTTGAAGGCATTGTAGAGACGTTGAGGGAGAATACAGAAGTTTCTTTTCTTTTCCTGAAACCGGTGTCAAAGAAAGAGGCTGTTGATTATCTGAATATCATAGAAGATCCCATGGATTTGTCGACCATCCGTGACAAGGCGAGGAGAATGGAGTACAAGGGGCGTGAGGACTTTAGACACGATGTATGGCTGATTACATATAATGCCCACAAATACAATGACGGACGCAACCCCCAAATCCCTCCCCTTGCAGATCAGCTTTTGGAACATTGTGATTACTTGTTGGAACTTAACTGTGAGAGTTTGCGTGAGGCTGAAGCTAGCATTAGGTCTAAGGATCACTGAACCAGTCAAACTTTTGTCAATATTATTTATCTATTGGAATACATCCTTTGTTTGTTCACCATTATTTGTAGGTGATACAAATATGTACTAAATACGAAATTAACTTAGCATACTAGAACTACATAAATTTGTAAATTTGGAATGTATATAACATTTTAGGTCTTAATTAAAAAAGAAGAAAAAAGAAGAGGATAATGCCCAAAACCGCGTTAATGGTGTGCAGAGGATGTTGCTAGATCTGCAGGTCTCCAAGAAGGATGGTTGTACTGTATTGTTTATGTGATGGTTCTCGAGGAGCAAGTTCATCATATGCTCCGTGAATTGAAGTCCGAGCTCAAAAAGCATTCTCCAGCTTCTTCCTTGCAACATGTAGTTTTTTTAGCTGAATGGAATTTTAGATCTTTGTTATAATTTGCCGCATACATGTCCGAAGATATTAGAGACCATGAAACGTTCTTTGTGATTCTAAACGTAATTTCCTATGGCTTTTAGCAGGGTGGTAGTTTTGTCTCTTTCTCGACCGATACATATCAATTGTTGCAGCTTTGGAATGAGGAGAATGATGCGACTAGCACATAAGCTGTTCAAAGATGATGAACAAAAACTTGCGGAAGCTTCTGGTATTGGCAAAAGCTGGTTTTAGAGCATGTTTAATAGGAACCTACAACAGGATCAAACTCTTTTGATGATTTGTTCACAAGACATGTGGAACATGTTCGAGTTCATTTATCTAGGGAGTTGCATGTTAAAACGTGACTAATATGCAATGTCAAACCAATGTTCCCATACTCAAGACGTATCAATGCTTCACACTGTATAACCAGAAGAGAGATATGTGATTTAGGGTTGGCTGTGAAGTTGCAGGATTTTTTATCAGTGGAAGCACAAACTGTTTGGTTAGTAAAGTTGATAATAAAATTTAATTAGATGCTCTATTAGTTTGTTTTTTGTTTCCAATCTTAATAGGGACCGTAGTTGAAATGTAATATATTAAACCAATATGTTGGAGCTTTGTTTTCAGGAGAAAACTAACTCTAAAGGGAAGTTCTCCTTCACTGGCGAAACTGAATCCAGACCGCTCCCATTCGTGATGGTGTACTTCCTGGATTTATAATAGGACTGGTCCTCTAGTACGTGATTCTCTCAATATAAAGGTCACTATATAATATTAATCAACTTATGCAATCCGCTCCCTTCGATGGTATTATCTTTATGCGTACGAATCTTGTTCAAAATTAGTAGCACCTCGTTATTTATTTAAAGAGTCTTAAAAGTTTTTAGGATTCACGGATGTATATGAATTTGGAAAGAAATTCATGTGGAGAGGTTAAGCAATATTATAACAACTAAAATGTTAAATTCAGTCCCTTTTTTAATATGTGCCAATTCTTTCACTATGTATGTCTGTTGCCACTTACTAGGTTGATTTTAAGGGTTGTTTGGTGGTTATATTATAAGCCAAAAAAATTAGCTTTGCATAAAAAAAATAAAATCGATTTTAAAGAAAATCATGGACAGTTCAGTATAATTTTTTTTAAAGTAAACAACAACTATGTACAAATGAAAAAGAAAATCCAAAAAAAATCATAATGTTTAACATAACTAGACTTGGATGTTTACATATTCTCAGCTATGTAGAAAGATAAATATTTGTGAAAACATAAATACTTCAAAAGGAATTTATAAAAAGAAACACATATATTACCAACACATAAATATTTGTGAATATATAAATACTTCAAAAGGGGTTTATAAAAAAAACACATCTATTACCAGGAGATAAATATTTGTGAAAACATAAATACTTCAAAAGGGGTTTATAAAAAGGAACACATATTACAAACATCTAAACAAGTTCCTCATAATTCTTTTAGTATGGCCTAACTTCGAATAACGTCCAAATTTTAGCTGTTTGGTTTTTTTAGACGGAATAAGCTTATTTCTAAGTTTTCCGGTTCATTTTTTATGTTGAAAGCTAGAAGTTTTAGCGATTTATTAGAGCTTAATCCTTCTCCAAAATTGGTTAAAACGGTTAAGATAAATAAGTAAGTTTACCTATAACTATTAATAGGTTTATTTCTAGGCCTTCCAACTCATTTTTTAGGTTAAGAGGTAGAAGTTTTGGCAATTTATTAGAGCTTATTCCTTCTCCAAAATTGGTTAAAGCGGATAAGATAAATAAGTAAGTTAACCTATAACTATTAGTCGTGAAAAATGACTATATTAAGTTACTAATATACTGTATTGTAGTAAAAGTAGAGAACGTGGAATAACAATATTGTTTCCAAGCACGACAAGAACATTTGAAATCCATTAAATTAACAACCATAACATTTTCACAAGAAAAAAAAATATGACCGCCAAATACTTAGAAACTAGCCACGAACGACCTTCTTCGATATTGACAATTAACTTATTTTCATACTTACGACATAATTTACTACTCCAACTTAGCCCCTCTGAATAACATAGTAAAATTTAAGGCATAAGTAAGTCTCTAATCTTTCAATTAATTCAAGAATGGGTAGACTACACAATTGTTTAATCTGATTGTTAAAAGATTAAGTCGGAGAAGATGCTACAACACTATATCGTTTACATTTAACAAATGCTTGAGTTTCCGGAGGAAAATTATCGATAAATTTAATAATCTCTAACCTCTTTCAATAATAAACTCTTCAAGTTGTTCATTAAAAATTTCTATAATTGGAGTATAAGAACATTGTCTAAACTTATGAATCGTCTTAGATTTAAACTACACGTTAAGCATTCTTCAAATTCTAAAGAATATAAAAAATATAGTAAGCATGATAACAGTTGAGATACAAGACAAAAATAGCATTAATGATACATAAATGACGGTTTGAAATAAAAGTGATTTAATGTTCCAACAAATGGGGTTTCAAACTCTCCAAAAAAAACATAGCCAATTTTCAGCATCTTCACAACCAACAATACGAAATACAACATAAAATATTCCTACAAAATAAATTAAATAAACTTGTTTTATATGTCTAGTGTGGTGTTTATTGCACTAGAATTGCAGTTTAAGTATAACTACCTCACAAGGTAATTATCCCAATAATCCCATTGTCGTTAAAACAATAATCGCATGGTAATTATCCAAATAATTTTATTTTACAAATAACTAAACTCCGAAGTCATCAATATTAGAACCACAAGTTGGGATGTTAGTCTAATGCATGCAGGTCTCACATGAACATATGGTCACGAATCACATGTTATATTTGTGAAATAAAATCATAAAAGGCACGCAACGTATCATTGTTACCATTATGTGGTATGGTAGAGAGCAATACACCCATATGCTTGCCGTTTAAAACATTGGATCGACAAATAAAAACGGGCGATATGAATGAAAACCTTGAAGACATGAACCGAATGATATGAAACACCGCTTGAAGTTGTTTTCCAGATTATATTCCAAATGTCACCCATAATATCACGACTCTTCAATCTTTTGAAGTATCCCTTAAGTTAATTAAATGCACTTGAACTATTTCCTATAACTCCTCTCCTTTTCTTCTTTCAAGCATTCCATGAGGGATGATAAGAAATGTTTAAATCGTAGTCCTGTTTAACAGACGATTTTATATTTTTTCTTGTGACTAAATTTCATCTCCTAATGGAATCATGAATTTCTGTGGTAATAAAGTTCGATTTGAAATATTTACGATGTTGGTTGGAAAATGGGATCTGCAAGTATGTCGTTCAACAAACCGCTTAATGACCATGAAGCCAGTGGTGGAATCAAGTGATATCTAAAGTCTCCATTTACATCCACTTGACACTTTATTTTAAAAATAAGCATTTATCTTACATCTTGTATTATGCATATATTTGAAACAAAAATCATGCTCTAAGGTATATCGAAATAAATATAAACTTAGACATCCATCACCTTAATTAAAAAACTTGACCGACATCTTTAATTGCATCGCACACGTTTTTTTTATAATAAAAAAAACTTCAACTATTACTACTTTCCCCACTAATTAATTGATTATTTCAGGCTGCTACCAAACTTATGCTAGACTCTTTACGAAAACTTACAAAAACCTTATCAACAACTTATTGTTCTATAAGAAAAGTAACACTTTTTAAACGCTCAATGTTAAGATATACTACCAAACCCATGAAATCTGTATCGTTTGTAGATAAACAATTCATTTTATCACTGCAATAGTATGTAATACTATACTTACGTCTAACCAACATATCCCATATACTTTGAGCATACTTTGGAATACTTTCGCAACTTTCAAACTTGGTAAGAGGAGAAATTGTAGTTTAACCATAATGTTTGAAAATAAATACTCGGGTCTTAGACATTTCTTACTTGTATCGAACAATTGAAAAACAGTTGGAGCAAACAAAAGAATCGCATAATAGCAATGCCTAATCTCGCATGAAGATTATCAGACGCCTCTACATATGTGAGACGGTTGTTATTTTCAAACGTCTCGCATTGTATACACCAAACGAATCGCATGGTCTAGTAAAAATATTTCTTAATAGACTGACATGTCCACGTGCACATGGATCGCATGTCCACATGTACATAGATCGCATCTTCTTTCCCATTAACTCGCATGTTCAACAAACACATACTTGAAAACTCTAAAATCGACTCCAGGTATATTTCACACCCAAAATAGAATTACTAACTAAAAAAAATTACTTTTACAGTCAATTTATAACTTATTACAAAAGAAAAATATATGAGAACATACTAGTATACAACAAGATTTAAAAATCGGTTTATAAAAATATAAGGAAATAGTTGAATACTCTGATGCCAAACATAACCGACCAGATCACCTTCGATAATTTGATGACCAAATGACACAAGTTATAACAATGATACATAGTAAACAAATCACCTGAAAAACCTAAAATGGTACGTAATACACCGGGAAAACCCATTTAAAGGGAAACCAACAATGAGAAAAAAGGTCTAATTTTCTAGTAGGGCTAAATATTGTTCGTAGAGAGAAAGGCGACTGCCCAATTTTAAATGCTTAAAAAGTTAAACAGGAGGCAAAATTAACGTTTGAAATAAAAACTTATATAGTTGATAAATGGTATATAGGGTATTATTATAGAATTGAATATTAAGTGCGAATTATTTATACAAAATAGATATAAGTAAGAATAAATGATAGTTTGAGTACTAAAAACCAATAACGTTTGATTTTAGGGTCTTTTAATAACATTTTCCTAAATAATATCATAAAAAGACTTATAAAATGTTGGAAAAATAAATTATACCTTTTTTAATTCAACCATTCATATATATATATATATATAATAGTTACAAATATATATTATAAAGTTAATATTATTTTAAATTAAATCTAACACTATTATTAAATCAAATATAGTGTTAAATCAAATGTATTATTAACTAACTATAATATATATTCCAAGTTAGTTCATTATTTTATTGTCTAGTTGCCTGTAATATAATATTATTATTTCAACATTGCTTGTGTATATATATATATATATATATGTTTTTATTAGGCGTATATATCATAAAATGTATGATAAATTCACAAGATCTCGCGTGATCTTCATGATAAACAAGTGAAAAATTACAAACAAGCACGCGACGAACAACCATCTTTGTTGTCCTACTTGCACGTTGAACACTTGTGAAATCGGACATGTCGCAAGACGAATATTTACACACAAAACTTAAAACCAAAAAATCTAAGAGCTTAAAATATAAATCATTTCTAGTAAAACAAACCTCGTACATATAGAACTATGAATCCCAAACAACAACCAATCATAAAATCTATAAACAAACAACTAAATCTATATGAAAATTGAATATTTTAAGATCATAATTTTAAACTCAATTAACCACTAGATTAATGAACGAGATCAAATAAAAATTACATCATTAGACTTGTCTGACATACCTTAATGTTACTAAGAAGTTAAATTCGTATTTTGTTATTAAAATAAAAATATTTTAAAACGTTTTAAGCTTACGTAGGATAAAAAAGAAAAAAGGGCGTAGATATCAATCTAAAATAATAAAATATTAGATAAAACATATATCTAAAATGTACGATATACTTAGCTGTTAAATGCAACAAAAAACACCTAAGAATTTATGCAGACTCGTCTAATAATTTGTTTTTTGGCACAAAAATTGAGGAATGTTATTTCTTAGATCGAACAACAAAAGGCTTTCAATATAGGTTACAAACAAAATCCTAGAGAAAGTTAGAACATGAGAAATCATACAATTTTTAACAGTAAGAAGCTAGTAACAGGAAATCAGCTTCCCCATCTCAAAATCAAATCTATTTGTCCGTCAATTTAATCTTCAATTTGATTCTCATCTGAAAGTGATTTTAGGTAAATATCAGAGAAATAATCAAATTTCGGGTTACAACTTAAAAAAGGTACATATCCTTTGAATTCATCTCTTCTCGTATATTAGAATCTCTTCTCAAGTATCACGTACCCAAACCTTCAAGACACATAATAGCCCTAAGATAATTAGTTACTTGATCGCTGTTAAAGTCCGTGGCTTGAGTGGATTTTAACGATTCCTTAGCAATCCAGTTAGCTGTTTTGTTTTGTTCTCGAAAGATATGAATCAGATTCATCTTAGAAGAAATAAGCTTACGACAACAATATATGATAGGAATAAGAAACCATGGAGTTCTTCCCAAAGAATCATCATAGTTAAAAACTTAGAATATGCTTCATATCTAGATTAGTGATTCCTTTAAACAGACATATAATCGATCCATCTAGCAAAGCCCTACATTCAGTCACCAGGGGGGATTTTAAGCTAAAAATATTGGATAAATTATTAAACTAAAAATCTTGAATAATGTATATTTTTAAGGAAGATTTTAAATTAAAGTATTTATTAATTGTCGGATGTTGTGTGCATCTCAATTTCCAAAAGATTAGAACACACATAAAACTCATTCAGTTGATTTAGTAAGTTTTATCGATTTTTTTTCAATAATTTGTTTCGATTTTATTATCGTCTAATCTTTGTCTCAAAATTTAATTTTTTTTATCTCTGTCTTTTTTTTTAATATTTTACGTTACGAATTTGATTTAGAAGAAGATAATAAATTTTTGTTTATAAAAAATATAAGATTGTAATTAAAGAAATTAGAGAAGAAAGATAAAGTAAGAACACACCACGAATTTCACCTTAATGTATCTTTAATTTTTAATAATAAAATTAATTATTTATATTATAAATTCAAATTACATATTAACTAGAACTAAAACCAATATTTTAGTAAAACAAATTTAAAATCAAAATCGCATATTTCAAGTATTAACATTAGTTTTAGCAGATAGCATTTATTTCGCATCCAAAAATCAAAAGTTATACTAAAACACGGATTGATGGCATAAAATAAACAATGAGATTTGATTTACCGATCTTTGTTTTAGTATAATCTTTTACAAAAGGGCCGCTTATAAAATATCGGTATATTACGTATATATTTGTAAATCGTAGTAGATTCTGTTTTAGGTGGATTGATAATGTTTTTTCATAAATAATTATACTAAAACACAGATTAGAACATATTTGCTATATTTTCAACATTTATCAATAGCATTTTATATTGTATCCATATATATTTTATATAAAACTTTGATTTTATTTATAATTATTTAAAAATGTATTTTTATATAATAATTCTGAGTTATTTCGATAAAATATATCTCGTATAATAATTTTTGATTTGATTTGTATGTATCTTTAAAATATTTTTTAAATATTAAATTTTGGTTATATTTTATTTTTTATAATATTTTTTATGAATAATATATTAAGATATATTAAAATTTATTGTTAAAAATTATTTTTATATGTAAAAAAATTCGTATTGTAGTAAGATATTTTTACTCGTAATATAATTTCTTATTTTTTTATTTTTTATTCATAATAACATATCTTGTATTTGATTTAATGGTTGTAGGCTTGTAATAGAGCGTTATTTTGCTAAAGTCCAAGGAATAGTGTTGGTTCTTCAAGTAGCCCGAGTGACCCGAGTAAATTATATGAATCATCCTAATCTGATTAACCTTATATCAAGAAATAATGTTGATAGTGTAGAATTTGATTCGGAGAAAGATATAGTGAGTGATCTGGGACTACGACAACTTATTAGAGAATTTGATATAAATATCATAGATAAAATTCGACGAGAATTCATCTCAAAATGATCTTTCTAATAAAAATATTATATTTATTTAAAACAAAATTTGGGAAAGATAGCCAGAGTTTTCGAGTTACATGGTTTGAAAAATATCTATGGTTGGAATATAGTGTGCACAAGGGTGCATCATTCTGTTTTTGGTGTTACCTTTTTAAACCACTTAATGCTAACTGTTATGGAGTTGACGTGTTTGTTATAGAGGGTTTTAAGAATTGAATAAAAGCACATGAAAAATTTAAAGAACATGAAGATGATGTGAACAACACATATAATCAAGCTAGACCAAAGTTTTTTTTTAAAATAATCACAGAATATTGAATACAGTTTGAGATAAAATAGGAAAAAATATGAAGTTAACTATTGTGTACGCCTAACTGCATCTTTAGATGTGATCCAATTTCTTTTGTGTCAAGGATTAGCTTTTCGTGGACATGGTGAATCATCACAATATCGTGAGCAGCAAACAGAGGTAAAAATAGTTACATTAAAGAATGCGCTTGGTAATCAACAGATGACTTCTCCACCTGTCCATATAGATTTGACAAATTTTTATGTTGTTGAAACTATAAAATTCATATTGAAAGACATCAAAGATCGTAATTTCTCTCTTTTGGTTGATGAAGCACGTGACGTATCGATTAAAGAACAAATGGCTTTGGTGAGTAGATATGTTAATAATGACGGAGAAATCATGGAAAGATTTTTAAGTTTGGTTCATGTTACTGATACAACTGCAAAATCTTTGAGAAAAAAGATAGACTTAATATTTGTTGAACATAATTTATTTGTATCACGGTTGATGGGTCAAGTTATAAGGGTGCATCTAACATGTGGGGTGAAATTAATGGTTTGAAAACACTTATATCGAATGAAAATGAATCTTCCAAATATGCTCATTGTTTTGCGCACTAAGTCCAACTAGTTGTTGTTACTGTTGCGAAAGACCATAATGTTATCAATATTTTTTAAGCATTATCACTATGATTGTAAACACATATGGAAGATCTTGTACAAGCAGGGATAAACTACGACTTATTGAGTATGAAAGAATTGTTGCATCTCTTGAAAGTGGAGAAAGTACAAGTGGGAGAGGTAAAACCCAAGAAATGAGGTTGAAACGACCAAGTGACACTCGATGGGGATCATATTTCAATACTTTTCTACGCTTGAAGAGTATGTGGCCTTCAATAATTAAAGTGCTTGAACATGTATATGAAGATGGTTCCAATCCAGATAATAGAGACATATCAAAACATTGATTACGTGAGGGGAACATTGTGATTTAATATTTATTTTGTATTTTATTATTGAGTTGGTCGGGTCTATAGATTTTTTATCACAATGTTTATAACAGAGGGATTAAAATATTTTGCAATCTATTTCTTTGATTGATACAAATAAAAAAGCATTGCACAATTATAAAGATAATGATTGGAATAAAATTTTGGACCAAGTCGATAAGTTTTGTGTGTCTAATTCTATTGACATTATTAATATGGAAGATACAATCAAGACTCGTGTCTGCATGAAGTGATATGGACTTGTATCTAATTACCATCATTATAAGTTGGATATTTATTGCGAGGTACTATGTATTTGATTGTAATTGAGGATTATAATATGTCTATACATATAACTCTAAATTCTTATTTTCTAAAATTCTAGAGGTTCTTGATTTACTTATTTAAGTGATGAAACATCATTTTCTAAAAGAAAATACAGAGTTGCTTACTTACATGAATTGTCTTAGTCCCAAACAATCATTTTCTAATTTTAATGTTCACGAGTTGATTTGTCTAGCAAAACGTTATCCAAATGACTTTTCCTATTCTGAATGTATGAAGCTTATATTCCAACTAGAAACATACATTGGCGATATAATTGACAAGGACGAGTTCTCCAATATTGAAAATTTGTGAGATTTAGCTAAGATACTAATTTTTACTGAAAGAGATCAAAGTTTCCCATTGGTATATCGGTTGACCGTATTGACTTTAATTATTCTGGTTACTACAACATTAGTGACATTAGTGGAAAAAATATTTTCTACAAAGAATCTTATGAAGAAGGAATCGGAAAACTATCGAAACAGATCAAGATACGAGAGGTCCAAGTCTAGGATAAAAATTCCCAGGACTCGGAAAACATCGAGTATTGGAACTGTCAAAACATTGGGCACTATAAAAGTCAGTTCATAAGAGCACCAAATGACCATGAGAAAATATAGATCAAATGTTAGAAAGAGATCATGCATTCATATGCTCTTTGGAGAGAAATGATAAGTCTTGGGTGTAAGACTCTAGAGCACCATTCCATGCTACTTCGAAGAAATAATTATTTGAGAGATATTTCCTTGGAACGTTAAAAAGGTATATTTTGGTGATAATCAATTTTGGATATTATTAGTAAAGGTGTTGTAAATATTAAATTGAATAGGTCTGTTTCGGAGCTGGAAGATGTCAGGGATATCCCCGACCCGAGATAGATATTAATCTTAGTAGAGCAATTGGCTAGTGAAGGCTACAATACAATATTTTATGGTGACAATTGGAAGATTTTAATGGAAGTAATAACAGTTACCCGTGGAAAGAAGAGTGGTACTCTTTATAATAAAACAGGGATGCAATGTCGAATTGCAATAGTAGCAGAAAACAAAAAACTAAATATGTCAAACGAGAACCTTGGCCACATGACTGAGAATGGAATGAGAACTATATAGTTTTTGGGTAAGCTACCATGTCCGTAATAAATTGATATAAACATGTGCGAAGATTGCATACTTGGAAAATAGAAAAGGGTTAGTGTTGAGAGAAGTGGCAGAATCTAAAAACAATAGAGCTTGTTCACTCTGACGTTTGGGAGGCAATAATTATTTAATCTATAAGAGGGAAACACTACGTAGTGGTTTTTATCGATGATCACTCTCGAATGGTGTGGGTTTATTTTCTAGAGCATAAATTTGAATTGTTTGATGTTTTTAGGAGATGGAAATCAATGATTCAGAATGAGACAGGTCTGAACATTAAAAAGCTCAGAACCGATAGTACACGTGTATATGAGGACACCAGATTCAAATTTTTTGATATGAGCACAAGATAAGAATGGAGAGAAACGTACGGGGTAAGGCCGAACACAATGGTGGTTCCGAGCATATGAACTGAACGTTGATCGAAAGAGCCATAAGTATTCGTATACAGTTAGGCCTGCCAAAGTAGTTCTCGGCAGAATCAGTCAGCATATAGGGTTACTTGATTTACCAAGGTCCATCGTTTCTTTTGGAGCATAGAGTACCCGAGGAGGTATGTAGTGGTAAATAGATAATACATTTACATCAAAGAGTTTTTGGGTGTGCGACACATGTTTATATAAGTGGTCAAGCTAGGAACAATCTTGGTCCCAAATCTAAAACATATACCTTGATCGGCTATGGCGAAGATGAAATCGGGTTGTCATGTTTGGGATGAGGAAAATATGAAGATGATCTGAAGCAAAGACATGATCTTCAATAAAAAAAATGATGTACAAGGACATGTATAAAACCGAAGCAAATGGATTGAAGCTGTATGGGTAAGTAATTGAAAATGTCGAGGGGGTCCTAGAACCTTACGGGTCAGTATTTGTAGATGTTGAGGAGGTCTTAGATAGTTAAGAAAAAAATTGATTAGATTAAGGCCTTAGCAAATACAGTCAGTTGAACAAAGTAATACACAACAGTCTGATACCCTACAACCGACCATAACAGTTCCTGTTTTAAGAAGATCTTATCGACCCCATGTGCCCGACATGAGATACTCGAACCATCTGTTACCGACCGATGGAAGGGAGCCTAAATGCTATGCTGAATCTTGTCATACCAATCACGCTAACAAGCGAGAGCTTTCCATGAAAAAAATGAGATAACGTCTTTAATATCAAATCGGGCATGGGAACTAGTGGATTTACCCATGGATAAGAATATACTTCATAATAGATGAGTGTACAGGTTGCAATACAGGCATGATAACATAAGAGATATAAAGCCTAACTAGTTGTTAACTGATTCCAGTAAATGAAAGGAATTAATTACACTGATATTCTTACTCTAGTTGTGAAGCTCACTACTATTAGATCAGCGTTGAGTATTGTTGCCATTGAAAACCTTTATTTTGGACAGTTAGACCTGAAATATTTTTGTAAAGAGACTTGGATGAGGATCTTATAAAAATAGAAATAAAAACTGGTATGTAGACTCAAGAAAAGTTTATATAGTCTAAAACAAGCCCCAAAATACTGGTACAAGAAATTTGACGGTTTTATGCACAATAAGAGTTTTTAGAAGTGCAATGCTGACCATTGTTGCTATTTTCGAAGATGTAAGTCTAGTTATATTATTTTGTTACATTATGTTATTTATGTGAAACAAAATTCTGTTTAATAAATTGGACATTTAGAATAGAAGTTCACACAAGTAACCAAACCAATACATTTGTCCCATTGCCTAATGTTTGGTCCAAATCTTGACCCGAATCCAAATCATAGCCCGACACATAAAATGTTTCTCTTTCCTAATCTGTTTTAACCTTAATCGACAACATCCTCCGTTCTCTCCACTTCTCGTTCTCTAACTAAAATCAACACAAGCGATTACAGGTGAGAGGGTTGGAGAAAGAATATTTTGGAGATGAGGTCCGTAGCAAAAAAAAACCTTTCCGTCATATTAATCGTACTGTAGGAGGCTTACTATTTGTGAGAGAAAATTTCACTTTGAAGCCTATGAAGCTGGTCGACAGGGTCCAATGGCTAGCAGGGGGCACCGCCAACAAATCAGCACCAAACCTTATCTGAATGTCGGAATTTGCGCCGTACAAATAGATTTTTGGAGGCTCATTTATAGTTTGGGCCAAGTTACGTAAAGTCTTGTCCTTTTCGATCATGAATACAAGAGCAGACGAACTGGTAATCAAATCAGAGGAGCAGGTAGCCATGGTGCAGGATCTGTCCTTATGATGCTCGCAAATCAGTAAGTAGTGCTCCACCGGAAAAAACTCGATAGAAACATGGATTTTACGAGATTCAAATTTTAATGCAGCCATTTGAGACACCTTTATTACCAAGAAACATACGCGCTCGGGCCAGGAGTGGTAGAGGAATCCAACGACATCCATGTCACCAAAGTTACGAGTGCTACTATCAAGAGGGGATTTCAAACTAATGATGCATCCCTGCGATGTCGCAAACTAATGATGCATCCCTTCGATGACTGCGATATCCCAGTGAGTTATTGGATTAAAAATCAAAAGGAATATATACAAGTTGAGATGATTTAATTTAGAACATTATTGTTCAGAGGCCAGAAGACCCGTAGACATGCTTTGAATCAAAAGAACTTTGAAAAAGATTTAACGATTCATTATTCATGGGTATTAAGTTTATATATAAAAACGTGACATTTTTTACCACTAATATAAAATCACCCTATAAAATTTTGGATTTTCAGTGTCAGAAATTGATGATCAAGTATATGATTAAAAAGTTTTTACATGTTTTTTTTCGAAAATTCTAATGGATCAAAAGTTATAAAATATTTTCGCGAATTTAAAGAATATTAACTTTCCATACTAGGTATTTTACTTGTTTAAAAGTACTTGAGCAGAAAATATAAGTTTGCGTCAATTTACGATAGTTAATTAATAGATTCCAAGCATGTATTGGTTTTGCGTGAAAATTGGATTGTTTAATCATGAAGGTCTCTTGTAATTTAATTTTCAAGTACCATTAAATTCATGCTTGTTTGCATGTTTATTCTGATGCATTTTAAGCGTGCAAATTGAAACAGAAAAATGAAGAAAAAATGAAATTTGCGTGCACTTGTTAAGCGGATGGATAAACTTCTGTACTGTTCTATTTTAATAACTGTAATAGTAGTTATACGATTTTTGTATAAAAAACTATCAGAGTTATAGAAAAAGAAAACTTGCTTTGATAATGATCATCAAACTGTTACAATGTACCATATGTTTTTATATAGTTATCAAGAATCTCTTGTAACTAAGATAGAAAAAAGAAAATCATTTATACGTTGTTAACGGCTAGTTTCTAGAGAGAGAAACTCTCCTTAGAAACAACCTGCAAATTTCAATCTCCTTCCAAATCAACATTCTGATCTTCACTTTCAATCTGTTATACTCCCCAACACAAGTTAATTAACTTGTGGATGGGGAGTCATTTCTCATTCTCTGCAAATCCATGGGTGTTGGAGCATTAAAAACTCACCTCACATCTCTTCCATCGCCATTAATGGAGGTTTCCATCTCTCCATTAAAGTCAGAAGCAGTCCCTTTATTATGCAGTCTCCTAGCAGACCATCATGAGACCACCTCCACGCCTAACCACCAAGCATTTATCCACCCAGGCACTCTTCAGTTTCCCAAGGCAGAAACATTGAAGGCGAAGCACTGCCTCTTCCTCTCCTTCCATCGAGAATCGTCGTCCATGGCTCCTATACCGAGTAAGCTCACACTCCCACTCTCTGCCCCTCCTCGAAGAAGTCCACTCAAAACACCCAATCACACGCCTTCTGACCTTGCTTCTAATTCTTTTTGCTGGCCTTGTCTCTCTCTCTTCACCTGACCAATCGGGAGAGCAAAGCATGCACAGACGCATTTAAGTCTCACTCCCCTCTCTCCTCTTCTCTCTCTTCATTAAAGCTTCTCAAATCGTGCAAGCAAAACCCTACCTGCACCCTCCAGCTTCCTCAAACCTTTCGCCTGCCGCCTATACACCCCACTCCCTTAAAACCACTGCCTCCCATCTCCCCCACTCACTTCACTATCTTCACAATCCCACGACAACTCTCTCTGCAAAACATAAACCACCTACCACCAAAAAAAATCTCCTGGCAGTTAAACTGCAAACCTGAATCCTTCTCTATCCACCTCTCCTCCCCCATACTACTGCTCACCTCTGTGCCCACTCATCCCCTCTACTCCACGAAAAACCGCCTCTCACAACCTCTCTATCTCTCCTCTTGCTCACCCTCACCAAAAATGGTGGAAACAAGAAGAAGTTCCTCCTCCAGGCGTTTAAACCGTAAGATCACTCCACGTTTTAACGAAAAAGCAGCCCCCCCTCCACCAGCCACTTCTTCGAGACCATCTAGCCCAAGCACCTCACTGTCTCTTGAGACCCGATCTTCGTCTCCCTCTTCCATCTCTCCCCCGAAATCTGCTGGCATGCATGGACTTCCATTGTCCGTGCATGGATCCCCCCACCGATCTCACCCAACCGCAAGCAACTAGCCAAGCAGCCCATCGATTCAGACATGCATGACAGGGCTCCTTCCCCTCTATCTCTCTCCCCCCGGGAACCAAAGCCATAGCCATCGAAAGCTCTGAGGAAGAAGACCCATCAGAAATCGGGCCTTCTCCATCGCCGACCAGGGACCAGCAACTACGTGCCATCTTCGAAAGCAACGAACGACTCCTCAAGGCCATCACTGACCTTGAAGACAACCCGCGTCCCTCCATCGTCACACCGGAATCCCACTCGAAGCCTTGCCACCACAGAAGCGAGTCGGCCTCCATCACTAGGTTGGTCTGGTCGACTTCTACCACACCCTCTAACCCTCCCTCAATCCCTCCATCCTTACTTCAAACGTCCCAGTCACCAAAACAACCCCCACCCCACCCAAGCAACTCTGCCTCATCCACGTTCTCTAACCCTACTTCCCTGGCTTCATGCATGCAAAACCCCATGCATGCAAGCCAAAACCCTAACAACATGCACGAGCCCTCCCTAGCAAGTTTCTTATCCCTAGCCCCTCCCCCTTCGATTGTCGAAACCACAACCGTAACCAGCAGATACCTTTTTAACAATGCCTTCCCGACAACCCTCCACCCTTTCAACACCACCCATTCCCCTCAAACCAGTCTACTCTCCACGGCCGTCCTCACTCTTCAACAAGCCATCCAAGCAAGTAAAGCCTTAGCGTTCCTTCCCAAAAACCAGGATCAGACCTCCACCATCATCCACACTACAGCCCCTCCACCATCCCAAACACCAAAACTAAACCCTATTCCATCTCCTTCGTCATTTCCAGAATCCTACCCTGGCCGAAACAGCAAAGGCCATGCTTTCTCCATACCCTCGAAAGCCCACCGGCCCCTTGGAATCCGTCCCGACCTCACCGGACCTTGGAAGCAAAACAGTGCATTCCGACACTTCCGTGGAAACAGCAACTCTATCTCCCCACAACTTGCCGCAGAATCAGCCTCGATGATCAACATTCACCATCCTGGAGCACCGACCAGATCCTGGGCCCACATAGTCGCTCAACCGGCCCCTGATCCCCCATGAAGATCCAAAAAACCGAAGACATTCTCATAGACAACGACACTCTAATCTTTCCTGATGATGCGATATCGGGCGACAAAGAGAACTGGGAAAAATGCCTCTCCGGTTATTTCCTATCAAAGAAAATAGCAGTATCCCACGTGCAAACCCTAGCTAACCAAATTTGGAGTACCTACGGCCTCCAAGAATGTAAACCGACACCATCCGGCCACTACTTTTTCAAATTTTCCACAGCCGACAACGCAACGGAAGTCCTGGAAAAATCCCCTTGGTTTTTCAGCAGCTACCCGGTTTTCCTAAAGAGGTGGGAGCCAATGGAAACCTTGACGAGAGAGGCCTTAAAAGCTATCCCTCTCTGGGTCAAATTTCATGGCATGCCCCACGAGCTATGGACGGAAAAAGGGATGGGCATCCTGGGAAGCTATTTAGGAACCCCCATTTATGTAGACAGTCAGAAAGCGGACAGAACCCGGCTGAACTATGCTCGGATCTGTATCATAATGCAAGCCACCTCAAAATTTCCCTCCTCCATCACCATCCGCTGCCTGGGCAAAGACCACGTCATTCAAGTGGAATTTCAAGGCCTCCCTACAATCTGCAACCGATGCTTTTCATTTGGATACGCTGCCGCAGCTTGCCACATAGCCGCGGACCCTACGCACACTTCAAGCCTCCCTGCTCACCGACCTGGAAAAGAACCCATGATCAACCCACCGCATATCACACTCTCAGACTCAAGCAACAGCGAAGCCCCCACACCGGACACATTAAGACAAATGACCATTCAGCACAGTTGGACCAAGAGTTTCATCATCACGAGTAACACCCCTGCAGCAGCCCAGATAGGACACGAAGAAGGCGAACCTTCTTCAACAGAGATCACCTCCCCAAGACCTAAAGCAGCCAGTAACGCTGCTTTCTCAAGTATGTACGGGGAAAACCGCAAAATGTATTAACTTTCCTTTATATACACCCTGTTTATTTCAAATGAAAATTGCATGTTGGAATGTTAGAGGGTTAAACGACCCTGTGCGGCAAAAAGACGTACGTCACTTAGTTTTTAAGAATAGCATAAACATCATTTGCCTCATGGAAACCAAGGTTAAAGTCCCTAATACTGAGGCCATAATGCGAACCATGCTGCCTTTCTGGCACTACCACACTAACCATGAATCCCATCACTTGGGAAGAATCTGGATAGCTTGGAATCCTAGTGTCTGCAACCTATCCATTTTAGATATTACGGCCCAAACCATCCACTGCTCTATAGTTTGGCATGCCAGAAATTCCCATTTCAATCTAACGACTGTTTATGGCTTTAATGACCATGCAAACCGGCTCCCTCTTTGGAGCAAGCTTCAATCCATTGCCCTTAATACCGCCAACTCCCCTTGGATTGTTCTCGGGGATTTCGATGCCATTAGAAGTACTCATGAGAAAACCAGCCAAGACCCTCAATGGAACAGCTCCATTGAAGCTTTCAATGACTGCTGTAGAACATGTAACCTCGAGGATCTCCGCTCCACAGGATTCCAATTCTCTTGGTTCAACAGACAAGAGTCTAACCCCATATCCTCTAGAATTGATCGTGCTCTGATTAATGCCGATTGGGACGACTCTTTCCCGAACTCTTTTGCTCACTACGACATCCCGCTCACCTCTGACCACACCCCTTACTTGACCTCCCCCCGCCCCTTCAAATAATTCAACATGTGGAAACTCCACCCGAGTTTCTAGGATTTGGTCCTCAACAATTGGAACACCCCCACTCATCAAAACCCTATGGAAAATTTAGCCACCAAGCTCTCTAGGCTCGTCCCCTCCCTAATCCCCCTAAACAAAACCGTCTTTAGTGATATTAGTGACCGTGTTAAGAAGGCTAGAACCTCCGTAGTACAAGCCCAAGTTAACCTCTTTAACTCCCCCTCAAACCAGTCTTTAATCTCCCTTGAAAAAACGGCTTCAGATTCCTACATCTTCTACAGTCGAGCAGATGAATCTTTCCTCAAGCAGAAATCCAGAGAAACCTGGCTCAAACTCGGGGACAAGAATTCCAAATTCTTCCATAACATTATCCGAGCTCACAGAGCCAGAAATAAGATTCTCTCCATCATGAAAGAGGACGGTTCCATAAGCTCCAACCCCCGCACCATCACCGCCACCTTCAACAACTTATTCCTTAACCAATTAGGCTCCCCTAGTTCGAAAGATTACCCTGGTCCGGACCGAATCCGAAATCTAATCAAATCCTCGGTACCCCAAAGTCTTATCTCGGACATGATCAAGCCCATCTCAAATGAAGAAATAAAGCAAGCCCTGTTTGCGATTAATAGTGACAAGGCGCCTGGCCCTGACGGTTTCAGCGCAGATTTCTTCAAGACCTGCTGGACAACAGTAGGCCATGACGTCTGCGAGGGTGTCAAATCCTTCTTCTCAAGAGGGAAAATGGACCCCAACTGGAACAAAACCCTAATAGCCCTCATCCCCAAAACTGATACCCCCTCACAGCCGTCTGACTTCAGACATATAGCCTGCTGCAATGTGATTTACAAAACCATCTCGAAGATCATTGCAAATCGCATCAAGCCAGCACTCCCAACCCTCATCGACCCCTCCCAATACGCCTTCATCCCGAGAAGATCAATAGTGGACAACATCTTCCTATCCCAAAATCTCTTGCATGGGTACCACACTAATCGCAAAGGCCCCAGATGTGCCCTCAAAATAGACCTTAGAAAAGCTTTCGATAATGTCAGATGGGAACTCGTTCTTGACATCTTTCTTGCCATGAACTTCCCCATTGACATGATAAATTGGATCATCCAATGCATCACCACCCCCTCCTACGTCGTTTGCATAAACGGCAAGACCTCAAACTACTCCCGGGTGCCAAAGGCCTCAGGCAAGGCGACCCCATTTCCCCGTGTATTTTTGTTATGGTAATGCAGGTACTCTCCAGCATCCTCCAAGAAAAAAGCAGACATCCATCTTTCGGATTCCATTGGAAATGTCAAAAGCTCTGTATCATCAACCTGTGCTTCGCAGACGACCTCCTTATTCTCAGCAGAGCAAACTCTCCATCCATCAACCTCATCCTAGAAGGCCTTCAAGAATTTGAAACCCTATCAGGGCTTCAGCTGAACCCCGCCAAAAGTCACATTTTCTTCTCCGGAACCTCCCCCGACATCAAGCATGAAATCCTCTCCCTACTCAACTTCATCGAAGGATCCCTTCCAGTCCGTTACCTAGGAGTTCCCCTCATCACATCACGCCTAACCTATAACGACTGTAGACCCCTATTCATCAAAATCACAAACCGAATCAACTCTTGGACCTCGAAGCAGCTTTCATATGCTGGCCGCCTTCAGCTTATCAAAGTCCTCTTCGCTACCCAAGTCTACTGGTCCTCAATCTTCATCCTCCCAATCAGAGTCCTCAAAGAGCTCTCACAGCTCTTGCGTAGATTCCTCTGGTCTGGCTCAGAAATGAAGATCACAGGATCAAAAATCGCATGGGAAAGGATAGTCTTGTCCAAAGAAGAGGGTGGCCTTGGGATCCCAGACTTAAAAATCTGGAATCAGACGGCCGCCCTAAAACTCCTCTGGTCCATCCTCACAAAAAATGAGAACTCCCTTTGGACAAAATGGATTCTAATGGAAAAAATAAAAAACAAATGTTTCTGGACCATTTCCGTTCCCCCAAACGAGAGCTGGAGCTGGAGAAAACTCCTCAATCTCCGCCCAGTAGCAGCAAACCTCTACAGAGTCGTAATTGGCAATGGAGAAGACACATCCATATGGCATGATCCCTGGCTCTTCCCCTCCTCTTTGATCAACCGCTACGGACCCTCTATCCAATCCCTCTCCCGTCTGCGAAACTTAACAACGGTGAAAGATCTCAACCAAAGCGGCCACTGGATGTGGCCCCCACAAGCTAGAGCTCCCAACAGAAACCTCAACCCCTTCCTAATAGAAATAACATCAGCCATCCAAAACCTTCCCCCCCTCCCCTGTAAAGGACTCATTTATATGGCTCCCCAACAAACAGCCCCATACCTTTTCCATAAGCAGCACCTACAAATGCCTTAAACCAACCAGAAATAAGATTTCCTGGTCTTCTCTTGTGTGGCACAAATACACAATCCCCAGACACTCTTTCATCACCTGGCTTGCAATTCATAACAAGCTCACCACCCGGGATAAACTTATCGCATGGGGACTGGACTCACCCCCGACCTGTGTCTTATGTGAAACATCGCATGAACGCATAGAACACCTCTTAACCCAATGCCATTACTCTAGCGCAATATGGGAATCCCTCGCCTAAAAACTACTGTTTCCCTCCCCTCTTCCTCCTGGCCCCTATGGCTGGAACAAGCGAGCACATGGAACACCACAAAGGACAATCGAAAGACTCACTGGAAAGCGGCCTTCTGTGCCACCATCTACTACATCTGGAGGGAAAGGAACGACAAAATCTACAACAACAAACAATCCCCCTTCACAAGCATAGCTCATCATGTACTATCTGACCTCAGATATCGGTTCAAAGGAACAAAAGCCAATTTAACTGGATAGCTTGCTACCCGTAATTTCAAATTCTGTAGCACTCTCAATCCAATCCGGATTTAAGCACTGTACGGAGGCACTTGCCTCCTGAACCCATGTACAACATTTCATTATTAATTTAAGCGTTTTTTATACCAAAAAAAAAAATCTCTTGTAACTAACTTAGTCAAGAGATTAGTTATAAAAGATAATTGATAACTATTTACTAAAAATAGAACAGAAGATAATATATAAGAACAGAAAAACAAAATACAAGAAGCAGACAAGAAAATATAAGAAGCAGACAAGCAGGAGCAGACGCAAACATGAAGCAGAGAAGCAGCAGAAGCTTAAATGTTCAACATCCCCCCCCTCAAGATGTATCGTGGAAGAAATATGCAAGGTACATCTTGGAAAAAAAGAAAGATAATGGTTTTATAGGCAAAACCTTGGTGAAGATGTCACCCAATTGAGACTTTGTGGACATGTGAACTGGATTGATGAAGCCAGAGAGATACTGATTTCTAACAACATGACAGTCAATATAAAGATGCTTCGTACGTTCATAGAAAACAAGATTGGACGTTATATGGATTACTGCCATGTTATCACAGTTTAAATTAACAGATAAAGAAAAACAAATATGAAATTTCAAAGGATATAAGATAGCCACTCGATTTCACAAATTGTAGAAGCCATGTATCTCTATTATGCTTCGGTAGAACGTTTACTAACAGTGGCTTGTTTCTTTATTTTCCAAGATCCTAGAGAAGTCCCTAAGAAGATACAATATCCTGTGACAGACTCATGTGTGATGGTGTAGGATCTCCAGTCAGCGTCATAGTAGGCATAGATGTCAAGCAAAATGTGAGATGCATAAAACAGACCCTTAGAGGGAGAGCCTTTGAGATACTTCAAGAGATGAATTAAAGAATTCTAGTGAACAGCATGGGGTTGATGTATAAACTGACTAAGTTGTTAAAGAGTAAATGTAATATCTAGTCTAGTAAAGTTTAAATATAAAAGATGACCAATTAATCTCTTATAGTTTTTATCATTTTATATTATTTCAGAGTTAAGATCAGTGAGATTCAAACCCGTGATCATGGATTCTTCACAGGTTTGCATCCAATGAGACCAACCTCTGTCACCTTGTCAAGAATGTATTTGCGTTGATTCAAATAAATGCCTTCTGGTTGTTGTAGAACTTCAATTCCAAGAAAAAACTTAGCAAGACCGAGATCTTTCAATGTAACGGTTTATCTAAATAGGTCTTGATCTTTGTTACTTGATAAGAGCAATCACTAATCACAAAATTTCATCCACATAAACAAGTAAAAAAATTTCGAATGAGGGTTGTTTTAAGATAAAAAGACAATTATCAGCAATAGATTTAACGAAACCGAAAGCTAACAGTTTTTTAGTAAAAACATTATTCCATTTTCTTGAGGCTTGTTTTAATCCATATATGGATTTATTTAACTTACAGACTCTGTTATCATCTTTGTCAAGTAAAACAGGAGGAGGTTTTATGTACACAACTTCATCTAAAGATCCATGCAGAAATGCATTATTGAAATCCAGTTGATGAAATGGTAATCCTTTGGAAGCAGCTAAAGCAAACATGATTCTCACAGTGGCAGACTTGGCAACAGGAGAAAAACTATCATTATAATCTTCACCTTCAATTTGAGTAAAGCCTTTTACTACAAGCCTATCCTTTAATCTTTCAATGGTTCTATCAGGATTTCTCTTAATTTTGAATACCCATCTAGAACCAATGGTTTTCTTACCTTTAGGCAGAGTAGATAAATCCCAAGTATTGTTAGAGTTCAAAGCCTCTAATTCCTTTTTCATATCAACAATCCAGCCATCATGAAGCTTAACTTTATCATAAGAATGCGATTCTTGCAAAAAGGATACATTAGCCAAAACATCTGTATAAGATTCATGAAGAACATAATTCTGAATATATGGAAAAGTAGGAGGTACATGAGGAGAACTAAGAACTTTATTAGAAGCATGCTTATTACCGGAAGCTTGAAGAACGAAATCTTTAAGCCAAGAAGGTTTGTGTTTAACCCTTTTGCTGGCCCGAACAGAAAATGAGTATCAGCATTATGCAATACAAAAGGATTAGCACTTTCATTAGAACTAGAAGAATGAACAATTTTTTTTTCAGCATGGTTATCATCATTAATTATAATATCACTAGTTGGTAAAACAGTTTTAGGTTGATCAAGAACAACTTTATCACGAGAATAAACAATATGAATAGGAATATGATTATTACCATTGATAACATTATCTTTGAAATGGAAAATATTTTCATGAAAAATGACATCTCTGGATATAGACAATTGATGAGTTTTTAAGTTAGACAACCTATATCCTTTTTGATTTGATGCGTATCAAACAAAAACAGTCTTAAAGGTATGAGAATGAAACTTGTCACTGCTTCTAGGTATAATAGAACCAAAACAAAGACAACCAAACACCTCTAAATCACTAACATTAGGAGTAGAACCAATTATCATTCCAAAAAGAGATTTCCAGTTTAATATTTAAAAGGAATTTTGTTTATAAGATAAGTGGCAGTGAGAATACATTCTCCCCAAAAACCTTTAGGAACTTTAGATTGAAACATTAAAGATCTTGCCACTTCTAGTAAATGTTTGTGCTTTCTCTCAACAATTTTATTTTGTTGAGGAGTGTAAAGACATGTTTTTTGATGAATAATTCCAAGATTAGATAAGAAAGAAGACATAGGTTGGTTAAGAAACTCTGTACGATTATCAGTCCTTAAGATTTTGAATTGAGCATTGAACTGAATCTGACTTAAGATAACAAATTTCTTGAAAATGAAGAAAGTATCAGATTTTTTTTTGAGCAAAAAAGTCCAAGTTCATCTAGTGTAATCATCAACTATAGTTAAGAAATTTTTCTTACCTGTAATAGTTGATGGTCTATAAGGACCCCATAGGTATAAGTGAATCAACTCAAAGGCTCTAAAAGAAACAAAAGTGCTGAAAACAAAACTATGTCTATGTTTTTTAGCTAAAGGACAGATGTTACAAATAACACTTTCTTTACTTGAATTCAATACATTTAAAATTTTCAGAAATTTATTGGAACAATGTCCAAGTCGAAGATGGAAAATGTTAGGCTTTATTACAAGGGAAACATTAGGAACTTTAGGATTTGAAAAATTAAATGTAGAATAATGATTTTTAATAAAGATTTTATTGAAGGATTGATGGTTGATAAGGTAAAGCCCTTTGTACTCCTTTCCAACTCCAAGCACTTGATCAAACTGTTGGTCCTGAAGAAAGCAGTGATCATTTAAGAATTTGAATAAATACAAGAAGTAGCGAAATATTTGCTCACTGATAACAGATTGAACTTAAAATATGGAACATATAAACAGTCATGCAAAACAATTTTATCATGCACTATAAGAGTTCTTTAAAAAGAAACATTTTTAATTGAACCATCAGGAAAAGTAATGGAAGAAGGTTTTTCTAAAGGATATATTTTTGAAAAAAGTGAATGATCACATCACATGTGATTAGATGCTCTAGTGTCTATGGTCCAGATTTTCTTTTTACTAATATTTGTGACATTAGTTGATGAAGACATACCTGAAAAGTCTTTTACATGAGCAAGATTAACACTTGCATTCCTTTCGTGATCTTCAGATCTTTTACCATTCGTAAGAATTTTTTCGAAGCCTTGTTGAACCTTCATAACGGTATGCGTTAAACCTTGCACATTATTTCTGTCTTCTTGACCATCATCAAGAGGACTAGTAGCATAATAGCCAGTAGCATTGTTTGAACTTGCAGCAGCATTTGAGCCAATTTTCTTTCTTTCAATATTCTTGTCCCACCATTCAGGGTAGCCTTTTAGCTTAAAACAATTCTCCTTAGTGTGACCTTTTTTAAGACAATGAGTGCATCTCATGAATTATTTATTTTCTTTATCAAAATTCCTTTTTCCATTTGTCTGATATTTTCTCACCATCATGACAGAAGCTTCAATATTCGAATAATTTAAACTAGTCTTTATTTCAACAGAAAGAATAAGAGCATACACTTTGTTGATGGAGGGCATGCGATCCATCAAGAGTATCTCATCCTTTTGCTCCTTCAAAATTTCCATTGAGTCTAACAAAAAACTGCATCAACCTATCTTCATCTTCTATTTTAGTTAACTTTAAGTAAACACCACATTCATATTTGTTTTGACACTTACGTATAGGAAAACGTCTAAGGGCATTTATTTCATCCCACAGTCTTTTAAGTTTTCAAAAATAAACAACAACACTCAGACTTCCTTGGGTAAGAAGACTGATTTCTCTCTTCAATTCGTAAACCATGGGTGCATCGTAGCAGCCATATCTTTGGTTATTTCTCCCCACAGTTTTTTAGTATTGTCCAAGAACATAAATTGTTCTTATAAATGATCCGAAATCGAATTAATAATCCACGAACAAACCATGCTATTGACTTGATTCCATTTGTCATATTCAGGTGAAAATAATACAGGCTGCATTGATCTTTCATCGATAAGACTGAGCTTCAGTTGGGCCGCAAGAGACTGCCTAATGGCTCTACACCAAACAACATAATTTTTCTCAGTCAATTTTGTGCTAGTAATTAGCATACCTGGATTGTGAGAATGATGGTCAACAACCTCTCGGTTGTTATTATTTCGACTATTGCTTTCTTGATCTGATCCTATTTGATCTTCCACATAATTTGTGTTATCCATCAGAAGCGAAACCCTTTCAATTATTGAAGCAAGTTAATCTTTTATCAGTGCTACTCTTATACCATATCAAAGTTATAGAAAAAGAAAACTTGTTTTGATAATGATCATAAAATGTTACAATATACCATATGTTTTGATATAGTTATCAAGAATCTCTTGTACCTAACTTTGTTAAGAGATTAGTTATAAAAGATTACTGATAACTAATTTACTAAAAATACAATAGAAAATAAAAGATAAAAAAAATAAAAATACAAACAGCAGCAACAAACACATACAGGAATAACAAATACTTGAATGTAAAATTAGGATAACACATACATACAGAAATAACAAATACTTTTAATGTAAAATTAGGATGGTTGTTAAGTTAACCATATTTGCATGCCTAATTATACAACACGTGAATGAATTTGTATGCAAACTAGTACGTTTGAAGTCGGAAGTTACATTTGCTAAAGAGTTAGGTGCAGAAGCATTAATGTCTCCTTTTAAACAGATGCAATCATTTTAATACAGCAGTAATGACTTTTCAAGGGAGGATACTGAATTGTAATACATTTGTATGTATAATTGTGTTAACAATTAAGTTATTGCATGGAAAAGTTAAAACTAAATAGAAAATAGGTAAAAGGAAGTGGAATTTATAAATGTGTATCTGTTTGATTTCATTGGTTGATTAATCATATATGAACTATAATGTGTTTTGCATGGTATTTGTGATATCTTGTTTCTCGTTAAGTCATGAATTATTTTATGGGTTTATTCGTAATTAAACAGACAGCACGTATGTTTGTGTGCTAATGGTAGAAAAGTTATGGTTTTATCTGTACGTGGATGAACGGTTGATTCTTGGTATCGATAAAAAATAAATCGATGAAACTAAATATTTATGTCCAAACTATATAGTGTACTACAATATATATTTGAATTATAGTCTTTTATATATTTGAATTATAGTCTTATTGAAAAAGACATCAAAACGCTTAAAAATTAATTGGTTTCTTAGTAAAGAAGACCAACATAAATATCTAAATATTTAAAAATATAAAATATAATTATTTTAGATATGAAAAAAAACTTCAACAAACAATATGACCAAAAAAATCTCAAACCAACATTAATATATATTTAAGCAAAAACAATTTATATTTCAGCCTAAACCATTCGACAATTGGTAAAATTCTGAAGAAATAAAAGATAGTCTAAAAAAAACATCAACAAACAATATGACCCAAAAAATATCAAACCAACATTAATATATATTTAAGCAAAAACAATTTATATTTCAGGCTGTAAAATTCTAAAGAAATAAAAGATAGTCATTAATTTTTACTCACGCAAAAACTAAGAAAGATTACAGATAAAAATGTAAATAATTCGATCATATTGCATAGATCCACAAGACTTAATTATAGATATGATAAAAAAGAAAATTTAAATAATTAAGTGAAGTAAAACTAAATCTTTCTAATATTTTTAAATATTTATCATAATCATAGACTATTGAACATTGGGTCTTTATTTTATATTTTAATTTATTATCGTTTACCTATTTTTAGAAACTTACCTCTATATCAGTCTCGATTTAGCTAAGGCAACACTTAATCTTTATATTTGTTTACAGGAGCCAGAATGATCTTATAAATCTATTTTATATAAAAATTAATGAAAACAAAATGCTATTTTGATCCAACTGGCCTATAAAAGACTTAATGTTAAATTAGTTAAATCTTTATAAAATATAAAATTTGCTAATTTTGAAAACTAATCATTCTAATGTGTGATTTTTAATAAATCATCGCGTATATCATTTCAGTTAAAAAAATTAAAAAATAATAATAAAGATACTGTTAGAATACTATTTTTAATAATTTACGGATGGACATAAAAAATTTAATATTACCCGTATAATTTTATTTATGCGATTTTTTCCCCTATTTCTATGTTGGTAAGAAACTAAGAATTATGTTGTCCAGAGTGATCTTGACTTGATCCAGCCTCGGATGAGGATATACAGTTACTGCAGCTCAGTGAAATAAATAATGCAATATATGAATTTACTTAATTGATTAAATAATGTTTAATAAAACAATCGAGAGTTCCTCGGCAGGGACTCGATTTTATTATTATAAAATTCACCACTTGTTAATATAATTTTGTATAAGATTATATCTGGATTGAAATTTTCAATGACTTATGCATGAAGTTTTTGTACCTTTAGTTTATTATTATATGTTACTAGAAGTTTCCAATCTGTCATATTCATCAAGTTTCGTCTATAGTTTCATTTAATTAAATAAATAAAGTAAAATAAAACCAACTTGTAATAGAAAATACGTATGTGCAGTATGCTAACGATCGCGTTCGTTTGTTTTGTCAAAAATAATAATAGATAATATGTATTACGGAGTAATAAATGTAAATTCTTTTTAGTATTAAATAAATTTCATTAATGCAGAGAAACTTGCCTAAGGGAAAATGCGAAATACGAAAATCAATGCCAATATGTCGGTCATATAAAAGAAAACACCTCCAAGAAAGCTAACGCAAAAACGGAAAAAAATAGTTAACTTGGGAAATACATTGAAAAATGAACCGCTAGGAAAACTATTAAAATTATTCCGCTAAGTGATAGATGATTAAAAAGGTTTGTGCAAACTTTAGTGTCGCATAGTTGTGTTTTTTATTATTCCGGTGATGGTTTTGTTCTTCTCTCTCAAGAACAGAGGCGGTTCTTGATTTCGAATTCCGGCGAGGTTAATCGGAGTGTCCTCTTCTCAATCGAGGATGGAGAAGTTTTCCAACCCTAAATCTATGTTTTCACCAAAAAACCAGATCGCAATTCCCTTGATTGCTAAGAAAATGCAGCTCCTATCGAATGAAAATTTTCTTCTCTCAGGAAACCAGACTTCAATCCTTCCAATATTGTTTGTTCATCTGACAATGGAAACCAATCTTCTTGGCTAATTGGTGATAATGCTAACGTAATAAGTAATCCAACCTTTAAAGAATCCGGCAAACAAAAGATCAACCCTGGACTTCGCTCTGTTTCTTACGCTGATACTGTGAAACTCAGGAAATCAGAGTTTCAGCATGCCAATGTGACTGTTTCTCACAAAGAAGATCATCCAATTTTCACCTTCGAAGCAAAAGATAAAGAATCGTTTCTCAACCTATCCAAATATACGCTTATTGGCAGGTTCAAAAATAAATATTCCGCGAAAAATGAACACCTTAAAAAACGATTAAAAAGTTCAAAAATAGTTAACTTGATAATTATTCCGGGAAGTTGTATAAAAAATAAATAATTAAAAAGTTCAGAATTTTTAAAAATGTCTAATAAATATCTTTTATATAAAATAAAATAAATAAAATTTAATAGTTTCTAAAACAAAGTTCAAAAAATTTATTTTTATAAATATTAAAAAAATTGAAAATACAACTCCGCATAATAATTTGAACTGTTTTTTTAGCAATTCTCTATCGTAAAAGCACATTTTTCAAATACGCACTTCTTTAATTGCATCCCATCAGGACGTCTTTCCTCTGCCAAGTAACATTTTTATGTCAAATAAAATATGCAAATAATTAAGTTTATAACGTAATAAAAGCTAAATTATTAAATTTAGAAGAAACGTAACATTCTGTTCATATATATAGAGTTCTGTTTAAAAATACGTGCAAATATGCATATGTGTGATCATACTCTCAAATAAAATATCTAAGGATAAAATTAGAGGTTGAGAAAATATAAAGATGTCACATGTGGTGAGGGAATTTAGTGATAGATTTAGGAGATGGAAAATAGAAGAATAAAGTGTTAATATCTTATTACTTTTATTGAGAAAATCTTACATAGCTTTAGAATCTCTATAATTTAGATAACATATTTTTCAATAAACTACTTCACTATCTCCTAATAATTCGCTATTTTCTATTAGGTTTGATCATGGGTCCAAACCTGTTTTCCACGTCACGAGTACTGGTTTCAGTGGCCTTATTGTTTGGTGACACTGTTCAATGCTGGCCAATGTACTGTACGATCTGCATGCAGGTTCTTGTTTAGTGCTGGCCTGGGTACCTGTCTGCTATCACACGGGATGATAGTCTTGTTTGCCTTTGGGCAACGCCTAGCTCTTCTACCCATGTCTTTTTCTTTGTCTTTGTGCTGTTTCCTTGAGGGTACCTCGTCTTATCATTCTATGGTTCTGATTCGTCTAATATCTTTAGACTTTGACTTCTCTTGACGTAGTATCCTAGATTATTACTTTCTTATCGGGGGTACCTCGGCCTGGCTAATGGGTATAACTTAACGATAATGTTATGCATTATCAGGGCTCCCTCATAGTCCGTGTGAAGGAAGCGGTTGTAAAACAGTTTCTTTTTGGAAGGATTAAACATACAATGTCAACCGAGGTATGTGATGTATCATTAATTATATTGTTCCATGTGGCTGTTTTACCTTTGTTTTTCTATCAAGCACGCTATTTTTAATGTTAGTCTCTTTCCACCACGTGTCTCAATTCCGTTTCCTATGTCTGACAAACGCAGTCCTTGGTTGTGTGTCTGTAGAAACAACGCTTCACGTTTTTCTCATTTATCAACGCAATGTAACCTTCCCACTTCACCTTAGTCTTTGACTTGTAAATTGGCCCATTTAACCCCCGTTTGATATACTATAAATTAGCCTAATGTACCTTCTCTTTCTTTTTTCTTCTTTCTCTTATACCAACTTAAAAGGCACAAGTATTTCCTTATTCAAGTTCTTATCAATTAATTCTCCGCGAAATCCAAATATCAATCTAAGGTAAATGTTTTAGTACTTTTATTTTCTCTTATTTCTTCTTAATTTGTCATTTATGTTGTCGTTATTAGTTAGCCCGACTTTCTGGATGGAAATATTAGAATGTTGCATAAGCGGGTTGGACTCTTCTAACATCAACTTCTCTGTGTGCCCCAAAAATGACTCGCAATCTATGAAGAAGTCTAATACTGCCGGTAGAACTATTTTCCGCGGCCCACCAACAGATACAGTGGAAGGCTGAGAATTTTTAGATAGTTACTTTGACCACCTCTCACACTTGTATATAAACTTGAGCTCGGAAGAGTTTGATATGTTTATATTAGTATTGACTATGTAATTACTCGGCTCCCCGAGCCTGGCGAGCATGCCCATCATGATAGAGAGGGTAAAACTTGTCTATACACACCTTTATTCGATTGGGGGTTTGATTACCTTTACCCAAGTTGATAAACGAGTTTTTAAGTATATTTGAATATGCCCGACATAATTGAATGCTAACAGATGATGATATTTTCTTAGTATTGTACTGAGCTTAAGATTGTTAGATAAAAATATTTGTATATGTGACCAGTTTGCTAGTATAGATGTCTATAAGCTTATAAAGACCATTTTCTAATATATCTCCACATATAGTAAGATTGTCATGTTGTTAGATTCTGATAAACACTCTAAACACTCTTTTATTTTTGTTTCCTAGAATTGGGAACATCATATTTCCAAGCAAAATCTTCAGTTAAAGAGGCGAGGGATAAGTACACGTTAGAGTTGGATGGGTTTGCTTATATTTCATATATATCAACTATTTTCTATTATTGATATATTATATCATTTGCTTGTTTAAGGTACAGAATCTCGGAAGCACCAAGAGTTGTGGAAGAATGTATACAGTGATCAGGAAGCAAGTTTCCTAGAATAATTGTTTGCTATTGCGTATACTCAGTGGGAGTGGGAGTATTAATTCTTGTTTACACCTATCGATTTTATTAGAAGTGGTATGTGTCCTTTAAAAGAGATGAAGATGTGATGCTTACCTCTACCATGGAACTTGTTAACGCAGAAGTTGTGGGGTTATCTTAGTAGAGAGGGTGTGTGGTGATAACCAGAGGGATTCGTACTGGATCTGCCATCCATGAGGCCCGAATATATGGAACCCGGTGCTAACGCTGTTGCTGGGCAGAATAGTATCATTGGGGTGGTGAAAACAATGAGGTGAAGCCAAAAAAGAAGAAATCGTTAGTCCACCATATCTCCACTACGTCTGTATCTGACACTATTGGGACTGCCATGCCTCTGAACAATGTGATTCTAGTGATTACATTGTAATATGCTCACTAGGAAAAGAAAGTATGAGAATATGGCAAAACAGTCCCTCAATTGGAGGGTTTGTGAGGATGAATAGGGTGCTTAAGAAGAACGATGTCCCTATGAACCGTAGCTATGATAAGTTTGGGGACTAGTCCTTTATCTGTCTCGACAGCTTAGCTATGGTGGTTAGTGCGACCCCTCTTTCTCTGCATACAGATTCTAAGAAAGGTGGAGTTGATGGGTTCTTCTGATGGTGGTACTAAAAATCATACCCCTCCTCTAGACTCGACTAACCATAGCCGAGCCCACTCGGGTACCCCTCCATTAAAAGAGAAGGCCACTTCTTTTTAGCTTCGTTGCTGATAGGATTAAATGACGGCCAACCTTCTGTTAATCTCCCCATAGCTGACCTTCCAAAAAACATTCCTTCTGGTAATCTAAATACTCTAAAGCCTGCTTTCCAAACCAACCTCGTGCTGTAAGTATGCCTAAGCCATCTACTTTGATGCTCCAATAGTTGAAATATTGTCCTGAAATGACTTTGTACAATAATATGAGTAAACCAGAAGTCTTAAAACGCTAGCTTGAACTCTCACTTGAGGTATACTGTTATTATTTGATTTGAATTATTGCATTTTGGTCACTTCTAATATCCTAACATTTCTTATCATGCAGAACTGCCATAACTCGATGGTTCTTGGCTATCAGAATATGAACCCAATGGATGCAAAAATTATGGACAATTTCTAACCCGAGCCTTTGTCCTTTGGATCTTTGAAGACTCTCTCTGCCGACCTTGCCCGCTATAAGAAGGGGTATGGTTCACCAAAGTCCTTTTGTGAAAATTTTCGAAGGGGAAATCCAATCTCATTAGTCGTCTAGCAGCCGCTGTTTTTAGAAGGTAAGAAGTGGCTAAGACGGTCAGGGACCTGTCGAGTCAGAACGAGGTCCTTTCAAAGCGTACAACCGAGCTGATCGATCAATATTCAAGACGTTTTATCAAAGTTGAGGAGTCATCTTCTAAAAATAATATAGTGTTGTTTGAGAATCATATTATCCGGTCGGAGGCGACACACGTGGGGCTAGAATTGGAGCATACACGAAAGCAGCATAATGAACTTATTTCTTATATGTTTGATAAGGTGAAAAGTATTGAACTCAGGATATAGTTTGTTGTTTATAGATTAATTATTGACGTTTACTATATTAGAATATGTTATGATTTTTTACTAAACTATTGTAGTGTTTTATATACTTTTATTTCGCTCTCAAACAATCAATTTTGTTTATTATTATAATATGCATGATAATCATTATCTATTTAAGAACACATATTCAATTCTAATGGAATCCATCTATCCATTATCAATGGACGGATTGTAAAATCCCGTACCTGACTGATAACAATAAAGGACTAAAGACTTTTCTCGTAATGTGAACAATAGGGTGCAACAGTAATCACATTACCATTACCAATTAATTACTTGAGCCAATTATGGAGGGTAGCCTAAGAGTAATATGGCTTGAAATCGTTTGTATATACTATTACATGGTTCCTATCTTTGCAGATCCAGTATATCACAAATATCAATAAATATTTCCAAGAATATATATTGCCATAAATCTTACTGTGCATAAAGTTTCCAAAATATAACATCAGATCATATACAAACTCTCTCGCTGAAACTAACAATCCTCTATATCAACTACACCCATATTAATAGTGTCTATGGAAAACCTTACGCAAAACTGTATTTGTTAGAGGACCTACTATCATGGAGTTTGTGCTGATGTGGTCTATACTTATCTGACCCATGTGTACTATTTCCTTAACTCACACAAACTTTATGTCTATGTGTTTGGATTTAGACGAGTTTTTGTTGTTGTTAGAGTACTGCACCGCGGAATATTTATCGCAATACAACTTTACGAGACCTTCCATCTCTTGTATAATGCGTAATCCAGTAAAAAAAATTGTAGCCACAACGATTGGTTCAATGTCTCAAAGCACATAACAAATTTTGTTTCCATGGTGTACGATCCAATAAGTGTTTTCTTTACACTTTTGTAGTATATTGCATTTTCAGCAAGTAAGAATATGTTTTGCTGATATGCTCTTTATGTGTCTACGCAACCACCAAAATCTGTGTCGGAATACCCAATGACTTCCATTTTATCCGACTTCCAATATGTCAACGTGTTTCCCTTTATTAATTACAGATTGAGAGTACCCTTTTAACTAATTTCTTGTGATCCATGCATGGGTTGCTAACATATCTCCCTAACATATTTTGAATAAAGAAAATATCAGGCCTAGTACAAATTTGAGCATACATTAAAATCTCAATTGCCTAAGCATAAGGGACTGTTTTTATTTCCTTAATTTCACGTTTTATGTTAGACATCGACCCAGATTGAGTCTGTCACCCTTTTCTATAAGGGTTCTTAGGAGTTTTGCAATATTCCAATCTTTAATGTCGTTACACAATTTCAATGTATACCTTATGTGAAAATATAAGAATACCATGGGAGAGATCCCGATGTATCTGGATTCCTAATATCAAATTGGTATCACCGAAATCCTTCATATCAAACTTGTCTGATAAAAAATATCTATATTATGTGTAAAAATTCCTTATTTTTCTAGGCAAGCAGTATATCATCTACATAAAATATAAGAAATATGAAACTACTCTCACTAAATTTGTGATACATACAATCCTCAACCGAGTTTATTTCAAATTCATAATTAACTATCATCTTAAGGAATGAATGGTACCATTGATGAGATTTCTTAAGCATGCAAACCAAAATCTTTTGAGTTGTTTATTCAATATCACCATTGAGAAAAGTAGTCGTAACATCCATCTGATGGAGCTTAAGGTCAAATTGTGCAACTAATGTCGTGATTGTTCTAAAGGAATCCTTCGTTGATACCAGAGCGAATGTTGCATTAAAATCAATCCATTTACGCTGAGTATAACCTGTTGCTACCACATTAACCAAAGAATGCTTTTACTTTTGTAAACCCATTTACAACCAATTGTATTTTTCCATTTAGGTAATGGGACAAGATCTCATACTGAATTATCCTGCATCGATTTATATTATTCCTTCATAACGTAAATCTATTGTCAAGTGTCAGAATTTACCATGGTGTGTTTCTAAAATGAGGGATCATATATAGTTTTAGCCCATGACTCACTCTGCTCCTTAAGATATGCTATAAATTCTGGACCTATAATATTCTTTCTTTCTTTCGTGGACCTTCTTAAACAAACTATTTTCTCTTGTTGTCCTTTTCGAGGAAGTAGATTTTGATCATTATGAATGATGCCATTTTGATCTTTTTGTGGAACATTACCTTGAGGTTCCTATTGTTCTACCTGGACCATATCCACATCCTAGTTAGAATTCGTAAGTGGAACATAATTGTTAAACTTGAAGAGTACTATGTGGTGTGGATAATAATCTCCTGAGGGTAGGCTAGTAATTTTAAGTGGAGTTTCAAGGTGGTATATGGGTGTTTAACGATAGTGTGTGGGTGTTTAACGGTAGTGTGTGGGTGTTTAGCGGTGGAGAGATAATTAAGCAGCTTGGTAGCAGTTAATATTCATCACCCATAGTTAATGCTGGTGGTTGGGTATTTATAGTGTGATTTTTGGGCCCTTATGGGCTTTCGGGTCAAGTTTAATGGACCCGGGTCAAGTTTAAAGACCCATGAGTTCTAAGCAGGAGGACAGGCAGCTTAGTCAGGAAGTGTTTAGGTTTTTTAGTAATTTAGTCATAGTTCGAACAGCCTTAAGTTCACAGTGTTCGAAGTGATCTGTCCGGTCCAAATCATCTGTCCGGTTTATGTCCTCAGTGCTTGTCCGGTATTCGGAGAGTTTTAGACTGATTTGCCCTTCCGGGGAGTATTCTGAATTCGGACTCATCAGAAGCCCCTTTTTTAGGTGTTTGAGCAAGTGTCCTTGTCAAAGAACTGAAAAACAGTCCGATTGTACGAAGTGGTTCTTAATTCGGAGAGAGTTGTGGGTATATCCGGACAGATCAAACTTTACGAATTCCAAACGGTTTTTGTCAGAGTTAGTGGGACACGTGTCGTATTCTGATTGGCCATTCCAGCCGTTTTTTCACCTTAAATTTCGCACCATCTTCTTTTACAAGTAACCTCTTTAATTGCCAATAATGACATCAGCGCCGTCTTTTAATCATTACCCAACTTTTCAGATTCTCCTAGGAATCAACTCCTTTTTTCACATTTACTATAAATTCTCATTCATTTTTCATTGTTTCACTATCTCTCTCAAATTTTACTCTGCAATTTCACCCAGAGCTTTATCTCTCTAGAACAAAAACTTCTTTGGCTGTTTTATGTTTACAGCAAGAACAGCATTGATTAAAGGCGGTTGGCTCAACCTTTCGGAGTTGGAGAAAGCACAAAGGGTCGAGAAGGAGAAACGACTAGCAGCAGGGCTACCATCGTCGCCTGTTGAGAAACCAGCCTCCTCTGTTGCAGAATCTGGTAGAGGCTCATCCTCTTCCAAAGTTACCAAGCCTAAAAAGCTCTTTCAATCCACCCTTTCTCCCATAGTATCTGGCTCCTCAGTTCAGGAGTCAATCCCTGCTGTTGACCCGGGAGTCACCGCTACAAGCGTCAGGAAAAAATCATCTTTTATTGCCATAGGGTCTGACTCTGACCATTCCCCGGAGAAGTTAGTCATCAAAAGGCCAAGCCGGTTAGTCAAGGGGCTAACCTCAAAAAATACCCCCTCGAAATCGGGGGCAAAGAACAGTGAATCTGGGTCTGGGGCACTCATTAGAGCTCCCCGGGAGAGGCCGTCCGGTCCGGAGGCCAGCAGCCCAGTACCCCCCAAAGAATCTTCTGCCTCAGAAACTCAACTTGAGGTGAGAAGTCAAATGAATACGGGCAGTCAACAGTCCGGAAGGCCAGCTATGTCAAGCTTCAATCCTCCTCGGACTACTTCTACAGAAGCTCCCCTAACAATTATGGAGGAGAGAATGGAGGACTCTACTGAGGTGGTCCGATTTGAGTCCGAGTCCTCCGGACAGGCTGATACCGCTGTTGTTGTTGCCAAGAAGGGCAAGGAAAACTTATATCTGAGGCATCCGGACCTGCCGGAGAGCCTTGAAGGGAGAGTGGGGCCATGCTTTCATAAAGTTGAGCTCAAGTACCTCTTGGCCTTGCAGAAGACCAAGTATGCATTTATCCATACCTCTGATCTGGGTAGAATGCGCACAAAGTGGGGGATCCCTGAAAATGTAAAAATAAGGATTCCCATCGATCCGGAGACCCCGATGGACTGTAAAAGGAATGAAATAGTCTTCTTTACGGAGCTATTTAATTGGGGACTCAGGTTCCCACTAGACCCGGAGATCGTGCGCTACTTCCACCTGGTCAAACTCTGCCCATCACAGCTAAGCCCCAATGGTTGGTTCACCTTGATGTCATGCATTATGGCATCTAGGCTATCAGGGATCCCTCTTCCTATGGAAGAGTTCGCTGCAGTGGCCAACCTGTGCAAGCATCATCAGTTCCTCTTCTACCATTTTAACATGGGGAACGATCTCAAAGCTGTTGATGATCTCCTGGAGTCGGAGAGCAAATGGAGGAGCCAATTCTTGTTTGTCAGTGGCTCATGGGAAAACGACAAGAAAATCAAGACCGGAGAGAATCCAAGCCTTCTCAGGAGTAGATGGAGGAGTGACCGTAAGTTTTTTTTTACTTTAAGTTTCTGTTCGAATCTCTCCTTTCTTTTTTTTCTTTAAGTTAAGTTTGTACTAACCAATTTCTCTTTTGTTTTAACAGAGTTGCCAAAGGAGTTCGGGGACTACCTGAAGGCCGGAAAGACTACCTGTGGCAAAATCAATGCATGGGCTGCAGAGAACTGGGAGAACCGTTTCCACAAGGCCTTCACCACTGGAAACCTAGCAAGGTCCCATTTGTGGAACACAACAGGTCGGAGAGACCTAACTTGGGAGGAGCTCGCCACCCAGCCTGATGAAGATATTGTGCTGAGAAGGTCCCACGAGCAAAATGAAGGGCAGAAGAAAAGGCAAGAAGGTGGCAGGTGATACTGAAAAAGAGGCCCCAACAGATCCAGAAGGGCTAACACAAGTTCAAATTGATGCAGCCCTTTTACAAGTGGTGGAGCAGGAGAGCGAAAAGCAGGAAGTGAACCTCCCAAAACCTCCAAGGGCATCCAAGAGGACTCGCAAGCAAGCAAGTGAAAGTGCTGATAGGGAAGCCAAGAAGAAAAAGACTTCCGAAGGAGATGAGCTTGCTCTCCGGGATCCGAAGCCCTCTTTCCCTACTGACCCGACACTGGCCGAAGAGATCCCAAGGGACTTTCAAGAAGAGATTCCAAGGGAATTCCATACTGATGAGGTTGAGGGGGGAGAGCTTAATTTGGATGAAGTGGACATCACCGGTCTGGGTGGACTTGGTGAATATTTCATTGGCCTGCCTAGAGACGAATTTGCAGGGCCCTACGTCCCTCCGAGCAGCTCCAATACGGTAAATTTTAATGGTAAGACTTTCATGGTTTCTAGTGAGAAGGACACTATAGCCCACTCTCTGCATAGTAATGTGCAGCCAGTTCTCACATTGGAGAGGCAAGTCCGGAGTCAAGCAGACACTATCAAAGATCTCAAGTCTGATAAGGAAAAGCTGTCTGGAGACCTCCGCACTGCCACCAGCAATGCTGACTTGCTTAAGGAAGCAAATGAGGAGCTGAAGAAGAAGCAAAATGAAAGCAACACAAAGGTTGCCACCCTAGAAGAAACCATAAAAGATCTTCAGGATAAGCTGTCCGGACTGGAGAAGGACCTGATAACCTCAAGGGGAGAAACTGCAGCAAAGGAGAAGCTCATCACCAACCTGACCACTGAAAAGATCGCTTTAGAAAATGCAGTGACTCAGGCTGCTGAAGAGAAGGCTGCTTTGGTGAGGGACCAAGAGGCCACAATCAAGGCCAAGATCAACGCCTATGCCAGGGAGATGATACAAAACGAGGAGCTAATGATTCAAAGGGTGAAGTCTGATATGGTTCTCCTATTTCACGAAAAATTCCCGAAGAGGAGACTGGGGAGCTTATGGCGCTATGTGGATGATGATGACCTTCCATATTATACTATGGTTGACGAGGGATATCTAAGTGAGTCCTCATCTGATAATGAAGAGGAAACCGGAGAGAGCCCAGGTGAAGAAGAGATTGATCGCAAGGGTAAAAAGATAGTCGAAGAGAAGAGTGACATCAAGGGCAAGAAAGCAGATGAGGGCGACCCATCTTCAAAGGCCCAACCTTAATTTGTAATTTATTCTGTTTATCTTTCATTCAAACTAAAGTCCTTGGAAGGCCAAGGCACTCTTTTTGTGATGGTGTCCGTATTATTCGGACAGATTTTTTGTGCTGTATCCTAACTTGTTCAAAAGTCCTTGGAAGGCCAAGGCAATTTTAAGCTTGTTGAATGAATGTTTTTATTTTGTTCAACTATCAACTTCTTTCATTATTTGTTTTAGTTTAGATAGCTGGAATTTAAGTAGCTTTGAGTTATTGCATTGTGAGAGTGTTTAAGATTCTCCGGCTAGAGTTTAAATAGCCCTTAGACCTTTCAGTCCGGGATAGAATTCTGAAAATACTTAGAAAAAATTGAAGAAGGCACCAAATTTCATTGAAAGCTCTCCGTGCCACCGAAAAGGGGAATGTATGCCCCCAAATATTTACACAAGTGTTATTCTAAATACATTCGAAGGTGCTCAATATTCCAAGGGTGAGTTAAAACCATGCCAGCTTTGTCTTCCAACCAATAAGTCCCAGGCTTGATTCTTTCAACTACAGTATACGGACCCTCCCAGGTTGGGGCCAGCTTTCCGAAGAGCTTATCCTTAGTATGCAAGAAGACCTTCCTTAATACTTTGTCCCCTGGTTGGAAATATCTTCTTTTAACCTTAGAAGCAAACCTGCTTCTCATCAAGCCCTGATAGTGTGTCACTCTAAGATGAGCTTTAACCCGTCTTTCTTCTATCAAATCAAGTTGATTTCTAATCGCCATTTCATTAGCGTGTCCGGAGAAGTTGTGAATACGAAAGGAAGGGAGTGTTTTCTCTATGGGAGCTACTGCATCCATTCCATAGACCAAGGCAAAGGGAGACTCTTGTGTTGCAGCCCCAGGTGTTGTCTGGTAGGCCCACAAGACTTCTTGTAGATAACTAGGCCACTTCCCAGCAGCCCCTTCCAAATTCTTCCTTAAACCGGACAGTATAGTTCTATTAGCCACTTCAACCTGCCCATTGGCTTGTGGGTGAAAAGGTGAAGAAAAGCAGTGTTGTATACCCCTTGAGGCACAGAAGCTTTCCATCTCTCTGTTGTCAAACTGTGGCCCATTGTCTGTTGTTATCTTCTGTGGGACACCGAATCTGTAACATATGTTGGACATAATAAATTTTATGACAGCTTTTGACGTTTTCCCTGCCAGGGGGGCTGCTTCTATCCACTTCGAGAAGTAGTCAATGGCCACAATTATAGTTTTAAGCCCTCCGGACGCCACAAGAAGAGGCCCAACCAAGTCCAATCCCCATCGAGCAAAAGGGATGGGCTCAGAAATTGACTCCAAAGGAATGGCTGGTACATGAATTTCATTGTTGTACCTCTGGCATGGGTCACACCTTCTTACCAGCTCTTTAGCATCTTTCATGATTGATGGCCAATAGTATCCGGAGAGTAACACTCTTCTTGTTAAAGCTCTGAATCCACAATGGGCTGATCCCTCACCATCATGCAATTCAGAGAGGACCATCTGTGCATCATTATCCCCTAAACAGCGTAGGAGATGTTTACTATAGGATTTTTTGTATAACACTTGTCTCAACATAATGAAACCACGAGCCTTGTGTTTCAATGTTCTGGCTTGTGACTTATTTGAAGGTATAATACCATCGGACAGATATTGAATGAGAGGAGACCTCCAGTCTTGAGGCCGATTCACTTGTATTTCAAAAACTTCCTCTTTTCCACCCTCACCAAGTTGAATAGAAGGGCTTTCAAGCACATGGATCCATGGGTAGGACTCCGTATATGCTATTGTTGCCAATGAGTCTGCTAGTTCATTTTCTGCCCGGGGGATGTGCTCATAGACAACAGCTTTAAACTTTAGCGCTTCATTTTTTAGGAGGAGTAAATACTTTACCAACTGCTCCTTTCTAGCCTCACATTGGCCTAAGGCATGGTGGACAAGTAACTGGGAGTCACTTAGAAGCTTGACCCTTTTAGCCCCACAGATGTGGGCCAACTTTAACCCATCTATAGCTGCTTCATATTCGGACTCGTTATTAGACGCCCTGAAAGCAAAACAAATAGCTTGGTACATGCTGTCCCCGTATGGGGAAGTAAGACATATTCCTGCCCCACATCCCATGGTGCTAGACCCTCCATCTGTTCGGACAATCCACACTTTCTTGTCTTTTGAATCAGTAGGTTGCTCTGAATCCCTATCGGAGTGGAATTCAACCAGAAAATCAGCCACAGCTTGGGCTTTTACTGCTGTTCGGGGAGCGAAGTCTATGTCGAAGTCCCCCAACTCTACTGACCACTTCGTCATTCTGCTTGAAATGTCTGCTTTTTGAAGGACATTCTTTAAAGGGAAGGATGTCCGGACGATGATAGGATGAGCCTGAAAGTAAGGCCTCATTTTTCTTGCAGCTATCACCAGAGCTAATGCAAATTTTTCAAGCTTCAAGTACCGCCTCTCAGCATCAATCAAGCTTTTGCTGATGTAGTACACTGGGTATGGACAACCATCAACCTCCCTTACCAACACAGCACTGATGGCACAACTTGAAACGGCCAGATACACAATAAGAGTCTCCCCATCAACTGGTTTGAATAAAGTTTTGGGAGAGGAGAGATGTTTTTTATTTTATTTCATTGAATGCCTCACCACACTGCGGGGTCCATTCGAACCCTTTTGCACCCTTCAAAGTTTGAAAGAATGGAGCACACCTGTCCGAAGACCTGGAGATGAATCTGTTCAAGGCAGCTAATCTTCCCGTCAATTGTTGTACTTCTTTAATATTTCGAGGGGCTCCATCTGGAATAAGGCATTGAGTTGATCTGGGTCGGGCTGTATTCCATGCTCACTTATGATATACCCTAAGAATTTCCCGGACTGCACTCCGAATACACACTTTTCAGGGTTTAGTTTTAAATTCACTTTTGCCAAGTTGGCAAAAGTTTCTTGGAGATTGGACAAGTGCAACTGCTCATCCACGCTTTTCACCATCATATCGTCAATGTAAACCTCCATATTTCTTCCAATTTGATCAGCAAATGTCTTGTTGACTAACCTTTGATAAGTAGCCCCAGCATTTTTCAAGCCAAAAGGCATCACCTTGTAGCAATGTAGACCCCTATCAGTGACAAACATGGTGTGATCTTGATCTTTTGGATCTACTTGGATTTGATTGTACCCTGAGAAGGCATCCATGAAGGAGAGCAGTTTGTTCCCAGAAGTAGAGTCTACCAACTGATCTATCCGGGGAACCGGATACAAATTCTTCGGGCAAGCTCTATTAAGATCTGTGAAGTCGATGCACATGCGCCATTTGCCATTTTTCTTCTTTAATAGGACAGGATTGGCAGTCCACAAAGGGTATTGAGATTCTTTAATATGCCCCATCTTTGTGAGTCTGTCAACCTCTTGTACTATGACATCAGCCTTTTCTTTCGAGAAAGCTCTTCTCTTTTGAACCACTGGTGCCACATCTCTTCGGACAGATAGGTGATGGAATATCACCTCTGATGGAACTCCCGTAACATCAGCATTGCACCAAGCAAAAACGTGCGGATGGTCTTTCAAAAATTTCAACATCTCTTGTTTCAATATTGGTGGCATCTTGGACCCTATCTTGACACTTTTGCCTTCTTCCAAACAATGTGTTTCAACCTCTTCAATTGGGATCAACACTCCGGGGGTCTCCCTGGGGTCATCAATCTCACCCTCACCCCTAGAAAGGCCCTCAAACTGCTATTGATCATTTATTCAGACTGCCCCCAGCGTTCGTGGAGCCAAGGCAGTGGCATAGCATTCTCTTGCAACCTTTTGGCTGCTCCGGACAACCCAACCTGTCCCTGAACAGCATACTTTAAACACTGATGGACTGTTGAAGCCACTGCATGCATCCTAGAGAGCCAAGATCTCCCTAGAATAGCATTATAGCAAGTGGGGCAATCCACCACGATGAAAAGTATTCTAACCATTTTCTTGAAAGGGCCCCTGCCCAATAACACTTCTTCTTCAAACTCCCCGATCACATCGGCTGAGCTGCCCGTGAAACCCACGATCGATCTGTCTGACTTCTGAATCACAGCTGGATTTTTCATTTTCTTGTAAGTGGTTAGGAAAAGGATATTGGCAGACCTTCCAGTATCCACCAGAATTCGCCTTACCTCATTGCCCCCTATAGATGCTCATATGACAACAGCATCCTCATGAGGGCCAGCAATATCTCGCAAATCATCCTCATCGAAGACTATGAATGGGAATGAGTTTGGTGATTGATAAGATGTCATGCCTCCCTCTAGCTGGGAGGCTAAATTATGAACATGCCTCTTTCTTGAAGAAGAAGTAGGAGCAGTCATAGTGTCCCGTCCGAATATTGTAAGTGACTCGAAGAATTTAATGAGCCCGGGGACAGACCTAGAACATTCCTCTATAGCACCCACCCTGTTTCGTGTTGGATCAGGATCCAAGTACTCAGATTCCACATCAAACCTTTCCACTATTACCATGGCCCCCTCTGGGGCAGCATTACTTGGACCAACCCGGTGAGTGTTGTCAGGCCTGTTGCCTCCTCTTCTTTTAAAGTATGCACCCAACTTTCCCCTTTCAATCAAATTTTGCACCTCTTGTTTCAACGCTATGAAATCATTAGTGGTATGGCCAATATCATTGTGGTATTGGCAAAATGAGTTGTTACGATGCTCTCTGGGAGACTGCAAGGTTGCTGGTCTCCGGTAGTGTACCTCATCTTTTGTTTTATCGAAAATGGTGGTCACGCTTTCTTTGAGTTCTGTGAACCACTCCGGTTGGACCCATGGCCCTCTTTTGTTTCTAGATTGTTGACTTTGAGCAGGAGCAGATGGCTGAGACTGAGCTTTTGCCCTATCATGCCCCTGTCCGGTTTCTCTTGCTTTGTTCCCGGACTGGTTTTGATTTGGAGTTGGTGCCACCGGGGTGGATCTCACCTGTCTGTGTACCCTGGTCTTCTTTGTTTCATCAACGTTTATTTGCTTGCCAACTTGATTTAGCAACCCTCCCCAGGTCATGGCCTTCTTTCTGGTCACCGAATCAGCCAGGTTGCATGGATTCAAGCCTTGTCTTAGGGACGCTATTGCCACCTGTTCGAAGCAATCAGCCAACCCATTCTTTGTGTTCACAAAACGACTTATGTACTCCTTCAATGACTCATTTGGCTCCTGGGCACAGTGGATTATTGTGTCTCCATTGCCCTTTAGCTCCTTACTCCCCACAAACTGCCTTTGAAAGGCTACCCAAAATGTATCAAAATCTTTAATACAACCTTGAGGCAGGCTGTTGTACCATTTCAGAGCACTCCCCGTAAAGGATTGGGAGAATGCCCTACAAAGTAGTTTATCATCATCATCATCAAAGTTCATCATGAAGTTCTTGAATTGCTCCAGATGATTGTCCGGATCAGTACTTCCATCGTACTTCTCCATCTTGGTGCTGTCAAACCTCTTAGGGAGGTTCCCGGACAGAATCTTAGAAGATAATGGAGATTGCCTCCAGTTTCTTCCACGACTGAACACAGTATCCTCATTGGGAGTTGCAAAGATACCTGGTTCATCGTGAAAAGCGAAAGGATCCATCAGCATCCGGTCCACATGCCTCCGGCTATGAGATGATCCTTTACCAATATGCTTCTTTATCTTTCCATGTCTATCCCTTTTTCTTGAATATTTTTTGATCTATTTTTGCTTCTTCTTGGTTCGACCCTCATCACTGCTAGAGGACAAGGATTTTTCATTTCCCTCACTGTCCGAAGAGCTGTCCGAAGATTCCGAACTTGAGTCAGAGCTCTCCACAGGCTTGGACCGGTGAGACTTTTTAGAACTAACATGTGTCTTTTTGGTACTCACATGAGTTTTCGAAGCCTCAGGCTCTCTAGGGTTGTCGGTGTGATGAACAACCGATGCCTTGGATTTTTCTTTCACGCCCATTTTGGCCTTTTCAGCCCTCAGAGCTTCTATCTCAAGCTTTAACCTGTCACGCTCTTGGACAGTATACTCATCGTTTTCTTCCACCACTTCGGGCAAAGCTGGTGGAAGCTCTGGATTATCCGGATTCATTCGGACAGAATTTCTTGGCAGGTTTTGAATGTTTGATTCAGGCACCTCTCTCCTCCCACTGTGGTCGCCAATTTGGTGTGGATAATAATCGCCTGAGGGTAGGCTAGTAATTTTAAGTGGAGTTTCAAGGTGGTATATGGGTGTTTAACGGTAGTGTGTGGGTGTTTAACGGTAATGTGTGGGTGTTTAGCGGTGGAGAGATAATTAAGCAGCTTGGTAGCAGTTAATTTTCATTACCCATAGTTAATGCTGGTGGTTGGGTATTTATAGTGTGATTTTTGGGCCCTTATGGGCTTTCGGGTCAAGTTTAATGGACCCGGGTCATGTTTAACGACCCATGAGTTCTAAGCAGGAGGACGGGCAGCTTAGTCAGGAAGTGTTTAGGTTTTTTAGTAATTTAGTCATAGTTCAAACAGCCTTAAGTTCACAGTGTTCGAAGTGATCTGTCCGGTCCAAATCATCTGTCCGGTTTATGTCCTCAGTGCCTGTCCGGTATTCGGAGAGTTTTAGATTGATTTGCCCTTCCGGGGAGTATTCTGAATTCGGACTCATCACTATGTTCTAACAGGACCTAAATGATTGGCATTAAGCCCAATCTTACGATTTCTACTTTTAGCCGTTAAAACCTTCATGAGTTTCTGGAGATTCTTCCTCAAACTCAACATCTTCTAAAAACTTGGTCATTCCGGTCTCAAATATAGTACAAGTGAGAAAATTATAAAATTTAAACCCCCTTAAATGTTCAGAGTAACCTATGAAGAAGCGGGTAATTATTTGTTTGTCAAGTTTATTTTTCTGAGGTTTGTTAGGCCTCGCTTCACATAGAAAATCCCACACATGTAAATGCTTTAAATTGAGTTACACCAATTTCGAAGATTATATGGGTTCCTTACAGTAGCATTAGTGCGTACTTGGTTGAGTATATAAGCGGCGCATTTGATGGCTTCCCCGAGAGAGATAATGGTAGAGATTTTTGAATTATCATACTTCTAACAATATTTTTAGTATCCGGTTTTGTCTCTCAAATAAACCATTCAGGCGGGGTGAACCCGACATTGTGTATTGATGGACTATGCCAAATTTCTCTAGGTACTATACAAAGGGTCCTGAATGTTGTTCATTCGATCCGTTATATCATCCATAGTACTCACAAACACGATCAGATCTAACTATCTTAATGCTCTTACCGATTTATTTTTTAACTTTGGTTCTAAAAGCTTTGAATTTTACAAGGGATTCAAGATTTTATACTGGACATTGACCCGATCTTTTCCCATCTGTTTTCCGCTTAGGCCCTGTCCTTTTTGAAGATGTTATCACATGAAACTTAAGTTCTTCCCCTTTAATTCATTTCTCTTATTGTGCAACATGGGAAATAAACTTAACGATATTCCACTTTTCTTGCAAACAGTTAGAGGTGGATTGGAAATACTTGAACCGGTCCGAAAATAACTGAAATTTGACCCCCATTATCCATTTCTCAAGAAGGTCTACCCTGATTTTTTTAAAAGTATGTTTTGAATGGATCAATTAATTTAAGTAGTCTATGGATTCCTAATATATTAAAAAAAATGGTCTCTCGTCTACGTAAGCTAGCTCAATCTACCAAAGCATTAAGGGTGTAAAAAATAAAAAATACTAAAGTAATAATTTTGGTTCTCTCTGGGGGACTGCAATGCTGCCGGTTTTCAGAAGTGCACTTCATTCTTAGTCTTATCATAGATTATGGTCATATTCTCCCCTAACTCAGCAAAACACTCAAGCTGGACCCAAGGCCTCCTCTTACTTTTAGTTTTTCGCTCTAGGATTGGTTTGACTGATTCTGCCTTGACCGGTTGGACCCCTGTCTGGTCTCTTTTGCTCTATAACTGGATGGGTTAGTGGCTGGAGGAGTCGTTGTAGTAGTGGTCGACCTCACTTGAAGGCATACCCTTGTTGTCTTTGTCTCTTCTATGCTGATCTACTTTCCCACTTGGTTCAATAAACAACCCTAGGCCATATCCTTCTTCTGAGTCACGGAATCGGCTAAATTCCCAGGATTTAAACCTTGCCTAAGGTAAGAAATTGAAATCTGTTCAAAGAAATTGCAACCTGTTCAAAGCAATATGTCAGACCATTCTTCGTATTCACAAAGAGAGTTATGTAATCCTTCAGAGACTCATTTGTTTCTTGAGCACAATGGATAATGGTGTCCCCATTACCCTTCAGTTTCTTACTTCCAAGAAATTTCCTTCGGACGGAAACCCAAAATGTATCGAAATTTCTTATACACCCGTGCGGAAGACTGTTATACCATTTAAAGGCACTCCATCTGAAAATTTAGGAGAAAGCCCTACAAAAAATCTTGTCATCGTCGTCAAAGTCCATTATGAAGTTCTTGAATTATTCCAGATGGTTGTCTAGATATCGGCTCACGTCGTACTTCTCCATCTTGGAGCTATCAAACCTTTTAGGAAGATGTACGAAGAATATCTTTGCGGAAAACGTAGATTGCCTCCAATTCTTTCTGTGACTAAAAACAGTATTTTCATTAGGAACAACAAAAATACCCGGTTCAGACTGAAAGGAAAATGGATCAATCAGCAACTGATCAACATGCTTGTGAGCTGACCCTTTATCTGGTGCTTTTTGAGCTTGCCATGTCTGTCCCTCTTCTTTGAATATTTTTTAGTTAACCTCATCTTCTTTTTAGATCTTCCTTCATCACTAATTGAAGATAATGATTCTTCAAGTTCTGCCTCATTTGATGAGCTGTTGGAGGACTCAAATGCATAACACTCAACAGGTTTGAATCGGTGCTTCTTTTTTAAACTAAGGTGAGTCTTCAAAGATTGTTCATTGTCTCCAGGATTTTCAGTTTGGTGAAGTACTGACACTCCACATTTCTCCTTAATTTCTTTTCCTGCTTGTCTTATAGCTCTCAATGCCTCTATTTTAGCCCTCAGCTGGTGTCGTTCCTCGATGGTATATTCCTTGTTTTCCCTTGCACTTTCCATCTCTAGTGTAGAACATTCTGCTCATTCGGATCCATCTGAACTGCTTTGTTTGCTGGTTTTGAATGTAAAATTCAGGTATCGTCGCGCTCCCACTGTGGTCGCCAATTTGGTGTGGTCTGAGGGTAATTCAATAAAGTGTTTAAATGATGTTTTGGGTATTTTGTGGTGTTTTGTGTTTAGTGTGAAAAGTAGAGAGATAATTAAATTGTCTACTAGTAATAAATTCTCATTACCCTCATTAATGAAAGTTGTTAGGGTATTTATACTCAATTACTGACCATGGGCTTATTGGGTCGGGTCGTGAAGTTGGGTCGAGTTTAAGGGCTCATTAGTAATATAGTTTAAGGTGATTAACAACCAGTTTAGTCAATATTTCATACATTTGTCCTGTTTGGAATTTTATTGTGGTGGTTTAGTCCGAATTTCCTTTCGGATTTAATCATGGCAAAATGACTCTATAGTAACTCAAATATTCGAACTCAGCATGTATTATGGTAGATATGCCGGTTTAGGTGAACAAACTCAAGTAACCTTCATGACATACCTAAATGAGCGTATTATAGTCCATATATATATATATATGATATAGTGGTCACCCAATATGAATGTAATATCTTAGAGGTGAAACTATACACTTAAGAATATTGTGAGAATTATGATTTGTCTGATGGGTCACTATCACTTTGGCGTGAGACCATCAAATGTGTAGCTTATAGTCTGAGTAGAGTTCCCACAAATGCAACAATAAATATCTCATATAAGCTATGAACGGGGCTCAAACCTAGTTAAAATAACTATTACGGGGATGTTGATCCAAACCAAAGGGTCACAAGCCTCATGATAAGAATTTGGATTTAAAGATGGTTAAGTGTTGTTTCATTGTGTATTATGAGTTTATAAGGTGTTTTAAATTTTATGATCCTTGCACTATAAGTATCTTTTAGAGTGGACCACCAAAATTCCTTGCGAATATTGACTTTTGGGTGACGAATTGTGTGTGGTGAAAAAAATCCTTCTAAGAATTGGTTTTGAGATTATCCCACTTGAGGATTGTGTGTGGTGAAAGAAATCATTTCTAAGAATATTTCCAAAAAGATAATACTATAAATGGTCAAGCGTAATTGTAAAGATAAAGTTCTTAATCAAATAATCAATATTTTTTACAATGATTGGATATTCTAATTATACTAATTTTATTTCTTAATATCTGTGATGGTTGACACACATATTGTTTTTTGAAATGTGTCAGCTATCTATTACACTAATTATTATTTTACTTGATAATTTCCATGGGGATTTAGGTAATACGTTACACCTATCTTAGATTTTCAATTATATTTAAGCTCTTTACATCTTTATTTGTACTTTACTGGTAGTATCGGCGGGCCATTCTTATGTATTTTTCTCAATGCTTCCATCGTCTAATATAACTTCACTCATTTATGGGCACTTTTAGCTAATGGTTTTACAAGTGCTTTATTCTAATATTCTACGCTAGGTTTTTTATATATTATAGCATCTTAATGATAGATTGTTTTCGACGCCATTACCTTGGTGATAATAATCTTACATTTCATTAATAAATAAAATACCGTTACAGTGGAATACAACCTTATAAGGACTGTGATAGACTTAAAATATATTTCATATATTTTAAAGACTACTTACAAAATAAGAAATGTAAAGTTATTATCATTTTAAAAACAATGTTGTTGTCGGTTAAACATGTGAATTAATTATATCATTAATATGTATTTTTAACCAACAAACTCATGATGCTTTGTTTCCAACACATCAGATATTTAATTTAAACCACTTATCTTAGTTTAAATCATCGTCTAACATATAATCATTCATTTTATATATAAGTAGCACCCATTTTAGTTTCATTTTTACAAAATTTTGATCTCCACAACTTCTCTCTCTAGTTCTTCTCTTTGAAGTTGTTTTATGGAACTGATGTCTTCTACATTAGTCACGCACTACTATATCTACCTCTCTCATCATGTGAGATATTTAATTCTTAATTCAGATGAGTTGATTATCATAAATTAATATCATTTAAATAATTATATTTAGCTAACAACTTAGCCTACAATCAGGCTTTGAATAGTAACTCGTCCCTGGACTATCGCATTTGGTGACAGATAGTCCCTAGACTTTGAAAAGTCCGTTCGTAGTCCCTGGACTATCTAGTTTGGATAAAGTTAATCCCCTTGCATGTGTTGACTATCAATTTTTGTGACAGATAGTCCTTCAACTATTCATTTTCGATAAATTTAGTCCTTTGACTTTCTATTTTTGATAAAGTTAGTCCTTAATAAACATGCGCATAGGACTAACTTTATCCAAGCTGGATAGTATAGGGACTACCAACGGACTTTTGAAAGTCCAGGGACTATATGTCACCAAAATGGATAATCCTAGGATTACGAATAGGCTTTTGAAAGTCCAGGAACTATCTGTCACCAAAATCGATAGTCTAGGGACGAGTTACTATTCAAAGCCTACAATCATACATAATTTGTATCTCATTATTCATTCATTAGGTAACATATCAATGGCTAGAGAATAAATTTGTGACTACAATCCACTAAACTATCAAAATTACCAAGATGATACTAATTCTTCGAGTAGTAGTTTATTAGGAAATAATAGCTTTGAAAACTCATCAGGTTCTTTACATATTAGTGGATAAATTATCAATATGCTTGAAATCGATCTGACATCACTACCTTTTATGAATTCTAACAAAAAAAATATTGAAAGAAAAAACCTTATTCCCCCAACTCGCATTCTAAGTCCTTAAAACTCTGTTAATAAAGAAGATGACAAAGACTTATAAAATAACAAACACACTTGGTATTGTTTCTTCTTTTAATAAACTTAAAAAAATGAAATTAGTTTATTTGACTGATAATTTTCCTGACATAAATTTATCTATGTTGAGGATAAATATAAAAATATATTTGATTTAAATGGTATATTCTCGAAAACTTTAAAATTCACATCACATCAAAATGAGACTTCCTGTATTATGTCACCGGTGATGTAGTTTGTTTTTCTATAAACACATGTAATGAAATATTAAGTTACCCATTCATCATAAATTATTAGATTCTTTTCAAAAATATAGAATATACTTTAGCCAACTTACTCTAAATGTTTCGCCGATGATTACTACCATTATTGTAGCATCTGTGTTGTAGACGAAACCCTTTAAAATCTCTAAAATCACCCGCAAAGATAAAAGACAATTGATAGGAAGATGTATCTCTAATTTTTAATATTCTATTAAATTTTATTCTTACCTTTTCTCATATATTCATTATAACTTTATGTAAACTTCTTAGAATCTAATTGTTTTCTAAAAATAAAAAAAATGTAACTCCTAAAGTAGGTACCTTAACAAACTTTCGATTCCTGTTTAACATATTTTTGGAGGAAAGAGATCATAATATTTTTATTCACATCAACTTGCCCCGATTCTTATTCAAGCTACTAAAAGATTTATTTTTTCAGACGAATACAACATAACGCATGCCACAACCAAAACATATGCTATAAATGATGATTTTACCGTTAAGATAAAATATCTTCTCAGAGATGATTTCGAATGGGTTTTAGATCATAACATCTTAAAATAAAAAAAATATCAAACAATCGAAGGAAGAATAAAAGAAACAAAAAAAAAGCTACCAAACCAATAATACATCGATTTTCCAAAAATGTCGGGTTTCTTTTGATATGATTAGATATTTTTGAAAGCGGTTCCTCAAAGTAGTCAGAGTAATTCGAGGAAACTCTTAGACCATATTTTGAAGGGTATTTTAGAATTAAAATAATGGAAAGATTTTTTACCTTTTGACTAAATTGTATGGCTCATAAAACAGTGTTTACACAAATGAGATTATAAAATTTTAAGCCTTGACCCAACCCATGACCCGAACACACACTATAAGTACCGTAAGATACCTCTTTAAATAGGGGGACGATAAAAAATTAACTCCACTAATCAATAAGATTCTCAATCGTCTCACTACACACTAGAAAATATTAACTAATCCTCTACCAAATCTAAAAAATACCCTCGATTATAGTTTTAAAAGCTACCCAGATATCATTATTCAAAAGTTAATCCATAAATCAACCTTCGAATTTATTCGAGACATAGAACTCGATATGCATATAGATTCTTCTTTTACAAATGAGGGGATCATAGGTAATGAAGAGCTTGTAAATGCATCTCATGTGAATCATAATGTTGAGGATACAATCTTCATGCACGAAGAGCGTGACCATCTTAGGGCAGAGATTAATGTACTAAATTCCCAAAGGTAGGCTTAGATAGATTTGGGTAAAAACAATTCATCACAGCCCAAATTTGATGAGCAAGACAGTAATCTCAAGAAAAGTTCAGATGATCGATTCTCTAGATCTCACCAAGAATCCAAAAAAGAACATCAAGCTAAACGTTGTACGAGCACGGATTTGGTTGAGGGATCCACAACATAATTAGAGTTAGAATTCTTTTGTTCGTCTTCGAGTAGTGATCATGGACGTAAAAAAAGAAATAAAAGCTAGCTAAGAAGCATTTTAAAAAGCATCAAAATTGAACTAAACATGATTCATCAGTAAAGAAAAGAGTTCGAAAGGGTAAGGGGAAGAAGAAGTTTTATCAAGGAAAAATTTAAGGGTCATCAAACCATATTATAGATCACTTGATGAGTGATTAGTTTTTTGTACAATATGAGCCTGTTGTTTTTGCCACTTCCAATGAGGATCATATGTTCAACCAAGGCCATAATTTGAGGCAGTCATCGTTTTTTTGAAAATTTTATTCGGACATCTGCCTAGATGTTTTGACAGTTTGAAGATGGAAAAGTATGATGAAAGTCAGGATCCTGATAATCATCTCGAATAATTTAAAGAAAATTATGATGAGTCTTACTGATGATGATAAGTTACTATGTAGAGGTTTCTCCCAAACCTTTAAGGGTAGTGCCTTGAAATAGTATAATACATTGCCCCAATGATCAATAATGAATTTTGATATATTCTGATGACATTCCGGAGAAAGTTTGTATGAAGTAAGGAACTGAAATGGAATGGTGACACAATAATTCATTCTACACAATATCTGAATGAATCATTGAAGGATTACGTTAGCCATTTTATAAATAGTAAAAATAGATTGGCTGATTGTTTCGAGTAAGTTGCCATAGCTTCACTTGGACAAGGATTGTTGGCTGGAGAGTTGGCTCATTCAGTGACTCGGAAGAAGGCTTACACCTGGGGTGTATTATTGAACCACGTTGGAAATCAAATTATTGTCGAGGAAACCAAGAAATTGAGGCAGCCTCAAAAGTATAAGTCTACACCCGGAGCCTCTATCACAAACGCTAGTACTGAGTCACAGGTCATAGTCACGTAATCGACCTATGGACACTTGACAAGGTTCTGATCGGCCCATACATAGTCCGTTAAATCATTGTCAACCATCAAGTCCAAGGGGAAATCAATGGATCCAACCTGATTATTATTGGGAACTAATTGAAAATATAGTTACCATTTTTGAAATGGTAGAGCATGCTGTGCAATTTCAAAAGTCGAAACCCATCTAGACTCTAAAATAAAATTGAAATACACGGTTCTATAATACAGGGCACAACCTAGTATAAGTGGGGTTGAAGATGCATCACCCATTATCTGAAGGAAAAATAAAGAAGTATCTGAACAAGAGAGTACAATAGTAATTGTTGAACAATTCGATGTGGATTCAAAGTACTTAGATCCTGATTAAGATCAGAATCAAATCAATATAGTAACAGAAAGTGCTAGGAAAGTATCCAAACTTTTTAGTTCTTGGAGATGCTAATTATTTTTGGAGAAGATATAGTGACAGCACCATCAAGCTCTTCTACGAGAAGACATATAGCCAGTTTGGCCACACAACTGGAAAGAAAAATGCAACACATCTCTATCAAATCCCTTCTCCTATGATAGTATTTAATAAATAGGACTTAAGAGGGATTACGGCTGAGGGAACTGAGGATGTTCTGGTGATAGGTGCATCTATTGAAGGCACTGAGATCCGAAGAATTTTGATTGACACAATAGGCTTAGGAAGTGTCTTATTCATATTCACTTATAAATATATAAAAAACAATTCGGTTATTCAACGATCAAATAAGACTTTAGTGGGGTTTACAGGAAATATTGTTGAAATAATTGGAGAATTTGAGGGCGAAGCATTGTTAGGCAAATTATCATTTAAGAAAATGGTAAGAATTTTGTTTGTGGTAGTAAATTTTCTAACCTCCTAAATCGCAACCTTTGGAATATATTGGTTGTCAAGGATGCATGAAATAACATCAAGTGTTCACGAGTGTTTAAAATATGCAGTTGGAACCCAAGTAGGGGTGGTTCAAAGCAGCCAAAAAGTGACTATGGAATGTTATATCACCGCTCTTCCTCCAAAATCACTATAAAATATGATAACTAAAAGGAATAACAATTACTTGAGTCCTTTTCAGATCCAAACAAGATAGATGATTCGAGGGAGAGTTCTAATATTATTATCATAATAGAAGAGGTTAAAATACATAGTCTGGCATAAGGAATTTAAAGTCAGTCATTGAACTAAACAACCATCACAATTGAAGGAAAGATTCTTATCTTTTTTATCTAAAACATTTACATGTATTTGCTTGGTGCAATGAGGATGTAACTGGGGAGCAAATAATATTTTTCATAAACTATTTGTTCGATCTGATGCAAGACTGGTAGTCCAAATAAGGAGAGCAATCTCTAAAGAAAAGTTTGAAGCCATAGTCCAATAAATGGATTGATTAACTAAGATGGGGCACACTCGAGAAACCCATAATCCGTTTTGGACTGCGAATCTGGTACTTCTTTTAAATAAATATAGTAAATAGAGGATGTGCATTGATTTTAAAGATCTCAACAAAGCATGCCCTAAAGATCCTTTTCTATTCCTCGAATAGATTAGGTGGTGGATTCCACTTTGGAAAATAAATTGTTATCATTTATGACTGCTTTTGCAGGGTACAATAAAATACAGATGGATTCAAATGATAAGGACTATACCATATTCATCACAAACAGAAGGGTTCATTGTTAAGGGTGAAATAATTAAGGGGGTTAAAAAAGGTTTTTACTAGTTTTAAATATGTTAAATACGAACATATGTCAAGATCGGAAAATTTGATGGCTGATTATCTAGCTACCATTGCATATACTGAAGTATACCACTGGATTGTAGTACAAGAATGTCCCTCTATAGTAACAATTCTCGAACTTGAAATCGACGGTGAAGAAATTTTACAAATATCAGCCATAATAAGTCAAGATTGGAGATATGATATCCAAAAGCCTATTACTAACGGAATTGTATGTAAAGATAAAGGATTAGCCAAGAAATTAAAATTAAAAAACATGGGTTCTTGGTTTTGAGCGGGTTATTTTATAAAACATATTTCAGTAAGCCTTTATTACACTGCCTCAAATCTGATGAGTCCCACGCAGTTTGATTTGAAATACATGATGGGGAAAGATCAACCCATTGTGGCTTTAAGTCTTTGACCCGAAAAGTATTATTGGTATGGTATTACTGGCCATCTATAATGGGAGATTCTAACGATTAATGTAATACATGTACCAAAAGTTTCAATGGAATCAGTATCCGAAGCAGTACCTTTTGATAGATGGGGCTTGACATAGTTGGACCCTATCTAATGGCTACTACAGGGTTCTGAACTATTATTTTAGCAATTAATTATTTTTCAAACTGGATAGAAGCTGCATCTCTCCCGGAACAACTTCCAAAGTAGTAATTAAATTTATCATATCTAACATTTTTTGTAGGTTTGGGATTTCTAGACGCTTTACTATAGACAACGACCCTCAATTTGACAACATGGATATAGAAATATTTTGTGCATTAAAAGGAATTCAACATTTATTATTCTACCTTTTTACTCCTAAGCCAATGGACATAACTATCTTGATGGGACTTAAAAAGAACTTAGAGGAGCAGGTGTTAAATGGTCAAATTATTTACAATATGTACTATGGTCTTACTGAACCACTCCTCAAACTTCCATGCAAGAATCTCCATTTGCCTTAGTTTATGGAATGGATACAATTGCACCAATAGGAGTTGCTCTTCCATCTTACATAGTACAAAATTATTCCGAAGAAAATAATGAAGTTGTAATAAGAAATCAGTTGGATCTGATTGAAGAAAAAACAATAAAGCTATACTTGAGAACCAATCACTACTAGGGTTTGATGAGGCGTAGGTATGCATCTAAAATACGAATAATAAAGTTTTAAGAAAAGTGTTTCTACACACCAAAGATATGAAGTTTGTAAAGTTGACCCCAAATTGGGTAAGGCCCTACATTGTGCATGAGAAGGTTAAACATGGAACATACAACCTAGTTGATTAGGAAGAAAACCTTTTCAAGAACTTGTAAAATATCGAACATCTAAGGTTATATCTAGAATAGACTTATCTTGCAAATATTATGGGTCATACTCTTTTATACCCTGATGGCTCAGGAGGTTTTAATGAGGCACCCGAATTATGATTAATCTACAATCTTTGCCTTTGAAAATATGGCCTAAATATATCAAGTTTTTATTGCCTACGAATGGATTACCTTCTGGGCAGATGGTCAAAGAGAATCTTTATAGAAAATGATGATTGCCTCCAATTATGTTCCTGACTGAACTGGTGACTGTCATTAACTGCCATCCAATAACGGCTAGTAGGGTTGGGTTTGAAGTAATCCAACCTACATACCATATCATCCAAAACATCGGACGAACTATTAACCGCCAACCAAGATGCACAATTATCATTTAATTCCTTCAACAAATCATGCTTAACATTTTCCAATTTATCCTCGGTAAGGTATATCGAAAGTGATATAGACCGATATTCGCATTGCCCATCCGGGATAACGTTGACCAAATTAGTGATATAAGGGTAAAAAAGCCAGGATTCAATCTGGGTATAGAGTTACCTTCGGCTGCTTAACAATTTTCCTTGGCCGACCAACTTTCATTTTTGCAAGTGGTGGTTTGAGTGTACAAACGAAAGCACTTTTGAGGCAGTCGTGCTCCCCAACGTGTTAATGGGTGTACTACCTATCGCATTTGGTGGAGTGCTAGCATTAGAGTTTTGTTCAATGAGATATTCTCACGAACTAGGGTTTTTTTAGTCAATTTATCCACACCTTCTTTTGTCTTACATTTAGCTCTAAGCGATTCTTTAGGCTTTTAAACATGACTAGTTTCTGGTTTTAAGATTTACATAAGTGTATTAGTAATATAGTCTTGTTGGTCATGGTCAAAACTACGAATGAAACTATTTATGATGGATATTTTTTTTTGCAAGTTCTTTTTCACGCGAAGTGGGATCTCTATGAAAAATATCTAAACGTCTCCAAAATATATCCACACATTCCTTAGGAATGCATCTTTCTTCTTTAACAATTGACACAATTTCACATGCATAAGGTAGCCCATGTGTTTTCCTAAGGACGCATCCTCCATATGCTACCCGATCTACTCCTATATTTCTAGAACGTACAATAACATGCATCAATTCGTTTAGGCCCGTATTATATACATGACATTATAATTATTTGGTCAAAGTAGAATCAAAACCATGTACAATACGACACTTACTTCGCTCGAACGATTCGAGGATCCCCGCATGCTCCTTCATTAGGAGGTTGTGAACTTTTTCCCAAAAAAGTTTGAAATTGCATTGGTTCATCCCAAGGTATTTCCTTAGGGCCGAGTGGAAACTTTCGCACCCACATAAAAGAAGTAGATAATTATGACATATGCTTGAAGTGATATAATAAAAAAATAGAATTAAAGGAGTTATACCTATTTGTTGTTGTTTCACCATAATGTTTGATAATTGTTTGTTTGATATTGAAGAAACTTTTCACCATATTTCGTTATCCGTGCATCCATAATGTAATCAATAAAATTGAGGTAAGAGGCAAGCATCTCCTTCAATGTAGCTAGATTTTTTTGTAACTTTCGACCGTGTTTGCTCCGGCTACATAGCCATAAAACTCAAATAATTATTTTTCCATCACATCATCATGGAATAACTTTCGAATTGTTCCAATAATGTTCTTACTAATGTGCCGGGGAGTGATTTGATAATAGCTGCAAAATTTAATAATAGCTGCAAAATTTTATTGATGCGATTTTTTCTCCTAATTCTATATTTGTACGAGCTTACGTCCGGGGAGTGATTTGACTTGATCCGGTCTCAAATGAAGATATATAGTTAATGCATGCACAGCTCATTGATAGAAATAATGAAATATATAAACCTCCTTAAATTATTAATTAATGTTTGGTAAAACAACCGAGAGTTTTCTTGTTGTAGTAAACTTTCTCCATAGCGATTCCGATTTTATTATTGAAAAAGCCGACACTAGTTAATATATTCTTTTATAAAACTACTATCTGGATGAAACTTTCCAACGACTAATTTATATACGTGAAAAACACGGATTCTAATCTTTTGAATTTTCGATTTAATAATTTTGTATCTTTGGTTTATTACTCTCCTCTTTTATTCGTTAATAGAAGTTTTCAATCTATCATATTCCACAAAAGTTCGTGTTTCGTTCCGTTTAATTAGTTAAATAAACTAAAATCCAACTAACTTGTAAATTGATATTATACGAACATACGCGTTCAAGTGTTTTTTCTAAAAATGTAAAAGATATTACGTATCAAAAAGTGGTAAATGTAAAATATAATTAATATCAAATAAATTTTATTAATGAACAAATAATTATTTCGGAGAATGTGAAGAATTCGTGGAACCAATCTTACAAGATTTACAACGGCGCGACGAACGACCGGTTGACATAATAAATAAAGCTGAGAATATGTTTGTTAGGGTTTCAAATATCCTTAAGAGATTAACTTAAGAGATTTACTTTTTGTTAAACTCAAAATGAAAAGAGTATAAGCGTTCACCTTAGTAGGTGTTGATGTTCAAGTATTTATATCTCCTCAATAATGGTTCAAAGGTTTGATAGCAAGCCCAAGAAACATTTTATTCTAAAGAGACGTTACTCTTTCTTGCTCGCCAATAACGGGGAATATGAATACTATTAACAGCTGTAAATGATTTGTACAGACCTTAAATTTTAATCATAATATCCATAGCTGTAACTGTCTATATATGGCAACCTATGTAATACACAGAACTTTAAGTTTTGGAAAGAAATACCAGTGGGATTCTTAAACCTAATCTAGACTCCATTATTTTTCTAACTTGATATTAGAGCCACTCTAGTCTTTAATAACAAATACTGACTCTCATTCTTTCAGCAGTGACTCCTTATTGAGGGTTGTTCCTAGCAACTTCTCTGGCACCACCAAAAGCCTACACATGCACACAATAAACAACAACAGCAACAACAACAACAATATTAGGCTTGATAGGAACAATTAGATATTATGGAAAAGCATAGTGGTGCCCATGGTTAAAAAGAAAAAGCTATGAGGTTTCATATCAAGGGAAAATCCCTGTACTCCTAGACTTGTCACTGAATTTGAAAGAAACATAACAGAAAAAAAACATATAATGAGAATTGGATAACAAAGGATCAACTCATTCTTGGTTGGCTCTACGCCACAATGAGTCCTGAAGTAGCAGCTCAACTATTGGAGAAAGAGACCTCAAAGGACCTATCGGAGGCTGTTAGCAAATTGTCTGGCTCACAGACAAGGGTAAGGGTCACATATTAAAAGTCAGAGTTCCAAATAACTCGTAAAGGTACATCTACTATGGCTAATTACTTAAACAAGATGAAAACCATATTAGACAACCTAGTCCTTGTTGGTTGTGATGTTTCTATAAATGATTTAGTAACTCAAGTCCTTGTTGTTTTGGACTCAGAGTACATCCCTATAGTAGTAAGCCTAGCTGAAAAAGAAGGTCTAAGTTGGTTGGATCCCCAAACAAGTCTGCTCACATTTGAGAGTAGACTAGAGTAACTAGTTAACCTTTAAAACGCAGTCTCTAATATAAACCTATCTTTTGAAAATTTCATTCACAAGTGAGAGATCAAACAATAAAATAATACTAACACCTCAAGTAGGTTATGTGTCTAAAATAGAGGTCAAAACAGGAACCTTCATAGATTAACTAACTATATTAACAACACTAAAGGAAGAATCAGTTACTACAACGGAACCGGGGGGCGTTTCTCTCAAAAAAAGCGAACCTGGAAGATATGGAGTAAATATGTCCATATTGCTCCTGTATGCTACTACAGGGATGACCATTCTGTGATGGCGTCAACATCAACTGAACCGTCCAAGACTGAAGGAGATCAAAGAGCTTATCTTGGTGTTGAATGCACTACATGGGATGGTGCCTAGTTTGTTGGGAGTGGTGCTAGCCACCATGTCACAAGTAATCCTAGATTGCTAACACAAAATTTTCAATATTCATGTAATAAGGGTATCTTGGTTGTTAATAGTGAGAGATTATCCATAATACATATATGAAACTATAATCTACACTCAAAGACTAAAAGACCTATTTTACTCAAAAATGTTCTACATGTCCCTATGATTAACAAGAACTTACTATATGTTACTTAACTTACTAACTACAATAACGTATTTGCTGTGTTACATAAAAGGTTTTTCGATGTGAAAGACAAGGAAACAGGAATTATACTTCATATATGGAGATCTAAAAATGGACTATACAAGATGATCAACTATCCTAAGTCACAAGCTAACATGGCCTTACCATCTACCTCTGAAATCAATTCGCCTAATGTGTTGTCTACTATGATTTTCAATTCCCCTAAAAGATAAATGACATAGGAAGCTTGGCCATCTATCTCATAGCACTTTGTCTACAATTTTGAAATCATGTAATTTCAATGATATTTTAAAAAATGAAATGAGCTTTTGCGAGGCTTGCCAATTCGGCAAGTCTCAAAGCCTACCTTATCCCACTTCTAATTCTTATGCACGTAATATATTGGACCTCATACGCACTGATACATGGAGTTATTCACCTATTCTTTCTACCGAAGGTCAAAAGTTCTATGTATTATTTCTTGATGACCATACCAGGTTCACGTGGTCGTATCCATAAAGGATAAAAGTCAGGTTTTTTTATCTTTTTAAAACTTTCAAAACCCTTGTTAAAAATTAGTTTGACAGACCTATTAAAGTTTTACAAAGTGATTGGGGTGGTAAGTTTAGGGCATTGTTGTCGCTGCCCAAAGAAAAAGGTTTTAATATAAGGGGAGATTGTTCTTACTTTTCAAACGAAAATGTTAAGGTTGAGAGAAAGCACAGACATCTTGTAGAGACAGGTTTGACTCTTTTGGCTCAGGCTGGTCTACCATATAAGTATTGGAACTAGGTTTTTGAAACCGTTATTTTTCTCATAAACAGACTACCTACACCTATACTATATAGTAACTCCCCTAATGAGGTGTTGCACCACAAAACACCTAAGGGTGAAGCTATTTACCCCATAACATTTTTTATTTCCCCCACAAATCCAAAAAAAGTTCCATCTTGATATTTCCTCCATAAGGAAATACCAGGATTAACCATTCTTTCACCAAAATAAAACTTTCCTTAGTTTTTTACCAAACATCATAGATTCAACGTAGAAATTACAATCTTTCGAATCCTAACCCCAACACTGATTTCGACTTCACATCGAACCCTAACCCTAATTCTATAAAATCGATAATCCTCTCATCTCTCATTTGAAGATCCTCTCAACATCCCATATTGATTTCGAACTAAGGAACTCGATGAACACATCAGACGATTTCTTGTACTCGATAAATGTTTGGAGCATCCTAGAGTCTGTAACACCATAAAAATCCATCATTTTTTATAAAAACAGTTGAAATGCACCTGATTCCGCGATGACATCTCGGAATTAAGTGTATTTAAAAAAAACAAAACACCTGATTCTGAGATGGCATCTGAGAAACAGGTGTCTTTTTAATAAATAAAAAGAACCTAATTCTGAGATGCCACCTCAGAATTATTGGAGATGATACTCATTGTAAATATCATAGGATAAACAAATGAAATCCAGAGCATGTTTAGATAGTTCTTACTCATCTCAGTCTTCGCCTTGGAGAAGTATTCCTTTCTATAGTGGGTGTTAAGACATCTCATTTTTTCCTTATCATAAGAATGTCGTAGTATGAAATTTAATGAACATAATATTTTATATGAGACTTATCTTAATTGTAGTTTGTTGGAAAATAAATATTGTCAGTCTTAAAATGTTAATAAATTTATGCTTTTTTCAAAAGTGAAAAATATATGGTATGGTTCGACAAGAAATAAACATATGAAAAATTAATTTAAATAAACTGTAAATGTATACTTTATTTTATCACTGTGGCTCGAAAACCTGATTATTAAGATTTTCCTCGTGAGCCTTTCCCGTATTTCTTCTCGGCTTGTAAGCCTAATGAGCAACATTAGATTTTTATTGTAAAATCGTAGCTACATTAGCTTTTTAGTGGTGTAGCCGAAACATATGTCAAATGTTTGGATCATTAGGCGCAAATTGTAATATGTTTTGGCGATTATACAAGATGGTGAAAGGGCCAAATTTGTAGGATTTCCTCCATGTTATAAGCAATTATGTTTGAGTGTTCTCAAGATTCATTGTGAAAAAATGATCTCATATATTTTGGACTACATTTTCATCCCAATCTTATTCTAATTATTTGAAGTTGACAGATTTCAAACTTAGTCCTAAGGAAATAATGTATCCCAAAATAGCATGGTGAGAGAGAGCTCAGAGGTCTTAGGCTTAGGCATTGTGAAACGATTTATCTCTGAAAAATAAATATCGTTGTATGACGAGAAGGTGTTGAGAGATCTCTCATTTAATCATTGTCAAATGAATTTTGTAACATTCTATTGATGGAGCGGGATACTGGACTTATTGACAAGCGTCGTAGCACGAAAAACATTAACGATAGAGGTTTATAATGGGATATTGAAAGATTTTAGACTTATCCTTATTTTAGTTTATTGGAGAATGAATTTATGCACTCTTAAAATTTATGGACGTATGACGGATTGGTATTAAGAAATACCAAACTTCAGTGTGCCAACATTTCCTCCATCAACCTCATTGCTTTTTCTTAGTTCAATCGTGGAAATATTCAATTTTGACGTCTTTTTGCTAGCTTTTCATGTGAAAGCTTGGCCTCACTGTACCATATAAAAAGCAATTGAATAAAATTATATATATATATATATATATATATTACTTATTTATATATACCATGGATTTCTTTACAATAATTCATAATACTTCAGGACAATATACATAATTAACTGCATATTTTATTTTAAATTTATATTTATTAGATACGAATAAAAACTATTAAATATTTTTCATATACCAATTTTGTAAATGTATGTCTTTAATCACTATCACGAGATAGATGTGGTAGTTTTAATAATATAACCCTCGCATCCATATATGATCAAAGAATTTTTAAATTACGACCTCGACGGGGAGATTTCCTAGAACTAGAGTGGTGAAAATATGAAAAACAACAATGAAATAATACTTACAAATTGATAACAGAGTTCAGCCAATTGTGCTTACGTCTACGGATCTGTTAAATATTATTTATTAACGTAGAGTCTATAACTCTCTAATTTACTGGTAATACTCACAAAAGAGAGTTAAGAAATTTATATCAACTTCAACATTGAATAATAATAATATTTCACAAGAGTCATTAACCGTAAAGTTAAAAATCACGATTGCAAACTCATTAACAAATCATTAAATTGATTCATTCATTAAATCTTTCAAAATTCAAAAATCTTTCGAGGCTCTCATATAAAGACATTCTTCTTTTGGACACTTATCGAAACACCCTCTTCTTCAGGACCCTTGTCTATATGACTTTTCGTTTAAAGACCCTCGTCTTCCAGACCATCGTCTATGTATGAAATTATTAGACCTGATACACAATGATATATATGAACTACATGATACATTGACGTATTTAGATAAAATTTATTTTGTGAATTTCGAAGATGAGTACTCTAGATTTACGACAAATTTTTCAATATAATGATGAAACCTTTAGTATGTTCAAAATATTTAAATCAGAACTTGATAATAAAGTAGAAAGTAAAATTCAAATTTTATATACCACTAGAGGTGGAGAATATGCCTCATTAAGAATTTATAGCTATTGTGAATAACACATTTTAATTTATTAACATTTTGGGGATAATTTCTATCATGAAAAATAATTGATTGAATAAAGAAAATACACTAACTCAGATGACAAGTGTCATATAAGTAAAATACAAGTTATATATAAAGTTAGGATAAAGTCGTTTTAACCAGATATCATATTTTTTATCGTATTTTAATTTATAAACATTGATTATCTTCATATGAGTTGCGAAAAAAATAAAATAAATATTACATATTTTAAAGTGGATTTTGCAAAATGACGGACATAAAAATATTAAATTATTCTTAGCTCTGTGATTATAATATATTGAATACAAAACAATACCAAGGCTCATAGTTTATTAGGTTTAGTTTGTTTGAATATAGAGAAGAAACATTTATTTGAATCTAAGGTATCAAATGATGATATAAGTAAAATCTTGTGAGGATAGAAGTTAAAACTTTACCAGAAAAATAGTTTGTCACTGATGACTATAAATCTTATTTAAATAAATATTTTATAATAAAAAGTATGTAAAATAAAAAAAAAATACATTTTTTAAATGGAATATTTCTGGTTTATTTTACATATATTCGAACTCGAAAATAAGATAAGGTGCAACATATTTTAAAAAAAAGTTGACATTTCCTTTCAAGATATCCTACTCTTATTTATTATCATCTCTAGTACGCTACTTAATAAAAACAAAATTCAATATATATAATTCTTTTATCTACCTGTCCATAATTTAAATAAACTTCATAATAATTCCAAACAATATGCCATTAACGTTTAAGTGATATAATCATATCTTTAAGTTATTAAATTTATTCGATTATTAATATATAAAATATATTATTCTTAATTTTTCATTTAAAGATAACATGGATTCATATACTTTTGTTCGAAGAAAAACAACGTAAATCTCGTAAATTTTAAAAGGAGAAAATATTTGACCTAATAGGATCATATGTGATAGATTCTCTAAAATGTATTCATATATAGTTGAAGAACGGTGTGAAAAAATCACATAATTTTTTTATAGTTCTTTTTTTAGAAAACAACAAGAAATATTATAAATAATTAATAAGGTTACACAATTATACATTTTCACAAGAGACCATAACTTATATAACTTATGAACTATATACAATTAGTTCAAGTCACATTTGGAATTAAATGTTTTATCTTCAAATTTAATTCCACCTAAGATGTTATTTTTGTTATAATATCAAAGAGTAATATATAGAGAGAATAAAACTCGATGTATTAAACTAAAACACAAAATGGCTTTAAATAACCTACAAGAAGCGTTATATTTTCTAGTCAATAAATGATAGCTTTTATTGACCGCATAGTAACGTCTAAAATACTAACTGATGTAACGTCTAATTATTAAATAAGATTATCAAAGAAATTAAATCAATTCCAACAAGTCCCTCCCTTAAACTAGATATGCCTGAAAAGCAACCAGTTTAATCTTCTAGTGCTTTCACTCCAAGTGAACTTTGACACTTAACAAACGTCTACAGCTTCACTGGCTTGGTTATTATATCTGAAACTTGTTCTTTTGTTCCACAATAAACCAGCTTCACAACTTATGGATTTATAAGATCTCGTAGATAATGATACCTAATATCGATATGCTTTGTGCGCCTATGTATCACCTGATTCTTCGAGAGTTTAATTGAACATGTGTTGTCACAATAGATTTCCAGACACTCGGATTGTTCGGATGTGATTTGTTACATAATTCTTTTGAGCCATACACAATGACAATCACAAGATGTTGCAACAATGTATTTTGCTTCGGTTGTAGACAAAGTAACTACATTTTGTTTTCGTGAGCTCCAGCATATTGCAGCTTCATTGGACATAAAAACATAAGCTGAAGTGCTTTTTGTATCATAAGAATCACGACCATAATCATTGTTCGTGTATGATTTCACCTAATCTTTGATCTTCTTTTATAAAAAAATGCCAAACTCTATTGTTCCTTTTAAGAATACGAAAAATCTCTTAGTTGCATGCATATCTTCCTCCATTTCTTTGGCCATGAACTGAGCCAATAAGCAGTCCACATACATCATGTCAGGTCTTGTAACTGTCAGGTACATTAGATAACCCACCAACTGCTTGTATAAAGTAGCATCGACTTCTTTTCCAGCTCCTTCCTTTGAGAGTTTAGAACCTGTGACAATAAGATTTTTACTGAATTATAGTATGCCATGTTGAACCTTTCCAGTACCTCATAAGCATATTTTTCTGTCTTAAGTGAGTCTCATATTGGCTTTGATGAATTTCAACACCAAGAAATAACCTCATAAAACCAGGATCAATCATCTCAAATTCTCATGTCATTGATAACTTAAACTCTTCAATTAACTGTTCATCATTTCCAGTTAAAACTAAATCATCTACATAGAAACTTACCATGATATACTTCACTTCTTCCCTCTTACTGAATAATATGTGATTATGACTACTTCTGTTAAATCCTTCTTTCTTGAAATACCTTTCTACCGGACAAAACCAAGCTCGGGGAGCTTGTTTCAAACCATACAAAGCTTTCTTGAGTGGATATACTTTATCTTCTTCACATTTTTTTACAATACCTTATGGTTGATCCATGTGCACCACTTATTTCAATTCTCCATAGAAGAAAACACTTTGTACATATAATTCATATACTTTCCAAATTTTGTGCAGCAACAACCAATAAAACTTTGATTATATCCCATCTTGCAACCGGTGCAACGACTTCATCATAGTCAATGCCTTCTTCTTGTGCGTATCCTTTCACCGCCAATCTTTTTTTATATGTATCCACTTATCCATCTTCATTTTATTTAGTCTTGAAAACCCATTTAACCCCGATTTTATTCGCATTAGCAGGGAGAGTTACAAGTTCCCATGTGTTATTTTTCTCAATGACTTCTATTTCACATTTCATTTCTTCAATCCATTTTTGACAACTTCTTTAAAATGCATCTGATCAACATGGGACATAAATAGTGCCTCTTCATTTCTCCACTTTCAAAATCTTGCATCCATATTGGTCCTATATGACTTCTTTTCTTATGTATTTTAGGTTGAGGTGACATGACATTATTTTCACCAATGACATATTCATCAACAACTTTGATTTCTTCATTTTCTCCTCTCTTTTAGTGTCTTATTCTCTCTATTCAAGACTATCATCTGATTTTTTTACATCAACATTCCAATCCTATTTATCTTCCGCTTCGAATATTACATCCCGTCTAATGACGATTTTTTGTAAACTTGGATCATAAAATCGGTATGCCTTTGACTCTTCGTTTAATCCAATTAAAACACACTTATGGCTCTTGCTATCTAGCTTTATTCTACGATGTTCTGGGATGTGCACATGCCGTATGCAAACAAAAATTTCGAAATAGCTCACACTTGGTTTAATTCTACTCCATCATTGTTCTGGAACCATATCACTTACAGAACTTGTCAAACTTATATTCAACACAAGGCAGGTCCACTTTGCTGCCTCAGACCAAAAATTGTTTGGCATGCTCTTTTATGCGAGTAGACATCTAGCCATGTTCATGATTCTACAATTTCGTCTTTTGGCTACTCTATTTTGCTGAAGAGTGTGGACATCAGTTAGTTGTCTTCTGATTCCATTTTCTTGGCAAAATTGGTTGAATATTTTGAATTAAACTCTCGTCCTCTATCAATTCTCAGGCAACATATAAATTTTCCATCGTATTTTTCAATAAGGATTTTGAAGTTTTTAGAAACAACAAAAGCTTCATTTTTTTGCGAACAACAAATATATCCAACTTTTGCGACTATAATCATCTATCAACAAGAATATATACCTTTTTTCACCCTGAGAAGAAAGAGATATCGCCCCACATAAGTCTGCATGAACAAGCTTCAATTTCTCTGTTGGTCGCCACTTACTTTTCTTTAACATGATTTCCCGATGTTGCTTTCCAATATTGCATACTTCACACACTTCTATTGCCTCTTTCATTGGAGGTAATCCCTTTACCATTTGATTTTCTTGCATAGTATTAATGTATATGTTACTCGAATGCCCATAGAGCTTGTGCTATAAATCGGGTGACTCATCATCTTCTAATTTCAGACACCTATTTAGACCAAAATTTCTTATTGCAAATATAGTGAACATGCGATTTATTGTCATTGTAGAGTTTATAATCAAACCTTTACAAGGATGGTAGATTTTGCATGCTCCTTGGTCGATCAAAATAGTTAAAACTTTTTCTTGAAGTTTCCTAACACTCATCGTTAGTCAATTCTGGAACAAAAAACACATCTGTTAATATGTGGGTCAGCCCTTCGACTTCAAACTTCACATTTCCTTTTCCCATCACCTCTATTAGTGAGTTATTCTATAGTTTTACTCCATGTCTAAAGTTTTTATTGAGTTCAACAAACCAAACTTTGTAACCGGTCATATGATTTGAGCAACCACAATCGATAAACCAAACCCCTTTATTTTTAACCTCTTTGAGATTCATATGAGCCATTAAAAGTAATTCTTCTCCTTCATCCAACTCAAAATAGTTTGCACTTTTTTCTCTATTTGGGCAGTCATATTGATAAAATCATATCTTGTGACACCTGAAGCACTCAACGTGAGCTCTGTAGTCCATCGTCTTCCACCTCTTCCTTTGCCGCTCGAGAAAGTACCCCCCTATGCCAAAATTAATTATTCCACTGCATTGTCCATAACTGCGATCACTATCGACTTTCAGAACTTGTTCTTCAAATACCTTGCGTCGTAGCTTCTGTTCATAAACAAGTAATGAGCTTTGTAACTCATCGGCTGTCATTTGATAAATATCTTCTGACTCCTCAATTAAACATACAATATAATTGAAATCATCTGTCATCGTGCGCAAGATTTTCTTAACAATATTTACATCTTCCTTGAATTCTCCACAATTTCTCGTGTTATTTGCTATGACCATGACTCTTCCAAACTAATCTGTCACTGTCTCACCCTTTTTCATCTCCTCTGTTTCAAACAATGTTCGAAGCCTCTAGAGTTGAGGACGCTTCACTCTTTCATTGTCATGATACTTGGTCTTTATTTCTTCCCAGAGTTGTTTGGATGTCTACTTTTGAGTAATGGTCTTCAAAATAGTCTTTTCGATGGACTCGAAAAATTAATTCTTTGCCTTCAAATCTTTAAGCCTAGATTCATCCAACATCTTTTGCTCCACTGCTGTCAACACTTCATCTTCTCCAGGGTCCTGGTGACCTGGTTGAATCACACACCAATACTCTTTTGAACGTAAAAGATTTTCCATCGGTAAACTCTAGTGATCATAAACTCCATCAAATTTGGGAATATATGGGGCACTGAAATTGTTCGAATCATATGCCATTTTTTCACACTTTATTCACTATTGTTTGACACTTTCTTCATTTTGTTTTTCACTCAAAACAATAATGTTAAGCCCACCTTGCTCAAAAGGACAAGACCTGAAGTCTAGTGAATGTTATAATCATTATAGTTACTTCTCCAAAGAAATATGTTTAAAAGTTTCTCAAGTCTTTTAATAATGCTAGAAGGAATTATACTGTTTTGCATCCAAAAGAAAAGAATGGACATTAAAATAAAAGAAACTAGTGTAAGTCTTCCACTAAAAGAGAGGAATTTTGCATTCCACTCATTGATTTTAGAGTTAACTTTATCAATAATGACATTAAAGTTCTTTGACTTGTTGTTGTTGGAGAGATTAACACCAAGGTAGTTGGTTGGCAGAATGTCAGCAGAGAAACCAATTTGAGTTTCAAAACTTTGAACTATGGTTTAATGTGCCCTGAAACAGATTCGTAAATGTCCAAAAAATTATTTAACAAATCAATTGAAGAATATAAACTTTTGGTGAAGACAAGAATGTCGTTAGCAAACGCTAATCTAGGAACCAGGTAATCCTTTCTGGTAGAATATTTCTGGTAGAATACCTCATCTTTTTGTTAGAGTTAAAAAGATTTATAAGGCCTCTAGTTAATACTTCTTCCCCAATTATAAAGAGGCTTGGGTACTGGATCACCCTGCCCGAGGCCTTTTTGGGGTTGAAGTATCCTAGAACATCATCATTGATCAGTACTCAAATGTTTACACCACTCATCATCTTGTTAACAAGAGAAATAAAGTTATTAGAGAAACCAAACAAAGACAGAACATTAGTTATAAAAGAATAAGAACTTCTGTCAAATGCCTTTGACATATACAACTGAATAACTATGTTTCCTGTCTTTGGCTTCGTACTGATGTCATGAATTATTTCTTTAGTAACAAAAATATTATCATGAATGGACCTTTCCTTAACAAACGCAGCTTGACTATTTGAAATAATTTTAGGCAATCTATGAGCAATTCTAGTGTTTAAGATCTTAGATAAAATTCTATTAAGCATGGTACTAAGGCTTATAGGCCTCCAATTACTCCAGCAGGTAGGGTTAGACATCTTAGGTATTAAGCATATACTAGTGGCCAAGATACCACTGGGTATATTTTGGCCCATAAGGAAGGAATTAATAGAGAGACAAAGGTCTCTCTTCATGATTTTCGAACATACTTTATAAAAAATGATATTAAATCGATTGAGGCCACATACCTAACTATTTCTTTGTTTTACTTAGACACAAATACCTCACTCTTTTTGTGTTTCACTTAGACACACATACCTCACTCTTTCTGTGTTTCACTTAGACACACATACCTCACTCTTTTTGTGTCTCACTCAGACATGCATATGTCCCTCTTTTTGTGTTTTATTAAAACACATACCTCACTCTTTTTGTGTTTCACTCAGACACACATATGCCATTTTTTACCACACTTTCTTCACTTTTTTATACACTTTCTTCACTTTTTTTCACTCAAAATACTCTTGTTAATTTCCTCACTCTTTCTTAACTCAAACACTCTTGTTTTACTCAAACACACATACCTTACTCTTTCTGTGTTTCACTAAGATACACATATCTCACTCTTTCTGTGTTTCACTCAGACACACATACCTTAATCTTTCTGTGTTTCACTCAGACACACATACCTTACTTTTTCTATGTTTCACTCAGACATGCATACCTTACTCTTTTTGTGTTTCACTCAGACACGCATACCTCACTCTCACTCAAATTACACATACCTTGCTCTGATATCATGTTAGAATATCAAAGATTAAGATGTAGAGAGAATGAGACTCTATGTATTAAACTGAAGCATAAAATGACTTTAAATAGACTACAAGAAGCGTTACATATTCCAGTCAATTAATGATAGCTTTTATTGACCATAATAGTAACGTCTAAAATACTAATTGGTGTAACATCTAAAATACTAATTGATGTAATGTCTAATTATTAAATTAGATAATTAAAGCAATTAAGTCAATTCCAACAATTTTAATAGATTTGTGGTGAGAACCATACACATTGTATTATTTTTAAAATTTGTATTAGTTTATAATTTTGAAGTTCGCCAAATTAATGTGAAAACATCATTTTTAAATAAGGAGCTGAACAGGGAAGTTTCTTGTAACTAAAGTGGTAAAAATACGAAAACAACAATAAAATAATATGTACAAATTCATAACAGAGTTCAATCAATTGTGTTTACGTCTCCGTATATGTATTCAATTATATTATTAAAAAAGACTCTTTGGCTCTCTAATTTATTTCTTATAATAAAAAAAAGAGTTAATGGGTTTATATCAATTTCAACATAGAAGAATAAAATCGGTTTACAAGAATCATTAACTTTAAATTTAAGAATCATCATTACAAAATCATTAACAACTCATTAAATTACTTCATTCATCAAATGATCTTTTAAAATTCCAAAACTAATAAATCCTGCCTATGGGACCCTCGTGACCTTCGTCTTCAAAATACTCATCTATGTACGAATTTATTAGAATTGATACACAATGATATATACGAGCTACATGATATATTAATGCATCCAGGTCAAAATTATTTTATAAATTTCAAAGATGAGTGCTCTAGATTTACTACAAGGTCTTAAACATAATGATAAGACCTTATCATATATAAAATATTTAAAATGAAACTTGATAATGAAGTAGAAATTGAGATTCAAATTTCATATGGGTCTAGAGGTGGGGAATATGTCTCATTAGAAATTTATAGCTTTTGCGAAGAACACTATTTAATTCATTAATGTTTTGAGGCTCATATCTTCCATGAAAACTCATCGGTTGAATAAAAAATATACTAACTAAGATGAAAAGCGTCATATAAGCAATATACAAGTTCCATATAAAGTTATGAGTAAAACCATTTTAACAACTCATATTTTTAATTGTATTCTTCTTTTCATATGAGTTATGTAAATAAAATATTACAGATTTTAAAGTGATATGGTGTTTAGGATTTTACAAAATGACGGATATAAAAATGATAAAATTATATTTATGAGACATATCATTATAATATATTGGATGTGAAACAATATCAAAGCCTATAGTCTATTAGGCCTGTAGTTTGATTTTTTTGTATAAATGTAGATAATAAAATTTATTTGAGTCTAAGTTATCAAATGATAATACAACTAAAACCATTTTACCCAAAAAGAATAGTCCAAGTGTTCGGCTTTCTCTACAAACGATTTACCTTTTGGCGTTAAGTTGCAGGTTATTTAGACTAAACGTTTACGTTGTGCGCACTTGTTGACGGGACTATAACCCCTCATATTAATATAATTATTTATAACAATTTTACATTTCGTTTAAATATAATTTTTTATTTATTTATGTTTTTATATATTAAGATAAAGACATTTTATTTTTAAATTTTTTTAATTAATTCGACTATTAATATATCAAATACATATTATTTTTAATATTCTATTAAAAAATAATATTATTTAATATACTTATGTTTAAAGAGAAACAATGTGAATCTTGTAAAAAAATTTAAAAGAGAATTTTTTTGATGTTATAGGATCCGATCGGATATATTTGGAAAAAAAACGTATTCCAATAGAGTTGAAGTAAATTGTGAGGAAATCCTAATTTTGTTTTTGGTTCTCATTTTTTTAAACGACACTAAATCTCATAATTACGAGACTTTCTATTTTCATACGAGATCATAACTTATGAATTGGTTTCAATTCACATTTTTAATTTGTTAATTTACCTTTAAATTTAATGGAGGTTGATTTTATATAGATTTTATTATATAAATTTTAAAAAGGAAATATATAGTATCATCACAGTGTTTAAAACAAGATTAGTGGCCAACCATTTTTTGAAAAAATGAGATATAATATTTTCTTACACACATTGGTTTTGTGAACCACGAGCAAATGGACACAACCGATCTCAAAACTAGTATGATATTGTCCGCTTTGGCACCCGAAGGCCCTCACGGCTTTGCATTTGGTCCACTACCAAAAGGCCTCATACTAGTTGAGGTATGTTCTTACTTATATACCGCTGATCCTTCCCATGTTTAACCGATGTGGGATGTGAGACTTTGGTCGCCACCCTAACAAATCCTCCTCTCGAACAAAGTACCATTTAGCCTCCTCTCAATTGACTTTCATCCGCTCACTCTAATCAGAGAATGCTCCTCTACCTGAGCAATAGAGCTTTTAGAGCAGATCTATCTACTCACTCGAACATCCTGCGCTTGTTCCTTAGCTCCACTATCCACTCCAATCAAGTACTACCGCTTGATGAGTCATGGACGCTCTAGCTCCACTATCCACTCCAATCAAGTACCACCGCTTGATGAGTCATGGACGCTCTAGCTCCACTATCCACTCCAATCAAGTACTACCGCTTGATGAGTCATGGACGCTCCGAACTAGGATGTATAGAGTAGATCATTCACCTTGAGCATGACTACTGGTTCATCATGTTCGACCTCCGCCGAGAATATTACCACCATCGCGTTCCGTCTGGGCCTGACGCTCTGATACCACGTGTTGGGAATATGGGGGTCCGGTCCGCATATTCCGCATCCGTATATAAGTAAGAACACAACCGGTCTCAATGCTAGTATGATATTGTCCGCTTTGGCACCCGAAGGCCCTCACGGCTTTGCATTTGGTCCACTTCGAAAAGGCCTCACACTAGTTGAGGTATGTTCTTACATATATACCGGTGATCCTTCCCATGTTTAACCGATGTGGGATGTGGGACTTTGGTCGCCACCCTAACAGTTTATGAATTGAAAGTTCATTAAATTATGTGTAAATAATAATTTTTAATTAAAACCTCGACCGAAAAGTTTACATAGAACAACTTAAATTTTTTGTACTCCACTTAATTAAAAAAAATTATGTAGGCTCGTTATGCGATACGAGAAACCTATTAAACAAAATGAAAATTTTGATCAGATGATTTTATCTTATTTATCTAGACATAATATAAACATGTAATTGTTTTTATACTATAAATATTTTGAAAGCTTAATCATCGCGATAAATATGTAAAACAGCACGATCGTATTATTTTCATTGCATCGTCGCGTGATTAAAAATGTTTAGAAGCTTAATCATCACAACGAATTTGTTGAATAGTAGAGGGGAAACTCATTGCCACAAAACTTCTTGTTGTTGGACAATTATCATTAAACATTATCTCACTATGTTTGTCACCACAATCATGATGAATAATCCATATTTAAAAGCTAACAATTACCTTTGGTCGGCCAACTTTCTTGTTTGTAAATGGTGGTTTGGCTGCTACAAAGGAAAGCACTTTCGAGGCAGCTGTGGTCCCCAATGTATTAATGGGTGTACTATCTATCGATTTTGTCGGAGTGCTAGCACTAGCGAGTTGTTCAATGAGATATTCTCACGAACTATGGTCTCGTTTGGTCGATTTATCCACACTTTCTTTTGCTTAACTTTAGCTATAACCGCTTCTTTAGGCTTTTGAACATGATTAGTTTCTGGTTTTAAGATTTACATAACTCTATTAGTAATATGGTCTTGTTTGTCATGGCTAAAACTAAGAATGGAACTATCTATGATAGATAGTTTTTTTTGCAAGTCGTCTTTACGCGAAGTGAGATCTTTATAAAAAAATTCTAAACGTCTCCAAAATATATCCACCTATTCCTTAGGAATGGATCTACCTTCTTTCACAATTGACACAATTTCATATGTGCAAGGTAGCCAATGTGTTTTCCTAATGACGCATCCTGCATATGTTACCAGATCTACTCATATATTTCTAGAACGTACAATAGCATGTATCAATTCGTTGAGGCCCGTATTAGATATATGAAATTATAATTCCTTGGTCAAAGTATAATTAAAACCAGGTAAAATACGATACTTACTTCGCTCAAACGATTTGAGGATCCCCGCATGCTCCTTCGTTAGGAGGTTGTGAAATTTTTTCCAAAAACGTGTGAAATTGCATTGGTTCGTCCCAAGGTATTTCCTTAGGGTCGAGTGAGAACTCTCGCACCCATATAAAAGAAGTAGATAATTATGATATATGCTTAAAGTGATATAATAAAAAAAATAGACTTAAAGGAGTTATACCTATTTCTTGTTGTTTCCGCATAATGTTTGGTATTGGCTGCTTGATGTTGAAGAAACTTGTCACCATATTTAGTTATCCGTACATCCATAATGTAATCAATACAATTGGGGTAAGATACAAACATCTACTTCAATGTAACTAGATTTATTTTGTTACTTTTGACCGTGTTTGCTCTGGCTACGTAGCCATAAAACTCAACAAATTATTTCGCCATCACATCATCGTGCAATAACTTTCGAACTGTCTCAAGAATGTTCTTACTAATATGTCACGTGCATATAAGTGGTGTGTGCCCGGATATATTTCCTTTACAGATCGTATGAATGATAACTCTCGATCGGTAACAATAACGCTCAGAAACGCACACACACTATCCATCATCCAACCATAGAGAATACCCACAACCTATGTATAATTTGGTATATTCTCCCTGCTCATAAACACACATGTAACGGTAAACTGTAATCGAAGTCGAAGTTACTCCAAAAGTCTCTAATAATGGAATTTTATACCTCGTCGCCTTGTACGTAAAATCTTTGAATAGCACATTAGGGAATGTATGCAATAATTTTATACTCGTAGGATGTGCGAAAAATATCGGTTATGAATCTTGAATCGTCTTTCAACTGCTCACACGTAGAGTATCCATGCTTATTTAATCTAGTCAACAAATATTGAATTTGAGTTTATCCCATGTTCTCAACATCCCGATGTTTTTTACAAGAATTGTAGATTGCACGCATGTTCGAAAGATTCTCCGAGTTTGTATTCTTCAAACCATTATATATCTCTCCAAGACGAGAACCAAGGAAAGCAAACTACTATATTCGTCAAACCACTATAATGAACAAATAATTATTTTGGAGAATGTGAAGAACTCATGGAGCCAATCTTACAAGACTTACACCAGCGACAATGAACGACAGTATGCCATAATAAATAAAGCTGAGAATATATTTGTTAGAGTTTCGAGTACCGTTAACAGATTTACTTCTTGTTGAACTCAAAATGAAAAGAGCATAATTTATACACCTTAGTAGGTCTTTCTATCCAAATATTTATATCTCCTTAATAATGGCCGAAAGGCCTGATAGCAAGCCCAGGAAGCATCATATTGTAAAGAGACGTTACTCTTTCTTGCTCACCAATCACAGGAAAAATGAATATTAGTAACAAATTGTAAAACAATTTATACAAACCTTAAATTCTACCCATACTATCAAGTTGTAACTGCCTATACATGACAACTTATGTAATACAAAAAACTTTAAATTTTGAAAAGAAATACGAGTGTGACTATTAAACTTAATCTAGCCTCCATTCTTTTTCTAACTTGGTATCATAGCTACTCTAACCTTCAATGGCAAATACTGACTCTTATTTCTTCAGGAATGACTCTTTAGGGAGTGTTGTTCCTAACAATTTCTCTGGCACCACCAAAAGCCTACACCTACACACAATACACAACAACAAGAACAACAACAAAATTAGGCTTGATATGAATAATTACCTATTATGGAAAACTATACTACTGCACATGGTTAACATGAATAAGCTATGAGGTTTCATATCAGGGAAAAGCCCTGTCCTCATAGACTTGTCACTCACTTAGAAGGAAACGTAACAATAAAAAAAATTATGAGGACTAAATAACAATAGATCAACTCCTGCTTGGCTGGCTCTACGCCACAATGAGCCCTGAGGTAACAGCTCAATTATTGAAGGAAGAAACCTCATAGGACCTATTGGAGGTTGTTAGCAAATTTTCATGCTCAAAAAAAAGGGAAAGGGTCACATATTACAAGTCAGAGTTCCAAAGAGCTTGTAAAGGTACATCTAGTATGACTGATTACTTAAACAAGATGAAATCTATATCAGACAACCTAGGCCTTGCTGGTTGTGGAGTTTCTATTGATGATTTAGTTGCTCAAGTACTTGTTGGTTTGTACTCAGAATACACCCCCATAGTAGTAAGCCTAGCTGACAAAGAAACCCTAAGTTGGTTGGATCCTCAAACAAGTCTGTTCAGATTTGAGAGTAGACTAGAGCAACTCGTTAACCTTCAAAACACAGTCTCTAATATAAACCTAGCTTCTGCAAATTTCATTTACAAGCTAGAGATCAAACAACAACATAATAGTAACATCTTAAGAGGGTTTTATGGCTAAAACAAAGGTCAAAACAGAAACCTGCATGGAAGAACTAACTATCTTAACAACAATAGAGGAAGAATCAGTTACTATAAAGGAAGATGGGGACATTTCTTTCCAAACAAGAGAACCTGCAAGATATGCAGCAAATATGGCCATACTGCTCATGTATGCTACTACAGGAATGACCCTTCACAAATGGCATCAACATTAACTGAACCGTCCAAGACTGAAGGAGATCAAATAACTTATCTTGTTGTTCAAGACACTACATGAGAAGCTCAGCCGATTATCTTATAGTACTTTGCCTATAATTTTGAAATCATGTAATTTGAATGATGTTTTAAAAAATGAAATGAGCTTTTGCGAGGCTTGCCAATTAGGGAAATCTCATAGCCTAGCTAATCCCACTTCTAATTCTTATGCACGTAATATCTTGAACCTCAGACGCACTGCTATGTGGAATCCTTCACCTATTCTTTCTACAAAAGGTCAAAGGTTCTATGTACTGTTTCTTGATCGTCATACCAAGTTCATGTGAATGTATCTCATAAAGGGTAAAATTCAGGTTTTTAATCTTTTTAAAACTTTCAAAAACCTTATTGAAAAACAGTTTGAAAGACCTATTAAAGTTTTACAAACTAGTTGGGGTTGTGAGTTTAGGTCATTGTTGTTTATACCCAACGAACGGGGGTTTACTATAAGGAGATCTTGTCCTCACTCTTAAACCCAAAATGGCAAGACTGAGAGAAAGCATAGACGATTTGTAGAGACATGTTTGGCTCTTTTGGCTCAGGCTGGTCTACCATATATGCATTGGGTCTAGGCTTTTGAAACCGCTATTTTTCATATAAACAGACTACCTACACCTATAATAACTAGTAAGTCCCCTAATGAGGTGTTACACCACAAAACACCTAACTACCTTGCTCTAAAGACATTTGGTGCACTTGTTGTCCATATCTGAGCTATATCAGTCTCACAAGTTTCAATTTCATTCATCCAAGTTTGTCTTCCTTGAGTACAACCAACACCACGAGGGCTACACATGCCTAAGCTCTACTAGAAGGATGTAAACACCCTAGGGTCTGAGTCATCCCTTCTTTACCCTCTAATTTTTTGGTTTCCTAACATGTCTACAAGTCTTGTGACTAATGAGACTCTGTCATCCTCAACAATCTATTAAGATGTCTCACCTGAGCAGTGTAAATCTCTATCTCCTATTTCTTCACACTACCAAAAACTCTCTCAATCTATACAGAACCTTGTCCAACATACCTACACTTAAAATCATACATCATACACACACAATATTTCCAATCTATCATATTCATCAAGTGACACTCATAACTGCACACCTGTTAATCTAAACACTCAAAATACTAGTGACCTTCAACCAACACTAACTCATCCCTTATCCACTCCAACTATATCTATTCAGCTAAACCACCTACACATTTTCCTCCACCTAAAACACATACCATGATGACTCGGGCCCAAGTTTGTACTCTTAAGCCTAAGACCCCTTATGTTGGCTCTTTCACCACTAAGAATCTATTTACTCTTGAACCTACTAAATATTCATATGCCTTAACCAATGTTTAGTGGGTAGAAGCTATGAAGACAAAGTACAATACTCTTATGTCCAATAATACATGGACACTAGTCCCTTGGTCTCCTAAGATGAATGTGATTAGATGCAAATGGGTTTATAAGCTGAAATATAACATGGATGGGCTTTGTACAGAGGTACAAAGCCAGGCTGGTTTCCAAGAGGCTTAATCAATCCTGTGGCATATATGTTTTTGAGACTTTCAACCCTATTATAAAGGCTTCTACAGTAAGGCTAATTTAAGCCCATGCAGTCTCTAAAAAGTTGGAAATTCGTCAGTTGGACATTAATAATACATTTGTTAATGGCTACCTAAGTGAATATGTTTATATGTCTTATCCAAAAGGTTTCAAGGACTCTATGAATCCTACATATGTGTGTAAACTTCAAAAATCCCTATATGGCCTAGAACAAGCTCCACGACTTTGGCACGCAAGACTCATGGACACTCTTTTGTTAACTGGGGTTCAAAATTTTGAGAGTTAATTTCTCTCTTTTATATTTTGTTTCTAAGTCCATTATTTTACTAATTTTGGTTTATGTCGATGATATTTTGGTCACATGGTCTCAACTAGACTGTCTATCCTAGTTTATTCACAGACTCAATGCTTATTTTTCTCTAAAAGACATGGGGCCACTCTATGTATTCCTTGGATTAGAAGTTTATCGTGACCTCACTGGTACGTATCTAAAACAACAACAATATATCAAGAACTTACTTGCAGCTCAGAGACTCTCCCTATCCAAGCTGTGTCCTACACCTATGGTTACTGACACTCATCTCTCCAACATTTTTGGTCATCCTCTTGCAGATCCTACAACATACAAAAGTTTATTGGGAGCTCTTCAATATTTTACACATACTAGACCTAATATTTCCTTTTATGTGAATAAGCTCTACAAATATCAACATATATCTACTATAATTCATTGACAAATTCTAAAGAGAATAGATACTTATTTCAGTCTGTTTGGCTGGGACTCAACATCAAACCATGTTGGCGTCTTCAACTCTATAGATTTTCTTATACAGACTAGGCAGCGTCTCCTGATGACAGAAATAGTGTAAGAGCCTATTGTGTCTACCTTGGAAATTCCCTTATTTTCTGGTCCTCAAGAAGCAGAATGTGGTTGCTAGATCTTCCACCAGAGTCTGAATACAAATAGTTGGTTAATTTTTCATCAGAACTCTTGTGGTTACACTCCATTCTATCTCAAATTAAGATCCTAATCACACTCTCATCTGTCATCTAGTGTGACAATCTTGGTGCGAGCTCCCTGGCCTCAAATCCTTTCTTCCACGCTTGCACCAAGCACATTGAGCTTCATGACTATTTTATCCGAGACCAAGTCCTTCAAGGGTCTCTTCAAATTCGATATGTACCCTCTCAAGACCAGCTCACAAAATGTTTCACCAAACCCTTAACCTCTTATCGGTTCTCTTTTCTTTGTGACAAACTCGGTGTTAGTGATTCGCCTCTTCGTTTGAGGAGAGATGTGAAGAACTCATAGAGCCAATCTTACAAGACCTACACTAGCGACGACTAGCGGTGGCAAGACGTAGGAAGTAAAACTGGGAGTAAGGCTGCTAAGGTGTCAAGTACTCTTAACAGACTTAGTCCTTCTTGAACTCAAAACGAAAAGAGCATAAGTTGTTCAACTTAGTGGATCTTGCTATCCAAGTATGTTTATATCATCAATAATTGCCCAAAGGCCTTATAGCAAGCCCAAGAAACGTCATATTCTAAAGAAACGTTATTGTCTCTCTTGCTCACCAATCACAGTCAAAAGGAATATAGTAATGTTCTATTAACATCTGCAAACAATTTGTACAAAACTTAAATTCTATCCTTACTATCAATAGATGTAACTGCCTATATATGGCAACCTATGTAATATACAGAACTTTAACTTTCGAAAAGAAATACAAGTGTGACTCTTAAATCTAATCCAACATCCATTTTTTCTAACCGAGGATATGCACAGTAAGTAAAACCAATCCCAAAATGTTGGTGGGAACTTTTGAACAAAGAAACAACACCTAGTAAAGGGAAAAGTAACAATGCAAACACCGAAGAGAAATAGGTAACTGAGTAATATACCGGGGAAGCAGAGATTCAGATCACCCACTTCTTTAGTTGTATCCCATAATGATCACGTCCCTATACCTTTTGTTTAGAATGAGTCGGATAATACCTTGACATTGTACTGTGTTTTGCGGTATAGTTTTGCGCCATTGACAATGAAGATATAATTGATATGGTCATCTTTAGTCTTGTGGTATTGTCATCTTCAATCTTGTGTATATGAGACCATTATGGATATTATCTAAAAAGTTTTATTATTCCCTATAAATAGACTATTAAGACTACACATAAACATAATTTGAAATCTGTCACCTTTTTCTATCATAGTGAAACACTTTTCTCGGGCGGTTCCCGTGGACGTAGACAATTGTTAAACCACGTTAAATCCTGTGTTCAATTCTTTTTTATCCTTTATTCGTGTTCTGTTTTATTTGTGTTTTGGGCTTGACCCGTTTGTGATAAATTGCATAGTGCTTTATATCAAAATAGGTATTAGAGAATTGGTTTTGAAATAGGGTTTCACACTGAGGTTTACAACAACAAATTATATGATTGACAAATTTGATGGGGGATCCAGCTTTGCATTATGGATAATGAAAATAAAATCTTCACTGGTAACGCAAGGGTTATGGAAAACTATGGAGAATATGTTACCAGAAGAGATAAAAGAAGAGGAGAAGCAAGATCTTCAAAAAAGGTTTTTTACTGGATTTTAATGAGTGTGAAAGATAATGTTCTTCGCAAGATTAGTGGTGAGAAGATTGTTTCTTGTGCATGGCAGAAACTAGGAAATCTTTACTTAAATAAATCAGTAGTAAATCGATTGTACTTGAAGAAGCGCTTGTATGATTTCAGATTATAAGGTATGTCCATTACGGAACACTTGGATTATTTTAAATCAATTATAATGGACTTAGAGAACATTGATATCAACATTGAGGATGGGGATCAAGCTTTTTTTGTCTTGAGATCATTACTAGGTCCATATGAAAACATGATAGATACTATAATTTATGGTAAGGATACATTTTCACTAGCAAATGTCAAATGGGCGCTGAAATCAGAGGAGTTGAGACAGTTGCAGCCAGACAATCAGGCTGAAGGGGAAGGTCTTATGACAAGAGGAAGATCTTTAAGAATGAATAAGTTGAGGTCGAAGTCAAAGGTAAAGAACTCAAAATGTTATGAATGCGGTGAGCAGGGTCATTATAGGAGAGATTGTTCGAAACTGAATGGTACAGATAGAAATCAAAAGGAAAATACAGTAAACATTGTTGAAGGCGTGAACGATTTTAATGATAGTGAAAATAGTAGGACAAGAGATGTATTATCCGTGAGTTCAGATTGTGGGAAATGTTTTAGGGTACTTGATACTGGCGCTACATATCACATGTGTCAGTTGAAGCAGTGGTTCGATACTTAGAAGCCAATGCAAGAAACTCTCTATTTAGAGAACAATCATTCGGTACTCCTGGTGGTATCGGTAACGTCAGAATCAAAATGTTTGATAGGTTTGTTAGAATATTGACGTGCTCTCATATTCCTAGGTTATATAGAAACCTAATTTCACTTGTGACACTAGATTCTCGGGGTTACAAGTACCGTGCAAAAAACGGCGTGATCAAAATGACAAAAGGCTCACTGCTATGCATGAAAAGAAATTTACAGAAAGACCTTTACGTTCTCCACGGGAGTTTTGTCATGGGTAATGCTGCAGTAGCATCATCGGGGAGTAATAGCCAAGTAAACACGTTCAAAATAAGTTGTGGCATTGGCGTTTTGGTAACATGAGTGACAAAGGATTAACTATTTTGGGAAAGGGAGATTTGTTGAAAAGGTATACAAGATCATTGGGATTTTGTGAGCACTATGTTTGGTAAACCAACTAGAGTCAAATTCAGAAAATTGGTTGTAAGATGGACTAGAGAGACAATGGACTACATTCACTCAGATCTTTGGGGCCCAAACATAATTTCATTAAAGACTAGAGCCAGATATCGGTGTGGATTATTTTTTATTGAGGGTAATTTTATAAATTGTTTTGAGAATTTAAGGTTTAGGATGTAATGTAGAGTGATAATTAAGGTGTGTGCTTGTATTAAACTCTGATCACCCTCATTAATGAAAGTACTTGAGATATTTATACTTAATTAATGACTCATGAGCCTTTTGGGACATATTTCGGGATTTGGTTGAGTTTAAGAACCCATTAGCCCAAGATATGAAATGACCAGCACTTAGCTTAGTCACATTCCACTAAACTTATCTTGTTCGGTTTCTCATGGTAATCGTTTGGTCCGAGCTGCCCTTTGGATAAGGATAACTGACAGTGTCAAAAATATCCGACCTTATCAATATCCCCTTTTAGTCTTGCAAAGAATCTTTGGAAGAGCTAACCTACAAGAATAAAAATCAACGTCTTCTGATCCATCTCAGTATCCGAACCGAATAGATCATCTTTCTCTGTTAACAATTACAAGAGTCAGCCAGATCGGAATTTGGTGGGACTAACTTTACCGTTAAGAATTTCAAGAGGCATTTTTTGACGTGGGACACGAGTCAGGTTTTCGCGAGGGGTGGTCAATTGAGAAGACCACCCCTCGCCGAATAACTCGCCAATCCAAAGTTAACTACACCTCTAGCTCTTTGAAACCTGCTAGTTTGGAGATGATAAAGCCTCTGGCAGAGACCAAGCCATCTGAACAGCACTCAAGCGTGATGGAAGAAACTATGGAGGATAGTATAGAAGATAATTCTTTTGAGGTGTCCGGACAAATGGAGGACGCCACAGCAGATCGGAAGGGCAAGGTTAAAATGGGCCTGCTCCATATAGAGTCGCTTCCGGAGTGTTTGGAATGAAAAGTGGGGCCAAACTTCCAAAAGGTTAGCGTGAAGTACTTAATAGCCCTGTAGAACATCGCTTACGTGTACACCCATACTGCTGAATTGGGTCGTATCCGAACAAAGTGGGGCTTCCCTAGTTCTTTTAAGATGAGAATCCCGATCACCCCGGAGACTCTGATGGATTGCGAATCCAATGAGTTAATAGTATACACCCAGATGCTGAATTGGGGACTTCAATTTCCTCTGAATCCAGAGATAGTCGGGTACTTTCACCTAGTAAAACTATGCCCAAGCTAGTTGATTATGAATGCATGATACACCTTGATAGCTGGCATAATAGCTTCAAGATTGTAAAAAATCTCATTACCGATGGAGCAGTTCGTTGTTGTGGTGAGCCTATGCAAAAACCACCACATCCCCTTTTACCACTACAATATGGTGACGACTACAAGGTAGTAAATGACTTACTAGTGTCCGAAAAACCATGGATGACCTAATTCATGTTCATCAGTGGGGCATGGGAGAATGCGAAAAAGATTAATCATGACTCTAATCCAAGTCAACCGACTAGTCGTTGGAAGAGCATAAGTAACGTTTATTTATGCTTCATTTAGTCTTTCTAAATACTATGTGGTTATTTTGAACTCACTTGTGTTTTTTTCTGTTTTTGCTGAAGAAATTTTCAGACCATCTAGAGGCTGGCCAAAGCACCTGTTCAAAGCTAAATGCATAGGCCTTGGAGAAATGGGGGAATAGTTTCCAAAACTGCTTCACCTTAGGGAACTTTGTGAGATCTCATATGTGGAATACTACGGGAAGAAAAGACCTCTCCTATAAAGAACTGACCACTCCTCCTCGTGCAGATGTTATCCTAAAGAGGACTGGGGCTAAGGATGCCAAACTCTACTTTCCGTCCGGGGTCAAAATCCCTAGCCATTTGGACAAGATAAGGACCGAAAGAAAGAAGAAAACCACAGCAAACCCACCTCAGCCTATTTCTGAAGGGGTCAGTTCGGAGAATCAAGGCTGGAGGCAGTCGGAGTTATAGTCAAAGAGGACAGTGTATCCAATAACCCACCATAGATCACAAAGAGGGATAAGAACCACAAGGCAAGCAGTGATGAAAAAGCTGCAAAGAAGAAGAAAGTTACTCTGGGATCAAAGATAATTCTACGTCCTTCTTAACTTCCTCCTCCGGTTCCTGCTGACCTACGCTTCAAGAAGAAATTCCACCCAAACTTTATTTCGAACAATCCACTACTGATAGAGAGGTAAATCTTGATGCATTTTAGAACATTAATATGTATTTTAATGATCTGGACAATAATGACTTTACGGGGCTTTATCGTCCTACCAATTTGGCCAATGACGCAACTCATAATGGTGAGACCTATGTGATATCAAGCGAACAATACAACCTGAGTCATGCTCTCTTAGGTTACATCCGTCTGGTTGTTGACCTCAAAAGGATAGTGAGGGAACAAAAAACTACTATAACTTCCCTGACCACAACAAACTAAGGCTTGACGAATAGTCTCTCTACCGCTCAACAAAGCATAGAATCGTCGATGAAGGAAAATGAGAATTTAGCTGCCAAACTGCTCAAGTTAGAAGAGGCTCAAAAATATCTCTAGACCAAGTATTCGGGACTGGAAACTTCTTTCTCCAATGAGATTAAAGCTTTAAAGGAGCAACTAAAACCTAGAGATAGTAATGTCAAGACTTTATATGAAGACAAAGTCAACTTGGAGAATCTTCTTCAAAAGAAGACAGATGAGAATGCTTCCTTAGTAAGTAAGCAAGCTCAAGACTTTGGAGAAGTATGCATCTGAAGCGGTGGAATATTTAGAGAAAAGAGATGATGGAATTACATCCGATATCGTCTTACTGGTTTCACAAGACTTTTCCTAAGAGGACTTTTGGTCATTTGTGAAGATTTCGGGAATATGATGACCTTTCTTTTCATACAATGGTTGATTGTGACAAGCACAACTACTCAAGTAGATAAGATTCTGAAGATAACAAATGAGTTGGTGAGAGTTAAAGTGCTGAACTCAAAAGTCCGACGAAAGGCGATGGTGATGAAAAAGCCGAAGGGAACAAGCCCTAAGGTTATATTGTTATGCTGTATGTTTTTGTTAAAAAACTAAAGTACTTGGATGCCCAATGAATTGTTTTGTATTATTTATTTAATTTATGTTCTTCAAACTCAAAGTCCTTGAATGGTCAAGACATTTAGTATATCATGGATCGGGTCTATTCCGATCGTATTTCAATATCATATTTTCCTTTGTGTGAATTTAGTTTAACTCTTTGTTTCCAATGTTTAAATAGCCTTCAATATTTCATACTTGTTAAGTAAGGGTATTAAATGATTTCGATCATATATGTTTAATAAATGTGACCAAATGTTTAGCATGTCCGATCAACTAAATGATGTTTGAGAGCCGAGGTGTTTAATAAGAATTTATTATCTGACCACCTTACACTATGGTTAAGTCAATAAGAAATTTGCACCAGACATTTGAAGAAGGCATAAGATATTATTGAAAAAACTCGGACATCTTGTTAAAAGCTCTATGTGCCACCAGGGTAGGAAAGAGTATGCCCCCCTAATATTTATATTGACATTTAAAAAGTAAATATTTACAAAAGAGTTCTACTCTAAGTATAATCTGAGATGTTTAACGTTTCATGGGTGCTTTAATGTTCTCATTTCCTTGTATTGCAGCCTATATCTTCCTGGTTTAACTTTTCCACATACCATATAAAGATATTCCCAATTTGGAGCCAGCTTGCCGAACCTTTTTTCCTTGGTGTGTAAAAAGACTTTTCTTAAGACTTTTTACCCCCATTGAAAATCTCTTCTTTTAACTTTTGAGGAAAACCTGCTCCTCATAAATCCCTGGTAATGTTGTGTTCTTAATTTTAACTCTTCTTTCTTCAATCAAATCTAACCGGTTCCTGAATGTCATATCATTTTCCTTTTCAGAATAGTTTTGGATTCTATAATATGGTAAAGTAGCTTCTATAGTAGTGATTGCATTCATCCCATAAACGAGGGGAAAATGAGATTATTGTGTAGTATCCCGAGGAGTAGTTTGGTAAGCCCACAATACTTCTTGTACATAATTTGGCACTTTTCTGGAGCTCCCACCAAATTTTTATTCCGATTGGACAAGATTGTCTGCTTAGCAACTTTTCTGGAGAAGAAAAACAGTGATGAATTCATCTAGAGGTGAAAAACATTTCCATGTCTTTATTATCGAATTGTGGCCTATTGTTTGTGATGATCTTTAGGGGAACCCCAAATCTGCAACATATAGCAGATAAAATAAATTTAATAATTTCTTTAGAAGTGGTTCCAGCTAAATGAGATGCCTCTATCCACTTAGAGAAATAGTCAATAGTAACTATGATTGTTCAACATCCACCAGATGCCATGGGAAGAGGCCCAACCAAATCCAACCCCCGTCTATCAAAGTGTATCGGTTCAGATATGGATTCCATGGGAACTGCTGGCACATGAATTTCATTTCCATATCTCTAGCAAGGATCATACTCTTAAACCATATATTTATCATCTGCCATTATAGTTAGCTAGTAATACCCTGCTAATAAGACTCTCCTGGTTAGGGCTTTGTAGCCACATTGAGCAGAAACTTCACCGTCATGAAGTTCAGATAATACAACTTGGGATTCTTCAAATCCTAAGTAACGTAAAAGGGGTTTGCTAAAATATTTCTTGTAAATAATTTCTTTTAAGACTAGGAAACCACGAGCCTTATATTTAATCTTGGCCATGGCTTTATCTGGAGGCAAAATCCCATCGAAATAAACTAAAGAATATCATACCTCCGGTCTTTAGGTTAAATAATGAGTATGCACATACTTTCTTTATTCTAATTACCTTTTTCTTGGCTCGTCTGCATTGATGGGCATTCTTGCATAAGAATCCATGGGTAAGATTCATAATAAGCTATGGTTGCCAAGAGTCTACCACAGTACTCTCCGATCTACTGATGTGTTCATAATAGATATTTTTGAAGTTTGCAACAACTTCCCTTAACATAAGCAAGTATTTTATCAATTGTTCTTTCTTTGGTTCACATTTCCCTTGAGCATGGTAAATAAGTAATTGGGAGTCACTCATTAATCAGACTCGTTTGGCCCCACATATAAGGGCTAGATTAAGACCAATTATAGATGCTTTATATTCAAATTCATTGTTAGAAGCCCTGAAACCAAAAGATATAGCCTATTACATAGTATCATCGTACGAAGAAGTCAACCAAATTCCAGCTCCACATCCCATAGTACTTTTGCTATCAGTTCGGACTACCCATTCTTTCTTAGACTTGTTTTTTGGTATCTGTCCGGGGGATCTATGAACATGCAACTCGACCAAGAAATCGGCCAATGACTGGGCTTTAATTGTTGTATGGAGCAAAAAATGAATATTGTAATCACCCAATTCAACTGACCAGTTAGTCATTTTTCTTGATACATCTGTTTTTCGAAGAACACTCTTCAAGGGAAAATATGTTCGAAGAACAATGGAATGAGCTTGGAAATACGGTCTCATTTTTCTTGCCGTAATTACCAAGCCCAATGCTAGTTTTTAAAACTTCAAATATCCTCTTTTAGCCTCCGAAAAACGTTTACTAATGTAATATAATGGACGAGGGTAATTATTCACCTCTCTTACTAGCACAGCCATCATTGCATACTCTGATACAGCTAAGTACATGTAGACCTTTTCCCCTCGAATAAGTTTAAAAAGAGTCTTGGGTGAAGATAAATGCTTCTTGATTTCAAGAAATTCTTGATCATATTGTGGAGACCAATTAAAGTCTTTGTCATTCTTTAACACCTGGAAAAATGGAGCACATTTGTCTGATGATCATGAGATAAACCGTGTCAATGCAGCCAACCGTCTAGTCAACCTTTGAACTTCTTTGGTGCTCCGAGGAGGATCCATAACTAATAGAGTATTGAACTTATCTTGATCATGTTTAATTCTTTTTTTTTCTTATTATATAGCCCAAGAAATTTCGAGATCGAACCCTAAAAACACATTTTTTAGGGTTTAGTTTTAATTTCACAACCTCTAAGTTGGAAAACGTTTCTTGGAGGTCAGATATATGTGTATCTTCCTCAAAGATTTTTACCATCATGTCATCTATATAAACCTTCATATTTTTGCCGATATGATTAGCAAAGGATTTATTTATTAACCTTTGATAGGTGGCCCCATCATTTTTCAATCCGAACAGCATCACTTTATAACAATGAATACCTCTGTCTATAATAAACGCGGTGTGGACTTTATCCTTTAGAACTACTTCTATCTGGTTGTAGCCCGAAAATACATCTATGAAAGACAACATTTTATTTCCAGAAGTAGAATCCACCAACTGATCTATCTGAGGAACATTATAAAGATCCTTGGGGCATTCCATATTAAGATCAGTAAACTCGATACACATGCGCCATTTTCCATTCTTTTTCTTGACCAGAACAGGGTGGCAGTCCATAAAGGGTATTGAGACTTTATTATATGGCCCATCTTGGTCAGACGATCAACCTCTTAAACAATCAAATCTGCTTTTTTTTAGAGAAATACCTTCTTCTTTGTACAATCATCATCATTACATCATGCAAATACATGTTCATTATTTGTTAAAATAGATAACAGCCTGTGCCTCAAACTTGGTGCCAGCTTGGTACCAATTTTAAAATTTTTGCCCTTAGCTAGGGAATGGATTTTAACCTCATCTACGGGTATTATGACACTGGGAGCCTCACAAGGATCGTCAGTTTTATTCTCATCGGTGGAAGGCTCCAATATCTGCTAATCTCTGTTAATCTTGATTGCCTCCACAGACTTAGAGGCAAGAGCCATTGCATAAACGACTATTGATTGTAAAAATCATTTTGAGTTTTGGTCTGGATCGTTAGCTCATTACGAAGAGTTGGGGGAATTCGGTTGTCCTCTGTATGCTCCTGTGAGAGATGGTAAGCTTGAGCCAAGGGCAAAGAAGTGCATATTTTTAGGATATGCTATTGGAGTGATGAGATATAGGTTATGGTACCTCTTCATCAATAGGGGACGTGACTTTTAACGAATTTTATTTGATAGACAGTTAGAAGGAAGTAAGAGAAATAGTCGAATCAAGATCGGTTATGAGTAAACAGGTGGAACTGGAAGTAGAATCAGGTTCTAATAAGTCCAATTTGAATGGTTATGAGACGGATCCATAATCAGGAAGTGAATAGTCAACATCGGATAATAGTGTTGATGATGTGCCCGGACCAGAATAACAACCTTATAGCATAACATTGGGAAGAGAAAGATGAGATATTAGACTTCCAAAACGGTATGCAAATCTAGTTGTATATGCTCTGTCAGTTGCATAAGAATTTGAGATGTAGGAACCAAGTAATTATAGGGAAACTATAGGGAGTTCAGAGACACATGGATGGATTGGTGCTATGGGGGAATAGATTGAATCTCTTTCTAAGAATCAAACATGGAAGCTTGTTTTTTCCTAAAGGATTGAAAATAGTAGGCAAACAATGGGTTGTTCAAGAAAAAGTAAGGTAATCTAGGGGTTGAGGCATTTCAATTCAAGGCAAGACTAGTCTCTAAAGGTTTTAATCAAAGGGAATGAATCGACTTCAATGAAATGTTTCTTTAATGGTGAAGCATAGTTTGATTCGAGTTTTGTTATCCATGGTACTTTTACAACATTTTAAACTTGATCAGTTAGATGTGAAGACTACGTTTCTACATGGGGAATTAGAGAGGCGAATCTCTATGAGACAACTAGAGGGATTTATTAAACCTAATATGAAGGATAAGGTTTGTTTGCTGAAAAAGCCATTGTATGGTTTGAAATAGTCACTTAAGCAATGGTACAAACATTTTTATACATTCATGATGTCAAAAAGGTTCACGAGGATTCCACATAACAGTTGTGTGTATCATCAAAAGATGTAAGATAATTTCTATGTTGACTTATTGTTTTATGTGGATGATATGCTTATTGCTGCTTGCAGTATGTCACACATTGTGCAGATAAAGAAACAACTTAGTGTCGCGTTTGAGATGATGGATCTGGGTAGAGCAAATAAGGTTCTTGGTATGAAGATTATCATGAACAAAACTGTTTAATCTTTACACTTTTCTCAACGTAGCTACATTGAGAAAGTGCTACAACGATTCAACATGTTTGATGCTAAGGTAGTTAGCATCCCGTTTGCTACTCATTTCAAGTTGTCTGCAATAAGAGCGGCCAAGGACAATGCTAAGTTGGAACCAATGTCGAAGGTTCCATATTCAAGCGCAGTTGGTAGTATCATGTATGAAGTGGTATGCACATGTCTTGATTTCTCACACTCGGTTAGTGTAGTTAGTAGGTACATGCATATCCTGGGAACGAACATTAACATGTAGTGAAATGGATATTTTGGTATCTTAAGAATATTGCGAACGTTGGCTTAAATTTTAACAAGACCAATATCGGTGGATCACTGAATGATATTTCAGGATTAGTGGTTGGTTTTGTTGATTCTGATATTGCAGGTGATATGGATAAAAAGCGATCTTTGACAGGATATGTATTTACTCTAGCTGAAAGTGCGATCAGTTGGAAAGTAAAATTGCAAGCTACTGTAGCTCTGTCTACAACAGAGGCAGCGTACATGGCTGTAACAGAAGAAGTTAAAGAGGCAATATGGTTGTAATGTTTGGTGTCAGATTTGGGCTTGGATATGACTACTACAAAAATTTTTTGTGACAGTCAAAGTGTCATACACCTAACAAGGAACCGGATGTACCACGATCGTACAAAACACATGGATGCGAGGTATCAATTTATTCGTGATATTATATCGAAGGTAATTGTTTATGTGAAGAAAGTGTCTACACACGATAATTTAGCAGATATAATGACCAATGCAGTATTACTTCGAAAGTTTAAGGAGGGCCTAAACTGGATTGGTGTTCGTAGTGTAGAGTGAATGCCTTAGGGGCATTTGGTGAGTTAGAAGAAGAGAAGTTTCTTTGTTGAGAGTGAATAAATGATATTCACCTCAAGGGAAATGAGTCGAATGATGTCTTGATAATGTTAGTGTTTGCTATACAGTTTTGTGTCATTACAATGAAGCTATAATGGATATTTTCATCTTTTTAGTCTTGTTAATATGAGCCCTCATTATCTAGAAATTTCTATTCATTCTTTATAAATAGAATATTATGCCTACACAGAAACACAATCTCAAATTTGTAACTATTTTCTATCACAGTGAAACACTTGTCTCTCGTGGCTCCAGTGGACGTAGACAATTTTTGAACCACGTTAATCCATGTTTTCTTTTCTTTTATTTATTTGTGTTTAGTTTTATTTTTGTTATATGCTTGAGCCATTTGTGATAAATTGCAGAGTAATTGATATCAAAATAGTATCAGAGCTCTAGGCCTAGACGAAACGCGATGGTGGGTGAAATGTTCGGAGGTCGAACATTAGGAACCATCAACCATGCTCAAGGTGAATGTTCTGCTCTATAGATCCTAGTTCGGAGTGCTCGTGGCTCATCAATCAAGGTGGTACTTGATTGGAGTGGCACTAAGGAATAAAACAATGTGGTTTAATAGAAGGTGAGCCGATAGATCCGCTGTAAAGTTCAAGAGGTCAGGTAGCCCCAACCTGATTAGAGTGAGTGGATGGAAGTCAATTGAGAGGAGGTTAAGTTGGTACTTTGTTTTAGAGGAGGATTTGTTAGGGTGACGACCAAAGTCCCACATCCTACATCATTTAAATATGAGAATGATTAATGGTATATAAGTGAGACATATCTCAACTAGTTTGAGGTCTTTTGGAAGTGGACCAAAAAGCAAAGTCGTGCGGGTCTTTCAGCCCAAAGCGGACAATATCATACTAGCGTGGAGTTCGTTGTTCTTACTTATATGCGGAAACGGAATATGCGGTACCCATATTCCCAACACCTTTTTTTAATCAACTTCCTTCTAACTTGTCTACAACATATAACTAAAGGAATATATGTTAAATGCAAATAATATTTTCATTTCAAATAAAGTACATACATAATAAAGTTTTAAAAGTAAAAACAAAATTATAAAAAAACCCATAACATTGGGTTAATCACATAAAATGTTGCTTAACAAAAATATATCTAAACAATTAAATAGTTCAATATTAAAAACTCCAAAACCGATAAAAAAAAGTAAAAACCTTCTAGAATTATTGACTATCAATTTTTTAAAACATATAGACCATCAGCTAAAAAAATATCTGGTGGTAGTCCCTTAATTATATACTTTCTAGAAATATAGTCTCTCGACTAACATTATCATGTGTTAGTCTTATGACAATTCATTTTTAATAGCCCTAGTCTCACACACATATGTATTTAGGGTACCAACTTTATAAAAAATGAGTAGTTAATGGATTAAGTTTTTCGAAACTAGATAGTCAAACGATAAACTTTTTCGAAAATTGATAGTCAACACTAGTCGAGGACTAATTTATTTAAAATGGATAGTCAATGGACTCCTACCATACCTTTTTAAGTCGAGCTACTATTTGTCTAGAAGTCAATGGACTAATTATTCGAGACACGATTAACAAATCCTTGCTATGTTACTTCAGCATTGATCAAACCTAATGACATTACCTTGTAATATTATAACCTTTTTTCATCATAAACGCAATATTTTCTTCGTCATTTAGATGTATTTTAATTTGATTATGATCTAAATAAAAATCCATGAAAAATAGAAACTCGAACTCACCGTCACGAAACTTCTTGTTATTGGACAATTATCATTAAACATTATCTCGCTATGTTTATCACCACAATCATGGTGAATAATCCATATTTAGAAGCTAACATCCTCATAAAACATGTGTATTTTCTAATACAATAATTTTTGTAGATCACATCCAACATTTTTAGAAAATTGTTAAATTCTGTAAGTAAATTGAAAAATTAAAATATGAAGATAAAACTTCTAATTTTGTCCAAATTATAATATCGTTTAAAAAACATAGTCCATAAAAGTTGGATTTTTACATATTTTTTATACTGAAGTTCAAAATATATGTTATATCTTTAAAAAAAAGTTCAAAAAGAATATAAACATTATAAGAGCCAATATAACTTTTGTTTTAAATGTATTCGGTTCGCGCTTCTTATCCTAAATCCCTAACTATAATTCAAATTAATTTTATTTTAAGGAGACTTACGTAATAGGTCTAAAATTTGTTTCTAGTTACCCAATCATACCACAACAAAGTTTCACAAATAGATCCAACCTATTAAAAAAAAGACTGAATTACCCTAAAAACAAAACAATTGTAGCCCCAAATCAAAATATTCTGTCTTAATTTCAAAATCAGATTTTTCTCCTCAAACTCCTTTGTCATATTATCAAATTTAGTAAGGGTAAAATTGTATTTAAAATTTAAATATGGACTATTAGATAAATAACATCATATTTTGGTAGATATTGGTAAAACCTATTTCACGCTGGACTTATTGATAAGTTGTATATAATTTTGTATCCCCCTTAATTTTAATTCTCCTTTTCGATAATTATAAAGCATTGACTTCATCTTTTATAGGAATAAAACCGGTTGTGATGGTTGGGAGTTGAAAACGATTTTACAGCTCAATAATCAATATTTTATTTGCATTACATGTAATGCTTTTGCTAGTTAATGAACCACTAGGCATCCCGAAAAGCCAGGTTTGATTATAAATGGACTCGTACATCCATACTTTTTCTTCAATCCAAGCTGATCAATATGGATCCTTTAGCTAACCTTACATCTAACCTTCGAGCTACGCTTGCATCTATCCTTCAACCTAAGCTAATCAATATGGCACGGCAAGATTCATCTTCGGCAGGTAGTTGTACAGGTTCACCACTTTATGTATGTTTTGATCTGATAATTGAAATGCTGGAACACGTATTTGTAAGGAGCCACACGACACATGTTATGTTATGTTTATTTTTTTAATTATAATTAATTTATCCTTCAACTCCGAAATAAGATGGTTCCTATGACACAATTCTCTCAGGCAATCTCGGAGCGGGGGAAAGTGAAATTGGTCCGAAGGAACCAGAACCTAAAATCTCTTTCACTTTTAAAAAGCTAAGAGCTTCTGATCGTCAGAACGGTTTCTACCCATTCCGTTTCAGTGAAGCAGACTGGTATAAACTTAAATGTAATATGATTATATTAACCCATTAACATATAAATTCTATTTATATCTATCTTTTTGTCTGCAATGATCAGGATGCTTAATTTTCATCCAGCTGGTGATGGCCCTTCGAAAGACAAATACGTTTGTTTTTCCCTAAATCTTAAAACTAAAGAACCAGGGAAGGAATGGCATGCCATTCATAAGATACGCATCTTAGATCAGATAAATGGAAATCACTATGAAGTTGACTTAGGTATGTAGACATGCCGGATCAGATTACTTTGCAATACTTAAATACTCAAATTAATATTGTATTTCAGATTACTAAAACACCCACTTATATATACTTTCCAGGTTACCATTGCTTTAAGGATACCGACCCTTGTTCGTATATTATGAAATATATGCCGGTTGATATATTGTATGACAAAAACAAAGGTTACATAAAAGATGATACATTTATGATCCAACTCAAATTTGTTAAGTGCGACCAAAAGACCACTCTCTTACATAAGTTCTATAAGATGGAACCTAGGAGGGAGAGGATCCGAATATAAATAAAAAATATATTTCCATTAGTACCAGAGTTTTTGGAGGTGGACCAAAACAAAACCATTCGGACTGGTTTTGTGGAGTTCGGGTTATTCTTACTTAAATAACAAAGCATAATATAGAGCCCCATATTCCTTACAATATTCACTTACATACGGGTCACTATATAATATTTCATATCATTTGGTCTCTCTTAGGGTTCCCTTTTTCTTTAGTGTGTATTGCTTGGCTTGAGGTTTACGTTTGAAAAAGTTAGAGGTGATCTAATCACGGTTGGGATCAACCCTTTGATGTTGTAACGTGTGTTTTGTATGAGTTTGTTCACAACTCACTTTCCTTAAAACAATATTTAAGAATGTATTTCCCTACTTTTGGCACCAATGTTTGAGTGGAGAGATCAGTCGACCTGTGGTACTATTGAAGTAGTAATATATATCCTTTGTGTTTCTTCACGATGACTTTAATTCTTCTACTAAAAACTGATCGAGTGTCGGATTTCTAATATATAATGTTTAGATTTAAATCAAACCATCACGTTATAAACATCTGTTTTAGTAGACGTATTAATTGTTTGGATTATATTTTCTGATGTTAATTTTGCGTTTACATGTCGGCGTAAATAATTGATATGACGATGAAACTAATCAAATTTAATTTTAAAAATTTGGACAATTGAGTAATAATAAGCTAATTTTATTGGGCTTTATCATGTACAAATCAGATTAGCATATCGAACATTATCAATGAAAGAAAGAAGAGAAGAAGGGATTCTATTTATATTAAAGTTTTTGTATATTTTCAAATCAATGTAGCATTGTGTTATGTATTTATATTTCTATGTAACTAACTAAGAAATATTTCTAGCTATATTATATAAGTTGTTACAAATATTAGGCGTTTGTAAAATTCCAACAAGAATTCCAGATCAAGGCTTTAGATGGAAGCATGTGTCTATTGAGTCACATTATTAATACGATTATCATTTTTGTGTTTAGACTTAAGTCTAAGTGAAGAGCTTACAACACGGTCTTTGTTGACTAGCTCTTCACCTTTGCAGCCATAAACTTCTACGGTAGAACCTTTCACATACTTTCTCTTGACATTCCTTTCAAACGTAAAGATAAATTAGAGAGCCTAAGTTTGTCACGAAAAAAGAGAAAGTGAGAGGAGGATAAAGTTTTGGTAAGGGAATTAGCAATCTTGTCTTGCGAATATACCAAATCTGCACAGAGCCTTAGAGGACCTGGTCATGAATGAAGTAGACATCTAACTCAATGTGCTTTGTGCAGACATGGAATACGGGATTAGACGATAAGGAGCTGACACCCAAGTTATCACACCAAATTACAGAAGGTGATGTGAGAGGTATATGGATCTCAGTGAGCAAGGATCATATCCAGATAAGCTCAGACGAAAAATTTGCTAGAGCTCGATATTCAGATTCAGTAGAGGAGCGAGACATAACATTCTGCTTCTTGGAAAACCAAAAAATTCAAAATTCACCGAGATAAAACACAATAGGCACCCACACTCCTGTGATCATCAGGCGAGGAATCCAAACCAGCATCCGATTAGCTATGAAGCTGCAACTGGTAACATGGTTTGATATGAAGACCCAACCACAAGGATCAGATAAGTACCGTAAAATTTGTTTAAGAATTTACCAATGCGTAGATGTAGGGTTCTGTTGATATTGACTAAGTCTGTTAACAACATAGGCACGCTCCTAACAAGTTTATGTACTATATAGGACAGGCAAGGGGAACACCATCAAGATTGGAAAGCTGAGAACCAACAACCATAGGAGTGGGACAAGGCTTGGACATCGAGAGTCCTTCAGAAACCAGTAAGTTTTCATTGTATTGATGCTATGTTAGATACATGCTAGAGGGGTCGCAATGAACTTCTATTCCCAGGAATAGATGAAGTCGCCCCATGTCTTTGAGATAAAATGTGTCATTGAGATTGTGTATAAATAGCGTTAAACGTGTTGCATTGTTCTCTGTTACCAAAATGTCGTCGACATAAAATAGAATTAAGAGTATAAAAGTTTTAGACACCAAGTAGAAAAGAGAGCAGTCTGCCTTAGAGTTTTTGAACCCCAAGTTGAGAAGTGTGTCTCTTAGTCTAGATTCAGGTCCTGTTTTAGACCATAGATAGCCTTGTGAAGTTTACAAATAAGTGTAGGATTATTAATGTCTTCAAACCCCTGTGGTTGTGTCCTGTACACAATCTCTTGGAGAAACCCATTGAGAAAGGCATTATTGATGTCAAGTTTTCTTTCTTCCGAGTTTTTAGAAACAACAGTAGTCAGTATAAGTTTTACTGGAGAAGCATTTATGACCAGACTAAAAGTATCATAAATATCAATGCATGGGTCTGATGAAACCCCTTGGTCACCAACTTGTCCTTATAACGCTAGATTGAACCATCCAAAGCCTTATATTCAGTATTCATAGCCTCCTCCCAATTAGGTTTACCCAAAACCTAAGAAAACTTAGTAAGTTCAAGCATATTTTTTCAGTAGCAATAAGAGAGCCAATGGTAGGTTTATGTTTAGGTTTGAATTCCGGTTTGAATAACATGTGTATTGTATTGTATTGTGTTTAGGTTGGGCGGGTGTTTTAGACTAGAAAATGGTAGGTTTATGGATAATGTAGGTGTAGGTAACTGGTGGACAGAGGTGGGACTATTATGCTGATTATGATTGCTACGAGTGTCTATGTGGCTTAATATTGGTCTTGTGTCTGTTTGTTGTGTTTTGCAGAGATGTTGATTAGATATGATAGGATTTTTGTCATGATGTTAAGGGATATGAGTTGGGTTTGGTTTCTGTGAGTGGGTAGGACACAGATATGTCTGCTGCTTAGTTGGAGCATCCGAGTTGGAGTACAAAGAATGAAACCTTTCATTACTCACAGATCTTGTAGAAAGATTAGGTAACCAAAGATTGATAGGTAGAATGCAAGGCTGGTCAACTTGTTATGTGTTGAGAAAACTAGTGTTGAAGGGAAACTCCCTTTAATTAAACATAACATTCTTAGAGACATACAACCTACTAGTAGAGATGAGATATTTGTATCTTTTGTGATGTTTACTATACCCATGAAAAACACACTTTAAGGAGTGAAACTGAAACTTGTGTGCTTGATAGGATCTTAGGAAAGGATAGCAGGAACACCCAAAGGTTTTAAAGGGTAAGTAATAAGGTATTTTGTGGTAGATTATTTTAAAATAAGACTTGTTGTGTAGAATAGGTTTAGCAAGTTTGTTAATTAGGTAGACATTAGTTTCAAAATCCTTAACCCAAAACTTGTAGGGTGGACTAGCTTGATCCAGAAGAGTCAGACCAGTTTCAACCAAATGTGTATATTTTCTCTGAGCCCTACCATTCTGGGCTGAGGTATGAGGACAAGAAATTCTCAAGATAAATCTATTTTCCTTAGCTCAAGAAGCCATTGGTCTGAACTCATCTCCCCAATCCCTCTAAAATGCCTTTATTAACCTCTCAAACTCTGTCTCAACTAGAACATTAAAACTTTTCAAAATTTTCATAACCTGACCTTTTTCTTTGAGAGGATACATCCAGGTATACCTAAAGTGGTAAGTGAGAAATAAACATAATATTTAGACCCTCCGGTAGACTGAATAGGAGCAGAACCCCACACATCAGTATGTATTAGGTCAAAGATATTACTAGTATGCGAGTCAAAAATGGGATAGAAAATACAGTGAGACTTGTCTAATTGGCAAGCCTCATAAAAGTCTGTTTCATTTCATAAAACAGAATGTAACTTACATAAATTCAAAAAAATATCTAAAATACCTTAAGATGGATGTCCAATATTTCTATGCCATCCATCTTTGAGAGACTCTGACAAATTACTAGCTAAAACAGTAAGAAAACCTAGGATAGTACTAGATAAGTTGATTTTTGGATTGGATGTAGGTGTGATGGTGATATGTGACTTAGAAAAGGTGTCTATCTTGTAGAGCCCATCTTCAAATATCCCTTTGAGTAGTGTAGTCCGTGTTACTTTTTCCTTCACAAGATAAAACCCTTTATGAAATTCAACAAAAACATTGTTGTACTGTTGTTTTAATTTATTATTGTGTGTGAAATTCCCATTAGAGAGATTGATACTAGCTACTAAGGTTTGTACGCTACTAAGTTGCTCAAACCTGCTTTCAAAAGTGAGTAAGCTGGTTTGCAAGTCAAGCCAATTCAGATCTTCTTTATCTTCCAGACTCACCAGAATAGGTGTATTCTCTGAGTCCAGACCTGCAAGCACTAGGGTTATTAAATCATCCATAGAATTTAGGAATCCAGCTAGTATAAGATTTGCAGATATATATTTGATTTTGTTTAGCTATTCTATCATTGAAGAAGACCCTTTGGGAGTTCTTTAGAACTCAACCTTGTAGTAGGTTATTTTGACTATTGTCTATGAGGAAAACAATATTCCAGCAGCCTCTTAAAGAGATTTAAAAGTATCTTCTTCCATCACCTCAGCTGCTTCCTTAGGGCTCATAGTTGAATATAGTCAGCCAAGTAGTAGCTGATCTTTAGCTACCCAATCTTCATATTCTGAGTTATCCTACACATTTCTTTCAGTATTAGTGGCAAACCTGGGAGGACAAACCTTTTCTCCTATAATGGAACCTCCTAGTTTGTTACCTTTAATCATAGGTAACACCATTTTTTTTTTGCACAGAAGATAATTACCCATGTCTAGTATAATGTTATATTATTGATGGAATGTAACTGCAGGTTTTTTGAGGTAATAGAATAGTTGTTGGGAAGGATAGATCCCAATGAATTTTAGTTGAAGGTTGGTCAATCACTAAAATTTTCAATTAAAGGCTTAAAGAAGCTCTAATGCCAAGAGAGAAATAAGAAAATAAGGGATTCAGTTTATATTAAAATTTTTGTATATTTACATACCAATGTAACATTGTATTATATACTCACATTTCTATGTAACTAACTAGGGAATATTCCTACCCTTACTATGTAAGTTGTTACACCATTTTCTCTATAATTTAGGCTTATTTGGCTATAGGAATAAAGAGAGTTAGTTGTAGTAGTCTTCAGTAGAGCCTTGGGCTTTAGGTAGAAGTCCAACAAGAATTCCGTATCAAGGCTTTAGATAGAAACATGTGTCTATTGAGCCCATGTTATTAAAATGATTATCATTTTTGTGTTTAGAGTTAAAACTAAGTGAAGAACTTAAAACACTTTCTTTGTCGACTAGATTTTCACCCTTGCAGGCACTACGCTCCATGGTATAATCTTTCACACACTTTCTCTTAACAATCAAATATCAAATCCTAACGATTAAATTGTTAGGCTATAAGAGCCAATTGACTATGCTTTTGAACATTAAATGCTCAAATTGGACTGCATCAATCAACTATCACTAGATGTAATTTAAACGGATAATTAAGTTGAATGAATCCACCTCTATTGAGAATTACAGATCAAAAGTTTAATTGAAACAAACAAACAAGTTAATAATTTTATTTCTACTTATTTGACTCACATCTTAATTAGGACATCTTTGATAAAGTGCTTTAGAATCCTATTATAACCACTCTTTTTTCACGCAAGACGAACTTAGATACAATCAGCAGATTTTTAGAAGATATATAAGTCCAATTCGTAGAATCCATATGAGATCTAGAAAAGGCGAAATATAGCTTGAGGTATTACGCCTATCGCTTGTCCCTATTGTAGCTCTAGTTTATTTAGATTTTCTAATATAAGATGGTTCATTGATAAGTTTATCTCGTATTAGAGCATTCCTCAGTTTGCAGTTATGAATCCAAAGTGTTCTCGAAGGAGTAAAAAACTATATATGTATATCATCAAAGCAAATATGCATTAAAACACAATAAAGAAGAAATAAGTATTCATGTCACAAAAGCGATAAAAAGTTATGTGTTTATTTCAATAAGAATACTGCTTATATATATACATATATTATAGTTATAGCTAAGTATGATTATAATCAATACAGTTAATCCTAATTATGGCTCTAATCAATAATGTCTATCTTAATTATGACTATAATAAGTAGAGTCAATCTTACTATATTCATGTGCAACCATTCATTTACCTTTATGTCTACAATTACTTTACAGTAAATATAAAGACACTTTAATACTCCTCATTACGTTTTTTCTCTAATTATATGACAATCAATCTGAACGTATGTAATACACTTATAATAAACTTGATTAGCCGCATATGTAAAGCTGCTTGATTATCACAAAATAATGATGTAGGTTTATCCATGTCGACCTTCAAATCCTTAAGTTTGTATCTCAATTAGGTTAATTCTAAACAAGTCTTCACATTTGCTTTATACTTTACTTCTGCAGATGATCGTGAAACAATAGTCTTTTTCTCTAATTTCCAGGATATCAGTTATGAGCCAAGAAAAAAAATATAAACCATAAATAGATCGTTTTGACATACGACATTAACTCCAATCTGAATCACAAAAGTCACTAAGTGTCATATTGTTTTCTGATGAAAAAAAGAGAGACCCTCACCAAGTGAGTTCTTGATGTAACGGGTGACTCTTAATGTTGCTTTCTAGTGTGGCTTCCTAGATGGTCCCATAAATTAGCTCGGTGTAGGTACTTAATACCCAATATCAGCCCTAGTCACTTTCAAATATATTAATCTACAAACAAGTCTTCCATATCTAGTAGAATCTTAAAGTACCTCACCGTCTTCATCAATTAGTTTTAAATTATACTCCATTAAAAAATTATCAGGTTTTACTTCTGCCAATATCGTGTATTATGCTTATTTTCTTTGAGACATAAGTATTCATCTCTTAGCTCAAAAAACTTCAATACATACAACATATTTTAACTCGCCAAGATCTTTAATGTTAAAATGTTGGAGTAGGTTATTTTTTAACAATTTGATTTCATGTATGTCATTGTGAGTCAATAGGATGTCATCAACATATATGAGAATAGCAATGAACTTGTTACCTTGAGATTTAGTAAAAATGAATAATGCATTTTTGACTGTATGTGACATGTGATTTTGACGGCCATTAAAATATTGGAGAATCAATTCCAGTATGCTTTTTTAAAACTATAAATAGATTTACGAAGCCGACATAGAAAATTTTCCCCGTGGAGACCATGAGGTGGGAACGTATATACCTCATCATCTAGATTTCCATGAAGAAAAACATTATGCATAACAAGTTGATGAATATACCACTTTTTGGAAGTTATAACAGTCAACACACATCGATAAGTGGTGAGTTTAGTAGTTGGAGAAACTGTCTCGTGATAGTCAATACCTTCAACCTGGGTGTAGTTCTTTACCACTAAACGGGATTAATATCGCTCAATAGTTCCATCAGATCTATATTTGATCTTATAAACCTAGCAACATCCGATAGGTTTGTGTCACAGAGGAAAAGGAACCAACTGTCAAGTATCGTTATGTTTTAGAGCCTCAAGTTCAGTGGAAATGTATTGGCACCATAGTGGATCACGGTAACTTTTTCAAAAGATGAAGGCTCTATTTGTGCTATTAGCAAAGCTAATAAAGCACAGTGGTTAGGTGATCCCTTGTAGATTAACAAGAACTTGATTGCATTAAAGATTAATTGATCTCGGTAGACATGTCGTAGTCTTCGTGGCCTGCAGGTGGATGTATGTGGCGGGTGGAACGACGAGCCGACATATCATTGAGTACTGGAGGAGAAAGATTTGTGGTTGGGGATGGTGATGAAGCAGAATGTGTTGGTAGAAACTAAAGACGATAACAGACTTAGGACAAATGGTGATGAACTTATAGTTGATTATGGGAATGTATAAAAGGTAAAGGTTAAAGGTGTGAGATTTATGGGTATTGATGGAGACGAAAGTGATAAAGCCTGAGGTTTTGAGTTATATGATGTGGAATTGGAAAATGGAACTGATGAGGAGTTAGGTGATTGATTAAAAGATTATGAGGATTATTGGTTCGGAAAAGGCAAGGTCGATGCATCATGGAAGGGAAATATATTTTCCTTAAACTGGAGACTACGGCTTATAGAAACTTTATATGTATATATATAAAGAAGTTTGTATCCTTTTTTGCATGTGGATACCCTAAAAAATACAAATAGCTGCACGAGGATCAAATTTATATTTTGAAAGAATATTAGTTACACAACATGCACAACCAATAATGCGCTAGTGTGTGAGTAATAGGGACCAATTATATAAGACCTTGAATGAGGATTTATTTGATAATAAAGGAGTTGGAATTCGGTTGATTAAATAGACAGCTCATAAAATACAATCCCCCCAAAATTCAAGTGGTATATGTGATTAAACATAAGAGAACGAGCAACATTTAAAATATGCCAATGTTCTTGTTTGACAACCCCATTTTGTTGTGGGGTGTAAATACAGGAGTTTTGAAGTTCGATGCATTTGTTTTGAATAAAAAGTACAAAGATGAATAAATTCACTACTATTATCCACTATTATTGTTTGAACATCTGTTTCAAATTGGGTTTTGACGAATTGCGCAAAGTTAGTTAATAAAGATTGTGTTTCTCATTAATGGTGCATATGAAAGTTCCATGTGCATTGAGTAAAATTGTGAATAAGGTGTTGGAAAATAACGTGAAACAGTATATGAAGGGACTTTGTGAGGACCCCAAACATCACAATGTAATAAAGAGAAATACGATTTTGTATTTATTGAGCTTCTATGAAAAGATTAATATTTTTGTTTTGCTTGTGGAAAAATTCTACATTTATTTCGCAAATCTTTATGAATACCTAGAAGAAAATGTGAAACTAAGTGCCACAAGTCATATAATTGCGACACCAGACATATAGCTGGTTTGTTTGGATGCATATAGTATAGACCACCACGTTGTCTACCCGAGCTAATCATCTTCCCCGAAACCACGTCCTGCAAAATATAGTAATCATGAAACAAAACAATGCAACAATTATGATCTATAGTTAGTTTACTATATAAAATTAAATTTAAATAAAGGTTGGTACGTATAAGACATCTGTATTGAATCAAAACTAAATGTGCGAGTGTGAGTGATTTGTGTTGTTGCGCCATTTGGTTAATTAGAATTGGTAATAGTGGAAGGCTTGAGATTAGTTAAGAGAAATATGTGAGATATAATATGACCCCTGGTGCCAATATAAAAAATCTAAGAACTTGTAGAACTAAAATTAACAGATACAATAGTAGCTGGAATTACACCTGTAATATTCGTATATGAATCAACATTACCATAATTATTGTGATGCAATGCATTGATTACTTGGGCTAATTGTTGTATTTGTTCAATTTTGAACCTTTGAAAAATGCTAGCAGCATTGGAACCCGATAAGTTATGATATTTTGTTGCATTCGTCAAAGGTTGATTGCCACGAATTGAATATTGATGTCCTCAGGATTAACCCCACATTTAATTGTTTCCATGTTTCAATCAGAATCTATCCTCTGTGTAACCCTTCTGATCACAATAAGTACAATGAAATTTTAGAGTTTGGCATTCATCTATAGTATGTCTGGATTTGTTACAGTGTTCATATATTTTATGCTTTGTATTTTTTTCTTTTTAGGGATTGCGGCTGTTATGGAGAAGTTTTCAACTCACTCAAAGAATACATGTCGTTGTTTATCTTCTTGGATTATCAAAGAATAATCTTGACTCACATTGGGCAGAAGTGACATCATCAATATGTTAGACCTTGCGCCTTGTAAGATTCATGCAAACCCATCAAGAATTACAGAAACCGATCTTCATCTCTCTTTTCGAGATGTACTTGTCGTTGAATGATGGTAGGTAGAGAATGACATGTCTCGAGCTCGTTCGACAATGCCTTGATCTTGCTAAAACATATAGCTACTGTTATTATGCCTTGTGATATGGTGGCGATTGAATTTTGAATCTGAAACAGGGCTGGAGCATTCTGTTAAAAGAATTGGTCGCGCAAGTCATCCCATACTTCACGTGTTTTCTTAGCATAGATAACTCCTTTAGCAATGTGTGATTCAACAACATGAGTCAACCAAGAATTCATCATGTTATTCCATTGGTTCCATTGCTAAAAAAATAGAGATTCATTCTCCTGTGATGGTTCTTTGACATTACCATCGATGACACCGATCTTATTTTGTGTAGTCATGGCTTGAATAACTGTCTTGCTCCATGATTGATAATTGACGTCGTTTATTTGATGGAAACTAAGATGTGGCCTGGTTGGTTTGAATGTTGAATGAAGAATGGATGTGAGGGATTGATAGTTTTGGTCTTGATCGGGAACCCTTTAAGTGTGTGGTTTTGATATCTGATTGGTAAGAATCATTAGGCAAAGTGATTTTTTGTGTTGGGATTATTTTTTGTAAGAAATGTAATTGTGATAATCAAGAGAATTAAGAACTTTACTCCAATACCATGTGAGAAAAGTGATATGTTTATTTTAATAAGAATACTCCTCATACATATAAACAGATTATAGCTAGAGCTAAATATAACTATAATCAATAGAGTTAATCCTAAATATTCCAATGTTTGTCTTCTTGAATGCAATTACATGATTCACAACTTCTACTGTTATTATGCTCATATATATATATATATATATATATATATATATATATATATAGATATTCGGACATACTTTTCCGGTTCTTAGGCTTAAAAGTCTGAGAATTTATTTACTAAAAAAATAACTAATTACTCTATTAGTGTTTGGAATACTTAAATAAGAATAGTCTTAAATCCTAATAAAAAATACAAAAATAAAAAAATGGACCAAAATCAAATTGTATCATCATCATCACCACCGATCCGCTATTCAATTCTCAGCATTTTCCTCTCCATTTTCTTATTACAAAATTCACCCCAACTGTCAGTATCATCTTCATCCGAGATTTCCTACAGATCGTGCCTTGGTTATAGAATAAGGCAGGACCAAGACTCCCAGCAGGGTTGAAGTATGTGCTAGTGATTCAAATGTTGATTAAGTCAACCATGAACAAAACAAATCCAATAGATAATGGAAGCACTGGGGCTGCCATAACATGCGGCTTTAAGCGTCTTTAATGTCGCATAATTCGTTTCTCAGATTCTATATCCGAGAATTTTTCTTTAAGGTTGTGCAATACAGGTTTTAGCTCAACTAACTTTGATTCGGCCTCCAGAACTTGCTTCAATCTTTTTTCACTCAGTTCGGGAGTGTATGTGAAGTTTTTCTTTGTTTCGTCAACTTTACTTTTCAACAAACCACCAGCTCTTTAAGTGTTTCAATTACATCGTTAAGTTTCTCCACCAATGTATGGTCAACTACAGTGATCTCCTGTACAACCCCCGTAATTTCTAATGTTATTAGTGCAGTTTCACATTGTCTTACAAGCATTTCCTTAGTTATTTAGAGTGGAGCTTCATTTTATCCAAAATAGATTGTTTTGAATGTCCTATTTCCTTAGTTCTTTAGACTGAAGCTTCATTTTATCCAAAATAGATTGCAGTTTTGAATGTCATTGTGATTTAGCTTCCTCCATGTCAATCCTCATACGCTTCCCTAAATAGAGTCCCATCCAATTCTTGGACGTGTTTTGCAAGTTTACTCTTAGCCGGTTGCAGTGCTTGAGGACAATATTCACCCAAAACACAAATAAGGAAAATACATTTGTAGGCAGCATGAGTAATGAGTGGCGGATCTCGGACTAAAATTCATGGTATGTCTAAAAATATTATCGAAAACAAATTCAATAAAAAATGCATAATAAAAATGTGTAAATATTTCATTTACCACTCAAAATGAAAATATATTCTAGTTCAAAAGTAAAATGCATTATCCTCTTATTCATGGCTTGAAAGTGTTGGATAATACGAGAAAACACTCATTCAATTGTCAAAAGATAATTCAACTATTAAAAAATATATACCCTTAAAGAAGTACTTGATGCTAAGAAAAGTTAAAAGTAAAATCTTACAATTTTGCAGGTGAACAAAATATTACAACAAACATTTGCAGATTTTCATGTTCATTAACCTGTTAGGAAATATGCAATCATTCATGAATGAAGGATTAACAACGAGGTATAACATATATTTTTATAGAAAGAAAAACTAGGGTTTGAAAATCTTCAATTTTTCACTGTTTGAAAGTCTCTAATTTTTTCGGTGATTTTTTGAATCAAAATTGAAGTAAAAACAAATGAACTTTTTTACTACTTTGTTGAATAAAAATCGAAGTAAACTTTAACTAAGGAAAAATCTTACAATTTAGCAGGTGGACAAGATATTACAACAAGCATCTGCAAATCTTCGTGTTCATTAATCATTAACCTGCAAGAAATTACACAATCAATCTAGAATGAAGGATTAACAACCAGGCATAACATATAATTTTCTTATAGAAAGGAAGATTAGTGTTTGAAAATCCCTAAATTTTTCAATGATTGTTGAATCAAAGTTGAAGTAAAACCCAATGGCAAATTTTACTACTATGTTGAATGAAAATCGAAGTAAACTCCAATAGAAAATTCATTATACTGAATCGACTTATTGTTTTCTTTCGCTAGTTTCATGTTGCTTTTCTTTGACAGAAGTTGGGAAAGAAACGAGGTACAATTAGAGGAAAACAGAGTAAAAATATAAAGTAAAAGAATATAAAAAAAAGTGAAATAAATAAGAACATTTGGGTAGAGGAAAATAGAGTAAAAATATAAAGTAAAAGAATGAAAAAAAGTGAAATAAATAAGAAAATTTAGGTGTCGAGTAAGTCTTAAACTTAAAGTCTCAAGTATATTACTTGGGCATACCTATCTCCCCCTAAATCCGTCCATGTAAGTAATCATGACTATTATTTTGATTATGTATTTCACTAGATCAGTGTTTACTTCATCTACCAAATTTTTCTTGTCCAAATAATGAAAAGCCAAGTTCACTGTTACAATAGCAAATGAAGTAACAACATTAGAGTATGCCACATCATCCCCGAGAATATTGTACAACTAACCAACCTTATCAAGAGCAATTACAATGATCCGACGTGTTTTTTCTGCAAACGCTTGCAGAGATCCTTCTAGTAAAGTGCAACCTCTGCTTCTGCTATTTGGATGCTAGGAGCGGAATTTTTAGTATCACATTCACTTTCATCACAAGTGGATGCTATTTACTGCTAAATGATTTCACCACCACGCCCATTCACTAAGTCAGCATTTAACAGAGCCTTCATTACAAACTCCACAACCGATTCATATATGTTGCAACATCAAGATACTCGAGAAGTTCTATAGGGTTCCTTTGCAACAATTAGAAAAATATTGATTTTATTAATAATTTAAAAAAAATATTTGACACAGGTGCATAACCATCACCAAGCCCTTTTTGAATAATATCTATCATAAGCTTGATACTCACGGCTCTGAAGAGGAAACTTGTTTGCTATACATCGCTTTAAGGACAAACTCACTAGCATTCAGTGTGCAATCATTTATTTATTGCGAGGTTGCAATTGAAAGAGGCAATGATAACACAATTGATTTTCTAACTTATCAAATCTACTCCAAGGAAAGCCTATCAAAAATGGAATTCTTAAACTAGGTGGCAAGAATCTTGGAAATAACTTTATATATAAGGTTACAACAAGCAATTGGATATAAATTAGAATGGTAGAATAGGGTTTCGGTTTTGGGGATAAGTGAAATTAGTGTTTTATTCTGATTGGGGTCCATAGCTTCATATCGAAAGAATAATTTTACTGCTTTGCAGAAATCAGGTAAAATAGTAACGAAGCAAGCTTTGAAAAAACTGGCCTTAAATCCATTGGGTATAAAGGCCTTATTATTTTCAATGAAAAAAGTCATTTCTTGATCTCATCATCACTAATAGGCCTTATCATATTGGCCTTCTCACTATGATTAATTCGACAAATAATAAGGTTTCTAAATCTATACAGGCCTTAATAGTTTCCAGGGCTTGGAGAACCCAACAAGTCGATAAAGTAATTTGTGAAGACATTAACAGTCGTTCTAGGATTCATGATGGAGTCACCATTAGCATCATTAATAAGAATTATTTTACTTTATGCTCTCCTAAACCTTCAACTAGGTCTTTCTCGACTTTTTATTGAGAAAATATTCATCAACTCCACTAAGGGAGCCATAGTTTTTGGAGGCTTCAATCTCTGCCTCAACTAGGGTTGGATCAGCGGGGTTGTTAGCAAGGCGCAATTATGCCTGGAAAAGTTCATTTTGTGCAATTTTCAACTTTATCACTAATGTTACTAAAATCTCTTTTATTTAACTCGGAAAAGGGAAATTAGAGCCTACGAGACTTTTAGGCTCATGATAGCAATAGACTCCACATAACAAATTGTGAGAAACAATGTTGGTAAAATTAGGGTGGCTTTGCCACATGTTGAAGTATATTAAAGTGGGCAGAAGAGTTTGGGAATTTATCATCCCAATGGTCATTGACAATAGCCCGATCAACTTTCCCTAAGAACGGGTTGTTAATGTGTTTATTAGTCCATGTATATTGGAAACCAGAAGAACGAAGGTCACCAAGTCCACTTAGGTAACAACAGTCATTAAGGTCATGAATAGAGTTTGTCCAAATATCTAAACTACATACACAATCAGAGAGGTAGCTAATAGCGGTAAAGTCGCTAATAGCGGTAAAGTCGCTAATAATAACAGAAAGACGGTCTTGCCTAGAGCTAGCAATATGCGCAATATCATGTTATAAAGGCAGGCGACCAGAGGGTTCATTAAAGTCGTAAACGGTCGTGAGGTAGTACTATAGATTTTTTGCCATGAATGTGAGCTTAAGGTCCATATATTTGGGGGAAATGTTGTGATAATCAATCTTGAAAATAATGAGATTTTAAGTGATCCAAAATTTACCATAGGGGTTGGTGTCGTGGTTTGATATATGGTACCAATATGGGAATATTATGCTTATAATTCTATAAATATTTCCTAAACTAACTTTAGTTTCTAGCATGGAAAATAATGGTAATATTATTAGATAAATATATAATCACTCATATGTTTTTGGTTGGGAGGGGGGGTCCTTCGGACCCCTAACATCAATATTCTTGAAGTATTCGAGATACAACTAAACAAAACATAATAGAGAACTAACGTGGAGCATTTCGTTTCTCATATACGTGGCGCAGTAGTTATAGTGGTGCAGGTCTTGCATGCATGGGAGGTGAGGTAACTTCATTTATGACGTGGTCATTCTCCATCACATTCGGGTTTAATTCTTCGGAAACAGTGCTTCCACAACGAGGAGAGCTACCCTGAGGGATAATAAGTATGTACCACTCAATACTCATGCAAAAGGAGTGATAGTTTGGGGATTGTGGAGTATCGATGTCGCTTGAAGAGAGAACGGGAAGCTGGAGTTTGTCTATCATTAGCTCCTTTACTGGCCACAACATAGGAATATTTGTTGTAACCCTCCTCCATCAACCGAGTTGCTACTTTAGGGCTCATGGTGGAGTAGAGCTATCCAAGAACAAGTTGGTCCTTGTTGATCCAATCTTCATATTCAGAAATTTCTAAGATGTTGCATTCTTTGTCAGTGAGAAGTCTGGAAGAACAAGTTTTTTTTCATGTTAAAAACCCTTATATCCTATTTTCTTTAACCATGGTAGCACCATGGTCTTCCATAAAATATAGTTGTTCATGTATAACCTTATAGTATTTATAGTGTTGCTTGTATTTAGGTGTAGGTTCTTTGTAGTGATGTAAGACCTGCCGACAGACCCCAAGGAATCACTACTAAACGACGGAGAACCAGTATATTCCATTAAAGGTTTGGGAGCTCTGATATAAAGTTAGATTTTGTAAATAAAGGATGATGAATATTCTCTTTTGTATTTCCTTATCTAGTGAGTAAATATGTTACATCGTACATGATATTAGCATTTTCTTGTGACAACCACTTTGTATAAAATAGTATATGTCAAAATAACGTTATAAAATTGTAGTACAAGATATTATCTTAAATTCTATCTTACTAACTATAACGTCTCCATATAAGACAATATTTTGAGTAGAATGGTCTGTCAAAACTCTTTGGGCTTTTTGGAATATCGTTTAGAGTTAGGTGGAACTGAGTCTCTTGGATGTATTTTAAATCCTATCAGCCTCACTTCTCACTTCCACCACCATTTACAACACGACACACATTAATGTTGTAACTTGGTTTTTTCTACAAATATTGTTTGGATACATTCTTTATAATAAGTGATAAAGAACCTACGTTAATAATGGTGGGAAAATATTAGTTATGTCAACGGGTGATGGAGACGACCAAGTGAAACTGAATGTTAAGCTTATATAAGAGATTGTGAGTTAATTCTATAAGTTTTTGTTTGGCATGTTATATGTATGAGATGAAGTCATTTATTTATTTTCTACTTCGAAAGAAAAATGTTGTTGACAAAAAATACTATCACTCTCTTCTTCATTTTGATACCAAATGCAGGTTCTCATTCCATAGAAAAAAGAAAAAAGAAAAACAAAATAGACATTTTGGAAATGTAAATTTTCCAATATTCAAACTTATATCATCAAGAAGGTTTGTCTGGTTTAAGGACTTCCCCCTAAGATTATTTAAAGCTAAACTCGAGATTATGGTTCAACAAAAGCCAAGTTGCGGGTTGGGTGGAGACTTATGGAATGTAGGAAAATATATATCAATACTGGATTAATTTTGAAGTCTGAGAACAAGTTTTGGTTTGAATATTTTTGGGATTCTCCAAAAACTTGATCGGATAAAATCAAAATACACAATAAGAAAAAATGATATAGTTTTCCTAGTGTGTATATTTTCAACGTGCGTCTAGATATGCAATTTTTCAAAAGAACTATTAGAAAATTAAATTTCAACCTCCACAACTTGCACGTCGCGATAAAACTTTAGGATGATAAAATTGTTGTGTTCCAATATTTTGATGTTAAGATTTTCGTATTAAATTCAATACCTAATGTCACATTTTATGAGAATTATGTAACTCAATATTAGAGTATTCATATGGAATTTAATATGTTCCCCATTGACAACATGTGCACAATATATTTACTACCTTTTGGCTAGACGATCGGCAAAATCATATTGAATTTTCAGAAACTCCACTGATATAACACCATACGTGATTTTCTCACGAATTTTCACAAACTCCACGTGATATAACACGATACCTATATTTCTACACGTGTATCTTTACACTTGCCTATAAATATTATCAAATGCAACTCATTATCATATGTGATAAAAATAGTTGATATTGGTGCATACTATAATCAAATTTTATAAATCGAATATCTTAGTCACTCACTTTCTTTACTAAGGGTTGAAAATGCCAAAAACTCATATATCATTGTTGAATTAGTAATACAAGTTTATTGTTTTGATGTCCAAGAGATAGCACATCCCCCGAGAAGAAATATACAACTATCTTTGAAATAATGATGTTCCATATTAGAAATATAACTCACATCTGAATAACATTCATGAACCGAATAAAATCGAGTAAAAGTCAAACCATAACCAAAGGTTCTTTTCAACTACTTGAATATTCGGTTTAAAGCTTGTCAATTATGTGAACTACGATTGCAAGTATATCTTATAAGATTTTCAACAACATATGTAATATATCTTGAGTATTCAAGTTGAAATATGACAACACCTTTATTAGGTACAACCGTAAGACTATGACCTATATGAGTATTAACACGAGAATAATCCTAAAAGTGAAAAATTATTCCATATTTTTTCAATATAAGAGGATTGAGAAATTGAAATACTATTATTCATTTTCTTCATCCTTACACCAAAAATCATTACAACCTCCACGGATTCCTTCATCTTTATACTAGATGATAAGAATTTCATTATTTCATTGACTCGACTTTGGTCAATACCAAAAACTAACATGTCATCTAAATTATGAACAAATTATAACTTCTTTACCAGATGCATCGAACTTGCTATAAACACACTTGTTTGATTGGTTAAGAAGAAAATCATTTGGCAAACACATTATAAATTTTTGAATGCTAATTATTTGGTTTTTGTTTCAAATACAAAGATTTTTTCAACTACTATACCTTTTTTTTATAACCAGCCATAACAAACCTATCCGGTTATTTCATAAATATATCTTCTTCTAAATCACAATTCAACAATATAATTTTCACATCTATTTGATGACCTACAAGATTGTGTACAAATGATCGTTATGTTTTCCATCATCGACCAGGGACAAAGCCAAGGATTCATGATTCAACTTTTTAACATGGGGGGTCCTAGAAACAGCTTGGATATGTTATCCATCATCGACCATTATTCTTCCAATTATTATAGCATATCAGTGTTACTAAATTCCACCACCAAAATCAAATCCAACACTTGATAGACAACGGTAAGCCTTTGAAATTCGTGAAAATAAGGATGACACAAACACAAATGTGTTAAACCAGAAAATACAGGAGCTAGACTCTCCAATACAACGGAAGAGACGGGATCCTGAACTGGCCAAAGAAAGCAACGACAAGCTAGTCGAAGAGCTACCGGCCCTTGCCAATAATGTTATATTTATTCTCTCATAAGAAGAATATATACATTATGATATCAACATACAAAAATTTGATGTCATTGTTGGAGGGGATCATTTCTAAGGAATGTCAGAACCTTGACGAAAAGGGATATTGACAATCCGCCGGTACAATATTATGGCCAAAATTCACCCTGTATATATCAAAACCCATACCCTATCTTGGTATTTTTAAATGATGACATTTGATGCATAACATGACCTCACAAGGATGCGGTGGTAATCAATGTGACATTGGTCGGTGAAGTAGCTTGTGTTATGATAGACATAGAGAACCCAACAAACATTTTGTATAAGAGTACATACGATAGGATGCAGGGCGTACCACCTTTGATACTCTACTAAAGGGTTCTCCTGGGATTTAGAGAAGTAGATACAAAGCTTATTGGAGAGGTAACTGTAGATTTAGTCTTATGAAGGCATTCATTTTAGAATAATGTATGATGCACATTTGTGATAGTGGAAATAAAATCAGTTTACAATTTGATCTTGGAACACTCAATATTGGATCAAATGCATGCAATTGTGTCCATTTTACAGTAGTGTTTGAAGTATAAAATCAATAGAAATATTGGAATTATCCGCGGGAACAAAAGGTTGTAAAAGAGTGTGACAAAGCGAGTTTGGTCCAAAAAAGAAAAACCATGAAGCATAGCGAGTTTTGAATAATACATGGACGATCCGATAGAGTCCCCCACATCATCAAGCATGTGCAAGAAAATAAGAATTTCAAAATAGAGGGTGACAAAAATTTAAGACACATTAAAGACATCTTAGAGTACCTCATGTATAAATTCCTTGATCTATTACAAAATAAACTTGATATTTTTACTTCGATTGCACGTGATGTGATGGTAGTGCTCATCGAATTAGGCTTTGAGAGCAGCCATGTCATCTGTTAATTTTTTATTATCTGCACCTTTGTTAAGAGAAACTTGAAGATCATCGAATTTATGCTTCTCTTCAGCTAGCTCTTCAAAATGATTGGTCTTGATTTGATCTATTTTGTTCTGATGAGAAGTATTGAGATCCTCTTTTTCTTTTCAATGCACTTTTGTGAGGTTCTTCTTGAGATGAATAAGTCCTTTAAGAAATTCAGCTCAGGCCATTTGAAATCCATAAAAAGGCTCTTCCGCGAGGCAAAGAAAGATGTTTCTCATACTTTTTTCAGCAACAGCTACTTTCTTATTGCAAACCATCTCTTTTGCCATAAATTTTAACTGAATTTGAGAGGATTCGATTTCTTGAGTTAGTTTTTGTGCTTGAACATCGAGATCAGCAAAAGGTTGAAGAGAAACTAAAACATCTCCGGATGGCTCTCCAGGAGGGATGACCATTGGGCTAGGTCGAGGTATGAGAGCAAGGGAGGTTGTACGAACAACAAATTCAGGAAATACGGCTTCAGAAGTAGCAGGTGCATGTCTTTTACCACGATAATGCAATTAATTGTAAATTTCTTGAACGATTGGATCTTCATCTCCAAAACGTTATTGAGATTCATTGAAATTGATAAAGTTGTCAGGATCAAAGTGGTCATCGCCTCGATCGTTTTCTATTTCAGTTTCCCTTTGTTGAGTGCTAACGTCTTTGACACTTGCCTCATTTTATTTTTGATGACCTGGTTGATTCTCAACAACTAAAATTTCATCATCATCGGACAACACCTCTACGACGGTTTCCACAATTTTCTTTTTCTTTCTTATGAGGAGTCGTTTTAGTTGTGCCTTTCTTTTTTGACGGGACAACTGTTTTCTTCTTTTTGAAGAAGGCTCTCCTTCAACTCCTTCGTCGATGGTGGGGAGGTTACTTTCTGTTTTTTTTCTCTTCAAACTTTTTGGCTTTGGATCTACTGAAGGGCTAGCACCAGATATGATGGCTGCCTTTTTATTCTTTTATGCTTTCTTCTTCAAAGGAAGGTGGCTATCTGATTTGTTTCAAACCGTTAAAAATACTTTGTAATCAGGATGTACTAACCTTTTGACAGAGTGTAAATGATTAGCTTGCTTTATCAGATTCTCAAGGGGGAGCTCCAAACTTGTTTGGAAACAGATGGTTGCTGAATAACATGATAGGTTGGAAAGCTGTGTGGAAATCATTGTTCCATTTTTTTCATCTCACGCAACAAGCTTGATAAAGTTATCTTTTGCTTTCTCTCGACGAAGTGCATAGTGCCTTGAAGTTTCTATACGGATCATAGAAATTAATAATAAATAAGGAGAACATAAGTTGAAAATATAACTCAAGTAAATAGAATTTAAAGACTTATGAATACTCCTCAAGACGAAGTTCAATTTAGATGGGTTGGCTTCAAATATTTCTTTACCGTTCTCCATCTGATGTAACCATGATCGTCTAATAATAGAGTTTTATGAGTTTTGGGGTGTCATAAATCATAATAAATATCTCGACCTCCTTCTTTGTAGCCTCGTGGCCAGCTTTAACCATTAGTTTGACCATTCATACACATTGTTATTAAGGTGCGGTGAGTATATTTATACTGCAGGACCTTTAACATTCAATCATAACGTGCTTTAAATATGATGTTGGTTGAGCTACCGCTGTCGACCAACATCAAGGTTACCATAACTCCTCTATTATCTAAGTTGACAGTCAGAGCATCCTCGTGGAGGGTAATAATCCCTTGCAAATCATCATCATTGAATGTGAGGTCAACTACTGGCTCATGGTTATTATGGTAGGAAGCTCCCTCGACTGCGTGCACTTTATTGTCGGCCTTAATCCTTTTTCTGAATTTCTGGTCATCACCTATCAAGGTCATCCCCTCCTAAAATTATAAATATCCACTATTTTTACTTGCGCCCCTCGATCCTTTGTGTCGAAGCCCTTCTTTTAATCTCTTTCTACCGAAATACCCTGTTTTTTAATCTGGTTGGACTCGGTCTGGGAGACACCTTTTTTGCATCGTACACTTTGATAAACTATTATGTTTGGGCAAGGAGGTCCCCAATATTCTTAATTAGAAAACGAACCAAGTCAATGTTAAGTTCATTGTTCATGTTGAGACCTCTCTTTAGCGAAACGACAACCATGTTTTTCTCTAGATCTCGCAAAGTGTTCATGCAACGGACAAAATGATTTATGTAGCCTTTTCGTGTCTCGCCTCTTCTTTAATAAAGGTAAATTATGTAGTTACTCTCACGTTTACACTCTTTATTTCCAGTAAATCTGTTTCTAAAAACGCCCCACAAACCTACAAAATCATGTATGAAACATTTCGGTAAATTGCTAAACCAGTCCATAATGTTACCTTTAAGTGTCATATAAAGAGTCCAAGAAATCATGGCGTCATCTCGGCTGAAAGTCATCATCATATTTTTGAATTACTCTAAGTTTCATTACAGATCACTCGTGCCATCATAATCTTCCATGCGGAATTCATCGAATTTTCTAGATAAGGATCTTTTCCATTTTCTGAAGGACTTGATTGTATTGTTGGGCCTCGTTTTCCTTAGCCGTTTTGGAAGCAGTTTGTCTACCCTTACGGTGTGGTTGCCAATCTTTGGACCATTTTTTGTTGCTCCTTTCTTTTTTCTCCTCGATGTGCTCCTCGTGCTTAGAAGACCCTTCTTTTCGTGGTGCCAGACTGGCCTCTACTCTTAATCATTTTATAGTTTGAACTTTAAGTGCGGTTAGCTCTCTTTTATTTCATTTGTAGCTATCATATATTGATCTAAAGATTTTTACAAAAGATCCTTTGCAACCTTGTGTTCTTTTACAGGATCCTAGAATTTGTCGACCTCTTGATATCTAGATACGTCTAGGGTAGCAATCTTAACTTCGAAAGTAATATTTTGAGACTTAAGTTCTTCATTAGCCTATTTGACTTGATCTACCTAACCCTCATCTAGCCCTTACTGCTCTTTGAGAGCCTTCTCAGCACTCACAATCCCCATTAAAGAGGTTCACAGACTATTTAACTACATTTACCTGCCTTTATATTTCATCAAACAGATATACGAAACATAATACAACGTAAGCAAGAGTGTTATCTTTTAATAAGTGAAAAGTCACATCTATATGACTGCTAAGATCCAAAAACTTCTACTTAAAGCTCTCCAAGTCCAGCACAAGAAATTTGTTTTCATAGCCTTTTAAACTAGCCCCCTCATAATAACCTTTGGGGCTCTTTGGGCATGTTGTTGGCTTTAGCATCAGCTTTTTCATTGATATGTACTAGATCTTTGGTGTGAATTACTTCCACGGTACTCGTGGTTTTCTTCTTCAAACCCTGTCATCTAGCATCACTTCTATCTATCCAGTGGTTGAGAAATATTTTCCTAGTCAGAAGATACAATTTTCCATCAACAGTGTGTACTCAGTCAAGAATAGCCAATGGACGGGGTAAGGTAGTGAACTCATTCCATGAAATATTAATGTCTCCATTAGTCCGCCAAAGCTGACTCTTAAACAAGTTTGTAAAATGAAGTTTCTTGAAAGTAATTTTGGCAGCCTTCAAATGATGATGTTGATATTTTATTACCTACATTTTTTTCATAGTCTATGAATGCGACTCAAATTTCTTGTTAGGGAAATCACCTTACCATTCTCTTAGTTGTCGTTCACAAAGAAGAATTGTGTATTCCATGTTTTATCGGCCTTCAACAAGTCATTGCCACCTTGTACTCATCTCTAAGAGTGAGGAAGAAACAAGTGATCCGGCAATTCTTGGACAATCCGGTGATAGTCATAAATTCCTCAATTAACATCTTAATTTTTAACAACCTCAACTTCATGATGCATGACATCAACTTGAACTAAGATTTCAGGACCACCTAACTCGGAAATAAGCCTACTAAGTTGAGTTAATGAGTATATTTGGATAGACAAAAAGTTCAGTTAATGAGTCGTTCATTAGAGTCTCGCCACCTTTTCGTAATCTTATGATTACATTCTCCGTAATTCCCGACTTAGATCGGAGCACACTCAACTCATCATCCACGTAAAAGTTGTATTAGATTTGGTAATTTTTTGGCACATTGGGATGAGAAAGAGATGTTTTATTTTTTGTTAACTGCTCTCCACAAAGAGCTCATAGACGATTGAGTATGTTTAGCATGATTTTTGCTATTTGAATTTCATTTAGAGGCTTGTAAGGGCTTCGTGTTTGAACCCATATCTATAAAAAATGATGGACGTCTACTTCTCGTTATCCTTTGAAACTGAGTTGGGCTCGAAGAATGACTTCTTCAAGTAAAATGTTGAGTAGTGGATGAGGGTTTGGTGATATATTTTTCATATTATATGGATAAGTGCGTCCATATTCAAAGGTTCCACTAATAATAACTGGTTTTTTGGATTCTGGCAACCCTGCAGTTTTCCAAGAGTTTTCTTCTCTTCGGTTTTATCTGACAAGCATAACCAGTCAGTCAAAATTGTTCTGAAAATGCACATACAAGTTGAAAGAAAAGCTGTAAAATGATTTTTTGATGACTGTTAGAATAAATGATGAAAATTATGGTGGAAATATGATAGTACTTCTCTATCTAGAAATGAAGTTTCTCTCTCCATCAAATTATTGTTAGAGTCAAATGAGGGGGATAAATATTTATGTAAAACTTTAAAAAATCCCAACATCCCATTTATCCCAAGTCCAACATGTATAACCTTTGGGAAGCTCGAGAGTCTCAACGACCATTATTTCTAGAGAAGTAGAACGGTCTCCCACTGTTATCCTGCATCACCACTTAAAGAATGATGCATGAGTTTTGCATATCCAACTCTGAAGGATATACATATTCGAATAATTTGACAACTTTATTCAAAATTATATAAGCTAAAATCCGAAGGATGCATGCATTAGTCATCCCAAAGAATCGTCACAAGGATTGAGGATGATACCTGATAAGGACTAGATTATACGAATGGAAAATCAGATAAATGAGTTATTTTATATGTAAAGATGTAATAATTTTTTTTGAATAATTAGAGGTATTTAATATAATAATGGTCTTCTGGGTATAAATGAGTTTGGGTTACCAAATGAACCATATACAATACAAGCATATTAGAACCATGGGTTAATTTGAATATAAATAGGCTTTGAAGAATTTAATTGATCTGGAGTGTTTTTTCTAGTTTCACCTAAAGTTTCATAGTTTTTCTCTCTAAATTATGTCCTAAAACGCTCCCTTCTCTCGATATCCCATTCTTAAATAAATTATTTCTTCTATTATTATCCAAACACCCTCCAAAAATTATTGGCGCGATCAATAATCACTTATTCTTATCTCTCTATGTCTCCTTTTTGTCGTGTCTATCTTTCCTTCAAATTTATCTCTTACTCTCTCAATCATTATTATATTAAGGTACAAAGGTATAAATAATATGCTTAAGTGGGTATTGTGGCGAGTAAAACAAAGCAATCCGAGGGAGATGTCTGATACTGGAATCCAAAGTGGCAAAAAGAAAAATATGGTAACAAGATTATAAGATATGCTTTCTAAGCATAATGGTAGCTTGACTAAGTGATGTAGTTTAGAATGTCTAATATTTAAATTCCATCATTTAGTATTTTCATACATTTTTAATCTATTATAGAGTTATTTTATTTAGTATATCAGATATGATTGCATTCCGATTTGATTGGATTTTTTTATAATATATTTATTTTATTTTTTAAAATATTTGATTATGGTTTATGGATGTCTCTTATATAAATCATCGCATATCCTAATATTAAACATTTGTTCTATTGAAATAAGAAAATCAGACGTTTTTTTACCAAATACTTACTTCTTGAAACGACAGAGCTTAGAATTTCGTCTCTTAATCAAATTCTTTTAGTGAAGATGAATCAAATAATATCACCATCTTATTTGTACTACCTATATAAAATGTGATGTTTCCAATAGGCCAAAGAGGCAATAATAGTAAATCTTCAGTCACGAAAATTTATTGTACGGGAGATCGAGATGAAATATGTTCTCAGGTGGACGGGGGACGAAATGAGGCATATGAGTTACCAACTGGTAACGCGAGAAAAAAAAAATTGGTATAAAAAGCTTATAAATATATAAATGAAAATAGGATTACAGAGTATCTACGATGGAAGACCCTTTACAAAAAGACAAGCCTTTTGAAAAGGCTAAATTAGACTACAATTTAGTTTTAAGGCTGAACGCAATTTACATTATTCAGTAAAGCTGATTTTTGTTCCTTTGAACCGGTAGAGAATATCGGAAAAGATACGGTGAGTGATACTTGTGAAAGGGGATAACTTGTTTTTGAAAATTCTATTATTTCTCTTGCTCCATATGTAGTAGTCTGTTGCACAGAAGGCAGACTTCTAAATTGGTTGTCTGTTGTAGTTAGTCCAGGAGCTTGCTATAGAAATTCATTGATGCCAGGAGGTGGCTGAGGAGGGGGGGGGGGGGGGTAGAAGAAGATTCTGGGATAGGAGTCCCTAGATGGAGACATAGTAAGGATATAGGACGAGAAAGTGGTCTATGCTTTCCGGGTGGGAATCGCATAGAACGCAAGAGGCAGGAGTGTCAAGCCCCCATGCAATAAGCTTGTCTCTGGTTGACAGCTTGCTGTGGATGGCAAGCCATGTGATGAAGGAGTGTCTGTGAATGAAGTATTTGTACCAGGTTATGTTAGCCTAGGGGACTTTCTCTTTCTGGGGTTTGGGGGCTGCATAGGTGCTGCTGATTGAGAAAACCGGTTTGGACTTGTTTGGGATCCAAACGTAGTAGTCAGAGGATGAGGTGGCCGGGGGGGATTCCCAGATGGCCGAGATGATATCGTTGAGATGGTTTTGGAGGTGTCGGTTGGGGGTTCTGGCGTAAGTTGTCCAAGACCAACTTCCATTATTGAGAAGGTCTTTCACTTTCTGGATGCTTCTCAGGCGCGAGAGGTTCTGGATTGAAGGACCGAATTTTGTTACCAGGGATTGAGGGAAGAGCCAGGAGTCATGCCAGATTGAGGTATCAGCATCATTTCCAATGATAGCTCGGTAGAGGTTTGAGGCTTGGCTTCTAAGGTTGAGGAGTTTTTTCCAGCTCCAGCTAGAGTTAGAGGGGACGGGAAGGGACTAAATATTTTTGGATTTTATATTTTCGACGAGGGTCTATTGGGTCTATAGTGAATTTTTGTTCTTCGTAAGGATGGACCACAGAAGCTTTTGGGCGGCCGCCTGATTCCAGGTTTTTAGGTCTCGAATCCCAAGGCTGCCCTCCTCTTTGGACACGGTGAACTTTTCCCAAGAGATCTTGGCTCCCGATACTTTCATATCGGATCCAGACCAAAGGAAGCGTAATTTGAGAGAGCTCTTTTAGCACTCGTGCAGGGAGGATAAAGATGGACGACCAATAGACTTGGCTAGCAAAAAGCACCGAGGTGATGAGCTGTAGACGCCCAACATAGGAGAGATGCTTGGAGGTATATGAGTTAATTCTGTTGGTGAGCTTGAGGAAGAAAGGTCTGCAGTCATTGTAGGAGAGACGGGACGTGATTAGGGGGACTCTAAGGTAGCGGACTCGGAGGGAAACTTCCTTGAAATTAAGGCAGTTAAGGATTGCGAGTCGTATGCTAGGAGACAGTCCTGAAAAGTAGGCATTGATTTTTAAGGGATTCAGGCGTAACCTAAAGATGGTCTCAAATTCGTTTAGACCTTCATGAATTAGATTGATAGATTGGAGGTTTACTCTGCAAAGGATCATGAGGTCATGTGCGAAGCAAAGGTTTATGATCTTGAGCTTGTGGCATTTCTAGTGAAACCCGAAGGATAGATCCTAGCTTTTTTCCTAGAGAATTCTGGATAGGACCTGCATTACAATAACAAAGATATACGGGGATAGGGGTCTCCTTGTCTGAGCCCCTTGGCCCCAGGGAAATAATTCATCGGTTTGCCATTTATGCAGACCGAGTAAGACGGGGAGGTGATGCATTGGATTATCCAGTTAATCATGGTAAACGTGAAGTCTATGGCGAGGAGGATATCAAGTACCACTCCCCACCTGATTATAAGGTCAATTTTAAGGGCGCATCTAGGACCTTTTTGTTGGTTTGGTGCAGTGGAGGAGATTTTGGGTGAGGAGAACGTTGTCCACATTAGCGCGACCCGAGACAAAAGCGGATTGTGAGGGGTCTATCAGGACCGGCAAGGCCGGTTTGATCTTGGAGGCAATTATTTTTTAGATGATTTTGTAAATAACATTACAATACGCAATCGGGCGGTAGTCTGAGAGGAGGGATGGGGAGTCAGTTTTTGGGATAAGGGTGATCATGGTTTTATTCCAGTCAGGGTTCATGCTTCCTTTACAAAAAAAAATCCTTAATACTCTCACAGATATCTTTGTCCACGGTATTCCAGCTGGCTTTAAAGAAATCAGCGTTGCAGCCATCAAGACCCGGGGATTTGTCACTATTGGTGTCAAAAAGGGCAGCCTTAATCTCGGTGTCCGAAATGGGCTTAGTCATATTGGTTTTACGGTCATTTTTGTTAGGGGATCCTAGCTGGTTGAGGAAGAAGTTATAGAATATGAAAGAGATCGTGTGGAGGTTGGAGCTCTAAGATCCTGCCGGGGTGGTGATTGAGAGGATCTTATTTCGAGCTCGGCGAGCACAGATACTATTGTGGAAAAATCTAGTATTTTGTCCCCAAGCTTTAGCTAGGATTCTCTAGACTTTTGCTTGAGGAAAGATTCTTCCGCCCGACTGAAAAACAAATATAAGAATTGGAAGCTTCCTATTCAGCGGAGATGAGGGCACAGTTTAAGGGGTCAGAGAACAGGTTTTCTTAAGCAAGGTCAAGGGCGGTCTTAGCCTCCTTTACTCCGAGGCTAATATGCTAAATTCCTTTTTTTTAGCGAAGAAAGGACAGGGGAGAGCCTCACGAGCTTGGAGACAATGGATTCCATAAGATTTTGAGGGCAAGGGATGGACCACTTTTTGGCTACGATATTATGGAAGCTTGGGTGAAGCTTCCACATGATGAAATACTTAAAAGTTCTGAGGGACGGAGTGAAATGGGAGGAGAGATGGAGGATTAAGGGTGTGTGGTCGGAGGTCCTAAGGAGGTCGTAATGGGCGAAAGAGTTTGGGAAGGAATCATCCCAGACTTCATTAACGAGGGCTCTGTCTATTCTAGAGGATATGGGGTTGTCTTCTTGGCGATTAAACCATGAAAATTGAAACCCACACGAGCGAAGGTCGTCCAGGTTACAAGCCAGACAGCAATTGTTGAAAGAGTCTATAGCATTATTCCATCGGGGGTCAGAGCTGGTTCGTTTGGTGGGGTTGTGAATAGCATTGAAATCCCCCATTGCGATCCAAGGATGGTTAGAAATATTTTGGGAAATGGAGTAGAGGTTCTCCTAGAGGGGGATGCGATCCATGGGGTCATTGAACCTCTAAACCGCAAAAAGACAAAAGGAAGAGTTTTTGGAAATCCAAACAAGATCATAGTAAATGGTTTGGGCAGTCATGTCTTTGACAGAGATACTATAGACGCTTCGGTTCCAAGCAATCCATATTCTCCCAAGGTGGTGGTAACTATGGTTGGTCATGTAGTTCTAGTAGGGTAATATGGTTTTCATAATGAGAGAGGTGTTTTCAAATCTAACTTTAGTTTCATGCAAGCAGACAACATTTATACCATTAGCAAACACAAAGTCTTTTACGTCTTTCTGACGCACAGGGTCATTTAACCCTCTAACATTCCAACTAGCAATTTTGATAGTTCAAAACGGGTAATATTAAGATAAAGGGAGGAAAAGTACTAGTACTTCATGGGGGAATCCCCGATCATACCTGTTGGAGCCTTTGTGGCTGCTGCTTTTGGTCTTGGGGAGGTCATTTCGATTGATGACGGTTCTTCTTCATCATGGTCTATTTGGGCAGCCGCAGGGCTGTTGCTAGCCACGATGAAGCTTTTGGTCCAGTTGCCTTGAGTAGTTAATCGGCGGAGCGTGTCCGGGGATATTAATTCGCTGTTGCTGTGTTATGAGAGAGCCAAGCGGGATGGATTGGAGTCTGTCATCGGTTCTTTCTTGGTCGGTGTGTCGGAGGTGCTGAGGCTGGGGTGTCGACAGAGAAATGGCAGGCGGCTGCTGCATGCCCAAATGAGGCGCATCAGTTGCATATGGTCGGGAGTCTTTGGTATTGCACTTGGATTACGTGGTTCTTCCCAAGGCAACGGATAGGTAAAGAGGACAGGTATTCAGCTTTTGCTTGCATGATTATGCAGATTCTTGCATAGTTGAGCCTCCACAAGTCAGCTGTTTGGCTATCAACGTAGATCGGAGTCCCTAAGAAGCTTCCAAGGATTCCTAGTCCCTTTTCCGACCAGAGCTCGTGGGGCATTCTATGGAACTTGACCCAGAGGGGGTGGCTTTTAGGGCCTCCTTGGTTAGGGTTTCCATGGGTTCCCACCTCTTGAGGAAGATGGGATGGCTACTGAAGAACCATAGGTCTTTCTCAAGCACTTCCATCGCGTTGTTGGCCGATGAGAATTTGAAGAAGTAGTGTCTTGAGGGGGTTGGTTTACATTCCTTGAGCCTGTAAGAGTTCCAAACTTGATTTGCAAGGGCTTGAACATAGGAGACTACGCGTTTCTTGGGACATAAAGTATCCAGAGAGGTACGTTTCCCATTCTACCTTGTCACCCGTTAAGGCATCATCCTGGAAAACAAGGACTCTGTTATCGATCTCGATGCTATCTGTTTTTGGACTTTCATGGAGGATTTGGTATCAGGTTGCGACACAACGTGTGCCCATGAACGAGAGAAGGATTGCGGGGTGAAGTTTGGGCCTGGTGGGTGGGAGGTAACTAGGGGAGCAAATTCTGAAATAATATGATGAGGTATAGTGCTTGGAGAGTTTCGATAGGATTTGAATGTGCTGGATTTCAGCGAGTAAGGCTGGTCGGGTCTAACTCTGAGAGGTTTATGGGCTTTGGAAGGACGGCAGAAAGCATGGCCTTTGTTGTTCCTTCCAGGGTAAGATTCAAGGAAGGGGAAAGGGATGGGCAACGGGTTAAGCTTAGGGACTTGAGCGGCAGGGTGGCTTGCAGAGTGGACCACCGTGGAGAAGTGCAAGTTGTTACTCGAGAGGGGTTGGTTACTGGCCTGGATAGCTTGCTGGATGGTCAGGACCGCTGTGGATAGGATGCTTGAGTTTGGCTGCGGGGCTCCGGTGGTGGATAAGGCATTGTTGAATAAGTATCGACTGGATATGGAGGTGTATATGGGATTTGGGAGGATCGGGGGTCTAGAGGAAGCAGAGTCATTAGGGAGAGATGTTGGGGTTAAGGGTATTGCTTTGGGCAGGGAGAGAGTAGTGCATGGACGTAGGGTTTTTGCATGCATGCAAAGAAACATTTGCATGCATGCAGGCAAGAGAGACTTGGTTTTGGTTAGTAACATGCATGGAGTGAGCATCGATAAGGTCTTAGGGTTGGGGAAGATGCGAGGATCTGGTCAGGCGGGGATCGGGACAGAATCAGTCCCATGGAGGGAGGTTTTTGCACCGGAGCCAGGAGAGAGTTTCCCGACTCGAGCGGGGTCATCCAGAGTGGTGATGGCGTTTAAAAGTTTTTCATTTTTGCTGAGCAAGGCTTGAAGCTACTGTTCGCTAGAGATAGATGGCGACAGAATGTTTTCTGATGGGTCCTCTTCCTGGGAGGTTGCATGCATAATGCTTCTGGATCCAGGGGGTGATAGAGAGAGAGAGAGAGGAGAGGTCTCTCTCTCGTCTCTTGAGGAGCCTAGAGCCTGCATGTTGATAGGTTTGGAGCGGGAGCAGACATGTGGAGGAGGGGAGCCGTGGACTGAAAGAGGGAGCCCAAGCATGTTTGAGGAAAGCGGTGAGGAAGACGACGGAGAGGAAAACCCTGGTTTCAAGAGAAAGAGAAGTGCTGGGGCTTGAAAGAATGGGGATCGGGGAGGGGGAGGGGATGGGGCTTTTTCATTAAAGCGAGAGGAGAAGCTCTTGCTGGTTTCGATCATTTTTAAAGGGGGTGAGAGCGGAGGGAGATAAGTGCAGAGAGGAGACAGGTGGGAATAAGGACGGATTTTTGAGTGGTTACTTGGGAGAGAGGAAGAGAAATGAAACAGCAGCGGGAAGGCAGTTATGGAGTAGAAGCACAAGAAGGGAGGGGAAGAGGTGAGAGTGGAGGGAGAAAAGCGATGGAGAGGGAGCAAGGAGGAGGAGGAAGACACGATGACTAAATGGTCAGAGAGAGATGAGGGAGATGAGAAGTCGTTGAGGTAGGTGCATGGGATAGAGGGATAGTTTTCTTGCACAATTGTAAGAAGTATTAAAGAGGAGAGAGAGGCCATTGATGCAGGAACACATAAACATAGCCACTGATTGGTGCGACAATTTGAAATTTTAAGACTACAAAGGGAATTTTAGGGTTGGTCAATAGAGAGAGGGGATTCTGTTTGTGAATGGCTCGAGGCACGGGAGATAGTAAAGAGGGTGAGGATGTGAGAGGGAAGCCCTAGATTCAAGGGGAGAGTCTGAAAGGAAAAAGGCATTTGCCATTAATGCCTCTTGGGTTTTTGAAAGGATGAAGAGAGGGACAGGGAGGGGGTTAGGGACTTGAATATGGAGAGAGAGAGAGAGAGAGAGAGAGAGAGAGAGAGAGAGAGAGAGAGAGAGAGAGAGAGAGAGAGAGAGAGAGAGAGAGAGAGAGAGAGAGAGAGAGAGAGAGAGAGAGAGAGAGAGAGAGAGAGAGAGAGAGAGAGAGAGAGAGAGAGAGAGAGAGAGAGAGAGAGCGAGAGAGCAGTATACCTTTGATGGCACCCATAATGGTACAGAAATCGCCCGCCTAGAGGGAAAGAGAGAAAGGAGCAACGCCATTAATAGCGTGGGAAGAGCGGACGCCATTAATGGCTTCATCGAGAGACTATTTGTCTTGGGAGGAGGAGCCTGGGGATTTTCCTGGAGCAACGTTTTTGTTCGATAGTAATTCACATTGCCGAGATAAGCCAAGCAATACAGAGATTGACCACCACAAAATTTCGAGTTTCAACCCCACACAAAAAATGAGCATGATATGAATCTGTTTTCTCCAAAGTGGGAGTCAGGTAGGGGACAAAACTGGTTGGAATCATGGTTTAGACTAGAGATTCCAAATTCTACAGAAGTCTTCAATCAGAGAAGTTTTTAATACTGAATCACAAGGGTAGAAGAAATCTTAAATTTTAAAGATGTCCTGAATGATTAAAAATCACGTTAGTCGCAACCAAGGTTCGTGGAAGGGTTGCCTCATGGTAGGAACAACTCAAGCAGACATACCTGAGACAAGGTAAAACAAAAATATCCACCTGGATCAAATTTGTCAAGCATATTAAGGCAACGTTTATACCATTCAATTATATACAAAATCATTGAGATCCAGTATATGATAATTATAAGGATGGCTACAGACTAACATACAAATCGTCCGTGAGGTGGTCTACATCATCGGTATTGAAAAGAAAGTGTGTGAATCCTTCTGATTTCATTGGTATTTTCTCATGATTTCAATAATAGAAAAGGACCTAGCGTTTTAATACGGTTATAGATTTTGACAAGACGGAAGTGAATTGATGGAGACTCATTTGAATTTAAAAATTATTATTCTTAAGAAAAAAACACACAGAAGTTTGTTGAATTCGCCATCCGAGCCCATCACGTTCATTTGCTTCAAAACAGGGAGTTGATAAAAAAGAAACTCATTACCAAAAAAAGCAATAGAAAAATAAAGAAGCCGAGGATCGGGTCCACGAAGTGGGAACTCTGTTGGAGTTATATTTTCACAGTTGTTGTGGATAAAAGCCTTATGCGTGAAATGCATTTAACCCAACATGAGTTTGGACGGAAAAAAAATTTTAAAAAAAAATTAAAAGTAGAAAGATGAGTATGGAGACATTATACTAAAGCATCAAGGTGCTTCATTTGTGGTCGCATCAGTGTTTCGCAATGTATGGGACATGTGCTAAGACAAAATTCACTAAATTAATTGAATTAATTGGTTAAAATATTTGAATAGTATATTGTTGATGGAGAATATTTTTCAGTTTAGAAAAATACTCAATTAAGAAAAATATTATTATAGTAGGTAGTTATTATATTAGGCCAAGACATTATAATGTAAATAAAACAGGATAGGGGCCTTGAATCCCCCCGACCTGTGTTCTCTGCGAAACATCGTCAGAGAACCGCGAACACCTTCTAACCCAGTGCTATTTCTCCTCTGCTATTTGGGAATCCCTTGCCCAAAAGCTGTTATTTTCTACCCCTATCGTCTTGGCTTCAATGGCTGGAGCAAGCGAGCACCTGGAACGCCTCGAACGACAACTGTAAAGCTCATTGGAAAACGGCCTTTTGTGTCACTATTTATTACATCTGGAGGGAAAGGAATTATAAAATCTACAACAACAAGCAGTCTCCCTTCACCAGCATAGCTCACCACGTACTATCTGACCTCAGATACCGCTTCAAAGGAACCAAAGCCAGTTTCACTGGATAACTTAGCTCCTTCAATATGTTTAACCCATTAAATATATTGCTATTGTAATTTCATCATAACTATATTGATATTTATCTTTCCCTGTCGTCCTACTCCATTGTAACGGGGCAATCGCCTCCCGCAACCTATGTAAAACCATTTATATTAATTTAAGCGTTTTTTATACAAAAAAAAAAACAGGATAATATACTCCTAGGTGACTAGCTTTAGGCATGAATGAATTTTAGTGGCAGGTTTGCAACATGTGTCAAACGATAATGATTTTCACTCTAAAATGTATGAAAGAATGAATCAGAATTTAAAATAAAAATTATTTCTAATTTTCTTCTTACTTTCTCGAAATATCCTATTATTTTCAATAAATTGGTATGAGAGTTTGTTCGATCAAGATGAATAACTCAATTTCTTTTTCTTTTCTTCCTTAATTAACCAAAGAAAATTATAACAATGAGAGTATTCAGATGAAGGCTCTGTTCGGATCACAAGAAGAATGGGAAATCGTTGAAAAATGGCACAATGAAGTAAACGATACCGAAGAAGAAAAATTAACACTAACACAAAAGGAGGATCTAAGAAAATTAAGAAATAAAGATTAGAAAACCATATTTTGGATATATCAATGAGTTCAATCGTATGAAGCAGCCTAAGAAAAATTTGTTGTGCCTCTTCAACAAATCAAGCATGGGAAATTTTAGAGAAATCATTCAAATGAGATAAAAAGGTAAAAAGAATTTGATTACAAAATTTTAGAAGAGAATTTGAAAGTTCACAAAAAATAGAGTTCAAATTTGTTTTCGATTATTGTTCACGGGTTTTGTCGATTCTCTACCAATTAAAAATAAATAGGGAAATTATGGATGATATTTGTGTAATTGCGAAAATTCTTCGCTCTTTGCATTCAAGATTTGACTATATTTTTATAGGGAAAAGTACCAGTAAATACCTTCGCAACTATGTAATTACCCAGTGGTACCCGCTTTTTGGATAGTGTCATTTGGTACCTCGAATTGAAATTTGGACAAAAATACCCCCGACCAAATATACGCGCTGGTACAATTCTCATGATATGATGCAAATTGCTTGTAACTCTCAGGATTTCTGAACGATTCTCATGATAAGATGCGAATTGCTTGCAACTCTCAGGATTTCTGAACGATTCTCATGATAAGATGCGAATTGCTTGCAACTCTCAGGATTTCTGAACGATTCTTATGATAAGATGCGAATTGCTTGCAACTCTCAGAATTTCTGAACGATTCTCATGATAAGATGCGAATTGCTTGCAACTATGGATTTTCTAAACGATTCTCATGATAGGATGCGAATTGTTTGTAACTTTTAGGATTTCCTGAACAATTCTCATGATAAGATGCGAATTGTTTGCAACTCTGTGTTTCCTGAACAGTTCTCATGATATGATGCGAATTGTTTGCAACTCTCAGAATTTTCTGAACAATTCTCATGATATGATGCGAATTGTTTGCAACTCTAGGTTTCCTGAACAATTCTCATGATATGATGCAAATTATTTGCAACTCTGTGGTTCCTGAACAATTCTCATGATATTATGCGAGTTGTTTGCAACTCTCAGGATTTCTTGAACAATTCTCATGATATGATGCGAATTGTTACTGGTGAAATTATATTTTTTTTAAATCAAAAAATATCATCAATGGATCTAGTTTTGTTCATTTTTAAAAAACAAAAGTGATAGTACTTTCATTTATTTTTTTCGAGCTCCGGTTCGAAAGATACGGATCTTTTAAAAATAAAATAAAAAGAAAAAGTAGGAAAGAGAAATTTTGGTTACGTGGTTGTTCATGAATGGTGAGGGTAGTTAGGGTATTAAAATAAAATTAGGTACTATGTGATCATTAGGTAGTTGAGTCGGGTATTAAGTGACAATTGATCAAACCTTGGGTACTAGATGACAATAAAATAGTTGAGTAGGTACCTTAGGGGTAATTTTCCATTTTTATATGTATTGTAGAATCAAAGGACTTATAAATCGTGACCATTGATTAATTAACGGGCTCATTAAAAGCTCATGAACCTTTCACGTTCGTTTTTCAAACAACTTTCAGATTAGTACTCGTGAAGGTACCATCGGGTATATATGGTCCGAGGTATTTTTGTCCAAATTTCAAATCGAGGTACCAAGTAACACTATCTTAAAAACGGGAACTAGTGGGTAATTAAATAGTTGAGAGGGTATTTACTCGTACTTTACTCTAAAAAAAATCATTGACTATTATTAGCAGCACTAAAAAAATATTATAAATTAAAATCTTTTAATTGAAACTAAAAACTAAAAAGTGGGTTGATAAATTTATAAAAATATTATAAATTAAAATCTTTTAATTGAAACTAAAAACTAAAAAGTGGGTTGATAAATTTATAGAAATAAAAATATATTGGTGAAGTATCAATTCATTCTTTATCAGCCCAGTAAATTCATAATTCTTTAACATTAGATTATATAAAATTTAATTGGGAAAGGTGTAAACGACTAAATCCAAAAACCAAAAAAACAAGAAATTCAATATCATTAATTATATATATAATTACTCTTCCATATTATCAATAGACCATTGATTAAAGTTAATTCATTTTCATCTTTACAAATAAAACATCAACTTTTCAAGATAACATATTTGTTTATAAATTTTTAATTTTTTAGTTTTTATATTTCTTTTTTTTTTCATTTTCATTTTATGGTCCAATTGAGTGATTTTTAGTTAAAAGTTGTTTTATTAAATAAGTCGGATAATAAAGTATTTAAAAGTTAAAGAGCACATTTTTATTTCTTTTAGATTGACAACAAAATTATCAATGAATGGATATTGTTTTGAATTTATAAAATAATAAAGATTTCTAAGAAAAACAAATATTAATATTCATACCTTTTTTTTTTTTGCAAAAAAATTAAAGAAAAAATATAGAAGAGTATTTTTATATCATTTTAATTTTTAAATACGATTACATATATAAAAATGGATTATTTTATATTTGATCCTTTTTTACAACTACATTTTGTATAAATATTTTAATAATCAAATCATATTTTTATATCAAGTAATCAAAATTATTTAGTATATCATTCAAATTAATAGTATATATGAATTTCTTTTTTATTCGGATATTAACAAATACTTCAAATGAGAATAATTAGAACACAATTGATTTAAAAAAAAAAACACAGCCGAAATAGATATATAAAGAAATCATGAAAAAATATTGGTTAAGGAAAGAGTTGGTAAAAAAGAAGGATAAGATAAGGCAAGCACATATTAATTATTGAGTTGTTATTATTGTGAAATGTGAATAGTAGTAATGACTTAAATTGTCCCAGCGAGGGCAATCTGCCTATACATCAATGTAGAATTAACTCGATCATATATTTCTTTGACTGTGGGACTCCCATCTTTTGCTTTGTCTAAGCTCTGTGTGCATCTTCCTGTGTATGTTGTGATGCTAGAGATATCTAAAACGGCGGTATAATGACTGGGAGCAACATGAAATTGTAAAATAATAAGGTCGTAATTTCTAACGCAAACATTAAGAGCTTTTTTCACGGCACCGGAAAGTGTAGTATTCTTTGTTTCTGCCACGAAAAACTTCTGTACTTGTTTTGCAAACTCTTCCCCTATTTTGCATGCGACCTTGGTCATGGTGACTTCATCTGTTGCAGAGAGTGCTCGAGCATCTCCTGAAAGAGTTTTAAGGCAAAATCCTGTATACTCAGCCGGTGTTTTCTGGCATAACGAATCGATCAGTGCGGTGGACAATGCTGAAGGTGTTGGGGCGATGGACGATGCTGAAGGTGTTGGGGCGATAGATGCTGCTGAAGGTGTTGGGGCAATGGACGATGCTGAAGGTCTCCGGGCGGTGGACGATGCTGAAGGTTGGGGGAAACTAAAAAGAAGAAAAGAGAAAACTAATAATAACGCTGAAGTGAACGAAAAGTGAGTTGAAGCCATTTTTGTGTCTGCATTGCTTTGAGACAACCCTGACACTTTTGATTCACCTTCCTTTTTTAAATGATTTGCTTGGGTTATTTCTTCAGCAATAAGTGAAATTATAGGCTAAAAACCCTTGTTAGTCACCGGTGTTTGATACCTGTTACATTCGTGTCACTAAGTTTTTGTCGTCACCAAAACGAGTCACTCAATTTTAAAATCGTTGCATTCTTGCCACTATCGCGTGCAAATTAACATGAAAACGACATGTGGCAGCCCAATGTACAAGATTTGTTCCATATACAATCACTTTTTTTTCATTCCAAAACACCCCTCTTTGCTATTTACCCTATTTACTTTTACTTTTAAAATGAATCCACTTTATTATTTTTATATTAACTAGATCAATTTATTATATTAATTGGGCTCATTTGATATTAAATTTTAATATTTTTTAACTAGATTATATATAACAAGCCATACATCATCTCGTCTTTCTCAAATTATCCCTCTCAACAGAAGAAAACCACTCCGAACTCTCTCTCCCCCTCCGCTTTTACAACATGGAAGCTCCAAGCTTTCTCAAGTGAAACCAGCCATCAAAACAATCTAATCCGAACCTCTCTCCTTAATTAGATTCAGACGGAGAAGACGACTCTTTCTTCAAACCCAGGATTGTCAACAACACTAAATTAGAACAAATAAACAACACTAAATTAGAACAAATAAACGATTCTTCAAAAACAACAAATAAAACAGAGCTCAAACCCACAGACCAAACAGTTTCTCTCTCTAAGAAGAAAAATCATTCTGATCAGGCACACCATCTCTAAACCCCACTCACAACTCTCTCTCCTTGAACCGTCTCCAAAAAAACAAAGCTTTTGCTTTAAAAAACTCCAAGTCAACGGGATCTTCAAAGACCACGAAAGCCGCTGCGTTGACCATAGCGACAACATCGAGCTTTTGTTTCAATCTTTGACTACTCTGCTCCAAATTTTTCTATTGAAATCGTCTCTCTTTCGATAAAACCACATTTAATGAAGCACTTGAGAACAAAACACAACCTAAGAAAATAACTGAAGAAACAATAGTAGGAAACATCCAGTACAAAACAATACCATAAGCTTTTGTAAACTGTGCTTTGGCAAGCCATTTGAGTTCCTCGGCTTGCTTTGATTCAATAAACTTCTTGAACTCTTCTTTCTACGATTGTAATTTAATTATTTTCATACAGTTTAAGATCTCAGAAGTATCTCTAAGTCGCTCATCTTGTGCAATCATGAACCGGGATTGAAAGTTTTGAAGCATTTTAACGAACGGCATATTTAATAGGCCATAGATTAGTAAAGGGGCTAAATCCGGTAGAGCACCAGTACCAACTACCCCGAAAAAGGAAAGAAATCGATAAGAAAAGCTACAAAGTAAAACTCCAGACAGAATGAAACAACCAAGGAAATTCTACCATTTGGTATCCGTCAACGGCAATGTAATTCACGATTTCTCCAGCAATGCAATGCTCTGGTGTCTTTGACTAGCCGATGATGGCTAGAACCATGCCGCATTCTGATCGAAAAGAAACTCTGGTGGTGTCCTCAAAGAGAAAACAGGGGTACCAAATTTTAAGGTTTCGGTGACATTGGGATGATTGGTGCAAAGAAAAGCTGAGAGGAAACCACATATCTTGTGTTCATGTACTTCTTCGTCCATGGATGGAGCTTCGAATAGACGAAGTGAAGAAGAAAGAGAGAGACGGGGTTTAAAAATCTAAAAACTAACCGAAAGCAAAACGTTTCTAGAATAGGATTTGAGTAAGAAATTGGTTGGATTTTAAGAGATGAGGGACGTCTCAGCTACTATTTCAATAACATGGGGCTTTACAAGTTAATAAAACATGGATGATGGAGAAAAATAATTATTAGTGTTTGGGTGTTCGATGAGAATTAAAGAAGAGAAAGAGAGAAGACGATGGAGATGGAGAAGAAGAAGAAAGGTTGATGATTTGGATGAAAGGGTTAAACCGGAAGTAAAAAGTAAAAAGTAAAGAGTAAATAAGGTAAATAATAAAGAGGGTTCTTTTTGGAATAAAAAAGGGAGTGATCGCATATGTAACAAATCCTTGTACATTGTGAGCTTCATGTTAATTTGCACGCTGGCAAGAAATGCAACGATTTTAAAATCGAGTGACTCATTTTGGTGATGATTAAATCTTAGTGGCACAAATGTAACAGGTGTCAAACGCGGGTGACTAACCAGAGTTTTTGGCCGAAACTATATTAATACTTGGCCAAAACTCTATCCAATTTTACGGGTTAAATGAGAAGGTCATTTAATTTAAACTATATCCTATTCTACAAGTATTTAATTTAAATTCTATCAAATCCTATTCAATTGTACGAGTATTCTGCCAAATTAAAATCCTTATCCGCTCAAATCTTTCAAATTTTTGAACTAAATCTTAGGATCTAAGTTACCCATTATTATTTGGGTAAAAAACATTACTGGTCCTTCTTGTTTTCCATTTGTAATAAGTTAGTTTTTTATTGTCGGTGTAATAAACCGGTCTCGTGTCTTTTAAAAAGCAGAACAAATTAGTCTGTATTGATCTTAGTCAATATTTTCAGTCATAAATGCCATTTGACCAGCCACATCAGCGTCCCACGTGGATCGCTGATGTGGCAGTAGTAAAAAGTAAAAAAAATGTTTTACTTTTACCCTTCATTACTGACCCTAATTCTATCCATAACCCGATCCAACCAACTAAAAAACCCGATAGACTCGTCTAATTCATTTAATCCAGCCAAGTAACTCTAAATACCTAACTTTTAACCTTATTTTTATGACATAACCCAATAACCCAGCCCTAAGATGTAACCCAAAATCGACTCAGCCTCCCCATTTCTCTCTAGAAGCCCTAATTTCTTCTTCTTTCCCAATTCTATTATCTTAGTCCTAATTTCTCTCCAAATCGTTTACCTCAACCCTGTCACTTTGTTTTGTTGTTGCTCTCAACAAAATTTCTATCATTAATCAGTATCTGAATGGAACTGTTTACGTTTTATGCAGAGTGCTAAAAACGGTGAAAACAAAATATAGGGAAAAAATGATGCTTGTTCTAAAGTGAGTAAAAGGAAACTCAATTTTGAATTTTTATTTTATTATCAATTGGTATCTGACAAGAACTGCTTTTGTTTTTTCTCGTAGAGTGCTGAAAATCGTGAAGAGAAAAATGCAAGAAAATCTTGTCGAAAGAAGAAGACTGTATTGACGAATTCAATTTGATTTTTCTAGAATCCCGGTGAAGGTCAACTGGGTTTTAGACGATTGTGTCAATGATCTATAAACTCCTTTCGGTGGAGACGAGAAGGTTCCAAAATTTATCATTGAGGAATAGGCTACTGTGCACACAACTGTATCTAGCATCGGCGATGCTGACAAAAGATCTCCGTGATTCCGGATAAATTTACATTGTTATGTAGTTTCATAGCCTCTTTTAAATTAAGGGAATAATTAGTAATTAGACAAGTTAATCGCAGTAACTAGTTAATATGGTTTATAATAAGGAAGATGATTCTTAAACTAGTTTCGTTTTGATAATAATAATGTAGCCTCAAAACAATTAATTGTTGTTTTGATAAAAATAAGAATGGGTTGAGAGAACAAAAAACAGAGTGACTGGATTTGGGGAAAAATTAGGGTTAGGGTAATAGAACAAAAAATTAGGGATTCTAGAGAGAAAGGTAATGCTGACTCGATTTCGGATTACAACTTAAGGCTCGGTTATTGGGTCAAGTAATAAAAATCTGGTTAGAAGTGCTGGGTTGGTGGGTTAGTGGGCTAGATTAATTTAATATTAGATGGGCCTATCGGGTTTTTTAGTTGGTTGGGCTGATTTATGGGTAAAATTAGGGTTAATAATGAAGAGTAAAAGTAAACATACCTTTTTTACTACTCCCACATCAATGATCCACTTGGGACATTGATGTGGTTGGTCAAAGGGAATTTATGGTAGAAAATATGGGCTGAGGTAAAAAAGGACTAATTTGTTCCGCTTCTTAAAACACAAGAGACTGGTTTATTATACCCACAAATGAAATGACTAACTTGTTACAAGTGGAAAACAAGAAGGACCGGTGGTTTCATTATGCATTATTTTTATTAGCTTCATCAGATTCTTGACTTGGTAGTAATTATTATTTCTTTTAAACTAATAGAATAGGGTAACCTTTCAAAACATATTCTCCAATTTGATTCCACCTTTCAAACTCCAAGGTTTATCAAGATTTTATTTCAATCATAGGTGTTCAAGAGAACACATGAGAATTTGTTGCAGGTACTGAGAACTTCAGCATTTTCAAAAATCTTCTCTTGGTTTTTTACCCTTTTATCTAGAAACAAAGTATATGTTTTCAGTTAAACAAATTTCTTATCGAACTCTCCTTAAGATACTGATTTATCAATTCAACCCTTCCTCCATCTTTTTCTTTCATTTCTTTCTATAATTACTCAGTTTTGCATCTTTATCTTCAAAATTTGTAATGCTCCAAGAAGATCAATCCAACTTTGTTTTGTCCTTATGTAACATAATCTGCATATCTTAAAAGCAATTAACAAGCGAGTCCGATAATTTACCTACTTTATGATGTTAGAAACATAGATTAAGACATTTTTCATTATTTTAACTGAATGTATAAACCATGTAAACCAGTTAGCTATCCAAACCGAGAGTTATTAGGAATATTTTGCTAGAATATACCATAAACTAGACTTTGGAATTAAGAGACCATTTTGACACCCAGTCAGCAACCTTATTTTGATCTCTGTATATATGTGAATTAACGTAATATTATATGTAATTGGATTCCAACAACATCTAAAGATTGGCTCAAGGTACCATGAAGCCTTTCCTATAACAATCACTTCATTAATCAACTTTGAATCTGACTATATACCCAAAAAATTAATGTCTTTATTTTTACAAATAAGAAGACCATCAAGCAAAGCCTTGAATTTGGTAATTAATGGTGTTCCAATGCATTTTGCATTTTGTATCACAATCAGAGTCAATGAATTGTAGTTATACTTTTCTACCACTATGAGGTGCACCCATCCGATGTCTAAAAGGGTGTAAAACGGATTTAATTTTCTTAATAAAGACCATTTCTTTAATATAAGCATTCCATCATATTTTGAAGTTTTTTTATATTACTTAATCATCGTCATCTTCATATTATTTTGTTTTTGTATATAACTTTCTATTGTTGCTGACTAACCATGTGCATGGATACGTTTTACATGGACAACATTGTGTAGCGATGAGAAACCGCTAACCATTACTACGTTGTGGCAAAATATATGAAGATCTTGAAGGTCAGAATCCTATCATTGCCGACGCATAAGTAACCAATTAAGATGAATTTGTGTAATAGTAAATTTTGTAATAATATACTCGTTTTATGTTATTGTATTGAAAATATAATTCAAACTTATTTATTTATAGTATTCGAATTATGATATTGCGTCAAAAATTTACAAACCTCATATTTAACACAATAATATTTAACATTAACCGCATATACATTACACATAAAATGATAAGCATATAAACAAGAACTAAAGCAACAAATAAACATGATATATTTTTGGCGGGTACATTTAAGCAATATTGATTTTTTTGGCGGTTCTAAATTCGGCGCGAAATAGCAATCAAAGACACTATGGGTGAAACAACTGTGCAACCATGGTGTACGGTGGGTGTACGGTGGTTGCACTATCGGAGCAGTGTCCATGCAGTGATGGTCCAATGCAACACCGTCGGTGCATTGGACCATCGGTACAAACTAGTTGCATCGATGGTGCGACAGATTGTGCACCCTCAGTGCTAAAGAAAGGCACCGATACTACATCGCACCAATGGTGCAGACTAGTGTGCAAGCCACATGTGGATAAATTATACAAAACTAATATCTAAACTACTATGAAAACCAAATAATTGGATAAATTATACAAAGCTATTAATTGAGCTAGTATAATGTTACCACAATCAATATCGAATAAAAAAAATTATTGGAAAAAAATTGAATAATAAATATTCTAAAATCAATATTCTAAAACCAATAATAAATTTATTGGAAAAACATTTAGAGTTGTATTGAGAGATGGTAAATTTGAAATTGTGATTCTGTTCTGTTTATAAACAAAGATCATTAAAAATATAATTAAAAAAAATAAATTGGACTCAAAATTGAATATCCAATTTTATCATTGGAATATCCGAATTTAACACGGCTAAAACTTCAAACTAGCTGCCCTAAAAATTTGGATATCTGAATTGGACACGTTTGTGTCAAACGCCCTTTCAAATAAAGGACCATTCAATACCACTTTGTGTATGCGTATAGCTCGGCTAAAACCCCTGTCAAGTCACCGACGTTTGACCTCTCTTGCATTCGTGCCACTAAGCTTCATTCGTCCCCAAAATGAGTCACTGATGTTACAAATCGTTTCATTTTTGTCACTAGCGCGTGCAAATTAACAGGAGACTGACATGTGTCACCCCAATGTACCCCTCCACATTCCATATACGGTCACACTAAGTACCTTTTATCCAAACCTATTACAACCTAGTACCCAAAAATGGGTTAATGCTCACTTAATACCCATCTCATCTAACATATCCATTTCTAATACCTTATTTTTTTAATACCATAATTACCCTCAACATAGTATATAAGGGTTAATTTGTGAAAAAGGGTCAATTTTGGCTTCAGCACCTTCTTTATTACTTTTGAATTTTAAATTTAGAATTTATTAGCTCGTTTCTCTCTCCTCTCTCCTAACCTAACAAACAACCCATTTTTCAAGAACGTCTGTTCATTTCAAAAAACGTAGGCTGATCACACCAGCTCCGGCGACACTATTGAACCACCGGCTACACATCGTAACCACCGGCGAACCATATAAACACCTTCGAAGAGGCTTCCGATCACCGGCGATTTCTGGAATACACGGTTCGACGATGACTCTAACAGAGACAGTTGCCTAGCTCTGTCATCTATGAAAAAGCTCAGCCTCCTAGCTCCGATTTTGCCTCGTTTCTCAGCCTCCTAGACCACCGTTTATCAACCTTCTAACCACTGTTATCGGAGCCCGACGTTACAGCTTTCAGGTCAGTATCGGACCTGAGTTTTTAGTTTCAAAATCGATTTCTATTTTCGAAATCGATTCTAGACTCTCATATAATGTACGTTAATGGCAGGAAACCTATTACTATCTGCTTCTGGTCGATTCAAAGCATCCATACCGGCTCCGATAACATTCCGGTGAGAAATTTCATTTTTCGACCTCTGCGATTTGTGTATGTTATACTTTGCGATGTATCGCCTGCAATTGTACGTTAGAGGTTGCTAGATCACTGCATACACCCTGATATGTTAGATGTGTTGGAAGATATCCCCTTACTGCATACACCCTGATATGTTAGTTATGACTCATTGCTATATGTAATGAAAAATAGACCATGGCTCCATATACCCTTATAGTTTAGGTACGTGATATTGCTAGATGTTTTTCAACCAAATCCCTTGCCTGCATACTCCCTGATATGTTAGCTATAATAGTTTGTTAGATGTGTTGGATAATAGACCATGACTTCATATACCCTGATAGTTTAGTTATGACAGTTTTCTATATGTGTTCAAAACTAGACCACGTATCCATATTCCCTGATATGTTAGTTAGTGGATATTGCTAAATGTTTCCAACCATTTCCTCTGGCTGCAGACACCCTGATATGTTAGCTATAATAGGTTGCTAGATGTGTTGGAAAACAGACCAACAGTCCATATACCCTGATAGTTTAGTTATGACAGTTTGCTATATGTGTTGAAAAATAGACCACGATGCATATACCCTGATATGTTAGGTACGGGATATTGCTAGATATGTTCAACCATTCACTAATATCAGTAACACATTCAGCTGTTCTACACCAAAGTTAAACAAACTAACCAAAACTCCTACAATTCATGGTACACAATATCGAAACCAAAAGTTTGCATTTTCAAATTTGGTACGGAAACAGCTATTGTTCCGCTGTCCGAATTCGAAAACTTCGACTCTTTTCAACAGTACGTTGAGCAAACATGGCAAGGGCTTGTTCGAGGCAACTACAGCATTACGTACTCTTGCGGTGCTCAGAACAATTGTATGTTTAATAAGGAGACTGATTTTATTGGGTTGGAATGTTGCCTTGATGTTGAGCGTCTGAAGAGTGTTAGTTTTCTTATCGAAGAACATGTCGCTGATAAAGGCTCCACCATTAAACATAAACAACCTGTTCAACTGTTCGAAGAATCCTCTCATATGTAACGAATTAGCGGTGAAAGCCGTAGCTGTTTAGCCATTTCAACCCCCAAAAAAAGACATCTAGCTACAACGGGATGGGCAGAAGCTATCATAGGTGTTGAACAGTCTTTTACAGATAGTGCTTAAGGTCTGAGGTTATCCTTATCCCATTATGAATTAGAGAACGGTTTTGCGTTTAGGTACATGCACAATACCTTTAGCAAGATCACCGTTTATTGTGTAAACAAAGATTCGGACGGCTGCAAATGAAGGCTTTATGCTTCTGTTGATTCTAAGACCGGTTTGATGACAATTAAAAGATTTGTCAGTACCCATACGTGCAGTCCCGTATTCACAAAGAAGAAAAGCAGGCATCTATCGTCCGATTTGATTGCTGATGAAATTCACGATTCTCTACGGAACTGTCAATCTGTAACAGCTAAGACTATACAGTCCACCATCAAGCAAGACTACGGTTTAGACATTTCATATCGTCTATCTTGGAATGCGTTGGAGAAGGCCCGTCGTGTTTTATTTAGAGATAGCAATACCTCTTTCGGATTGCTAAAACCATACTTCAAGAGACTAAAGAGTCGTGACATCACTACGGATTGTCATATGGATTTGGCTCCCGAAAATGTTTTTCGTCGCTGTTTTATAGCGTTTGGGGCGTGTCTTCAGGGTTTCCATTCGTGCCGCCCTCTACTGTACGTTGACGGAACCCACCTAACAGGGAAGCATGGTGGTGTGTTGCTTTCAGCAGTGGTAAAAGATGGAAACAACGGTCAGTACATGTTTCAATATACATTTAGTCTGATAGATAGGTTAACATAGTTTGCGACTTACTTACACTGTCCGATAGATTAGGTTACATACCCTGCTATTTTAGTTATTATTGATTACTAGCTTAGTTGCACTGTCTGATAGATTAGGTTACATACACTGTTCTATGTTTATTATTACACAGGCGACCTTAATGTCGTTCTGTTAATGTAGTGATGTTTTTAAGCTGCATCTTTTTCGTTTCAGGTCTCTTCCCCGTAGCTTTTGGTATATTTGGTAGTGAAGACTCAGACAACTGGTTTTGGTTTTTGGAAAGTTTAAAACCTCATCTGTTAGGGCGCCAAATAACTTTCATTTCAGACCGCCATGCTGGTATTATTAACGTTGTCGCAACTCTTTATCCTACTGACTACCACGCTTATTGTATCTTCCATCTGATCCAGAACTTGAATAAAGCTCTTGAACACACTAACAGAGTCTACAAAAACAATATGCTAGTGATGTTTAAGAGTTGTGCTTATGCTCCGACTGTGAAACTTTTTAATGAACGTTTTGGTCAGTTTGTGTGCCAAGGCGGTGAGCGTATTGGCAACTTTGAAAGAAATCTGCCACCAGAAAAATAGGCTCAGGCATATGTCAAAGGCAAACGGTATGGGGCAATGGCATCAACCGCTGTTGAGTCGTTCAATTCCCAGATTAAAAAGTTGTGCTATCTGCCTATAGTTGAACTGGTCGACCGGATTAGAGCTCTTCTTATGACTCAAATGTCTCGAAGTTTAGGAGAGGGCCTGAGTTGGAACACACATTTGTGCCCCGAGTATGACAAGATGTTCAAAGAGAATGTACAATGCAATCGGACATGGTTAGTTCGCAAGTCTTCTGCCGCTTATTTTGAGGTTTTATCAGACCCAGTCATGGTGGTCAACATACTTGATTTCAAATGCACATGCGGCTCTTGGCAGCAAGAATGTTTCCCATGCGCTCATGCGTTGGCTACAATTGCATCTCTAAACGAGGATCCTATGACGTTGGTTGAGCCGTTTTTCACTACCCAAAATTACCGGTCCAACTATTCATTTAACATACCGGCTATAACAGAGTTTGGTGAATCCAGTACTGCAGATTGTGATGGAGAGCCCGTGGTGATGCCCCCGAACATTAAAAGAAGACCTGGGCGTCCGAGGAAAAAGCGTATTCCATCAAGAGGTGAAGTTTCCAGCAGCCAGTCCCGTTGTGGTCGATGTTTCAAATCGGGGCATAATAGGAGGTTTTGTGATGCTTCGTTCTAAACATTATTTACCGATTTTTTTGTAACATTTTACATCTCAAAGATAAGCACTCCTTATCTTTCGACTTATGTTTTTGTACACTTTTAACATTGACATGTACCATATCTGTTTGTTTCAGACTCTGATATCTATTAAGAGCTACATTGCTATATACGTTGTTATACTCTGATAGACAAACTATGTAACATTGATAGATCGTGGATTCTACATCCGACAGATACATCAATTTAAGTTTTCTGTTTTGCTGTACATCCATCTGATACCTTTCTTACATTTGTTCACGAGGTCCTTTACATCTTCCCTGCCTGATTCATCTCAAAGATAAGCACTCCTTATCTTTCGACTTATGTTTTTGTACACTTTTAACATTGACATGTACCATGTCTGTTTGTTTCAGACTCTGATATCTATTAAGAGCTACATTGCTATATACTCATTTATACTATGATAGACAAACTATGTAAAATTGATAGATTGTGGATTATACATCCGACATATACATCAATTTATGTTTTCTGTTTTGCTGTACATCTATCTGATACCTTTCTTACATTTGTTCACGAGTTCCTTTACATCTTCCCTGCCTGATTCATCTCGTTATTTAATAGCCAAATATATCGATGACATAAATATGACATAAACAGTGGTCGCTAGATAAGGTAGCTTACATCTGATAGATTAGGTCTACATAAACTGTTCTTTTAATGTTACCCTAACTCTGATATGTTAATTTTCCTATAATGCGATTCTATGAGATAACTGTAATTAAAACTGCTTCCGTCAACTGCAACATATCATATGTTAACTTGTTGCACTTCTCAAAATTAACCCACTAGTTTAAGCTAGAGAACGGAAAATGCAATCAAACGTTAACATTAACATAAAATCATTCACTACTACAGATCTTCCAAATACACCAACCCTGTCAAAAAATGAGACTACTGCACAGGGTTGGTGAAAGTTACAGTCCAAAAAAAGCATAAACAAACATTAAAAACAACAAAATATAAACCAAAAGTTACATGAAACTACATCAACATGTTCAAACCTAGTAAGAATCCTCTTCATCAGATCCCTCCTCCTCTTCTTCTTCTTCTTCTTCCTCTTCCTCGTCTTCTTTGTCTTCAGAAGCCTCGTCGTCTGCCTCCTCTGAATCATCGTCCTCTTCTTTTTCCCACTTGCAACTGCTCCTACGCCTCTTCCGTTTTGGAAGTTTTTCATCCTCAGACTGATAACTGTCATCGAACGACCATGAATCCCATGAACCGTAGGGGTCTTCTTGGTCCTCAGACCAAACGGACCAGTCATCTTCTTCATCATCAGAGTACTCCGATGTTGTGGTACGCTTGTACGCCTTGTTGTCTACGTAGTGGTCAGTTGACCACCCGTCGTCGCCGGAGTTAGGTGGTGAGAAAAGTGAGGAAGGTGTCATTTTCGAAGGTGGTTTGGTTTCAACTTATGCTAGAGTTTCTGGTTGTTTTTTTGCTTTGCAGGGAAGTGTGAGAGGAATAGGTTCAAATATCACCCTCTATTTATAGCAAAACACAATGCCCAAGGCTGAGTCCCATTTAGCAACCATACTTACTTTCACAAATTTAATGGCACACGTATATTTAATGCATGTAATCATTCAAGTCCATCTACCTTTGTCTTTTCAACTTTCTATCTAACCAATAGGTTTAACACATTAAATTCTAATGAGTAATTGGTGTGGTTAAAAATCATTTCAAAAAATTAATTTTACTCATCTACCAATAACCATATCCTCCAATCCATATATATATTTCGTGCATCACTAATATGTTATATAAGATTTTCGAGTAATTTAAAATGGTAGATAAATTATATTTAAAATTTAAAACCTATCTGGCTTAGATAATTAGTCTCAGAGATATGTAAAAGTGTACTATATGGTTCGTAACAAAAAAAATTAACATGTGGACATCCATATATAGTAGATATTTATTCTGACAGATATGCAGTTCATACTACGATAGATACTTGATTATAAAACCGATAGATAAACTGGTAGACATTGCTATGTATTTGGATATAAGTATTATAGGTAGTTTATTAAATCTCTGATAGGTAATAAGGTAGACATTGCGATATAAATTACTATTACTCTGTCATATCTAGAACATAAAAAATACTAGAGACATCTACCCAGGTATGAAATTGATTCATGCAACGAATGGGGGATATGCCAAGGTAGTTTATAAAAACATTGGCCTACATATTTACTTGAGTTTAAACCTGATTAAAAAAGAATTTCTTATAGATCTACATACACCACCTGTTTATTATTCTGATAGTTAAGCAAGTAGACATTGATAGATGTTTAGTTCAAGCCTGATAGGTAATAATAAAAACTTTGATAATGACTTGAAAACTACTCTGAAGGATACAACATATATAAATTAGTAGATTCAACACTGAGTGATGTAACAGTGATGTGAAAATGTGTATTTACACGTGAGTTTTCTACTACCAACAGAAATCATATTAGTTGTCTAATTCACCCATTTCTAATATATCCGAATCATAAAAATGGGTACCAAAAAATAAATTACATACTACCAACGTTTGTTTGTGTTACGATCATTCATGAAATGCTTAAATATTTTAGCTCTTGTTTCTGCCGGCATTTCCTCACCATATTCCCGTGGAACAAACCCTCTTGTAATGATGTCTTCTACGTACTTACAAACAAAAACACCGCGGTCAAGGCTGTCCTTCTTTTGCTGTGGGATATTTAACCCGGTCTTATTTTGTATCCACCTTTTACATAAGGTATGTATTTCTTCTTCATGCAATAGGTCAGGTGCAAAATCAAGTAATCCATAGGTACTATACGATTAACGAGTAGCAGTCATTGCTATGTATTACTATATACATTGATAGATATAGTATTCGAAATTGCTAGATAGACAACCAAAATAGGTTACTTGGAATTTAAATTCCTTACCAGAGCATCGGCTGTGTTTTTTGTCTTATCTGGAATGTGTTTGCTCCACGGCAACAGTGGGTTGTAGCTTCTGGCAGCCCCATTCTCCATGTCTATAGCAGGAGCGTCCAGTGGTTCACTCCGGTCGTGTTTACGGTACAGAGGGGAACAAATGCAACATATGTATCTGGTTTCATTGTTTCAAAACCGTTGTCCACAATGATAGAAAAATCTCCCTTGATAGCCAGTGTTCCCTGTAAATTTAAATCATTACTACAGGAAGTAGATGTTTCCAATCTAAAACAAATAATTCCCTGGGAACTTACAGTTGCAATCCCGATTATTTGAATGGCGGGGACAGGAAATGAATACTTATCATCAAACCCTTTAACAGGGACTTTCCAATCTGAATCCTTTAACAGCTTATATATCCAAGCATCTATTACCTATCAAAACACAATTACAAGCTCAAATCAGTTGAATGACAATTACTGAAAAGAATAACCAACGGTTTATTGGTTGACACATTGATAGATGCTGCATTTAATATTGCTAGACGAACATAGACACGTTGCTAGACTAACAATTTTACTATGATAGATGCAACCTGAAACCTTATTACCTTGAAGTTAACTTGAGTTTCGTTAGGCGGTTCCATTATCTCTGACACACTAATGGAAAGCCTGTATGAGAACTCTGCTGTTGGCAAGTACCATACTTCTGGATCTTCTTGTTGTTCTACCTGTTTGAGGGTCAGCACCTTCTCGTACTCACTTGCATCGATCAGTTCCGTTGTCTCTGTCGGGAACGGCCAATCTACGACTTCAGTCTGCTGTTGTTGAACCTGCATCGAAGTAAGTAATTTGAACCCAGGCATTTCATCAACAGGCACCTAAAATTACTTTTTTAAGGTTTATTGATAATACAAAATATCTACTTACGTCAACGTCTGTTTGTTCTTCCTCAATGGAGTCCAGTGTACGTCTCTTCTCGTTTGAATTTTCAACTGCCTTGTCAACTTCGGCGTAAAATAATTGAGTGCAGTCTACAAAGCTATCGTCAGCCAACGGTGTAACCGATCGGACAATCAGATCCTTAGATGCTGCTTTCTGTTGTTGTGGTGTTGCGTACGAAGATGGCTCAACCTGTGACACTTTTTTAATCTTCTCTGCGGATTGCTCTTCTCCGTTGTAAATTTGTATCACCTTTAATGGAGAGACAGCTTGCGATAGTTGTTCGCACTTTGCTGCTTTTCCAATCCCAGTGAATGCCAAGGTCTTTACATTAAAGTGTCGTGTGTCTTCAGGCTCTGCTGTTTCCACTTCCTAACAACATAACATTGGGAACCATACATTGCGAGATTAGCACAACTATCATTTATAGATGATATTCAAATAGAACTACGCTATTTACGCCTACCATACATGCGATTTGTTTACAATGAAGACGGTATTCTATATATTTTTTATCAATCAGGCTACATACATATTGGGTTTTCGATTTGTCAAACATGCATCAACTAATACTCATTGAGACAATCATTCAAATCGTGTCTTACACTACACAGATACTGTCAAACCAACTTTTTCATACAAAAAACAACCCAGATACTGTAAACGTTTTCCAACCTAGAGTTTAAAGCATTCCAAAACAAGCAAAAACATAATTACTGACAATTTATGAATCTTAAGGATTTTAACATCCACTTACATCTTCAGCCACATTCTCCACCACATTGTGAGAGACGGGTTCTAGACCCTGTAGTTCTGTGGCTGCGATCTCCATCAAGGCAGTTACTACTATGTCATCTTCTCATTTCTCCTCACATTTCTCCCCATGCTGTCCTTGATCTACGGTTTCTGGCAACTCCTCCAACTGTTGCTTCATTGTTTTCGTTCCTTCGTTGGAGCCTTCGTCCAACAAATCAATTCTGTCCACCATCAGCTGCTGTTGTTCAACCTCGTTGTTTCCAACTCCGGGTCCCTGTGCAGGTACCAAAACTTCATTTTGCGGACCGGCAGCATGAGTTAGGGGTGATAATTCTTCTGCCACCTCCCCTTTCCCATTACCAGCGTCACAACCATTTGTTGTAGTCCCTTTCGGCTTCCTAGACACATCAACAACAATAGCTTCCGGTGTAGTACTCTCTTCCATTGGTTCAACACGTGTTTCTGATTGAACACACCCTCCATCAATTTCTTCCTTCTCCTCCTCCGATACGTCCCTTTCTTTTTCCTCAGCTTTGTCAACCAACTGTTGTTCTTCTGCTGTTGTCTCCCCATGAACATCCTCTTCTTCTATTTCTTTTTCTGTGTCAGAAACTGTTTGGTTCCTCTTCGGAACAAATCCATGCCTCTGAGATTGGTAAACCAATGTTTCCTTAACCACCTTCTCAGCAACGTTTGCATCCACGGGTTCAATATCGTCCTCATCAATACGGCAAAATGGCATTGATAAGGTCAATACCAGTTGGTCATCCTCACCATCCACTCTTTCACCTCCCACCTCCAGCTTGTGTTTCAGCTCCTCCAAATCTTTCTTCAACCTTTCCACCTGAATCAAACGAGCATACAAAATAGTTACATTATTTTAACAATGATAGATACAGCATATTAGCGTTGATAGACAACTTATAGTTACGTTTGCTAAATCAATTATAATGATTCTTCTACCAAACAACATCTATACATTTCATATGTTCATTTTAACCAACATATAGAGGTTATCTGTACTTAAAAAACATGGTAACACTAACCTTTTCGTTTCTTTCCTCAAGCGACGTTTTAAGCCGCTTGTTTTCAACTTTCAACCGGCGCAACCGGTTTTTTTTTTTCAGCTTGTTGTTGTGACGCAGCATCGACTGCGACAGCGCTCCAAAGCTTGGTATAATACTAGACCTACGTTTGTTTTTGTTTTTCAACCTCTCCCCTTTGTTTTTACCAACTATTGCCTTCCTCTCCACAATGAATTCCCCCAATGTAACATCATCATCAACCTCAGTCATCGAACGTCTTCTCTTGTTACTTCCAGCTCCGTCATCTACCTTCCTTCTTGTACTTCTGTGCGCAACAGATTTCTTTCTTTTCCTACTCCTTTGTTCGCTTGTTTCTCCAGCAGCTTCGCACTGCCTCCGCGAATCATTTACTCCATAAACAAAACATTCAGACGCTGAAAACACCAACTCACCGCCCACAACCTAAGAAATACGGTATAATATATATTAAGCAGCAAAATATTAAAATCACTATTGCGAATTGCTGACAATTATGATCCATGAACATGTTGAAGTTATGACGTTATGCCACATGGTATGCTATTTGTTTGATATTTTTATCGATATATATGTTTTTTTTTGTTCAAATATTAATGGTTGCTATTAGTTTGTAAGAACCATGTGTATGCGATTTGTTTGACACTACAACATGGACATTGATAGGTGCGTTACATACCTCATCGTCCCTGAGTTCACTGACCATCTGGATCATTTCGAATGTCGACTCGTTGCCCTCTAGTCCCCACCACTTGTAACATCTAGGGATTATGTTTGGCCTTGGTATGTCGACGTTCATCGAAATATGCTCCATCAGAAATGGCTGCACAGAACATAACTAACCATTAAAAAAAACAGTTTCGTAACAGACATGTTGATTATAATCCAGTATACTTACAAAAAGCAGAGCAACGCATCCGATAACTCTTCCAGGATGCCCGGCCTTAATACATTTGTCCAGTGATTTGTGAAGCTTCTCCAAGATGGCTCCAGACCAGTCATAGTCGTTTATCTTTTCGAGATTCTCCACGTAGAATATTGTTGTCCACCCGACTACGTCGCCAGACACTGAAAAGAACAGTGTCGAGCATATGAAAAGTATCAGGAGCCGAGCAACATCCTTCGCTTCATCCTCCCCTCCTTCACTGACTGCTTTCTCGATCGCTTCCTACAAAAATAAACAACATCATACCAAGCATACAGCAATAACAATTAAAGGCATCTACCCCTAGTAAGACATTGATAGATATGATCCATTACATTGCTAGACGCATAAAACCAACCACCAACGTAATATACAGCTAACACCCTGCAGCATAAACTAAAAAACAACTACATTCTAACAGACTCTATTTACCTTTATCAACGTATTGGAAACTGATTTGTCGTTTGTTGGCCCGCTCCTCCTCGTCCATGGGCTCAAAAAATATTTATTCATCAAAATCCAATCTAACTCAGCTCCATCAGCATACCGAGCGATTAATGCGCCTGATTTTCTCATCGGCATCTCTTCGTTACCGTGTTTCAGGCCAAAGATCGCCTTAACATCTTTCTTCGTCAGCCTTACATGCTTTTGTCCAATCTTGAAAGCCTTCCATCTAACATCGTATAAACCACAAATCGCCTCGATCAAGTAGTGGAACTTTTTAAGCTTCAGAACCTCGTTCCTCAAGTCGTACGAGGTTTTGAGGAAGGTATAAAAAGGGGTTCATCGAGCAGCCTCGATGTGTTAAGCTTTAATTATATCCCGTCTCAGTACGTTGATTATGCTAACCAACCCCGACTTATAGAATACTCTTGCTTTTGTCATTTTGACCTGTTAACGTTTACATAATAAGCTCGTTAGTAATACCATGGTAACTAAAACAATAAAACTAAGCAGCCACTGCATTATGAAGATTGCTATAAGTGACCAGAATCGTATACTACTCCCCTAGACGTGCTGTCTGACACGTAAACTATTAACAAACCCCGATAGATAATGCAACCCACATTGCTAGATGTCTAACAAACCTACGTAAACTCACAACGGTTAGAACAGCAGCCCTATAGCTACGATAGCCGACGTTACACGTTCACGATTCAACCAGGCCATGTTCAAATCGATGGCGTCGGACAGGTAAACTATTAACAAACACTGATAGATAATGCAACCCAGATTGCTAGATGTCTAACAAACCTACGTAAACTCACAACGCTTAGAACATCAACCCTATAGTTCCGATAGACGACGTTACACGTTTACGATTCAACCAGGTCGCATTCAAATCGATAGCGTCGGACAGCACTACCAACACAACTATCACCTGCCGTCGTCCGGTCGAGCAACAGTACGAAATACCCTTACTGACTATCGGAGTATTAAACGTCAGACAGCATGGACTATCAATGTAAAACAACCGACTATTCTAACTACCGGAGTATTAAACGTATTCCGGCGATGCTAATACATCGACGCATATAACTTGAACAGAGACAGTGGTAGACGGATACCTGGTTCGGTTCGAAGGTGTAAGGAAGAACAGAGACAGTGGTCGACGGTTCGGTTCGACGGAAACTTCGTTGCAGTTGGAGGCTCGCCGGTGGTTGCTTCAAAGATCGGAACAGAAAAAGTGGTTGCTTTGAAGGTTAGTTGTCGCTGGTTAGGTTGGGTTTCAAAAAAGTCTTTTGGGTTCCCTCTCGTTTCACGTGTTTCTCTCTCCTCAAATTTAGAAATGTGAAAGCGGGTAGAATTGGAACCTAAAAGTCTGATTAGAAGGTGTAAAAAAGTGGGTTTCAACAAAACAGCCCCTTTTATACCCTAGAGGGTATAATTGTCCCAAATATGGCTCTAGGTATTTTATGAAACTAGTCCAAAAACGGATACCATTTTGATATTTCATAGTTGAGTGGGTATTTAGGGGTACTTTCCTCTTTCTTTTTATCCCATTTACTTCTTTAAATTTTTACCTCATACCTTTTATTCTGTTAAATTTTACTTTTAACCTTAACATTTTAACTGCTTCTTGGCTTCTTAAAAAACCCTAATTTCTTTGTTCACCGTAGCTATCGTTTTAGAATTTATTTTCCCAAGCAACCCTTGTCTTCTTTACTAACCTTAATTCCTTTCTTCTCTCCATTTCTACTAAATCGATAAATAAAAAACACCAACATGGATTTGGATTAAACATTAAACAAACTGAAACTCGAAACACTAGATTTATATTACAAAATGCACAAATTTAAAAGTTCTTTTCTTATTTTTGAGCTATTCTCAAGTTAAAAGAAACTAATTTAAGAGAATACAGTATGTGTGTCAAGTATGAAAAATTGGTGTTATTAACTAAAATACAGTAAGTAAGTCGAGTTAGACGAGTTCCAATGAGTTTATTCAGCAGAATATAATATTTGTGTTCGTCCAGTCGGACGCGTTTCAATGAGTCTATTCAAAAGAATATAATATTTGTGCTAACTCAGACGAAAACAGTCATCAAATCTGAGTGAGATCGGATAGGTTTCTTCAAATAAACAGTGTCGAAAACCAACTCGAACGAGTCGAAACAAAACTCAAGCTCAGATCTCTGACCTTGCATATGCGCGAGATCTACCAAATTCCTTCTTCTCTCTCTTCATATGCATTTAATTTTGATATTATTCTTGGAGCAATAGGGCTTATAGCCTGTGATTTCTATTATGGACGAGATAAAGGCTATGGTTTCCATGAGAATAACATTGGTACCCGATTTCGTCGCATATAGAGGCATCATCGATAGGGGAGGGAGTCTAGGAGACGTCGATGAAGACGAGGAGGATCAGATAAATTATTCATCCAGTAAGCATTTTCTAATATCGATGGGACAAGTAATAATTTCAAAATCAGAAATCAATTTGAAGTTTGGAGAACGAACACGACAGAAAGTGAAATTAAGTGAGATGGAAAACTAACCGTCGAAGAAAAAAGAACAATAAACCGCAAGGACACGAGTTTCGTCGCAATGGTAACGAAGCTTTCCGTCAAATAACAAGGGAGAATTTTACGGTCCTGGCTACAGAGGAACTTGATGGTGGAAGTTGGGGATGGTTTAGTGGAATCAACCAATGGACCTACCATTCTTTATTTTTTTCTTTGTGTTTGAATGACTAGAAAATGGATCGAGTTAGTGGATTGATGTAGAGAGAACAAGAAGGAATTTGTGGGTTCAACAGGAGAGGGAGGTTGAAGATAATGGTTTTTAAAGAAAAGAATAAACAGTAAATAACTTAATTTAAATGTAATAAAGTAAATATAAAAAAGTAAAATAATAAAAGGTAAATAATGTTAAATAAAAAGTTAAGTAAAAGTTACCGCTAAAAGTTAAAAATGAGAAATGCAAGAAAACTCTGAGTAATGAAGATGTTATTAATATTAAAGATGATAAAAACAGTGTGGCTATTACAGATAGTCAGGATGTTGTTAAGGATAATAATACTCAAAGTTCTAAGGACCCTATTCCTTTCATTAAAGTGTATACAAGAAGGCTTAAATCTATGATTACAGCTAAGGATGTTGTTTAGGCTCCTAGTAATGCCACTGATACTGGTAACACTGGAGAAGCTGTTAGGCAGGATATGGAGTTGATTAGTGCGCTTCATGGTTTGGATCAGGCTCAGACTGCTGATGCTCCTGTGTCTTGCTCTCCTAAGCAAAGCAATATTGGAAGCTGCAATCCTTCCCCTGAAGTGGCTTCTCCATGTTCTTCTGAAAATGGTTTCACTTCGATTGTTCGTAGTAAATTGAAATCTGCAAGTAAAAGTGAGAGTTCAAAAAGGTTAAACATTAAATCTCTTCACAAAAGAGATAAAACTGATACTTATTCTCTATCTGAATGATTAAGTTTCTTAGTTGGAACGCGCGTGACATTAATAATAGTGCTACTATTGCTAGGCTAAAGTTTATTATTAATCATCATAAGGTTAGGTTGATTGCTATCCAAGAGCCTATGGCTAGAATTGATAAAATTGAGAGTATTGCTCACAGAATTGGTTTTAGTAGTTGGGTTTCTAACTGTTCTAATAAGGTGTGGTTGTTCTGGAATGATGAGATTAGTTTAAACGTTCTGCTTGATCATGATCAGTTTCTCCATTTGGAGATTAATGCTTCTAACTTCTCTGGTTTGTTAACTTTTGTTTATGCTAAGAACAGATGTATGCAGCATAAAGAGCTTTGGAATAACTTGTCTATCTTACCTCATGATGTCAAGCCCTGGCTGCTGGCTGGGGACTTCAATGCCATATCTTGTTCTGATGATCAGCTTCATTGTTCTTCTTTTGACATCTCTAGTGCTGATGATCTCAATAACTTCATCAGGCTTTGCAATCTTGTGGATCCTGGCTTTGTTGGCTCTAGATATACCTGGAGCAATAGCAAAGTATGGAAAAGATTAGATAGGGTTTTGATTAATGATAAAGATGTTAATTCATTTCATACTCAGGTTTTACACATGGTCAGAACATGCTCTGACCATGCTCCTCTCTTGATTACTTTGTCTAGTTCTATCAGTTCTACTTCTCAAAACAAAGGTTTTTTCAAATTTATTAACGCCTAGACAAATCATCCTGATTTTATTTCTGATGTTACTATTAATTGGAACATTTATTGCAAGGGTGACTCTAACATGGTCTTTTGGTATAAGCTGAGAAGACTTAAAAAGTTTTTGAAAGGTTGGAACATTACTAAGTTTGGCAATATTTTTAGTAAAGTGGAGCAGGCTATGGAGAATGTGGCTGCTATAGAACTTAGTCATCAGGCTGTCAATAGCAATGAGTCTAAAGCTAATCTTAATAAAGCTAACAGCTTCCTTATTCAAGCCCTTAAGAACGAGGAGTGCTACTGGAGGCAGAAGTGCTATAATTCTTGGCTAAGCAGTGGGGATGGTAACACTAAACTTTACCTTTCTTATGTTTCTCATAAAAAGAAGAAGAATTCTATTTTGGGTATCAAAGATAAGGTATTTGGTTAACAAAGGATTCTGATATTGCTTGTTCTGCGGAGTCTTACTTTAAAGACATTCTTTGAGGTTGTAACTATTCTTGTGAGGATGAAAGTATTAATGACTCTATTCTTAGTAGTATTCCTACTATGGTCAGTGTTGGTGACAATGAGAGTGTTATAAGGGTTACTACTAAAGAGGAGATGTGGTCTATTGTTTCTGCTATGAAAAATGAGAGTGCCCCTGGCACTGGTGGTTTTAACTGTCATTTTTTAAAGACTTGCTGGAGTATTATTTGTTCTGATCTTTGTCAGGCTATTAACTCTTATCTCAAGGGTATGACCATTCCTAGGGGAATTTTTGCTACAGGGATCTGTCTTATCCCTAAGACTCCTAATCCTATATCATGGAATAATTTTAGGCCTATTAGCCTTTGCACTATCTTTAACAGGCTTATTTCTTCTCTCATAAATTCTAGAATGGCTTTTATTCTTCCTAAGATTGTCTCTAAATGTCAAGGTGCTTTTGTTAGGGATAGGCTGATACATGATAATATTCTAACTATTAAAGAAATGCTGCACAATATTAACAGAAGACCTTCTAAAGGGAATATTATAATGCAACTTGATATGACAAAGGCTTTTGACAGAATGTCTCATGCCTTTGTCATCAAGGTTTTGAGGAAATTTGGTTTTTCTGATAGTTTGTTGGCCTTAATTCAAACTCTTATCTCTAATATCGTGGTGTCTATTCTTATTAATGGTAGCTGTATAGGGTATTTCCCTCAGACGAATGGGTTAAGGCAAGGAGATCCTTTATCCCCTTGCCTTTTCATCTTGGCTGAGGAGGCTCTACTTAGGGGCTTATCCTGTCTATATGATGCTAACCCTAACATGAAATATTATCTTAAGTCTGGAAATACATTACCTTGCCTTGCTTTCGCTGATGACATTGTTATCTTCTCTAATAGTGCTGCTACTTCTCTTGATAACATGTGCAAGTTGTTAGACAATTATCAGATTGCTTCTGGTCAGATGATTAATAAGGAAAAAACCAAGATTATTACCTCGACTAAGCTGGCATTTGCTGCTAATGCTAGACTGAAGACTGCCACTGGATTCATGCTTGATCATGCTCCTTTCAAGTACTTGGGAATCAGCATTTCTGCAAATAACAAGAGAATGAACTATGTTAATCTTCTGTCTGCTATTTATAACAAAATTCAGATTTGGGATATGAAGTCTTTGTCATTTGGGGGAAGGCTATCTCTTATTAAGAGTGTTCTTCATCCCATTTTTTATTATTGGATGCAGAACACTCTGATCCCCAAGGCTGTTCTCAATAAGATTGAGCTGTGTTTCAATAAGTTTCTTTGGAGGTCCAATTTTAATGATAGAGCTATCCATTGGACCTCCTGGAAATATCTTTGCAGGCCCTTTGATGAAGGTGGTTTGAATATCAAGTTGTTAACTGATATCCAAACCACTTTCTCTTTCAAATTATGGTACTTGTTTAGGAAGGGTCATTCTCTTTGGTCTGAGTTGATGCAGCATAATTACTGTCCTAATTGTCATCCTTCTATTGCTATATGTAAGGCCACTGACTCTATTGTTTGGAAGCGTCTTTGTTCTATTAGGGATCAGGCTGATGGCTTTATTAACTGGCGTTTAGGCAAAGGTGATGTGGACTTTTGGAGGGATGCCTGGCATGGCATGCCTCCCATTGTTACTGAGTCTGACCACAGGGCATGGCTGCTTCCTGCTAAGGTTTCTACTTTCTGGAAGGCTAACAATTGGGATCTCCCTCAGCTTAACTTCCTGTCTCATGATCGTATCTCACACATCAAGTGTGTAAAGATTGTTCATGACGAGGAAGATAAGATTGAGTGGTCTTTTTAAAAAAATAAAGAGTTTAACACTAATTTAACTTGGGATACTGTTAGAGTAAAAAATGCAAAGCAAAACATTTTCAAAAAAATTTGGAGTCATTTTATCCCAAGTAAATTTTCATTTCTTTGCTGGAAGTTATTAAAAAAATTTATCCCAATTGATAGCATTCTTATTAAAAGACGCTTCACTACTGTTTCTAAGTGTCAGTCTTGCTGCAGTTGTGAAGAGAAGAATCATCTCTTCATCAACTGCAGCTATGCCTGGTCTCTGTGGAATTACTATGGGGTTCTATTCAGGGTCCCTTTAAGCAGATTCATGTCTATTAGCCATGTATTTTATACTTGGTTCTGGGTTTCGAATGGTAGGTTTCATATTACACATCTTGTCCCACAAATTATATGTTGGACAATATGGCGTAATAGGAATGCCAGTAAGTTTTCTGGAGCTTATGATAGCTTTGACTGTGCTGTTAAGAGTATTAACAGAGTCATCAATGGTGTGGATTCTAATGGTCTTTTAAAATCGATTCATTGGTCAGGAGTTCATAAGGCGGGTGTGGCCCTAGGCTGTCTATCGGTCTACAAAAGAAAGCATAAACCTAGATACCTGAAGTGGTTGTCTCCTCCTTCTGGCAGGCTAAAGCTTAACGTGGACGGTGCGTGCAGCTTCTCCGGTGAAGCCAGTGGTGGCTTTCTGATTAGAGATGAGAATGGAAATCTGCACTCTGGTCAAGGGTTTCTTTTTGGCAAGGTCGATCCCTTCAAGGCGGAGTGCCTGGCCCTGCTTGAGGCACTGTTATTCTGTCGAAAGAACAACTGGTTGAATGTCGACATTGAGTCGGACTGCCAGACTCTTGTCGACATTCTGGCTACTGGTGATGTAGCTTCCATCTCCATGGTTAATTTCTGTCGTAGTCTGATCCATTCGACCATGAGCCTTCGGTATGTTTCTCGAACCCAGAACGTCGCTGCTGACTGGATCTCGAAGTGGGTGTTGAAGGTGAAGGAAGGCAAACTGTTCTCTGTGGTTGATGCTCCTGTTGAGCTTTTGGCTATCGTAACCCTAGAAAGCCTTGGTGTGGGGTATATCGATCCGGGTTAAGTTTGGCTGTTTGGTGATGGTTCGATGGTAAAGATGCTCTGGTTGTGGCATATCGTTGATGGCGGTCGTAAGAAGAAGTTCGAGTGTCTGGTGGGCTTTGGTGTGGCTGTTTCGCTGTCTGAGAATGGTGTTTCGAGGGTTGGTGGTGGTTGTCGTTTCTCTTAGGAATAGATTGTGTCTCTCGAGTGAAGCTAGGGTTTCGAATTAGGGGAAGTTACTGTAGAAAGGGTTGGTTTTGTTCTTGGGTTTGGGTTCTATTTGGGCCCTTCCCCTTTCTTTGTTTTTAGCCTTGTAGTTTTGGGCTACTTCGTGAACCTGTTTGTATTGTTTGTTTACCATTTAATAATTCAATTCTTTTTGCTAAAAAAAAAAGAGTAGAGAGGGTATTTTGAGTAGTATTTAATGGGTGACCGTATATAAAATGTGGAGTGGTATATTGGGGTGACACGTATCAGCCTCTTGTTAATTTGCACGGCAAAAATGAAACGTTTGGGACGAAGAAAGCTTAGTGGCACAAATAACATGGGTTAAACACTGATGACTTGACAGGATTTTTAGCTCGTATAGCTCTCCTTTGTTTAAATATTTCTTTATTTATATAATATATAGTCATATGCAAATATAAAGAGGCTTATAATAAGTATACAACTATATAATTATGATTTTAAAATTATAAGTTAGTAATTAATTAGATATTATAATGTTGCAGTTTTTTTGTTTAATTATAAAATAATTATAATATTATAATTTAATATTATAATTAAAATATTCGTTCCGAACATTTAACGTGTGAAGCACGATATATATATTTGTACATGAAATATATATTTGTAATGGTATTATATCAGTTAATACTTATTCCGCTTTTATAAATTATAAAATTTTAGTTTTAGTGCACTAAATAAATATAGATTTTCGTAGTAAAAAATATTTATAATCACGTCAAAAAATATTTTTGAGATTTATTACTAACATTAAAACTATATATAAAATATATTTTTTTGAAAAATAAATATATAAGTACAAACTTATGGACTCAAATATAAATATAGTTACAAAAAATATCAAATATAATTATTAGAAAGATTTTTTTTACGATATACATATTTTAATTATTGAAATTCGAATTAATTAAAGCATACGAAATATTATTTTTTAAACATATAAAAAATAATTTAAAAATATTATATCTAAATATCTAAATAAAATTACATAAATTATTTATAATATCTTAATAATATTACAAAAAATATCAAAATAATTACAAGCATTTTTTTTACTGTATACATATCTTAACTATTGAAATTTGACTTAGTTCAGCATACAAATTATTTTTTCATAGTCGTATACATATTTTTAAAATATAGTATTTAAAAATCAAAATACAATTAGATGTCCAATTTTTTAGATATTATAAATAATTTTAGAATATTAAATAAATTATCTATAATATCTACATATAATAAAAACTATCAAAAAATTATCCTAAGTATTTCATTTATATTACACTTATTTCAGTTATTGAAATCGTATAAAAAATTGATAAAAAGTGACTTAAACGGATCGTCCCGTGTGTGTCCTGCATGGAATAGCCTGCATAACACGCACGAGTCTCGCAACACGTGAGTCCCGTAACCTGTTAGTTTCGTTATCCTCCTAACACGCATAAGCAATTTCACGTATAATACGCAACCTGCAATTCACGCACACGCTTAAATTTGTTAAATGGGTCGTGGAACTAATAGATCTTCCTGTTTACCACCACTAGCTGCTGACAACAGAACGTTTTTAGCAGAGCGACACCATCCACGCTATCGATAACAACAATGATTTGAGATAACCTAATCTCTTTTATCTTACGTCTGCTACTCCCAACTGATAAAGCGGTCGCTGAACTGCAACGATGAGTCGCTAAGTATTGTATTTTTGATAAAGTTCTATAAACAAAAAGTGCAATGCGATCCTCGCCCGCTGCGTTGATCGAGTAGAGGCTAAATTAGTGCTGAGTGATTTCCATGTAGGGGAAGTTGGGGCACACTATAAATATATAAGACTTATTCGACGTTTTCTACTAGTATGATACTACTGGCCGGAATTGGTCGCTGATGCCGAGCGACTCGTCTAACAATGCCATCAATGTCAACAATTCGCCAATACAGGACACCTACCGAGTGAGCTGATGTTGCCCGTGGTTGTTCCTTTCCCTTTCGACAAAAGAGGCATTGACCTTGTGGGACCACTTCCTATGAAAACTGACAAGCTGTAATTCATTATCGTTGTTGTGGATTACTTTTCCAAATAGGTATAAGCCAAAACTCTCTTTCACACGCGAGGTGAGGAAATATGGGACTTCATTCACCATCAAATCATGGCTAGGTTTGGAAAACTTTGCATCTTGATGGCGGACAACGGACCCAAATTCCACAAGTCTGTGGTCACGACATTTTGTAAGGGGTACGAAATCGACCAAAATTTCTCCACACCTTACTACCCTTTGGGAAAACAGCCAGATCGAAGTCACCAACCATAAAATATTCAAAGGGATTAAAAACAAACTCGAGGTATCCAAAGGTAAATGGCCGGACAAATTAACCGAGGTCTTATGGGCATACCGATCAGCCGAGCAACGAGCATAAATCTCATCGAAGAGAGGCATGATTTGGCACTTATTCGGGTAGAACATTCCATGAGCCTTATACGGGGACGTTTCAACGCTCGGCTCAAAATCCATAGAATTTGAAGTTGGAGACATGGTAATGAATCTTTCAAGGATCTGGAGAAAATGCACCTGGAAAGTTGGGAGCCAAATGGGAAGGGCCTTATACCGTCATCCCTAAAGGACATAGCAGAACCTATCGCCCCGCCGATGCAGAGGGCTATACTTTAAAGCATCCATGAAACATTAATCATTTAAAATTGTATGGTCAGGCTCTGTAACTTAGTTGATGTGTTATTCCCCCCTCCCCTCTGATAGTGTGGGATGGTTTTTTAACGAGGCATTAAACTTATGTTCATATCTTTAATACATTTTACCGCTTTCGCTACTATGTGTGTTTATTATTACATATTATCCATCTTTATAATCGCGAACTGTTCTATGATCATGCATACGGGCTATGCAAGGGACCATACTAAGCCCAAACCATATACTCTATATGACGAACTGGTTAATGGGTCACGTTACGGGCTACATAATGGCCATACTGAGCCTAATACCTTCTACACAGTATATAAGCGAACTGATCTTGAATCAATCCCTTATTAGGCCACATAATAAGGTCAACTCGACCTCGCCCGACTCAACTGAGGAGCAAGTCTCACTCATAGCTACGCAATGAGTTATACTGAGCTCGATCTTGTGAGGATCCCCTCTAAAACTACAGTAATTAATAAACACATCTGCAAGGAAGATATCCAACATTAAACATACTAAAATAACATACAAACAATAATGTTGTAGATTATACGACATGTTTGCATTAGACTATTTGGCGACATCATAAAACACAAAACAACAAGTAAATTACAACTATATGCCCATAAATGTGAAAATTAACTCATACAACACGAGAAGGATTATGGTCACTGCCTCTTGACGCTAAATGATCTATCTCAGACTTGTCCTCCACACCATTCCCTACTTGGGCAGATACCTCGCCTTCGCCCTTGTACAGCCGACGGTAACCCAACAGTGGGTACACCACCTGCATGTGGACCTTGTCCGACAAATACAAATTTTTCTAAGGACCCCAATTCCATGCCGGGGTTAAGCGCCAAAAGCTCCACCAGCATCTTCTCTTGATATCTAGCCATCATCCCCATAGACCATTCCATCACTTGTTTCTCCTGCTACTTCAAGGTGGCCTCAGATTTCTTATTTTATTGAATCCATTTCTAATCCATCCCCTTCTTTAGTTCATCCACCTTTACCGTCATCTCTCCATTCTCCACCATCAGTTCAACGACGCGCTCTGCTCATTTTTCCATTTTCTGTGCTTGAGCTACATTTTTTGTGAGCAGACCAGCACTCTGAGACATTAAGTCATCATTTTTCTTAATAATCAAGTTTTTTAACGCTACGAGGGCAGTGTTCTTTATGTTCAACTCATTTTGCATTTTTTCTCCCACGAGTTACGGGAGCCTTTGAGCTCTGCTACCTCCTGTCGAAGCCCCTCGTTGGACAGCGTCGCCTTGTCCTTCTGTGCCTTGGCTGACCCAGTAGAATTTTTGAAGCGATAAAGCTCGGTGGTCAAGCCTTGTACAGATCCAAAAAATGTTGGCTCCGGTATTCATTGCTCAATGACTTCGTAGTCGGTATTTGACATGCGCTGGCATGATAGCATAATTGAGTTTGATGCATTTGTATTCACGCTCAGGTTAGCTTTGATTGTCATTTATCTATTAAAATAAAAAAGTATAATGGGCAATACCTCAATTGCGAGCTCCAGTTGCCTCTGCAATAACTCTGGGAAACAATATAGCTTCTCAAACATTATCATGGAAGGACGAGGCATTACGACATTCGAGAGAGGAAGCTCCTCGGTCTCCATACCCTCTCGGTTAGCCACCTTCTTTTTTACCAGCAGACATCTGCTCTGGTTGTACTATATTCACAAAAGACGACCCCATGCTTACCATTTGCACAAAGGGATACACGAGGCGTACACTTACTGTCTTTACAAACTGCTCAATCCTCCACGCTATCCCTTCTAGAATCTGCTTCTTCTCTTCCTATCCACCATCATCCCCATCTACCCGGCTCGACTGACCATCCGCTCGAGCCTCATCCCAGATGATCACCTCAGGGGATTTCATCATCGTTTTCCTCATGTACTAATTGCAGCTTCCTTGTTGCTAGAGGCACTTCACCAATAACAACACACGGTTTCTTTTCAAGAGGCCTTGCGTCATCCTATATCTCAGCATAATCCTCCCAAGCTTGCCGAGTGGTTTCTTGTCTCTCTTCATCGCCTAGTGGGGTAACCTCATTATTTTACTACTTCCCCTCAACGGCTCCCTGAATAGCTAAGATCTCTCCATCATTGTCATTTTGACCCTATAGGGATGAAGAACCTTCTGCCTCTTTGACCATCCGATTTCGGGGCACCGCCAAGAATATATATGTACTATTTCGATCACGATACCTCTATGCCATCAACGTTTGTATGCATTATGTTGTTGCCACTTGTCCACTATCAGCCATCGTGACCTTCCCATTCTTTGCAATCACCACCCAAGAACCGGTCACAAACCAGCACTCAGATAGTTCACTTGCATCAACACCCGCGAAGGCTCCAGAAACCAAGTAAAGCTAGCCATATTGGCCATAGTATTCTTATATTCCTACGACATACCTTATCTTTACCACTCTTGATGTTTTCTCTCACACGCACGAGTAAACAATTACATGAATAATAGTATTTATCACCCAAAACTACAAAATGTGCAATTTTTTCCTAACACTTTACTTTTCACTTTCATTTTAATAATTGGAGTTTCATAATTGCACACTCATGTTCCCAATCCCTCGACACGAGTATGAAAGAGGGTTTCTAATTTTTGTCAAATATGTGAAGCTCAATTATATTTCTCACTTCAGTAAACTAGGTATATAAAATGGAGAGTTGGCTACTTTGACTACAACTATGGTAAGAAACAAGTCATTGAGGAAGACTAGAATTATTAGTAAGCGAGATCTCAAGACTATACTAAACAACATTCTCCAACTGTAGGCTTCCCGTTGAGTGGGGCATACCTACAAGGCTAAATAAGACTTTAATCAGCGATAGTAAGGGTAATCGCAATCCAAAGTCGAATACAGTGGTAAACAGGCAGGTCTCATTGTCCTTCACCTCGTAGGAATGAAGGCCCTTGTTACCTATTTGACCATCCGATTTTGGGGCACCTCCAACAATACACATGTACTATTTTGATCACGATACCTCTACTCCATCAACGCTCGTATGCATTCGGTTCTTGCCACTTCTCTAGTATTAGCCATGGGTTCCTTCCCATTCTTTGTAGTCACCAACTCGAGAATCGGGCACAAACCAGCACTCAGATAGTTCACTTGCATTAACACCCGCGAAGGCTCCTGAAACCAAGTAGAGGTAGCCAAATTGGCACTTGAATAAAATGATTCTTATATTCCATCGACAGACCTTCTCTTTACCACTCTTGATGCTTTCTCTCACACACACGAGTAAAAAATTACGTGAGTAATAGTATTTATCACCCAAAACTATAAGATATGCAAATTTTTCCTTACACTTTACTTTTCATTTTCATTTTAATTGAAGGTTCATAATTTCACTCTCATGTTCCCAATCCCTCGACACGAGTATGAAAGAGTGTTTCCAAAAGGTGGGAAGGTCAATTATCTTTCTCACTTCAGTAAACTGGGTATATAAAATTGAGAGTTGGCTACTTTGACTACATCTATTGTAAGAAGCAAGTCAGCGAGGAAGACTAGAATTCCTAATAAGCTAGAACTCAACACTATACTAAGCAGCATTCTCCAACTGTACGCTTCCCGTTAAGTGGGGCATATACCTACAATGCTAAATAAGTCTGTAATCACCGAAAGTAAGGGTAGCCATAATCCATAGTCGAATACAGTGGTAAACATGCAGGTCTCATTGTCCTTTGTCTGGTAAGGATGAAGCCCCATTTTACCTATTTGACCATCCAATTTTGGGGCACTGCCAACAATACACATGTACTATTTTGATCATGATACCTCTACTCCATCAACGCCCATATGCATTTGGTTCTTGCCACTTGTCTAGCATTAGCCATGGTTACCTTCCCATTCTTTGTAGTCACCAACTCGGGAACTGGCCACAAACCAACACTTAGATAGTTCACTTGCATCAACAAACGCAAAAGCTCCTCAAACCAAGTAAAGCTTGCCATATTGGCCACCTGAATCAAAGGATTCTTATATTCCTTCGACAGGCCTTCTCTTTACCACTCTTGATGCTTTCTTTCACCCGCACGAGAAGATAGTTACGTTAATAATAGTATTTATAACCCAAAACTACAAGATGTGCAATTTTTTCCTTACACTTTACTTTCCAATTTTGTTTTAATTAGAGTTTCATAATTGCATTCTCATGTTCCCAATTCCCCAACACAAGTATGAATGAGTGTTTCTAAATTCTTTCAGAGGTGGGAAGCTCAACTATCTTTCTTACTTCAATAAACTGGGTATAGAAAAATGGAGAGTTTGCTACTTTGACTACATATTTGGCAAGAAACACTATACTAAGCACCATTCTCCAACTGTACGTTTTCAGTTGAGTGGGGCATATAGCTACAATGGTAAATAAGTATCTTATCTACGAAAGTAAGTGTATCTGTAATCCACAGTCGAATACAGTGGTAAACAGGCAGGTCTCATTGTCCATCGCCTGGTAGGGATAAAGACCCTTCTACCTTTTTTACCATCCGATTTTGGGGCACCGTCAACCATACACATGTACTATTTCGATCACGATACCTCTTCTCCATTAAAACTCGTATGCATTATCTTGTTTCTATTTGTCCAGTATCATCCATCGTTACCTTCCCGTTATTTTCAATCACCACTCGAGAACTGGTCACAAATCAGCACTCATATAGTTAACTTGGATTAACAACCGCGAAGGCTCCTGAAACCAAGTAAAGCCAAATTGACTACTTGAATCAAAAAATTCTTATATTCCTTCGAAACACATTCTCATTACCACTCTTGATGTTTTCTCTCACACGCACGAGCAAACAGTTACGTGAATAACTATAAAACTACAAGATGTGCAAGTTTTTACTTACAAATTTACTTTCAAATTTTGTATTAATTAGAGGTTCATAATTGCACTCTCATGTTCCCAATAACCCAACACAAGTATGCAAGAATGTGTATGCAAGAATGTTTATTTTTTCGTCAGAGGTAGGAAGATCAATTATCTTTCTTATTTTAGTAAACTAGGTATAGAAAATAGAGTGTTGGCTACTTTGACTACATTTATGCCAAGAAGAAAGTCAGCAAGGAAGACTCGAATTCCTAGTAAGCAAGAACTCAACACTATACTACGCAGCATTCTCCAACTGTACACTTCGCATTGAGTGGGGCATATATATACAATGCTAAATAAGTCTCTAATCAGCGATAGTAAGGGTAGTCATAATCCACAGTCGAATACAGTGGTAAACAGGCACGTCTCATTGACCTTTGCCTGGTATGGTTGAAGACCATTGTACTTATTTGACCATCCGATTTTAGGGCACCACCAACAATGCACATGTACTATTTCGATCACGATACCTCTTAATTTATCAACACTCAATGTATTTGGTTGTTGCCACTTGTCTAATATCAGCTATGGTTACCTTCTCATTATTTGCAGTCACCAACTCAGAAACTGGCCACAAACCAACACTCAGATAGTTCACTTGCATTAACAACCATGAAGGCTCCTCAAAGCAAGTATAACTTGCCAAACTGGTCCATCTAAATCAAAGGATTCTTATATTCTTTCGAGAGACATTTTATTTATCACTCTTGATGCTTTCTTTCACCCACACGAGCAAACAGCTACGTTAATAATAGTTTTATCACCAAAAACTACCAGATGTGCAAATTTTTCCTTACACTTTACTTACTAATTTTGCCTTAATAAATGGAGTTTCATAATTGCACTCTCATGTTCCCAACTCCCCAACACGAGTCTGAAAGAGTGTTTCCAAAGTTTTTCAGAGGTGGAAAGCTCAACTATTTTTCTCACTTCACAAAACTGGGTATAGAAAAATGGATAATTTGCTACTTTGACTACATCTATGGCAAGAAGCAAGTCATCAAGGGAGACTGGAATTCCTAATAAGCGAGAACTCAACACTATACTAAGCAGCATTCTCCAACTGTACGCTTCCAGTGGAGTGGGGGATATACCTACAATGGTACATAAGTCTCTTATCAACGAAAGTAACCGTAGCCGTAACCCATAGTCGAATACAGTCTAACCAGGCAGGTCTCATTATCCTTGGACTGGTAAGGATGAAAACCCTTCTGCCTCTTTGACCATCTGATTTTGGGGCATCGCCAACCATACACATGTACTATTTCGATCACGATACCTCTACTCTATCAACGCTCGTATGCATTCTGTTGTTTCCACTTGTCCACTATCATCCATTGTTACCTTATTTCGATTACGATACCTCTACTCTATCAACGCTCTTATGCATTCTGTTGTTTCCACTTGTCCACTATCATCCATTGTTACCTTACTATTCTTTGGAATCACCAACTCAGGACTGGCCACAAACCAGCCCTCAGATACTTCATTTGCATCAATAATTGCGAAGGCTCCTGAAACCAAGTAGAGTTAGCCAAATTAGCCACCTGAATTAAAGGATTCTTATATTTCTTTGACAGACCTTCTCTTTACCACTCTTGATGTTTTCTCTCACCCGTACGAGCAAAACATTACGTTAATAGTATTATTTATCACCCAAAACTACAAGATGTGCAAATTTTGCGTTACACTTTACTTTCCATTTTTATTTTAATTAAAGGTTGATAATTGCACTCGTATGTTCACAATTCTCTAATAGGAGTACGAAAGAGTGTTTCCAAAACAAATCAAAGGTAGGAAGCTCAACTATCTTTCTTACTTCAATAAACTAGGTATAGAAAAATGGATCTTTCTTACTTCAATAAACTAGGTATAGAAAAATGGAGAGTTGGCTACTTTGACCACACCTATGGCAAGAAGCAAGTTATCGAGAGAGACTTAAATTCCTAATAGGCGAGAACCCAACACTATACTAAGCAGTATTCTTCAACTGTACACTTCCAATTAAATGGGCATATACCTACAATTCTTATCAGCGAAAGTAAGGGTAGTCGTAATCCACAGTCGAATACAGCGGTAAAAAGGCAGGTCTCTTTGTCACTCGCTTGGTAAGGATGCTAGGCCGTTGCCGATACCCTCGCTATAACATCGCTCGGTAAACCATATGTAACCCTAGAATTCTATAAACCATTGTCATCCAGATATCTGTATTTGGAAATAATCGGGAAAAGTAGCTTTCTAAGAAAATCAAATCTTCAAACTCTGACTCTCCTACTTTCACCACTTCCTCCTTCTTCTCAACCTTTTTTTGGATCCATCACGATTACTAGAGTGACTACAGTGAGCACCACTACCAGTAATGAGGCTTTTGATTTCACTGGGTCTATGAAAGAGGGGTTCGACACCCATGCCTGAGCGAAGTGGGTTATCCTATGGTAGTACTAAATTTAAAAAACAAAACAAACGAGATCCATTGATAAACATGGAAAAAGTAACGTAACTTTCTTTCTACTAGAATCGATACATAAGCTTTTCCGGAAGATAATTTTTTTTGTTGTAAAACCCATAGTATTCATATCGCCAAGAGCATATGATCTTTAAACTTTCAATAAAGATGCAAATTATAAGTGGAGGGAAACAATGGGAAGATATGATCGATGCCAAACAGAACCGATTACAAAACAGACTGAAGGTACAAGCGAAGAAGAAGACGGTTATAACATCGCTGAGGACTAACCTAGAGGTCAAGACACATTGAAGAGAATGATACAAGACTAAGTAAAACGCGGTAAGTTTGAGCAGACGCTTCACCGAGAAGGGTACAAGAAGGGTGAGGACAAAGAGGAGTGACAGACCTTTGTAGAGACAATAATAGAGCTGAAAAACAATGTAACCAACAGGAAGAATACAAAAGGGAGCGACGCTCGTTCTGTAGCACAGATGAAGCCGACCATGGCATTCCTTCGAGAAAGACCGTTAAAGAATTGGTTTATAGCCGCATTGATTAACAAGTCAACCCAGAAATGATAGTCTACATGTATGGTGAGTGGAGTCATGGGTTTAAATAATTACTTGTAAACTTCTATGAGGGATATAAATAGGTAGAGAAACTCTAAAAAATGTAATTCTTTTTTTTATTACTTGGCATTACCTTTTTTAGAATTCCCGTAACATAGATACGATATCATTTTTTAACGGATCTCGTGAATAATGGTGATGTCAATTTGAGTATTGCAAGACGACTCTTCAAAGCTACAAAGTGCATAAGTCTTTAAAAAAATGTTAAAAATTTAGGAGTCATGAGCAAGCTTAATTGAAGAGAAGTATTTTTAGAACAAAATTAATTAAGATCGAAGTATATTAGTTAATTATTTCACTCAACTGATTTAATTAATTAGTCAAAAGATTTAAACAATATATTATTGATTGAGAATATTTTTCAATTAGGAAAAATATTTAATTAGAAAAAATATTATTATAATAAAAAATTAATATATTAGACAAAAATATTATTCTTTAATTGGAACAAGATAATATACTCCTATAAATATAAGAGAATGTGCGAATAAAATTGTTTTGCTCTCAAATTATCCTTTTATTTTCGTCAAAACATCCTATTATTTTCAACAAATCAACTTCTAAAGAAGTCGCATAATCTTTTCTTCGGCTACATAAGGAAGTTCTTATATATACGGATATTCTTATATATATAAGAATATTGGTATATTGAGTTAACGGTCCCTAACTACGAGGAGTCAGCTGATTTAAGATTTTAAGCCTTTGTTAAGGAAACCATTGATATTCAAAGAAAATCCAACCAACCCTAACAAGACTCACTAGTCCGAATCTTAGTCACTTCAGCCGATACAGTGACAAACAGTTGGCAGACACCTACCAGAAAGCTCAAAGAATGTAATACGAGGTTTAACTCTTATCTTATTTAAAGATATTTACATGGTTAGTTCTTAGTTCTTATCTTTAACCCTCTCCTCTCTTCGGTCGGTGTTAGTTCTTAGTTCTTATCTTTAACCCTATCTTCTCTTCGGTGTTTAGTATCTCTGACAAGACCTACAGACATATACAGCTCACATCTCGTCTGGTCACAAATTACAAAATCTATATCTTCTTCTATTTATAGGCGAGCTACGATAAATCTTAATTTATTAATTAGAAAATCTAATTAACATAAAATACAAAATTAATTGGTAAATCTAATTAATATAAATGACCAAATTAGGAAATCTAATTAATATAGAAGACCAAATTAATATAAGATTTAATTAATATAGTACTTTAACTAATATAGAATATCCTATTAATATTGAATATCCAATTAATATATGAAATCTAATTTATATGGAATATAATTAATATAGGATTTCAAATTAATATGGATACCTAATTAATGTAGAAATCTACTTAATATATTAGACTGGTTTAGAAAAAAAAAATTATATTATGCGTTACTTTAAGCCTACATTTAACCATTCATCACCTAATCTTATAGTAACTCCAATATATATTATCTCAATGCTTCCACTACTCACCGGAGATAAACCGTCAACATGCACGTCTGCACGTCTGAAGTGATCATTTCTCATACAGTCTGTGAACTTTATCGAGGCAGTAGTTCCCAATAGACTACTCTCACGAACTTCTACATCCAAGAAAATGGGCAGTAACATCCATCTGACCTATCCCAAGATCAGATCGAGCAACACTTGACAAATGGTCCATAATTTGAACATTCAAAACCTTTGACACATCAAACTTGTGATAATGACCCAAACCCAACAATGGTTGAACTTATTTTGTAAAGTCCAAATCTGAACCTAACTCAGAACAACTTCCATAGAGGTATCCACATCTTAACCCTTGTATTCAAACTCCATCTCAACTCCAGTTTCACCTTCGGCGCCTATTACATCTCTGTGACGACATAAAGTCCAAGGGGTCCTGTGCTCTTTCACTCAATCTCTTGTTTTGTCCAGCTCTCAGAAGTATAACCATTACTCCAAGTAAGTTACAGCTTATCTCATCAGCTATTCCATGCATACTCCATGGATTGAACCTCCACCTGCTTGGACTAGTCTTTAACTGCCTCCAGCCGAATCCCAACAGATTAATTCCCCATAATAGATGTCTCTTCTACTACAAAAATATCCAATACTCACATTTGTTGAAGCCTTTTCCATTCTAGTAGATAGCTTGAATTTAATAATTCCCTCATTGAATCCATTATTATGATTGCGCTTGACTTTACTCCAAGATCTGTGATCTTCGTCTTTCTAATTTATCTTCTTCACCAACCGTGAATATTCACATCAGATCTACATGCTCACTATCTACATGCTCACTGTACCACTTGTTAGGGAAACCATCCATATGTGAACAAAATCTGATCCAACCCTAATAATACGTAATAGGCTGAATCTTAGCCACCTCAGCCGAAGCAGTGACGAACAATTGGCGAACACCTACCAGAAAGGTCGTAGAGGTAATATGAGATTTTACTCTTGCCTTATTTAAATACCAAAGTTAACAAGAAAATAAAAGTGAACGAACAACGAACATTCTTTTATAAATAAGTGGGTTACATAAAGACTCTCAAACACAAATGACTCAATCATTCTTTGTAACAAAAGATGATATAATTCACAGAACCTTCTCTAGAGTGTTTATCTCTCACCTCACTTATCTTTCAAAAGACCCAGCTCACATCACATCACGCCACGAAATGCAAAGCTATACCTTCTTCAATTAGTAGGAAAACTATGATAAATATTAATCTATTAATTAAACAATCTAAGTAATATATAACACCAAATTAATAGGAAATCTAATTCATATCGAAGACCAAATTAATAGGAGATCTAATTAATATAAAATAGTAAACTAATTTTAGATTTAATCAATAAATAAATCTAATTAACATAGAATATCTTATTAATATAGAACATCCAATTAATATCGAATATCAGATTAATATAGGAAATCTAATTAATATAGAAATATAATTAACATAAAATATTTAATTAATATAGAATATCTAATTAATGTAGAAATATAAATAACATACCGATTTAGAAAAGAATAGTATGCTTCATGTTACTTTAGGCTTACATTTTACAATTCTCCAATATCTGTAACCCTGATGCTTCAACTACTCACCGAAGACAAATAGTGTGCAAACTATATCATGGAAATACTTCTAAATAGACCAAGCTTCCAACCTTCTTCATCCAAGAAAACGGTATTGACATCTACCTGAACTATCCCAATATCAGATCAAGTAACACTTGACAATTTCTCCACAGTTTATACATCTGAAGCCTTTGACCCATCAAACTTCAGATCAAGACCCGAACCCAGCAATGGTTGAACTTCCTTTACAAAGGTTGAACTTTCTTTGCAAAGGCCGAACCCAAACCTAGTTTGAAAGAAGCTTACATATAGGTATCTACATCTCCACCCTCTAGGCCGAACACAAATGACTCAAGCACTTGTGATTCACGAAAACCCTCTATGCAGTGTTTATCTCAAAGAAAGATTCTCAAACACAAAGGACTCCCAAGAAATATCCAGCTCACATTTCATCTTGTCACGTCACAGATTGCAAAACTATATTTTCATCTATTAATAGGCTAGCTATGATAAATCTTAATTCATTGATTAAAGAATTTAATTAATATAGAAGACCAAATTAATAGAAAATCTAATTAGTATAGAATACCAAATTAATAGGAAATATAATTAATATAAAAGACCAAATTAATATGAAATCTAATTAATATGGTAGACTATATTAAATTTAAGATTTCATTAATATAGAAATCTAATTAATATAAAATATATAATTAATATACAAAATCCAATTAATATAAAATATCAATTTAATATAGAAAATCTAATTAATATAGAATATCCAATTAATATAGGTAATCCAATTAATATTTAATATCGAATTAATATAGGAAATCTAATTAATATAGAAAATCTAATTACTATAGAAATCTAATTAATATAGCAGATTAATTTAGAAAAGAAGATTATGCTTCAAGTTACTTGAAGCCTAATTTAATAGCTTGTTTGCGTATGGTTTGTAGGAATATCTTGGCAAGATTGTTGTTGCCAGTATTAAGATGGAGATTATGCTTGGTGATACTGCAAGCGTTGTTCACCCTAATGATGAAATATCTGCATGAAAAAATTACAGTTCACACATTGAACCAAAGTAAAGTTTGAAAGAAATTAAATAGACAGATGAAACAATTTGAATAGACATATAGTTTGATTTTATAACTTAAAGAGTGAAACACAAAGGTTTAGTACTTATAAATTGATTCAAACATCTCTTAGTGACTTGAGACTTTCAGACTTAATTTCCACTACTTCACTAAGTCATTTAATAGTTGAGAATTGATTTGGAGATGTCTGCTTCTTTGCGGGTCTTTGGTTTGTATGCGGGTCCTGAGCCTGTCTCCAGGTCCCGAGTATGTCTGCTTCTTGTAACTTGGATTAAAGAGTGCACTAATTTTGACATTCCCCTTTAGTGCATTCTTTCGATCAGCTAGACCGAGGTGAATATTTGTCACTTGCATCTGTCATGTGTTTTCATCTTTTTGAAGACATGGCCCATCTAATTCAACCACAAACCCATAGGAAGTACCATCGACTATTCTTGCCTTAGGGTTTAACTTGATTCGATCACTTAAATTTCCAGCATGTAGTGAAATACCAAGGATGATTGCTTCATCAGCATCCAGATGTTTGTCCAACTCTTGTTTTCCCAGAAACTCATAGATCTTGCTCTGTAACTTGAGCATTCTAGTAGCACCTCCTATTAGCTCCACTACATAAAATGGCATTTGCATTTAAACCTAGATGCTTGGGAACCTTCTTTATTGGTCAAAGAGATCTATCCCACAAATCTAGACATAATTCTTCAAATTTCCACGAGTTATACTGCGCCTGAAATCGTGATCATCATGTAGGTATTCGACAAATATTGGAGTTGCAACGTTTGCACTTAGAATTTCTTTTGTACCTGTAACTGTTTCTTCGAGTACTTCTAAACATAACTTCATTTTTAGTTTCTTCTTTTTCGACAGTTTCTTCTCCAAATCATTCACTCGATGGGCAGGCTTGATATTGCATCAAGTTTCTCATTCCCGGTTCCCACAAGTTTCTCCATCATCTCCATTAGACGTTGATTATGCCCAATCAATTTCTGATTCCCATCTATTGGTTCATTCTTTTTTAGATCTGTAATCTTAGATTCTGAGATAAAACAATTGAGAGAATATGATCCATTTCCATCTACTTTAATGTCCAGATTCTCAAGAGGCTTCTCATCTTCGTCTTCCAACAAAGGAGGTTCTTATTCAGGATCAACCTCAACAATATGCAACATCAACGTTACAACCAACTCAACAACATCTGATTCACGTTTACTATCAACAGACAGCTCTGCCAATCTGAGCTCATTCGTACACGTTATTGTCACGAAATCTCCATTGTTATCCTTATACTTGATCAAAACCGACTTTAACGCTTGAAATCTTGTACTCACAATCTCCCTCAAAACCTTAAGGTTACAATTAACAGGCATCTGACTAATCCTTATATCATGCCCATAAACAAACTTCAATTTTCTCCACTTGATTTGAACATCCCTATCAACTATCTGCTTACAAACCGATACCGCATTCGACTCAGATAAACCCGCTTCAAGTTGACCATCATGGGATGTGGCCGTACTAATGTCGCTTTTAGAAGAGCCCTCCAAAACCTTTTATTACCACCAGGAGACACAACCTAACCTTTTTGTACCTTCTTTGGTGTGGGGTGTGCAGGTAGACAAAAACCCGAGTCTAAGAATCGGTACACCCCGCAGGCAGCTGCGACACCAAGAGCAAGTGGTTGATTAATAACCGAAGCGATGTTGTCCACTTGATTTACAACGTCAATCGAGAAACAACTTTTCCATTGTAGCTCATTGCTCTCTTCAACATCATATGCAACATTTACATCTGATTTGATAATTTTTGAATAATAGTTTGGTTTAATGTGGCCTGGTTTTCCACACTTCTTGCAAATAAGCTTTTCACGACAATCCGACTTCATGTGTCCAGTCATTCCGTATCTAAAACATGTCCGTTTAAAGTGGTTTGATGACTCTCCGTCAATGCTTATTTAATTACCATCATTTTGAAAATGACTTTGTGTGTTTTTTCACCTTTACTTGTCTTTAGTAAACAGTGTATTTTCAACATCAACAGAATATTTACCAAGCATTTGTGTAACCAATGCTTCCTGGTTAGAGAGTAGGTTCTATAACTCAACAATTGATGGTTGTTTAACCCATCCTTGTATTGATGATATAAACGGCATCAAGTCATATCGTAATCCACGAATCAAATAACGTCTTATCCTTGCATTACTGATAGGTTCATCACTATCCAAACCTGAAACTTCCGAACATATATTCTTAACCTTAAGAAAGTAATCAGAGATCGACATATTCGCTAAGTTAATGAAGCAAGATCATTATCAAGGTACTGAAGTCGCATAGTATTTTTTTGGGTAAATAACCTTTCAAGATTATCCCAGACATCCTTTGGAGAGTCTAATGCACGAATATGATCAATAAATTCCTTACCGATCGAAGTTCTCAACGCGAATAAATCCTTTCCGCACCTTAGTTTCCATTTCCTCCTCAACTAACCGTTTTGCGGAGTATCACTAGGAGGTATCTCGGTACCGGAAACAACATCTCATAAATCTTGTCCATGAAGGAAGGTCTCCATACACAACCGCCAATATTGGTAATTGGTTCCAACAAGCTTCTCCGTAGAGATAGGAGAAACTGAATTACTTCCATTCATATTGATTTAAAAGGTAATAACACTTGACAAGATTTTTATTTCCCTGGGTAATAGAATCAAACACTTGATATGCAGAGACCTTGCTCTGATACCATGAAACAAATTGGAACAAACACAGGAACTAAAACAATAAGCACACAAGAGTTGATTTTATTACTAGAAGAAATGAAACAAAAGAGTTCAGTACTTATAGAAAATATGATTCTTACTACTCACTAACATCACTTAATGATTTGAGACTTTCAGACTTCCTAATATAACTCCCACTACTTCACTACGTCATTTAATAGTTGAGAATCGATTTGGAGCTATCTGTTTCTTTGCGGGTTGTTTGTTGGTCTTTAGTCTATGTGCGGGTTCTTTGCGGGTCCTGAATCTGTCTGTGGGTCCTTTGCGAGTCCTGAGTCTCTCTGCTTCTTGTAATTTGGATTAAAGAGTGCACGAATTTTGACAAAGTTCTCATAATTTAGGAGAGAGTTCTAGTTGACCCAAGTTTGGTGGAGGTGTTGTTAAGGTTACTCCAGCTAATGATCTAAATTATTTTGAAGTCTGGAAAGGTCACAACCTTGATATGGTCAAGATATTCACCAATGATGGTACAATAAATAGAAAAGGTGTCTTTGATTTCACAGAGATATATTATCATATTAAACCTCCTAAAAGTTGTTATTGAAATGTTACAGGAAAATAGATTATATAGAGGTGCTAATAACCATAAAACGCAGCCTAGATTTTTATGAGGAAAAATGATGTTGTCGAGCCTATGATAAAAAACCAATGGCATGCTGATTATAACAGCATGGCAAATGAAGCTCTTGATACCGCTACCAACCTTGATAATTAGAATCGAGTTATAGAATATGACGAGAAATCTCTTTTGAATTTCAACCAAAGTTAAATGAATTTTTGTGCAGTTGATCTTGTGTACTTGCAGTTTTTTATTGTAAAATTCCAAGTTAGACGATCTAATAATGGTTCCTACCAATCACCATAAGTTATACCTCATCTACAGCGGAAGACATAAACAATCTTACTAAAGAACTGAAATGCTAAGATGTTGTAGTGCTCATTTATGCTTATAAAGAACCTAAGTATTTTGATCGTTTCAGCGATTATCTAACTCTTGTTTTCTTGTCTATTTATTTGGATAATCTCGTCTCACAAGTTTTGGCTGGATTAGATTCAGATTATAAACCTATAGCTATTAGCTTTGCTAACACAGAGGTTAATAATTGGTTGGATCTTCAAGCTACTCTCCTAATCTTTGAGAGTAGACTTGATCAATTTAATAAACTTCAATAATCTACACCAAATTTTATATTGGTTATAACTATTTACTCAACTAACAAAATACAAAATAGATCATCAAACAATAATAACAATAATTTAAGGAATCAGATAAATTGGTACGTTAATGGGAATATTATGGGACAAGTGAGACTCTATAAATGAATGAGCTCTAACACATATCCTAACAATTACAAGGGTAGAGAAAATTAAAGAGGTAGGTGTAGAAGCTTCAACCCTAACAAGGTTTGTTGCCAAATGTGTAACAAATATGGACATAATTGTGCTTATTTCAAGTTTAGGGATGCTCCTAATAAAATCAGATGATATATTCCCAATTTAACATAAATGAGGTTGATAAGATTGGTTTTATAGCTTCTCACAAGGACGTGGTGAGATACCTGGTATGTTGACAGTTATGTTGGTCAACATGTCACTAACACATCCAGTTTGATCTAGAAAGATGGCTAAACATGTAACAAATATATAATAATAGATAGTGGTGAAAAGTTCAGTATAAAATATCTATGTAGTTCAATTATTTCAACCAAAATGATAAACAAATCAACCAGAAAAACATTTTACATGTATAAAAATTAAAAATTATAACAGTTTATCTATTTATGAGCTAATTTTTCATAAACCTATCTATCTTAAGTTTTATAATTTTTGATATTTTATATAGGATATGGCCACATGAAAGGTCCTATTTGCAAAGAGAACTGAAAATTAGCTTTACATATTAGAAGAACCACATGTTTCCAGCTTAACTAAACCTAAAGATTCTAGTTGTCAGCCTAATATATTTAGTGTTTAAATTGGTTTTAGCAATTCTAATTCCCTAAGGAAAGGGTGGCGCGGGAAACTAAGTAATTTTTTCTAACATAATTTTGTCGAAGTTAGTGTAACCAGTTTGGTTTATCAGTAAATGAAACATTGTTCTGTGATGATTGCCAATTAGATAAATACTTAAAAGGTTATAAATACTATATTTTATTCTTAGATGATCATACTAGATATACTTTGTTGTATCCTTTGAAAAAAATAATGATTTATTAATAAATTTTAAATAGTTAAAAACACTAATTGAAAATAAGTTTTGTACGAAACATAAAAGGTTTTCAGTTTGATTGGAAAGATGAACTTAGATATTTTTTGTTAATAGCGAAAAAGAGTTAGGTATACAGCTTAGAACATCATGTACTCACAGTTCTGCTCAAAATGGTATAGCATAAAGGAAGCACATACATGTTATTGAGAATACGGGACCCGTCTAGATCAGTCCAATCTACCATATTGATTATGGGCAAAGAATTATCTTAGTAATTTCTACGTTATAATAGGTTGTCTACCATATTCCTAAAAGATTCTACACCATTCGGAAAAAAAACATTAGTGAGAAACTTATGTATCTCTTTATAAAAACTTTGGGTGGGTTTGCTTCTATGTTTGAGACCATATAAACCTTAAAAACTCCAAATTATCATCTATCAAATGTGTGTTCTTAGGCTATAATGATGTTCATAAAGGTTTTAATAGTCTTAGTTTTACTTGTACGGTTTATATTTTGAGAAATGTAATTTTTAATGATGAATGGTTTCATTGCTTTCCAGTTTTTTAGTTCTAAGTTATCTCAATATGTGTCTATGTCTTCTTGGTTACTTAGCTTTCCTATTCAACGCTTTACAAGTGGTTCTTCTAATTTGGGAAATAAGTTTCTAGCTTATTATTAGTGCAACATACTTCTATACGCAGATAAAACAGCAACAATCTTGAGACAGAAAACCTTATAAATGAACATAATATGTTACTACAAACACACAGGTTGAATACACATAGACAAATAAAACATAACAATCCAACAACATAATAACATGCTTAAACATGAACAATCTCTATCCATAAACATTCAACAACCAAACAAAGCAAACATAAGCAATTGAACACCATTTTTTCTCATAGATTTAACTTTTACTAACCCAAATAATGTCACCCAAACATAGGTCATTATAAAGAACCATCTTATGACCATTAGGGCCAAGGTAGGTATCTCAAAACCTAGAATACTCACGTGACACTATTTTTCCTACTATTTTGGATAAGGAACCTACAAAGTTTTCAGAGGTTTCTATTGATCCTAATAAATCTCAAGCTAAGAAGATGGAATATTAAGCTCTTATAGCTAATCATACTTGGTTTTTGGTTTTTTGATCTGCTAATATGAATTTGTTGGGTTGTAAATCGATTTATAAACTAAATTATAAACCTGATTGGGCTATTCAACTCGATAAGACAAGGCTTATGGCAAAGGATTTTCACCAAACACCTCACAATGATTTTACTTAGACATTTTATCTAATAATTAAGGGTTCTAAAATTAGACTTATTCTAACTCTAGTTGTGTGAGAGGGTTGAGATGTGAGTCAGCTATATATTAACAATGCTTTCCTTAATAAGATAATTATTGAGTAGGTTTTAATGATACAACCCGAACGTTTTGTTGAACCTAATCAACTATCATATGTATGTCATTTACATAAAACATTTTATGGGCTGAAATAAGCTTCACGTGTTTGGTATTTTAAACTAAAAAAACACATTACTTTATGGGTTGAAATGAGCTTCGTGTGTTTGGTATCATAATTATTTTATTAAACTTATATATTGCTTAATTTTAATTTTTCAGTTTAAATATAATTTCATAAAAAACAATTATCTTTAAAAACAATTAGAATACTAGACTAAATTATAAATTCCACCAATATTTGTATGGTGAAGATTAGAATCATTTTATATACCTAGTTTTATTTAAATTTAATGAAAATTTTAAAAGAAGAACTATTCTGATTTTTAGTGAAAATGAGAATCATTTTATATATATTGTTTTATACATAATCAATGAAAAGTTTAAAAACGGAAAAAGAAAACTGTCATTTTGATCATATGGTGTACACAAAATTTAATAGGGATTTTTTAAATTAGTTAAACTTTTTATATAATTAAAATTTGTTACTTTTGAAAAATATATTTTTAAAATTAAGCATTCTAAATTTTTAATGTATGATTTTAAATATAACATCAGGTGATATCATTTACTTGCACATTAGAATTTTTAATACGAATATTTTTAGAATACTATTGAAATTGAAATGATACGTGGGGTGAAGAAAAAATAACAGCCTTATTAATTTTTCAAAATTTGATAAACTTGCATTATTTTATTGGTGCGATTGTTTCTCCTAATTTTACATTGCTACGAGTTTACGTCGGCAGAGTGGTTTTGACTTGATCCAGTCTCAAATGAAACTGAAGATATATAGGTAATGCAGCTCATTGATAGAAATATTCAAATATATGAACTTCCTTGATTTATTAATTAATGCTAGTAAAATAACCGACAGTTTTTCTGTGCGGTAAAAGTAGAATATATATTGAAATAAAAAAGAACACCAATAAAAATAACACTGCAACTAACAGTTCCTCCATAGCGACTCCGATTTTATTAGCGAAAAAGCCAACACTAGTTAATATTCCTTTTTATAAAACTAATATCCGGATTAAACTTTTCAACGACCTATTCATATAGGTGAAAATCAGATTTGAAACTTTTGAATTTTCTATTTAATAATTTTATATCTTTATTTTATTACTCACCTTTTGTATGATAATAGACGTTTAAATCTATTATATTCCAATAACTTTTGTGTTTAGTTTTCTAACCAACTTCGTTTTAATTCCAGTGTAGAGGTGTCAAATGGTTTTCGAACGGTGGGTAAAAACTGGAGAATTGTTTGTAAACCGGCTGGTAAACTACGAAATTGGCCTGTTAGAACCACAAAGCGTTAGAACCGCATACGGAGTAAACTGCTAGAACTGCAAACTGCCAGAACTGCAAACCGTTAGAACAACAACCCGTTAGGACCCCAAACAGTTAGAACCGCAAACCACGGTTTATTTGTAAATATTATAAGTGTTTTAATTATTTTATAACCAAAATCATATCTTAAGTTATATTTAAAAAATATTGAGATATTGTATATGATTATAAAAATATTATTACATTTTGGTTAGTATTAATTTGTTTTGGTTATAAATATTTTAAGTGTTGTAACTATTATATAAACCAAAATTTTAAATATTATTTATGTTATTATTACATTTTGAATATTATTATTATGTTTAGGGATCCAATATTAGTAGCGTTGATATTATGTTATAAACCAAAACTATATCTTCTCATGTTAAAATATTACAAATTTTATGGTTATAATTTTAATATTACATTTTGATTACTATTGTGATTTGGTTATAAATATTACAGGTGTTTGTTATTATTTTTTAAACCAAAATCAGATTTTATCATGGTAAAAGATTACAAGCTATATTGTTATAATTTTAATGTTACATTTGAATATTATTATTGTGATTTCGTTATAAATATTACAGGTGTTTGTTATAATTTTTAAAACCAAAATCAGATTTGATCATGGTAAAGATTACAAGTTATATTGTTATAATTTTAATATTACATTTTGAATATTATTATTGTGATTTGGTTTTAAATATTACAAGTGTTATTTATTATTTTTTAAACCCAAACCATATTTTATCATGGTAAAAGATTACAAGTTATATTCTTATAATTTTAATATTACATTTTGAATATTATTATTGTGATTTTGTTTTACATATTACAAGAGTTATTTATTATTTTTTTGAACCAATATCATATTTTATCATGATAAAAGATTACAAGTTACATTGTTATATTTTTTATATTACATTTTGAATATTATTATTGTGATTTGATTTTAAATATTAAAAGTGTTGTTAGTATTATTTTTTTAATAAAAATGTTATCTTATAATTATTTGATAGTACAACTGTTGTTATTATAATAAAAGATAAATATTTTTTTTTGTTTATTTAGCTGTTCACAGTTTATACTCTTGCGGGAAGGAGTTGTACAAATGATTTCAAATTAAAATACAAAATCTAAAATACTTTTTTTAGTCTCTTGTCGCGAGCCACTTTTTTAAGACACAAATCTTTCTAAACAGTAACTGCAATTTGTAAAGGATCTTCCAAAACTTGTCCTCGAGTCTCACGGTTAACCTTACTTAACGTAGCAGCAATCAAATCGACCATCTTCGTCTTCGTACTAAGACTTTGTTTAGGAACAACGGTCTTGCTCTTAGTTATAGTCGGGTGTTTGACACTTCGAGTCAATTTGGCGACCATTTTGGAACTAAAAGTTTGTTTGGATGTCTTACTCAAAGGCGTACGTGTAGTGGCAGGTTTGACGCTTCGTGTCTCCTTATCGAACATCTTGGAACTAAAAATTTGTTTGAAGGTCTTACTCATATTCGTAGGTGCAGTGGCAGATTTGACGCGTCGTGTGATCGGATCCCTCTCGGGTGGAGGAGACATCATAAAGGAAGAAAATTCCGAAAAATCAGTCTTCTTGGTTGCTTGTCCTAACCTGTTGTTGAAGCCATAAAACGCCATTGTGAATTTGAGATAATCACAAATAACAACTAATAAAAACTAACAACAATTATTTTCGAAAAAAAATCTAACTATGTCAAAAGTAGAACTACAATATGTAAAATAAGAAAGTTGAGTTTTATAGAAATTCTTAAACAAGTAGAGTAGATTTAGAGAGTGTGTGAGTGTGGAGTTGGGCTCTCCTCTATTTATAGGGGAGACCCATGAAAAAATTCAAAAGTTTCGAAAAAAAAGTCCGGACCATCCGGATATTGTCCGAATGGATTAAGGGCTAGTTTGAAATACTAACCGTAGCCGAGTTCGGGACATCCGGACAATTGTGTGGATGGATGACGTCATTTGCTGATGTCATCCAACAACTTTTTTTTATAAATATGCAGTTTGAACTATTTAAAATAAAATAATAAAACTCAATATATAGGGAATTCGACCTACTATTTTTTTTAAAAAAACTATATAAATATGGAATTCGAACTATTATTTTTTTTAAAAAAAAAAATTATAACTCTATAAATAGGGAATTCGAACTATTTAAAAAAAATTAAAACTCTAACTAGGGAATTCAAACTATTATTTTAAAAAAATTAAAACTCTATAAATAGAGAATTCGAACTATTATTTAAAAAACATCTATAAATAGGGAATTCGAACTATTTAAAAAAAATTAAAACTCTACAAATAGGGAATTTGAACTATAATTGAAAAAAAAAATTAAAACTATATAAATATGAAATTTGAACTATTATTTTTATTAAAAATTATTCAAATCTCTTTCAATTTCAATTTTTATCTTGTTACTCAAAGGAAATTTATGTCCATGCATATACTTATACAATTTTAAAAACTTTAAAATTATACTTCAAATATTGAATAGTTCGAAAAAATAGACGTAAATTATTTAAATCATCTAAACATATATACTTCAAGCTTGAAAGATCTAAAGAACTACCTAATAATTTAAAATCAGAATATAATTATATATCTAATAGGTATATATTATTTAATATGTACCTAATATTAAATAAAATATCTTAAATATCTAAATATAATCAACTCGATTAAAATGAGATAGTATTTAAATTAAAATACATTAAATAGCATAATTAACTCGTTTATATTGTACATATCTCAATTATTGAAATTAGATTTAATTAACACTTAAAAATTAATTTAAAATAATATTATAAAATACTTTGATAAACGGTGCCTAAATGGTTTTTTATGGTGGGTAAACTACTTGATAAACTGCGAAACTGGCCTGTTAGAACTGCAAACCGTCCGAACCGCATAAGCAGTAAACAGCCGAACTGCAAACCGTTAGAACTACAAACAGTGAGAACTGCAAACCGTTAGAACCGCAAACCACAGTTCTCTGTTAAACGGTTCTGACGGTTCGTGGTTTGAACCGTTTGACACTTTTACCAATGTGTCTACAACACATAACCAAAAGAATATACGTTAAAAGCAAATAAAATTTTCTTATTGAGTATACATAAATAAGTTTAAAATGTAAATAAAAAGAAATTATAAAATTATAGAAAAACTCATAACATTCGGTTAATAAAATAAAATTTGGTTAACAAAATATATCCAAACAATCAAATAGTTTGATATTAGAAACTTAAAGTAAAAGGTTTCTTGACTTATTGATTATCTATTTTCTAAACATAATGATCATCGAATAAAAATGTATGGTAGTAGTGTTTTTAACTATCCACTTTCTAGATATATAGTTTCACGACTAAAATTATTCGGTGTTAATCTTATAACTATTTATTTTAATAGCCTTAGTTCAATCCACATGTTTATTTAGGATACCAACTCTATCAACTAGATACTTGATGGACTAAATTTTTCGAAAATAGATAGTCAAACAATGAATTTTTTCGAAAATTGATAGTTATCACCGGTCTGGGACTAATTTTATTTAAAATGGATACTCAAAGGACTCGCACCATAGGTTTTTTAGTCGTGAGACTATCTATCTAAAAATATGATAGTCAACGGACTAATTCTCCGAGACACGATTAACAAGTCCTAAATATGTTGCTTCAACATTTTTTAAACCTAATGACATTACCTTGTAATAGTATAACCGTTTTTCATCGTAAACACAATACATTCTTCATCATTTGGATTTATTTTAATTTGATTATGACCTGGTTAAGCATCCATGAAAGACAGGAAAAGTAAAATCATATTTTGGACAATCTCGGTCGGGGTCAGTAAAATCAATGCACACCCATCATTACTTATTTTTCATTTTTACTAACGTCAGATTCGATAACTATGTTGAATGTTTTGATTTTGTGATACGTCTTACTTTTAATATCTTGTCAACTTGTTTAATGAGAGCTTCTGATTTTTCAAAAGAGAAAATCCTCTTCTGACGGATATGTTTTCATTTATCTCTCAAACAATCTATGAGCTTCTTTTATGTTCATAGATAATCTCCCCTCCAATTTTCACAAAAATGTTATCGCGTAGATTATAATCTTCTATTTTCTGTAATACTTCAGTTTTATTTGACACTTCTCGTATATCATCAATTTCATCCCCTTCCACTATTATGATAGGTTCACAAGATTCTTTAGTAATCATATCTCCTAACAACTCTTGATGTCGTGAAATTATTACCTTTTGTGGAGCTAAAAATAAAACACAAAATATTTTGGTTTTTGTTGGTTCCCTCGAAATATTCCTGTTCATCTATTAATTGTATATTTTACAAATTGATGAAAAGATGACTCTACTGTTTTCATTTTTCTAACCAAGGTCTTCCTAAAATAGCATTTACAAACTACAAGCTTCAACTACCATAAACAGCGTAATGACTGTCTTTTTAAATTTGTTTTTCCCGACGGTCACATCTAACTCAATCTCTCTCATTCACAATTAATTCACGTTCAAACAAAGTTCAACAAACTTTTATCTATTTTATTAAGTGGTATAATATCAACCATTTGATCTTAACTTCTTTGGTAAAGCATGTTATCAAGACTTCAAGTATCAATTAATACTCTTATAGCGATTATCTGAGCAAGAAGTATACTTATCAAGAAAGCATCCTCCTATGAAATCAATAATCTCATAAAATATTAATCAATAACTAAAAAAATTAAATCACGATCAACAACCAAATGTAATCACGATTCATCAATTAAATTGACTGATACACCTTTTCATGTAAACTTTCTCCTCCAAAACTAGTACACGAATATCACCTCATTAAATTTCAAACGACGAAATTTGAAACAATTGTTATCGAAAAATAGATAAAAACTTCTTTAGCTCTTGACCTAATTATCTCTATTTTCTAAACAAAAGGTTTCTCTAAATAATGTTTTCCCACAAACAACACTAAAAATGATGAGGTTATTTTCTCCCTTAAGAGAATGGTAAAAAGATTAGATTACAAATGATCAATAATAATTTTATTAATGAACGATACAATCAATTATAATAATTAGAATTCCAATTACTTTACTAATTTTTATTAAAATTATAAAGATCGATCACGTGTGTATCTTAATAATATTTATCAACCATATGTTACAAAACACATCTTAAATTTCTATTTTACTCTTTAACTACAATGAGCGTTCTAATAATACATTACATTTTTATTTTTAAGCAAAAATATTATTAAAATAAGGAGAGGACTCCAAACTTGATTACAGATGTCAAAGAGGTATATAATTTACCGCTTAGAATTAAAGAACCTGCAAAATAATTGTGGCTGATGAGAGAAGCGCCAAAATAGAGATTGAGGCAGCAAAAGCTACTAAACTTCTTGTATTTCATGATGCAAGAAGAAATAGAGAGAGTTTCAGGACCAACAGGTGAACTAAAGAGGTTTTAGGATGAAATAATGATAAACTCTAGAATGAGAAGATAGCAAAGATGATATGAGCACAGGCGATTAGATATGAGAAGAAAAGAATCGTCATCCTTTATTTTAATGAAATTGAGCTAAAACGATAGACTGAATGTAGATTCAGACACGGAATAAACCTTCATCATATTAGGGGATGCTAAATGATGAAGGAATAGACCAAAAGGGCTTCTGTAAGGCTACTACAAATAATTCCATGCGAACTACTACTATTTTGCTTCTACACTCAAACTAAAGTGCTAAAATCTACGAAAAAAAATGTTATCATGTAAAATTTACCTGCATTTAATAATATAAGGTAACAAATAATAGATGATTGATCATATTGATGAAAATAAAAAGAATATAAGTTAGTTAATGTCTCTGAAAAAACTGATATTCATACTATCAATAAGGGTAATAACTTTTAATTTACTAGGAATTTGCTTAGTATTAAGATCTAGTTTAATTTTATATTTAGGAGTTCGTCTAGCTAACCAGTCCGCGGCCATGTTACATTTTTTTTAAACATTCTATTATATCTAACTTCCTTGTGATGAGTTATGATTTTGCTTTAGTAAAGTGCTAGGAGTGAATTCTGGAGAGAGAAAGAGCTGGAGAGTTTTTAGAGAGAGAAAAAGTACAAGTACAAATGAGTTTTTAAAGTAAAAGTATTCAACTCCTTTATTAGAGTAGATTTGCCCTTTATATAGAGGATCCAAGACTTAGTCTCAAACTGAAATGTGTTACAAAAGGGGGCTAATTGTTGTTTAATCCTTAACAATTATACATAGTTACAAATACTCTCTAAAAATTACATCAGTTACAATTTAAGGATAAAACTTACGTTACTTATAATTAAATCCTTAAATTTACATTATTTACAATTTAGTCCTCAAAATCTCATTCCTATATCAGAAGCCCCCATTGTTCTCATGTTAGTAAATAAGAGAAAACTAAAAAATCTTTGAATCCAATTGTCTTCGAATCTTAATATCTTCGAATACTTCCATATGCTATGTAACCTGCGATAAACTTAAAGTAATCATACAAAGCAATCATGCTAGACAACCATTCGAAGCACTCACAAAATAAAATCATTCGAAGCGCATTCAAACCAAATAGAAATTAGCAATGACGCTAAAATCTGCTAATCTTGCAAAATCAAAATCCCCTCGAAACAGTGTAATAGAATGTTACTTCGAAATATTATGTACACAAATCGTCTTTGAACACAACCGTTACACATATGAAAGTAATCATTTCTCATAATCGTTAAATCAATCATAACCCTGCAGGTCTAGCCTGACAGATGTCGAGCATCTGATCAACTCATCGATTTGTATTCCAACCTATCATTATAAGAATCTTTCCACCTTCACACATCTTTACTTCCTTTGTATAAATGCAACCTGCCTTTCATCTTTTCATTCTCATCGGACAAACCCTTTTAGAGAGAAGTCACAGATTTTGGCTACCCTCACCGTGTTCTTCTTTTTTTCTCAGTATTCTCATCAGAATATTCAAACTTTTTGACCAATGTTTATCCCCTCCGATCAACCTTCATTTGGTTTATGAGAAAGAAACCAAAAACCAAAAAATCGAACGCTATCCTACCCAAAACACCAGAATCTTCAGAATCTGATAGTAATTTAGTCTTCAGATCATACGACTACTTCTCTATTACACAAAGAGCTGAAGAATATAGGAGAGCAGGATTGATTCGAGAATGTCCAATTGGAGCTACCACTGAAACATTATATTACGGTAATTTTGATCCCACAAAGTTCTTGTTCTTTCGCCTTCTCCTATAGTCGAAGAACATTCCGCATCTAAAACTTTAGGGCCTAAAATACATCGAGCCTCCTTGTCTCAGAGTAAAATTTCTACTATGATTAGTGAAAAATCCCCTCTAAAACAAAAAGCGAATATCTCCTCTTCGAATCACTCTTCAGTAACCAAAAAAAGAAGAACTTTCATCGCCATGGGAGATGAATCTAAAATTACCCGAAGTCCTTCCACTCCAAATCCAAGTACTGAAAATCCTCCTCAAAGAAAAATAATTGAAGAAACTCCTCAAGCAGATAACCCTTCCTCAAAAGTTGTTAACTAAACATCTCAAAATCCTCGAGAAGAGTCTTCGAAAGCCAACGAAGTTGTTTCAGAAGCTACGAAAACCGATCTAGAGGCTGAATCTGATGATTAGAACTCCGCAAAAACCTAGAAACCTCAAGAAGAAACTGACACTTGCTTCGTTTCCGAAGAAGAAAGAGAAAAAATTGGAAGAAAACAAAGAAATCTTGAAGGCAAATATATTATTGCTCTAAAAAAGATCCGCCACATATACTACAAAGATAGCCAAGCATCGACTCTGAAAAAACAATGGGGAATGGGAGAGAACATAACGCTTCGACTAACCAAAAAAGGAGAAACTCCTTCAGATTGCGAAGACGACGAGCTAATAGTCTACCATGAGATTATTAACTGGGTCTTTGGTTTCCACTAGATCGAATGATCGTGGAATACTTTGAACTGTTAAGCTTATGTCCTACTCAGGTGACACTAAATCAATGGTTCACCCTTATGTCAGTGATTATGGCATCTCGACTGTCTCAGATTCCCATCAGCATCAAAGCCTTCTTCTCCTTGACACAACTATCGAAAGGTCCAAAGCTTCCTTTTTACTACCTCACCATAGTGGATGATCTCAAGATCATTGATGATCTCCTAGAGGCTGACAAATTCTAAAAACAGAAGTTTGTCTTTATATCAGGAGCGTGGGAGACTGGCAAAGCAATTTACAAAGCCAATCCTTCAAAACCAACTCTCGTCTGCAGAAGCAATCGTAAGCACCTAAAAATATTTATATTCTCGAAAAAAATTACTCCATTTTTTAATATCTGCTTTTCTACTTTCATTTCAGAAATTTTGATGCGTTACTCATCACGTTGTCCAGCTGCCAAGTTGATTTTCCAAAAGCTTGCCGCTTGGGCTGAAAAGAAATGGAACAACGCGTTTCATACTGCCTTCCAGCCCATCAATTTCCTCCACTGTTATATGTTTCCAATCAAAGTAGGTGGCTTGCCTCCTCAAGATCTGACATCAAAGACGAATCTGAATCTAGTCTGCCAACGAATATCTCAACCTGACTGCAAAGTCTTCCTTCCCATTCACAACATATCGGAAAGCCACTTGCCAAAAAAGAAGAAAGAAAAAGCTTTCAAGGAAAAGAAATGTAAAAAGACAGCTAGCACATCTGGTGCTAGCCCTTCAACGCCATCGAAGCCAAAACATCGAAAACGAAAAAATGTTGAACAACCTCTCTCACTTATCAAAGAGGGAAAAGATCAAGAATCGTCCTCAAAGAAAAAAAAAACTTCTTCTGGTTCTCATGGAAAGAAAAAGAAGCAAATGAGAGTCACTTTGTATACTTTTGTTGACAAAGACAAAAACATCGCTGCTGAAAACCAACAAAATCCTTCGATCGAAGAACATCCAAAAAAATACAATCTTGTGATAGTCATGGAAGATAGCACCTCTAACGAGAATCAGGCTACTGTAAACTTCGATCCTGATATGTTTATCAACTTCCAAAACACCGAACTTATTGGTGAAGAAGACCCTGTTCTTCAAGTCATCCAAAACCATATACTTGATTTTGGGAGGCCAACACTAATCGAAGCTTCTCCAGAAGTTATCTGTTCTCATGAACCTATCACCCTTATCATTCAAGGTAATAGCACATCAAAACTTTGTCTTCCTCCTCCAAATCCTGCTATCATCATCACACTTCAACCATTTTACGAGCTTGATACTGAAGCAAAGACACTTGCTTCTCAAGTCAAAGCTTCTCAAAACCATCTGAAGAAATTGGCCAAAGATATGGTTTATTACAAAGAAGCGTACAAGGCTGAGAAAAATTCAGAGATGATTTGCACGGCAAAGTAGTCGATCAATTTCATGACTATGAAATGACAAGGTCCAAACTCATAAAATCTGCTCTCTGCATGAAGAATCATATGCGAATCACCCACATTATGGATACAGAATTGTTGACGAACTCTCATGAGGCAGAAATAAACAAACTCAAGGCTAATCATGCTACTGAACTGGCCACTGCAAAATCCAACTCCATTGAGCTTCGAAATTCTCTCACTCTTTGTGAGACAAAAAATAAAGAGTTAACCGATGAGATAACTAAACTAAAGGAGGATTTCGAAGCACAGAAAACTGCTGTTGTAGCTGCTGTCGAGGCTGAGCTTTCAAAAGATATGCAAACTGCTATCAACGTCGGAAAAGATGATGCAACCATTCGCCTTCTTCGAGAGCTTCACGCTGCTTATCAAAAAATCGACCTTACAAGTTTTTGGAATGACATCACTAAAGAAAAACGCCCAAGTGAAGCTTTCAGAAGATGATTCATCCGAAGAGGAAGAGTCCTTTGATTAATTTTATTACTTTTTTGTCTTTGTCATATTAAACATTTTCTTTTTTGTCACTCAACGAATTAATCTAAATAACAAAAGGTTTTTATACTTTATCATTTTCTTTGTATATTATTCGATGATAAATTTTAAAAACAAAATTGATGAACACAATTACTCTTCGACAAAATCTCAATGAGTTAAGCTTTGGTAGGCCTTCAAAAAAAATTTAGTGTGCTGTTAAGTATTCACTTTGAAATAAAAATGTAATGTGATTGTTTATTATGATTGTTTCTTTGAAAAATGTTATAAACACTTCAGAACATTATACTCTTAACCAATCTCAAAGATGATCAGTCTCTGATGATTTGTTAAGATAGTATTCAAATATATGTGTAAACAAAAACCATTGGCCAAAAAACAAACTTTATTGATAATATTGAACATATATACGACGTCTCGTTAAAACCTTCATGGGCCAACATAAAAACATATCTACTCCCAATCAATCTTCAAGTGTTGGATATTCCACGGATGTTGAAGCATTCTCCCCTCGAAATCACAAAGACGATAGGACCTCGACTTAATTCTTTCAACAATTCTATAAGGCCCTTCCCAATTCGGAGCCATTTTTGTGAGGTTCTTCTCCTTTGTGTTTAAGAAAACTTTTCGCAGCACCTTATCACCTTCTTTAGATTATCTTTTTTCAGCTTCGAATTATATCGATTTTTCATAAGGTTCTGATAATGAATTACATTTACATGAGCTCGAACTCTTTTTTCCTCAATCAGATCCAAATTTTCCCTTCGAACTTCATCATTAGACCCGTCAGAATACTGGGCTATTCTAAAAGATGACATCGTGGATTCTATAAGGCTAATTGCATCCATTCCATATGCCAAAACAAAAGAAGTCTCTTTCGTAGCCTCTCTGGGAGTTGTTCGATATGCCCAAAGTACCTATTGCAAATAATTTGGTCATTTTCATACTGCCCCGTCACATTCTTCTTCAAGCCCTCTAAAATTGTTCTGTTTGTTACTTCCACTTGTCTATTGGCTTGAGGATGAAAAAGCGTCAAAAAATATTGTTGAATTCCCTTTGAAGTACAAAATGAAGCGATCTCTTTGTTATTAAACTAATAGCCATTATCTGATGTAATCCTCTGAGGAACTCCAAAATTACAACAAATACTGTTCACAATACATTTGATGACATCCTTTGCCTTTGTTCCTGATAGCGGTTCTGCCTCTTTCTACTTTGTAAAATAATCAACCGCTACAATTATCATCTGTCTTCCTCCAGAAGCCATCAGCAATGGTCCCACCAGATCAATTATCCATCGCAAATCTCTGACAAGTATCACATCCTCGAACTAAATTCTTTGCATCGTTCATGATTGTAGGCGAATAAAACCCTGCAAGTAAAACTCGACGTAACAGAGCTTTGGACCCGCAATGAGCTGACCCTTCACCATCATGCAACTCTGATAATACTTCTTGTGATTCTTGTTTCTTTAAACATCGTAACAATGGCCTGCTTAATGCTTTTTTTTTTTTACAAAATTCCATCCAGTATTATATATCTGAAGGCTTTACTTCTTAATTTTTTGGGAAATTGTGAATCATCTAGTAATATCCCTTGGGTAAAAAAATTAAGTATATTTGATCGCCAGTCGCCTCAGATTTTTCCTGTTGTAAAAAATTTATCTATACATTCACATTGGCTAGATTGAGTAACAACTAGAGGACTTTCTTGTAGCAAAATCCAAGGATATTCTTCCTTGTAAGAAACGTTTGCTAAAGAATAAGCCACCATGTTATTTCCTCGCCCTATATATTCCACAACAACATTGTCAAACAGAAGCATTAAATTCCGAAGTTCCTGAAGATATAGAATCAAATGATATTTTCTTGCTTTGAAAAATCCAGATACCTGATTTTCTAACAACGGCGAATCCGTTTCCAAGCGCACTGAAGTTGCCCCATAAATTTTTGCCAGTCTCAAACCTGCCAAAGTAGCTTCGTATTCAGCTTCATTATTCGAAGCATGAAAACAAAATTTAATAGATTGAATTATTGTTTCTCCAGTTGAAGCTATTAATTGAACTCCAGCACTACACCCTGAAACACTAGAGCCTCAATCTGTTCGGACAACCCACCTCGAATCAACAGGTACGACTTCTTTATTTTATTCCTCATCTGATCTGCTTGAGTGGAATTCAACAAAAACGTCTGTTAATGCTTGCGCCTTTATTGCTGTTCGAGGTGCAAACAAAATATCATAGTCCCCCAACTCCACTGCCCATTTGGTCATTCTCTCCGAAATATGAGCTCGTTGCAACATATTTTTTAAGGGGAATAAAGTTTGGACTTCAATAGTAAGAGCTTGAAAATATGGACGCATCTTCCTCGCAGCAATCACCAGTGCTAATGTAAATTTTTCCCATTTCATATATCTCTAATGATGACAGAAACTTTACCAAAATAATATATGAAATATATTTCTAATGATGATAGAAACTTTACCAAAATAATATATAGAATATTAGAAGGGTGTTTTGCGTTTTATAAGGGAATGAGTTTATCTTAAGTTATGTTTTTTTATAGTAGATGGAACACAAGACCAAAATAATGCTAAACAAAACTTTAGACTAAGAAATTAGTAAACTGTTTATGTTTGTAAGATTTTCGGTTAGACCACATGAGACACGTTTGTTTAAAGTTACAACTAATATTTTTTTTCAGCTTTGTTATATTCACAAGAAATATATTTTCTTCTATTCATAAAACTTATCGCAATGAAAAAATAAAATATATCATTTATTTATGTGGAATATTGTTATAATATTTTGTTTGGTTTATTTTGAGCTGAGGGTAATTTTGTAAAGTGTTTTGGGTATGTTGACTCAGAAATTTGAGTACTCAGGTAATAAGGGTATGTTGGTTGGTAGTGGTCAAAAATTACCTATTAAACATATTGGCAGTGCTAATCTATATTCTAATACTAGAAGACCTATCTCACTCACAAATATTCTACATATTCCCTCAATAATCAAGAATCTAGTGTTTGTTTTTCAGCTTACTAACAGTAACAGTGTGTTTGTTGAATTTCATGATGGTTTTTGCTTTGTGAAGGACAACGGAACATGGACTATTCTTCTCAGAGGGACATATGAGAATGGGTTGTATAGAATGGAGAGCTATCCTAAGTCACAAGCAAGAAAGGAAACTCGTAGTTCACATCAAGCTAATGTTTCTAATGTTCAGTTTGTTGTTTCCAATTCCCTAAAGGATGGATGGCATAGGCAGCTTGGCCATCCATCTCTAAACATTCTCAATTATGTGTTAAAGTCTTGTAATCTGAACTTAATTGAGAAGAATGCAATGAACTTTTGTGAGGCTTACCAGTTGGGAAAGTCTCATTGTTTACCATTTCATGTGTCTAATTCTTATGCAAGTAACATTATGGACCTCATACACCCTGATGTATGGGGTCCTTCTCCTGTTCTATCTACAAAGGGGTACAGGTTCTATGTAATCATCTTAGATTTGGTTTTACCTTATCAAGGAGTCAGATCTTTAATACCTTCAAAAAACTTTAGAAGTCTTGTTGAGAAACAGTTTGAAAGGTCCATTAAGTTTGTACAAAGTGATTGGGGTGAGGAATTTAGACTATTCCTATCTTTTTCTAAAGAAAAGGGTTCATACTAACACTTCTGGCTCAGTCTTGCTTACCTTACAAGTATTACGTTCGCTCTTTTGACACTGATGTTTACCTTATTAACAGACTTCCTATCTCTGTACTGTCTAGCAAGTCTCCATATGAAGTTATTTTTCACAAAACACCTAATTACCTTACCATAGAAACCCTTGGATGTGTTCCTTGGATACAGTCAATATCACAAGGGTTACATCTGTTTGGGTCCTAATGGTAGAACTTATATATATCTAGAAGTGTAGTGTTCAATGAAAATGAGTTTCCCTTCTCACAAGGCTTCTCTAATAATCAACAAGCTAGTTCTTCTCCTACTTATTCTATCAACTCTTGGCTTCCTAGTCTGGCCAACAACCTTGTGACTAATGGTGATCTACTGTCTACATCAACTCATTCTAATGTCTCTTCTGACCAGACAGCTCTACTCTCTCATGGATCTTCTCAAGGTAACATTCTATCTCACATTACTTACATACCTCAGACTTTACCTAAACACCTAACTCATACCTTTCACTGAACTAGTTCCTCACAACACAGCCTATCCTCAACTCTTCCCCACATACTAACCTCTAGTTCTGATCAGTAAGTAACTAGACCATTTACCAATACTAATCATATCACTTATCAGCCCATAAATGCTTGTCAATCAATAAGTCCTACCTTGTCCCTCCCTCCGAATACTCACAACCCTTACCCACTACACTCAAAACTTACATTATGCAAACTAGGTCACACGATGGCACTCTGAAACGTCAGACTCTCTATGTTGGGTCCTTGACTACTACCACTCTGCCTACTCTTGAACCTACAAGGTATTCAGATGTTGTGTCTAAATCTAAATGGGCTGGTGCAATGGATAGTGGATACAAGGCTCTCATGGTGAATAACACATGGACACCCATGGTCTCCTGAACTCAATATAGCTGGATGTGAATTGGTCTTCAAGCTAAAACATAACATGGATGGTTCAGTTCAAAGGCACAAAGCCAGGTTGGTGGCCAAGAGGTTCCATCAAACCTCTGCCATTGATTTATCAGAGATTTTTAGTCCTGTTATAAAACCTTCTACTATTGGGCTTGTGTTGGCTTTTGTTGTGTCTAAGGAGTGTGAGGTGCGTCAGTTAGATGTCTACATGACTCAACCTGAGGGTTTTCAGGACCATGTGCATCCCACGTATGTGTGCAAGTTGCACAAAGCCCTATATGGACTTAAGCAGGCACAAAATGCATGGTACTCTAGACTTAGGGACACTCTACTTGGTTAGGGCTTTCACAACTCTAGAGCTGACTTTTCTTTGTTCTACTTTGTATCCTGAACCACTATTGTTCTCATATTGGTCTACATATTTTGGTTATAGGGACGCAAATACAATGCCTGACTAAAAACACAGGCTAAATGTATTGTTTTCTCTAAAAGACATGAGGCCACTCCAGCTCTTTCTTGGAATTGAGTCTCATCGTTACCCCACTGGTATCTACTTAACTCAACACCAATACGTTGTTAACTTCTTTGATGCTCTAGTGGTGTCCATGTCCAAGTCATCCCTTACACCAATGGATGCTGGTGTCCGCCTCTCCAACATCTCTGGAATACCTCTTCTTGATCCTACACTGTACATAAGCTTATTAGGTGCACTCCAATATCTCACACACACGAGGCCTAATATTACTTTTGTTGTTAGCAAGTTAAGCCCATATCAGCAAATCTCTCACACTACTCATTGGCAATGTTTAAAGCGAGTCTTACGGTACTTATCTTGTTCTAGATGACTTGGGCTTCATATCAGACCTTGTGGTCACCGCCAGCTCAATGACTTCTCCGATGTCGACTAGGCTTCATCCTCGCATGACAGGTGCAACGTTGGTGCTTACTGCGTCTACCGTGGTGATTCCTTAATCTCCTGGTATTCTAAGAAACAGAATGTGGTGGCTCGCTCATCAACTGAGTCTGCATATCGTGCACTTGATAATCTCTCTTTAGAGTTAATCTGGTTGCTGTCGGTTATTTCAGAAATCAAGCTTCCTGCTGCACCGCCATCGTTCATCTTGTGTGATAATCTCGGTGCCAGCTCCTTAGCTTCTAATCATGTCTTCCATGCGCGAACGAAACACATTGAACTTGATGTGGATTTCATTCGAGACCAAGTTCTTCAGGGTGACCTCCAAATTTGATATGTCCCGTTGCATGATCAGCTCGCCGATTGCCTGACCAAACCCCTCCCCCATGCACGCTTCCTCTTCCGTCATGACAAACTGAGCCTCACAGATTCTCCCCTTTGTTTGCGGGGGATATCAAGAGTAGTACTCAGTCTGGTCTTGAGGTCTTCACCGGCAACGAGAGTGGCTCTCACCGGCAGCCAAGTGAAACCAGGAAAAAAGAGAAGTCAGCTAGGGTTTCGAAGTACAACGAGCTGACTTACTCTACTTCATATTGAAACGAAAATTGTGGAGGTCGTATAGACTTCTCCCTAATGCATTTCATGTCAAGAGTTGGGCAAGGCCCAAGACCCAAAGTCTGTGACTTATACCAGACTTCGCATACGATAAAACATTGTGTTGGTCTTTTGGACTATTAACACACATTTGTACAAAATTCAAAATGTAACTTGTACCTTATTTACACTCATGTAACGATAAAGAGTCCTTCACAGTTGTACAAACTACTTATATATAAGGTAGTGTTGTTAGTTGTTGAATTTAAAGAAACAGAAAGAATAAAAAATACAAAGTACTCTCTCCTTCCAAAAACTTCTTAGTCTCTATTTTCCACTTAATTGAAAAACGTTAATTGACTATGTTTCGTTGAAATGAATTATGTTCTTGCAACGATGATAAACATTACATGTTTGGCACGAACATTTTTATGAAAATCTGAATTTTCAAATAGAATATTTTTTCTGTCACATGCAATGTTCCTAGGAATTACTGAAAACCTATAAATATACTACTAGGTTAAAAGCAGAAAATAAAATAACTTTTAATTTTCTGAAAATCTATCATTATTCCCAAATTTGGTTTCTAAACTACTATTGAAGTTCAAAATATATTTTATAGGGTGTAGCTATTTTCTCCATCACATTTTTTATTTCCTCCATATTTCAAAATAAAAAGAAGACTTATCACTTGCTTTTACTATCTTGTCCTCATTTTACCTTCTAATTTATAACTTGATGCCATTAACCATTCTTAAACCCTTATATCAACAAACACATGATTTAACCAAGTTAAATACAACATATATGATTTAGCTTCTAAAATTAAACCCTAAAAACAAAAAAAAACTTCAAATTTCTTAAAGATTACTCATGGAAGAGGAAGACACCCGAACTCAATATTTAACACCGGAGAACATCACCCAATCAACTAATAAGATAATTTAATCTTGTTTTTTAGTTTTACATTCATGTAACTTGAAAATCTCTACTAAAAAAATACATTTTTGAAATTCCCGATTTGTGCAGGTTTTAGCAGAAAACAACTAATTCCGAGACTACAACTACGAATTAGGTGTTTTTTTTCAAGAAAAAACACCTGATTCTGAGACGACATCTCGGAATCAGGTGCATTTTCTTAATAAAAAAAACACTTGATTCGGAGACAGCACCTCGAAATCAGGTGTTTTTTATATTAAAAAAACACACCTAATTTCAAGATGTCGTCTCAGAATTAGGTGCATTTCATCTGCTTTAATAAATAATGGTGTATTTTTAAGTGTTGTTGTTTTTTAAAATAACGATTTAACCTAAGAATAATTTGAGAGAGACTAACATTTTTTTTAACATTAAAAGAGATCTCGAGTAGTTGGCTTGGTTTGTTGTTTTTCAAGATTAGAAGAGAAATCTAAAGAGGAGGTCGTCTTTATAGTGACTAGGCTAGGGTTAGGATGTATGGGAGATTGATGTGAGAAGCTAATAGGAAAGGTTGGGTGCACATAAGTTAATATGATGGAGATAGTTTGGATGGTGGTAGAATCGATGGAGTTGCTGGAAAATAAATGGATTTTGGAATATAAAAAAAAGATAAATATGTTAAGAATAAATAACAAAGTGGAGTTTCTTTTTATTTATATGGAAGAAATAAAAAATTTGATGGACGAAATAACTTCTTCCTATTTTATATTGTAAAATAACTTTTCACAATTCACGAACATTCAAAAACCGACTATAATTACTTAAAAACATAGAATGGATACGTGTATCTATTACTAAATTGCCATTCAAATTTGAATTAATAGAGCCATATTAATTTAATTTTATTTGTTTTTCCATAATTATAAACATTTGAGTTTATCTTTTATAGAAACAAAACCGATTGGGATGATGTGGAGTTTGAAATCGATTTTTCAAGTCAATAATCAATATTTTATTTCGATTAGATATATAAAAAAAGATCTAGTTAATGAGCCACCTCCCGAAAAGCTCTTACCTCCATATTTTGCTTCGATCCAAGCTAATTAATATGATCTTTTTTTTCAAACTAGATTATATCTCTATAATAAAGATGAATACGGTTGCTGATGGAGGTTTATTACTCCCCATATTTATTTAGATTTCACTTGTATTAAATATATCAAAATAAAACAAACTAAAACAAAAATGCTACAAAAAATAAATCGAAAGAAGTGTTAGAACTGCATAACTAAGTAGATCATATTTTATAATTGATAAAAGATATAGAACTCGCCACTAGCCTGTTATTATAAGATTTTTAAAATTGGTTTACAATTTTGTATGTATTTGTGTGGTTGCCTAAAAAAATATTTGCAACGGATTCAAAGTTGCAATGGGAATTTTTTGCTATTTTGAATTGAATTAAAAAAAGGTTATATCGTTGTAAACTTGATCAATGTCATTGTAAAAATATTTTAATTATATTGTCAACAAATTTGAATTTTGTTGTGAACTTAATAAAAGTTTTTAATCTAAATGTTAAACCTGCTAGTCTTGTTTCAAACTCTTGACAAATTTAATGGAAATCCAAAATATTTTGCACAGCATTACAATTCTATCTCATAATTTTGAATATAATATTATATCATATAGTTGTTGAATATTATATCAATTTTGTTACTACGAACCCACTTTAAATAATTGGTAAAATGTTCGCCTTTTAAGCATTTGCATGTGAATCATTAGCCTAACTATTAACTTTTGTTTATTGAGCAACAATTATAGTGCTGGAGGTAGTTTGAATTATGCCGAAAATGTTCGGATATCGTCGAACAATTGGTAAAATGAGATATCGGGCCACTTCAATCAATTATGTATCTTTTTTTTAGCTTAAATAACTTTAAAAAACATGATGTTGCATCTCAAACCGTTGCTGAAACTTGACATTTCATGGAATATTTGATTCACAAATTAATCGTGGATGACACCGCCTTCATTTGACCGAGTCAAGGTTGGTTTAAAATAACTTCATACTATGATGGTGTATGTATCACTATAAAATTATATCCTATCTTTTTTTCGTAACTATACTCAAATCCAATATGATTTATCCTCACGCCACAACATTTATAGTTGTAAGCCCCATTGATGATGTTTGGTTTTGACTCAAAGAAAATGCCCCTGTTATGTATAATATGTTTGTAGAACTGCCATCATCAATTGTTATTTTATTAACTTCCAAATTTTTAAATTCTTCTTTTATGAGTATCGCTTCTTATGTTGAAGATTCAACTATTGTTCCTCTTAGGATTAAAATGAAATTTTAATACTTGGTGTCATCGTTGATTTCGTACTTTATTATGTTATCATCAAATTTTCATAAATGATATTTCAGATCACCTCAACCATGTAGGGTTAAAACGAAAAATTGTTTGATAATAAAGAGATTGTAAAAATAAAATTCTATTAATAGTTTGATTAACGCCTCAGTCTTGATGAGGAGTTTGCAAAATCTTTTACACTCGTCAATTCTCTAGCCGTACAGGTATGAAACAATTTGAAATAGAATTCAAGTACATCGAGAGACCTATTATTTGAAATTGAATTGTCATCCAAAGAAATAATGGCAATCCAAATACATTATCATAGTTTAGCAACTCCAAATAGAGCATATAATCGAATCTACCACGCGAAGTCTACACGTTAAAGTTTGAGATATGACTACAATAGCCAATTTATTTATAATGTAATTATATGAGTCTCTACGTGTATTATATGGGAAATTTGACATATTCGTTTACCATTAGCTCGATAAGTAGTAAACTCATCAGGAGGAATAAAATAGAAAAAATTAAATTAAAATTTTATATATAAAGACAACCCAATTCGGCGATAAAGAAACTAAATATCAAATTTTCATTATTTTATCAATTATTTGAGTTTTAGCATATAAAATTGAGTTTAGTTTGTGATGGCTGATATATGGTTGTTGTTATTGCGGCGCGATGAGTTAAAAGAATGTTCAATACATTTTTGTCTACTTATGAAATGTATATCTAATGGTAACAAAACATTACAAAAACTATATATATAATATTAGAAGGGAGTTTATGCGTCTCATAAGAGAATCACTTTATTTCAAGTTATATTTTATTTCCATGGAGGAAGTACAAGACCAAAATAATGCTAAGCAAAACGCTCGATTAACAAATTAGTAAAGTGTTCCCGTTTGTAAGATTTTCGGTCAGACCACATGGAACACATTTGTATAAAGTTACAACTATTAAAACTTATTGTTGAACTTTATTATATCTACATTAACATAAAATTCAAATAAAAAAATATTTATTCAATTCGTAAAAGTTATCGTAATGAGAAAATAAAATATGACATTTATTTATGCAGAGGGTTGTTCAAACATTGATTAACATAAATTACCAAAATCGAAATAAAGAAAAAATCAGATTATCGAAATAAACATATAATTTGAACAACAAGGTCTAAAAAAATAATTAGGCTTATAAAGAAGAAGAAGAAAAGTAATTGAGGAATATGTCGCAATTGCACAAAAAAGACTCTTCATGTTGATCTATTATCAAATACAAAAAATATTGGAGACTGCATGCAGTGTTGGTCCGGTGATTTATGAGACTTAACGCATTAAAAAACGGAGTTCTACAAAATATTTTAGAAATTAAGAATTTTTTTTTTGTCAAACCAACAAAATAAAATTATAAGTATTTTACAACCCAAAAAAACACAATAAAAATTATTTCTGAAAAATAAGTTTTCTAGCTTTTCTTTCCGCAAATTCATCCCTAATTTTCTCATAATCGAGATTATCAATCATATCCTTCTCAATAGATATCATTGATAATTAATTCAACCGGTCTTGAGACATAGTAGAGCGAATATAGTTTTTTATCAACTTTAACTTTGAGAAACTTCTTTCGGCATATGAAACTAAAACTGGAATTGTCAACTAATATCCGATAATTGCTTGCATTTGGATAACAAACTTCCATTCTTTTCATAAAGATCATCACATCAACAACAATTTTGATTTCTATTGGAAACACTTCTCTTAGAAGTTTCAACTCCATAAACAAATATTTTCCATCTACATCTGACGGTGCACCATGTGTTAAAATTGCTTCAAGCTTAACACAAGATCTCATCGATTCTTCGTCACTAGTTAACTTAAGCTTCTTAAGATCAAACAAAACATGAAAAGTTTTTTTGTTACTTTGGGTCTGAGTGCAGAGATATCCACACATTGAATAAGAAAAGTCATTTGCTCTCTACGGTTGGTATCAGGTACAATCAAGATTTACCGAAAAATACCTTGCATTGTGAATCTTCTCAATAATCATCCTTTTGCTCTCATCTACTAGCATCACAATCATCTCATTCTAAATTTTATATATAAGCCTATGGTATTGGCTTTCAGTTTTTTCAAATACCCGAAGATATTCTTTCATCACGGGATCAATATTTTGCAATCCCTTCAATTATACCCAAAACGTTTCCATTACTTAGAGAACCAATTTTCTTATTTTTTTCACGAAATATTTTATTCTTTTTAGCAAAGGTCTTAACAACTGCAATTATTCTCAACAAAACATCTCTGCAATGATTTTCTCCTATTTAATTTTTTTAGCATATGCTTATTAATAGTTGCATTCTTTTGAAGTCTAAACAACTGCAATTATTCTCAACAAAACATCTCTCCAATGTTTCTCCCTGTTAATTTCTTCTAACTATGCATTAAATATGATTATGACTAGTTTCATGACTTTTCAAACTATATGAAGCATTTTTCCAATCACAATACCCAACATTTGTCAACATAGGATGATCTTCTTCCTCACTAAATAACTTACAAAAAAAAGATAAGATCTTTTGATTTTGAGTAAACTAGCCATCGCTTATCATACTTTTTCTCCGTTACTCGTTGTTCTTGTATATGATGAATAAGAAAAAGACCTACCAATAGTGTTTTTTGGAAATTGATAGTTAAATGGTGTCTTAGGTGGAGTACCTTTTTCCACCAAAATAACTCTTAGCTGTTTCCCAATTTTTAGCAGCTTTCCGGATCACTAAAATCAACGTTTTCATTTTTTTTTCGTTGTATTCTTCATGACTTTTATCCTCATCCTCTTCCATATTTTCATCTTCAGCAATATTTGCATATTCTTCACCATTCTCACAAGCATCTATCCCAACTCTATTTTCATTGATTTATCTTCGATAATCGCATATCTTGTTACGAACTTAAGCATAAAATTTACTTATGATTTAACAAGTTCTTTATCTTTCCTTCTGTTTTTTTATCCAGAATGATATTTTCTACGGTTTACCGGAACCATGTCACTACAAATTAATATTAATAATTATGAATATAAAAACATAATGATTAAAAATATATATCCGTTACGACCGGCAAAAAAGTTCCATTATCAAAAAACATAAAAACAAATATCTTAAAAACGGTAACGATGGATATTGTCAAGCAAAAATAGAAGAAAAGAAATATGAACAATAAAATTATAACGATTTTTTATTAATCCTACCCTATTACATTTTTTTTAAAATAGACTCTTTAAAAATTGCCCCCAAAGGGGTAGCCGAGTTGGTTGAGTATGGCATTCTCGTGACCAAAGATCATGAGTTCGAATCCCTCTACATACGCTTTCTCGGCTGAGCCTGTCACCTTGTGTGGTTTACCTTCTGGCGTTGGTTTGCAGGCTATCGCGTCAGACTGAGGGTTTACCCTGTGAGCACTCATTGCACTCTGAGTAGCGGCTGCGGGTTCCCTCCGAAAAGAAAAGACTCTTTAAAAATTAGGATCCAAAACAAAAATCTGGTGCGAAAAATACAACATTTGTAGGAATCAGTGAAAACCAATAAGTATACTACTAGGTTAAAAGCTGAAAATAAAAAGAAACTTTTAATTATCTGAAAAATCTATCCTCATTCACAAATTTGATTTCTAAATTACTTTATTGAAGTTCAAAACATATTTTATACTCTAAAATAACTTTTCACAAGTGATAAACATTGAAAAGAAAAATAGGACTATAATTACTTCAAAAACATTGAATGGGTACCTGTTTCTGCTCCTAAATTACCAATTCAAATTCGAATTAATAGAGCAATATTTATTTTATTTTATTTGTCTTTTCAATAACTATAAGCCATTTGAATTATCTTTTATAGGAATAATACCAGGCCATTTGAATTTATCTTTTATAGGAATAATACCAGTTGTGATGGCGGGGAGTTGAAAACGATTTTACAGCTCAATAATCGATTTTTTATTTCCATTAGATATATAATTATTTTGCTAGTTAACGAACCACTAGGCTTCCCGAAATGGTATAAATAGCCTCCTACATCAATACTTTTTCTTCAATCCAAGCTGATCAATATGGATCCCGTAGATAACCTTGCAGCTAACCTTCGAGCTAGGCTTCCATCTATCCTTCGAGCTAACCTAATCAATATGGCACTGCAAGATTCATCTTCGGCAGGTAGTTCTAGAGCTTCACCATTTTATGTATGTTTTGATCTCTGATAATTTAAATGCTGGAACATGTATTTGCAAGGAGCCACACCACACATGTTATGTTATGTTTATTTTTTTAATTATAATTATTATATCATTCAACTCGGAAATAAGATGGTTCCTGTGACACAATTCTCTCAGGCAATCTCGGAGCGGGCGAAAGTGAAATTCGAAATGGTATTATATTTTTGTTAGAACGTTTTTGGGAGATATGTTACAGGAAAAATAATAACCAACTCAAACTTTGTGGTCATCTTTTGCAGGAATTCTTTATTCATCAAGAAAGTTGAGACCGATTAAGTTTTTATGTTCGATGAATTCATTGTCTGCACTGATCAGCAAACCTGGTTATTATCGTGAATCTGAAATGTTTGAATCTGGTGGTTTTAATTGGTTTGTATAGATAATAGTTATAATTAATTCACTAATATTGGCCGGTGTAATTAGTCATTGTAAGCTAATTTAAGTGTTCTTTTCCTCTTTATCAAATGAATACATACAGGAAACTTTGTTTGTACCCGAGAGTGGATTCCATTTCTCTTTCATTGAGGATTGTTAACACCCAATCATTGGATGTTAACTGGGAGGTTTACGCATCTATTACATATTTCATATATAACAAGACTAATGACAAATATTTGACCTTTCAAGGTAACAATGAAACATATATATCACACTTTGCTTTTATTCATCTAATTTATTACCTTAACTTGACTAATTGTTTGGTTGCGTAGATATGAATGAGAACGAACCACGTTTTCATGAAATGAAGAAAGAATGGGAGCTGAGCAAGATTATGCCCTTAGATTATTTCATGGATGTTAGTAATGGACTTGTTCAGAATGATTCTTGTTCAATCGGAGCGGAAGTGTTCATCCTCAAACAGCAAGGCAAGTCACTATCTCTACTGAAGGAACCAGGACCTGAAAACTCTTTCACTTTTAAAAAGCTAAGAGCTTCTGATCGTCAGAACGGTTTCTACCCATTCCGTTTCAGTGAAGCAGACTGGTATAAACTTAAATGTAATATGATTATATTAACCCATTAACATATAAATACTATTTATATCTATGTTTTTGGTCTGCAATGATCAGGATGCTTAATTTTCATCCAGCTGGTCACGATGGTTCTAAAGACAAATACGTTTGTTTTTCCCTAAACCTTAAAACTAAAGAACAAGGGAAGCAATGGCGTGCCGTTCATAGGATACGCGTCTTGGATCAGATAAATGGAAATCACTATGAAGTTGACTTAGGTACGTAGACATGCCAGATCAGATAACTTTGCAATACTTAATATTCAAATATTGTAATTCAGATAACTAACACACCCACTTATATATACTTTCCAGGTTACCATTGCTTTAAGGATACCGACATTTGTGCGTGTATTATGAAATATATGCCGGTTGATATGTTGTATGACAAAAACAAAGGTTACATAAAAGATGATACACTCACGATCCAACTCATATTCACTTACATGTCAGTCACTAAATGATATTTCATATCATTCGGTCTTTTAGTGTGGATTGCTTGGTTTGAGGTTTATGTTTGAAAAAGTAAGAGGGGATATAATAACGGTTCACATTAACCCCTTTGATGTTGTAATGTGTGTTTTGTTTGGGCTTGTTCCACAACTCTCTTTTCCTTGCAATAACAATATTTAAGAATATACTCCCCTGCTTTTAGTTTTAAATTTAATTTAAATCATATTAGTCTATTTAAGAATGATATGATGATAAAACTAATCATATTTTATGTTAAATTTATATTATTGAATAATAATAAAATAGTTTTATTGGTTTTTATCATGTACAAATCGTACTAGTATATCATGGAAAATAAATGGATTTTGGAATAAAAAAAAGGATAAATATGTTAAGAATAAATAACAAAGTGGATTTTTTTTTATAAAAGAAATAAAAAATTTGATGGACGAAATAGTTTCGCCCTATTTTATATTGTAAAATAACTTTTCACAATTCATAAACATTCAAAAACCGACTATAATTACTTAAAAACATAGAATGGATACGTGTATCTGTTACTAAATTGCCATTCAAATTTAATTTAATTTTATTTGTTTTTCCATAATTATAAACATTTGAGTTTATCTTTTATAGGAACAAAACCGGTTGGGATGATGTGGAGTTTGAAATCGATTTTTTAAGTCAATAATCAATATTTTATTTCCATTAGATATATAAAAAAAGATCTAGTTAATGAGCCACCTCCCGAAAAGCTCTTACCTCCATATTTTGCTTCGATCCAAGCTAATTAATATGATCTTTTTTTTCAAACTAGATTATATCTCTATAATAAAGATGAATACGGTTGCTGATGGAGGTTTATTACTCCCCCATATTTATTTAGATTTCACTTGTATTAAATATATCAAAATAAAACAAACTAAAACAAAAATGCTACGAAAAATAAATCGAAAGAAGTGTTAGAACTGCATAACTAAGTAGATCATATTTTATAATTGATAAAAGATATAGAACTCGCCATTAGCCTGTTATTATAAGATTTTTAAAATTGGTTTACAATAAAAACCTTTTGTATGTATTTGTGTGGTTGCCTAAACAAATATTTGCAACGGATACAAAGTTGCAACGGGAATTTTTTGCTATTTTGAATTGAATTAAAAAAGGTTATATCGTTGCAAACTTGATCAATGTCAACAAATTTGAATTTTGTTGTGAACTTAATAAAAGTTTCTAATCCAAATGTTAAACCTGCTATTCTTGTTTCAAACTCTTGACAAATTTAATGGAAATCCAAAATATTTCACACAGCATTACAATTCTATTTCATAATTTTGAATATAATACTATATCATATAGTTGTGGAATATTATATCAATTTTGTTACTACGAACCCACTTTAAATAATTGGTAAAATGTTCGCCTTTTAAGCATTTGCATGTGAATCATTAGCCTAACTATTAACTTTTGTTTATTGACCAACAATTATAGTGTTGGAGGTAGTTTGAATTATGCCGAAAATGTTTGGATATCGTCGAACAATTGGTAAAATGAGATATCGGGCCACTTCAATCAATTAGGTATCTTTTTTTAGCTTAAATAACTTTAAAAAACATGATGTTGCATCTCAAACCGTTGCTGAAACTTGACATTTCATGGAATATTTGATTCACAAATTAATCGTGGATCACACCGCCTTCATTTGACCGAGTTAAGGTTGGTTTAAAATAACTTCATACTATGATGGTGTATGTATCACTATAAAATTATATCCTATCTTTTTTTCGTAACTATACTCAAATCCAATATGATTTATCCTCACACCACAATATTTATAGTTGTAAGCCCCATTGATGATGTGTGGTTTTGACTCAAAGAAAATGCCCCTGTTATGTATAATATGTTTGTAGAACTGCCATCATCAATTGTTATTTTATTAACTTCCAAATTTTTAAATTCTTCTTTTATGAGTATCGCTTCTTATGTTGAAGATTCAACTATTGTTCCTCTTAGGATTAAAATGAAATTTTAATACTTGGTGTCATCGTTGATTTCGTACTTTATTATGTTATCATCAAATTTTCATAAATGATATTTCAGATCACCTCAACCATGTAGGGTTAAAACGAAAAATGGTTTGGTAATAAAGAGATTGTAAAAATAAAATTCTATTAATAGTTTGATTAACACCTCAGTCTTGATGAGGAGTTTGCAAAATCTTTTACACTCGTCAATTCTCTAGCCGTACAGCTATGAAACAATTTGAAATAGAATTCAAGTACATCGAGAGACCTATTATTTGAAATTGAATTGTCATCCAAAGAAATAATGGCAATCCAAATACATTATCATAGTTTAGCAACTCTAAATAGAGCATATAATCGAATCTACCACGCGAAGTCTACACGTTAAAGTTTGAGATATGACTACAATAGCCAATTTATTTATAATGTAATTATATGAGTCTCTACGTGTATTATATGGACAATTTGACATATTCGTTTACCATTAGCTCGATAAGTAGTAAACTCATCATCAGGAGGAATAAAATAGAAAAAATTAAATTGAAATTTTATATATAAAGACAACCCAATTCGGCGATAAAGAAACTAAACATCAAATTTTCATTATTTTATCAATTATTTGAGTTTTAGCATATAAAATTGAGTTTAGTTTGTGATGGCTGATATATGGTTGTTGTTATTGCGGCGCGATGAGTTAAAAGAATGTTCAATACATTTTCGTCTACTTATGATGGTAACAAAACATTACAAAAACTATATATATAATATTAGAAGGGAGTTTATGCGTCTCATAAGAGAATCACTTCATTTCAAGTTATATTTTATTTCCATGGAGGAAGCACAAGACCAAAATAATGCTAAGCAAAACGCTCGATTAACAAATTAGTAAAGTGTTCCCGTTTGTAAGATTTTCGGTCAGACCACATGGAACACATTTGTATAAAGTATGAGGATTTATCACAGGGAGAAGTCATGTCCTCTTAAGTTTATTAGTGACTCAGAAGGTAATATTTGTGAGAATCCAGATCATGAAGACTAGATTGCAAAGGATCAACTCCTTCTTGAATGGTTATACTCTACAATGAGTTCTGAGGTGGCTGCTTAATTGATGGTAGAAGGTACCTCAAAGGAACTATGAGATGCAGCTAGCAAACGTTCTGGCTCACATACAAGAGCAATATTCAGATGACACACAAAGGTACCTCTAGTATGACTGACTACTTAAACGAAATGAAAAATATAGCTAATAAGTTAGTGTTTACTGGATTTGGGGTGTCTATGGATGATTTGGTGACACAAGTCCTTGCTAGTTGGACTCAGAGTACACCCCAATAGTTGTTAGCCTAGCTAACAAAGAGTATTTGGGATGGTTAGACCTTCAAACTAGTCTTTTCACTTTTGAGAGCAGACTAGATCCCCTAACGAGTCTACAAAACAATGTTTCTAATCTCAGTTTCTACAAAATACACACTACAAGTCATAGAGTAACAAAAATAGTCAGAAGGCATCTTATGGTCAGTACAAGGGAGCATACAAGAACAACAGAGGAAGAAATAGTTCTCCTAATAACACAAAAGGGAGACACAACTTCTATAGAGGGAGAGGAGGATGTTTCTCTTAAAACTAACCTACCTTTCATATATGTAATAGGTATGGACACACTGCTCCTATTTGCTATTACATGGCTGATCTCTCAGTTATGAGATCAACATCTTCAGAAGAACCTAAAGGTGAGGGAGAACATGCTTCCTACCTAGCAACTCAAGATTCAACAGGGAACAATACATGGTATGCTGACAGTGGTGCCAGTCACCATGTCACAGACAATTCTAATTTGCTAACTCAAAAGGCTGAGTATGCAGGTAACAAAGGTATTTTAGTTGGTAGTGGTCAAAGATTACCAATTCAACATGTTGGGAATTCTAGTCTGTATTCATCTACCAACACACCTATTTCACTCAGAAATATTTTACATGTACCCATGATAAATAAGAATTTGGTGTCTGCTTCACAGCTTACTAGTCATAATAGTGTCTTTATTGAATTTCACATGGGTTTTTTTAATGAAGGACAATGAATCATGGATTGTTCTTGTCAGAGGGACTACTGAGAATGGGCTGTAGAGGTTGGAAAACTATCATAACTCACAAGCAAGAGAAATTCATCATGTCACTACTAAAACAAGTCCTCCAGTCAATGATTCAAGTCTTCATAATGTACTTTCTGTTTGCCTCTCTAGTTCCTTAAAAGATGGATGGCATAAGAAGCTAGGCCATTCATCTCAAAATGTTCTAAACACAGTTCTAAAGGCATGTTATCTAACTTCTGTTTTAAAGAAAGATTTTAGATTCCATGAATCTTATCAACTGGGGAAATCTCACAGTTAACCTATCTTCTCTCTACATATGCTATTAGTGGGTTAGACTTCATACATACAAATGTATGGGGTCCCTCTCCCGTTCTCTCTATTGAATGATACAAATACTACGTGATCTTTCTTGATGACCACACTAGATTCACGTAGTTCTATCCTATTAAATACAAAATTCAAGTGTTTAATACCTTCAAAATATTCAAATGTCTTGTTGAAAAACAGTTTAAAAGGTCTATTAAAACAATCTAGTATGATGGGAGAGGAGAATATAGGTCATTTCCTACTATGGCACAGGAACACGAGTTTAGTTTGAGGAGGTCTTTCCGTCATACCTCAACCCAGAATGGTAGGGCTGGGAGAAAACACAAACATCTTGTAGAAACAGGTTTGACTCTTTTAGCCCAAGCCAACCTACCCTACAAATATTGGGTCCAAGATTTTGAGACTGAGGTTTATCTAATCAATAGACTTCGTACTCATATTCATCAAACAAATCACCATATAAACTTATGTTTCACAAATTACCAAACCATCTAGTCTTGAAAACATTTGGATGTGCTTGCTTTTCGTGCCTAAGGTCATACCAAGCTCATAAACTCCAGTTTCATTTTACAAAATGTGTGTTTTTGGGGTATAGTCAGTTTCATATGGGGTATGTATTTCTTAGATCTATTGGGAGAACCTATGTCTCTCATAATGTTGTTTTCAATGAAAGTGATTTTCCCTTTCAAAAATAGTTCTTAAACAACTCACATTCTGAGTCATCTAAGGTCTATCATTTAAAGTTGTGGCTTTCTAATCTAGTTACAGGACTTGTGACTCAACTACTGAGTTTGGTGTTTCATCTAAATAAGTTGGTTCTTTGTAGTCTATATCCTCAAAACGTAACATTCAATCTTCATTTAATCTTGTTGTTGATAGGTGTACTGATCTGACCGCTCATACTAGCTCTCCTTCACCATACACTCAAAAATACTCTACCCTTTGTGTTACTGCACCTAATACTAGTTCTCATCCTACACTTCAACCTACGACGGACACTTCACTAAGCTCCAACGTTCTTTCTAACCCCAAAATTTATGTTTGTCTTCCACTGCCTCACCATGATCATATTCCTAAACTCCCTTCCCATTACAAAACTCATCCTATGCAGACTTGAAGTCGAGATGGGAATCTTACATCTAAGGTTCCCTATGTTGGCTCTTAGACCCTTACTGACTTATCTACCATTGAACCTACTACATACTCTAATGTTGTTCCCAGTCCTCATTGGGTCACTGCTATGGAAACTGATTAAAAAGCCCTTGTTTTTAATGACATATGTACACTTGTTCCCTGGTCTCCTACTTATAATGTATTTGGTTGTAAGTGGGTGTACAAACTCAAGCATCGCATTGATGTTTCAATCCAGAGGTACAAGGCAAGGCTGGTGGCCAAGGGGTTTCATTAAACCCCTAACATAGACTTCTCAGAAACGTTTAGCCCTGTTATTAAACCATCTACAGTGAGGCTAATTCTGACTCTTGTTGTCTTTAAATATTATAAAGTGAGACAACTGGATATTAATAACGTGTTCCTAAATGGGTATCTTACTGAGGATATTTATATGGCTCAAGTAGAAGGTTTTCAGGATTGTGAGAAGCCTACACATGTGTGTAAGCTTCACAAATCCCTGTATGGTCTCAAGCAGGCTCCAATGGCCTGGTACTCTAGACTGAGCGAAACATTACATAAGTGGGGATTTAATAATTCTAGAGCATATTGCTCTCTATTCTATTTCATTTTTAAGGCTACTTTCATTCTAATTTTGGTTTATGTGGATAACATTTTAGTTATAGGAACACAAACAGAATTCTTGCAACAGTTTGTTCTCAGACTTAATGCAATGTTCTCACTAAAAGATATGGGCCATTCTATCTATTCATGCGAATATGGATTCATTGTGACGCAACGGGGATGTATCTAACACATCACAAACACATTAAAAACTTACTGGTTTCTCAAGAACTTTCCATGTCCAAGACGTGCCCAACTTCTCTTGCAGACCCTACACCATATCGAATCCTGTTAGGAGCGTTGCATTTGCTGTGAATAAGCTAACCCAATATCAGTAGGCACCTACCACAGTATATTGGCAGAGTCTAAAAAGGGTACTTTGATATTTATTTGGGTATAGTTGGGTTATCCTTCACATCAAACCGAGTTTCAACCTCCAACTTCATGGGTTCTCTTATGTTGACTATGCATCTTCCCCAGATGATCGAAGAAGTGTAGGTTCTTACTATGTGTATCTTGGAACTCTCTTATCTCATGGTCTTCAAAAAAACAAAATATGGTGGCAAGATCTTCCACTGAATCACAATATCGGGCCTTAGCTTACTTATCAGTTGTACTAATCTCGCAACGTTCCATCCTAACTGAGATTTAGTTTCCCGCCACACCTCCATCAGTAATTTGGTGTGACAATCTTGGTGTGAGCTTTTTAGCTTCTAATCTAGTGTTTCATACAAGAACAAAGCATATTAAGTTTGATATACACTTCATCTGCGATCAAGTTATCTAGGGATCTTTTCAGATCCGTTATGCACCTTCTTAGGATCAGTTGGTTGATTGTCTAATAAAAACCTTGACTCACCATCGCTTCTCCTTCCTTAGAGACAAACTTGGCCTCATTGATTCGCCCATTCGTTTACGGGAGGTTGTGAAGAACAAGTAAAGCTTGATGGTTCAAGCTGGTCATCAATGGAAAAATTAATTGTCGAGAGGTTTGTGTGTGTGAACTAGTGAAGTGAAAGTGATTTCTAGGGTTTTAGACATCAACTCTCACTTCATCAGGAAACGACTGCGTATTACTCTGGTGGATATTTAACCCGGTTAGTGGTTTTGTGATCGAGCCCAAGAGACAATCCCAACACTCAAAGGTGAGTTGCATCACACATTGTAATGTTACCCTGACCTTGTTACACATTTGCATATTTTAGATAGAATACATAATGTAACTAACAGGTATATAGGTGGCAAAACGATCTAACAAAAAAATTCTCTAGATGTAAAATTAACTGCCTATAAAGGATGTACAAGGTTTGTTACACTGATTTGATGAATTGAGAAAATAAAAAAATTTCTATTTCCATTGAATACACAACATGAGGCATGGTCATTCTAAAGTATACTAACATGCCAACCATTCTCCCATATCTAGTCGAACCATGAATTACCTCATCGTTTTCATCAATTAATTTCAAATTTTTATCTATTTGGAATTAGTCGGGTTTTACACTTGACAATCCTGTATCTTGTAAAATATATAATGCATATTTTCTTTGAGATATATATTCATCTCTTTGATTAAGAAAATTAAATACATAGAAAATAATTTAACTTGTCGAGATCTTTAATATGAAAATATTAGAGTAGATGATCCTTCAACAAATTGATTGCATGTACGTCATTCCCAATCAATAGGATATCATCAACATATATGACAATAGAAGTGAACTTGTTACCTTGAGATTTAGTAAAAAACTGATTAATCTTCTTTTGACTTTATGTAACTTGTGGTTTGACGGTAGTTAAAAAATGGAGAATAAATTTTGGAATGCTTGTTCGAATGTAAATCAAGAACTTTGTATCCTGTTCAAATTTATGTTTGAAATGACATTAGTTACACACCATGCACAACTAAAAATGCGCAAGTACGTAAGTAATAGAGACCAATAATATAACACCTTGAATGGGTATTTTATTATAGTAAAGGAGTTGGAATATGGTTTATTAAATAGACAATTGTTAAAATACAATCTCCTCAAAATGAAAATGGTACATTTCATTAAACATGAGAGAACAAACAACATTTAAAATATGCCGATGTTTTTGTTTGAGAACTTCATTTTGTTTTGGGGTGTAAGCACACGAGTTTTGAAGTTCAATGCCTTTAATTCAATAAAAGTGTGAAGAGGATTACATTTACTACCCTTATTCACTCTTATTATTTGAACATCTGTTTGAAATTGGGTTTTGACGAATTGCATAAACATAGTTAATAAAGATTGTGTTTCTGGTAAATGGTGCATATGAAAGGTCCATATGCATCGAGTAAAATCGTCAATACGTGTAGAAAATAACATGAAACAGTATATGAAGAAACTTTGTGAAGACCCCAAACATCACAGTGTAATAATGAGAAATGAAAATTTGTATTTATTGAGCTTTTAGGAAAAGACAAACGTGTTTGTTTTGTTGTGGGAAAATTGTACATTTATTTCCTAACTCTTTATGAGTACCTGGAAGAAAATGTTAAACTAAGTTTCATAAGTCAGATGACTGCGACACCAAACATATAGCTAATTTATTTCGCTGCATATAGTATAAACCACCACGTTGTCTACCTGAGCCAATTATCTTCCCTAAAACAAAGTCTTGTATAATATAGTAATCAGGAAAGAAAATAATGTTATAATTATAATCTATAGTTACTTTACTAGCTGAAATTAAATTTAAATTAATTGTGCTAGTGTGAGTGATTTGTGGTGTTGGACCATTTGGTAAATTAGAATTGGTAATAGTGCAAGGCTTAAGATCAATTAAAAGTGATATGTGAGAGACAATATGATCTGTGGTTCTACTATTCAAAATCCAAGAATTTGTACTACTAAAATTTAGAGACACAATAGTAGATTGAATCAAACATGCAACATTCGTACATGAATCGACATTACCAAAATTATTATGATTCAGCGCATTGATTGCTTGGGCTAATTGTTGTATTTGTTCGCTAGTGAACCTTTTAAAAATGCTAGAAGTATTGGAACCCGATAAGTTGCGATATTTTGTTGCATTCGCCAAAGGTTGATTGCCACGAACTGAATATTGTAGTCCTCGAAATTACCCCAACTTGTTATCGTTTTCATGTTTCATTCAAAATTTATATTCTCTGTGACCCGTCTTACTATAATAAGTATAATAAAATTTTAGAGTTCGATATTCATGTATAGTATGTATGGATCTGTTATATTGCTTACATATTTTCTGCTTTAATATTTCTCCTTTTCTCGAAATTGCGACTGCTATGGAGAAGTTTTTAATTTGCACAAAGGATAATTGTCATTGCTTCTCTTTTTGGATAATAAAAATAATATATGCTTGCAGGACATTGGGAAGAGGTGACATCATCAATACGTTGGACTTCACCGCATTGTAAGATTCATACAAACCCATCAAGAATTACATAAGACGGTCTCTCTCTCTTTTCGAGAAGCGCTTGTCGTTTAATGTAGATCAGTGGATAATGACATGTCTTAAGCTCGTCCTACAATGCCTTGATCTTCGTAAACTATGTAGCTACTAATGTTGTGTCTTGTGATATTGTGGCGAATGATTTTCGTATCTGAAACAAGACTGGAGCATGAATTTGAGAGAATTGGTTGCGCAAGTCAACCCATACTTCACGTGTTGTCTTGGTGTGGATAACTCCAACAATGTCTGATTCAACAACATGAGTCACCCAAAAAATTATTATGGTATTGCATTGGTTTCATTGCTCAAACATAAGAGATTCATTCTAATGTGATGGTTCTTTAACGTCACCGTCGATGAAACCGATCTTATTTTTTGTAGTGAGAGCAAGAATAACTTCATTGCTCCATGATTGATAATTGACATCGTTTAATTTTATGGAAACCAAGATATGAAATGGTTTGTATAAATGATGTAGAATGGATGTGAGGGATTGATAGTTTTGGTCTCCAATATGGAACATTTTGAGTTTGTGGTTTTGATATCTATTTGGTAAGAATCATCAATAATGGTGATTTGTTGTGTTTGAATTATTTTTTTATAAGAAAATCAATTCTGATCATCAAAAGAGTTACAGACTTTGCTATGATTCAATATGAGAAAGTGATAAAAATTGATGTGTTTATTTTAATAAGAATACTCCTTATATGCATACATACGGATTAAGTGATTATAATATGACTCTAGTTTCTAGAGTCGACCTCACTACATTCATATTTAAATTAATGCAATCATTCATCTAATTTTATATATACAATTACTCCACAATGAATACAAATATAATTTAATAATTTAAAACTTTAAATATACATATCATAATCTTCAAAAAAAATAGTTAGACACAGCTATTAAACATTCATGATATCTAAATTTGACACTTCCAAGAAGGTTGCATATCAAAGATTCATCTTTAACAAACTAACGGAAATATATTAATGTTTAAAAACTGCAGATTTATATAATTATTTTATATGGGATAGAATTATTCGAGTGCTTCAAAGAGTATATCAAAAATATCATTCCCTTTTACATAGAATTGTGATCATATTTTTCATAATATCTGCACCCCCTAGTTTGATGCATCACAAACTGAAAAATGATATGTGGTCCAAATGTACTCCTCAAATAATACTTTGAAAATAACAAGATATTGAAACATGAGCTCATAGACATCCTAATAAGCTAAAAAAGACATATATTGTTCGACTACATTTACAAAAGTTATCGCATTGAAACGGTAAGAATTTGAAAGAATTAACGAATCATGATCAACTAACTTGGTAAAAATTATATATAAATTTCATTAACAAAGTGGTGCTTCGTTCTTTGGAAAAATAGGTTAAACTCGCAACTTCGTTCAAGACGGGATGAGTCAGTGCAATATTTGATGCACCTCTGACATCATTCCAATGTTTGTCTTTTACAAGGTAGATCACAACTTCTCCTGTTATTCTGCATATGTGTTATCTTTGTTGCAGCTTTCTGACAACCACGTATTTATATTATATCTGTCAGTTAGAGTATAAGGTTTTATCTAATCGAAGTAGTTGCACAAGTTTATAGTTGTATGGTTTTTTTTTACAAACGAAAACGGATTTTATTTGGGGTTCGGTTATCCGAATTAGGCGTTGCGACAATTCAAATCGAACGTGTCGAGAAGTCAACGAGTTTCGAATCAATCGTTTAGGTCTTTTTTTGGCTGGTTTCGTGATTTTTTTGCATTTTTTTATTTCTATTGGATTTATTTAAAATACTCAAGAAGCTCTAATCGCTTTAAAATTGGACTGTACTTTAATATATGTTGTGAGAAACAAGTTGTAATTTGGGCGTATGGTTTCGAGCAATTCTTTAAAAGGCTTTCAAAACCTATTTTGTCGTGAGACTTTTTGGAATATAATTTGAATTTTCATTAAGTCTCTCATATTCTCACCTAGGGTTAGATTTTATTCTCTGTTTCGTCTTATTCTTTTTGCTTTTTCCGTCATTTGTTCTATCTCATATATCGCCGCTACCATATTGGTATCAGAGCGACAGAGCTCCTACGACGTGGGTTACGGAGGTATGCCGCCAAAGAGATTCCTGCGCGGGAAGTCCACTATTCCAATTGCAGAATCGGTCGATCGTGATGAATTCAAAAACTAATTTGGCCTGGTGGGTGAACAAATGCATTATTTAGGAAACCAGATGATGGACATATATGAAGCACTACAAATGCTATTGAACAACCAAACCAACGGATTTCGAGCTCCAGGTTCGAGCAACCAGCCGTCGGGATCTAGATGGTTCCAGGCCCTAGTCCAGCAGTACCAACTGTCGCCCCTATGCATACAGGTGCTAATAGGTCCCTAGTCGTGCGGGTACTTCCTCGCAGGTCAGGTGCTACCATTGTCATGAACTAGGGCACGTTTCTTTACAGTGTCCAAAATTACGATAACAATTACAACAATTGAGGGGTTTCTTCACTTGCACTGCTAATTTAGATCTGGAAGATGACCCATAGTTTGATGAGGAACTAGAGGATGTTGTTGATGAGGTTTAGAAGGACCAGGTTACAGGAGAAGATGTTGGATATGGATTGGTTTTAAGGCATGTCTGTTTTACATCGAAAGCAAGAAGTGAATGGGATGATTGTCTACGAAACAAAATTTTCCATTCGACTTGTACTATTGGGGGAAATGTATGCAAATTTGTTATTGATTCAAGGGGCTGCAAAAACGGTATTCCTAAAGAAGTTGTGCAGAAGCTGACCCTGTAAACACAAGACCACCCAAACCCTTACAAGCTCGCCTGGTTAAAGAAACGTATTGAGGAAACAATCTCTAAAAGATATTTGGTTTCTTTTTCTGTTGGTAACTATAAGAATAAGGCATGATGCGATGTCATTGCTATGGATGCTTGTCACTTATATCTAGGCCGACCATGTCAATATGATAGAAAGTGCCACATACGATGGTAGGAAAAAATGATATAGTTTCATATGGAATAACGTTAAATTCATATTAACACCAACTAAGGAGGTAACCCCAAAACCTACACTTGTTGTATCACAAGTGTCGGGTAAGAACGTGTTCGCTCGAAAAGAATTTATAGAGCATGCTAGTGATACATGAATAGTTTTTCCTAAATTGGTGGTTAAAGAATTTAATAATGCGCCGTTTGCTGGGATACCTGAGCGCGTTCGACCGCTAGTAGTAGAATTTTATGTTATCTTTCTCGATTTCTGTCTACAGGACTTCCTCCATTAAGAGACATCCAACACTATATTGACCTAGTACCGGGTTCTAGTCTACCAAACCGACCACATTACCGGATGAGTCCAAAAGAACATAAGGAGCTCTGTAGACAGGTGGAAGAACTATTGACGAAAAGCCACATCTGTGAGAGCTTTAGTAATTGTGCGGCTCCTGCACTGTTAACACCAAAGAAAGATGGCTCAATGAGGATGTATGTGAATAGCCGGGCTATCAACAAAATGCAGTCAGGTATCGGTTTCCCATTCCTCACCTTGATGATTTACTGGATCAGTTGAGTGATGCTATAATGTTTACGAAGCTGGATTTGAAGAGCGAATATCACCATATACGTATTGCATGGGAGATGAGTGGAAAACATGTTTTAAAACCCGAGAAGGTGTGTTTGAGTGGATGGTCATGCCATTCGGTCTTTCCAATGCTCCTAGCTCGTTCATAAGGGTTATAAACTAGGTATTTCGCTCGTTCATTGGAAACTTTCTAGTTGTGTACTTTGACAATATTCTCATATATATTACTACGGGGGAGTTGCACCTCCACCACTTATGGGAAGTGTTGGTTGTTTTGAGATGAGAAGAGTTTTATGGGGGCTCGAAAAGTGTTGCTTTATGACAAATTTGGTTCTCTTCTTGGGGTATGTGGCTTCAAAGGATGGCTTATCACTGAATAAGTCGAAAGTGGAAGCAGTGTGTGACTAGCTTATACCTAATTCTATCACCGAAGTCCGTTCTTTTCATGGGCTGGTTTCATTCTACATGAGTTTTATACATAACTTCAGTACTTCCATCGCTCCTATTACAAATTGTATGAAGGGCAAGACGTTTTGCTGGAACCCTGAAGAAACTACTGCGTTTGAAGAGATCACGGTAAGACTGGCGATTGCACCTATTCTGGTTCTACTTAATTTTTCTAAAGGGTTTGAACTGCATTGTGATGCGTCTGGATTGGGCATTGGAGTTGTACTCAAACAACGAGGCCGACCTGTAGCCTACTTCAGCGAGAAGTTAAGTGGAGCTCAACTCAACTACAACATCTATGACAAGGAGTTTTATGCAGTGGTCCGGGTTTTGAAGCACTTGACAACTTAGCCTATAATGACTTTGTCATATACACCGATCATGATGCGTTGAAGCATCTGCAGAGCCATGATAAGCTCTTTCCCCGTCATGCGCGTTAGGAAGCGTTTACTTAACAATTTACATTTTTCATCAAGCACACTTCAAGGGCATTTAACCGCGTAGCTGGTGCACTGACCTGGCGCATTATGATGATTCGTATGGAATGAGAGGTTATGGGATTTGAGATGATGAAGGTTCTACTGGCTATCAATCCATATTTTGGTCCTATTCCAGAGGGCGTCAGCGCAGTGAGCAACGGTTACCTCTTCAAAGGTAATTTACCCTTTATTCCTGAGGGAGGTTTGAGGTTACTGATTGTACAAGAGAGACACAACGAGGGGCATGATGGTAGAGATCGAACCTTTCACTCTGTATTCAGTTAGTTCTTCTGGCCGCACTTGAGGCGAGATGTTATCCGTTTTGCAGCTGGTTATCGTGTTTGCTAGATGGCATAGGGTATATCCTTCAACGTAGGTCTATACTCACCACTCCCAATACGGAGGGACCGTGGCAAAGAGTCAGGATGAATTTTGTCTATGGACAGCCAAGAACACAGAGAGGTAATGATTCTATTATTGTAGTGGGATGACCCAATTTATTGCATATAAGAAAACCACAGATGTTGTGAATGTTGCTACTTTATACATTCATGAGGTCTACCGCTTACATGGCCTACCCCTGGATATCGTTTCTGATCGCGATACACAATTTTTCGGACGCTTTTGGAGGAGTTTGTGGTGCCTAATAAACACAGAGCTGAGTTTTAGCAGTGCGTATCACCTTTAGACAGACGACCAAAACAAGGTAATTAATCGAATGTTAGGCAACATGTTGCGCACAGAGGTCTCCGGGAACTTGAAAGCATAGATCCCGCCTTTATCATGTTGAGTTCGCCTACAACAGGTACCACAAGCGCAGTATTGGGTATAGTTCCTTGATGGTAGTCTATGGTTATAACCCACGGTCCAGACTACCATCAGTGATCTATGGGAGATCCATGAGAAAACACGCAAACATCTGGAGAAAATAACACAGAAATACAAGGTTATCGCAGATAAGCAGTGTCGACTGGTGAAGTTTGCAGTAGAGGACTTTGTATGGGAATTTTTGACCAAAGTTCACTACCCTGCATACGAGTACAACAAATTAGCTGCAAGAAAGGTGGGTCCGTTTGAAATCATTGAAAAAATTAATCTCAATGCATATAGGTTAGAGTTACCCAGCCACATGAAGACCCATAATATTTTCAACGTGAAGCACCTGGTGCCGTTTACCAATGCTGCTGAGGGTGATGAAGCTGACAATTCGTGGGCAAATTTTCTATTTAGGCCCTTTTTTATGTTTTCGTGAATTTTATGCATTTTTCTATTTTTATTGGATTTAATTAAAATACTTAACCAGCTCTAATCGCTATGAAATTGGGTTGGACTTTATTTAATGTCGTGAGAAACAATTTTTAATTTTGGCGTAGGATTTTGAGCACTTTTATAAAAGGCTCTCAAACCCTATTTTTACCCTGATGAGGAACTCTATCTTATTTTATCGTTTCGTAAAATTGATGTCATCAAACTACCACTCTAAGCGAAGGATATAATTTTTCAAGATTATTGACAATACTTTGTTGGTAGCCATATTAATACATAAAAATTTATATGTTTATCTTGTTAGAAATTCAGATTTGAATATCTAATCTAACTTATTAAACCAGGAAGTTAATTAATCCTGTAATAATGCAGAAAAATGTTTACAGGATGTAGACAAACTTTTATCTTCGGATTCTGAACTTACTGCAGATGATCTTTGAATCCTTTGCTAGATTATGATCTTCTCAGAGATGCAAACCGAAACGAAATGATTGGTTCAGAAGGAAAAACCAATCTGTTTTTCTTAAAGGCTGTTTTTCTCTCTTTATTTGAATCGTACTTTTCAAGAAGTGAGAAACTCACTTCTTATATAGAAAACTGAGAAAACGGTTCTTCTTATTTAACCGTCTGTAACTTCCATACAGTCTCTTAATGAAGACCAATCCTTATTAAATTGCCACTCTTAGGGACCATGACCTGGTCTTATTTTGTCTTACAAAATAACCCCAAAACTTTACGTTTTGCTTAAGTTTTTTATTTTCAAATTCAATCCTTCACAATATTCAGAATTAAACCTGATATCTATAAAATTACCTCCATGTAACATATTTTATCTACTAGTTCATCCCTTTCTTTATTATTACTTCTATTGGACTAATATTAACGATAGTCTGATATGTCGATAAAACATGTGATGGTCCAACTCAATGGAGAAATTCCAACAATCTCCCACTTGGTTCATCATATGCTACTATAGGATGCATCAACTTAATTTAAGTTCTTAATTTCAATCGTCACATAGATAACCTTAACAGTCCTGTAAATGACCATTAACGACATAGGACTAATGTCATCATCAGCGCATTTCAACTCGCAAATAAATGCATCAGTAATCACAATATCGCAACATTCAAATACATGGATTTATCATGGTGCATAACATCAGAATAATATGAAATATAATATTACATATCTATTTTTAACTGGTCCCACTTAATTGAAGGTCTACTTATAGTAGAGTACAAATAGTCAAAGCTAAGAGCACGCTGAATACTAATATAAAAATGTGTTTGCATTAATGACCTTAAGTTCGCGATTATCATAATATAAAAAAATTTAATACATTAATACAAAATCCCACTGAAACTAACAATCCTTTAAGTATACAACACCCATGTTTATGGTGTGTTCTATAAAATCCTTAGGCACTAATTCAAATTTGTACCATCAAGACGGTTTGTTTGGTTTAAGGACTTTCACCTAACATTATGTCAAGTCAAACTTGATATTATGGTTCAACAAAATCCAAGTTAAAGGTTGGGTGGAGACTTATGAAGTGCAGGAAATGTATATGAATACTGGATTAATTCTGAAGCTTAGAATAATTTTTGTTTGGAATATTTATGGGATTCTCCAAAAAACTTGATCGGAGAAAATCAAAATACACAATAAGATAAAATGATATATTATTCCTCGTGTGTGTATATTTTAAATTTGTGTATAGATATGTAATTTTTCAAAATAAATATTAGGGAGATAAACTTCAACCTCAACAATTGGCACGTCGCGACACAAACTTTAAGATGATACAATTGTTGTATTCCAATATCTTGATGTTAAGATTTCCGTATTAAATCCAATACCTAGTGTCATATTATAAATGAAGATACTTTTTTACTACAAACATACACTTTGAATACACATGAACATATATTACATAACCATCTAACAAACAATAATAAACATATATCACATAAACATTATCAAATGCAACTTCACTATCACATGTGATAAATATAGGTAATATCGGTGTATACTACAATGGAATTTCATAAATCGTATATCTTAGTCACTCACCTTCTTTACTAGGGGTTGAAAATGCCACAAACTCATATATCATAAAAATCTCCTCATCTAAATCACCCTTCAACAATATAATTTTAGCACCTATTTGATGACCTACAAGATTATGTACAAATGCAAGTGCTATCAACAATGTAATAATGGAAATACCAACAACAAAACAATTCTTTTTCCCTAAAGCATTGGATAACCAATTTAACTTCCTAAATTTTTATAGTACCATTCAGTTCTATTTTTCTTTCAAATACCCATATATTTCACAATAATTTACAACAAAAAAGTAAATCGCCAAATTCTTATGTTTTTATTTATTATGGATGATAGAATTTATCTCATCATTGATAGTTTTTTTCCAAAATGCAATTTCCTTTGATATCATTGCTTCACTAAAAGTCCTTGCATCCTCCTCAATAATTAAACAATATTGTAACTTGTAATCTATCTTATCTTTTGACCCTTCAACCAAATAAAATTGAAGATCACATCCAAAAGACTTAGCTTTTCTAGCTTTAGTGTTTCTCCTTAGTTACGTAGGTCCTCGTACATAAAAAATACCACCTGATACATCTTCAGACGGAACTGAGTTCCTATTAATATTTTTTATCAAATCGGTTAGTCCATGTGTATATAAATATTTCTTCTTTAAATAATGCATCTTTTGACTTTAAACTAGTGTTCAAAACCACATAATCATTAGATTTTAACACATAGAACCTATATGTAGTAAAATACTCAACATTCCCAATGAAGATACAATTTATAATTTTTTCACTAAAGTTTTTCTTTTTGGTTCATTGAGCCTTCCAATTTCTCCACAACCCTAAGCTCTCAGAAAGCTTAATTTTTTAGGTTTTTTATACAAAATTTAATATGGAATAATATTATTTCTTTTAGTATGAATTATAATAAATAACATGGTTTTAACATAGCCTAAAACCAAAACCCTTCAGTAAAACCCGAATAGGATAACATGAAGTTAACCATTTTTTTCAAAGTAATATTCTTCTTTCCTGGTACACCACTTTTTGTGGTGTATAAGGGTTCATAGTTTCATGTATTGTAAATTTATATTGAAAATATATTGAATCATAATACTCATCTCCTCTATGAGTACATGGATATGATATCAAAACATGTTGATGTAGCTCCATTTCTTCATTATAAATTTATTAAGACCTTCATTCTTAGTATGAAATAAATAAACATACTAATATTCTGACACATCTTCATAGAAGTAATAATATGTTTTTTGTTTCATAATAAATGAGTAGCATGAAAATCACATAAACCGTTATGTATCGGTTCCAATACACTAGTGACTCTGTTAACAACCTTAAAAATGGTTTGTGGTTGTCGTTGTTAATAAGAAATTATCATATTTCTTATTGTTTACATAAAAAAACAGGTAGAAAAATCATTTTAGACATTTTCTTATTTATTTTCCTAGCCTAGCATGACACAAAAACTACTAGTAGCAACCACATTAAATAGATTTATTGTCAAACAAAGTATTAATATTTAACATAAACGTACCATTACATAAATAAAACAAATCATACCAAAACCTCATATTAAGTAATATATACTTACTAGTTTCATACACTTGTTTGAAACTATAATTATTCAAGACAAAAATAGACAAAAGATTCTTTTGAATCTTACGAACATAAAATAAAAATTATTGAATAATATATATTTTTCAAAAGTAAAAAATATTCCTAACTTTTATTTGTTAAGTTGTAACATTTTCTATTTTTAGCGTATATCCCTCTTTAATTGGTTGAAAATAGCTGAACCAACGAATATCTTTACGCACATGACTTGTTGCTCCTGAACCAATCCACTATATAACATTATCATCATGAAAATAAAAGGCCTCAAATATTACTAACAATTAATTCTCATCACGACTTTACGTTTAAATTAAAATATGACATTGTTGCTTTTCTAGATCATTGAATCTCTTAAGACCAATATTATTCTTGCCTTTACTAACCGAAAATACTTCTTGAAATCACCGAGTTTGTCACACTTCTGAAATTCTAACTTAGGAATTTTGTGGCAAGTATATATTCCGAAACATGAGGTTTTTGAAATCACCGAGTAAGTAACTTCTATTCTTTTTTTGTTACCAAAATTTCTAAAGACTTTGGACCAAGTGACGTGGCATAATATTCCCTAGCTACTTTTTGGCTTCTCCGTACCACTCCCACTTGACTTCCAACTATATATTTTATACATTTGTGAGATGTTGACGCAACTGCATGCATTCGTGACAACCAAGATCTACCAAAGATTGCAATGTAGAGTGTTAGACAATCCACTACCAATAACAAAACCCTCACTATTTTTCTTAATAACTAATCGGTTTTTTATTTATTTATTAGTAGTTAGATATAAAATATTTGTCGAACTACCTGTTTCGATCAAAATATTTTGGATTTGTGTGCCTTCAATAGATGCTCTAATTACTATAACGTCCTCATGTGGGCCTGCTACACCTCGTAAGTTGTCTTCGTAAAAAAATATGAAAGGATTAGGGTTTTGGTAAAGTTTTGTGGATATTTTCCCCACTAATTGTGCGGTCAAACTGACCACATGTCGTTTTTTGGAGCAGTTCGAATGTGGTGTTGCCGTATATCTCGAAAATGGTTAGCGATTCAAAGAAATGACCCAACTTGGAAACTTAATTTATGTCACCATATTAATTCAACATTGATGTGAATCACGATCTAAATACTTCGAATCCACGTCAAATTACTCAATAATTACCATCATAATTTCTTGTTTGGAAACTTCTGTATTTTTCCTGTGGACACTTGGTGATACAGTTTGTGCCCTACTTGTACTAGGTTGTGACATATTGTTTAGCTTCCTACTACCCTATTGTGACTTAACAAATGTTTTTAGATTCCCATTCTCGGTTAACGCTTGTATCTCTTGTCTTAGAGCTATAAAATCCTAAGTGTCATGTCCCACATCATTATGATATTAGCAGAATTGGGTGTTTTGATGTTTTCTCAGAGTCTGGATCGGTGTTGGCCTACGAAATTGTACCATATTTTTTGCACTATCATAAATGGTGGCTACATAATTAGCTTTGCATAATAATCAGGAGGAACCCATTTATTTCATATTGGCCTGGATTGTTGACCCTGATTAAACTGGCTCTATATGGGTCGATGAGAACCTTGTCTTGAGTCCCTCAAACGGTTACTGACTGTGGCTTGTGAATGATAATTATCTTGTGAGGCAGAGGCTATTGGAGCATGCCTATATTGATAAGGTTGCCTGAATCTTTTAGTTTTCTCCATAGTAATTTACTTTGGGACCTGGTTTAACCATCCACCCCAGGTCAGTACATTTTTTCAAGTCACTAAATTAGCCAATTCAGAAGGTAATAAACCTTTCCGTAGAGAAGCCATGACCAGTTGCTCAAAAAATTCAAACCCATCTTTAGTGTTAATAGAATGGTTAATGTAATACTTTAATGACTCGTTCATATATTATCCATAATAAACTATTGTATCACTATTACCCTTGAGTTCTTTACTTCCCACAAACTTCCTTCGGATACCATCCAAAACATGTCGAAATTCTTGATTGATCCATGTAGAAATATTTTATACCACTTCAAGGCACCACCCTTGAATGTTTGAGAAAAAGCTCTACATAATAGTTTTTCATCACTATTAAACTCGTCATAAATTTTTTAAATTGTTCGAGATGATTATCAAGATCCTAAATCCTATCATATTTTCCATTGGTTGGGCAAATATCTTGAGAGAATTTGTGAGGATAATAGTGACTACCTTTAATTGTGACACTAACTAAATATATGGGCTTCATTAGGAGTAGCAAAGATCTCAGGTTTGAATTACATAGCGAAATGATCACTCAACAGGTGATCTATTATGTGGGCTTTATTTTTACTTTTACCATTCTAGTCTCTTTTCTTGCCCGAGGAATCCTTCTTACTTGACCTTTGGTGCTTTTTAAAATGATTTTTAGCGAGTTTTTGTTTTTTTACGACAATAATCACTACTTAAAAATGAAGAATAAACCTTTGATTTTGATTCCATTGTTGAGCCCTCAACAGAATCTGATGCGCTCGAATATTGTTTAACCCAACGTTTGTTTTTATCCTTGGTGGGCTTTAGCAGCCTCATTATTATCTGAACATTGAGTTTGGGATATTATGATGGATTCTTTCCACCCAAATCCTTTTTAGCTTCTTTTGGGCTCTTAATGCCTTAATTTCTGCTTGCAGCTGATCCCGCTCTTCCTGCATGAAAAGTATTTCCTCAATATTATGATTCACATGGGATGTGTTCACATGTTTCTTATCACATGTGATCCTCTCATCTTTTAGAGAGGGGCCTATCTTCGTATCCGGACCCATATCTCAAAGTGGATCTACGGATCCTGAAAAGCAACAAGGTCATATTTTATTTTGGATGGATGTCATAAGACGCTGATTGATAATATATAATATGATTTTTGGGTTGTAAAAGATCAATTACTTATTGGGTGGCTACCCCTAAAATATCAATCTAACTTATGGAGGAAGAAACCTCCAAAGGTTTGTGAGACGCCTGAGTTAGACTGTCAAGTTCTCAAACAAGATCGAGGGTCACTTTTTTTAAAATTAGAATTTTAGATAACTTAAAAAGGTAACTTTGCAATTGAGGAGTACCTACAAAAATGAAATTTTTTGCTCATAATCTAACTCTTGTTGATTATTGTATTTCCTTTAGATGTTCTTGTCTCACAGGTTTTAGCTGGATTAGAATCAGATTATAGACCTATAGCTGTTAGCTTTGCTGAGAAAGAGCTCACGAATTGGTTGGGATCAACTCAAAAAACTTCAATAATCCAGGGAAAATATTATATTGGTACTCAGCTTATAAAATAGACAATAGATCATCAAACAACAACAATTTAAAGAATCAGATTAATGGGTACATTAGGGAACAAGCCAGGCGCTATAATGGAATGAGCTCTAACAACTATCCTAAAAATTACAAGGGTAGAGGAAATTAAAGAGGCTGCTGTAGAAGATTCAACCCTAAGAAGCCTTCATTGCAAAATTTATGGTAAATATGGGCATAATGGTGCTTATTTCTATTTTAGGGATTTCTTAAAAAAGGGATAATATCATACAAAACTGCACAAAATGAGGTTGCTAAGATTGCTTTTATAGCTTCTCGGAATCAAAGAGGTGGTAAGAATACTTGGTTAGTTGACAATGATGTTAGTCATCATATCATTGGCACATTAAGTTTGATGAATGAGAAGCTGGCTATAAATGTGAAAAATCTATAACAGTGGGTAGTGGTGAAAAGTTGAGTATAAAACATCTACGTAGTTCAATTATTTAAACTAAATCTGATAAACAAATTAACGTGAAAAATATTTTGCATGTTCCGAAAATAAAGAAAACTCTTTTACTTGTCTATCAGCTAACTTTTTATAACCCTATCTATCTTAAGTTTTATAATTTTTTATATTTTTTAGATGGCATGGTGACATGGAAGGTCTTACGTACATGAAGAATTGAAAATGTCCTTTACAGATTAGAATAACCACATGTTTCCACCATAACTAAACATAAAGAGTCTAGTTGTTAGCCTAATATATTTAATGTTCAAATTGTTTTTAGTAATTATAATTCCTTAAGGTATGGGTGGCATAGGAAACTAGGCCATCCCTCCAGCATATTTCTATCTATTGTTTTAAATCACTATAAACTTCATGGTTTATCAGTAAATGAAAAGTTATTTTGTGATGATTGCCAATTAGATAAATCACATTTATTACCTTAGATTAATTATGTGTCACATTCAACTAATGCGCTTGACCCAATTCACTTGAATATATGGGGACTAGTACCTATAGAGTCATAGTCACACTATAAATACTATATTTTATTCTTAGATTATCATACTAGATATAACTGTTTGTATCATTTGAAAAGAAAAGTAGTTCCTTAATAGATTTTAAACAGTTTAAAACAATGATTAAAAATTAGTTTTGAAATAAACTTTAAAGTTTTTGAGTTGAATTTGGGAGATGAACTTAGGTCTTTCGTGTCAATAGCTATAGAGTGAGGTATACTTCTCAGAACATCATCTTCTCACACTTCTGCTCAAAATGGTGCAGGAAGAAGCACAAACATGTTATTGAGAATGTCTGACCCTTCCAGATAAGTCCAATCAACCATATTGATTATGGGCAAAGGCTTTTCTTACTAATGTCTACCTTATTAATAGGTTTTCTATCATAGTTTTAGAAGATTTTACACCATTCACAAAATCTTTGGCCAAACACCTAAGTATTTTATTTTTTTAAACCTTTTGAATGTGCTTATTTCCATGGTTGAGACCCTATCAACCTCAAAAATTTCAGTTACCTTTTCTAAAATATGTGTTCTTAGGCTATAGTGATTTTCATGAAGGTTATAAGATTTTTTGTTCTACTCGTAGGATTTATAATGAGGAAGAGTTTCCTTGTTTTCAGTTTGTTTTGTAGTTCTAAGGGTTCTGAATATATATATATATATATATATATATATATATATATATATATATATATATATATATATATATATATATATATATATCTTCTTCGTTACTTAGCTTTCCTAGTCAATGTTTTACAAGTGGTTCTTCTAATTTGAAAAAATCAGTTTTCAGCTTCTTATCAGGACAACCTTGTGACTCAGTGTAACAAAGTTCTGTACCAAGACGACGACAACAACAACAGTTATTGTATCACAACAATCTTGACCAGGCACAAAACCGTATAAATGAACATATATTTTTTTACTACAAACATACACTTTGAATACACATAAACATATATCACATAACCATCTAACAAACAATATAATAACATGCATTGACAAAAACAATCTTTATCCACACATTTAACAACTAAACACCACAAACATAAGTAATTCAACACCATTCTTTATCCTAGATTTAACTTAAAATTCTATACTCATGGACACTATTTGCCCTATTATTTTGGACAAAGAACCTACAAACTAATTATACTTGGTATTTGGTTCGTTAATTTGCTAATATAAATTTTGTGGATTATAAATATAATTTTATAAAAAACGATAAAAACTATATTTTTAAATTTAAATTATACATTTACTTATCCGGAAATTCACTCTATATTTGTATAGTGAAAATGAATGAAAATCATTTACTATATCTAGTTTTATACAAAATTATTGAAAAGTAAAAGAAAATTCTACTTTGATCGTAAAATGGGAATCATTTTGTATATCTAGTTTTATACCAATTTAATGAAAAGTTTAAAAGGACTGCTATTTTGATAAGATGGTTACAAATAAAATTATGACGGTTCCTTCTAAATTAGCTAAACCTATATAAAATTAAAATTTGTTAATTTTGAAAAATTATATTTGAAAATTTTAACATCACATGACATCATTTACTTGCACTTTAGAAAATCTAATACGAATACTTTTACAATCCTATTGTAATGATAACTGGAATGACACAAAAAAAGTTTAAAAAATTAATCACTTTATTAATTTTTCAAAATTTAATAATACTTGCATAGATTTATTGATGGGAAATTTTCTCCTACTTTTACATTGGTGCGAGTTTATGTCGGCATAGTAATTTTGACTTGATCCAGTCTCAACTGAAGATATATAGTGAAATATATGAACTTCCTTACTAGTTAATCTTTGGTAAAATAAATATATTGAAATAACAAAGAACACCACAATTGAGAGTTCCTCCATAGCGACTCCGATTTTATTATTGAAAAAGCCAGCACTAGTTCATATATTTTTGTATAAAACTAATATTTGAAACTTTTCAATGACTTATTCATATACTTGAAAAACAGATTTGAAACGGTTGATTTCCGATTTAATAATTTTGTATCTTTACTTTATTATTCTTTTATGCAAACAGAAGTTTTCAATCTATCATATTCCAATTAGTTTCGTGTTTCGTTTGGTTTAATTAACTAAATAAACTAAAATCCAACTAACTTGTAATAGAAAATACGTGTTAGGATCTCTTACTGGGAACAAAATATTCAGATGGAAAAGAAAACGTGCTAGGATTGTGATCCAAATTGATATTATGCGAACATATGCGCAAATATGTTTTTTTTTAAAATAAAAAATAATACGTAGTTTAAGGTGGTAAATATAAAAAATAATTAGTTTATTAATAACAAAGGCTTGTCCTAAAGGAAATGCAAAATAAAAAAGTTAGGTTATAAAAATTTTGTTTAAAATTTTAAACAGTTAAAATACCTTTGTCATGTAAAAATTTAAATATCAGTTTAAAAATCCGTTTTCTACTTCAGCTAATACCATTACTTATTTTCAAGCAAACATCCTAAAATTTATAGGATCTCTTCAAAGACATGAATTTATGCGACATAAACTATAATTTTAATTGCAATATTGGTGAATTTTTTTTGGAAGCGGAACCACTAACCGATCATCTACAAACAGAAGTTGAGCTACATTTACATGATTTTTTTTTTATTTTTAGCATGTTTTTCTGTACTAATCGTGCATGTCGATGTACAATTCAACACACCCAAGCTGCGCACAATGTGCACAATTGCGCACGATGGCTCCCTGGATTTACATAAATCGCAGGACATTTTCTTGTGTGATTTTTCCAAGTCAAATAGAGGTGCATGCACGATTTCTCCCAGATCCATTTAATTTGGTAGGCAGGTTTTTCCAAATCCATTTAATTTAGCGTGTGATTTGCCCAATTATATTTAATTTTATGCGAGAATTTGTATTATTATGAGTATGATCATGCATCCACTACTTAGTTGTTGATTGAATATAGTAGGATATTGTGGTAACTTACTTCATGCATTTTGTAGAAACCGGAATAATGGCCATGTTCAATGGCCGACTACACACCAATGTTTACTACTAATAGCTACTACACACCAATGTTTACTACTAATAGCTACTACACCAAATCTGATTTGGTTGAATGAGTTGATTCTGAAAGTATCAAGTTAGGATTCATTACTTGGATCGTTAAAGATGCAACGATAGTAAAAATAGGAAAACTCCAATGATGTATTTTAAGTGCAAGAGAGAAGGTGTTTATAAACCTAACCTTAAACCGGGATTTGTAAAGAAGCGCCGACAATGTTTAATAAAAAAATGTGTTTGTCCCTTCATGTTCAGCGGAAGTCCGGTCATAAAAGTACCCGGTTATCAGAGATTGATAGTGGTATACGGGAAACATAATCACCAACCGTTTTTACGCTTAGATGGTCATTCACGAGCCGCTACACTAAAAACGGACGATGAAGAGTTTGTTCGTTAACTCGCAACAATCAATTCTCGGTGAATAGAGATATACAGTGGTTGGAAGCTAAGAAACCTTGAAAATGTATCTGGTATGCGTACAATTTGCAACATGTGTCAATAACACTGTTTGGTTGATAAAGCGGGCAAACCCCAAATGTAATAATTATTTGGTAAGTTAAAAGAACAAGAGTACTTTGTTTGGGAGCATATATAATTAAGTAACGGACAAGATCATTGACTTGTTTTTTACGCATCGTACAAGCATCGAATTTTTCGCACATTGGCTCAAGTTTTTGTAATGGATAGCACGTACAAGACTACAAATTATGAGATGCCTTTGCAAGAAATTATTTGTTAAACATCGACGAAGAAAATATTTTGAATCACTTTCGTTTTTTGAGCTTCAAGAAGCAAGCGAATTACACATTGGCATTAAGTGTTCTAAGGACCACGATGACGAATAATATTTGTGTATTGCATAATATTACAGTTAACGTTATTGAGGGCTATTAAGGATCTATTTGTGGATGTCATTCGTAAGCTATGAACTTGGCATATAAACAAGAATATCTTGTCGTATGCTAAGAAATTTATTCCTACAACGGACATGGCCGAGGAGTTTATCTTATTGTATGAAGCAGTTGCCAAAATTCAAATGTTTATGGATTAAAATTCTTTTGAAGACTTTTAATTTTTGGAATTGTTGGTTATTTACTCTCTTTTTTAACTGGTTATTTTTTGTTAACAGGTTTTTCATGACACGGATTAGGGTAGGCTAATGGTCGGTATGTCCTTTGGTGATTCAGGTTCATTATCAGATGTAATCTCTTCATTAAATATGTTAAAAGAATCACCAAGAGAGATAGATTGAATTGCTTCAATCATCTCTCTACCAGATATATCAGCGGGTTCCGTCTCTTGGTTAAAGGTAAGAATTGTATCCCTATTATTTAATGATTGAGAAGGTTTGTTAAAATATTCTGATTTGTTTTGGTTTGATGTTAAGGGTTGGTCAATTGTTGGATATTCAGATTGAATGAAATTTGATGGTTCATTTTTCCCAGAATTTGATTTTTTTTATGTTTTATTGAATCTGGTTGTTGTTCTTTAAGGGTTAATGGAGATGATTGTCGATTCAAATCAGCAATCAAAAATTTAAGTTTCTTTACTTTAGTTTCTTTAGGTTTCTTACGGACTAAAGGGTGGTTTGATGGAAAAGAAGTTTTCTCGAGGAATTGTTTTTTGCAGAATGAGTCAGTATGTCCTAAATGTTTACATGTTTTGCAATAGGCAGGCTTATCACCATAGATGATATCCTGCTAAAATCTATTTTGGTCACAAAACTAATCCAAATTTTGTTTGGAAGAGTTTTGGAGACATAAGTTATTATCAGCTTCATAAAGATTAAAGCTTGCACGGTTCTTTTGTGGTACCCATATTTCTAAAGGCATCCTAGTACTTTGGCAATATGATTAACTGAGTCATTGTTATATATGATTTTTGGTATCTTGGGCATCGAGATCCAAACTAGACCACTTAAAAATTCTAAAGGAATATTTATCAGTTGATCAAACATTTCTCTTCCAAAATTCTTATAATCATTAATGTTATCAAATTCAATATAAAATATACCTATAGTCCCAGAGATTAACACTATATGCACCAAAAACTTCAAGGATGGTAAGTATGACCTAAATTCTTCTAATGTATGTCTCACTAAGGATAATTAAGAAATTAACATAATTTTAGAAAGAGATGAAAGAGTATCCTTATATGTTTATTGGAATATAATCGATATATTGTCATCTTTGTCTTCGTGTATTACATTTTCTTGTTTAAATCTCTTTTTTGAAACTTTTACCGCTTCTGCGAACGATTTTTTCCCAATTCGAGTGTATCCTTGTTGTCTTTCTTGCGTTGAGATTGTACCTTTTTCGAATGTTGAAATATTGATGAAGACTAAGATTTCTCCTTTGTATAGAGGGGGAAATTCTTCTGCCTTTGAGTATTTCACCATTAAATCTTTGAATCGAGATTCAGAGTTGTGGACATAGATGGGTATCTTGATTTAAGAAATTTATTCTTGATATTTTTTTAGATTGACCTCGACATAAGGTCTTTTGTTAAACACATCCATAAATTGGAGCTTCAGTTGATTAATGGTGACCATAGATGAGGAGTCTTGATTTAGGATTTGGCTTTTGGATTTCTTGGAGAGGGAAGACCCATCGCCTCTTTTATTTTGAGTAATTATAAAAAATAACATGTAAAAGTAAAAATAAAAGGATAATGACAACCTTTCATAGTTAGTTTGTAATTTATACACTTTCTTATGCACGACAAAAAATTTAGACAAACGTTAGTTAAAACCACGGCGTAAAACCAAAGCAATATCAGTGACACCGGTTGGACCGGGAGCCCCAACTCATACTACTAACTTGGTTACAACTTCTGATAGTTTTAGAACAATATACAGAAACATATAACATCATTTTATGTTTTAAATATGTTGTGAATGAGTCGAATAGTGCCTTGACAGTGTACCATGCTCGGCGGTACAGTTTTGTGTCATTGACAGTAAGCTGTAATGTAATGGATGGTTTCTTTATTAGTGTATATGAGCCCATTAGGCTCATTTTCTAGTAAGTCTATTTATTTCTTATAAATAGACTACTAAGACTACACAAAACACAATCTGAAATCTGTAACCTTTTTTATCATAGTGAAACACTTTTCTCTGGCGACGCCCATGGACGTAGATAATTGTCAAACCATGTTAAATCATGTGTTCTATCTTTGTTGTTATTTGTTTTATTTTGTTCTGTTCTTGAGACATTTTGTGATAAATTTCATAGTGATTTAATAACAAAATTGGTATCAGAGCCACGTGGTGAAATTAGGGCTTTTGCAATTAGGGTTTCACAATGGCTCATATAGCAACAAAATACATGATTGAAAAATTTGATGGGGGTTTCCAGCTTTGCATTGTGGAAGATTAAACTGAAATCTCATTGGTACTGCAAGGGCTATGGAAAACTGTCGAGGATAAGTTACCCGAAGAGATGAAAGAAGAGAAGAAGAAATATCTTCAAGAAAGGGCTTTGTGCTCGATTTTAATAAGTGTGAAAGATAATGTGCTTCGCAAGGTTAGGGGTGAGAAGATTGCTGCATGTGCATGGAAGAAGCTAGGAGATATTTACTCATAGAAATCAGTAGTAAACCGATTATACTTGAAGAAGCATTTGTACCAATTCAGATTGAAAGAAGTTATGTCCATAAATGAGCACTTAGATAATTTTAAATCAATCATAATGGACTTGGAGAACATAGATATCAATATTGAGGATGAGAATCAAGCTTTGTTTGTATTGAGATCGTTACCAGCTCCCTATGAAAACTTCGTAGATACCATTATATATGGTAAGAATAAGTTATCGCTAGCAGATGTCAAAGGGGCACTGAAATCAAAGGATATGAGACAGTTACACCAAGACAATCAAGTTGAAAGAAAAGGTCTTATGACTAGGGGAAAATCTAGAAGCAAGCGAGTTCTTTAAGAAGGAAGAAATGGAGGTCCAAGTTAAAGGTAAATCACTCAAAGTGTTATAAATACGGTAAGATGGGTCATTATAGGAGTGATTGTCCGAAACTGAATGGTAAGAAGGGAAATTAAAAGGAAAATACAGCAAACATTGTTGAAGGTGTGAACGACTCTGACGATAGTGAAAGCAGTGGTAGAGGAGATGTATTGTCCGTGAGTTTAGACTGTGGGAAAAACTCTTAGGTACTCGATACTAGCGCTACATATCACATGTGTCAGTTCAAGCAGTGGTTCGATACTTACAAGCCAATACAACGAATTATCTATTTAGGAAACAATCATTCGTTGATTGTTGGTGGTATTGGTAACGTCAGAATCAGAATGTTTGACGGGGTAGTTAGAATCTTGACCTGTTGGCATGTTTCTGGGTTAAAGAGAAACATGATTTCTCTTGGGACTCTAGACTCTCGGAGTTACAAGTACCGTGCAAAAGACGGTGTAATCAAACTGACAAAAGGCTCAATGGTATGCATGAAGGACAATTTGTAGGAGGGTCTTTACATTGTCTAAGGGAGTGTTGTTATGGGTGATGCTGCAGTAGCATAATCAAAGAGTAATAGCCAAAGTAGGCAGGATCAAAACAAGTTGTGGCATTGGAGTCTTGGTCACATGAGTAACAGAGGATTAGCTTTTTTAGGAAATAGAGATTATTTGAAAGTGTATAAAGCATAATTATTGGGGTTTTGTGAGCACAATGTGTTTGGTAAACAAACTAGAGTCCAATTCAGAAAATTGGTCATAAGAAAGACTAAATGGACAGTGGACTACATTCACTTAGATCTTCTGGGTCCAAACAGAATCCCATCAGAGAGCGGAGCCAGATACTACATGAGTTTGATTTATGATTATTCAAGGATGGTGTGGGTTTACTTTCTGAAAAAAATGAAAGATGAGGCATATTCAACCTTTGTCAAATGAAAGACGATGATTGAAAAGAAAATAGGAAGAAAAATCAAACGTCTTATGACAGATAATGGGTTAGAATATTGTAATTGTGAGTCCAACAAATTCTGAATCTGAAGGAATAGTGTGCCATCGCATTTGTTCTTAAACACCGCGACATAATGGAGTCATATAAAGAATGAACATAACACTTTGTGACAAGACACGCAGTATGCTCTTGCATTCTGGTGTGGGAAATATTTTTGGGCTAAAGCTATCAATACAGCGTGTTACTTGGTGAATCAATCTTCATTAACGACTATTAGCTGTAAAACTCCTTTTGAGATTTGGTCTGGATTGTTGGCTGATTATGAACATTTGAGGGTGTTCAGTTGTCCTGCGTATTCTTATGTGAGATATGGTAAGCTTGAACCGAGGGAAAAGAGGTGTATATTTGTAAGATATGGTATTGGAATGAAAGGATATAGGTTACGGTGTATCTCTCCAAAGTCTCGAGGTTTTCTCATCAGTAGGGACGTTACTTTAAATGAGTTTGCTTCGATAGACAGTCAGCAGGATGTAGGATAAATGGTTGAATCAGGATCGGTTGTGAGTAATCAGGTGGAGCTTGAAGTAGAATCGATTTCTAGTAGGTCCAATAATTCAAGTGGTTCTGAGGTGGATCCAGAATCGGGAGGTGAAGCGTCAGCATCGGATTATAGTGACGATGATGCGCTCGAACCAGAACAACAACCTTATAACATAGCATTTGGTAGAGAAATAAGATATATTAGACTTCCAAAAACGTACGTGAATCTAGTTGCATATACTCTGTCACTTACAGAAGAAGTTGAGATGCAGGAACCTAGTAGCTACAGAGAAGCTAAAGCGAGTTTAGAGGCACATCGATGGATTAGTGCTATGGGGGAATAGATTGATTCTCTTCAAAAGAATCAAACATGGAAGCTTGTTTACTTGTCTAAAGAACAGAAGATAGTATGTAGTAAATGGGTGTTCAAGAAAGAGGAAGGTAATCCACGGGTAGAGGCATCTCGATTCAAGGCAAGACCGGTCGCTAAGGGTTTTACTTTAAGGGAAGGAATCCACTTCAATAAAGTGTTTTTTTTCCAATTGTGAAGCATAGTTTGATTCGAGTTTTGTTAGCCACAGTAATTTTACAAGATTTAGAACTTGAGCAGTTGGATGTGAAGACTGCGTTTCTACATGGTGAATTGGAGGAGCAAATCTACATGAGACAACCATAGGGATTTATCGAACCTAATATGGAGGAAAAATTTTATCTGCTGAAAAATTCATTGTATGGTTTGAAACAATAACCTAGGCAATTGTACAAACGTTTTGATACATTCATGGTGTCAAAAGGGTTCACGAGAAGTCCATATGATAGTTGTGTTTATCATCAAAAGATGTCAGATGATTCTTATGTTTACTTGTTGTTGTATGTGGATGATATGCTTATTGCTGCTTGTACTATGTCACACATTGTTCAGATCAAGAATCAGCTTAGTGTCGAGTTTGAGATAAAGGATCTGGGTAGAGCAAAGAAAATTCTTGGTATGGAGATTATCAGGAACAGAAGTGTAGGATCATTACACTTGTCTCATCGAAACTATATTTAGAAAGTGTTACAACGATTCAAAATGTTTGATGCTAAGGCAGTTAGCATTCCGTTTGCTACTCATTTCAAGTTGTCTGCAGTAGGAGCGACCAAGGACGATGCTAAATTGGAAAAATATCGAAGGTTCCATATGCAAGTGCAGGTTGTGGTATCATGTATGTTATGATATGCACGCGTCATGATATTTCACATGCGGTTAGTGTAGTTAGCAGGTATATGGGATGTCCTGGGAAAGAACACTAGCAGGAAATAAAATGGATACTTCACTATCTTAAGAATACTATAAACGTTAGCTTAACTTTTAACAAGACCGATATTGGTGAAACGCTAAATGATGTTGCATGATCATTGGTTGGTTTTATTGATTCTGATTATGCAGGTGATATGGATAAAAAGAGATCTCTGACAGGATATGTATTTACTCTAGCTGGGAGTGCGATCAGTTAGAAAGCACAGTTGCAAGCTACTGTAGCTCTGTCTACAACAGATAGGCAATATGGTTGAAAGGTTTGGTGGCAGATTTGGGCTTGGATAGGATTACTACAAAAGTGTTTTGTGACAGTCAAACCGCCATACACCTTACAGGGAATCAGATGTACCATGAGCGTACAAAGTATATAGATGTCAGGTATCATTTTATTCGTGATATTATATCAATGGGAATTGTAGATGTGAAGAAAATGTCTACACTCGATAATCTAGCAGATATAATGACCAAGGCAGTATCAGTTTGAAATTTTAGAGAGTGCCTAAACTGGAGTGGTGTTCGCAGTATAAAGTGAATGCCTTAGGGGCATTTTGTGAGTCAGAAGAAGAGAAGAATCTTTGTTGATAGTGAAGAAAATATATTCGCCTCAAGGGGAAGATTTGTTGTGAATGAGTCGAATAATACCGTGACAGTGTACCGTGCTAGGCGATACAGTTTTGTGTGATTGATAGTAAGCTGTAATGTAATTGATGGTTTTCTTATTAGTGTATATGAGCCCATTAGATCCATTGTCTAGTAAGTCTATTTATTCTTTATAGATAGACTACTAGTACTACACAAAACACGGTCTGAAATATGTAACCCTTTTCTATTATAGTGAAACACTTTTCTCTGGCGGCGCCGTAGACGTAGACAATTGTCGAACCACATTAAATCTTGTGTTTAATCTTTACGACTATTTGTTTCATTTGTGTTATATGTTTGAACCATTTTGTGATAAATTGCATAGTGATTTAATAACAAAATACTTAACACATTGACATATCAAGCAATAGGGAATTATAAAAACTGTCTTAATGGTTTAAGAAGTCATTCTTTGAAACAGGCAATGCAATAGGGAATTCTAAAAGTATAAACATAGCTATTTAAAAATAGAAAGTATGAGCAGTAAAGGAACAAACAACTATAACTTGTGAGGCTCAATTTTTTTGTAATATTTTTATCGTTCCCTATGACGCTCAAATAAATACAATAATCGAATTATATCTTGGAGTGAATGAGAAAACCGAACCAGTCAGTTGTTTTCTCTTTTTTCGGAGGAAACCCGCAGCCGCTACTCAAAGTGCAATGAGTGCACACAGGGTAAACCCTTAGTCTGACGCGATAACCTGCAAACCAACACCATAAGGTAAACCACATAAGGTGACAGGCTCAACCGAGAAAGCATATATAAAAGGACTAGAACTCATGACCTTTGGTCACAAGCATGTCATACTCAACCAACTCGGCTACCCTCTTAAGAACAAATAAACTGTTTTATCATATTACATAAGAGCTAAGGTAAGAGCATCCTAATTTAGATAGTCTTCCGATTTAACTTACAAATACAATTTGTTTCAAAACTGCTCATTTGTATACCATCTAATTAGTGGACAGTCAATACCTTTGATTTTAATGGAACAGTAAATCTAATCATGGTCAGATTACTTTAGTCAAACCCTAGTATCATCTAACATATACATAAGTTATAAATAAAATTAGGGACGAGCGATGTTAAAAATATGCAAATGTAATTTTAAAGAATTTATTTTAACTATAATATAATAGACTATCAAAGCATGTCTATATGTACCATTACAGGCAAACAAACATGAAATAGCCGCTTCAAGTATCCATAATCAGGACACTGATGGAATCCCATTGAGCGACAGTAATGCATATGCATATAGGTTGCAAACTCTTAGGGCTGACCTCTACATCGGTTTTGCAGGGAAATAGCTCTTCAAATAACTATTTAAATAGTTCTTCAAATAACTCTTATAAGCTTTAATCAAGACCATAACGACTTAGGAAATTTACTTATGTCAAACAGGCCTCAAGAGGAATGATTAACTTGGTCACACAAATTCTATCATATATCTACCACTTTATCTCAGATTCTAAACCCTGTCATGGAAGACTACCAATAAAAATCTAAAGGTAGTGAATAATTTAAAGGGTATGGCTATATATACCCAAAACGAGTTTAAGTATACCCAAAAACAACAGTTGACTTTGGATTGACTTTTTTTTGACATTTTTACCCTCCATCAGAAAATTAATATCAAAACTGCCATTAAGTAAAAAAAAACTACTAAGTGTATCCTGAGTATACCCAATTCACCAAAAGTCCTATTTTGCTATGTATACCCAAACAAACACTCTTCTTTCCTGAATTTACTATCCAAATAGTATAGTTTCTTAAAAATTTTGAAATCTAATTCAAACTTCTTAAGAAAATCAAGAACATTCAAACTAAAACGCAAAATCGATCATGTCGGAAGCAGAATTAGGGATCAGCGTGGAGGAGTTGATGTCGCTGGAGAGAAGGAATGATGAATTTTCGCCAGAAAACGAGATTGAGTCGCCGGAGAAGGAGCCATGGTCGCCGGAACCGCCACCACCGTCGCCGGCGAAGGTATTGAATAACCCGGCTGGCCTAGCACCATCGGTTCCAGCACATGGAACCGATGGTGCGTAGGTGACGCACGGTCGGTTCTTGGCCAAGAACCGGCCGCGCGTCACCTACGCACCATCGGTTCCATGTGCTGGAACCGATGGTGCTAGGCCACGCAGCCGGTCGGTTCCCAGCCCCAGCACCACCGGTGCTGAGGCCAAGAACCGGTGGACTTGGGGCCTCAGTCCGCTCGGTTCTGAGGCCCCAGCACCACCGGTTCATGGCCTCGGCACCGGTGGTGCTGATGGCCTTGTCCGGCCGGTTCTGAGGCCTAGAACCAACGGTTTTAGGCCTCAGAACCTTGGATTTGCGCATTTTTTTCGAAAAAAAGCTTGATTTATTTTTGTTGTTAACTATACTTGAATGTTTATTGTGCCTTTTTTTTGTGTAACAGGGGACGGATGTCGCAAGTGGGACTGATGCACCTTCCGCTACCGATTATAGTCATTTGTTCTTCACTACCGAGTTCTACACACATGACGCGTTGGTGAAATGGGTTACGAAGATCGGAAAACTTTATGGTATGGTTATCAACATAAGTCGGCGCGACAAAGTAAACAGCAGAAAAAACCCGAGTGTTTATTTCCAGTGTGAGAGGGGGGGGAAATATATTCCAAGGGTTGCAGAAAAAGACCGCAAACGGAAGTCTACAGGAACGAAAAAGATTGGCTGCCCATTTGAGCTTCTCGGGTCAATGGTTGCCCCAGATCAATGGAAGTTAGAAGTAAAATATGGTACTCATAACCATGACACTTCTATACATCTAGATGGTCATTCTTTTGCTGGCCGTTTGAATGATGAAGAGATGGAGTATGTTGAACGAGCGACCTTCATTGGTACTAACCCCAGAGATATACTGAATGGTGTGAAGAAATTGAACGAAGATAATGTTTCTACCATGCGGACGATCTACAATGCACGACAAAAAAATCGGGTTCTAAAGAAGGCGGGTAGGTCACAACTTCAGTTCTTGTGGGGTGAGCTTAAGTCACACAATTATTATGAATGGCATAAATCTGGTGAAGACGATGGACAAATCATTACAGATTTGTTTTTTGCCCATCCTGTCAGTGTTGACCTTTTGCGCACATTTCCTATAGTTTTGATTATGGATAGTACATATAAAGTGATACGATATGGTATGCCATTTTTCGAGATAGTCGGTGTGACGTGTACTGGATTGAATTTCTGCGCGGCATTTGCCTTCATGTCGGGTGAGAAGTTAAACAACTTCAAATGGGTATTAGAGTGTTTGAAATCGTTGATTTCCGTTCATGGAATTGAAGAACCGCGGGTTATCCTAACCGACAGAGATTTAGCATTGATGAATGCTATAGGAGTGGTATTTCCAAAGACAACGCATATGCTATGTCGCTGGCACGTTAACCAAAATGTTCTAGGGCAAACAAGAGAGCACTTCCGCGAGAAAAGTGATCATAAAGAATTTGTTAGTGCTTCGCAGAAGATTGCGTATAGTAAATCAGAGATTGAATTCGATGCCGCCAGACGGGAGATGCTATTGAAGTACAAAGCTTACCCTAAAGCAATTGAATACACTGAAAAATCGTGGCTCGATAAGTACATGGACAAATTTGTTGTTTGGAAGACGAACAAAAACATGCATTTGGGACATTGCACAACAAACCGCGTCGAGAGTGCTCATTCTAACCTAAAGCGTTACATACGTACGAGCAAATTAAACTTCGAGTTATTTTGGGGCAGGGTTCATTCGCTTGTTGAAATCCAACATGCTGCCATCAGGGCGTCGTTCGAGAAAAGTCGTTACATAGCACTGCATAAGTTCGCGGATAAACTGTTTGATGAGATTCGAGGCCAGGTTTCCCACGTGGCTTTAGAACTATTTTTCGAGGAAGTAGAGAAGGCCGAAGATACCAAGATGGTCGCTATTGAAGATGGGCCGGATGTTAAAGACACTGGCGAGTGTATATGCGCTGTAAAATCTACCCATGGTATACCTTGCTATCACCAGGTCCGCAAGTGGCGTGAAGGTGGAATGTCTGCCTCTCTAGATGCTTTTCACGTCCACTGGACAAGGTTAGAAATAATGCCTCGTACTTTCCGTACGACCATGGAAATTCTCAAAGATGATCTGCTAAAGCTAGTTAACGATGTCATGGATACGAAAGATGAAAGCCGTATCAAACATATTTACAAGAAATGGTTTGAAGTTGTTTACCCTGAAACATCGTCATTGCTAGAGCCATTGGAGAAGCAGAAACACCGAGGCCGCCCACAGGTGAAAAGAAAGTTAGTGGTTGATACATCATCCACTAAACGGGACATGAGCGGATGGGAGTACCCGCTGAAAGAGGATGAAGCTAGTCATGACGCAGTCATGCAGTCTTTAAAACCAACAAAAGTTAAAAAGAGTAAAGCAGTTGGTAGTGAATCAACGATTCAGAAAGATGTGCCTAGAGTACCTCGTACTCGTACTCGTACCTCTTCCATTGCCTCGCTAGGTAGCAACATCGTACAACCGTCCATTGATCGAGTCACAGAACTAGTACATGACCCGAAAGGTTTTTTGCGTTGGTTTCCGATTCACTTCAACCCTTTTATATCGGGTATTAATGATGTTAAGCCAGATGGACATTGTGGATACAGAGCAGTTTCATTCGGGTTGTATGGTCATGAAGAAGGATGGCGAGGTGTTCGGAAGGCAATATACGATGAGTTAATGGAAAACTACGACACATACACCAAGATTTATAACGGTAAAGAGGATTACCTGAAGGTTGCAGAAAGTATAAACTACTACGAGACACCAGCATCACCCAAATATTGGATGACAATGCCTGAGATGGGTATTGCGATTGCAACCAAGTTCGAATGCATTGTTCATTTTGTGTCACTCGTAGGGAATCACAACTGTAGTCATACTTTTTTACCTCTGCGCGGTAAGCCTCCCATTATGGCCCAAAGACGTGAGATTGGGTTTGGATTCGTCGATACTAACCACTTTGTCAATGTAAGTCATTCGATATATGGTTATGTTTTTCCTCACCACTATATAACTCAATTGTTGATTCTAATTTAAGTACCTATGAAACAGTTATCAATCAAGCCCTTTGCCCTTGCGCACGCATACATCCTACGTGGCAGAAGTTGAAGAGCGAAGAGGCTACGCATTGGGAGCTACCATTAGTTGGTCGCTGCCAGAAATATACGGAACTCGAAGGTAGAAAGCCAGTTAGTTCATTCCCAGAAGTAACTAATCTTGACGAGTTTGTTTAGTAGGTGTATGTGTTTCGTTCGGGTTTATTGTTTCAAACTCTTCTGTGTCTCTTGGTCGCTTTACGTCATTTGTGAGGATTTATGTTGTTTAGAACTTTGTTTTACTACATCGTTTCGGTTCTTTTGGTATTTTCTCTATTATTGCATTTATTCATTCTGTGTACCGACTAATAAAGATAAGCCAATAATCATTTCATAACTAAAATAAAACATCACAAACAAGCAAGAACAACATATTCTAAACATTAGTACATAACTTGATATATAACAGACAGTTAGTCGAAATCATAGCCTCCATTGTCGCTGAGAATACGCACTGTTTCCTCCTTCATGGCAATTTGAGAATGAACGTATTGTGCCATTTCGAACGACATATAGTCTGTGATCATTAGACCAAAGGAGTCGAACGCTTCATTCCTAACTTCTGGGGGCTCGTTAAACACCAAGAACATCGGTCCACCAGTTATAGCCTTGTACCTAGTGGCTACCTCTTGACGAGTACGGGATCGAGGCATTTGTCTTGATGTAGACATTTCGCCGTACATGAAATACATCATACACAAAACTTCATCAAAGAACTCATCGGTATTATCGTCCGGCCGTTTGAACTTCACAGCTTTCGCAGCCTTGAGCAGATGAGCATCATCAAACACACTCCAACCCATTAAGATGGACTTCAACTATGTTAAAAGGAGAGTTTTGTGTGTTTGGTGTTGTAAGGTATGCTTTCTTATATAGAAGAATGAGAGTTTACATTGGCGGGAAATCTAGAGCGGGAAAAAAGAAAACGCGGGAAAAAAAACCGGGAAAAAAAATCCAAGACAAAATTGCGCACCATAGGTACTGTCTTCTGTGTACCTATGGTGCACAGTCTGGTGTACCGATGGTACACCACACTGTGTACCGATGGTGCAAACTGCGTGCACCATCGGTACACAGTGTGGTGTACCATCGGTACACTAGACTGTGTACCGATGGTCCCATGCACCGGTCGGTACGTAACGTGCCGACCGGTGCATGGTACCATCGGTACACAGTCTAGTGTACCGCCGGTACACCACAATGTGTACCGATGGTACCATGTACCATCGGTACTCCCTCCTGTGTACCCATGGTGCACGGGCTACAGTACCATGGGTACGCAGTAGTGTGCACCATAGGTACCACTGACTGCGTACCCATGGTGCAATTTAACTTGTATTTTTTTTAAAAATATGTTTTCGGTGTTATGGGGTTTTTTTGACAAGTTTATATCCGAATGTTATTCTGTTTTGCTGTTATGGATTTTAAGTGAATTAATTACTATAATAATTTTAGTTTTTGACGAATTTAATATGAAGTGGAGTACAAAAAATGTCGAATTACTAGTATATTGTTATGGTGTTTTCAAGTTATGGTATGACTTATGTTAGATCAAGTTAAGTACAAAAACTCAATAAGAACGAAGGTAGAAAGCCGTAGATAGTAGAAGTCATAAGTCGTATTACAAAGTAGATGTCATAAGTCATAATACAAAACAAGATAATGAAACAACTAAGAAGTCCACATGAATGAAAGATCATAACAACGCTAGAACAAGTCCGATGATGAGGACGAACAACCATGGAGAGAATAGCTGCAGGACCTGATCTCTCCACCTCAGCGCACCCGCCTCCCCACGCTCGACAGGCATAGTAACAATGGAGCGAACGGCGTCTAAAAGTCTATCGTCCGTGGTACGCGGTGGGGGAGTGATAGTATGCCAACCATAGTCAGCCAGGTACCTCCAGTAGGTATTCGTCGCTGACTGTCTATATGTGGCAATGGTAACTGTCAAACGATCCTCAGCAAGCAAGTGTCGACGCCAATCTAGCCATGCGCTCTCCCGCCACGTGTACCTGGCCAGATATCCTTTCTTGTAACCAGGTCGTAGTACAAGTGGGAGTTGGGGCTCATCCTGAACCCGTCCGAACTGGCGCATAACCCGATCAGGCATGTAGCCCTCGACCGTGCTCATCATCCGCAAAGGATAAACAATAGTGCGGATCTCCTGGACTGGAAACTGGACTCTAATGTCCTCGTATGGCTCAAATAACACCTGTTACAAAACATTTAAAAAAATAGATTGAATTAAAATCCTAACACTTAATATCAATATTGTAATGTAAAACAAATATTTACCAACTTACATCTGACTTCTTCTGATCAGCAATGAGAGTACGAATGACCGATTTGGGGCGGATGTTTTGCCCAACAATCCGCTTCGGCAGCCACTTCACAATCCTAGGCTGCCTCGATACATGGTCAGCATTCTCTGAGGCACTAAACGCTGGGAAGTGGTCATAGATCCAACAATCAAGCATAGCTACAAAACCATAAAGGTTATGTTTCGATGCTTTCGAAGCATCACCCAAACCACGGAACAGGAATGCCAATGCACTCGTACCCCACGCTATATCCCACAGCCCAGAGTCCATATTGGCTAACCCGTACAAGTAGTCAGCCTTCACACTCTTCTGACTAGTATCCGCAAAAATAGTGCAACCAAATAAGAGCATAAGGTATGCTCGTGATACCTGGCGGATAGTCTCATCATCAGTCTGCTCGATGTAGCGCCCCCTGGTGAAAGTCTCCCTCAGCCACTTTATCTTGAAGCCAACGCCTCTGGTGGACTGTATCTCTGTGCGGACCTCATCCACTGTCAGACCTAACATACTAGCGTAGTAGCTGTATGCCTCGTCGCGTGGAGCCGTGACTACATCAAGTGTCCGACCAACTACAGGGAGACCTGTAATGCAGCTGACATCATCGAGCGTAATCGTCATCTCTCCAAATGAGAAATAGAAAGTGTTGGTCTCCTGATGCCAACGCTCAACAAAAACCTCGTCTAAGACGGAATGTGTGAAGTACTGAGGCAGGTGGGCTATAAGAGGACCAAAAGGAGTCTGCGCCAAAAATCGCTGCACATCTGGCTGAGCAGTCAAGTCCCACATACGTAGCAAATTATAATGTGCCTGTACGCCCAGTGTAGTGCGACCCTATAAATTAAAAACAAAGTCAGAACATAATAATAGCAAAACCATAGATTAGACGTTTAATAATTAGGTACTTACCTGTCCGATGAAGACGTGGTACGCCTCATGCTCCTTGTAGTCAGGAAATAGAGGGATCTTGTTGCATTTCAGAAATGCAAACGTCTTTCGCTGCTCCTCGGCGTGGATGGCATATATGTGCTCCTCGTCAATCGTGTCCTGCTCAGGGTCCCCAGTGGCATCCACCCTGTCGCTAACAAGTGGTGGATGCGTAATAGTATGCGCAGGGGACGCACCTCTGCGAGAAGGTGAGGGAGGTGGTGGATCACTAGCAGTGGGAGGTGGTGATCTATGTGTATGCGATGACGACGTCTCTCGTCGTGAGGACCCTCCACATCTGATATCAATCGCCTCGGAAACTATGGCCTTTTCCTTCCTCTGGCCATGCTTGATTCGGCGCAAAGACCGATCAGTCCGTATCCGTTCCTCCTCCTCCCGAAGACGAATAGTCTGAGAGTCATCAGGAGTATCTCGTCCGCGCTTGGCATCGCGGACCCGCTCATCCTCAACCGCGCGAGCAGTCTTAATACTCTTGCCTGGCGGTGGTGGACGTGACCCAGGGGGGTACGCCCTGGATCGTGGAAGACGTCGCTCCTCCACTGCGTCTGACCTACAAAAATACAAAACAAAGAAAGAAATTAATAACACTAACATATAAAATTTAAATCAACAACACTCCTATACGTATGGTGAAATTTGAAGTTTTTTTAAAAAGTACCAAACCAGAACTTTAGAAACCCAAAAATTAGAGTTTTTTTTAAAAAAAAATTCGGGTACCATAGGTACCAAAGAGGACGAACCGAGCGGCACGGGTGCCGTGTGCCGCTCGGTTGCGGCACTGTGTACCGAGCGACACAGGTTAGTGTGCCGCTCGGCACACAGATGGTGTGCCGCTCGGTACACAGCTGGTGTACCGAGCGGCACACCATCACGCACCGATGGTGCGCCTTGGGCAGCACCATCGGTGCGTATGCCCAGTACGCTCGGTACTGGGCATACGCACCGATGGTGCTGCCCAAGGCGCACCACGCGCCGGCCATTTTCCAGCCGGCGAGTTGGCTGGAAAATGGCCCAAAAACTCGTCCTAATCCTACCCTAAACCCTAATTCTCTACCTAATTCTATTCTAAACACAAAATTCAACCCTAAAAACTAAAATTCATACCTAAATCTAACAAAATTAAGTAACAAAATGAATTTGAGGACTTACGTAGGAGGCGGCGGAGGGTTTTTGTTCTTGACCATAATGAAGGAGGAGGAGGAAGAGTGGTGGTGGTGGTGGTGGTTCGCCGGAAAAAAAAAAGAGATAAGTGAGGTGAAATTCTAGAGAGAAGTGAGAGGTATGAGTGAAGTGAGAGAAAGTGGAGTGGATGAAGTTAGTAAAAAAATGGCTTATATACCCACAAAAGGGCATTTTTGGAAAAAATTGGGTATACTTAGATCACCTTTGGGTATACTCAAAATTGGGTATACTTAAACTCGTTTTGGGTATATATAGCCATACCCTAATTTAAAAAGAAGGAAACAAAAACAAGCATGTTGAGTTCTTTTTATCAAATTTCTTGATGTTCAAATCTTGGCTAAAATAAACATGCCCTAAAGTAAGAAAGTTAGTAATCTACCAAACATTGCTACTACCAGAACTTATTAAAGACACGCCTTCCTCTAAGGAAATATAGAAGTACATATCCAAGTGACTTAGAGATCATATGATTGTCGGATACAGTCACACAGAACAAAACTGTTGAGTTGGTAATCAGAGGCTTTTATTATGTTCTTTTTGTATTGAACTGTTTTTATAATGCAAACCCAAGTAAGGTTCTCAATATATAGAGAGCTTAGAGACCTATACAAGGAAACTTAATACTCTAATTTATAGGGAGAAGATTAAGGACAGTATGTGAAATCCCAAATTATAATGGTCAATATATAGTTGACCCAAACTATTACTCTATCTTTCCAAATTTAGTCGAATATTCTAACAAAAACCATATTATTTGTCGTGCAGTCTTCCTTACCAATTCTAAGTTGGATATTAATACTTACACGACGTGCAGTTTCTGGACTCAAATGAAATAGTGAGAAAAAAAGTCTAAACTAAGGCATAGACCAATAAATTAAATCTACTAAACTCAAAACCCAAAAAGAGAAATAGATTTACACGTTGGAAAGCGAGAAAGAAATATAATTGGACATGCGAGCGTCAGACGAGAATGAGAGAAAAGAGTATGGTTTTCCAAAATGAGAGCAGAAATAATTATGAGAGCGAATATAGTAGAAAATGAATATGGTTGGGTCAAAGTTGTCAAATAAATTCTTAACCAAAACTGGTTGATATAAGAGTGGATTATTATTTCGGTCGAATATTTGGGTTAAATTTGGGTAGTTAATTTTTTGGTGAAATTTAAAGTGGTTAAAAATAAAGAAATAGATTTGGATTAAATTTGGAAAGTCAATTAAATTAATAGGTTGGTCTAATTTTTGCAACAATCATCACATTCCAAAAGCTCAAATCATTTATTTTTTTGAAAATAAAATGAAACGAAACTGTTAGGGACCTGTTACATTTGAAGAGGTTATGCAACCAAAGAGTACATCACTTAGTCTCCAAAGGATAGCCGAGTTGGTTGAATAAGGTACGTTTGTCCTTTGTATGGTTTATCTTCTGGCGTTGGTTTGCAAGCTATTGTCTCAGACTCAGGGTTCACCCTGTGCGCACTTATTGAGTAAGCGGTTGCCGGTTTCCTCAGAAAAAAAACCACTTACAACCTTTTATAAAAACGTCCGAATTCAATTCAATAGGTCAAACAATTAAATAGACCAAACAAACCTTCAATAACCAATTAGCAGAAGAAAAAAATAGATAATAAAAAACACCCAATAAAAAGTTATATAAATTCATTATTCATAGATGTTAAATCTTGATTTCATAAATAAATGTAGGACTTTAATGCTATCTATCAAACCCAAAATTTTATATTGGATCTATAAAAGATATTTATCCGAAAAATCAGGCTATTCATTTAAGAGAATCAAATAGCGAAACCTAAATTGAAATACACAGCATTGTTGATGACATGGGCACCAAATATATTTATACAATTTGCATAATATAACCGAATATATAGTTGCTTCTAAGCTCGTGTACAGCAGTCTAATTTAGATTAGTAAAAATGGGTGATCAGCACTCACTACCAAACTAAACAAATTTATATCAAGTTGAATTTTTGGTGGTTTGATCATATAAGTAATTATAATCATCTCATGTGTTATGTGTTGGTGATAAGCATAAGATTGTCAGTTACCCTTGAAATCCACGCGTAGGGTTTAATATATGTGTTTCACGTATAGTTTTCTTTATCGGATCTCGGTTGGTCACTTCATTATGAGTCAAATCATGTAACTTAGTCCACTACGGTAATGAATATATTTAAAATAAATAGTCTATAAATTATTTTAAATATACAACTTAGTATATATAATGTTGTTCTAAACTCTGAAGTTTAGCATGATAAAAATATGTTTAGCATTATAATAATCACGTCATGCGTACTATACTATTTTTTTTGAAGAAAGAATCCAATTGGATGAAGTAAGTTTATAAGTATAGTCCAGTTTAGACTACTAACTTCATCTCAGTAATGCAAACAGATTTTTGGACAGGCTTTACGGTTTAGATTTTAACGAAATTTTTTTTTCTTTTAAGGAGATAGTTTCTTTTTAGCTTGATTCAATTGTCATTATACTATACTAATTTATTTAAAGAATACTAGACTAATCTACCTACTATCATTGTGATCTGGTTTATTAGGAATAGAAAGGAAAACGAAAACAGGATTTTTAGTTTTGAAGCTATGATTAAATACGTTCTACACATTCTAACAGGGATTGACAGAGTCAATTTTTTGAAAATGAAGTAGTAGGACAGACACAGTAAGATTGCCCCCTCTATTGGTTGTGTTAATCACTTTGCTTCGAATTCCTGTTTCTCTCAACTGGGTTTGTCTTACACTGGACCGATTCAAACTTAACACCGATGCAATCAATCTAAGGAATGCAATGGTGGTGGGTTGGTCAGTGATAGCTTGGGTAAGATCGTCTTTGCTTATAGTCGAGTATATGGTAAAGATAGCCCTATTGTTCTTGAAACCAGATCTTTGTGTGATGGTCTTCATCTATGTTTCTTTAAAGGCATCAATCTACTTGGTATCGAAAGAGACTCTAGAATTTTGGTTGAGAGGTTTCTATCTGGGAGGTATACCTAGTTTCTGAATTCCTTAATCAGCTGCTGTCATAAATTCTCCTATTCAAATATGAATTGATCCACATCTTTCAAGAACAGAATGAGACAGTTAAATGGATTGTGAAACCAATAGCGATGGCAATGGGCCGTCCGTGGGCCGGATTCGGGCCGGCCCGTTTGAGCCCGCTTTTTTGACACTTGAGCCCGAACCCGGCCCGACCCGCTCCCGGGCTCATATTTTCAAACCCGAACCCGTCCGCTAATGTCCGCCGGTCAACCCGGCCCGACCCGCGGACATTAATTTTAATATTTTTTTAATATTTTTTAATTAATTTTAAATATATTAATTTATTTTTTAAATATATTATTTTTATTATATATAAAAATATTATTTTTATATATATTTTATGATTTTCGGGCAGGAACGGGCCGGACAAATTAGAAATCCGAACCGGCCCGGCCCGGTTGCGGGTTACAATTTTTGAACCCGAACCCGGCCCAGTCTAAGTTCGGGCCGGACAAAACCCGACCAGGCCGGGTCGGGTCGGGCCGGGTCGGACCGGATCGGGACGGACAGCACCCGAATTGCCACCCCTAGAAACCAACCCTCAAATCTAACCAAATCTTGGATTTTGAGGAAAATCAAGCTCGTGTCAGATTAAGACTTATCTCGAAGGATTTGGGATGAGATACCTTAGAATAAGCCCCAATTCTTAGAGATTAAAGTAATTAACCCTCATGATTGAAGCAAACTTACCTGAAATCCTCTTATTCCCTAGATTTTAATCAATTTATTGAGTGTTGTAGCTAATGGGTTTGCAAAGATTTCTATTTGTGAAGCTTGTGGGTTTGAGAAGTTTGGATTTAGGAAGCTGGTGCGATAAAGAAGATTAAGGAGAAGAAGTCGATGTGCTAGGATTTTTAGTTTTCTGTAATTTGGGTCTATTCGAAGTGTTTAGTGGTACCAAACTATAGAATCGTGTAACGTTTTCTATTCCAAATATGAAAAATGGCCCAATTTCTATTAAAAAAATAATGGTTATATAGAGTTTCAAAATTATTAAATAATATATTTATTTGGTCTTATATATTTTTTAGATTAAAAAAATATAAATAGATGAATTTTGATTATGTTTTTTCTCTAAACAAAAATTTCTTCCCTTTCAAAAGTTTTATAGAACCGGACACCAAACTCAAATTCGATTTGTGTTTGGATAGAAGATAAAAAATAATAATTAATAAATTTATAATTAATTTTATTTAATATTTTTATTTGAATTATATTCTTTTTTAAAAAATTCTATATAAAATTTTAAAACTTTTTATTTGAATAAAAAAGTGTATTTTTTTAAAGACTAATAGTTAAAATGAGTTCGGTATAAGTTAATATTAAGTAGTCTTCTGGCCGGAATTATCAAATTACTCTGTTAATTTATATAAAATAAAAGTTATAACATTGTTGTATCGATGTTAAGATTTTTGGTCCGAAATTTTTGTGTAGCTTGCACGGTGTTAATAATGTCGAAAAATTATTTTTATATTCGAATGTAATGTCGACGCAATATGTTCACATTTGTAGCACCCATCGACCTTTAAAGTCGACAAAATACGTTAATATAGTCGTTACGTAATACTGATATCGACACTTTGCGACTTCTAGAGCCAATAACAGTTATTGCGGTTGATATATTGCGCCGAAATTAGTATTAGTATTGTTACTTGCTATTGATACGACCAAATAGATAAGAGGTACCACGTAGATTCAGTCCACCATCATCATCTAGGATGATTAAAAAGGAGCTTTTAGAAGGGGTAGTTGATGGCGACATTAATCCTCGAGTATGTTGGAGAGTGCATAAATAATAATGATAGAAATATAGAATGATAGCGGTTTGTCCTGTCTTAGGCCTTTCTTTTATTTAAAGGAACCTTGACTTTTTCCATTAATGCTAATGGAGAAGGAATGTGATGATATGCATTGGATGATCTAGCCAATCAATTTTTGGAGGAAATCCATAGCGTATAGTGTATCTTGGAGGAGTCTCAAATTAATATTGTCGGAAGCTTTCATATAGTCAATCTTGAGAGCACATGTGAAATCTTTTCGATTGGTATGGTATCCATGTAAGAGTTCTTGTGAGAGTATGATATTGTCTGAGATGTTTTTTCCCATAATTAAGTATGACTGAGAAGGGTCTATAGTTGTAGGAAGGTCGTGTTTAATTCTCAACGCAATGATTTTGGAAATGACTTTGTAAATCATGTGGCAACATGCAATAGGTCCGAAATCGACGGGGTGGTGGGTGTATCCGATTTCAGGATAAGGGTGTTGTTCCACGAGGGATCTATTTTCCCGTTACGTAAGAAACTATGGATAGCTGCAAAGGTCAATTTTAACAATGTCCCAGTTAGTTTTGAAGAAACTAGAACTACAACTATTGGATCCTAGTGATTTGTTACTATCAATATTAAAGAGGGATTTTTTTATGTCCTTATCGGTAATGGGTTTGGTCATTTTAGTTTTGTGTTGATTAGAGAGTTTTGCGGTAATCCAATTTATTGTTTGTACCTAATTGGTTCGTGAAATGATTAACAAAAATATTAGCCACCTTACGGGGGTTAGTGCACGTGTGTCCCTTAGGGTTGTTAATGACCAAAATCTTATGTTTAACGCTACAAGCCCTAGTGCTATTATTTAAGAATTTGGAGTTGCGATCTCCAAATTTCTTGTGACTTTTGTTTCGGGAAAGACTACTCCGCACAACCGAGAAATATATTTTTCTTAGAATAATTTGTTTCCTCTAGAACGAGAAGGGCATCATCAGGTTCACGTTGGAAGCTATGTTGGACATTGAATGGGATGGTCTGGGCATGGTCAAATTTGTCGATGATATCGCTGAATTCTCTTTGTTGAGTTTGGAGTCTTTCAAGCTTATTGGTGATGATGGTCATATTATCCCGTCAACATGGTTCATTCCAGCAATTTATAATAATTTAGGGAAAACTTGAGTGGCTCTGCTAGTTGTTGAAGTATTTGAATGGATGGGGTATGAACATATAAGGGACGATTACGTATAAGGTGATCCCAGTGCGGGAAAAGGATGTCAAGATGGCCAAAAAAGTTTGGAAAAATGATATCTCAAATGCTATTCACTATAATCCTATTAATTTTAGACAATATGGGTTGTTTGATTGCTTATTGGTCAATGAGTGTTGAAACCCAGTTATATGGAGGTCATTGTACTCGCTCGAGTGGCAGCAAAGGTTAAAATATCTTATGGAGTTAGTCCAACGATCATGGTTTCCAGATCGCTCATAAGGGTTCTTAATCGTATTTGAAATCCCCTAAGACAGTCGAGAGGAACATTTAGAAGTTTCAATGTTGGTAATACTTTACCATGAGGGAAATTTGTCAGTTGGCTCGTTAAACCCATACTCTGCAGTGAGGTGGAAGGTCGGGTTGTTGGTTAGGAAGGTGATGGTATAGTCTAAGATTTGGGGAGTGGATATGCCAATACTAACCCGATAGACACTTGAATTCCAGGAAATCGATTGTGTGCCTGGCTGATTTGGATCACCGACTTCATGATTATGTCAATATTATTTCTACTTACTTTAGTCTCTAACAAGAAGATAAGTGTATTATCATTGGAGAAAGCATAATATTTAACATCCTTTTGTCTAATGGGGTCATTGAGACCCATCACGGTCCAATATGTAGCTTTTGTAGATTTTTTTAACAAAAAATGGAGAGAAATTTAGTAAAACACATACAATATTATAGTTAAGCGGGCATAATGCTGCTACAATTGTCTACTCATATCAGCAACTCGAACCTGCATCCTTGGTGATGTGATGTTCTTAAATGCGTTCTCGTTATCTCCTATTCCTGATTCTACCCGGGCCACTACGATACTTTCTTCAAGTGGGGATCGACCTTCACGAATGACCAGCCTGTTTCCCTCGATGCACATCGTGAGGTTTGTTTAGTTGGGGTAGCAGGAGTTCCGCTATCATTTGATGATTTTTTACTTGTTTTGAGCTATCAACAACCGGCTTTTTTCCAGGTCACTATTTATGGCATTCATTATAATTCACAAAAGAGCGAAACTTAATCTTACCCAGTTTGATGTATGCGTGTCGACATAAACAGGCTTGCCAAGATAGTTTCCCAGTATACTTAGGCCTCTCTCCGACCAGAGCTCATGGGGTAAGCTATGAAACTTGACCCGTAATAGAATGGTCTTTAGGGATCCTTGGCAGAACTTTCCATCGGTTCATATATTTTAAGGAAAATGGGGTGGTTGTTAAAATAACACAGAGCCATTTCCAAGACTTAAAGTGGGATTGTCGACTGTAGACAACTAGAAAAAATGGTGGCCAAATGAAGTAATCTTAAACTTTTGAACACCATAAATCATTTATATTATGGCAGTTTTGAACACCATAAACCAAAGAGGTGTTTGGCCCACTCTGCTCTATTTTTGGCAATGATGTGAGGTGGATGGACTAGGATTCATTTTTTTATTCTTAGAGACGCGATCTTTTCAACGTGCATATTGGACCTGATATCTTGGGGGAAGCCATAATGTTGGTCCAGGTTTGGCTTCTGGTGAGGGGTATGACAGTGGGAATGGTGTTTGTAGTATGGGGTTTTGACTATGGATTGGAGGTTGCATGTTAACTAGAGAGGCGGAAATGTTGTAGACCATAGTAGGGGATATGATATCGGCGGACAAACTGAAGTCAGATCAGTAAGAGTCTCTTGAACAGGAGGCAAGAGATTGTGAGGTGTTTAACCATGATATCCCACGGATTTAGTGATCACCCTACCTTTTCTATTCTTGCTAGGGAAGATCTGAGGGAACGTTGGGCATGGGTTTCTGGGAGAGAGGAAGGGGCAAGGGTGGAGGCTATTAACAAAAGTGGTAGAGGTTGAAGTGTGAATTATCGAGGGGGTGTGCTATAGATGGAACATGGTGGGTGAGATTTTGAGTTATGGGTTGTGGGTGTTGTAGTATTTGTAGCTCTGAGGTTGTGAGGAAACGATAGGCTGGGTTAGGGTTTTAAGGTTGAAAATATAAGAAATAATTTTCGGATTTCTTATCTAACTTATTAAACCACGAAGCTAATTAATCATGTAATAATGCGGAAAAATACTTACAGGATGTAGATGTTCTTTGATCTTCAGATTCCGAACTTGCTGCGATTGTTGAATCCTTTGTTAGGTTATGATCTTTTAAGAGATGGAAACCAAAACCCAATGATTGATTCATAAGTAAAAACCAATATGTTTTTCTTAAAGGCCCTATTTTTTCTCTCTATTTGATGTCGTCGTTTTCAAGAAGTGAGAAACTCACTTCTTATAAAGAAAACCGAGAAAACGGTTCTTCTTAATTAACTGTCTATAACTTCCAGACAATTAATTAATGAAGACCAGTCCTTATTAAATTACCACTCTTAGGGACCATAACCAGGTATTATTTCGTCTTACAAAATAACCCAAAACTTTACGTTTTGCTTAAGTTATTTATTTCTGAATCCAATCCTTCACAGAATTCAGAATTAAACGTGGTATCTATACAATTACCTCCGTGATACATATTTTTGTATATACTAGTCCTGATGAGTTCGGATATTCCAGTCACTATACTTAAGCAAAATTCACCTATCCGATGAGGGGCAATTCAGACCGTATCACACCACTAAAAATCCGAACAGGACAAATGTATTAACTTTTAACTAAGCTATTTGCTAATCACTTTAAGACTAATGGGTCTTTAAATTCGACCCGGTTTCATGACCCGACACGATAAGCCCATGGCTCGGTAATTAAGGTAAAAATACCCCAACCACTCTCATTAATGAGGGTGATCAGAATTTAATACTAGTAGACAGCTTAATTATCTCTGTACTCTCCCCGCTAAACATAAAACACCCCAAAATTATAAAAACACTTTCTAAACACTTTATCAATCTACCCTCAACCCAAAATAAACCAGCCAAGTCTGTCCCTTTCTTTATGATTAATTTTATTAGACTAATATTGACGATAGTCCGATACATCGATAAAACATATGACGGTCCAACTTAATGAAGAAATTCCAACAATCTCCCACTTGGATCATCATATGCTACTCTAGGATGCATCCACTTAATGAATGTTCTTAATTTCTATCGTCACGTAGAGAACCTTAAAAATCCCGTAAATGACCATTAACGACATAGGACTAAAGTCATCATCAATGCATTTCAAGCCGCAAATAGATACATCAGTAATCATGATATCACAACAATCAACTACATGGATTTATCATGGTGCATAGCATAAGAATAATATGAAATGTAATCTTGCATATCTATTCTTAACTGGTCCCACTTAATTGGAGGTCTACTTACAATAGAGTACAAATAATCAAAGTTAAGAGCATAGTGAATACTTATATATAAATATGTTTTCATTAATAACCTTAAGTTCGCGATTATCATAAGACAGACAAATTTAATAGCTTAATAAAAACTCCCACTGAAACCAATAATCCCCTAAGTACACAACATCCATGTTAATGGTGCATTCAATAAAATCCTTAGGCACTAATGCCTTCGTAAGAGGATCTGCTAACATCAAGTTTGTCCATATGTGCTCCACACTGACCATTTTGTACTCTCTCTTTAACAGACTGTAACTTGATATCTAAATGTTTGGACTTCACTGAGCTCATATTACTATTTGAATACTGAACTGTCGATTTATTATCACAATATAATCTAAGGGGTCCTTCTATCCCCTCTAAGATTTGCAGTCCCGTGACAAATTTTGCACCCCAAAGTGCCTGATTGGATGCCTCGAGACAAGAAAGAAATTTTGCAGCTATAGTGGAAGATACAATGAGTGTTTGTTTAATATTTTCCATGATATTGCACCTCCCGCTAAAAGAAATATAATGCCTGAGGTTGAACGACGACAATCTTCACATCTAGCGAAATTTGAGTCGGAAAACCATATGGCCTTAAGTTTATCCGACTTCTTATATATTAACCTGTGATGTTTTGTTTGTTGTAAATACCGGGGAACTCTTTTGACTTCTTTCCAATGTTACATCCCCGGATTACTTACATATCTCCCTAACACACCCACAACAAAGGCAATATATAGACGTGTACAAACTTTAGCATACATCAGACTTCCAACAGTCGAAGTATATGGAACCTTTTGCAGTTCCTCAATCTCAAGTTTTGTCTTTGGGCATTGCTTAAGGCTATACTTTTCACCTTTCGATATAAGGTTTCCTTTCCTTTTCTGTAAGCAATCCCGTAACGTTGAAACATTCTCTCAATATACACCTTTAATGATAAAATCAAAGTTCCATGGGATCGATTCCTATGAATTTGAATTCCTAACACAAAAATGCATCTCCAAGATTTTTCATATCGAATTTGTCCGAAAGAAATTTCTTGGTCGTACGTAACAATTCCTTATCGTTCATGGCCAATAATATGTCATCAACATACAACACTATAAATATGAATTTACTCTCACTGGACTTTTGATACACACAATCCTCCATGAAATTTATCTCAAAACCAAATGAGACAATAACTTCAAGGAATTTGTGATACCACTGTCAAGACGCTTTCTCGAGACCATAATTAGATTTCTTTAGTGTGCATACCATCAACTTTGGATCACCGGAGACAAAAAATTTAGGTTGCAACGTATAGATCTTTTCCTCAATGTCTCCACTAAGAAAGGCATTCTTTACATCCATTTGCTGGAGTTAAGGTCGAAGTGTGCAACTAATGCCATAATTGTCCGAAAAGAATCCTTCGATGAAATCGGAGAGAAGGTTTATTTAAAGTCAATCCCTTCATGTTGAGTAAAACCTTTAGCTACAAGTCCCGCTTTATGCCTCTCGACATTACCCTTAGAATCTCGTTTGGTTTTTTAAAATTCATTTACAACCAATCGGCTTCTTTTCTTCAAGTAATGGAGCAAGCTCTCATACCGCATTATCTAACATTGATTTAAACTCTTCGTTCATTGCTTTATTCCACAACTGAGAATCGGAACTTTTCATGGATTCACAAACACTTAAAGGATCATTTTCTAATTGTACCATAAAATTCCTTATGTTCTTTAAGATACACTATATAGTCTGAAGATATAGCGCTCTTCCTTTGTCTAGTAGATCTATGCAAAGGCATAATTTCTTCATTTTGCACTTGAACTTCTTGAGGAGGTAGAGTTTGTTCTTCTTGAAAAACTTTATTTGCTCAATTGGAACAACTTTATTTTGTTCAATTTGGACAACATCCACAGGAGGAAGATTAACATCATCTTGAGTATCTATTTCTTCTTAATGAATTTGAAGTGACGATTGGCCTCATCATCATCTGATACCAAAGTATCATTGTTAGAACCTTCACAAATCTGTACTGATTCTTCTCCAAAATGAATGTTCGTTACTAAATTCTTCCCCAAAACTCTATATCCTCAAAGAATTTAGTTGTACCCGTCTCAAATATATTCTTTGTGGAAGGATAATAAAACTTAGAACCCCTACTATGTTCGGATCTGATAAAATAACTACTAACCGTTTTGGAGTCTAATTTCTTTTTATTTGGCCTATAAGGCTTCGGTTCAGCTGGACATCCCCAAACGTGTAAATGTTTTAATTGCACTCAGTCCAAATTTCATACGGTTTCTAAGTAGCTTCTTTCGTCGGAACTCTATTAAGTAGATAGGTTGCACATTTTATTGCTTCTCCCCATAGTGATATGGGTAATGTTGAATGACTAATCATACTTCTTACCATATCCTTCAACGTACAGTTTTCTCTCTCATATACTCCATTCATGTTGACGAACCCGACATCGTATACTGAGGGACTATCCCACACTCCTTTAGGAACTCTGCAAACGGTCCATGACGTTGTTCACCTAAACCATCATATCTCTCCTAGTATTTACCACCACGATCTGATCTGACGCACTTAATTTCTTTACCAGATTGTTTTTAAACCTCGATTTTAAAGACTTTGAACTTGTCAATGGCCTCTAATTTTCCGTGAATAAGATATAGATACCCATATCGTGAAAAGTCGTCAATGAAAGATACAAAATATCGTTGGTTGTTCCATGATGTTATAGGGAATAGACCGTAGATGTCTGTATGTATCAAATCCAAGACCCCTTTCACTCTGTATGCATCTAATTGTTTCAATTTGGTCTGTTTTCCTTTTCTACATTCAACGCAAACGTTGAAGTCCAAAAAATCCAGTTCACTTAATAAACCTTCTGAAACAAGTTTTTCAATTCTATTTCTAGAAATGTGACCTAATAGCTTGTGCCAAAGTTTTGCTGATTTTTCTAGTTTACAATATAGTTTTCGAGGTACGTCTACATTCATTATCTCTTTTTTATCCTTTATAGTATCCAATAAATACAAGTTATCATTTGCTATTAACTTTCCAGAACCAACAACATTACTATGTAAATAAAGATATAAACTTTCATTTCCAAGTAGACAAGAATAACTTAATTTGTATAACAACGGAAAGGAAATAAAGTCCTTTTAAAATAAGGTACATACAATAAATATTTTAAATACAAAAATGTCCACCAGTAAGCAACAAACGAAAATCACAAATAGTATGAACTAAACACAAACTGGTCATCAGTTGTATAGATGGATGTTTCACCATCACCCAGGTTTTGGTTTCTTACCATACCCTAGAAAGAAATACAAACATGAGTTGTTGCTGTTGTGACAACCCACCAAGTATTTATCAGCACTAAAACTAAATTGATCTGAGAACAGACCATAAAAGTGAAAATACTTTGGCTTTAATCATAGTCCTTCATGTTTCACATGATTTCTTAAAGTGCTTTGGTTTCCTACAATGGAAGCAACACCCTTTAACAGACGTACTCTTATGCTTCTTTTGTCCCGAACCCGATACATGTGCATCTGAACCTTCATATTTTCTCTTAATTCTCTTATCCATCTGAGCTTTCACCATTTGCACTTCTGGATTTTCTTGCTTTATTTTTTCCTCATCTTGCGCTACCTGAGAGATGAGCTCGTTAAGAGTCTATTTCTAGCACTAACAGTTATAAGAAGTTTTGAAGTTCTTATACTGAGGAGGGAAAGACTGAAAAACAAATCTTACCACAACATCTTCTGGTAGGTCAATCTTAAGTTCTTTCAATTTGGAAGCGATGTTTGACATTTCCAAGACGTGCTGACGAACAGTCCATTTGCCACGATATTTCAAAGAGGCTAGCTTAGTAAAAATCGTCTTAATCTCTGCTTTATCATTATTGGAAAAGCATTTCTCTACCTCTTCGAGAAACATTTTCGCATTCGTAGGTGGAACTGCACCACGGAACGCTAATGGAATATCTTGCTTCATGATCCCTAGACTTATCTTGTTCGACTTTTCCAAGCCTCTAACTCTTTCTTCTCCGTATGAGAACTATCCTCATTCAGAGGTTTAGGTTCATCGACCCTTAATACTAAGTCGTAATCATGGCACATCAAGTGCAGCAACATATTCTCTTTCCACAGCTCAAAGTTGTTCTCATTAAGTATGGGTGCCTTTTTGCCTTCCCGGTTGTAGAAATACATATTTGCTAACATAACAAACAATAAACAACAAATAGCCAAAAACATCACTTAACATATAATCTCCATAGTATTTAACAAATAAACATAGAATAATAAAACATACTCTTACAATATCAATAAGATACCTTTGGGCAAACATATTAATTTGTGATGTATGAGTTTGAGCATAATTAATGTTGATCCTACCAATTGACTTAATTAAGAAAATATTCATTTAGACCAATTTTTCTAGTTCAATTTTTTTAATGACCAATTCACAAATAATTATCTCGTGTCTAAGATTAATTGTGTCAAACCTTAAACTTCCTTTGGGCCGATTGAAGTTTACATAATTGCCAATCAAAGACTTGTCAAAACTTTAAAATAATTTAATTCACCAACAAAGATCACTTTGGCGATATATTGGATCCTTTATTATTTATCCAAGTTCAGACAACTTAAAACATGCTAATTATTTCGAAAAATACTATATGACTACCTTCTCTTAAACTATAATCACTATTTTCAATTCTTTCCTTTTAAAATCTGAAACTAAAATCTAAACATGTTTTGTTTATAAACAAACATATTTAGTTTCATATATCATAATTTCATAATTTGAACATTTAAGATAATAACTTCATGGTGGCTCTAATACCACTTGTAAGAAATACTTTTCATATTTCTTCTCTAACTTATCAAACCACGAAGTTAATAAATCCTGTAATAATACGGAAAAAATACTTACAGGATGTAGACATTCTTTGATCTTCAGATTCCGAACTTGTTGCGATCTTTGAATCCTTTGCTAGGTTATGATCTTCTAAGAGATGACAACCAAAACTCAATAATTGATTCAGAAATAAAAATCAATCTGTTTTTCTTAAAGGCTCTTTTTTCTCTCTGTATTTGATACCTTTGTTTTCAAGAAGTGAGAAACTCACTTCTTTAGAAAACAGAAAACGGTTCTTCTTAATTAACTATCTGTAACTTCTAGACATTTACTTAATGGATACTAGTCCTTATTAAATTCTCACTCTTAGGGACCATAACTCGGTATTATTTCGTCCCACGAAATAACCTCAAGACTTTATGTTTTGCTTAAGTTGTTTATTTATGAATCAAATCCTTCACGGTATTCGGAATTAAACCAAGTATCTATACAATTACCTCTGTGATACATATTTTATCAACTAGTCCGTCATTTTCTTTATGATTACTTGTATTAGACGAATATTGACAATAATCCGATAAATCGATAAAATATGTGACGGTTGAACTTAATGAAGAAATTCCAACAGAAAAGGCTTAGTTGAGATAGGTTGGAACATATATTTAGTGGTGATACTTTCAGCCAGGGATCGAGAAGGGGTGTGCTTGGGAAAAACGTCCAAAGTTGGAGGTTGCATGGGTTGAAAAAATGGGTTTGGTCGAGAACTAGGCCCGGCAAGGCTGAAAATCGGATCAGTCGAGAAACTTGAAAGCTTGTAGATTGTATGGGGAATAGGCCTTGGTATTGCTAGTGTTATTAATGCATGCATATTGATGAGGTTGGTTGCAGTTGGGGATGTTTGCTTGCACATCATTCTGAGTTATCCTCCAGAGATATGCTTGCATTCCCAACATAAATGGCCTGAAGACGATCCAGTTTAGACTGTTGGAGCCAAATTAAATTAAGCTAGAAATATATTAATTAATTAATTAACTCAATTATATATTGCTCAAAGATTTGAATAATATATTTTTGATGTAAATATATTATTCATATTCTTTTAGAGATTTGATTTTGTATTTTAGAAAAAATATTATATTAGTCAAAAATATTATTCTGTCATTAAAAAAGAATAATATACTAATATAAATATAGGATATACAATGTATCAATCAAAAACAACATCAACAAAAGCTTCAATAAAAAAATCTTCTTCTCCCATCTCTTTTATTATCTACAATTGGTATCAGAGCCAAGGAGGCAAAAGAAGAGTGTTCCGGTGTGTCGGCGGACAGCGATTTGTTGTCCGCCGGAGAAAAAAAAGAGAGAAAAAAGACGAAGAGCGTTGTCCGCTGGCTGTATCCGCTGGAGAAAAGAGAAGAAGAGTGTTGTTTGAAAAAAAAAAATACAAGAAGTAGTCCGCCGGAGAAAAAAAAAGAGAAAAAAGACGAAGTTGTCGTTTGCAAAAAAAAACACAAGTAGAATCCGTCGGAGGAAAAATAAGAAGAGCGTGTCTGCTGGAGAAGAAACAACGATTTAGGTGTGTCTGCTGGAGAAGAAACAACGATTTGTTGTCCGCCGGAGAAAAACAAATCGAGAAAAAATAGTTTTTTTTTCCAAAGAAAAAGAAGAAGAGAAAAAAAGATGGAAGAAGAAGACAAGAAAGAAAAAGAAAAAGAAGATTAAAAAAAATGGGGGAAGAAGAATATGAAAAAAACCAATTGAGGATCAGAAGTTACCGGGAAAAGATCGTAGATGATTGGAGGTCACCGGAACCGACCAGAAAAGACCGTAGAAGATCGGAGGTGGCCGGAAAAGAACCGTGGATGATTGGAGGTGACCGGGAAAGACCGGAAAAGACCGTAGAAGATCGGAGGTGACCGGAAAAGACCGTAGATGATCGGAGGTAACTGGAACAGGCCGGAAAAGACCGTAGAAGATCGGAGGCGACCGGAACAGGGAGAAAAAAATATTTGATCAGATGGACCATATCTTCACAAACTCATCAACTACGCAACTCTTCAAAAAAGAACGATGTCTTCAAAAGGAATGTGAAAAGTATGAGAGTTATCCGAAAGCTTAATTTAAGGGAGGCATTGTTGGAGCCAAATTAAATTAAGCTAGAAATATATTAATTAATTAATTAATTAACTCAATTATATATTGCTCGAAGATTTGGATAATATATTTTTGATGTAAATATATTATTCATATTCTTTTAGAGATTTGATTTTGTATTTTAGAAAAAATATTATATTAGTCAAAAATATTATTCTGTCATTAAAACAGAATAATATACTAATATAAATATAGGATATACAATGTATCAATAAAAAACAACATCAACAAAAGCTTCAATAAAAAATTCTTCTTCTCCCATCTCTTTTATTTTCTACAATTGTTAGGTGCGACCAAAAGTCCCACATCCCACATCGGTTAAACATGGGAAGAAAGATCGGTATATAAGTGAAGAATACATCTCCATTAGTGTGAGGCCTTTTGGAAGTGGACCAAAAGCAAAGCCGTGCGGGCCGGTGGGCCCAAAGCGGACAATATCACACTATTGTGGAGATCGGAGTATTCTTACTTATATACAAAAAGTGGAATATACGGACCCAATATTCCCTACAAATGGTGAGCCATACTCAAGATGAATGATCTGCTGGATAGATGGATCGCCACAGCTCATCAAGCAGGTGGCTTGATAAAGGAGCGGCGCAGATTCATCTAAAGATGGAGCGCCACGGCTCATCAAGCAAGTGGCTTGATCATGGAGCGGCGCAGATTCATCTAAAGAGGGAGTGCCAGATGGCTCATCAAGTAGGTGGCTTGATCAAGGAGCAGCACAGAGCAGATAGATCCGCCCTAAAGCTCTAGAGTTCAGGTTTCTCTTCACCTGACTAGAGTAGGCGGGTGGAAGTCAATTGAGAGGAGGCTAGAGTGGTACTTTGTTCGACCAAAAGTCCCACATCCCACATCGGTTAAACATGGGAAGAAAGATCGGTATATAAGTTAAGAATACATCTCCATTAGTGTGAGGCCTTTTGGAAGTGGACCAAAAGCAAAGCCGTGCGGACCGGTGGGCCCAAAGCGGACAATATCACACTATTGTGGAGATCGGAGTATTCTTACTTATATACAAAAAGTGGAATATACGGACCCAATATTCCCTACATAGACGTCGCAGTCTAGCCGTCAGAAAATTAGGATCATCCTCCTTATCGATATGCATGTCATCCATGGCAGTCGGGAAGGAGATCAAATGAAGCTCTGCCTTTATCTAGCTCTTTATTTCATTGAGGACGACCTTGTTAGCTTCGATGATGTTGCGATTTTGCCTTGAAGAACTCTGATTTAGCGGGAGAGAAGCATGCATTGAGGTTAGAAGACCATGGATAGAAAGGAAAAACCAGTCTCTTAACAAACATGGACCTCGATGGCGTTGTGTTTAGGGTGTACATGTCTATTGGGATGTTAAGATAATCCTTTTAATAGGCTAAAACATCATGAAAGCATCGTATTTCAGGTGTTGAAGGTAACTCATGTAATGGTTTGAAATTTAAAGGATACGTTTCTGTTACTCGGAATGGAAATAAAACATTAATGGGTTCCTGTGTAATTTGTAACCTTGCTAAATTTAGATATTATATGTGCAGTCCCTTTAAATAAACAAAAGTACACACCCTACATGAACTCAGATGCCCGTTCATGCTTTTAAGAAAAAAGTGACTCAAAATAACTTTGAATTCTTGACAGCAAAATGCCATAAGGGGATCGCCTTTTAATGACTTTTCTTTTGTCTGAAAATCAAATAGATTAGAATATATATATATATATTAGTAAACGCAATTTCCATGTTCGCCCTCAAGCATACATTGGCTCAAAAAAATTGTATAAAAAATTGTAATTAATATATATATATATATATAAATAAAATTTGTTAGCACAGTGTTCTTGTGGTTTTGGAGTTATAACACTGATGATCGAAGACTTTAAAAAAGTAATCGAAAAATAACATACATGTTACATTAATTAAAAGTCAATTATATAAAAATGATGATCTTCGTTTTGCGGTACTCGAAGGAATAAGGAGCTTACGAGAAATGATCTCCCAGATGGAGGAGGAATATGGACATAGTATGAGGAGGTGTTCTAGATTTTCCGGGCAGTTTGAACAAAGAACGCATTCAGGTGAGGAGTCAAGTCCCCAACTAATGAGCTTATCTCGAGTAATGAGCTTGTTATGGATGGTCATCCATGTGATAAACGAGTATCTAGGGATACAGTATTTGTTGCAGACGAGGGAAGCCCAAGCGAATTTGTTTTATCGTAGACGTCGCCAGTCTCAGTGGCGGGAAGAAGGACACGGAGGGCGTTTTTTATTTCTGTTAGGTGAGAAATGATGCGCCTATTTGGAGCCCGAACATGAGAAGGCGAAGCCTAAAAAACATTGCAAAGGAGTTCTGAGACTCGAGAGATATTACGCAATCGAGCCAAATTAGTGATGTTGTGGTTGAAATGGTCAATGATGAAAGATGGAAAGAGCCAAGGATCATGTGCAGTTATATTTTATTACTTTCCGTTATAAATTATGTGCAGTTACAACGCCTCCGTAAATTCTGCGTTTCTATTATGTATATGTAATTTGATCAACTTGAATAGATTTAGAATTTCAGGAAAACAAATTCTCTTAATTTTATTTTCTTCATTTGGTATCAGAGCCAATGTCGAAAAACGATAGTTATGCGAATGTGGTGAGAAGCAGTGGTAGCGTTGAATCAACAGAATGAGAAAGAAGAGTGTCACAGAAGGAAGAAAATCTATCACTTACGTATCCAATTCTCAATGACACAAACTATCAAGGATGGGCATTAAAGATGAAGATATGCATGAGGCTCATGGAGTTTGGGATGCTGTGTTGTCCGACAAACCATTTGGTCTCCGTCAAGATCAAATAGCGTATGGAATTCTCTCTCAAGGATTGACTGAAGGCCAATTGATGGAATTGGGTGACATTGAGACAACACGAGAAGCGTGGGAGTCTCTTCACAAAATGAATGAAGGAGCAGACGAGGTCAAAGAGGTGCGAGTGCAAGCGTTCATATGGGAATTTGAAGGTATGAAAATAAAAAAGAATGAGACAGTAGTGGGATATGCGAGAAAAATGGCAACAGTGGTTAACCAAATGAAGGCCCTTGGTGTTGCGATTAAGCCAGACTATGTGAACAAGAAATTGTTAAGATCTGTTTCGTCAAAGTTTACCCAAATTGCAGCGTCAATTGAACAATTTGGAGATACCAAAAACAAATCTTTTCAAGATGTTATTTGGGCACTAAGAGCCCATGAAGAACGTCTTAAAGGTGATGAAGAAGAAGAGCATGATGAAAAGGTGTTGTTAACAAAAGCAGAATGGGAGTCACGATTCAACTCGACATATTATGGAGGGACCCGAGGTCGCGGTCGAGGAAGAGGCAGAGATGGCTTTGGCTATGGGAGATGAAGCTTTTCCTATGGAATATCAAAATCTGTTGATGGAGAAGGATATATCTAGAGAAATTCGAACTTTGATATCACAAAGGTACGATGTTATACATGTCATAATTTTGGGTATTATGCTAGGGATTGCAAACCAAAGAAAGAGGAAACAATGAATCTAACAGAAGAAGTAGAAGATAAAGATACATTGCTAGTCATGGAGACCAATTGTGTTTTTTCTAGAGAGAAAAAATTGATGCTGGCCAAAGATAAATCTGAAACAGTGGCAACGAAAGGGAGTGTTGATGAATCAATGTGGTACTACGACACAAGCGCTTCAAATCATATGACCGGGGACCGAAAACTATTGACAGACTTAGACAAATCAATGAGTGGTACAGTAAAGTTTGGCAATGGCTTTATGATCACTATTTGTTGAAGAGGAACTGCAAACTTCCGAAGCAAAACCGGGAAAAACTTGTGCATGAAGAACGTCTATTGTGTACCAGGATTAAAATCTAATATCTTTAGTTTGGGACAAGTAGATGAGTCAGGAGGAAAGGTTGTTGTTGAAGGTGGATTTCTAAGTGTAGTTGATGCAGATTACAATCTGGTGGCCAAAATACCTCGATCAGAAAATAGACTCTATGCAATGAAAATGAGTCAAGCAGTTTCACAATGTCTCCTATCTACCGAATCTGAAAACTCTCGCTTGTGGCATGCTCGCTATAGGCATCTGCACTTTCAAGCCTTGCAAAAACTTGGACGAGATAAATTAGCACATGGATTACCTGAGTTTAAACGAGATGGTCAGAATTGTGATGTATGTGTTCTTGGGAAACAACACAGAGGAAGCTTTCCAACACAAAGTCACTGTCGAGCAAGTTCATTGTTAGATATAATCCATGCAGATATTTGTGGTCCTATTTCACCAATTACCAAAGGAGGGAACATGTATTTTATTTTTTTTGTTGATGATTTTAGTAGGTACATGTGGCTAAAACCACTGAAATCAAAAGATAAAGCAATTACTTGATTTAAGAAGTTCAAAGCAGAGGCCGAGACGCAATTGGGAAAGAAAATAAAAATGTTAAGGACAGGCAGATGCGGAGAATTTCAGTCTCAAGAGTTCAAATTATTTTGTGAGATTCATGGAATTCAAAGGCAAATGACAGCACCATATTCATCACAACAAAATGGTGTGGTGGAAAGAAGAAATCAAACAATTGTCGAGATGATGAGATGTTTACTGAAGGATAAACAAATACCCTATGAATTTTGGGCAGAAGCTGCAGTTACAGCAACCTATCTTCTAAATCGTTGTCCCACAAGAGCTATAAGTGGAAGGACACCATATGAAGTCTACTTCGGAAAAACACCAAGTGTAAGTCATTTTCGAATTTTTGGATGTATAGCTTATGTTAAAAATCTGAAATATAATGTGAAGAAGCTTGATGATCGAAGCAACAAAGTTGTTTTTCTTGGTTATGAACCTGGTTCAAAAGCCTACAGATTTGTGAATCCAAAAACAATGAAAATAATAGTGAGTCAAGATGTGGTATTTCGAGAGTCTGAGAAAAAGAACTGGTTTGACACTGTAGAATCCATGGAATTTAAACCGAGTAACTCCATTTCCATTAGATATTCAACTGGAGAAGTAGATCTATGAATCTTGAATCACCATCAATTTCTTCTCAAAGTGTATTAAATTGGGATGATACGAGATCAGATGAGGAACCTAGCAACGAGGACGATGAAACTCCACAAAAAAAGTTTCGATCTTTACAAGAGTTATATGATGAAACTAAAGAAATTGTGTTAGATTCATATATGAACCTTCTGTCTATTGAAGAACCAACGACGCAAGAAGAAGCATTCAACAATGAAAATTGGAGGCTGGCAATGGTGAAGGAGCTTGAGGCGATTAAGAAAAATAGAACATGGGAGCTTAGAAAATTACCACCAGAACACAAAGCAATAGGTTTGAAATGGGTTTATAAGTTGAAGAAGAATCCAGACGGTGAAATTATTAAATATAAGGCAAGACTCGTGGTCAAAGGCTACATTCAAGAACATGGAATTGATTATGACGAGGTTTTTGCTCTAGTTACTCGATTAGAAACTATTAGATTGCTTATGGCACTAGCAGCCCATGAAGGATGGCAAGTACACCATATGGACGTGAAATCAGCGTTCTTGAATGAGGATCTAAAGGAATTGGTTTATGTTAAGCAACCACCAGGTTTTGCTGAGAAAGGAAGAGAAGATGAAGTTCTGAAATTGAAGAAATCATTATATGGTTTGAAACATGCTCCAAGAGCTTGGAATGAAAAACTAGACTTTTGTTTAAAGAATTTGGGTTATGAGAAATGTAGTCTCGAACATGCAGTTTACAAAAGAAGAAATAGAGGTGATATGCAGTATGTTGGTGTTTATGTGGATGATTTAGTATTAACCGGCTCAAACTTGGCGAACCTGAGAAGTTTCAAAACGAAGATGAAAGAAATGTTTGACATGACAGATTTGGGTTTATTAAGTTTTTATGTGGGAATTGAGGTTAAACAGAGGTCTAATCATATAACTTTGAGCCAAACAAGTTATGCAGAAAAGATTTTGGAGAAAATGGGAATGATGAGTTGTAATCCATGTCGTGTACCAATAGATTCAAGGCTAAAGCTAAGCAATACTGATGGAAATCCATCCGTTGATGCAACAATATATCGTAGTGTCATTGGGAGTTTGAGGTACTTAGTCCATACTAGACCTCATATATCATTTGTTGTCGGCGTGGCTAGCCGTTTCATGGAAAAACCCTCTATAAAACATATGAGTGTTGTCAAACAAATTCTTCGATATATAAAGGGTACACTCAATTTCAGTTTGAAGTATGTTAAAAGAGAACAACAACATCCAGAGTTGATTGGGTATGCTGATAGTGATCTTGTTGGAGACATTGATGATCGAAAAAGTACCTATGGGGTTGTTTTCTTTCTGGGCAGTAATCCGATTAGTTGGACTTCACAAAAACAGAAGGTTGTAGCACTGTCTTCATGTGAAGCTGAATATGTTGCTGCTTCTGCAGGAGCTTGCCAAGAAATGTGGCTCAAGAGGTTGCTGGAAGAGTTATGTGAAATTAAAGTTGAAAAAGTTAGTCTACGAGTTGATAACAAGTCTGCAATTGCTTTAGAAAAGAACCCAGTCTTCCATGGAAAAGTAAACACATAGATATCAAGATTCATTTTTTGCGTGATTTCCTGTAACAAGGAATCCTTGATATTGCGCATGTCAACACAGAAGAACAAATTTCAGATTTATTTACCAAGCCATTGCCGCGTGACAGATTCGAGTTCTTAAGAGATGCAACTGGTGTGTTCAACTTGAAGCCTGAGTTACGAGATTAAGAGGGAGAAATGTTGACATAATTAATTTAATCTCGTATCTTATTTATATGTATGCAGTTATATTTTATTACTTTCCGTTATAAATTATGTGCAGTTGCAACTGCCTCCGTAAATTCCGCATTTCCGTTATGTATTTGTAATTTGATCAACTTGAATAGATTTAGAATTTCAGGAAAACAAATTCTCTTAATTTTATTTTCTTCAGTTAAGAGCAAAATGTCATATGGGGATCGCCTTTTAATGACTTTTCTTTTATCTGAAAATCAAATAGATTAGAATATATATATATATACACACGGTAGTAAATTTTAAGGTTGATATATAAAAACGCAATTTCCATGTTCGCCCTCAAGCATACATTGGCTCAAAAAAAATTGTATAAAAACTGCAATTAATATATATATATATATATATATATATATATATAAAAGATGTTAACACGGTGTTCTTGTGGCTTTGGAGTCATAACACTAATGATCGAAGACTTTAAAAAAGTAATCAAAAAATAACATACATGTTACATTAATTAAAAGTCAATTATATAGGAATGCTGACCTTCGTTTTGCGGTACTGGAAGGGATAAGGAGCTTACGAGAAATGATCTCCCAGATGGAGGAGGAATATGGACATAGTATGAGGAGGTGTTCTAGATTTTCCGGGCAGTTTGAACAAAGAACGCATTCAGGTGGGGAGTCAAGTCCCCAACTAATGAGCTTATCTCGAGTAATGAGCTTGTTATGGATGGTCATCCATGTGATAAACGAGTATCTAGGGATACAGTATTTGTTCCAGACGAGGGAAACCCAAGCAAATTTGTTTTATCGTAGACGTCGCCAGTCTGAGTGGCGGGAAGAAGGACACAGAGGTTGTTTTTTATTTATGTTAGGTGAGAAATGATGCGCCTATTTGGACCCGAACATGAGAAGGCGAAGCCTAAAAACCATTGCAAATGAGTTATGAGACTCGAGAGATATTACGCAATCGAGCCAAATTAGTGATGTTGTGGCTGAAATGGTCAATGATGAAAGATGGAAAGAGCCAAGGATCATGCCAAATGAAAGTGTACATTTCCAGCAATAACTTTAGAGAAATCTACGCCTAGCCACCTTTAACTGCGGGGTTTTGATGGGATCTGATTGTGCTGGTATGATGGCATCCTCAATTTCTCTACTGATATGATATATATTTCTTTTCTTACAAAATCCCACCTATTTTTTTTAAATTCGATGTATCGGTTTAAATTTAAAATGATGAATGAGTACTACCGGTTAGTGATAACATGTCAAAGTGTCAAAATTTTGTTATAGGTAATTAGCTTAGTCATGAAGTGATTAAGTTTTTAGTACATTAGTTCAGTTCGGACGGTTTAGTAGGTGGATATTTTCCGAATTGCCCCTATCTGATTCTCATAAAGAGTAGTGATAAAATCCTGACTCATCAATGCTTGTTTGCAAAACTTATTTTACTAGGGTTTGTAACTCATGTGTGAATCATATTTCGCAAAATATATTGTTTCTCTATTGCGAATAATATCCTTGAGCAACCAAGCATAACTATAAATAATTTGTTTTTCAACATATTAATACAATATTTACCAAATTTCTTGAAAATTGGAAGGGCGCGATGAAATTCCAATAGTATTACACCATTACGGTGAGGTAATGTTAAAATAAGGGCGCGGTGAAATTCCAATGTTTCGGTTTGCTATTGTTAGGTGTCAAAATGTTAAAATTTTGTTGTTAATGTTTTTGTTTGCTATTGTGGATAATAAAGAAGAAATTTGACGAGTCTAAGGTTCATTTTTGGGTCGGTGTCAGACCTCATAAGTTTTAGGATAAGCGTATGTTTTTATGTATTAATGGATTAACGGAACTCCATAGCCTATTTTGGTAATGATAAAAATAAAAAACAGACCTTCTTTTGAGCGGTGAACATTTCAATATCCTAACTTGAAATTTAATATTATTTTCTCTCCTTATTAGTTTTATATTTTATTTTTATTTTGGAAAAAAACCCTATTTATTAATATTGAACGAAAGAGTAACAGATACAGATAAAGGTCCAAGCCCAAAAAGAAAGGGCCCAAAAACAAACCCAAACCCAAGCTTAGACCCACAACAGACACCAATCCTAAATCAAAACCCTAATCTCTCCCCTATCACTCTCTCCCTATCAAACTCAATCTCATCCCCAAACGAAACCCTAATTGCGACAGGCAGCCACCCCCCACAATCAAAACACCACCAATCTAAGCCACCAAAAGCTACTCAAAACCAACAGCACCACGAAAATTATCCACAGACAAAAATCGATTCTCATTCGATCGATAGAAGCAGATCCACAAATCGATTCTCATCGGATCGATAACAGCAGCTCCAGCAACAACCAACAGCAGACGAAACCAGCACCACCACACAAGACTCAACCAGGATCAATGTATCCCACGCCGAGGCTTTCAAGCGTGACTATCGCCAGAAGCTCAACCGGGGCGTCACTAACCAGGAAAGATTTGTCACCCTTCGCCTTCAAAGCCCATCTCGATATCCAGTCAGCAGCCGTGTTCTGAGTACGAGACACATGCCGGAGAATCATCGAAGGATGAATCAAGTTTCTACACACAGCAACCATCGAGAAAGAAGTCTCAACACCAAAGGCCAGAGTGTCGATTAGAGTCTGACAGTCAGACTCTATGTCGACATTCACCCAACCATTCCTTCGACAATGAGAAATGGCTTCCACTAGAGCCAAGCATTCAGCCGCAAACGGGCCAACCTTGCCAAAGCAGAAGCCCTGACCAAAAAGCAGATTGCCAAGATCGTCTCTGACCAGAAAGCCCCCACTGGCTTCACCGGAGAAGCTGCACGCGCCGTCAACGTTCACCTTGAGCCTGCCAGAAGGAGGAGTCTCCCATTTCAGGTACCTCACTTTATGCTTCCTGTTGTAAATCGATTGACACCCTAGAGCCAAACCTGCCCTATGCATACCTGACCAGTGAGTATATTTTAAGACACCATTAGCATCAATACTTTTAATTACCCTGTTAATGCTAAAGATAGCACTCTCAAACCCATCATAGGAGCCAGAGAACTTACTAGCAATTCTATTACGGCAAATTGTCCAACATATAATTTGTGGGACAAGATGGGTAATATGAAATTTACCATTAGAAGCCCAAAACCAGCTATAAAACATGTGACTGATGGACATAAATCTTCCTATAGGGACCCTGAAAAGAACCCCATAATAGTTCCACAGAGACCAGGCATACCTACAGTTGATGAAGAGATGATTCTTCTCTTCACAACTGTAGCAGAACTGACATTTAGAAACCAAAGTGAAATGTCTTTTTGAAAGAATACTATCAATTGGGATAAAATTCTTTAATAGTTTCCAACAAAGAAAAGAAAACTTGCTTGGGACAAAATCACTCCAAATTTTCTTAAAAATGTTTTGCTTGGTGTTTTTAACTCTCATAATGTCCCAAGTTAAGCTAGTTTTAAAATCTTTATCTTTTGAAATAGTCCACTCGATCTTTTCTTCCTGTCCCTGATCAATCTTCACACACTTAATGTGTGAAATACGATCATGGGATAAGAAGTTAAGCAAAGTGAAGTCCCAATTAGTATCCTTCCAAAAAGTATTAACCTTAGCAGGAAGCAACCAAGATTTGTGATCAGAATCAGTAACAATAGGATACATGCCATGCCAGGCATCTCTCCAAAAGTCCACATCCCCTTTGCCTAAATGCTAGTGAATATACCCATCAGCCTGAGCCCTAATAGCAGCTAAACGCTTCCAAATAAATTAGAATTTTGGCTTAGAAATAAATGATAGGTTATGTCTGAAAATCAAATTAATTGTCTGAGAAATTATTAGTTTTATATCCATATAGTTATTATTTATCATTTCTAGGTGAGCAATTTCAGACATAAATGGCGGCTACATTGGGAGAGTCTTTTGAATCGGTTACTAGAAGTAACTTCCAAAACCAGATTACTCTCTCGCTCTCAGAAAGAGCTCTCACGAACCTAACATAGTCTCTTGCACATCGTCGTTTTGATCCTCTTTGATATTTTTGGTATCCTCTTCAAGTTTTGCGACTTTGGCTCTAAGAACATTAATAACCTGATCACTCAGAATGCAATTCTGGATTTCGACCCTTTTACATTATAGTGTTGATTTTAAATATGTTGCTTCCCCTTCTTGGAGTCGTCATCTTCATTTTTGATGGGTTTAATACGCCATTTCATCATAGTTGTTATGTTTAAGGGTGAAGGCCACGTCTTCTTCATGGATTTCTCGCAGCATGGCCCAACTGTTGTTTCAGGCCTAAAAGTATAGAAATTTCATTCAGAAGTGAGGAAGGTACGAGCGCAACAAAAGGATAATAGGTAAAGGGAATTACCTCACTATTTAAAGTTAAGTTCCAAACCATCACTTCTGGAATAGTTTGGTGTGTGACCGTTTGAGTGTTTGTCAAAATGTTTCCATACAGAGAGGAAACCTTAAGTAGGATTTGAATCTATGTCACGACTTCGGAGAACACTTCGGCCTTGTCTGGGCAACTTTCCTCATCGATTTTTTTTAATTTTACATACTATAGGCTACCATTGGAATATTATTCTAACATGAGAGATGAGTTCATCCGTTTTCATCCATCAAAAGACTGACACCCATCATACTTTATCTTCTTTAGCGATCGAACTGAAGGAGGATCACTTGCTTTAAATGTTTCTTGGAGCGGACAATCTCCGGATCACTTGCTTTAGATTATCAATGGTAAATTATTTGTAAAATTCTTGATTTAATACTTGTTTTTGTCAGTTTCAAGAGTTTCTTTTTGCCCGGTTTGGTGTTTGCCTGAAAAAACTTCATTTATTCTACAAGGAAACCATGTAATAAATAATGAGTAATTGGAAAAAATAGAAGGAAACATCACAAATTGTTTACAAGAAGCTGGTATATGTTACTTACTTTTGCTATTCAACAAGTTTTGGAGAGAGCTAGAATAATTTAAACGTATAGAAATCCTAATTGTTATTAAACCACTTCCTCCACTCATGGTCAGAGTCTGGCAGATTGGTGACCACCTTGAGCTCTTTCAGGATAGAAATCTAGTAGTCGGGCAGTTCAAATTATTGTAGATGATTAAGTTGGAAAGCAACTTCTCCATTGTCAGCGGAATCACTGGCAGCATCGAGGAAATTACGAAGGATGTAAGGGTTCTCCAATTGTTTACACCGTCATGGTTGGGGCAGAGTTTGCGTGCAATAAAGAACTTTCTGAGTTGAGGGTAGAAAGATAACCATATTCTCCAGCAGAAAATATGGGTGAAGAAGACCAGCTCATTAGAATTCACGCAGAAAAAGGTGTCTTTTTGCAGTCGGAGTCGAATATTGAAATTATTTGGAATTTTCCACCGATCCCTCGTTATGAGGAGGTTATTCGATCAGGATACCTATACTAAATTCTTTCCATGATGGTATAACTATAAGGAGGAGACAAGATATTAAAAGCCAAATCCAACTACTCGGCTCGAGAAAGGCTCACTACGGGACTAGGTACTTAGTTGTTGGATCATAAACTTGATCCATTTAAAGGGCCCAACCCACTCAAAGTGTCCAACCCACTTAATAAGATCCATCTAGAAAGAATATTCTAGAAACATTTAAATTAATATTTAGTTGTTTAGGTTGAGTGCAAGACACATTTTAGATTGAGTGTAAGAAACACCTTAACTTTGAGTGTAGTATTGATGTTGAGTGTGTTAGTATCCAAAAGCCTCTTGGATGGTGGATCTTTGTCTCTACTATATTCCTATAAATAGTGGAGCTCTCCCACCATCTAGTGCATCACACAAACACACAAAGAATCAAAGTTAGAGAGAAAATTAGAGTGAGAGAAAAGAGAGACAAGAATGCTCTCTTGAGTGTTAGAAAAATATTTTCTCTTCTTGTGTGAGGTTTAAGAGTGTCTTGTAATATTTCTCCTTTTTATCAATATCAAAGTTGTTTTTTTGTTTTAAAGAGAGTGTTGTTTTATATTTTCCGCCAACAAAGTGGTATCAAAGCCACAAGCTCTTTCCAAAATTTTGTTTTTAAATATTCAACATATTGAAAAATATGGCAAATGGTGTATCATCCTTCCAAGTTCCAACACTCAACAACAACAACTACGATAATTGGAGTATCAAGATGAAAGCTCTCCTTGGAGTACATGATGTGTGGGATGCCGTTGAAAAAGGGTTTGACGAACCCGAAGATGAAGCAAACCTTACTCAAGAGGAGAAAACAACTTTTAAGGATTTAAGAAAGAGAGACAAAAAAGCTCTCTTCCTCATCTATCAAGCATTAGATGATGATGGCTTCGAAAAAATTTCAAGCGCATCTTCCGCCAAGCAAGCGTGGGAGAAATTACAAATCTCTTACAAAGGAGTCGACAACTACTAGAAAAGGGCTATGATATTCATATGAAAAAATTATAGTCTTTTTCTAAGAGACGACAAAGGAGACTTAATTGCTAAAGTCCAAATATCAAAGAATAGAATGTTTCCTTTGAATATTCAAAATGATGTTGCAAAGTGTCTTAAGGCGTGTTACAAAGATTCGTCGTGGCTATGGCATGTTCGATTTGGGCATCTAAACTTTTCAAGTTTAGAGTTATTGTCAAAGAAGGAAATGGTGAGAGGGTTACCATGTATCAATCATCCTGACCAACTATGCGAAGGATGTTTACTTGGAAAGCAATTCAGAAAAAGATTTCCAAAGGAGTCAGAGTCAAGAGCCAATAAACCTCTCGAGCTTATTCATACCGATGTGTGTGGTCCAATCAAGCCGAGTTCTCTAGGTAAAAGTAACTACTTCCTTCTCTTCATTGACGATTTTTCAAGAAAAACGTGGGTATACTTCTTGAAACAGAAATCTGAAGTCTTTGGAGTATTTAAGAAGTTCAAAGCAGTTGTGGAAAAAGAGAGCAGAAATAAGATTAAAACCATGAGATCTGACCGAGGAGGCGAGTTCACATCCAATGAATTCCTAGAGTTTTGTGAAGCACATGGAATTCGTCGCAGCTTGACAGTTCCTAGATCACCTCAACAAAATGGTGTGGCAGAAAGGAAGAACAGAACAATCCTTGATATGGCGCGAAGCATGCTCAAAAGTAAGAAACTGCCTAAGGATTTTTGGGCGGAAGCAGTGGCATGTGCGGTTTACTTGTCCAACCGATCTCCAACAAGAAGTGTTTGGGGAAAGACACCACAAGAAGCGTGGAGTGGAAGAAAGCCCGGAATTTCCCACTTGAGAGTATTTGGAAGCGTAGCTCATGTCCATGTACCAGACGAACAACGAACCAAACTCGATGATAAAAGCAAAAGTTTTATCTTCATCGGTTACGACTCAAGTTCCAAAGGCTACAAGTTATACAACCCAAACAACAAGAAGGTTGTGATAAGCCGAGACGTGATAGTTGATGAAGAAAGCGAATGGGATTTTGAGTCTCATGCAAATGAGTTCACATTTTTCCCCCAAATTGAAGAAGACGAGCAAACACCGAATGAGCAATCACAAGATGTTGCAACCCCACATGCTTCACCAACAGCAACTACTCATGAAGACTCCTCACCTTCATCATTGTCAAATGGTAGTCAAAATGAGAGAGTTGTGGAACGTATAAGAATCCTTAATGATCTTTATGAGGTAACCGAACCAATGGATAACATTACACTCTTTTGTCTCTTTGCTGAATGTGAGCCAGTAACATTTCAAGAAGCTGCACAAGAGAAACAATGGAGAGACGCGATGGATAAAGAAATTAGAGCCATCGAGAAGAATGACACATGGGAACTCACCTCACTTCCCAAAGGGTGCAAGACAATAGGCGTTAGATGGTTATACAAAACCAAGAGAAATGCTAAGGGGGAGATTGAAAAACACAAAGCGAGACTTGTTGCAAAAGGCTATAGTCAAAAGGCGGGAATTGACTATGATGAGGTATTCGCCCCCGTTGCCCGATTGGAAACTATTAGACTAATAATTTCTTTGGCAGCTCAAAACAAGTGGAAGATACAACAAATGGATGTAAAGTCAGCATTTCTAAATGGCGTCCTTGAAGAAGAAGTCTGCATTCAACAACCATTAGGCTATGAGGTCAAAGGCCACGAAGACAAGGTGTTGAAGCTAAAGAAGGCTCTTTACGGGCTAAAACAAGCACCAAGGGCATGGAACAATAGAATCGACAAGTATTTCCAAGAGAATGGCTTCAACAAATGTCCGTACGAGCACGCTCTATACACCAAGATAAAAAAATGGAGATATTTTGATTGTGTGTCTCTACGTGGATGATTTGATCCTCATTGGAAGCAACCCAAACATGTTTAATAAATTCAAAGAAGTGATGACAAAGGAATTCGAGATGACAGACCTGGGGCTCATGGCGTACTACCTTGGCATTGAAGTTAAGCAGCAAAAAGATGGAATTTTCATCTCACGAGAAAGCTATGCAAAAGATATCCTCAAGAAGTTTAAGATGGAGAATTGTAGCTCGATAAGCACACCTATGGAGTTTGGAGTCAAAATATCCAAGCATGAAGAAGGCGAAAGTGTAGATCCAACATTATTCAAAAGTTTGGTGGGTAGCCTACGCTATCTAACTTGTACGAGACCAGATATTCTTCATGCAGTTGGATTGGTTAGTCGCTATATGGAATCTCCAACAACAACTCATTTCAAGGCTGCGAAGAGAATCCTTCGTTATTTGAAAGGTACAAGTGATTTTGGATTACTCTATTCCATTTCTACTAGTTACAAACTTGTTGGGTATAGCGATAGTGATTGGGGTGGAGACATAGACAATCGAAGGAGTACAACTGGATTTGTATTCTTTATGGGAAATATTGCTTTCACATGGATGTCAAAGAAACAACCGATTGTCACGTTGTCCACTTGTGAGGCGGAATACGTTGCTGCTACTACATGTGTTAGTCATGCGATTTGGCTTAGAAATCTATTGAAGGAGATAGACCTAACACAGAATGAGCCGACTAAAGTGTATGTCGACAATAAGTCAGCCATTGCCTTAGCTAAGAATCCAGTATTTCATGATCGAAGCAAGCATATCGATGTTCGCTACCACTATATAAGGGAGTGTATTTCAAGAAAGGATGTGCAAGTAGAATATGTGAAGACACAAGATCAAGCTGCTGATATTTTCACCAAGCCACTGAAAAGCGAAGACTTCAAACGATTAAGGAAACTACTAGGGGTCACGGGATCAAGTTTAAGGGGGAGTGTTGGATCATAAACTTGATCCACTTAAAGGGCCCAACCCACTCAAAGTGTCCAACCCACTTAATAAGACCCATCTAGAAAGAATATTCTAGAAACATTTAAATTAATATTTAGTTGTTTAGGTTGAGTGCAAGACACACTTTTAGATTGAGTGTAAGAAACACCTTAACTTTCAGTGTAGTATTGATGTTGAGTGTGTTAGTATCCAAAAGCCTCTTGGATGGTGGATCTTTGTCTCTACTATATTCCTATAAATAGTGGAGCTCTCCCACCATCTAGTGCATCACACAAACACACAAAGAATCAAAGTTAGAGAGAAAATTAGAGTGAGAGAAAAGAGAGACAAGAATGCTCTCTTGAGTGTTAGAAAAATATTTTCTCTTCTTGTGTGAGGTTTAAGAGTGTCTTGTAATATTTCTCCTTTTTATCAATATCAAAGTTGTTTTTTTGTTTTAAAGAGAGTGTTGTTTTATATTTTCTGCCAACATAGGTACTTAGTTGTCGGAGTGCTCTTCAAACATCCTTGACTTGAAAGAACACGCTAGAGACGCGAACACTTTCTCTCTCTACTTTGGAACTTCTCTCTTTAAAAAGAAAGAAGATAGAGAATGAAGGGTGTAGCATTTTGGCACTAGGTTGAACCCTTTATTTATAATAGAAAAAATCATCACTGAGTTGACGTTCGCCTGACATCGATCAATCCGCAAGCCTGAAAGAGTCAAAATGATGGAAGTCTTCTACGCATGCGCTACTAGTCTACCAGAAGCATGTCCCTAGGTTCGGAGAATATGATAGGTTGAAAGATTTGGCTGGCCTTGTGAAGATGTGAAAAATTTATAAGAATCGTGAAATTACAGCGACAACCAAAGTTCGTGCCATATTTTGATAAGAACTCATAATAAGTTTGACGGGACTCAAATCGTCTAGAAATATCAAAGCAAGCGTCGCAAAGCTATACTTCACAGAAGACGCGTTGCAGAAAACTAGGTTTGGACCAAGTGCGTTGGAGCGAACCAGTTTGGAATGAACAGGGGACTGACACCTTTGAAATAAACAATCAGTTTCAAAAATTTAGGAACTTCTTTGCGGGAAGAGCTTTGAACTCTAAATTTTGGGGTAAACTTGTGTCGAACCTGATCCTTCAAAGCAAACCAACTTGACCATCAAAAAAGATCCTAAAATATCCACTTCTGGCATAAGAGAACTATCTGATTCACATCTTCGAGAATTACCAAGATGGCTTCGAGTATTCTTGGCTTGAGTCGTTTGATAGGAATACATAGCCTATTGATAATGGAAACATGTGTCGGGCCTAAGGTCTAGTTTCGGCTGGTGTTAGACCTCATAAGTTATAGGATACACTTAAGCTTTACGAGAGACTCTTATGTATTAATGGGCGTTGAGTTTAAAATATCATTTTGGTCATTATAAATATAAAAGGTCATCCTTATTTTGAGTGGTGAACATTTCAATAATCTAACTTGTTATTTATTATTATTCTCCATCTACTAACTTTCTCTCTAGTTATTAAATATACTTCTAAGTTAGCCAATTTCGGGTTCACCGGTCACCATGGTTTAAAAAATTTCTTATATAAATTTTCATTTAAATATCTTATATATACCATATTTGAAAGGAAAATTAAGAACAGAATAAGGGGAAGAAAGATAATTGAATAATTTTAGAATTAGAGAATTCTAGCATTAATAATTAGATAGAGGAAATAATATGAGATGAGTCTGAGCTTGTATCCGGTGTTTTTGTAATTCTTTTAAATGGTTGCATCAATAAAATTAGATTAATTTCTCATGAAATAGGATTGTTTGACAATATGAACCACGTAAATATTGTGGCATTATTTTTCATTATGAATTGAAATTCTTTATATTTTCCGAGAGTTAAAATGCATATCTTAATGTTAATTTTTACCATTATATTATTCATCATAACATTTATTCTTATAATCATGGAGTCATAAATCAATTGATAATCGATGATAAAAATAAAAAAAAGAACGTAAAGCCTACGATATGACGACCGAGAAGATATTCAAATTGATATGTGAGATTATAATTAAATGAATATTTTGATAAGATCTAAGTTAAATGGTTAAAATAAAATCAGAATATTTATCATTTATTATATTAATTTTTTTCGTTATTTTGTATACATGAAAAAGAACATGAAGGACAATTGGAGTAAAGACGATACAAATGCAAATTGGTATGAAGCATGAAAAAAAAAAGAACTTAAAGACGACATTATGCGAATATACTTAAAGACGTATAGTTCAGATAATGGTAGAAATATAAAATCATTTATGTAATTGATGTATAGAGGTATTTTACTTTGTATTACAATTAAATATACCTATAAATAGCGGTATCTTCATTTTTTTTCTCTCTCAAAAGCATTGTCATCTTTAAAGAAAAACTATTTTATCTCTCTAAAGATCTGAAAAACTTTATGGACAACTACATAGAGGACTATTGGGTACTGTAAGATCAAATGGAGCACTTCAAAAACAAGATGAACCTTTGAAATTAATGAAAAATGAGAATACCGCGAATGCAAACCATAAAAAAAAACATGAGCGACACACCCCAGCACGGTGGGACAGACGGGAGCCAGAATGGTCTAAATAAAGGAATGGTGGATATGACGAATATTTATGTTCCCTTGGTAATAATGTTATATTTATTCTCATGTAAGAAGAATAACTCGATTAAGACCTCAACATACAAAAATTTAATGTCATTTCTGGAGGAGATTCTTTCTTAGGAATTTTGAATCGTTCAAGGAAACAGTATATTCAAGATCTGAAGATACAACACAATGGCCAAACTTTACCCCATATTGACATTTTCAGATGATGATCGTTGAGGCATAACAAGACCTTGTGATGAAGTAGTGTTAATCAACATAGCATTGGTGAATATTGAGGTAACTCGTGTTATGATAGATACATCAACCTCATCAAAAAATTTATATAAGAGTACATACGACCAGATATAGAGTGTACCATATTTAATACCTTCCAAAGCGCTTTCGTATGATTTATAAGATAATATACATAGCTTATTGGAGAGTGGACCGTGGATGTGATCTTAAGGAGGAAATTTTTTATGAATAAGGTATGATGTACCTTCATGATAGTTGAATCAAAATCAGTTTACAATTTGATTTTAGGATGCTCATAACTAGATTAAATACATATGCAGCATGCCTAGGGTACACTAGTGTTTGAAGTACACTATGAATGAAAATAATGGAATTATTTACGGGAGCCAAAATGCTGCAATAGAATGTTACGCAGCAAGTTTGGCCTCTAAAAATAAATATCATGAAGCATAGCAATCAGAGGATGACCTGATTGTCTAATATTACATGGACGATCCCGCAAATCTCCTCTCTCACCTCCCTACTTTAGGGATAATATCCATGAAAGATGAAGGGTGGAAATATTTATGATTCATCGAAGACATATTAACGTACCTTAGGTATAAACTCGTTCACCTATTACAAAATAAATTTGATTTTCTTATTTAGACTACACATGATGTGATGGTAGTCCCAAACGAAGTAATCTGCCATAATTTTTTGGTTAGTCTGAACCTTCGGTCGGTCAACTAAAAACAACAATCTTATTCCTTTGAAAATATAGAAGTAATAATCAAAGAAGTTGATGAACTTACGGTCATCGGCCATATCAGTGAGTCTCACTGCCCATGTTGGACTGATAAATATTGTTTGAAGGATTTATTCCATTTACTACACATTGACCAGTTGGTTGATGCTACAATTGAATATCGAATGTTGTTTTTCATGGAAACTAACTCTAGTTACAACCATATCAGAGGCATGAGGATGATAAAAAAACATAGTACTTTCGTGACTGAAAGGGGAATTCATTACTATAAACTCATGTCATTCAGTTTAAAGAACACAGGGTCAGTCAACCAGATTCTAGTGAACAGCATATTTGCATATTAACATAGCAGAAACCTGGAAGCCTATATTGATGAGAGTATGTTTGTCACGAGTAAGGAGGATGAAGAGCACATTTCAAAATTGATCGAAACTTTCAACAACCTCGGGGAGGTTAATTTACAGGAAAATCTAAACAAGTGCACCTTTGGTGTTAGATCTAGAAAATATTTAGGCTATATTGTGAGAGAAATAGGGTTTGAGGCAAACCTAACCTAGTTGGAGAACCTTACAATGATGGTTATATTAAGAAATTGAAGAAGTACATGTCTTAATGGGATGATTGGCTGTTTTTAATAGGTTTATATCCATGTCTTCAGAAAAATACCATTCTTTCTTCCAGGTCCTTCGGAGAGTAGAAAAATTCGAAAAGACACCATCATGTGAGGAAGTTGTTCATGATATCAAGAAGTTTTTATCTTCTCTAGATATCCTAACCCATCTAAAGTCGAGACAATCATTTACCATTATCTCTCTATTTTTTACTATGGTGTTAGTATCATCCTTATAAAAGAAAAAGGGCCAGAGTCCTCGCATATAACTTTGTAAGTAAATACATGATAAGTGGAGATGCATTATTTGTTACTGAAGAAGCTGACCCTTGCACTGGTGGTGGCGAAAATAAAATTGAGGCATTACTTTCAATCTCATATTGTTATTGTCATAACATCATTTCCTTTTAGAGATGTAATAAACAAAATCCAAATTTACCAGGAAGATTGACAAAATGGTATGCCGAATTACGAGATTATGAGATAAAATACAAAGTTATAACCGTATTAAAGCCTAACCTCTCGTATATTTCCTTATCAAATTCCAATCATAGCCACCAACTGCATATTGGAAACTACATATTTTTGGAGGCAGCAACATGAGGGGCTCCATCGCAGGTCTACAACTCACCTCGCCAACATGATAAATTTTAACCCAAGCCATGAAGTTTGGTTTCCTTACCTTTAACAGAGAAGTCAAATATGAAACCATTATTTCATGTCTTTGGTTGGAAAACATATAAAGAGCCAAGCATGTCCAATTATTCACAAATTTGCAGCAAGTCTTTAATCAGGTGTTGGATTAGGTCGATACCAAAAAAAATTTATCAAGTGTCGTAAAAAGCTTTGGTGGCAAATGAGGTTCTTTGAGCAATTCGATTTTGAGCATATACCTCGATGTAAGAATGTTGAATCAAAGTCCCTAACATCTTTTGCGTACACAAATACTGGAAAATGAGTCATCTTTCAAAATAAACCATATATCAACCTCCCAAACTAATTTATTATAATCATACCCGGATCAAAAGTTATGATAATTAAAAGGGAAAAGAGAAGACTGAAGGAGTTATATTATAAACTACCTTATAAAAGTTACACTACTACAAAACAAGTTTCAAGTAAGAAACCTCAAGATTGAAGCTAATTGGTTTATCTTACTCTCATGAACACTTTATAATATACGGTTAACGAAGCCTATACTCCACTTCCTTGGCCCAAACGATGTAAATGATATTATTAAAGAATTGTATGGAGAGAAGGCCATTTCACATTGTTGTTGCGAAGCTTTGCAATAACAAATCATACTCGAGGTCAACACTTATGACAAATGCAAAGTATAAGGTGAAGTACTTGAAGCTTCCCATCGATATTCTAATTTCATCAAGTCCATGCAATTTTTTTAAAACATTACTTGAATCAATACTGTTTGACCGGTAGAAATTGATATTGTGAGAACCTTCTCTCGGGCTTCTAGGAGAATAAAGTTTTTAATCTTCATTGTTGATTTATTTTCAAGGTGAGCAAAGACCAAACCATTGAACGAAAAAACAACCAAAGAAGTCATAAGCTTCATCGATTCTCACATAATTTATCGATATGGCATACCGCAAGTCATCACCTTTGAAAATAGAACCCGCTCGAGAATGACAGCTTAAGTCGATAGTGTCATAAGAAGGATATCCAAAAAATATGTTAAGCGCACCCTTAGTACTAAATATCGAATATGTATACATATGTAAATATTATTCGTATATTAGCACTTAATATACTTTTCTCTAATGATCCATGATCTTTGAACATTGAAGATCAAAAAGTGTTTGAACTTTGAACCTTAAAAGTTTGAAATTCAGTTGACTCGAACTAATATATCGTATTAGGTTCAATTAAGCAATTTGGACCCTAAAAATACAAATTAAATAATTTTATTATAACATTTTATTTTATTTTTTAAATGTAAGTTGAATATTGATATTCACTTATCGATTGATTGGTATGCTGCCTAGATGTTGAATTTCATTCATGATGTGATGAAAAAATTGTTTTTTCAAAAGGTTTTATCCAAGAAGTAATAATATAATAGGTGACGGTTGGATAATCGACTAATAAAACTTTTAATATTGTTAGTTTTGTTTTATTCTTAAAGAGTTTTTTATTTGACTACTTTGTTTTAAGAATCATAAAGTCGTCTGAATCTTCCGATTCTGCCATCGACTTCTTTACGTTTGCAAAAATATTTTCATTTATATGTTATTTGCAAAACATGTTGTTGCGCTAGAAAATACACATTGGATAGCTCACATCAATGCTAACACCAATTGGTCAAACAAAACTTTATAAAACATGCATATTCCCCTTCATCGGCGAATGTAGAACATTCCAAGCCAACATATAGATCTTTAGATTCTCCGAACTCATAAAAATAAAATCAACACAAAATGTTAAATTTCTTTAATTTATACCTACAACTTTTAATATCTTCATTTTGTACTTTGTTGTCTTGTAAGTATTGTCAACGATAATTATTTTTGAGAACGTGCGTAAAACTTTATATTTGTAAGATGCGCAAAATAGCTCAGTGACACGTATGATCTCTTGTTTGTCCGACGATATTTTCTAACTAATTTTTCTTTTCCATATTTTAAAACAAGTATTGGACGTGGATAGCCAAGTCTTTTAGCATGAATATATTTTTGCTCAATACTATAAATATTCTCTATGTTTGATACATTATTTGAATTATATTTCGATAAAACCGTATGTATTTTTGTAAACCGTGTGTCTGATACCAATGAAAACAGATTACCAACTTTGGTTTGGCAGTTTATTACTCCATCCGTTCCGCAATATAGGTCGTTTTAGAAAATACAATATAATTCATTTTAATTGTCATTTGGTAAAATCAATGCACCAATTAATTTCTTTTGACCAAGGATATTTTATTGTTTGTTTCCTTTTATTAAATTAATAACTTTTACCCAATAGAATTAGATTGGTTCACGTGTTTTATAGAGAGAGAAATCATCTTTGTATTTTTTGGTTTTTACTCCAAAACCTTAAACGACCTATATTACGAGAGTAATGATTTTCAATTTTTTTAATGGTTTTTTTATATTATATGTTATAAGTATTTGTTATTTTAATAAAAAATGTAATGAATATCTTGCTCTTTTGCTATATTATTTTTATTTAATATCAACATGACCCAATTAACTCGTAGATTTTTACATGGATTGATAAATCACAATAAGTTATCCATGTTGGTATACTTTTTGTTAGGTTTTGAGTTATAAAATAAAATTTTCACTATAGAAATACGTCCAGACAAATTAAAGGCTTTACAATGAGTCCAGGAGGCTGAGAATATAAAAAAACCTAACAAAATATTTCGACAAGTGGATTTGAAGCGACGCCAATAGTGAAATTTAATTATTCATTGCTCCTTTTATTAGAACATCCCCAACAGACTTTCTATATTTTAGATAAATATGGAGAGAATTTTGCCACTTCATAATTTTATATTACAATTTTTTACAACAAATACGCTATTATTAAGGTAGTTATTTTATTTGTTAGATAAAATAAGAAAAATAAGTAGAATTATAAAGAGGCGGTAACCGCCTAGGTAAATATAGACTATCAAATTAAAATCTGTAAATATACCCTATCTTTTAGATTAGCTGTTGGAAACTCTTTTTTAATAAATAATAGGTATATTTATTTGTAACCGTCAAATAAAGAGACTGTTTGGGATGCTCTTAATCAAGCAGAATAGAATAGATTGAAAAGACTCTTCATTCAAAGACTACTTTTCTGCTTGAGAATAGCAAAATAATTGCAAGGTGTTTAACAATCTACCAGAGGATAAACGGCTCAAGATCCTGGATACTTGAAGCAAGGATAGCTTATCATTTAAGCTCTAATCTTTTAAGACAAAACAATTCAATCATTGGTATTTTTTATTTGAGTTCCTATAGTTTCTTCTTTGAAATCTGCCATTTTGGCAATGAAAATTTTGGCTTATTGCAAACTAATCTTGCTGCCGGGTTAGGAAAAAGTGCGTGCAACAGAATCCAAAATCAATAGAAAAATAGAGATACAGTTCTTCAATTTCACAAATCAGATCAGAAAGTAAAGACTAGAATCAACTAATAAGCAAAAAGGTACAATTACTTTTATACAAAACCAGATTCAATGAAAATAAAAATTCAATTTTTATAAGAGAGATGAGATGCTCCAAGGTATGGTTATTTTTACACAAAACCAGATTCAATGAAAATAAAAATTCAATTTCTATAAGAGAGATGAGATATTCCATATTTAGAGAAAAATGATGATTTTTTACTGGATAATTAATCTTCAAACCTGAAATAACCTAGATTCAAACTTTCTAAAAGAGTTATAGCTTTCAAAATATTATGAACTTGATAATTTGCAAATTCAGTTTTAATTTTACATTTCAGGGTCTATTTGCAAATTCAGTTTTCATTCCATATAGTATATGTTATTAAGCTCCTGCAACATTGAAGAATGGGTCTAAGGGGCCATGGATAGTTACCTTTAGGTAGAAGTTTAACTAACATCATTAAGTCAGTTTCAATTTCGAATTTAGGCCATCCTTTATTTTTGCAGATCAGCAGACCATTACGAAGAACTCGAGATTCAGCCATAATCGGAGTCAATTTGCCATAGAGATTAGTAGAGCCATAATTATTTCTTCTGAATGGTCTCTTATGATGATACTCCGTCCAGAGTCTCCATTAGGCTGACAAGGAGCATATGTGTTGAGCTTTAGATAGTTCATACCATGAGGACTCCATTTCATGTAACAAGGCTTTCTTTTAGCTGTAATATAGTTTATAAAACCCATTTTATTTGCAGCTTTTAATTTTTTCCTCTAATGCTTAGACCTGAGACTATTAGATTAATCCAGACTGAAAACTATAAAGTTAATATATTTGATACTAAACTCAATACTTTGATTTTTGCCGTTAAATTTAGCATTGTTTCTAGCTTTCCAGATTACCCTTAAGATAATTGTACGAATTATGGTTCTTGCATGAACTTCGTAAGGAGTAGACCAAAACCAAACTCTAACCATATAAATAATGGTCATGAACTTATCAATTTTGATTTTAAATAGATCAGTATAATAACACCAAATGTTCCAAGCAAAAGCACATAATTGAAAACGTGCTTATGAGATTCTATGTTACAACAATATTCACATTTTAAAACATAACTAAATGTCTTTTTTTGTAATTTTGTATCAACAGAAATAAAACATTGCATGAGTTTCCAAACCAGGAAGGAGAAGTTTTTAAGATTTACCGAACTCCATATTTTTCCAAACTGATTAGACCTATTGTGCTTGCATCTGATATGATTCCACGTATCCTATGTGTTGAAAATTTAAATCCTTATATAAAGTCCAAAATAATTGAATCTTTAGAGTTAATTTTGATAGAAGTCTTGTGGTTCTTGTCCATAGTAGGTTGAGTCATGAATGCTTTAAGTATGTTATTGTCCCAAGAGTTTTTTTCCAGAAAACATTCTGATGCATATACCATGAATTTTCCCTGTTATCATTAAGAATAATGAGAGAGGATTGATCATACCAGTTTTCGAGCCAAAAATCAATGTTTCATTTTCTTAATTTTCATCTAATGTTGGGCTCGGAAATCTGCTTTATATTAGTTAATCTTCTCCAAGTATTAGAACTAGATTTAGTGTAGGATGTCTGTAATGGATGGATCTTCTTACATTATACGCTTTACATAAGAGTAGCCCATAAACTCTTATTTTCTTGAAATTTAACCATAATTTAAAAGCAAAAATATCTTGTAAATCAGCTAGACTACGAATGTTACGACCCCCTTCAATAAAAAATTTACTTAATGCACTTGAGAAAGACCGGTGAATTTTGTTTTCATTATTAGTTGATCCCCACAGAAACGTTTTGAAAGTCTTCTCAGTCATTTTAATAAGACACTTAGGTAAGTAGAAATTTTGAGTCTAATATGTTGGAATTTCCATGATCACCGAGTTGATAAGGATTAACCTACCTTCAAAAGATAAGTTATTGTTCTCCTACTCCTTTACCTTGTGGATTAGATTAATGTAGTTGATGGTCTTATTGTAATTGTTTAAAGTAATGCCTAGGTAATCAGTAGGGAGATCAACAGAATTTTGTATTTCTTATTAGAATATCTTGTTTCTTAAAATTAAAAGAGGGATTTTAAATTGAAAATGAAAGTCTCGATTTTCTCTCCAAGAATAGAGTTCATTCTTGATTAAATTCTGAGTTAATATTTTCAATCTTTTGAAGATTTCTTTGTGAAGATTCAAGGCTATCTTTATTCCTCTATTCTGAATTCGATTTTAGCATCTAAAATCTTGTTTTCTCAGTCTGATTCTCGGTTAGTTATCTTCATAATTGCTCTGTTATAGAAGATTTTTCAGATCTTTCTCAATCAACAATTTCTACCAAGTAAAAGAAACAAAAGAATTTGTTGACATGCATCTTATAATTAAAGATATCTGAAGTAATGAAAAACACAAACTGATATTATATGCAAACATAATGAAACAAATGCATGCAAGCAAATTTATATTCAACATAAAACAACCATATATACGTGTAATTCTCAGAATGTGTCAAAAACTCGTTGTTGAAACAAAGAAATACAATCTTATTGGCAATTTTAACTAGAGTACCCCCAGAAAGCAAACCATCAGTAATTTTATATAGAAAATAAAACTCAATAATGAATGTAATATTTCAGTCTGGGATTCTCAACACCTTCTTTTGAATTTTCTTCTAAAGATAATCTATGTAAAGTTTGGGCCAAGAAGATCTGGTATCTGGGAAATACTCCTTAAATGAACTCCAGATTTCAACACTAAAATCAGATGTCCTGTAAGCCCAATCTGCATCAAATTTGAAAGAATTCTTGAATTCTTGTTCAATGAAAACAGAATCTTCTCAATAATTGAATCAGTTGGCAGTTCATTGAAAATCAAGATACCAAAAAATAACAGGGCGTATCATAATTTTTGTTTGACTTGGGTTGAAATGGATTTAACTCGGAAGATTCATCATAATGGTTGGGTTGGTTTTGGTGAAAACTATGGATGGTGGATAAGTTTAAGCTACGAGGACCTCTTTAAGTATTATGACAAATGTTATCATATTGGTCGTGATACCAGCAACTGCAAAAACACTAAAGGCAACAACCAGCAAAAGAAAAACATCTAAACTATGATTGTTGTCTCTAAGGGCTCCCATAAGGATGAAAATGTGAGGAAAAGAAACAAAGAAAACATGCAAATTTAAGATCAATCATTGTGGATCCAAATCAAGAAAATGAGTTGAATTCTTTCATAAACAAGAATCTTGACCATTATACTAATCATTTCAACATCAAAGTGAAGAAAGCTCTACTAAAAACAATGCAACCATGACTCATAAAGATGATGAAATAATATATGCAATTTAATCCTTTGAAAGACGTTACAAAACACGATCTGTGAGACTACTAATTCAAACAAAGAAAGCATATGAAGTTTCCTTATAACTCAAACACACAAGAACAAAGAAACTAATATTGAATTCTAAAAAGTCTTGAATAAGAAACTCAAAGAAGCAAGAGGAATGAAAAATGCTAACAGCCTAGCAAGAAGAACAAATCAATTTCTAGATGATAAAGATCATGAAGTGGAACATAAGAGGGATTCATAATAAGTCAATTCTAAGAAGACTCAATCCTATCATTTCGAAAGAGCAAATCAAGCTTATAGCAATCCAAGACCCTCTCATCAATGTGAATAACATGACCACTACTTCATCTAAGATTGGTTTGGAAATTTTACTGCAAATTCTAAAAATAAAATTTTGTTTTACTGGAATAATGAATTTACTGTTAAATTTCTACTAAACCATCCTCAATTTCATCTAAAGAGCTCATTTATGATAACATCCGTATAGCTAAAGAGCTCATTTATGATCTTAACAAGAAGAAGAAAGCTAGTAATATCATGATACAAGTTGATATGTCTAAGGATTTTGATAAGCTATCTCACACATTCATAACTCAAGTATTAGAGAATTTTGGTTTTGCTCCCGTTTTTGTTAAGTTGATAAAAAATCTTATTAGCTTTGTATATGTTTCAATGCTTATTAATGGAAATGTTTTTGAATTCTTCAATACTGAAAGAGGGCTGAGACAAGGGGAGGGTTGTATAAGTTGTTCAATACCAATAAATCAATGCAATTTTTATGTGTAAATAATTTAATGATCTCATGTTTGGTTTTTGCGGATGACGTTCTTATCTTTACTAATAGTCTGGATTCAACAATTAACAATCTTAAAAAAATTCTAGAAACTTATCATAATATTTTAGGTCAAGTTATAACAACGAAAAAACTATGTTTTCAAAACTTAACAACACAAAGATGGTTGCTCTCACCGATTATCTGGCTTTGTTCCGATTCTTAAAAAAGAAATGTTATTGTTACTGTTTTTGTTGGGTTAAATCTAATTTCCATATATAAATGTTGGATTTTGATGCTGGCCAACGAACACAAATTATATAATTAAACCTCTAAAAGAAATATGCACAAAATCAGGAATCCATTGGCTTAGCACCAAATAACAAACCTAAATTGAAATACACATCATTATTGATGACATGTGCACCAAATGTATTTTTGCATAATATAATAAAATATATAGTTGCTTCTAAGCTCGTGTACGGCATTCTAATTTAGATTAATAAAATGGGTGATTAGCATTATCAACAAACTAAACAAATTCATATTAAGTGGAATTATCTCGATGGTTTGATCATATACTTAATTGTAATAATCCCATGTGTTTTAAAGGCATAAGATTGTCATTTACCCTTTAAATCCACATGCAGGGTTTAACCTATGTGTTTCACGTTTAGTTTTTTTGTCGAATCTCGGTTGGTTTCTTGATGGAGTGTCAAATTATGTAACCTACTACTAATGAATATATTTAAAACAAATGGTCTACAAATTATTTTGAATAAATAATGAAGTTGAAGTTCTAAAGCTTAGTGTGATAAAAGTATTATTTTCATGACGAGTGAATAGTCATGCCATACGTATTGGACTAATTTAGAACCAACAAAATATATTTAAAAAGATAGAAAAAGTAAAAATAAAAGCACATTAAATGAAATAATTATATACCGCTTCAAAATTATTACATACTATTTATTTATATGCATGGTCCTAAAATTATATATAGGTTATTAGTAAAAAAAGTTAATATATATATATATATACTCTTGTATTATATTTATATATGTTTAGATAAGTTTCTTTTAATAATTGTTTTTAGGAGCTCTTTAGGATCAGAACCATGTATTAAATTTAAATGTTTGTTTTAGTCTAGTACGAAAATATACTATATTGGTTGAATTTTCAATTTGTTTTATTTAGTTTTTTTTATTTAAATCATATTTATTTAAAATTTAAAAGTGTATTTTAAAATTTTATTTTTAAAATATAATAAATATTAAAAGACAAAATTGTTTACGTCATCACCACGACATTCCACTAAATACAAAAAAAATAGTTTAAAAATATTTATAGTCTACGGGGAATATCCTTGCCAAGTGAGACGAGAGCTGATTCGGAATTGTCTTTCATTCCAAGGCATAACTTGTATCCATACGCTTCATGTTCGCCTGGAGTTCGCTCCCAGAAATATAGTCATCCCTACCCCATCGCGTCAATCCCATGAGCCTCTTATTCATTCTTATTCGATCACGACGGGAGAGCAAGTCAAAATAAAAAAACTCACATTCATTGGGTTTAGGGATAATCAGGATAATCATCGCGGCAAAGAAAATACAAACATGCAAAAGTGACAAATATAAAGAAATTAACTTTAATTGTCGGTTATTTTGACTGCAATGACACGTAATAGTGTGAAGCATCCGAAAAACGAGTAAAATATAATTACTAAATCTTAACTCGACCAAGAGATTTTTAAGTCCTACAATATATAACGGATGTTGAGAGAATGTGATGGGAGATCATAAATGCAGGGGAGTGAAAGCTTGTGAAAATATTTGTATTTGTCTATTGTCAAATATGGTAGACCATCGTACAAAATATAAAGCACCAAAAATGGACCAGACCAAAAAATAAAAGGTCTAAGAGCGGTTTTGTGTAACCACAAGAGCCAATTAAGCTTGGAGAAGAAAACATGAGCTTCTTACATGAAACCTCCCAAATAAGACGAGAGGAGGGGCTTTCCACAAGGTGACTAATAGTCACTAAAAACTATTACACAAAACACAGTCTCGAACAGTGGTATAACCCAAAGAGAGAAGCTTGTCTCTGGTGGATAAATTCTATTGGATGGCAAGCTAGACAATGAAAGAATGTCTGGAAACATTGAATTTGTTCCAAACAAGATCGGCTCAAGTGGTTTAAGGGGAAGAGGGACGAATAAAGTAGTAAGTACTACATATAGTAAAGAAATTAATTTTTTGGTTTGGGATTTATATAATAATATCCTACATGCTTGAAGGTGTATGAAGTAAACTAATAGAATTTTGAACCCTTTCATTTTCTTGGAAGAAGAGAAAATGGGCTCCAAGAAACCAATAATGGGTTTCTTGGTTTCTAGGTCGTGAATATAACCCGATTCGGGTTGCTTTTATTTTCCTCTCGTCTCTCTCCTTTCCCATTTACCCTAATTCTTATCCCTAGAACTCCTATGTCGCAACCAATAAAATTTGTTCTTCTTCTCGAAGAACAAACAACTCTCCCTTATCACCAAAATCATGAGACAAGCCACAATCAAGATAGTATTCAAAATACTCAGCCCTACTGTCAAGACATGCAACAGCCAGATGCTCAAATCCAGACGTATTTGAACCCAATCTTCGAAGATGGTCCGTTCAATCAACCAAAAACAACTAAAAGGATTTCATATGCTGACATGGTGAAAAACCCCAGGAAGAAGGATCCAAAAGAAGCTCGAGTAAGTACAACATGATTCTTGCATACAAAGGTCTCCTCTGTAGAGTATAAATTTGTCAAATTTGACGAATTCGGATAAGTCAATTCTTTCCTCTCTTGCAAAAACTACATTTATTGCAAAATTTTATTTTGGTTCGCCTTCTGTTAAGGAATTTAGGTCATTTTTGGAAACATTTAGGTTCATATGAAATTTTAGTGTTTATAAATTGGACTATAGGCATATATTTGTTGAATCAGAAAATCTTGACGATTTTAAATCATTCTGGGAAAGAACTATCAGAACTGTAGGACACAGCTTATTTAGAATACTTAAATGAACCACTGATTTTCACCCCAAACGGGAGTCTCCTTTGACCCCAGTTTGGATTTCTTTTCCTAAGATTCTTGAATTGATGTATAACCCTGATACCATTAAACATATTGTAAAGGCAATTGGTTTGCCTTTGGTACTATAGATCTCTAACATAAATCGTGCAAGCTTTAATTTTTGTAAAGCCTGGACAGTGGTAGACCTTTCAAGTCTCCTTCCCCAAAGACTTTGGATAAGCTTTGGTGATCGAGACGGTTTCTAGCAGGATGCTATTTATAATAACATGCATGCTTACTACAAAGTATGTAAACATTTAAGTCATGGAGAAAAGTCTTGCAAAATAGAAGAATTAAAATCAAAAGAAACTCATAAGGTTATTAAAAAGACAAAAATAAATAATGAGAGATGGATCCCTAAGTTAAAAGCAGTCATAGTGAATTCAAATAATAATTTGAATCCTGTCCCAGCACAATCAAATATCATCTCAGAAAATGATAATAACGTGTCTATTAAACTTAATAAACCCGTGGTTAGCTCAATCAGAGCCCAAAATGAAAATACTTCCAATTAGGCAGACTCCACCATACCTAAACAGAAAAATTTGAAGAAAATATCGTGGTTTTTAATCAGAAAGATTACCCCCTGATGTTAATGAAAGGGATGTTATTGAAGCCATACAATCTATAAATCTAAGCAACACTTTTAATATATTGAATGAAGATAACCTTTCTGATAATGAATCATGTGACATCATTAGTGACAGACCTAACTTAAGTCTCCATCAATCCCCAGTCACCAAACAAACAAACATGATAGAACCTAAAAGTCTAAGGAAAACTAATTGGACAAAGATCAAAAGTTTTAAAAATAATATCATTAACAAGCCACTTAACTTTAAAGGATCCGCAAGATCCTTAAAAACTATTAAAAATGACTATTTCTTTTTTAAATTGGAATGCCATAGGTGTTGGGAATCAAACCACCTTAAGAAGAATAAAATACATAGTTAAAAAATTCTCAATAGATCTCATAGTGCTTCAAGAGCCTATGATGCCTATTGATAAGATAGATTTAAACTTCTAAGAAACTTGGTTTTGAACACGTTTTTGGTAATATAGCAATAAAATTTGGCTGTTTTGGAGAAAATCATATAAAATTGATACAATATTAGATGCTGATCAACTTGTCCACATTATGGTACACCACTCTGCTTCTTTAAAAGAAGTAATGGTTACTATAGTGTGTGTAAAATGTAATAGGATTTATAGACTGACCCTTTGCAACCAATTGAGAAACTTGTCTCAAAATAATTACCCTTGGCTTGTTGTTGGACCATCTCCAACGCAAGTGAACAACTAAATTGTGCTACACTGTGTATGAATGCAATGGAGGATTTTAATAACATGATTTTGGATTGTAAACTTGAGGATCCTGGATTCTCAGGATAAAATTTCACATGGATTAACAACCATAAGTGGAAACGTTTAGATCGAGTTATATATAATGACCATTGGAGAGATTACTTTGACATAACTAGGGTGAGGCATCTGACCTGATCTGGGTCAGATCACTCGCCCTTAATAATATTTGTCTCAACTAGGTCAACTAATCAAAAACCATCATTTAGATTTCAAAATATGTGGTTAAGTCATCAAAATTTTAATTCCACTGTGGAAAATAATTAGAATCTGCCAATAGATACTTCATCGTTTGCCAACTCACCTATACACTTATTCTGGTTCAAACTTAAAAGGCTTAAACCCCAGTTAAAACCTGGAATAAAGAAGTCTTTGGTAACATTTTTAAATGTATTGAAAAAACTGAAGAGGAAATAGAAATTACTGAAAGAATCCTAGAACTATCTTATTATGTTGAAAACAATAAGAAACGTTTTGAGTTAAAGGCTAAACATTTAATTCTGCTTGCCAGAGAAGAGACTTTCTAGCAACAAAAGAGTTCTTCAAATTGGTTAAAAGATGGAGATAACAATACTAAAACCTTTCACAATTTTGTGAAGAAGAGAAGAAATATGAACAAAATTAATGAGATCATTGATAATAATAATATAGTAGATGATCAAAAACTAATTGGTGAATCAGTTGTTAAATACTTTTAAGAACTATTAGATAATAAAGTTGATGAATTTGTTCCTGATTTCCTATCTGATATTATCCCAAGATTAGTTAATGACTAGGATAATAGTTCTTCATTAGTTGAACCTACTCTATAAGAGACATACCTAGTTATTAAGAGCCTGAATAGTTGTAGTATCTCTGGAGTTGATGGTTTCAACTCTAGATTCTATCAAGAATGTTGGCCAATCATAAAAGTAGATCTAGTTAATGCAATCACTGCTGATTTTAATAACCCTTGTTTTCCAAAGGTCATGTTTGCAACCTCTATATGTCTAATTCCTAAAACAAACCCTGCTAAAACCTGGTTAGACTTTAGACCAATAAGTCTATGTTTTGTCTTTAACAGAATAATTTCAAAACTCATAAACAATAGATTACTAATATTACTACCTAAATTAATCTCAAAAGAACAAGGTGCATATGTTCCCAATAGAAATATTCAATATAACATTCTGATTACCCAAGAATTGGTTCATGATCTCAACAAAACACAAAGAGGTAGTAATATTATAATCCACCTTGATATGAAAAAAAAAATTGACAAAATGAATTTTAACTTCATATACCAAGTAATGCAATCTTTTGGTTTTAACAGTAGAGTTATCAACCTTACCAAAAACAGTATTGAACATATTATTTATTCTGTCATTATAAATGGTATTCATATGGTTTTTTTAAATCATTAAATGGAATCAGTCAGGGGGATCTTTCACCCCCTCTCTTTTCATCTTAGCAGAGGAATTTTTAATTAGGGGAATCAATAAAACTATATCTTTAGACTATAAACTTACTTATAAAACTAGAGGTTCCTTAATCATCAACTGCTTAGCATTTGCAGATGATGTTCTGCTATTTCTAAATGGCCAATTAGGAATATAAGAAAGATATATAACTTTTTGAGTAGATATCAAATCCTATATGGTCAACAAATTAATTTCCAAAAGACAACTTGTATATATCCATCAAACTTAAATAAACAATGTATTAACACCCTTGAACATATCCTAGGATTCAGTCATAGTTATTTGCCTTCCAAGAATTTAGGTATTCCTATATTCCAAAAAAACAAAACTAGTTATTATGATGGAATCATTGAGAAGATAAGAACTAACATAAATCATTGAAAACTCTATATCACTATCTTTTGGTGGTAGACTGATTTAGATCAAATCAGTCTTACTAGCATATTCTATTTACTATATGCAGTGTATCATAATACCAAACACCATAATCAACAGAATCAACAAGTTACTCAATAAATTCCTTTGGGGTCATACTGAAAACAACAGGAATATAATATGGACTGATTGGACTAAATTGTGCAAATCCTTTAGTGAAAATGGGCTAAACATTAAAGACCTTTCAAACATATAATCAGCCTTTTCATATAAACTGTGGTTTAACTTTAGAGAAAACAAAACTTTATGGGTTAACTTATTAAATGATATCTATCGTTCAAAATTACACCCTTTACAAGTTTTACCTAAACAATCAGACTCTAAAACATGGAAAAGAATGTTAAAAATCAGGACTCAAGCTGAGGAAAACATCTATTGGGTTATTGGAAAATGAAATATAGATTTCTACTTAGATAAGTGGCATAACTCTAGGGCACTAATTCAACTAATTCCTAATACCCCAAGTAATTGGTATAATCAAACAAAGGTGAATGAATATTGGAATAACTCTTTATGGAACATATCTAAAATTATGAATGATGTAATTTTTGAATATAAACTTAACAAGATTTCTAGAATTCCAATGAATCCAAACAATGAGAATTCAATCATCTGAAAACTCTCTCCAGATGGTAAATTCAATCTTAAACTTACTTGGAAGGACATAAGAGTCAAAAATGTTAAATCAATATTTAAAACCAAAATATGGAATAACATTACGCCAAAAAAATGTTCAATCACTTTGTGGAGAGTTTCTAACATACAACTTAGAGGTATTAGCTTAGTGTCTAAATGTCAGTTCTGTCCAGAATGTGAAACATTAAACCATTTGTTTGTCTCTTGTCCAATTACATGAAATGGTTGGCTATATTTCTCTAGTATATTTAGCATTTCATTAGGGAAACACATGGCTATTAATCATGTTATCAATAAGTGGTTCTCTTCTACATTGAATCAGTCTCATGTTAGAACTATCTTACCTTCACTGATAATTTGGGCAGTATGGATAGCTAGAAATAAAATGAAACATGAAGGCCTAATTGGTACAAATTAATCATTCATTAAACATGTCACATACCTTATTTATACTTTATACATATCATCATTGATCAAGCCTAAACATTGGAGAAATGATCTTCATCTAGCAAAGCATATTCACTATTTTAATCATCTGCCAAATAAAAAGAGTTGTGTTTATATCAAGTGGCACACTCCATCTACTAATCGTTTTAAACTTAACTGCGATGGCTCTTCTCTATACACAGGGGAGTCTAGGAGTGGTTTCATCATTAGGAATTCTGATAGTGAATTAGTAATGGGTCAAGGTATTTTGATAGGTAGATGCACACGTTTAATAGCTGAAACTTTAGCTTTATTACATGCTCTATGGTTTTGTCAAATTAACAACTTGCAAGCGGTAGATGTAGAGATTGATTCATTATCTTTATTCAACATGATTGCCTATGATAAGTATCCTTGGTACTTATCTAAAGTATTAACATGCTGTAAAAGATTGTTCCATTCTCAAATGGTACTTAAACACATTTACACAGAAGAGAACTATGCGGCTGATTGGATTGCCAAGTCAGCCTTGAAAGATAAGAATGATTGCTCATTCAAAGGCCACAATTCTAGTATTCCTCTCAATGCTATTCTATTACTAGAAATCTTGAATTTGGGCTATCTAAGAACCTTAATTTAATACACTAACTAATTTGTGGCAGGTGTTAAACCTGACTAACATGGTTTTATTCTTGCAGGGTCTATAATCATCAAGACATGAGCAGCTAGATAAGAAGGAAATTGTGTAACTCATCGAACATTAAAGAAAGCTAAGCTAGAAGATATACTTTAAAGATGGACCAAGGTGAAGAAAGGAATCAAACAAGAAGCAAGATAAAAATTGTTTAATGGAGTTGAAGGACAAAAAATCAACAAAATGATCTCTAAGGAAGGAAGTACAGAAGAGAAAAGATTCAAAATCCAGTATGGATTATATCAGTCCAAACTTTTCAATCTTGTTAGGATATAGAACCTTATCTTGATCTAATCAACAAATGTTACCAAACTCTTCTTGTATTAATTTTCTTATTAATAAAAGTAGTTCTTTAATTAAAAAAAATAAGTAAACTAATAGAATTTTCGATCTTCTATAAGTGGCCGTGATGACATCTATTGTCTGATCAAAGCTGAGTGTGCTAGTTCCAGGATTCATTTGTGATGATATCTGTATCTTTATAATTTTTGTTCATTTTAGCATATAAATTATGTTACTACCATAACGGTAAAGTAAAGAATTAGGAACAGTCATAGGTCATACCAGATGCAAGTGAAAAGAGACCGTTACCAAATTCTGATTCTTAGAACTTGCTTGCTAACGATCTCAAGTTGATAATTTTCCTTGCATCTTTACTAGGAGAAGAACCAATATGGAGAGTCCAGAGATTGTTTTTTTAACCTTCTCTGATTGTACATAGCTTCACCAAATTGAGGAGGATTGTTTGCTCAAGATGGACCAAAAATCTTTAAGAGCGGTCACCTGATTCCAGACCCAGATGCCTATAACCTCAAAGTCGTCCTCCTATGAGACAAGGTAACTTTGGACCAAGATAAATTATATCCACATCTACCAAATAAAGTTTCGGAGTAGTTGGGTTTAATCTGTGATGACGCAAACCGGAAGAATTAACATTAATGACTGAAAGGCTTAGCATGTGAAATGGACAACCTTAATTTATTGGATCCTCCGGTATAGAAAAAGTGTTTAGAGTTCCATAAGTTAATATGACTAGTAACTTTATTTAAAAGAGGTCCATAATTATCATAGAAAAGATGAGAGGTGATAAGGGGAACTCCTAAATAACGAACACGTAAGAGACCCTAAATAAAGAGGGGTCCATAATTATCATAGAAATTCTGTGATGGTTATAATGAAACAACGGAGCGAGTCACTAACGCTAGAGAGGAAGATATTTCTCTCCCAATGATTGAATTAAAAACTTGAGAGGGTGATGATCTCCTCATTGAAATCTTTAATAAATTATGGAGTTGATATTGGCACGATATAAAATCATGAGTTCTTCCGTAAAGCATAGATCAATGACTATGAGGTTGTTCAATTATCTAATAAAATATTAATGAGGTATGAGGACTCTTTGAAATACTGAAAAAACTTACATAATAAGGAAGAAAAGAAAGAAGAAGAGGGGGACTCATTGACCGATACCTCTATTTCCCTTGAAGAAGTCAAAAGAATTATCGTTAGTGTTTATTGAGTAAAAATAGTTGATATGCACTGGAGGATCCATAAGATCATTTGTATGAGGAAGTCCATGGGGTAAAGAACGTCTAAGATAAAGTGCTAGAAACATTATCTAAGGATTTTATAAGATCAATCTTAAAGGCCTCTCGGGCACATTTTCAATTAGTGTTATAGTTTTGGAGGAGCTCTTGGGGTAGAATGACATTATCTAAAATATTATGTCCAACGGAACTTTAAATGTCAAGTACAAGAAGATCAAAGAGATAAATATGATAATAACTCAATAAATTTTAATGTTTTTCCTTTAAGCCACGCGTACCGCTTGCGCCAAGTTGAGACCATGGTCGATGATATGATTGGCCGTATTCAAGCATGACGGTATCAAAACATGGAACGACCAAGGCCTATACCATGCTTGACAACAAGACAAGCATGTCGGTCACGAACCGTCGAGCTTTATATTTGCGGAGTCGAGCTTTCTTCGTCGTGGTGTTGGTAATTACACCTACTCCATCCTTTTTCTAAGGTCTATCTTTTAATCTTTGAGTTTATTTTATTTATGATGACAAAGGTCAAGAAGCATGAGCCCTTCTTTAGTGGTGATACAACTGATGGTGGAGATAATAGTGATTACGCCTTTAATTACTCTAGTTTTAACTCTGGACCGACACCTCCTAATGAGGAGTTGAATCCTCTTATAAACTTTCTAACTTTTGTTCCTATTAGGGAGTGTATTCCTTTATGCATCAATTCTTGGTGCCTTAACCATAGTTGGGGTAGCAAGGTTTATCCCCTTTCTACATTCACCGCTACAAAGAGAGACAAGATTCATCACGAGAATGATATCCCTTAGAAAATCGAGATTTGATGTTTGGTTTCCAACGAGACTCCTCGTGATGCTCGTCCTTACAAGACCTTCTTCTGAAACCAACCTATCGATTCCGTCCTTCGACTTCTAATGCATCCATTTTACCTTTAATTGCCTAATATGGGCCAACATAGCGTCGGGACAACTTACTCCCAATACGTGGCCCATTTCATGTCCTTTCGAGTATTACGCAACTTAGAGTGATTTGCATTTTGATTAGACTTTTTATCTAATTTTATTGCCTCAAACACACGATCCAATCCATGTTTTTCCATATTGAGAAAAATCTTGTTGTGGTGATGGGCTTGTCTCTGTTTGACATAAAATGGAATATTTTCTTATTATTTACGGGCAGTCCATTGGTTTCATTAGCCTTCTCTCATCTTAGTATATGTTGATAGAGACCTCGAGCTCCACGTTCGTTCTCTCATCTATCTACACAGATTTGTTGGTCATTCTTTCTCTATTACCTTACCACATTCGACGGTCTTATTTGTGTCATTGGTGAGTCATGCTACCAATTTATGGATAGTTTACATCCAGACAACTTCAGTATTTCTCATGTTTATGACAAGTTGTCTCCCATGTAAAGCCTTCAAGAAAATCTCATGCGTAAAAACACTCAACCATCATGCGGCCTTAGCCCTAGCTGAATAATCATGGCCTCCACCTTCGAGGGTGTATCGTCCCCTAAATCTCATGAGGAGATTTTCCCAAAGACATTGAAAACAATCATCGGCCTGTTTGATGAGCTTCATCATCTTTCTCTTGCTCTCACACTCTCGTCCGAGATCCAACTACCACCTGCTAATATCATCATTTTTCGGAAGTAGGTTGATGCTCGTCGCCAGAGTTTGGAGAAAGGTAAGCTACATCGTGACAAGGATGTGGAGAAAGCTAGTTAGATGTTGAAAAATCACAACTCCCTATATACCTTTAAGTGCGTTCACAAAAATATGATATTGGTTATGGCTATGGCGGAGGAGTAATTCACTTTTTATAAGGATGTCCACCTTATTGGTGAGGGATTTATTCTTGATAAATTTCCTCTCATTTCCGCCCCATAGACCATTCAACTGAAAAAACTATGCAGACATATTGTGCGAGGATTGCAAAGATAAAGGTTGTGCTGGTCAAGGGGACTATTTCTCACATCGCAAGTATCAAGAGGTTAGCGGAGTAAAGGTATTTGATGGATACTTGTGTTGATTAAGTTGAGAGGCATCACAAATATGATATATGTTTTGCCAAGAAATTCTAAGAGAGCGTACTCATCCCTTTTACTAATATGTTTTCGGAACATGGTCATATCATAGGTGTCCAAGTAATCCTGTGGTACCATCTGAATCTAGAGCTTGCACCTGTGTTGAAGAGATTCTGAGTTATGATTTATCGCTTTCTCCTATGGTACCAAATCATTTCTCGTCGAGGTATTTTCAGCTTTCACTTGTGGAGGTTGGCATTGAAGGTGACATCCCAACTTCTAGCCCTGTTGATTCTTTCATTTCACGTGATTCTTTTAGTTAACTTTTGAATGAGAAAATATCTTAGAGGAATTCTACCTTTTTTAAGCACTTAAGTCCAACATTGAGGACAATAATACTCCCGCCACACGACAGATGGCTGAACTAGAGGCTCAGATTATAAAGACGTACAATACTCAGCTTGAGGAGATCGACCCAGGTTACCCGTCCATTGGTGCTCTCCTAGAGTGGTCGTTGGACTTATGGGAGAATTTATTTTGTGGCTGACTCCAATGAGGGCATTAGTCAGTACTATGAGCACATGGTAGATGATGAGAAGACTGAGAGTGAGTCATATCTTTGTTGATTGTTATTTGTGTTGTTATTTTATATTGTATAATTTGGATTTATTTCTGTTTATTCATGTTCTGATTATGTTTTGAGAGGCTATATGACCCTCTTTAGTTATAATATGGGCGTTGTTGTCATTTCTTTTGGTAATGTTTTATGAAATTTTACTTTGAAGTAACACTTTTAACTATGTATATATCTTTTTGTTTGTTTTTACAAATCTTTATACCTTGCAGATTTTCTTGTATTTCTCACCTTCTTAAGGGTATATACTCCCTCTATTTTTTCATAAGAGTACAAATTTTCTGGATGGGCTCATACGCTTGAGTAGGCTTTTAGGCTTATTTTTCAATTTAGCTTCATTGAGTTTTATTTTTGATCTATAAGTTTTCCATGCTCTACACACATGTTAATTTATATACCTAACAAGTTATTGGCCTAACTAGCTTCATCTCTATTGGTCAGACGACATGTTGAGGCATGAACTTATATTTAAAATGATACAACTTCCATTCATGGGTGGGAGAAGTATCAGTTCCTCTACATTTTCCTTAATAAATTATTAGTAAATGGTAATTTGGAAGAAAGAACATCTACAATAGAAAGAAACAATTGGGTTACACAAACTCGTAAATAATATACAACATTCAGAAAGATAGTTGAAATGATAATGGATCCTTAAATAATATCATTAAAATATAAATATTAGAATAGGGTTATCTTATTCTAAACGTTGGGGGCTCACTCTACTTGGAATGGCACTTCATATTATCCTCGAGTGGGCTCCTTTAGGGTTTTGGTCAGACCTTCTCGATGAGCATTTTCGATGGCCGAAGCTATTCCAACTTCTTCTCCTACAACATACTTTACGAATTGGTAATACATAGAGGATAGTGCCTTGAAATCGTGTTGGCATGGCCTTCCAATGATTAGGTTATATGGTAAGGGTGTTTATCATCATGAATTATGTTATTTCACTTTTTACCTATATTTTTGCTCCAATCAATACCCATAGCATCATGGTTCCTAACGGTATTTTGGCTTGGCATTGAAACGCACCACAGCGTGGAGACCATACGGAAGACGCAATTGAAAGGAATTTTCTTCATAGCAAAGCTAAATAGTATATTCACAAGAACCCCCGTGTTTATCCAAATTCATTACGCCTCAAATACTACTATGTTTGTTGTTATCATGAAGGATTTTTTATGGGGTTTCAAAACATCCTCCAGATCCTTGGTAGAAAATTTGACCATGGGTTAGACCCTATATACTCGTGATCATATATGATCGACCCTCGGTTTCTAGTTTACCAAGAGGTCGAAGTCTTTTATTTTATCAAAAATCTATGCATTTGATACGGTCAGTCGAGGATATTTAGCATTTTTATCAAGGTAGAAGCACTGTCACAAAAGCCTCGGAGTCATGGCCTCTTATGGAATATATTTTTAGGTTACAACTATTAGTTCGGACTTAGTAAGTGACCTCACATTCCTAGTTGAGTTGTTAAATGAAGATTAGGGAAGCAAGCATTTATAGGTTGTTGATGCCTTCAAATGGTCATGGCAGTCGAATGACTTGGCACTAAGGTTGGCGTACATTTATAAAGTACCTTAGGGTCTCGTCCATTTTCTGCTTATATTTCCATAGGTAGCATGCCCCTCTCTTCATTATACAACATGTTGATCAAAGAATAAGTAATTATATGACTCTTTATTACCATCATACCTATCTCATATGCACACAAAAACTCATGTCTATATCTAATAAGACATTCATATTCTGTTTGAGAAACATCATTTAGTCTTTTGGTTTTTTTTAACATGATTCTAAAACATATTTTGTTCTCCTCAACTCTAACCTCTTTGTATATGATTGTCATATGTAAAATTAGAGATTACATTGCTCAAACGATGATTATATCTACATGTGTTACATATCATTTCAGTAAACTATTATAATGATTAATGTACGCCTTTGGTACTAATAATAGTAGCAAAACGTTAGTGCAGTTATGTTATTTGAATATCACTTTAATATAAAATGATGAATAAGATTGTGGATTACATTCTGTGTTTCCACAGTGTTTGACAACTTAGTATGTGCGTATAAAAAAAATTAACCGTATAGCTTGAGCCATGATATTCAGCATACTCGAACGCCTTTGGATATGCTTTTTATGTCTCCTTCATTATCTTTATGTTTGTATAAAACTCGGAAGAATTTTTCAATTACACGACATTATGATAAGTAACAAGAAATTCGTATGTCCGTTCTTTCTTTGAATAATTTTTTCATATTTACAATTCATATTTATATGCCACTTGCATGACAAGTGGTTGGCTTCTGTAAATATAATATTGATTACACCCATCAATACAAACTTTATGTTTATCAACATCACATTGGGATGATCGATTTTCCGAATATAGTTGTCCAAGTTTTACGCATCCATAAAAACAAATACTGTGTAATATATTAAACATTTTGACATAACCTCAACAATTTCAAGCAATGACATTTTATACCTTGTAGTTTTGTATGTACTACCTATGTCATAATCTATGGGAATTTTCTTAACAGGTCGATAGATGTCGGATGTGCAAATAATATATTTGTAATTATTACATATCCCTCGCATGTCATCTTATGTCAATTGATGTAGATTTCCCTTCGATTTACCAAATCAAAATTGGATGTGTGAATGGCCGCACATCACCAATGTATAGTGTTCTTGTCTTGTGTTATAATATTACACATGTCCGGATTTCTCATTCCTCAAACCCATAAAAACTTACCAGTGACGGGAACCAACCATAGATAATTTCGTAATTGATTATTATGCATTTATTCTCAACATTCTCGCTATTGGATATCCTTTTAATCTGCAGCTTCAAGATTATGCTTTCGGCATACACCCGTTAAATTTTATAATTTATTTTTAACTCTGACGGGATAATCCATAAGTGTAAAAGTAAAAAAAAAAATTGTTCTTCGAATTCTTCTCTTAATATTAGGTCTATTATGAAATTTCTTACAAGATTTGGATTTCTCGCAAGCAAACATTAATCTCATATTTTTTTAACGTATGATCATCTTCCTATTAAATCTTACGAATCATATATTATATACGTTTATAGATTCAACAAGTTTGAAGGTTAGTGTAATGAATAAAATTCGTGTATATATATATATATAACATCTTCACAAATTATTGGTTCTATAACGGTTTTGTTTTTCTAAAAGTTAACAAAGAGAAGATAAATTAAGTAATATACTAAAGTATAAAATATGACCAACTAAATGATAATTAATATCGATCAAATTTTGTTGACAATGTTTAGCATTTTATTTTATATCAACCAATCCCGATGCATCTGATCAACTTTAGTTCACGCAAAATATCAATCCGTGTCAATTAAAATTTAGGTGATGATTCAACATTTTTTTATATCTTTTTTTCAACTAACATTGACAGGATGCATCGGTTTCTGATACAAATGTTGACGCATCTTGTCGACTTTGTTCATTTGTGATACTTGATTTTTTTCTAATTTAATTTCAATTCTTTTAATTTTAATATTTGATTCTTATGGATATTTTTAAATTCTTTTTAAAAAATTACTTTTCTATCAAATGTTAGATTAATTATTTTTACTAAAAATAACAATATAATTAACAAAATTTAAAACGTATATAATAATTATCTATCATAAAATTGGAAAGGGCCGGAAAAGTGAGTGATTAGACAGACTGTGGTCGGAAATACACCCAAAACAACTTTAATGGCCCACAACATGAAAATCCAGAAAAAAATAAAATTAAAATTAAAGCTTTGGCTAATTCACATGGGAAAAAACTGTATAATTGGGTGAAGTGTAGACCCTTTGTTCCATTGACACAAAGAAACTTCTTCCTTTTTATCTTTTTATTTTTATAAAAACAGCACTTGTTATCACAATAACTTGAGACCCTTCCCTTATATTTCTCTCTTCTCTATGGAAAACAATATCAATCTAGAATATGATCCTAATACAAATTCTCCTCCTTCTTCTATCTCTTCGTCTACTGAAAGCACAAAGAGTACAAAAATATGTTATAGTCCTCGAAAATCTCAAGATCATCCTGACAACGAACCTAGCAAGGCTAAAAATAAGCGAAAAAAGAGCAACAATGATATTGATAATACTTCGCATGTAACTTTTAGAGGAGTACGGATGCGAAGTTGGGGTAAATGGGTTTCCGAAATCCGAGAACCACGAAAAAAGTCAAGAATTTGGCTTGGAACTTACGCAACAGCTGAGATGGCTGCTAGAGCTCATGATGTAGCAGCGCTAGCAATCAAAGGCAGCTCAACTTATTTAAATTTTCCTGAGTCAGCAGCGGAGCTACCGCGTCCTGCTACCTTGTGCCCTAAGGATATTCAAGCTGCGGCAGCTTTGGCAGCTGCGTCTACATTTCAAGCCATTAGTAAAACAACTGAAATCGAGTCAAGTCGACGTGATATTTCAGTCAGTCAGTCATCAACAAACAGTTTGGTGTCTTTAGATAATACACAAGAATCTGTTAGTTCTGCGTCAAGTAATGATCATGCTTATAGAGATGAAGCGTTGTTTGATCTGCCTGATCTATTTAATTGCGCGAATTGGACCGATGGATTTTCGTATGATTTTACATCTTGGCAGTCCTATGGAGCTGAAACTGGGCTTCGCCTTGAAGAGCCATTGCTATTGTGGGATCATAATTAAAGTCGATTTTTTTTTCATGTGCTAACATTTTACACCTTTATTAAATCCAATGTTTTGTATATATTTATATATGTATTTAATGATTTTCAATGGTTTAGTAATGATATCTTCAATGAGATTGAATGCCAAAAGAAAAAAAAAAAAAAGGGATATAAATACGTGAATTTTACTTTCTAAGCACCAAAATGAATAATATATGTTCATTCTATTATGTTTACAATTTTAATATTGATAGTGAACTTTATTATATTGCAGTAAGGCACACCATCAAAGTATTCCAGTTTGTGTACAAAATTATTGGCGTGTTAAGATGATCCTTTAGAAAAGCTAAAACATATTATGAAAGCGTCGTGTTTCAGGTGTTGAAGATAACATATATAATCGTTTGAAATGGAGATAAGACATTAATGGGTTTCTGTGTAATTTGTAACCTTGCTAAATTTATATTTTTTATATGTGCAGTCCAATTTAATAAAAGCAAGTGTACAGCCTTGATGAACTCAGATGCTTCATGCTTTTGAGAAGAAAGTGACTCAAAACTTTGAATTGTTAACAGCAAAATGCCATATGGGCATCATCCCTTTATGACTTTTCTTTTGTCTACAAAATCCAATAGACTATAAACTATATATAAACTAAATGGTAGTAAATTATAAGGCTGAAACATAAATGGCGAAGTCCATCTTCGCCATAAAGTATACATTGGCTCAATTTCCTCACTCATATAATATTTTTTATGCAAAATCCGAGTTGTTTTGCAATAAACTGAAGAAAAAAAAAGGAAACGTGTATAATTAGGAGACGAGGAATTGTTCAAGTAGGTTAGAAGTAATTGAAGAGAGAATTTGGGGTCTATTGTCCCGTTCCAATACGGGTTCGGGCTTAAAATGGGTGGTTAGGTGGATTGATTTCAGTATGGATTCACTTTTAATTCGGTTTCGGGTAGTTTTATGTTTTTTTAAGGTCATTGTGAAACTAAACTTGATGTATTGGTTTAAATGGATGAATCGATAATAGTCGTTAATCATCACGTGATGGTTTTACAGAAAAATTTAATGTTTTGGTTTGTTATTGTGGGTATAATGTATGTTTAATTAATATACATTTTTTTCAAATACTTTATATATATCAAATTTTACTAGAAGATTAAGATCGGAGAGAAGAAGAAAGTTAAGCGAGTGATTCAAGAATTAAAGATTACTAGTACAAAGAATAAGCAAGAGGAAAGACTGAGAGCTGAGAAAACTCTCGAAAAACATACATTATGTTCTTGAGAAGTTTGGTACAAGTGTGTGAGTTTGTATTGAGCGTTCTCGTAATTCCTTAAAATTGTTTCGTCAATAAAATTATATTTATTTCTGGTTCATATAGAATTCCTTCACAATATGAACCACGTAAATATTTTGTCGATTATTATTATTGTTTATCATTGAAGTTGTTCATATATGTCATGAGCTGAAGTGTATATCAGAATGTTAATTTGAAGCACGCTTTGGTTTATAACAATTAGTGTCATAAGTGTGGAGCCAAAAATCAATTGATCGTCGATGATCAAAATGAAAAGAAGGGACGAAGATCGTCTCTAATCTTAAATGTACTTTGATCTCAAGTTTGGAGGATGATGTACTTAAGGAGGTGTTTGAGATTGTCATCAGTATTTGGAATAAAATTCAAGTTATTTACATTAAGGGGATATTTGCATATAAGGAATATCCAAGGCTCGCGGTGCTCTGATCTTGAGTTTAGAGAATGAAGTACTTAGGGAGGTGTCTCAAGAATCCACTACCATGGGGATTTGGAGTAACCTTGAAGCTATTTACATGAGAGAAAAAATGGAAAATATATTGCATCTATAAAACAAATATATATTCTAACTATGGTTGGCAACAAGGAGATCATGAAACACTTGGATGATTTCAGCAGGATAATAATTTAATTGAATGCAGTATGAGGCAAGGTTGACGATGAATATCAAGAAATAATTATATTGGGCTTTTTACCAAAACGTTATGAGCACTTTGTTGATATTGTTCTCTATGGCAAGCAGTCAATTTAAAACATTATCAAAGGAAGGTTGATCTGAAAAGTTACTATGTTAGAGATATCTAGAGTACGAGAAGGAGAAATAAGCAGAGATATTTAAACAAGAAAGAGATAAAACTCAGGATCCAAATCTAAAACATAAACTATTGGTGCAATAGTGAAATATTGATCTTGAAATAAAGAATGTCATAACGGGAAGAGTTGGCATGAGATGAAGAAGGGAGATAATCAACAGAAGTTTGAAGCTAGAGATTCATCAATTCTTTTTAAAAATTATGATTTTACTAATGTACTAATGGCTTCTAGCTGAAGGTATGGTAACAATTGGGTTATGGACTCATGAAAATCATTTCATATGACATCCAATGTTGAAGGAGTTTGAGGGTCGCAAGGTCATATTACACAATGATAAATCATGTGTTGTAAGAGTCATGGGGTATGAGGTTTAAGTTGTCTACAAAACTTAACAGAGTTATAAAAAATATGAAAGATGTCTCTAATGTTCAAGAATATCTCTTATCAATATAAATTAAAAAAAAAGATAAAGGGTGTAAGTCTAACTAATTATTATAGAAACTAATAAAGCTAAGGGTGTATTAGTTCTTGAAATAATATGTAGTGATTGGAGGTATGTCTAGTATTGAGAGTGATATTACTAAGTTGTGACATCTGAGGTTAGGATATTTAAGTAAGATATGACTAAATAAACTTAGCAAACAAGAGTTATAAGATGGTGATAAAGTTCTGAAGGTAAGTTACTCCAAGCACTGTGTGTTGGGAAAATGTACAGGAGTCAACTTTTCTTCCAGCAATCATAATACTCAAGATGTACTTGAATAGGTTCAATCGGTACTTTGGGTACCTAAAAAGAATCCTACAACAAGATATGTAAGGTATCTTTAACTATAATTGATGGTTATTTAAGAAAAATATGGACTATGTTGTTGAAATATAAATATGAAGCTTTCAAGATATTTAAATATTGGAAGAAGCTTGTGGATAATGAGTTAGGCGAACAGTGAAGAGGTTAAGAATAGACAATGGTTTGTACTTTGTGAATGAACTGTTTAATAGTTTTTTTTCTAAATATGGTACTGTTAGACACGAAATAATTAAATAAAACCCTCAAAAATGGTTTTTACTAAGAGAATGAAGATCTTACTTGAGAGTGTGAAATATATGATTCTTACAACTAGAATGGACAAATGAGAGAGTGAAATGTATGTTTCTTACTGTTAGAGTGAGGTTTAACATGATTGGTGTTGTTGGACTTTATTTTGGATGTTGTTATATTTCATAGATTTTTCATTCAAGAGTTGAATGTTGTGAATAAAAAAATGAAAGATAGTGGATGGGAAGCATTTTATGAAAAAATTATGATTTCTTGTGCTAGATGCAGAGCTACATGAGTTTTTGTGTAGGCCTAGGAACCCACTCTTTTATGTATATAATACATTTAGTATTAAATAATAATAAATATATTTTAGTCGAGTAGAAATTATTAAAGTCGGAATCCACTAGTCATTTATATTATATATAATACGTTTAAGAGATTGCAAAGTTATTAAGTAAAACAATTATTAATTATATTTTATATAAAACAAAATAAAATTGATTAGTCCAAAATAATAAAAGTTATATATGTTTTATAAAATGTAAAAAAACAAATCAATTTAATTGGTTATGAATACTTCATGTTATTTAGTATTGTATTGGTAATAATGACCGATAGTAGATTTGTAATTGATTTTTTTCTTAAAACGTTAATTATTAAAGAATGGATAAAGTAATATAAATAGATATATTGATTTAAAAGACAATAATATGTATTTATATATTCATTTATATCATATATAAATATAGTATTATATATATATATATTATTTATATCATAGATAATGTTAGTAAGTAGTAACTAAGATAGTTTTTTTTAAATTATTTTTCTAGCCCACTCTTAAAGCCTAGTTTAAGAATTACGATCTTTGCCCTAGAATCCAATACTTTTCTTGGATTGAATTTTGTTTCCAAACTAATAAGAGTGTGTGTGTGTGTGTGTGTGTGTGTGTGTGTGTGTGTGTGTGTGTGTGTGTGTGTGTGTGTGTGTGTGTGTGTGTGTGTGTGTGTGTGTGTGTGTGTGTGTGTGTGTGTGTGTGTGTGTGTGTGTGTGTGTGTGTGTGTGTGTGTGTGTGTGTGTGTGTGTGTGTGTGTGTGTGTGTGTGTGTGTGTGTGTGTGTGTGTGTGTGTGTGTGTGTGTGTGTGTGTGTGTGTGTGTGTGTGTGTGTGTGTGTGTGTGTGTGTGTGTGTGTGTGTGTGTGTGTGTGTGTGTGTGTGTGTGTGTGTGTGTGTGTGTGTGTGTGTGTGTGTCACTAAGTCTGTTAGATAGTTTAATAATCATGAGGTCGAGGACACCATAGTGTTTCAGTCATGGCTACGCTATTGTCTTGTGCTAATATTTAAATCGATGTGCTCGATATGGCATCAATGTATGTGAAGGGTGATAAATCTAAAAGACTTGCTCTATTTTGACAAATCTTAATTATTGCAAGACTGGTTGTTTTTTACATATCATAGATTTTATAATGAAAGAGTTGGATGATCGATTTATACCGGAAAATGCTGAGTTGTTGAAATGTGTGACATGTTTAAATTATTCTTATTCATTTCATATTTGACATTAAATCACTTGTGATGTTGTCAAAGTTCTATCCAAATTACTTTGAGGGCGTTAGTGATAAGGAGTTATCCAGTCAACTTAAGACTTTTAAGTGTGTCAATATGGATGATTATTTCTCCAATTTAAAGGGCATTTCAAATCTATATAGGATACTTGTTCGTATAGAAAATCATAGGACATTTGAAGTGTTGTACATACTTTTGAAGCTAGATTCGTCTTTATTTATTGCCACCAAAAGTGTTGTGTGAATATTTTCTGGTATGAAATATGTGAAGAATGAGTTGAGAAATCAAATATTTAATCTATGGCTTAATGATGATTTCGTTATATTTATGGACAAATAATATTTACGACAATCGATGATCTAACTATTACTAAGAGTTTTAAAGCCATAAGTAAGAGGATAATGCATTTAATAAATTTTGATTTTGAGTTTTAATTTAACCATTTGTATGATTACTACGTAATACTTTAATATATATATATATATATATATATATGAATATTTTCTATATGGTATTTTTTGCATATCCTAAATTTTAATCTTGGATCCACCCCTGTAGGAGACTCAGCCAAAAACAAAAGTCACATATATTCAAAGACCTGTAGTATTCTTTTACGAGCGTTGTGGTTGGATTTTAATTTTTGCAACATATTTTAACCCACGTTGAGATACAAGAATAAATTTTGCGTTATGATGTGGTACTTTCTCTTTATGAATATGGTAAGGAACGTTAGCTCGTGTTACATCGCCACATGATTTCATATATATCGATACTCAACACATAAAACTAACGAGTTTGCTTTTAATCTCGTGTTTAAACTTTTAATTTCTTGTTTCCCTTGTATTGAAAATGTTTTTATATTATTTATTTGATCAAACTTAAAAAATTAATTTGATTATATGTAGTTTTGTAAAATAATATTTTATAGTTATAACAAAAGTTTTAGTATAAAATTTGGCAATCAAAGTTTTGGACTTATTTGTTTCTTTGATAAAACTGATGATTTCACGCACGTGAAATTAATATATATCTTAAATTTTTTTGTAGCATCATCATAGTTGTGTTTATCTATTACAAAAAAAAATAAGCTAATCATTTGAGATGTGAAGTTTACAAAAAAATTATAATGGTTTAGTAAATTGATTAGTCAAGTTCTCGCTCAAAAATATATAAGTCGTTGATATGATTCAATCTACAATAATTTTTTAATATATGCATAGGCTATTGTACGTCGAAAAATCGTATTAAAAGTTACAATTTATCACGTGAGAAGTCAAGTTTACCAATCCTCTAAATATTGATATAGTAAATGAATCCCCTAAATTCTTGCTCTAATGTACATAAACATTTATATGATTTAATATTGAATGAATTTTTTTAATCCACACATATCTAAACTAACGTGTTTTGATTTATCATTACACGTTACACTATAAGATTTTGCCAATATTATTTGAATATCCTAATATATTTGAGATTGATATTATTCATGTTGAAATTAATGATAGTTTAATAAATAAGTATCTAAACCATTTATATTTATTTTTTATGACGATTAATTTTAAGAAAGTTACCAATGAGATATACAAGTTTGTAGTTATATATATTTAAACAAATGGCTCAACTTCTAAAAATAAATATATAACCTATCTATAATTAGTAATTGTAAATCTTGGGAGCCAAGTTGTGTTTGTATTTTCTTCAAGTATCCCAAAAAATTAAAATATCATAGACAAGTGTTATTGATATCTTTAAAGTATAGCACATTCTTTTTATTATATTCTAATGCTCTTTAATGAAATTGCTAGTCAATTTGTTCAATTTACTCACTATATATAGAATACTAATTTTAGTATCCTAAGTCGCATGCATAAAAAATATTATTGTACCAGCGTACTTTATTTTCGTTATATTTTTTTAAGAACTTGAAAAAGATGTATATATCTCTTCAGGTGACTAATTGTTTCTAGTATTATTTTTTCAACGAATTAGATTAACTTAAAAATAAGACATATGTATTTTTTTAGTTTTATGTAAGTTGAAGATATATATATATATCCATTATGTCATTTATTACAGTATTTCAACTAAGTAAAATACTATGTATAAAAAAGCAAAGATCATCGTGTCACTGTAAACTTTATTCAATAAGTACTTATTCGCATGGTAAAATCATTGAACACAATAACTTTATCAAAAAAAGTTTATTATTATTATTTACGTTTTTTAAATGCTATAATGACATACACACATTATATGCATTCCCTAAAATAACGAATAATATTGGTTGTTAAATCAAGATATTTTCATCGAAATCTCTATTTACGAGTCTATCGAGTCCATATCAATCTCACCAACATCCATTTGAAAAAATTTAAAATTATAAACTAATTTCCGAATAATACATTTATGGTCATAATTTTTTTTTATCTAGAGCATAAGTATTAAAATAATATACTCTTTTTTTGCCAACGAAACTTTTATGACTAATAATGTATTTTCAGGTGCATAATATTCTTGTATAAATCAGGATTATTACACAAAAATCTCATATTGGCTATTATAAATAAAGGACAAACTCTCAATTTTGAAGATTGGTTATTCACTTATATAATTCACTTTCTATTTGTTGTATGACCATGCATTTTGATACAAAATCAAAAGTTAATATGAGCCACTTATAAGAGGTATGAGACTAGAGATAGAATCAGTCTTGTTTGAGATCGAGGTACAATAAGAACATACTATAAGAAACTTGACTTTTAGGAATAATTATAAATTTAATTAATTTAATTGTGAAACTTTTATAATAAAATAAAATCACACGTAGAATTACTCGAGGTTTTTCTTGATTTTATATTCAAGTTTATTTAATTATTTACTTGTCTTTAAAAAACTTTAATATAAAAAATCCAAAATTAGATCTTTGGGTCAAAACTTGAGTGATTAAATAGTACAAAAATATATAAATCTTTACTTATAAGAATAAGAGTAGATAATTTTCTTGGGTTTGATAATAAACTAAGTCAATAACTGTACAAATTTACGTTAATCGTATCAATCTTTTGGAGTCGTTATCGTTATTACACCTAGAATACTAATACATGTATATTTGATTACTAATTTAATATTCGTTTTTATTTTTGTTCTTGCAAGATTTGTAAAAATATAGTTGCCAACAAGGGATTGTTCGTTTTTTATTAGAAAATCAAGAGAACCATTCGGAGGCGACTAACAAAATTAAAAAATAAATCGATCAATAATAGACGTAGGAGAGTATTTCGTTTATAATATTCTTGATATGTAAAGAATTTTTCATTACGAAAGTTCCCCACTTACGAGATTCACTTCAAGTATTATGAGTTTTGAGATCAAATATGCATTGCTTACTATATTACATAACAACTACATGTTTTCTAAATAATAAAAATAGTGCCCCAACATCCATCTATCGCCACATGTTTGCTAAAAATTGGAACAGTGCCTCATCATCGAGCTATCAAGTTTCTTTGAAGGGTATGATACATGTAAGTATAATAGAGTCCCATTGGGTAACAATTAATGGTTGGTTGAGCTTAATGAAAACTTTAGACATGGAGTAAAGTTAGGGAATAACTCATGAATATAGGTGATGGGATAATTAAATGTGATATTTGAAGCTGAGAGGGGTTTAACTTTTTTTATCGATCAAGGACATGAAAAATCAAGAAACATGAAAGTTCTAACATTCTTAAAGAGGTATGATTGTGAACTCTACAACGACAATAAACTGCATGTTCACTATATCAACAATTAATAAAAATTGGTCTGAACAGATGTATGAAAGTTGAAGAAGATGAGTCATCGAGTTTATGAAACAAGATCTATGGGAATTTTAGCAACACATACATCAAGATTATGCAAGATAAACAAACGTAAAGGTATCACATAATTGAAAGAGGCAACTAAAGTGAGTGAAGTATGCAATATTAGAAAACATCATCGATAAATCATGTCAAAAAGAAGTCAGTGGCAATCAAGATATAAATTAAAGTTTGTTCATACAGACGTGTATAGGATGATATCTCATGCTTCTCAGAGTGGAAAGAGGTGCATATTCTTGTTGGTAGATTATTACAGTCACAAAAGCTAGATATATCTTTTGTTTGAAAAGAATACAGCTTTTGTTGTTTTAAAGAACTTCATAAACCTTGTGAAAAATGAAACTGGAAACTTTATATGATACCTGAGAACATATAAACGAGGAGAATTTACTTCAACTAGCTTCAACCAATTTTACGAAGAAAGTGGAATCAAAAGACAACTAATTGTTGTCTGCATTGTTTAGCAAAATGGAGTAACCGAGAGAAAAAATCGCATAATCATGAATATGGTCAGATGTCTACTCACAAAAAAGGACACGCTAAAGACGTTTTGGTTGAGGCGGAAAAATGGACGTGTCATGTATTAAACAAAAGTGTGACAAGTGTTGTAAGTGATACAGTTCCATAAGAATGTTGAAGTAAAATTAAACTAAGTGTGGGCTATTTCAGAATTTTTGGTTGCATAGATCATGTGCACATCCTTGAACAGCATAGAATAAAACTCAATGTATTAAACTGTAGAACAAAATGGTTTCAAATAGCCTACATAGATTAGCAACCCTATTGAAATTAAGTTGTTAGTATTGGAGTTAATAAAGGCTAGTTTTTATTGATTTGAATACAAACAATTAAAATGCCAAGTTATATAATGACTAATTATTGAATAAGGAAATTTAAACAACTCCGATAAATCTATCATTTAAACTGAAAATGCAAGGAAAATATCAGGTTTAATCTTCTAGTGCTTGCACTCCAAGTGAACTTCGTTACTTAACAAACATCTTTAACTTCACCGACTTTGTCATGATATATGTCACTTGTTCTTTTGTTCCACAATAAACCAGTTTCACAACTTCTTAATTTGTAAGATCTTGGAGATAATAATATACATCAATATGCTTCGCGCGCCTATGCATTAGTGGATTATTTGAGAGTTTAATTGAAGAAGTGTTGTCACAATAGATTTCTGGAAACTCAGACTGTTCAAAAGTAATTTTCTACTTAACTTCATTGAGCCAAACATAATGACAAGCATAAGATGTTGCAGCTATGTACTCAGCTTCGGTTAAAAATAAAGTAACTACTTCTTGTTTTTTTTATCTCTAACATATTGCAGCTTCATTTGATAGAAAAATATCACCTGGAGTATTTATTGTAGTCGTCGAGGTCACCCGCATAATCATTGTTCGTTTAGGAGTTCACCTTCAATTATGATCCTTTCTTATAAAAAACAACTTCCAAACTTCATTGTAACTTTGAGTACTGTAGAACTCTCTTAGCTTTCTACATATGTCCCTTCGTGAGTTTGGTCATGAACCGAGACAATAAGCAGACCACATACATCGTGTCAGGTCTTATAATTGTGAGGTACATTGGACAACCCCCCAACGGTTTGTATAGAGTAGCATAGATTTCTTTTCAAACTCTTTCCTTTTAGAGTTTAGGTCCTAGGAATATGGTTTTTTATTGAATTATAGTATGTCGTTTCAAACCTTTCTCGCACCTCTTGAGCATACTTTTTCTATCGTCGTTGAATCCTATATTGGCTTGGGATACCAAAAAAGAACCACATCAAGCTAACATCGGTCATCTGAAATCTACATGTCATTGACAACTTAAACTCCTTAAACAACTGTCTATCATTTCCAGTTAATTCAACTACACAGAGACTTACCATGATATGCTTTATTCATTCCCTCTTAATGAATAATGTGTGATCATGACTAGTTCTTCAAATTATTCTTACTTGAACTGCCCCTATATCAGACTAAACCAAGCTCGGAGAGCTTGTTTTAAACCATACAAAGCTTTTTTGAATCAATATACTTTATCTTCTTCACCCTTTTTTACTAACCACTCTCGTTGATCCACATACACCACTTCCTTCAATTGCTCATATAAGAATTTTATTTTTACATCTAATTGATAAATTTTACAACTGCACCAACGGGCAACAAATTTTGATTGTATCTCATCGAGAAACCGGTGCAAAGACTTCGTCATAGTCAATGCCCGCTTCTTGTGCATATCATTTCATCATCAGTCTTACTTTGTATTTATCCACCTCTCTACCTTCATTTAAGCTAGTCTTCAAAACCCGTTTAACCCTAATTTTCTTTGCATTAGCAGAAAAAATTACAAGTTCTCATGTATTTTTTTTTCAATAGTTTCTATTTTATATTTTATTGGTTTTGTCTACTTTGTTTCTTTGATAGCTTCCGTAAAATGTACAAAATCATCATGAAATATAAATAGAATCAAAATTGGTACCTCTACGGGTTTTTTTATGTAGTTCAGGTTGGGAGGTTTTTGTATTTCAAATTAAAAAGACATGCTTCAGCTATTTTATTCTACCATTTAATACATTATTGAATTTAAATTTATTCTATTTAAATCTATCTGATGTGTATATTCATCTTTTAATATACAAATATGTAAATATGTATAACTATCTATAATCAAATATGTATATAACTAATCTTAAATTTTAAAATATCCCTTGCAAAGAAGTTTTCAAATGCGTCCAAAGTATTATGAGTAATATATTTGTATAAAACAATTATTAATACAAATAAAAGTTAACCAACTCATGACATCCATTTGTATTCTACTTTTGTCATATTGTTTCCTTAGCCACCATCCATATGTCTGAAAAAACTCTTAAGTAACAGACAAAACAAGAAAATCAAGAAGGTGACAAAGAGATGGACAGATGATAGAGTGGTTTGAATGTTTTAGTGACCTCATTATATTCTTCACTGCTTTCAAAACAACAAGAAAATGATAGTTGGAAAATTATTCTTAATTACATACTGTATTATTGTGGATAAGTTGATAACCACATTTATATAAAATAAAACACACTGGTTCTACATTTGTATAATATAAAGAAAACAGAAACTTAGTATAGTTGTTAAACTATGTTTATTATATATGTTAATTCAAACATCATTTTCTTATAAGTATTATAGAGCGGGAATGTTCATACATGGATAATCACCTCCACAATTAATTTTAAAATTTATATTAAAAATATGTTATTTTTTGGTAGGAAACCCAGAGCTATTATTCAATGAGTGTATATAAGGTAAATCCTCGTTCTGACGCAATAGCCGGCAAACCAAAACAAACCACACAAAATGACAGGTTCAAACCAAAAAAATGTTTTTAAAAAATTTAAAATTCATAACTATTAGTTACGAATATGTCTTATTCCACCAAGTCGGCTACCTCCTTCCGTATATATAGACATCTTGTTATAATCTTTAAAAAGTTGAAATTAACAAGAATTTAATATACTAACATCTTGTTATAATCTTTAAAAAGTTGAAATTAACAAGAATTTAATATACTAATTATATGAAGCTATTTTAAGGAAAGATCTCCATGATTTTATGTCTTTAAATTAAATGAATCTAATTATAGATACATGTATCAAGAGGCATATTTAAACAAAGAAAGTGTAACATGATGGTCAAGAAACATTAAGAATCTAATGATTAGCAAAATGTCTGAAATCAAGGATTTATTATTGGTAAAAGCAAAGTAAAGTTCTTAATACACATTTAATGTTAAGTTATTTTTTCTCTAAATAACATCAAATCTTGGGGATCATATCAAATAAAATAAAGAATATATTATTTTTTATAGTAAATATCTTTTTCTTATCAAGACAAAACATTTACGTTTTTTAATATTGTATTTATAGTGAGCTATAGTATTCACACTGTAATTTTTAAAATTTTAAACAATAACATGACTGAGTGCAAATCGGAAACAATTGTGTAGGTTTAGATTTAATCTTTGTTTAAAAGTTGAAAAGAAAATACAACATCATAGAATTTACCCAGAAAAGAAAAGAAAAATGTATAAAAGAGATACTCCTGCTAGGACTTACTTTAGTTGTAATCATGAGATACCATTTATGTTTGTACGATTTTATGCTGTTTACTTTCTTTATGACGTCATAATATTTTAAAAGTCAAATAAAAACAAAATTAGTTCGATAAAGCCACAGTTCCGTTTAGACATGTCTAAGTGGTCCATGTTTTTTTTTCCTCCATCGCGGCGTTATGAATACGGATACCTAAAGTCGGTAAAGTACTGTAAATTTTGGTGAATCAGTCTCAGAGGAAATTACGAATTGAATACGGTAAATCAGAACGAGGTTTTGTCCAATACGAATACGCACACCGTTAAATTAGATAATATACGGGAAGACATTAAAACAAGAAAGATGTAAACAATGTGTACAAAATATATTTCCTTCATTTCTTATATATTTATACAGTATTTATTTAGTTTGTTACGTAACAATATATGGTTATATTTAACTAATTTGAGCTACACGGCCTTATTTACATGTAAAAGAGTTTGGGTTTTCTCTCAAATCCAATTCACACACAACCCGTTTTTGATATATCAAACAACCTTCTACCCGCTCGATCTACAGAGCGATCCGACATATACATATTTACCAAGCCTTCCATTACTCTCTTTACCACTTTCAGACACAGTCCCAAATCACACACGAAACCCTAATCCGGTTCTACCATAGCCAACATTTCCTTCTCTTGAACCTTTCTACCATCATCAACATTGCTACCCTTAACTCCCCCCCCCCTCCTCAAACTAAGCGGAGAAGCACTGAGGTCAAGTTTGTCCCGCAAAAACAAGAAACGAGGTTGTGATAATGGCTTGGTGAGAAGATCTGCGATCTAATCGTGCGGAGGAACATAACGAATGTCGAGCAAACCTTGCACTACCTGATCACGAACGAAATGGAGCTCAATTTCAATCTGCTTTGTCCGAGCATGAAACACAGGATTGGAGGCCAGAGACGCAGCTCTAAGGTTGCCGCACCATATAACGGGTGACCGCTGAAGAGGAAGTCCTAATTCGTCAAGCACAGAACGTAGCCATATGAGTTCAAAAGACAAATTTACCAGCGAACGATACTTAAACTTCGTGCTGGAACGAGATACCACTCCCTGCTTCTTAGAAGACCAGGACACCAGGGTGTCACCAAGGAAGACACAATATCCTCCCACAGAGCGGCGCTCATCCACAGAACCAACCCAATCGGCGTCAATAAAGCCAGTAAGCTGATGCGCATCACTCGGCTTGATGTGTAACCCAAGCGAAGAAGTCCCAGATAAGTAACGTAATATTTTTTTGTCAATTTGTAGATGAGCAGTCGTCGGGCATTGCTGATACTGACTCATTTTATTAGCAGCAAAAGAAATGTTCGGTCGAGTATGCAACAAATACTGTAAGAAGCCTAACAAGCTTCTATATTTTGTAAGAAACTGAAGGAATTCACCATCAAGCTTAGAGACAGAAGGACTTACACGCATAGGGATGAAGCAAAAGTTGGCTTTAGATAAACCCTCTCTAGTGAGTAAGTCCTGTATATATTTTGTTTGAGTCAAATACAGCCCAGTGTCATCATGATAAACCTCCATTCCCAGAAAGAACTTTAGATTCCCTATGTTTTTAAGAGAAAACTGAGAATTCAGTTGCTGTATGAATTTGGATAGAAAAATAGAACTGTTCCCGGTGACTATAATGTCATCAACATAGACTAACAGTACCACTAAGACTTCATTAGTTATTAAAAAGAACATTGAACAGTCTTCTTTCGAGTTCTTAAAACCTCATTTAAGTAGAGTATCCTTGAGTTTGGAATACGAGGCTCTAGGAGCTTACTTCAACCCATATAAAGCCTTATATAGTTTGCAGACATGATTATGAACCTCTGAGTCTACAAACCCTTGAGGTTGAACCATAAATACTTGTTTTTTAATATCACCATTTAAGAAGGCGTTGTTGATGTGCAACTGCCTTATAATCCAGTCTTTTGAGACAGCCAGGATCAGCACAAGCCTAATGGTGGAAGCTTTAATCATATGGCTAAAAGTCTCTGTGAAATCAATTCCACGTTGATGATGAAATCTCTTGGCCACAATTTTGGCCTTATACCTCTGAACAGACCCATTTGGGTTATACTTTAACTTGTATACCCATTTACACCCAACAAGACTCATACCACTACTACAAGGAACAAGAGACCACGTCTGATTATCCATCAGTGCATTATATTATGCTTGCATAGCCTGAGACCACTAGGGACTTTTAATAGCCTCAGAATACTTTGTAGGTTCTGTGTCAGCATCATTAGATAATGTAACCATACCAGAAAAAACAACTTTAGTCTTAGAAATGCCATTTTTGGCTCTGGTAATCATGGAATGTGTGTTTTAGGGTTGAAGTTGTGGTGTATTTGTAGTAAAAGGTAGTCCAATGACTAACTGAGGTGTGTGGGAATTTCTTGTAACAGGTTTTGGACTTGGAAGATCAGTGTTATCAGTAACAGTGGGAGAAGAGGTAACATTGGGTTGGATAACTTTCTGGGTTACACGTAAGTTTTGGTAAGGTAAGTTTATTATATGTGTTGAATTAGTCATTGTAGGTGAAGCGTCATTATTGTTAGAATCGGGTAAATGATTAGGTATATAAGAGAGGAAATGTTTGATATATTAGGAGTCTCACCATATGTCCTAATATTAGGAAACTGAGGTAGACACATTGACCTAGATTTGGAAGAACAAACAACTGAACTGAAGAACCCAGTAGAACATGGAAACTCATCTTCATTGAAGATGACATTTCTAGAAATGTAGACTTTATCCGTAGAACTTAGACACCTATGCCCTTTGTGCATAGAACTGTAACCTAGAAATACACATTTAACAGAATGATATTGAAACTTTTTTGTATGATAAGGTCTAAGACAAAGGAAACAAGCACACCTAAACACCCTTATGAACCCATAGTCTGGTTTAACAGCAAATGAATTTTCAAATGGAGACTTCCCTTGTAAAACAGGAGTATGGAGCCTATTAATTAGATACACAGCAGTGTGAAATGATTCTGGCCAATATTTGAAAGGAAAACTAGACTGAGATAGCAAAGTCAGACCAGTCTCAGTGACATGTCTGTGCTTTCTCTCTGCTCTCCCATTCCGAGCAGAAGAATAAGGACAGGATGTCCTGAGTTGGATCACAAAACTCATTTGCCAATGAAATAAAATATTTGAACTCACCACCCCCATCTGACTGAAAGCATTTAATTTTCATGTCAAACTGATTTTCCAACAAGTTTTTGAACTCTTTGAAACCTTGTATGGCATCATTTTTAAGTTTTAGTGGATACAACCAAGTGAACCTAGAAAAATCATCCACAAATAGGATGTAAAATCCGTATACATCCTTAGAAACCACATGAGAAGGTCCCCATAGTTCAAAGTGTATGAGATCAAGCACATTAGCAGAATGAGAGAAAGATTTAGAATAAGAAAGAGAGTGAGACTTGCCTAATTAGCAGTCATCACAAAAGAACTTTTCATTATTAAAACTGATAGGTAGATTACATTTTTTCTATACATCTAACATTACCCTTATATAAGGGTGGCCTAATCGCCTATGTCAACCCTTTTTTAAGGAAGATACAGAACTAGACTGGACTGAAACATGAGAAACTCTAGAAATAGACTCTAAGACCTCAGCTTTAGGATGAATAGGACCAGATGAGAACTCCAATCTATATAGGCACTCTCAACTTTCCATGTAAGAAGGATCCTCCCTGTTCTCTTGTCCTTCACAAAAAAAATTAGATTTATGAAATTCAATGAAAATGTTGTTGTGTAAGGTAAGTTGAGAGACAGATAGTAAGTTTTTGTTGATTTTTGGTACATGTAAATTGTTGTTTAGATGAAGAGTTTGGTCAATTTTAGTAGGTAGATAGGTCTGCCCAAGATGTTTAATTCTAAGTTTAGTTCCATTACCTACTGCCACAGATTTAGTACCTGAGTATTCTGCTTTTTGAGTCATCATCTTAGTAGAGTTAGTGACATGGTAACTAGCACCATTGTCCAAGTACCACCCTACATATGTACCTTCAGACTCTTGAGAGACAGTTGAACCAATCTGATCAAGAATACTCTTATTCTGATCAGAAGACAATTGCCCCATAACACTAGGATCATCCCTGTAGTAACAATAAGCACCTTCATGGCCATACTTACCACAGATTTGGAAGATAGGCTTGTTATTAGAATTGAACCTATCTCCTCTTCTTCCTCTGTAATCACCCCTGCATCTGTAGTTATTGTTGTAATTTTGTGAATACCTTCCTCTATAGGTACCTCTTCCATGTCCTCTGCATGTGTTCCTTGAACCAGCACTTTAATTGTTACTGAAAGACCTAGAATCAGTCTTGTTAGAAGAGGTGAAATTAACATCAGCCAAAGCTGACCGTAACTTGCCTAGTTGATCCAATCTACTTTCATAAGTCAGTAGAATAGCTTGAACATCAACCCAACTTTTCACCTCTTTATCAGCTAGGTGAACTTCAATTGGTGTATACTCAGTATCTAGACCAGCTAATACTTGAGTCACCAAATCATCTAAAGGCACAGGGGAACCTGCTAAAGCTAGATTATCAGCGACATTTTTCATTCTAGCTAGGTACTCTTTCATTGATAGACTTCTTTTTCTCATCCTTTGAAACTCTGCCTTGAAAAACATTACTTTAGATTTGTTTTGGGAGCCAGACAAACGAACTATAGCATCTCAAAGGCCTTTGGAGGTATCTTCCTCCATTACTTGGGATGCCATTTCTGGACTCATTGTGCTATAAAGCCATCCCAGCAACAACTGATCATTTGCGATCCAGTTATCGTGCTCTATATTTTCAATTACCAGTCCATCAAGACTACTCACAAGCTTGGGAGGACATGTTTTATCACAATTGATGAAACCTCCCAGCTTATTACCCATTATGATAGGTAAGACCATTGTCTTCCACAGTAGAAAATTAGTTATGTCAAGTCTCAGGTTATTAAACGTACTTATCTGATTCAACTGTGTGTTCTTGTTGCTTAGCAGGCTATCTAACGGTGAGGAGACTTGATCAGCAGAACCGGAGCTAAACGAATGAGAGCGAGTTTCAGCCATTGAAGAGGCAAAGCTCTGATACCAAGTTAAAACGAGAAAGATGGAAACAATGTGAATAAAATGTATTTCCTTATTTTGTTATATTCACACTTCTCCTATTTATACAGTATTTATTTAGTTTGTTACGTAACAATATATTGTTACATTTACAACTAGTTTCAATTACACTTATTTGGCCTTATTTACATGTGAAAGAGCTTAGGCTTTCTCTCAAATCCAATTCACACACAACCCGTCTTTGATATATCAAACAACCTTCTACCGGCTCCACCCGCAGAGCGACCCGACATATATATTTACCAAGCCTTCCACTACTCTATTCACCACTTTCAGACACAACCCCAAATTACACACGAAACCCTAATCTGGTTCCACCATAGCCAACATTTCCTTCTCTTGAACCTTTCTACCATCATCAACATTGCTATCCTTAACTAAGACTGCCGTTACACAAAGCTATTACGGATAAAGAACTAAACTTTTTAAAATACTTTATGCCTTAATTATTTTTTTATATAAAATCCAATAACCAACTTCTCTTTCTTTTTTTTTTTTTAATTTTTAAAGGTTTGTATCTTTTAACCGTAACTCAGAAAAAGAATCCGAAAATACCATTGATTTTGTTTTTTAAGACGAACAAAACTAGTACCACTCATGATATGTTTTGAATATTTTACAAAAAAATTACACACGTTTCTCAATTATATGGTTTCGCATCTAGTGACTAGTTTCGCATCTACCAAAATAAAGAAGGTTTTGCATTTATCAAAACAAAGAGGTTTCTCCTTTACCAAAATAAAGAAGGTTTCGCATCTACCAAAATAAAGAAGTTTTCGCATCTACCAAAATAAAGAAGGTTTAGCATCTATCAAAATAAAGAAGGTTTTGCATTTAGCAAAATAAAGAAGGTTTAGCATCTATGAAAACAAATAAAGAAGGTTTAGCATCTATGAAAACAAATAAAGAAGGTTTAGCATCTATCAAAATAAAGAAGGTTTAGCATCTATCAAAATAAAGAAGGTTTCACATCTATTAAAACAAAGAAGGTTTCACATCTATCAAAATAAATAAAGAAGGTTTTGCATCTATCAAAATAAAGAACGTTTCGTATCTTCTTCGTTTACCCTTTAAATTTAAAAATTTAAAAGTATAAGTAGTAAATTGATAGATGGTAAAGGTGTTGTTAGAGTTAGAGTTTGAGATTATTATATAAGTAGTATACATGGTAAAAGTGTTGTTAGAGTTTGAGATTGAATGATACAAAATTAGTTAAGCATTTCCTAATTTATACTTTTGTGAGCGTGGAGTTGTACAAATTTTTGTAGTTTAGACCATCATATTACAAATTCACTAATAAATTCTTATTATAAATGATCTTTTTCAAGAATTACATCATTTGATTCATACCATGATTTTTCATCCTCACCAACTTCATTCATACTGTATTCTTCACTATCATATAGTTCATCGAACATGTTCTTTTGATGTTCTTCCATGGAATAATTTTTTGTCTTGCATCCTATTTTCTGTTGCAGTTTAGTCCTTAATTGTAACACAAACTTAAGCTGGTTGGCTATGAGTCTTTTTTTGTATTACAAATTGGCCATACTAAATGCAGATTTACGTGTCATTTAGACATAGGTAGAAAAAGAACATCTATAGGTAACATAGAAAGAACTGAAAAATTGTAATACTTTTAACTGCCTCAACGCTAAATACAGACTAGTTAGTAATATCATTATACATGCTTGAATCGAACGGATTTTAAAATATCTAATCAGGTCATTAAAAAAACTAGTAGTATGAAAAACTTTATATCAGATTAATAAAATCATCAAAATAATGTATAGAGTATACCAAGCCTTTAATCACCAACCATCCACCACCAAGAAAGCTTGTCAACAAAGCTATCGAGTAGATGAATGTGTTGATCGAATGTATGATTTTTAGGGAATTTTGAACTTTGATTGGTTTTGGGAACTTTGGTCGATTTTTAGATGAATAATAAGATGATTTCAAATATTACAGAAGAATAATTTGGTATGAGAGATAAGGGATGAGTAGTGGATAATAGTATGTATTTATAGGGAATAAAATGACTACAAAAGTATAAGAGTTAGCCTTAGTCGGCTAAGTCCAACTCCTATTTTTTTAACCCTTCTTTTCCCTATAAATACACATTTTAGTCTCCTCTATTACTCATTCTTCATCTCTGAAAGTTCTTTCATCCCAAATTTCTCTCAACTCAACTAATCCCTCTCCTTCACTACTCATCTTTCGTCTCTCAAAGTTTCTTCTAGTTTTTCTTTTAGCATTGTTTCATAATTTTTAAAGTTTAAATATTCTTCAAACACATTCTAAAATAGCTTCAAGAAGGGTAGAAAAAATTATACAATATGTGCTACTACAACATCAATAATTTTACCTTCGTATAGAGTACTTCACTATTTCGAAGAGGTAAATGAAGAGGCAAAAAGAAAGGACCTCGACTTGATCGTAGATAAAAGAGTTATAGCTCATGTGAATGTGACTCATTATCAGACTTTGATGAGGAGCCAATATAATTTGAAGGTGATAAGGAGGGATTTTAAAGTAGGTGACAAAGTCTCAAGGAAAGTATTCCTCCATACAAAGGACAAACGACTTAGAAAGAGATATGTTACCTCAAAATGCAAAGATGGCTAAAAAGTAAATATATAAGGCACATGGTTATGTTGTATTGGATGAAGTGTTATACAAAAAGACCATTTCTGCATTGTTAGGGAAAGTAAGAATCTCAAGAGATTTTATATGAGCTGCATGATGGTGAAGGTTTAGCTCACTGTGGTTTCAAGCCTTTGGCGTGTCATGTTATGTTGGCAGGTTATTATTGGCCTTCAATTATGAATGATGTTAAGGTTTTAGTTTGAGGTTGTGATACTTGTCAACGTTTTCCCAATTCTATTCACAAACCAGCAATATCGCTCATTTTCATATCCAAAGATATCATTTTTTATAGATGGGGAATAGATTTGGTTGGGCTATTTCATATGGTCTCTTGAGAATGTCAGATATTTATAGTAGCGGTAGATTACTTTTTGAAGTGGGCTGAAGCTAAACCATTATCTGGTACAAAATCCAAGGATATTATTAAGTTCATTGTGAATAATATTGTTTTCCTCTTTAGGGTGCCTCAGAAAATCACCACATTATGGTCCTCAATTCAACAACAGAGAAATGACTTCTTTTTGCGCTTCAAGGGGAATAACACGATGTTTTTATACACCCTTTCATCCCTAAGAAAATGGTCAAGTGGAAGTGACTGATAGATATATTTTAGAGGGTTTGAAGAGAAATTTAACATGTGTTACATGGAAATTGCCTAACTATTTGCAAGAGGTGTTGTGAGCTTATCGTACAACTCTTGGAGAGGCTACTCAAGGAAAATCAATTTTCTTTAATATATTGAATGGATGTTGTAAGTCCTGCTGAATCGACTTTTCACCTTCTTCATTTAGAGAGCTAATTTGAGGTGATAATTTTATTCAAAGAGAAAAGAGTTATACCTCATTTGAATATGACTCATTATCAGACTTTAATGAGGAGTCGATATAATTTGAAGGTGATAAGGATGGATTTTAAAGTAGGTAATAAAGTCTTAAGAAAAATATTCCTCCATACAAACGACAAACGACTTGGAAAGATGGCCCCAAATTTGGAGAGTCCTTTTATGGTGATGGAGAAAATAAAGTCAGGCACATATTGTCTTTGTGATGAACAGGGCAGATTACTTCAACATCTTTGGAATATAGAGCATTTGAAGCTATATTGGGAATGGTTTTTTCTTTTTAAGACTTTTTTATTAATTGACACACTATTTCCTACCTTGTTGGTCGAGAAAGGTTTTAATGAGGTGTCATGTACATATTCGAGGTTATTAATAAATTCTTTTTTGGCCAATGGTTGTTTTAAATACAAGTATTTAATTTATCTTGATAACTAGTCAAAGACTGATGACCTTTGAAATTGTTGACCAAGAGTAATTATTTGGATTTGAAGTGTTATATGCATTGTTCGAAGAGACAACCAGTTTTGAGGTGCTAAGTTCTTAAATGCACTGATTAGATTCGAGGTGCTACGTTCTCTAAACGCATTGATTATATTCAAGGTGATACGATCTCTAAAAGTTCTAATTATATTCGAGGTGTACCTTCTTTAAACGCATTAATTATATTCAAGGTGCTACGTTTTCTAAACTCACTAGTTATATTCGATGCGCACAATTTTTATTTGGAAAGTTACAAATATATATATATGTGTGTGACGTATATTGGAATTTGAGGTCCTTATGAATTGCTCATGAAATTAAAATTATTCATGATAAGATAAAAAATGCCAAATAAATGCGAAATTAAGAATAGTACTTGTTTATTAAAGTCAGAATGTGATCTTACAAAAATATGTTTTAAATGCCAAGAAGTTAAGCATTCAAAAAAATCATCAACAAGAAATATAAATCTAAAAAATAATTAAAAAAATAACAATTAATCATCCTCCTCGGAGTTCTCTTCGGATGAATCTCCTTCTTGTTCACTCGCATTTTCATTTTCTTCTAACTCTGTCTCTTCGGAAAAATCAGTTGGAAGATGGTCGAAGGCTTCACAAACTTGACAAATTTTCTTTTGGGAACGATGCGTGAAATTCACATAACCAAAGTGATTGTCTGTTACTCCTCGGAATGTTTTATTGCAGCTAAGGTATCCAGTCCACACTGAGTTTTAGCAACTTATACAGCAGCTTGTTTTTCTTCTTCGAAAGTCGTCTTGAGTGCAGTCATATCATTAGTCAGCTTCTTCTTTTCTCCGTCACTCTTTTTTCAAGAAATCTTGAAGAGAGAAGTATGTTTTAATGTTCATCATACATCTCCCTCGCATGTTTATATTTAAGTTCATCTATCTCAGCCTCATAGGAAGCCTTGAGCTCTTTTGTTTGTTGATCATGCACAGAGCGTAGATGACCTTTGAGGTGGATGGCTCTTTTAATATATTGTGACCCGTCCGCCTGGAATATATGAAATTTTTCCTCGATTTGTTTGCCAAATATCTCTCTCATCCTTTTCTCTGCAACCACATCTTTTTTAAATGGGACCATATCTTTAGCCATGGTTTCCAAATGGTTTCGATCGAAATTTACTTCCGTTTATAATGTTATTACTATTGTTTCAAGATTTGAAAAAGGTTACAGTGAAAGTAATACTTCTTCTGATGGCTCTTGAATATGGATGAACCCTTGGTTATTGAAAGGCAGGAGAGCAGATGAGGAAGCCATGGGCATATCTGAATTCAGAATTTCAGGTAAAAGAGAAACAGTAACCTGATAGCCAATTTGCTGAAGTTGTTCTTGAATTTGTTGGACCCTCAGATCCATTTTTTTTAGAGGTCTTGAAGCTCATCTTCATTAATGGAATCATCAAGAAAAAAATGATCATCTCCTCGATGATCTTCCATTGCAGTTTCTCCTCGATGATCTTTCACTGCAGTTTCTCCTCGATGATCTTCCACTGCAGTTTCTTCAACTTTGGCAGGAGACACCTCTGAGACAACTTCCTCAGAATTCTTTTTTGTTTTTTCATCTGGTGAAGTTTTTGAAGTACTTTTCTCTTTAGGGCAGCAGTTCTCTTTCTTTTTGAAGAAGTTTTAGCCTCGAATCCTTCATCAATTGTTGGAAGGCTATCTTTAGTTGATTTCCTTTTGGTATTAGTCTTTTTCTTTTGTGGCTTTGGTTTAGTTGAATGACTAGCACCAGATGTACTAGCTGTTTTTTTTTCCCATTTCTATTCCAAGGGCATGTGACTATCAGATCTGTTTCGTACAGGAAAAATAACCTTACCACCAGGTGCTAAAAATCTCCTCATAACAAGCTGTGGGTTTGGTGGCTCCATTAAATTTTCAGGAAGGTCGGCACCCAGGGAGACCCTCCACAGAAGACTAGTGATGAAGTTTATGGGTTGGAAAAATAAGTAGAATCCATTGCCCCATTCCTTTTCTTCCCAAGTCGCCAACTTGGCAAAAATATCTATTGCATCCTTCTTTCGGCCATTGTACATCTTCGAAATACCTGAGTATAGTAGCGATACATATGAAAGATTGATTCAAGCCATAAAATATCAGAAGAAAGGATAAGATAACTTATTCTTACTTCTCCAAATAAGGTTTAGTTTGACGGGTTCTCTTCGGATATCTCTTTCCCATTCTCCCAAAACCCAAATATAAAGACAAATATTTGTTTCTATAATTTGTGAGCTTCGAGTGGATCGTCGATAATTTTGAAATCATTAATAAGTGTCATATAGTAGAAATTCAGTACTAGTCCTTTCGAAAGTCCAATCATGGCGATTAAGTCTTATATGGAAAGAGGGTTTTGGCATAAATTTGATGTTTCTTGTGTAGGCCAGAGTTTCAGGAGTTCAAAGTACTCCAATATCATTGAATCAAATGGGAACCGAAGACCCCAATTGATGATCTCAAGATAGACCACTAATTCATCTGCTCTACAATCAAGTGGAGTTTCACCTTCTTTTGGTAATTAAAGTGTTATGTTGTCTGACATTCCCAATTGATTTTTTAGATAACCAGCTTGAGCTTCACTACAATAGATAAATGGCACGTTTTTCAGTGCCATGATGTATTCCGGAGAAGTATTTTTAAATTCACACTTACTGATACGGCAACATCATCGAGAAGGTCTAATCCTAAGAAAATTAGATTTTGGCCAGAAACAGTTTTCACTTATCATGATTTCCAATGATTATTAGTTCTTATTCACTGACCTTCATAAGAGCTAGGGGGACTAGTCATAAAGATATGATATGTTGAGGGCCTAAATGTAATATAATCAAGATTGTATGTGATAAATTGTATAGTTGAAACAAAGTATTTAAACTACTTGTAAATATAAGGGGTTAGAGAGCAATTTACCCCTTTGTATAACTATTTCAATTATGTTAAATCTGGTGCGACTATAAATAAAAGTTGAGGCAATGAATAAAATATCACGCTTTTTTATTAGATATAACTTATTTTATATCTTACTTTCTCTCTCTACAACTAAACACTTTCTTTACTTTCTCTCTCAAAAAACCAGATTCATGCTTAACATCAATGATTAAATCTTGTCAACTTCCTTTTGTCCCAACATGGCTTAATGTAACAACATGAAAGTATCTAATATCATTTGGAGGAAATTGGAAATTCAATTGAAGGTTCATTTTTTATATCACACATATTTTTAAATTATTTTTATAAACTATTTTAAATCCATATTGATTTTAATTTTTCACAGTATTCAAAATTCGGTAGCACTTGCTTACATGCAAATGACTCTATCAGATATTGATGCAATGGCTAACTTTCAACTTGAGCCTATTACAATTGAATCTAGGAATATGAGAAATAATTTGGTAGCTTTTCAGCAAGGACTTCACAGCTTGAAATAAGCTCAAGAAAATTTTAAAAAGGAAAAATATGGTACTAACAACTCTATTGTTAGTATGCATGCTCAAAAAGATGGTGCTTTCTGAAAACAAACAATTGATCTCTCAAAATGAAACTTTTACCAAACAAAGTACCTATATGACTTCTCTTAGCATTGACCTGATTGCACAAAATATTATTTAGGTAATCAAAACAAAGCTTTGACAACCCAAATTGAAAATCTTACTACCAAAATCACTACTCTGAGCTTAGAAGTTAAAACACTTCACAAATAATTTACTAGTTTTAAAAAACTAAAGATGGAGAAATCAAAAAGATTTTACACGATGTTGCTAATAAAAATACTAAAGTTGTTAACAATAGAGAATAGTCAATTTTAGATGTTGCCGACATTTTAATTGAATAAATTCAGAAGGAGATTGTGTTATCAATTTGGAATAAAAATTCTAATATTCACTTAGGAAAACTAAAACATTGTTACCTGAAGACGAGAGTCCTGACAGACACTTTGAAGCATCAAATTAAGAGAAAAAGTATGGAAAACTGGGAAATTACGAGGCTATCAAGAAAACTTCTTTTATGGCTATTGTTGATAAAGAAAAACATGACGAGGCAATTACTCAGGAAACTTCTTCTACCAATAAGGATCAACTTGAAAAGAACACTAAAAAATATCTCCCAGCGAAGTGCCTCCAATGGGATACATCTAAAAATGAAAGTGGTTACATAATCAACCATTTTTTTCTCTTAAGATTATAGTATTTTGAAAACTTTATTTGCACTTAATATTTCGTATTTAATCCTAACTATGAATGATTTATTTTTTATCATTATTGAACATTTTTCAAATTATGAATATTTGTAACTTCACTTTTATCGTTATATCTTTCAGCCTCGAACTAATAATGTACACGTAAAGTTTACTTAAAAGTAAAGCTCATTACTTTATACATGTTGATTTTACGAGGTAATAACCATAAACAAATTATATCTATACTCTTTACTTTGGTATAAGCGATTAGGGGTAATACGGAACCGAGAAATCATTTGTTAAACGTGATGAATTGATACTCTTGACTTATCTATATGTTAGAAACATATTTCTACCTTTATTCTCGTCGTGGGATCGGTAGATGTATTTAACTAGTAGGTCACGACACGGTATGGCTTGCTTGGATAACCTTGTAGTTGTCCACCTTATGTCTGGTTTATTAACCAAATTCTCTCATTTAACAAATAAAGTCAATGCTCAATGTGGCGGCTTGCCTCGCCTTATGGTCTTTTGATCTTAGTTTTGGTTTATTAACCATGTTCACTAATTTGACATCTTAAGTCAAGACTCAATATGGTCATTTGCATAACCTTGTGTTTTTCAACATTAAGCTTGGTTTGGTAACCATGTTCACTTACTGCTCATTATATACAACTCTACATCTCCCTTGTATTACTGTTTTTGCTAGCTCTAATAAATATTTATTGCACATATAATTATTTTTATTATTTTCCTTTCTAATCAAGGTTAAAGATTTATCTTGCCAATTCAAATACGTATTTTTATTATTTGATCTTTCTTAGAAAATATTTATCAAACTTTAGTATCCATCTTTTCTTTAGATGTTGCTTTTCGAATATATAAAAGTAACGTTTTTCATTCCTAGGCAAACTTTTCAAAAGGAGGATTACATAGAATATATGCTCTTATAGGCCATTTTCCTAGCAAGCTGATCATTTCAAAAGGTTCGGTTTGAGGTTAAACATTCTCAGGTTCTCAAATATATTAGATAAAAAATTGATCTGATCATCATCGGTGTTACTCTTCACGATCATATATTCTATGTAATCCTCCATATTGTTTTCCAACTTTTTTTCTAATATCTGATTGACAAGCCTTTGGTATGTAGACCCTGCATTTTTCAAACCAAAAGGCATAACTTTATATCAATACAGACATCCTTACGTTTGAAAAGTAGTGTGTTTATCATCACGTGGATGCATTCAGATCTAGTTGTATCTCAAATATGCATCTATGAGGGAAATTAATTTGTCACCCAAAGTTGCGTCTACCAATTGATTGATACAAGGCAGAGGAAAAGGGTCCTCCGAAAATGCTTTGTTGATCTCAGTAAGATCTACGCACATTCTCAAATGTCCATTATTGTTTTCTTACCATAACGAGTTAGTCACCCAAGTTGGGTATCTTGCCTCTCTAATGTGTCCAAGTCTTAGCAGACTTTATACTTTTTTGGCGATGGTCTCAGAATTCTTAGAATAAAAAAACCTCAATGTTTTACGAATCAGCCTCAACCTCTTATTAATCGATAGCTCGTGACAGATGACAGACAAATTGACCCCATATATATTATCAATGACCCAAGCAAAAACGCCACAGTTATTTTTTAGTAACTTCACCAATCTTCATTTGAAAATTAGACCTAGTTGATTCCCAATTATAACCACTAGTCTGCTTGCCAACGTTTCCTCCACTATTTCACCCAAAGGTTCGTCATATTAGACATCATCTCTTGGATTATAAACTTATATTTCAAATTGACTGCTTCCTTTGGGTTGACGACACCCCCTCCCTCAGTGTGTTGATTGCTATTAAGCCACCTCTCAGGATCTAAAACGATCGTGTAACAACTTTTGTTAGCTCTCTGACTGCTTCTGACTACCCCAACCAAGTTTGTGACATGGTACTCCATGAACTGATGTAAGAAATAGGTTGCAGCCTCAATTCTGTATATACAAGGCCTTCGTACGATTGTGTTATATGAGCTATGAGCATTGTCTACCAAAAGTTTGACATCATCGACACCACTAAAAGACTTTCCTTCATAGCTAACCAACATCACACTTATTCTGTAACCAGAGTCATATTTATGCAATTATTTTCTTCTTATTTTCGCAACACATTTGCATGTATTTCCCTAACTTTATTTTCTTACTCATTCAAAATTTCGTATTTTTCAAATCTTAAGTTTGAAAAAGTCAAAAAATACATACATTTGTATTTTTTAAAGACTACAAAATGTAATCTATGAGTGATATATATTTAGAATTTTTTTCCCAAATTTTTTAACTAATTTACACGTAATATTGAACTAAAAATTTAATGTATATTTTATGATATAGTTTTTAGATATACTGAACCAATGGTATTTTCGGATATTTTTTTATAGCTATGATTTGAAAGATATGGCATTTTTAAAGAAAAATACAAAAAACAGAAGAGAGAAAATCACACAATCAGACTTATTCCATAATCAAAGTCATATTTCTAAAATTATTCTCTTCTTATTTTTGTAACATATTTGCATGCGTTTTCGCAGCTCCAATATTTTTACAGTATACAAAACTCCATATCTTTCAAACCCTAACTTAAAAAGAATTATAATACCACATATACTTCTATTTTTTTTAAACGAAAAAAACATAATTCATGAGTAATATATTTGGATATTTGTTTCTATTTTCGCAACCAAAAAAATTAAAAAATATATATTTCATGGATCTAGTTTTATTCGTCTTAAAAAAAGTAAAATCAGTGGTATTTTCATATATTTTCTTAAAGATATGGTTTGAAAGATATGGCATTTCTAAAAAATTATATAAAAATATGAGAGAGATAAAATCACACAAACATACTTATTCTGAAACCGAAGTCATATTTCTGCAACTATTTTCATAACACATTTGCACGTATTTTTGTAACTCTAAAAAAATTTAACATGCAAAACTCTATATCTTTCAAACCCTAACTTTAAAAAAACAAAAAAAAAACATATATTTCTATTTAAAGTCGAACAAAATGAAATCAATGAGCTATATATTTGGAAATATTTTTTCTCTATTTCTTCAACCAATTTACAAGTAATTTCGCAACTAAAAAATCTAGAAAATATCTTTCACAAGTCTAATTTTGTTTGTCTTAAAAAAACAAAAACAACTGTATTTTTGGATATTTTTTGAGCTATGGTTTGAAAGATATGGCATTTTTAAAAAAAAATACAAAAATATAAGAGAGAAAATCACACCATTAAACTTATTCTCCAACCAAATTCTTATTTTTGTAACTATTTTCTTCTTATTTTCGCAATACTTTTGCATGTATTTTTGAAACTCTAAATTGTTTTTTAAACATTCAAAACACTATATCTTTCAAACGCTCACTTAAAAAAATTAAAAAATACAAAAATTTCTATTTTTTTAAGACGAATAAAACGAAATCCTTGAGTATATATTTGGAGTCTTTTTATATTCTCGTAACTAATTTACACTTAATTTTAAAACTAAAAAAATAAAAAATAAAAATCATGGATTTAATTTTGTTCATCTTCAAAAAACAAAACCAACAAGATTTAATATTTTTTTGAAGTTATGGTTTGAAAATATAGCATTTTTAAAACAAAAATACAAAAAACAATATGAGAGAAAACTACACAATGAGAACGTATTCCACAACAAAAGTCATATTTTCGCTACATATTTGCACGTATTTTTGCAACTTCAATTGTTTTTTAACATTCAAACTCCATATATTTTAAATGATAACTTAAAAAATGACAAGATACATATATCTTTACTAAAGACGAACAAAACAAAATCCATGAGTGGTATATATTTGGAGATTTTGTTTTCAATTTTTGTAACCGATTTACACATAAGTTTGCAATTAAAAAATGTAAAAATATATTTCAGGGATATAATTTTGTTCATCTTAAAACAACATAACAAATGGTATTTCTTGATTTACACATAAATGTTTTTTAAAATAACTATTCTAAAAATGCATATATATTTTTTATTAAGACGAACAAAACAAAATTCATAATTGCTATAGTTTGAGATTTTTTCTATTTTTGTAACCAAATTACATGTAATTTCTCAACTAAAAACAAAAAATATCTTCCATTGATCTAGTTTTGTTTGTCTTTAAAAAAGTAATGTTATTTTCATATAACTGCTTGGAGCTATAGTTTGAAAGATATGACATTTAAAAAACATAAAAAAGAAAAAAAGAAATGTCTACGGCCATATTGGTATTAAAATACGTTTATGTGGGTATTTTTAAATATTAATTTAACACTATGTGGTTATCCGTACTTTACCAAATATTGGATTCTTATTGGTAAATAAGTTTGATGTGGTTATTCGTTAAAAATCAACTAAAAAAATTAAAATTTTGTAATTTAATTATTCGTTCAATTCACATTGATTATTTACGACAGACTAGTTGAGAAACTTAATATTGTTAATATTAGTTAGGTAATCTACAAATAAGAACTCAACATCTAACATATTTACCAATAACAACCCAATGTTGGTAAAGTACTAATAACCACCTTGTGATAATTATTATATACAAATAACCATCTAGTAATCCGAAATATCCCTAACTGTTTTTCTCCCTCTTCTTTTTTATGTTTTTTTTAAAAAATATCTTATCTTTCAAACCGTAGCTTCAAAAAATATCTAAAAATATCATTAGTTTTATTTTTTTAAGACAAACAAAACTATATCATAAAATATACATTTTGATTTTTTTTAGTTGCGAAATTACATGTAAATTGGTTACAAAAAATAACTGTTGTTTAGTTACACAATCATGCTTAATTTGGTTGTGAAAAACATTTGTTGTTTAATTACGAAAATATGTGTGAATGTGTTCCGGAAATGATAATAAACTAGTTGCAGAAATAGGACTTTGGTTGTTAAATGAGTCTAATTGTGTGAAAAAAAAATACAGATTTCTTTTTATGAAAATAAGTGTTAATTGGGTGTGAAACAACTTTTTTATAGTTGCAAAATTATGTGCATTTTTGTGGTAAAAAACTTTTAAAAAAACTGGAGTTGTGGAATTACGTGGAAACATGTTACCAAAATAAGAAGAAAATAGTTTCGAGAATAGAACTTTGGTTTCTAAATAAGTATGATTGTTTAAGAAAAATACAAACTTGATTGTAAAAAATAAGTGTTAGTTGGATCTGAAACAACTAACTTTTTGTAGTTATAAATCTATGTGAATTTTATCGTGAATTTTGTTTTTTTAAATAATAAACAAAATTGAGTTGTGCAATTATGTGAAATTTGGTTGCAAATAAAGTCTGAAAAAAGCAATTGTTGTTTAGTTGTGAAATTACGTTAATTTGGTTCTGAAAAAACAATTGTTGTTTAGTTACGAAAGTGAGAATACTTTGGTTGCAAAATTGAACTTGAAAAAAAATCCACATATATCATTCAATTATTTTGTTTTGTTTGTCTTTAGAGAATAAAAATATATGTGTTTTTGGAAAAAATAATAAAGTTAGATTTGAAAGATATGAAGTTTTAAAGGTTACGTATTTGTGTTTCCAGGGATGTTGTTGGAAGAATTTAGATTGCATCTGATTTTTATAAACTTTAAAATCGAGATGATTATCAATAATTTGAAAATATTGTTATTAGTAATTTTCCTATATTATCTTATCAATTTTTAAATCAATATAAATTGAATTAAGAATTTAAATTTATAAAAGTTTTATTTTTATTTTTAGTTTTGAGTTAAGCGCTATCAAAATTCACAACCGGATAATGGTTACATATTTTGAGTCACTTGATTATTATTTACAAACATTGCGTAATATTTTAGTTATCCAATAAGATTTTAAACTTTTTAGCTAAAAATTAAAAAGGCTTTGGTTATATTTTATTTTAATCTTGTTGAATTCCATTTTTTTTTCAAACTTGAAAAGCTAAAAATATTCACAACTAACATAAATAGTTACATGTGTGTTATTCACCAAAATAATATCGTTAAACCTTTAAACCTCTAAACTTCAAAACCCTAACTTAAACATTTTGAGAGTCCTTATAACTTCCAAACTTCAACTCTATAGTGATAACAATGAATTCAGCTGCGACATGTCAAATTTATAAATGAAAATGAGGAAATGAAAACGAGGAAGTTACAACGGAGGTAATATTCTAAGCTTCATAAGTGTAAACATTAAAATCGTGATGAACATGTTATGTATCACATCCAGCATACAATTTTGTGTAGCTTTAATTTCACCCAACATGAGATTTTTTATATGTTTGTGGCTGCGTAGATGCGACAAGATGTAATATTTTCAAAACCTGGGGTGATATTTTGTGTTATTATTTGTACATATGCGTGCCTAATAGTATGATTATGATGCACAAATATGCAAAAATTTAATGATTTTATGTTGTAGGAACCGGAGTAACCAACATTATGATGGTCGGTTACACTCATAGTTTTACCACGCACACATATAACACTAAACTTAATTTGGACGCATGGGTTGAATCCAAAGAAAAAAAAATATAGGATTCATCATCATCAATACCCTAAATGATAGTGGTAAGTGGGGGAAATCCTAAGATATACTGCGTATGAGACAAAGTGTGGTATTTATAAATCGAAATCTAAAGCGGATACTTTAAACAACAAAATGTGATTTTATCTTCCACGTAAAAGTGTATCCATTTTATGTATTAGGTACGTTTTGGAGATTGGCCGTGTGAATGGGAAACGCAATTACAAAACAACCATGCGCTATGACGGTCATTCGCAAGCTGGTAGACTCAAAGCCGATGAAGAGAACTTATTCTGTAATTTAATGCTACTTGGTCCGCATCCTAAAGAAATATATGTTGGTTTGAAGAGTCATAACCATGAAAATGTATCCGACATGTGCACGCTCTACAGTTTTCATCAAAAACATCGTTTAGTGGAGAGGTGATCAAAACAAAATGCAATACTTGTTAACAAAATTGAATGAACACAACTACTATGTGTGGTATGAGCCACTTAATGCGACATATGTGATTACTGAATTCTTTTTTTGTATCCTTCAAAGTATTTAATTTTTTGTACATTCTCGCAAGTACTTATCATGGATAGTACTTACAAGATAACGAGGTAAAAATGACATTACTTGAGATTGTTGATGTAACTTCAATAAAAGTTACATATTGTATTGGTTTCATGCTTATGAGTTCGGAGAAGCAAGGTAAATATACGTAGGCTTTAAGTTTTCTACGAACAGTTATAGTGCATAATAAATGTGTATTTTGTACAAATCGGGAGTTAGCATTGATGCGATCGATTGAAGATTTATTTTCGGATGCAATCTATATGATATGTAAATGATATATAAACAAAATTAATATTACAAACACTAAAAAAGCTGATGGTCATAGAGAACGTTGCTTGGGAAATTCCGTACTTTAAAAGATTCAACAAATTTACCAAAATTACGTTGATCATCACATTGGTGCATACCAAAGAGAAAATACCCATCGATCAGACCAAATATATGTGACTATGTTACATTTCAATTCAAACTTATTTACGTATCGTTTTATTATTAGTACAATCTTGAAATTAATTATGTAATGTTTGATTTCTCATGTTATGTTAGAACTTAATTGTGTTATGTTTGCATTAATTTATTTTGTTTAGTTTGCTCGAAGAGACAAAATATCATAGGATATAAAATAATTTCCTACTAAAGAGGATTTCTCACATCATCATATAAAATAATTTCCCGTCATAACCTCGATACTAGTATGCAAGATGGTAACGCTTATCTAAATACTCTAACTTATCGTCCATTGTCATCATATAATGGCATTCCTCCCTCTCAAGAACCTGATCCTAACCCTCATGTGATTTTCCTTGAGTGCTCGCGGGAGGGTTCACCCCAACATATGTATTCGAATCAGCTGAATACGGGTTACCCACTACATACCATAATTGTTTCCTAACCCAAATAGGGTACAACAGGTTCATACTATCCGTCCCACCCTCGTATGTAAGACTTCTACGATGGTGAAGATGAGACCCATAATTTTCCCTAACATTTTATCAGAAGAAAACCTAGGTACAACATTATGTAGTGCATATCAAATTTCAACTCCCTTACAGCGTAGACAAAGTCTGTTTAAATAAGGGTTCGAATGAAAACTCTAATACAAAAATACCAAAAATGCCCAAAATTAATAAAAATTCGAAATAAAATAGTAAACGACTCCGAATGTCCAAAAAAGCCATATGTCACGAGCGTAGCTGGTGACTTCAACTCGTGGCGTTGTTCCTTTTGAAATATGGTGCTATGGGTCAAAATCGGACACCAGGAGCTCCGAAACTGTCAATTTGCTGCATTCTTCGGGTGATCGTCTGTCTTCATTAATTCTAGCGCTAATATGTCTGCATCATGAAGTGATAGCATACTCATTGTATAGCGTAGCCGCTATCTGATGAAAATGATAAAAAATCTAAGCCTTAACATCTCACTAAACCCACATATACCACTAGTACCATGAAGCAAACTATGTCTAAGGCCATGGTACAATTGTAAATAATTGAGAGAAATCGTATTTCCAATATTGTGACTAGTATCGGACTAACTAAGACATATAAGATATATACTCAGGTAGCGAATATGACACAATCATCAGTGATAAAATCATATTGATATCGACTCCTAGAAAGGTTCTCCCACAATCACGAAAGATAAATTTATTTAATACCCCTACTATATGGTTTTCTATGCTCTTTATTAATGTAGTTTGGTCTAATACTAAGCATAGCCGATACAACCGCACACCTCTCACTCAACAAGATCAAAAGGCATACCTTATTCGGGAAGACTCGTAATCACGTATGCATCAGAGTCATTGTTATCTCACCAAAATAAAGATAAAACACAATGTTTATACATGCCAACGCTCGAGAAATACCTAATTCAGGTGGATATTAGTATACTAACGAGCGAGACAATCGATAAGAGGCACGAGCAGCATCCTCATAACCTTTACTCTGAATGTAGTCTAGAGATCAAGATCTCATCACCGAATAATATCGTACAGAACAAAATAGTGTAGTAATTTGAGGTTATAAAATACATAAAAATAAATTAATAACAAAAATATGAATTATTAGTCAAACATAAACACTTCGTGCTTTTTGTAGTCTAGGTACAATCGAGAAATGTGTGCATTGGTGTTTTGAAACACCTTTTTCAGATTCTACCCTTTACGAGGGTCAACACAGCTCCATTTAGAATGGCCCATAGGAAGATAAGAATGAGTAACATCGTCGTCCGACTCCAAAAGTGAAATTACAACTTGCCAATGCTGAGTTAGGTTATTGTATCACGCATTACGAGAAGTTTAAAACCCATGTAAAATCATCTCTCGTAATGTTAGCTATGGTACTTCGATGAGAGCTCTCTACGTCTTACCGTATTCAAAAAAATAAGAGTGAATTTACGAATAAAATATTATCCAAAACCGAAATAACCGAAGTATACACAAAGTGTCTACTTTAAAACTATATATAGTGTATTAGTGTGGCGCGACATACGAAACAAATCAACTGAAAATATACGGAAGCATGTAAAAATTGTACGTAAATATATTTAAGGAACTACAAAAGTCACGTTTTTTATGTAACAAAAGATCATCTTCATTGCACTTTCAGTCACGATGAACTAACACATAATTGTACAAATTGTATGATGAACTAACACATAATTGAACAAATTGTATGATGAACTGCTTTATAACCGCACACATCAGGCGATGAGCATGGTATTGCACCTCGCGCGTAGGTAAGACATCAAATTTAACCATGATCTCGCACTTAAGCCGACAAAAAATCCAAAACAATTATTAATGCGAGATGTGAGATGTGAATACGAAAGCATAAAAATCAAATACAAAATAAGACAAAACAAAATACGAAATGCGACACTGTCTCTTATTGTATCTGATAAAAAGAGATGTAATTCGTAAAAAATATCTATGATTTTTAAAATTTCTTTTAATAATGATATTATCTACTATTTTAAATGTTAGTTAACTGCTACTATATTTGAGTGTTAGGTATATATCTTTCATACTTAAATGATACGTAAACAATAAAATTTGATTTTGGATATTAGAAAATATTTTGTTATATAATATTATATTATATTGATAATAATTTTAAATATATATTTATTTTAGAAAAAAGAAAAATAGGTGGTAAACTAAAACTGAGATATAGAAAGAAACTGAGACCAGATCTGGTGTTATGTAAGTGGACATAAAATCTAAATGGAAGAGCACGGCAACACTGCAAGTCTGCAAGTGATGTATATATTCTTTCTTTCTTTTTGTGCAAAGAAAAGAACAAGATAAGGAAAGCGTAAAAATAAGCATGTGCTATACGGCTTCATATACAGACTGGAAATTTACTTGCTTTCCTTTTTTATATACACCACAAATTGCTTTGGATTCTATTTCTTATTAAACAAAGACCAAGTTAGACAGCAAATGAAATTAAACTCAAGTGTCAGTAATCTGTTTAATTCATCCACAAAACTTTATAATAAATCAAAGTTCAAAACTGGTGTGGATTTGTACAATCCAATATTCTGATACGGTATCAATCTGTTTTTATAAAAGTGTTCAGAAATTATTTTGAAAATGATCAAAACTATTCTTAAAAGTGGAATTTTCAAAAAAATTAATATTTACCCCTCACATCATTTATTTAAAAAAAAATTGTAAAAAAAATTATCATTATTTACTCAATGAAGTTGCATAACACAAAAATTTAAGTAAAACCTGAAATTTTACTTTCTAAAGCTTAGAAAAATAAATAAATTCAAAATTTAAACTCTCTTCCCAATTCTGTATAAACCAAAAATCCTTGCCAAAGTAGAAAAAAACATATTCCCATATAGATTAGGATGAACATGGTAAAAGTATACACCCTTCGATTTTTTTTTGTAAAAAATGTAATTTTAGAAAAAGATAATGTCATTATACGTGTCCAAAACCAAACTTTATTTTCATCTCGTACCTCAAGTTTTACTATAGCCTAGCTAATATCTATTTGGTGTACTTAACTTTCATTCAATACCTAGTTCTCTAAATAATACCTCAAATAGACATGATTCATCACCAATTACGTAACCATTTCTCATTCTTTAACTAAAACTTCTCTATTTTATTTTTAATTTTTATTTTATTTGTTTAAGAGTCCATATTTTTCAAACCGGAGTTCAAAAAAAATTGAAAGTATCATCGGTTTTGTTTTTTTTAAGACGAACAAAACTGGATTCATTGATGATATTTTTTTAATCTTTTTCGTTAGTAACATACGAGATCAGGCATAACCAAACATGCAAGACCATACATAAAAAAAACATGTGAGACTATGCATAAATAAACATGCGAGACTATGCATAAAAAACATGCGAGATCAAACATAATCAATCATGCGATACCAAAAATAAAAATCATGTAAGGTCATGCATAATAGATCATACGAGACCAAGCATATTAAAGTTGAGAAATCAAGCATTATTAAATCATGTGAGACGAGGCATAATAAATCATGCGAGACCAGACTTTTTTTTAAGACAAACAAATCTGGATCCATTGAATAATTTTTTTTCATCATATCCAGTTACCCTGGTCTCGCCTCTTTATCATCAAGTAGTACATGTCTTGCATGTTTATTAATCTATGGTCTCGCATGTTTTTTATGTATGGTCTCGCATGTTTGGTTAGTCTGGGCTCTCATGTTACTCACAAAAAAATATCAACTGTTAGCCTTTTTTATGCTTAGGAATGTACTTTTAAAAAAACTTGATATTTTGGTAAAAAACATTTTATCAATGTCAAATGTCTCATTGAAACCTTCTCGCACTACCGAGGTAGGAAAAAGTATATCCTCATAGTTTAATAAATATGGTTTACAAGTAGTAGTAAGTTACAAGCTAAAGTTTTAAGGACTACGATAGAGTTTCAGGTGCTTTATATTCCAAGTATATCGAACTTGGTTTCCTTATTCACCTAGTAATCTGTAAGTTTCTCACTTTATTTTAGCTTTAATAGTGAACCGTATTTTAGAGTTATATATATTCGTCATTAATGTATTTTAATATTCTATTCAAAGATATGTTTTTACTCTTCTTTCTTTAATTAAATCTAACTTAGAACTTTGGGTTTGTGCATTATATGTTACAATCCTATAAGATGACATTTATTTATGAGTTGATACTACTGCCTCAATTTCATATACCATGGCAACTGGTAATTTTTTTTGAGGTTTTACGTATAGTTCAGTATTACCATAAGACCTCTTATAGGAACTTCGTCCAGGTTCCTACTGCTCCCTCCAACATCTGTTGGATGTTTTTCGTAACTTTCATGTAAGTTACTTCAACTTGATCATTGGCTTGAGGATAGAAGGGGCAAGAGAAGATTTTTTATTTTCTTTTTAGCGTAGAACCTTCTAAGCCTGTCATTTTGGAATTGGATGGATTTGAACATTAATTAGTCCCTTGACTATCCACTTTCATGATATATAGTTTATTGATTAAAAAATATCTGGTTTTAGTCCCTTGACTATCCACTTTTCTGACATAAAGTCTGTCTACTAAAAATCATTCGATTTTAGTCTGTCGACTGTCTATTTTGGATAAAGTAAGACCCTCGCGCGTGTTTATTTATGGGACTAACTTTATCAAAAAAGAATAGTCAAATAACTCAATTTATCAAAAATGGATAGGTGATTGACTATTTGTCACAAAAGTGGATAGTCAAGGGACTAATTATCGTTCAAAGCCTACGTAGTATTAACCCTTCAAATTTCAAACATATAGCATATACTTATTTTAAGAAAACAATTACCTTTTCTCGTTATGTTTACTATAGATTGTGCTTCCACCAACTTTGAGAAGTAATCTAGGCTTATGTGGAAACCAGTAGAAAATTTCTTTTACCATATGGTAATATCCAAAACTCCATCTATTCGAATTAGATCTATTTTGTTACTATTTCTTCCAATAATATTGTTATGACTTGTACGGAGTTGGTAAATCGTTGGCATGTATCATACTTTTTGACTTGTTTGTTCGTATTCTCTATTATTATTGGCCAATAATAGCTTTGGAGAAGTATTTTTTTGTAAATTATTTTTTAGTCGCAGTAAGCACTTCCTTCTCCATCATGTAGCTTTTTTACAATGAAGGTTTCTTCATTTGGGCTTAAGTACCAAAGTAGTTTCTTAGTTAGCCTTCTCTTGTACAGTGTCTCTAAAGTTCACATAAATCTTGTAGATTTTATATTTATCTTTCATGATTATCTTGTATCTTCGGGGAGTATGCCTTCAACAAGGTATTTTTTTTATTTGACTTCTCAAATATTATTCTCCTATTATCATTTTATTACCATTACTCTTGTTGATGTGCATGCTGATAGGAAATAGTTGGTTAAAGTAATAGATTTATTTTCATGAAAGAGTACCCTTGGGGCCAAAGATGTGCAGGTTGAGGATGCAAATTCATCAACAATTATGTTTTCGGCTCTTGGGACTTGTTCAAATTCCACTCGCATAAACTAAACATCTTTTTGTTAAAAACCTTTTAAGTATTGAATAATGTTCTTTTTTTCATTTCTGGTTGTACCAATTCTTGGTTGACAATTAAATGAGATTTGGTGAGAAGTTTTACTCTTCTAGCTTCACATATATCTACTAGCATGTGGTGAAGATTATTTCTAATCAAAGAGTACTTTTGGGGAAAGACTTTTGTTTAATAGGATATTAATTTCAAGACTAGAGTGTAGAGAGATAAAAAAACAAAAGGTGGATAGTAACTATTAATTTCTCTAGAAAAAGTTCAACCTATTAAATGAGGTTGGTTAGGGGTATTTATACTTGTTTTATGACCCATGGGATGTCCGGGTTGGACTTTAGATTCGGGTCAGGCTTTAAAGTCCAAAACAAAAACTGGTCAGCATACAGTTGAGTTATGGTCCACTTAAATTTACTATTCACAAAAAGTTTAGTGTAGAAGATGCCCAAATTACCCCTTCGGATTAGGCAGAAAGGAACTTCCAAAATTATCCATCCTTATCAGTAGGTCTTTCAAAAAACATTTTGGAAGAGCTAACTTATCAATGAAAAAACTTGGATCATATTCGATGTTTTTTTCGAAGAGTTAGCTTCTAAAGAGTAAATCCTGATCGGATCCGAAGCGTTTTTCTTTTTACAGATGGACTAGCCAAAGGTTAAAATTTTGAAAACAACACGTGTCATGCTCTAATTTGACCTTCCAACCGTTTTTTCCCTTTGGTACTTGCACCTATTTTTTCAAAAAGTAATTAGGTTGTACTTAATAGCCCCTAATCATTACTTGAACGATTTATCTCCCCTAGGTAAATCACTCAAGTGTTTTTCACTTGTATTTAACATTGTTTTATTGTTTCATTTTTAGAACAAGAAAACTTTCTAGAGAGAGAAATCTTTAAGCTGCAATTTCATTTTAAGTTTGAGACTTTATATGTTCAAAGCCAAAACCGTTTTGAATAAAGGAGGTTGGTTAAAATTTTCTGAGTTAGAAAATGCGAGAGAGGAAGCAAGAACCACTGTCGTAATTCCTTTCTCTTCTGGTAGAGTAACTAGCCAGACAATACTAGAGCCAGACAAGAGTTCATCCTTATCCAGAACCTCAGTAATTTGAAAAACTCTATTCACCCCATCTTTACCCATATTAGATTCTGAGTCTTCCGTTCAAATACCCATAAGGGCTTTCTCTAAGGATAAGAAAACTTCAACCGTGAAGAAGCCCTAACCCTTCATTGATATGGGATCAGACACTGAGAACGATACACCCTGAAGAGTCACTCGAATCTCCCAAGCTAAGAGTACCCCAGAATGAGTTCAGGAGTAATAAAAACTCATGTCCAACCTCCGATGGACCCGAATCTATCGCTCCCCATCAACGAGGCTACTCAGATTGAGAAAGAAACTCTTGGTGCTAAACTAACCGAACAACAGCCCACTATAATAGAAGAACATATGGAAGATAGCGGAGAAGAAACCCAATTGGAAACATCTGGGCATACAAGGAATACCACATCAGATCAGACAAACAGAAGAAATATGGGACAGCCAAATAGTGAGTTACTTCCGGAGTGCTTAGAAAGGAAAGTTGGGCCTAACTTTTATAAGGTTGGTGTGAACTACTTACTAGCTCTTCAAAAAATATCTTATGTCTATACACACACTGCCGAATTAGATCGGATAAGAACCAAATGGGGATTTGCGGACTCTGTTAAGGTGAAGATTTTTATCACTCCGGAAACTCTCATGAACTGTAAAGTTAATGAGATGGTGGTATACACCAAAGTATTAAACTGGGGTCTTCGTTTCCCCTTAGACCGGGAAATAGTCATATATTTTCATCTAATCAAGCTTTTCCTAATCCAGCTAAGTCTGAATGCTTGGTATACTCTATTGGCCATCATTATTTCTTCTAGACTGTCAAAACTTCCAATGCCTATGGAATAGTTTGTTGTCGTGACTAGTTTGTGTAAGAATCACCAAATCTCTTTTTATCATTATAACATGGGAAAAACTACAAAGTAGTGAATGATCTGTTGGAGGCTGAGAAACCATGGAGGATTCAGTTCATTTTCATAAGTGGAGCTTGGGAGAATGGAAAAAAGATAAACTATGAGCCAAATCCAAGCCAATTGACTAGATATTGGAAGAGTTCATGTAACTCTTGTTCAAATTTTCATTAGTATTTAGACTTTATGTTGATATATCAAACTGATTATTATGTCTCTTTGCAGTTTTTTCGGAAATGTTTTTAGAGAATTTGGAGGTTGTAAAGGCTACATTTGCCAATTTAAATCAATGGTCATCGGAGAATGGGGGCTTGGCTTTCATATTTGTTTCACTTCAGGAAACATGTTGAGAGCTCACTTGTGGAATACCACTGGAAGCAGAGATCTTTATTGGGAACAACTGACCACTCCCCCTCCATTGGATGTCATCCTTAAAAGAATTGAGGTGAAAGATGGAAAACTCTACTTACCAGCACGAAATAAATCTCCTAGTCATCTGGACAAGATGAAGAACAAGAAGAAGAAGAAGAAGAAGAAAGCTGAAGTTGACCAATCTCATCAGTTTCCCGAAGCAGAAAGTTTGGAGAATCCTGAATGAATCAATGTTGTTTTGTTAGAAGCAGTTTCTGCAACAGTTGGTGAAACTTCGGGAACAGATCCATCAATCTAACTCAAGAAAAAGGGTCATAAAAGGCGTAATAAGGGAAGTGACCGAAGAGCTGGAAAAAAGAAAAAAGGTATCATAGGGTCAGAGATAATAATCCGACCTACAGAAGTTCCTCTCACTCTCCCAACTGATATTCCTCCACAAAAAGCGGTACACACTGATTCTCCCTCTCTGGTGTTTTCTACAGCAGATCTGCATCCTAGTGAGGGTGACGTTAACTTGGATAACTTAGTTAATATGTACTTTAGTGAGTTTGACAATGAGGACTTTGAACGAACTTTTCCCTAAACAACCATCATAACTAATGCTATGATTTATGAAGGAGAATCTTTTGCAGTAACAAGTGAGCAAGATACTTTAGGCCACACAGTCATATTTTATATCATGCCAATCTTCGATCTAGAAAGACAAGTCAGGGAGCAAGCTAAGGATATAACTTCTCTTACCACAGACAACCAAAACTTGAAGGATTCTCTTTTGTCTGAACAAAAAAATTATAGGCTTTAACTAAAGAAAATGAGGAACTGAGCACCAAACTGCGTCAATCCAAGATTGCCTAAGAGGACATACAGACTAAGTATTATGAATTGGAAACTGCCACCTCTAATGAGATCAAGTCTTTGAAGAAAAGTTAGATAAACTTCTTAAAGAGAAAGAAGAATAAATTATTTCTCTAAATAAGAATCAAGCTCAAAAGATAGGTGCAGCAATAGAGAAGTATGTTGCTGGTGTTGTAGATTCTTTGGAAAAAATAAATGAATGTATCAAATTGGATATGGTTTTGTTATTTCATGATACCTTTCCAAAGAAGAACCTTGGACCTTTGTGAAAGTTCGTACCATGTGATGAGATACATTTTCATACCATGCCAAATGGTGATAAACATGGTTATTCTTCACCAGATGAGAGTGATTTCGATGAGGGAACCGATGAAAGCTTAAGCATCGATGCCAAGAGTCCTAAGAAAGATTATGGTAAGGAAAAAACTGAAAGGAACGAGTCGTAAGGTTATTGTATTTACATTTCATGTTTAAGACTAAAGTCCTTGGATGGCTAAGAAATTCTGTTATTTTCTTTTAAACTTTGTTTTGTGAACCAAAGTCCTTGGATGACCAATGAATTTTGTGTGATGGTGGATCGGATATATTCAGATCAAATTTTCAATTTTAAGTTTTCCTTCGTATGTATTTCTCTTTTTATGTCTAGTATTTAATCAATATTTAATTTTTTCCGACGCGTTTAATGATCGTTTAATTCATTGAATAATTTCAAAGATATTTCTTTTGAAGGATGAAAGTGTTTAATAGATCTGATCACTTCAAAGATATTTCATTTTGACGAATAGAGGTGTTTAATAGATATGTAACCTAACCAATCTCTTCATACTCACCAAGACCTTTGAAAAAAGCATAAGATAACATTATTTTTAAAATTGGACAACTCATTAAAAACTCCCCGCGCCACCGGGGTAGAAAAACGTATGCGCCCAAAATTTACATTGAAGTATGACAAAGTAAATATTTACAAGTTAATTTTATTCTAAGTACAACCTGAGATGTTCAATGTTCCATGGGTGCTTCAACATGTCGCATTGTTTGTCTTGAAGTTTATATGTTTCTTGTTTGATCCTCTGCCACACCATGTATGGGCCTTTTCAATTCGGAGCCAGTTTCCCAAACTGTTTCTCTTTGGTTAGCAAAAAGACTTTTCTTAATACTTTGTCCCTTAACTGGAAATCTTTTCTTTTAACTTTGAATGCAAACCTACATCTCATTAAACCTTGATAGTATGTTGTTCTTTAATATTCCTTCTCTCTTCTTTCTTCAATCAGATCCAACTAATTCCTTACAACGATTTCATTAGCCTGCTCGAAATAATTTTGTGTCCTGAATGATGGCAAAGTAGCTTCTATAGATGTGATTGCATCCATCCCATAAACAAGGGAAAATGAAGACTCTTAGGTGGTCGTTCGTGGAGTAGTTTGGTATGCCCACAATACTTCTTGCTAATAACTTGGCCATTTCCTTGCAGCCCTTTTTAGATTATTTATTGACCCTGTTAAAATTATCTGATTAGCAACCTCAACCTACCCATTAGCTTGAGGCTGGAAATGGGAAGAGACGCAATGTTGAATTTTTCTGGAAGTGCAAAACGTTTCCATATATTTATTGTTATATTGTGGCCCATCGTCTGTGGTAATTCGTCGGGGGATTCAAAATCGGCAACATATGTTGTATAAGATAAATTGTATGACCGCCTTAGAGTGGTTCTAACCAGTGGGGCAGCTTCCTTCCATTTAGAGAAATAGTCTATTGTCACTATTATCGTTCGATGACCTCCGGATGCCATGGAAAGAGGTCAAACTAATTCCAAACCTCACCTATAAAAAGGTATGGGTTCGGATATTGACTCCATAGGAACTTCTACCATATGGATTTCATTCCCATATCTCTGGAAAGGATCACATCTCCTGACCATATCTTTGGCATCTGCCATTATAGTAGGCCAATAGTAACCTGCTAACAAAACTCTCATGGTTAATGCCGTATAGCCACAATATGATGATCCTTATCCATCATGCAATTCGGATAGAACACTTTAGGAATCCTCAAAACCTAAGCCGCGTAGGAGAGGCGTGCTGGAAAACTTTTTATAAAGAATTTCCCTTAACACCAAGAAACTAGGAGTCTTGTACTTGATCTTTTTAGCTAAGACTTTATATGAAGGTAAAACTCTATCGGAAATAAATTGATGTAGTTCATACCTCCAATCTTTCAATTGTATGCTAGATATATTCATACTTTCTTCAGATTCACCCTCTTTTCCTTGAATTGAGCTTATAGAGGGGCATTCTTGCATAAGAATCCATAGGTGTGCTTCAGAATAGGCTATAGTAGCTAAGAATTCGCCATAGTATTCTCCGATCTATGGACATGTTCATACCGAACGCTTTTAAAACTTATGGAAACTTCCATTAGTACTTGTAGATATTTTATTAACTGATCGTTTTTAGATTCATATATCCCTTGAGCTTAACTAATAAGTAACTAGGAGTCATTTACTAATTCGACCATATTTGCCCCACATATTTGAGCTAGTCTTAACCTAGCAATTGCTGCTCCATACTCTGATTCATTATTGGATGCCTTGAAACCAAAACATACAGCCTGATATATAGTATCACCATAAGGGAAAGTTAAACAAATTCCAGTCCCATATCACATCATACTAGACCCGTCGTATGTTCGGATTAGCCATTCTTTTTTGTTACTGTTTTCATGTTCTTGTTCGTAAGACCTTTTAGTATGAAATTCCACTAAGAAATCAGCTATAGCTTGAGCTTTGGTCGCGGTATGAGATGTAAAATCAATATCATAGTCTCCAAGCTCAACTGACCAATATGTCAGCTTTTTGTAAAACACTCTTTAAAGGAAACGATGTTCGAACTGTAATTGAAGTGCTTGAAAGTATGGCCTAATTTTTCTGGCTGCTATTACCAATGCCAAGGCTAATGTTTCTAGCTTTAAATACATTTTCTGCTTCCAATAAACTCTTGCTTATGTAATACACCGGACGGGGGTTATTATCCACTTCCCTTACGAATACAGCACTCACAGCATACTCCGATACAACTAAGTACATATAAATTTTCTCTCGTTGGATAGGTTTGAACAATGTCTTGGGTGAAGACAAATGTTTTTTAATTTCAAGAAATGCTTGATCACACTGCGGAGACCAATTAAAGTCTTTAGCACACTTGTCTGATGGTCTTGAAAATAAACCTATTCAATGCAGCCAACCGCCCGGTCAGTCTCTAGACTTATTTAGTACTTCGAGGAGGACTCATATCCAATAGAGTATTAAACTTATCCGGATTGGCTTGTATCCTTTTTTCACTTATGACATATCCTAGAAACTTGCTAGACCTGACCCCAAAAAAACCTTTCTTTGTATTTAAATTATAGGTTGGTGGCATCTAAGTTAGAAAAAATTTCTTGAAGATCAGATATGTGTTCCATCATATCATCTATATGTACTTCAATATTTCTGCCAATCTGGATAGCAAACATTTTATTTACCAATCATTGATAGGTAGCTCTAGCATTCTTCAATCCAAATGGCATCACTTTATAGCAATGAAGCCCTTTATCAGTAATAAAGGTAGTATGATCTTGGTCGTTGGAATCTACATATATCTGATTATACCCCGAAAAGGCATCCATGAAGGATAATAAATTATTGCCCGATGTAGAATCCACCAACTGATCTATTCGATGAACTAGAAAAAGATCTGTAGGACATGCTCTGTTAAGATCAGTAAAGTCAATACACATGCGTCGTATTCTATTATTTTTCTTCACTAAAATGGGGTTAGCGGTCCACAAAGGATATTGAGATTATTTAATATGGACCATCTTGGTTAACCGATCAACTTCTTGTACTATTACATCGGCTTTTGGAAAAGGTTCTTCTTCTTTGTACTACTGATCCTGCATCAGACCGGACTGATAATTTGTGGCAGATCACTTTGGTTGGTACCCTAGTTACATCATCATTGCACCATGCAAACACATGTAGATTGTCAGATAAGAAAGACAATAACTTTTATTTCAAATTCAATGGTAACTTAGTACAAATCCTAACACTTTTACCTTCTGCTAGGTAGTGGATTTCAACCTCTTCTATGGGTTTTATAGCATTAGGAGTCTTCCTCGGATCATCTATTTCATTTTCATCGGTGGAAGGCTCTAGTAGTTGTTATTCCTTGATAGCCTTGACTGCCTTTAATGACTTTGAGGCAAGAGTTGTTGCATAGAATTCTCTAGTCACTTTCTGACTACTTCGGACAACACCCACTTGTACTCCCACAACATATTTTAAACATTGATGGACAGTAGAGGCCACAGCATGCATTCGAGAAATCCAAGATCTTCCAAATATAGCATTGTAGGATGTTTGGCAGTCAACCATTACTATTACCGTTTTTTTAAAAGGTCATTTACCCAATAGTACTTCCTCTTCAAACTCACCAATGTCATCAGCCGAATTTCCCGTAAATCCCACAATAGTTATGTTTGATCGCTGAATAACCACGGGATTTTTCATCTGCCCATATGTATTTAGAAATAACACGTTTTCCGAACTACCAGTGTCAATCATGATTCGACGTATGTCATTACCCTCAATTGATGTCCTTATCACCACAGCATCTTCATGTGGCCCCGCAATATCTCTTAAGTCATCTTCTTCAAAAAGTATAAAAGGAGTTGGGGTTTGGTATAAAGGTGTGGATATTCTTCCTTCCAGTATAGTAGTCAAGGTGTTGACATGTTTTTTTATTAAACAACTTGAAGGCGTCGTCAAGGTGTCTCCCCTAAATATGATTAATGACTCAAAACACTTCACCAGATCGGAAATTATAGTAGATTTATCCATTATCACCCCCCACATAAATTTTAATATGGGTCGGGATCAAGGTATTCATAGTCCACATCAAATCTTTCAACAACCATCATGGTATCTTCCTGTCTGGATGTTGCTAGGACTGTTGAAGAAGTCGTTCGGGGAGTATTGGCATTGGATTGTGTATTATCTGGTCTGCTGCCCCCTTGCTTTTTAACAAAAGCGCCCAATTTTCCTCTCTTAATGAGATTTTGAACTTCTTGCTTCAAGGCTATACAATCATGTGTGTCATTACCCACATCATTATAATACTCGCAGAAATGAGTCCTTCGGGTTTTTTAGGGGACTATAATGGGGTTGGCCTTCTAAAGTGCACATCATTTTTAATCTTGTCATAAATTGTTGCTACACTTTCTCCCAACTCAGCAAACCATTCAGGTTGAACCCATGGACCCCTTTTACTTCTAACTTGTTGGCTTTGGTTGGACTGATTCTGTTTGGCCCGATGTGATCCTTGCCCGGTTTCCTTTGATTGTAACTAGATTGATTTGTTGCTTGTGGAATTGACATCGTTGTGGTGGAACTATTCTAATGAGGCACTCTAGATTTTTTAGTTTCTTCAACAATAATCTGCTTTCCAACTTGATTTAACATCCCTCCAAAAGTTATCGCTTTTTCGGGTTATTAAGTCGGCCAAATTACCCGAATTCAAGCCTTGTCTTAAAGAGGAAATTGTTACTTGTTCAAAACAATCAACTATCCCATTCTTCATGTTCACAAACCTACTAATATATTCCTTCAAAGATTTGTTTAGCTCTTTGGAATAATGAATAATCGTATCACCATTATCTTTAAGCTTATTGCATCCTATAAATTGCCTCTAGAATGTTACCCAGAATATGTCAAAATTATTTATAGACCCCTGGGGATACTATTGTACCACTAAAGAGAACTTCATTTAATGGTTTGTGAGAAGGCTCGGCATAGCAGCTTGCCATCATCATCAAAATTCATCAAAAAAAATTAAATTGCTCAAAATGATTGTCCGGATATTTTCTTCCATCATACTTCTCCATTCTAGAATTGCCAAATCGATTAGGAAGATGTCCATAGAGGATTTTTGAAGACAAGGGCGATTGTCTCCAATTTTGGCTACAGCTAAATACAGTATCTTCATTGGGAGTAGCAAAAATACTTGGTTCGGGTTGAAAGGAAATGGATCGATTACCAAATGGTCAATGTGGTGATCGGCTGAACCCTTTATTTTTCCTTGATACTTTTTAATTATGCCATGTTTATCTCTTTTTCTTGAATATTTCGTAGACAGTCTTAATTTATTCTTTAAACGGCCTTCATCACTGCTGGATGAGAACGATTCTTCAAGATCTGTATCATTGGATGAACTATTGGAAGACTTTGATACTGTGCTCACAACTCGTTTAGACCGATGTGTTTTCTAAGATCTGGCATGAGTCTTTATGGACTGCTCATTTTCACCGAGATTATCAGTAGGGTGGAGTACGGATGCAGACGGAATTCTCTTTTATTCCTTTTTCAGCTTGTTTCTGAGCCTTTAAAACCTCAATCTCAGCCCTTAACTCATCATATTCATCCTGTATGGATTGTTTTCCATCACCGTTATGATTGACAAGAGACACAGTAATGAGCTCATTATTCTCTCTCACACCTTCAACCTCTGGAGGTGGAACATCTTGTACGTTAAGATCCATCCGAACTGCTTTATTCACTGGTCTTGAATCTGGAATTCAGGCACCGTCGTCTCCCACTATGGTCGCCACTCTGGTGAAGATTATTTCTAATCAAAGGGTACTTTTGGGTAAATATTTTTGTTTAATAGGATATTAATTTCTAGACTAGAGTGTTGAGAGATAAAAGAGGTGGGTAGTAACTATTAATTTCTCTAGAAAAAGTCCAACCTATTAAATGAGGTTGGTTGGGGTATTTATACATGTTTTATGACCCATGGGTCATCCAGGTCGAACTTTGGATTCGGGTCAGGCTTTAAAGTCCAAAGCAAAAACTGGTGAGCACACAGTTGAGTCATGGTCTACTTAAATTTACTATTCGTAAAAAATTTAGTGTAGAAGATGCCTGAATTACCCCTTTGGATGAGGCAGAAGGGCACTTCCAAAATTATCCGACTCTATCAGCATGAGTTCTATAATTGGGGCTTCGTATTCAACTTCGTTATTAAATGTTATCTGAAGTTGATGAATTTATCCAATGTATATCTTGTTAGGGATATGAGATGAACTCCTACTCCTAAACCTTGATTATTACTTCCTCTCTCAGCCTTGACCTTCCAACTATCTTCGGTCAAATCTTTTGAAATTATCAGTCCCTCAAATTGAAATTACATCAAGAAATTTACTAATGTCTAGGATTTTATTTTATTTTCTTGGCTAAAAGCGGATATGATAATCCCATAATTCTATTAACTACTTGGTCAGTATTCTAGATACATCTGGATTTTGTAGCACATTTCTTAAGGGGAATGAAGTTCAAACTATTATAGTATATGCTTGGAATTGTCCCTCATTTTCCTAGCTGCAATTGTTAGTGCCAGAGTGAGTTTTTCAAATTGTAGATATCTAATTTCAGCTCGTAATAAAGATTTACTTACTTAATATATTGCTTTAGACTCGCTTTCTTCCTCTCTGATTAGTATTATGCTGACATCGTAATCTGAGACTGTAAATTTGGATTGCCATTTTTTTTTAACCCGCAGGTACTTGAATCGAGCTGACCCGATGAGATGGGTTACGGATTTTTAAAATAAATCCATAAATGATTTTCCGTTGTGAAAATTTACTACCCGTCGAGTTCGAGTCAGATTGTTGATTTTTAAAAAAAAATTATGGGTACCCAACCCAAACCCGACCCACCTGGTAATACTCGACGGGTACCCGCTAAATTAATATTATCTAAAATAATATATTAATTAATATTTATTTATAAAAAATATGCTAAATTTACTATTATTAATATCAATATTAACAAAATTATATATTAATTATTAATATATAACAAAATATTTTCTAATAAATACAGTATATTATAAAAAATATCATTATATATTTAAACATTAAATTTGATTTTTCTATTTCTTACTTTTAAACATTTTTATTTTTTTTCAACAAGAGTGATAGTATTAATATCAAATTCAAGCAAATCTATTAATATTATTATTTATTAAAATAAATTAAATTAAATTACTATCATATACAAAAACCATATATTAATTATTAATAATATAACTATTTGTTGGCTAATTATCACTAGGTCTAGTATATCACTAGATACACTAGGGATGGCAGGTTTTTTTTCTGTGGGTTCTTTTCAAATGGATATTTTACCCACATTAAATTATTACCTGCGGATAGTTTTCCAGAAACCAATCATAGCTTCAATGGGTACCCAAACCCGACAGGTTCGGGTTTGGGTTCAAAAAAATATGGATATGACGGATTATGGGTTTGGTTATACCCGCATCTATCCCAATCCATTGTCATCCCAAGTACAAATACAAAGACTCTCATGTTCGAGGCTTTATTACACTTCTGGGGAAGCCAAGAACTTCTTTATGTTATTGAAAGCTTCATCATATGTTAGATTCTAATTGACTTTTCTACTCCTCTTAGCACTTGGAAGAAAGGTTGACACTTGTTTGGAAATCTTGAGAATAACCTATTAAGTGTTACTAGTGTTCCAATTAGAATTTGAACTTATTTTGCATTCCTTGGTGGCTTCATTACGGCTAAATTTGATAGATTTGCGGGATATGTTTTGATTTCTTTTTCACTCACCATGTAGCCCAAAACAAATTCGGATTATACGATGAAGGTGTATATTTCTGGATTCAAATTGAGAATAAATATTCTAATACTTGTAAAGGTTTCGGTAAAATATGCTAGATAATAATCTTCATAAAGAATTATCACTAACATGTAATAAATGTAAGCTTGTATTTTTTGGTTTTCACGGAGTTACAAAGATTTTATTAACTAGCCTTTCATAGGTTGTTCTAGTGTTCTTAAATCCAAATGGAATTATTTTATACCAATCTAGCCCTCTTTCGGTGATAAAATTTATGTGTTCTTGGTCTTCTTAGCGTATTTGTATTTAGTTATATCTCGCAAAATCATCTATGAAGGATAACATATTATTTTCAGATGTCTACCAGCTGGTCAATCCTCAGTAGTGGAAATGGGTCCTTCGAGCATGCTTTATGAGGTATGTAAAGTTCACACACATCCTCTAATTTTCGTTCTTATTTATCATGAAAGAATTTGATGTCCATATTGGGTAATAAGACTCTCGTATATGTCCCACAACAATCAACTCATCTACTTCTTCAATAATTGACTCTGTATTTTATTGGAAAAATGATCTTTGTTTTCGTATGATAGGCTAAAAAAATTTGTTGATACGTAACTTATGGAAGATGAATTCATTTGGGACCTATGTTACACCATGCGTATTTCATGCAAACATATCCAAGTTATTTTTCAGAACGTTATCAATTTTGTACTTGTGATCAATGGGGATATTGTTGATGATCTTCAAGGGATATCCTTATTCTATTTGTATATCTTCCATATTTTCCCTTGCCTGCACCAGACGGGGGCTTTCTCTAAGGTCATCTATTCCTTCCAAAATTATCTTTTATTTTTTTGGTTGCTATGTTTTGAGTGTCAGGGATGGTGTATAGCATTTTCGTGAAGGTTTTTTATTTTCTCTAATGTAAGCTACTTTACCTTTTATTGGGTACCTTAAAAATCGGTAATAGTGTGCATTACATTTATCTAATATCACCCTAATATGATGTTGTATGAGGAAGGTGCATCTGCTATTATGAAATAATATTGTACCTTATTTATGTACTATTACTTTCCGAGGACGACATCCAAGGTTAACTCCACTAGTACAACTTCGTTTACTATGGTGAAGCATGTCATGATTATTTGAGTTGGTGTTGACACTAAAATTCCTCTCATTTTCTCATAAGTACCTATGTATAGTATATATATGGGTTTGCTAGTGTTTATCGTCATCTTTTTTATTTATACTCCAACTAGCATTACCGTTATTAGCACGACATCACTGTGTAAAGATGGCACTCACATTAAATTGTCATCCGTGAATGAAAATATTAAATATATATATATATATATATATATATATTGGTATAAATACGGGGATGATTGTCCTTAATATTGAAACTCTATTACATATGCATATCTCTTTCTTGATTTTTTAGAAACTCCAGCGTATGGATCTCCTCTTGCAATCACACATATTGATTGCATGTTGGGATATAAATCTAAATATTCTTCTTCTCCAACCACTATAATGGCATTGGTATCCAATGTTCTTTGTTCTTTAGCTAGTTTTGAAGCTTGTTTGATGGCAAATTCTCTTTGACCTTATCTAGGTTATATGTTTCTTAATTTTTTAACAAACTCAATAAGTTTTCCTTTATCTACTAAATTTTCGACTTGATTCTGCAAAGTCCAACAACCTCTAGTAAAATGATCAATATCACCATGGAACTTACAATATTTACTTTTATCTTTGTATTTTTATGTTTCGTGCAACTTCTCTGGTCGGTTTTACCTGACGATATCTTTTATATTTTTATAGACTCTTGTCAAAATTTCAGTTAGCTATATGAATGGTCCTTTTGGAGGATATTCAATCATTCTGTTATTGTTTTTGTCGTAGCCGATTTTAGACTTTCCCTTATAATCATAAGCTTGATTGTTTCGCGGCCTGACTGAGGTTGTCGCGTCGTTGTTCCTGGATCTTTTGCTTTTTGTACTAATCTAAGTCATTGTGTTTTTATGTCATTCGGGATGTTTTCGAAGTTACTTTCTTTCCCTATTTCATGAATCTGCAAACTTCATCCACTTTGATATAGCGCTCCACGTGAGCCAGTAAATCACCAAAGTTTAAAGCTTTTTCATCATTATGGCGTGGGAGAAATTTTCTTTTAAAACTCTCTGTCTGAATGCAGCGACGACCACCAATCATGGAAATTTTATAATTTTTTTTGGTTTCTATCAACCGATGGGTATACTCTCTTAGAATTTTATTAATATGCTTTGTAGTGAATTATCTAGTCTCCATCTCCTTTAATTGCTTTTGAGTATGTAAAATGGTTCCTAAAAGTTGTCTGAATCGTCTTCTAGCTCTTGTTGTGTTTTTTTATGAGACTATTAAACCACTACATGGCAGTTCCTCTGAGTGTCATGGATAAAGTCATGCACTTTATTTTCCATCAGCTCGATATTTTAGCATCTCATTGTTGAACTATGGATATGATGCTCCGGATATCTTTTGTAACAGTACTTATTCATTTCATGATTGTTTAACAATGGTGGCATGAGCCCGTACATAATTTGTTAGGGCCAACGGGAGAGATTTTTCATCAGATTTTCTTCATCCACGTAAAAGTTGTTCATAAAGGGGTATGTTTGATGGTACCCAGGTCTTTTCCATTTCTTGGTGATATATTTGTATTGTTTTTTGCATAGTTGATTGAGAACATTAAAAGTACTGGTTCTATTTTATACCCTGGAAATTTGGTTGTTTATATCATGTTAGGGCCTGTGGGTATCCCTGATTCAAGTTTACATAAGGGTGTGCAAAATTATGGAAGCCTACTTGTGTTCTGAAGTTGTTATATGGAATCTACAATTGGAGAGCCGGGACTTGCTGCTCGTTAGAAGGAATCCCCGGTTGGGCCGTCGGATCCTGTTGGAAATCCTGGTTATTGTCCAATATATGGCTGGAACCCTTATTGTTGGGATGGAAATTTTTGAAATCCTAGTTGATGTAGTGGATATCCAGGTTACATTATAACAGTGAGAGGAGTCTATTGGTAGGTTCTCGAAATGTCACGATGTGTTAGGGGTGGTGCTTCATTTTATACAAATTGGGGGTTGTATGTTCGTTTTTATGTTTGTCATGAGGTTTTCTATGCTCCCTATCATTATCCTCCCTTTGGTCACGCTTTGAAGTTGGCGTTCAGCTTCTCCTTATGTTCCATCGCGTTATCTTCGCTTCATGATCTTGGCTATTTGAGTTTAAAAGACAGCTTCTTCATGGTCCAAATTGTGTATGCCCTCTTTGTCAGTTATGTTGAAAGTCATCTTCCTCCAATGAGTGTCAGTTTGGAAAATGATCTTTCAGCATTCCATGACTTGTATCATCTCTTTCATCTTCATTTACACGATGAATGATGGATTTGACTCTAGGAGTCTGGGCCACCAATTGTTCCTACAACATTTGAAATTTGTTAACTTATTCTTCCATAAGCTGTTGAGCCAGCCGGGGCCAGAGCTTGTTCATCGAAAACTTTCACCTCCAAATCTTCATCAATAGACAAATTAGATTGTTTTTCAAAATTCGACATTAGTTAGTCTCAAAATTTCTTTTTTGTCTTCGATTATTTGGGAGAAAAAAATTATTACCACATACGCTCAATAGATGTTGCAAATTCTAAATACCGAAATCGGTTTTTAGTTTAGAATAATTTGTGAAAAGTATGAGAGTATAAATAATTAACATTTGATTTAAAATAATAATATGAACAAATATTTTATTGATGATTGTTAACTCTTTATTTATAGAGTTAACAAATAGATAACTATATCCCGAAAATACTACAAATTTCAGATAAAATACAATATTATTTTAACAACTTTTCCATACTTTGATGGTTAATGGACATAAAATAATGAAAAAGACTATTTACATCTTTCTCAATACAAAACAAAAAAAATTATAAACTAAATAATCGATTTTTCGATTTCAGTTTTATTTGGCTTTGATAAATTTTACTTTAAATCTATCAAATTCTCAACTTTGAAAAAAAATATCTATAAATTAAAAAGAAAAATGCATATTTAAAATAATAAAATTTAACTATTTCGTAAAAAAAATAAGTTAACAAATTATAAGAAATATAATTTTGAAATTATTCGAAATAAATAATATATATTTGATTTTTTTATTTGTTTGCCTTTTTTAAACTAAAATCCTTGACCAAACCAACCATTATTAAAACCGATTGAACTAACTATATTCAATTTCGTTAGGCCAGTAGATTCAATATTGCGTTCATGCTCGCCCATATCCTAAACTGAACCAATTATATTCAGAGCTTTGGCTAAATTATGGTCCAAAAAATGTTAACAATCTCCTTTTTTTTAGAATCTTTTTTAATTATAGGTCTTTTACTTACGTATTTCCCCTTTGACCAAGAATATTTTATTTTGGTTTTTAGTAAATTTTGGGCAAAATTAACCAAAAATTGAAGAACGGAAAATTACTCCTCCCAATATCCCTCTTATACTCAAAACGTAACAAAATTTCAAAAAAAATCAGTATTTTCAGAAATCTCAAAACACCTCCAAACCTCCCAAAACACTCCAAAAACACACAAATTTTATAAAAACTCAAATCATTGAAGAATGGATTTAGGACATAAGAAGCTTGTCGAGGAGCATAAAACTCCAAACAAGGTAGTATTTTTAACCAATGTTTTCAAAAACGTTTCCTTTTTGGTAGATTTTCTATTTTTAGAATGCTTTACACAAGCTCCACCGCCGTTGGAGGCTCTTTCAACCGGCAGGGATAAAGAACAACCATCATTTGATGATGAACTCTCCCCGCCGGGGTAGTCCATCCTCACCGCCGGGTGGAGGCCATGCCAAACCGTCGGGGTTGTGCATCTGACCCGCCGGTTGGTAACCAAGTAAATTTGTTAAATTGGAATTTTTATTTTAAACTAGATCCCTGGCGGGGGTAGCCATTTATCGTCGGGATGTAGTTTATTAACCAGCGGTTCACATATCGTCGACCGGCGGTTTTGGTTCCTTAATGTAGTCTACATATCTAAATACAATATGTTCGGCTCCCGCCCAGGGTTGATTCTTCAACCGTCGGGTGGGTTATTATCAACCTGCGGCTGATAACGTTCCCGGCGGTGTAACATTTTTCAACCATCGGGTAGAGACAGAGGTTTTTTAATTTTAGTTAGATTGACATAATTTACGCTTGTTTTATGTAGGAGGAGGAGGAAGAGTTAACGGGCGACTTGTATGATGAGTGTTTGGTAAAGGAGGAGCAGGTAATGCCAGATCTTTGCTCTGTCGATTATAGCCACTTGTTCGACATCAAATCTCACTACACTCAAGTGGAGTTGATTGAATGGGATAAGCAAACCGTGTTAGACAACGGGTGTATGGTTATATTACGTCGCTGCGATAGACTTACTCGCAAAACTCCAAAAATAGTTTGTGTGTGAAAGATTTGGAGTTTACACAAAATTGGTAAATCCAAAGCATCTAAAGAGGAAGTCTACCGACACAAAAAATGTGGATTCCCTTTCACCCTCAAAGAAAATAAGTTGGATGATGATTTGTGAGGATTAGAGGTCGAATGCGGCGTTCACAATCACGGCACTACAATGTACAAAGAAGGTCATTCGAACTTGGGACGTTCATCAAAGAAGAGATGGATTTCGTAGTTAGTTCTACGAAAATGGGATCTCGTCCTAAAGACATTCTCGGTGGAGTGAAGAAATTGAAACCTAAGAATTCGTCTTCAATGTGCACCAGGTACAACGCTCAACTAAAACACTGCAAGATCGAGAAAGGCGACCGGTCGCAATTCCAATACTTGTTGGGTGAACTAAAGAGGTTAAACTACTACGAATTCCATAGAAATTCTGAAGACGGATGCGATATCATAGGTGAGCTTTTCTTCGCGCACCTGGTTAGTTTGGATTTTTTACGGACATTTCCAAATGTCATTGAAATGGATAACACATACAAGGTAATCAAATACGGGATGTCGTTGTACGAGTTCGTCGGAGCCACTAGTACCGGGAAAACGTTCTATATTGGATTCGCGTTTATTTCCGGAGAAAATCGAGAGCTACAAATGGGTGTTAGAGTGCTTACGTTCGTTGATGGTAACTCACTCCATCGAACCACCCTCCATTGTTTTGATGGATAGGGATTTAGCGCTTGTGAAGGCGGTAGAGGAAGTGTTCCCCGATGCAACACACATGTTGTGTCGATGGCACATCAACATGAACGTCCTGGGCAAAACATATTTAAATCATAAAGGAGAAGAAAGTGTACAACGCCTTCATGAAAGTGCGAAATAAAATGATGTTGGCGGAAACGGATGTAGCCTTCAACAACTTTCGGGCCGAATTGCACCGTGACTTCAAAGATTATCCGAAAACAATTGAGTATACCGAAAGTTGGTTAGGGACTTATGGTGATAAGTTCATCACGTGGAGCACTAACAAGTGGATGCATTTTGGTAACCAAACCACAAACCGTGTGAAGAACGTTCATTCGAGCCTCAAGCGTTTCATCGACACGAGCAAAGGTAGCTTCGAGTCTTTTTGGTTGAAGTTGCATACTTTGATAGAATTGCAACACTGAGACATCAAAGGTTCATTTGAAAAGAGCTTCTTGTTGGCCTTACATAAATTCACAAACATTGTGTACGGTAAACTAAAAAACAATGTCACCCACTATGCGTTGGAACTTTTTTTCAGAGAAGTAGATTGTGCCCGGAATATCCCAATTGTGGCTGTCATGCCTTGCGGTTATGCCATACGAACTACGCACAGTATGCCTTGCGCCCACGAAATTTACGAATTTTTTGCAACAGATATAGAGGTGCCTTTGGAGTTATTTCACGAACATTAGAATAGGTTAGACATTTAGTTCATACCAATTTCACGACGATCGAGAAAATAAAAGCCAAAATTGATAAACTAGTGTGCGATGTCATGGAACTGAATGATAAAGCACGCATAGAGCATGTTTATAAGAAATGGTTTGTCGTCGTCAATCCCGAAACGACCTCCCTATTGGAGCCATTAGTGAAGCAAAAAGCGTGCGGTCGTCCACCTTCTAAACGTAAGTTGTTTATTATTGCATCTGAATCATATACTAAACGCAACAAATCTAGGCACGAGCATGTGCTAGATTCGGAAAAGGCTAGTTCACCCGGGTTAGATACAACCTTCAACCTCTGTTGACAACCTTAAGTAAAGGGAAAGGAATGTCGGGCCCGAAACGTGGTTGGGAAAGCACCCTCGCTCCCAAGAAAGGTAGCGTCATTCTAACACAAGCAAGTGGGATGATTATTTCAAGTAGAACGGTCGGCTGTAGGTCAAACTCTACGATGCCGGCTAAGGCAAGCATGATTGATCCGAAAGGATACTTAAACAAATTCCTCATATATGTTAGACCATTTGTATCCTCCATCACCGACGTTGAAGCGGATGGCCATTGCGGATACCGCTCGATAGCGTTTATGTTGAACGGGAAACAAGATAGGTGGCGGTTGATTAGGGATGCCCTTTACAACGAGCTTATAGATTACGCATTCGTTTATGTTAAGATATTTACAAGCATTGCGGATTTGATCGATGTTGCGGAGCGTGGTGAAGTGCTCTAGTAAGGTGGGTACTAAAGACCATTGGATGTCCATGCCCGAGATGGGAGTCGCAATCGTTTCTGCATTTAACTGCATTCTTCATTTTGTAGGAGTACCAAACTACGGATGTTGGGTTCACTTTTCTTCCGTTAAGAGGTTTACCTCCTCAGATTCCAAAGCGCATGGAAATCGGATTGGTTTGCTTGAACTCCAACCACTTCGTCAACGTAAGAATTTAATTCAATTGACGGTTAGTTTAAATATTAAGACATCCATTTCATTGTGTTTTCAGTTTGTAGCTTGGGATTAGGGCAGACGCCCCATGTGTGAGGATACATCCTTGTTGCATAAAGTTGCGGTCACCGGAAGCGGAAGGTTGGGTTTACCAATTCTCACTCGTTGCAAGCTATACGAAGAGCTTAGGAATTGTAGCCCCGAAGTAACCGATTTATTCGCTTTTGTTTGAGGACTAGATCATTAGAACGTCGTTGGAACATTCCTACGATTTCAGCATTTTTAATGTTGTATGTTTTGTACTGTCTAATGTCACTGTACTTTATGATAACGTTTATCTTTAAAAAAAATAGATTTGTTGTTCTTAACAGTGTGTTTCGCATTAAATTAAGACATTACACTTTAATTGAAAATATTACACTTTAATTGAAGGCATTACATAATTAAAAATACAAATGCAAACAACAGAAATAGAATGATAGATAGTAGCCCCTGGTTGAAATAGCAGACTCAGTTTCATGGCGACGGATAGTTTCATCCATACTCGAAGCGTTTCTCGAAACAATAGTCATCATCCTCGATGTTCCTTCAGGAGTTGGGTTAATTCTAACGTCGGTCTCTATTGCATCAACTCTCTCTTGCATTTGCTGCATCGCATGTTCCACCATCCATTGCATAATAATACTTTGAAATGCCATACTTCATATATTGTGGGATTCGGTTTGCACTTCGTAAGGAAGTGACTCGATCGGTATTGCCACGATTTTGAGATAAGTTAACCTATCGGCCACTTCTTCGCATCCTCGCGATCGGGGCATTACACATCCAGGACACGATGCTTTCATACCATCGTTGAAGAATATTCTATATAAAACAGCATCGACAAAGCCTGGAGTCTCCTCTCGAAGTGTGCCTTCACGAACTCAAATGCATTTAGGCGGTTCGCATCTTTGTGCGCGTTCCAGCTAGAATCGCCCATTTTATTCCTAAGAAGTGTAATGATATAGTTCGGTTCTACTACTTATAGTAGGATAGTTGGAGGGTACCTCCCAAAAAACTTAGCGAGAAATACACATTATTTTTGTGGGTTAATAAGTTTTGGTGGGAAGCAATAAAAAATAATATCAAATCATCACTAATGGTCCAACCGCCGGTTAAACAATTGTCAACCGGTGGTTGACAATTGTTCAACCGAACGGTGACATCTTCCAAATCAATTTGTGGGCCAAAAAGGTTTATAAGATTTCAATTGCAAATTTTCAACCAGCGAGGTTAGTAAACCAAACCCATATGAAAATTGTGTTTTCATTAAGTTACTTAACCCGGAGGTTGACTTTTTTTCAACCATCCGTTGATTAGTCCCCCGCCGGGGTGATAATGTACCTGGCGATTGATAATTATTCAACCGTCGGGCAGTACACCGGCTGGTTAGGCTACTCAAACCGGCAGATAATTGCCTGGCGGGTGAAAATACTACAACTGGCGGGTTAGTTTTCAACCGGCGGTCGAATAATCAACATCTCAACTTCAGCTTGAGCTCACTCCCTCGCTTTCAACCGCCGGTTGAAAACATCTCCAGCGGTTGAAAATTATCAACCGGCTGTCCATAGATTAATATTGCGTAAGTCCACAAAATCAACCTCCAATATTAGTAAGTTGGTTAAAAATGAGGATCTATATTCTAGAAAATAAAAGAAACACTACAAATTATAAGAAAAAACCAATCACGACACAAACTACTTTTAAGCATCCCTTTTTAAAAACATCTGAATCAACGTAAAAAACAGCCAAATAGAATCAACGTAAAAAAAGCATCCAAATACTCAATTTAGAAACTAAAAACATGGTTGTTAAACTAAAAAAGTATACAAACAACGAACAAGAGTAGCCTTACAACAAGTCATGTACTAGTGAGATCAAGCACCTTCCTTGCAAAGGACACTAGTTCTTCATGTGTCTCGTCTAAAGGCCGAATACGATTTATCGTGTTCACCACATCCACTACGGAGCGCTCGCTAAGGATACGTGGGGTGATGTTATACCAACCATATTTCTTAACATACAGTTCGTACTGGGGGATAACGTTCGCTTAGCATCTTTGGATCGGTCTGGCTATAACTGAGATCCAACCCCACCCGGAAAACTGGGAAGTGGTCATACCCCTAACACTCTAGTAGCGCCGAAAAGCCAACTAGGCTCTTCAAAGAGTGCTTCGAAATGTCGCTCAAGCTCTTGTATAGCCATACTAATGCGCACGTACCTCATGTGTACTCGTCAAGCTTTTAAGTCCTCAAGATGATGGAGAAAATCGCATTGGATGTTCTTTTAGCTAGTGTTGGTGAAGATGGTACACCCGAGGAAAAACATGATGTAATCCCGAGTGGCTTGTTTCTTCATGTCCGTGGTGATGGCGGTGTTGGTGTCCAAATATGCGGCCCCGGAAAAACTATCTCTTAACCATCGGAGGCCGAACTCACTCTCGTCGTGCACCTCCATATCCTCCTGCACGGCTTCCGCCTAAACTCCCAACAGACAAGCATAGTGTGCATATGTCTGATCTATCAAATCTGTCTTAAAGGCGTCGATAATTCTCCCCTCGACCGGGAGGCCGATGATCACGTGCACGTCATCCAACGTGATGGTCATCTCCCAAATGAGAACTGAAAGGTGTTCGTCTGCTGGTGCCACCTCTCAATGAAAACCTCGTCCAACTATGGGTGCGAGTTAAACTTTGGCAGATGGCGTGTGAGTGGCCAAAACAGAGTTTCTTCCAATATAGTCATGACCCCTAGCTGTTTGCTAAGGTCCTATTGACCAAGAAGTTCATACTTTGACTGGACCGTGATGCGAGATCGGGACTGAATATAAAAACAAACATGGATAAACCGTAAATAATATTTTTAAAGTTAATTATAAATAATTAATTCCGAAATTTAAAAACTTATGTCGTCCAAAATGTGAAGTAAAACTCGGTATGCATGTAGCCCGGGAAGAGAAGGATATTGTTCTGTTCTACGAAAAGGTTCCTCCATCCCTCTAAATCAGTTGGACGGCCTTGGGTATGGACCTCTCGTGGAGGTGATGGCTCGGGGACCCTCGTCTCCTCCTCCTCCTCATCTATGAGCGCACGGCATTGACGAACTACCTCTCATGGAAGAGATTGCTGAACTCTGCGCTTTTTTGTGTCGTTGTACTTTTTTGCCTCATCGAGCGTTCCGTGTGCACCGTACGATCCTCACATTCGGTCCTATTTTCCTTTGGCCGACTATGAGTGTCACATTTTCTCGTCGGACGGACTTCTTCTCGCTCACGCCTAGCCAGCTTCTTTCCTCTCTCTTGAACGAGTCTAGGTATCTTGTGCCGGCAAAATTAAAAACATAATTAAAATAAACAGTCCAATCTAAAAAAATGACTAGGACCCCGTCGGGTAAGGCTACGTTTACTCGGCGAGGATTAAAAACAAGATAATTTTGTAGCATATCCACTCCGCCAAGTTAACCTAACCTCACTCGGTCGGGTTCATAAAAATCCTGCAAAAATATATACCCCGCTGGGTGGACTAGTTCTCAACCGGCGGGGTTCAAGAACACGCACAACAGACACCATTGAAGAAACTCAAAATGGACTTCAAATCTAACCCTAAAACACCTATTTAATCGCAAATAAACACTCCTAACATCAATATACCACTTAAAACACCTAAATAAACATGCATTTGCCTATTCTAACACCCTAAGTAGTATAAATCTAGAAATACAAAAAAAAAGACTAGATATAAAAAAAACAAGATATTAAATTAGCCACTCACTATTTTCCTTTGTCCATTGTTGTTGTTAAGTGAATTTAAGTCTGCTAGAGTTGTTGTAGAACGATATATAGTTTTTAAAAAAACTCGATTTTGTGATCAGTGGTTTTTGCAAGTTTAAAGAAGAAAAGATGGGAAAATTGGAGTTAAGTTGGTTTTGGAATAGTTAGTCTTTAGCGTTAGGACTTTAATAAAAATGATGGGGGTGTTTTACGTATAGTATAATATTGAGGATACTTAAAATGAGTAAAGAATTATTTAAAATTGAGACTACTTATCGAAATGAGACCGAATTTAGGATTATTTAAAATTGGAACTACTTATCGAAATGAAACCAAATTTAGCTAAAACCTATATTCAATTTGGTTCGGCCAACCGATTCAACTTTTCAGATTCATGCGCATCCATGTCCTAACCCTAGTAGTTTATCTTACATATTCAAATATCGAAACCCATATTTAATCTGGATTTCTAACCAGTTTATTTGAAAACTTAAGTCAGACCCAACTTACTGTACAGTCTGAGAATTGTTTATCCAAATACTTGTACGGTTTCTGTTGTGAACCAAATTGGTTATCAGATTGACAAAATTTAACCATCAATCCAGAAAAACAAAACAAACATTGCGACATTGTATCTTATGTTTCTTACGTATATATGTGAAAAGTACGTATATTAATATTCAGGTAGCTAGTAAGAAAGTATTACTATTATAACAACTCTTTTTGGTATACCTCTTGGTACACATACTATTAACTGCTAATCGCATCAAACTCTCCAATACCACATTAAGTCGTACATCTTATTAACATCAAACTCTACAATACCATATAAAGTTGTACATCTTATTAACTTCTATCAATTACATGAACGGAAACCTCTGTCCCCCTTTTGGGTTGGTTGGAAAATCAACTGATCTGCAGACCATAAATACAAAAAATGCAGTGACAAAATGAGAAACTACCACCCTTATACAGAATACACTTCAGATATTCTAAAAATGACAAACTAGCAAATGCAAGACCATTTTGCATTGGTTTCTTCTGCCAAAAAAACCCTAACCTGACCTTAACGAGGCAGATAATTTTGAACAACTCTCCTGTGCATATCCACTACTGGCATAGAGTGATGAATCGTAGGAGGTCAGGTGCAGGTTATACAAGCACATCCGAGTGATTTGATTGATGTTTGGTTTCTTTCATATGTACACGGGTTTAACATCGTTAGGACCAAAACTTGCTGCACAAACCGGACACTTGCGATGACGACTCCCTAAAATCTTTTGGACACATGGGTTGCAAAACAAATGAAAGCATTTTGTGATCACAACCTGGATGGCAACCAGAGAGGACTTGTATCAGATTCTTAAATTGAGAAAAAGGATCAAAGTGAGTTCTTTCAATATAGTAGGATCAAAGCACTTTGTAAGTTTTACATTAGCTTGTGTGAAAGTATATATAAAAGAGACATGATACTACAGAAATGTTTTTCCAGCTCGGAACATGTATAATGTATGTCGATACTTCTTTTCTGTATCCAGTAATATAGAACATTTAAAGAATTAAGTCAGAAGGAATACGAGTTGAATTCAACAGATACAAATATAAAGTTAACCAAAGATGAAAAAGTGAAAAAAAAAAATATTATAGTATGGCACAGTAGTGTTTGGGTTGCATTAAAGAACAGATGGGAGAAGTATCTGCGATCAATGACAAACAGAAAATGCAACTTGAAATAGATAAATTATCGACTTTGCATGTTACCTCTTTTGGTCTGTCAAGACATGTGCTGCATTTCAGGATTTCTTTGTATTCACCAAGTTCTTGGCGAAGCTTTTGTAAAACTGATGACCCTTCTATCTGCAATCTAAGCCGTGAAACCTTTCTCCTCACAACTTCTGATTCCTCCTCTTTTCTTTTCCGACTAAATCTGGATGATAGACATCAACAAAAATAGTCAGACATTATACAAATAAGACAGAAGCTTATACCATTGCAGGGAACGAGAAATACACATCCTGTACCTCTCCTTCTCTAATTCCAATTGCTGCTCCATATAACTCGATCGACTTTCCACAACTTTAGATTGTGATTCCTCTAGAGAAGCTCTTGCTTGATCAGATGTTCTCCTCACCTCCGACAGTCTCTTCTGCATACTCTCCATAGTGATAGAGTTCTGGTGTCTATCTTCTGTAAGTCTTTGCACCTGGTCTGAACAAAATCTCAGCTGCAAATAGGAACAACTGTTACAAAGAAATTCTCACCCTAAATGGAAAACATATATATACACTGAAAGCATACCTGGTCCTCAATTCTTGAAGCCTTTGTGGAAAGAAACTCAACAGATGCATTGCCTTGCTGAATCTCTTTATCAATGTTGCGCTTATCCATGATGAGAGCATCTTTCATCTGCCTTGCCTTTAGGCCCTCCAGAACAAGCTGAAACAGTAAAATTCAAGAGATCAATTATCAAAATTAAAGTTAATATTCAAGAAACTAGTAATATAAAATCTTAAAAATGCTAATCAATATTCTCCTCATGGTTATAAGATGAGACAAACTTAAGATGAAACTCCCTAATAAGTCAACAACAAACAACATTCCAATTTGTGCAGTGAGTGTCCAGAACCATATAGACATGGTACTAGAAACAATTTTGCTGAATATAAATGTTGTGAATTTAATTTTTCTGTGTAGCTGTTAAAATTGTTGACTTTTTGAAGTTAGTGTGATACCATGTTTCACCTTAAATGAAGAGAAATGTTATTCGACGTTCAAAATATTTTATTTTTTAATTATATTTTCCATTTACTATAAATAAAAAATGAAACTACTTTCATGTGGCTACATATTTACATGTATAATTATAACTTATATGCTTACTCTCTTTTATATTCTCTATAGTTATCTATATTTTGAGTATTTTTGTTTTCAGAGTTTCATAAATTTATTGAGGAATTAACATTAAATAATAACTTCAAGTAAATTAGATATCTTTAGGGTTATATTCTCTAACAGAATGCAAAATTATATCCTCATGTACTCAAGTTACAACAACTTCACGAACATTACATATACTATCTAGACTAAGAGCCCAAGTAATACTTTGCTATACTAAAAAGAAAGTTGTGGCAAGATCGCAGCTTTATTAAGGAACCCTTTTGGAGCATGAGATGAGACTCAACCAAAAAGTTGTGAAGGTCAGAACTTTGTGAAGACACCTTACATACGGCTAGGAGGTAGGTTAGGACAAAAAGATAATTTTGCCACTAATTTGGTATTGGGACAAAATCGGGTTATACAATCCAAAAAGGTTGGTCAAGAGAAGTTGGTACCACAGCAGATCTCAGAGCTGGAGTTGGAAACTTAATAGGATTAATTTCAACGACTGACGCCTAAAAGGCAAAGAGTGACACACTACTCCTATTATACTCCCTTATTTGATAAGATGTGAGTCCTAAAGCCTTGAACAAATAAGCTACTGCCAGTGGATATTAGGCTATAACCTTGCTTTATTGTCAAATAATGGACAGACAAAGTCACTATTATCTTTTGCAATAATCTGTGGATTTAAATGCATGACAAAGGCAATGAGCAAGCAACGATAAACGATATGCACAAATAAGACTAATAAATTGAGTGGCTAGGTTCTGGCATTTAGAAATTATAACATATTAGAGCCCTGATACCACATACAATAACTGATTAATTTACACACCATACCGAAAGCTGAATCTAATGGGATAAAGATCAAAGATTCTAATCTAGTATTTCAAATTTGCTAATATTTGAACTTCATTGAATATAGAGAAAGTTCGACTATAACATGATCATCCTTTCTTTTCACTGCCCAATAAAAGCAAACACAGCTCTATCTCAATCTACATTAAAATTATATGTACTAAGTTCATCTATACCTTCCACCAGTCTTTTAAAAACACATAAAATTCTCTCAATAATCCAAATTCCGACCCAACACCTACCAAAATCTAGCAGAGCTTCTTACTCTAGTCTTGAAAACTAATATATAATTTGTTAAGACAGGCCAATATGACATAGAATCTTCAATAATAATAAGGTTAAAATGCCTCTGTTATCAACTAGAATATTCCTTTTTGGTTGACTAGTACATACTTGAACTCATGAAAGGATTTTTAAAGGCCTATATAAAGCTTTAACAACTACTTAAAGATATTAGTACCGGACTATTAATTACTACATAATTTTTTTCTCAGTTTATTTAGACTTCCCCTCTAGCATTACATGATGTGTAACCAAATTTTATCAGGTAATCATCTTTTTGCATGTGGAGAACTTATTTCAAGAGTTTTAGGCATGACACCTTCCTACCTACCTTACCACCACTACAAACTTGCAAGGACATCCATAAAAGGGACATTTGGAATCTGTGGAAAAATTATATCATCTGTATGTAAAATGAAGTTATAACCTCCCAGCACAGCTAAAAAATGACACTGCTTAAATCATGTAAGTATGTAATCCACTAAAGAAAACCAACTTGATACACTTACTTATCAGATTAACAAAACAAATAGTAATATATGAAAAGAGCAGTACCAAGTCCAGAAATAACCGAGCAATTCTTATATTCGAATTGCCAAAAATAATTAAGCAACCCTTGCACTCTAAAGGCCATAAATACTCTAGCAACCCTTGTATCTAAAGGCCAGAAATCTTACTCCTTTGTCCACAAATACCAACGAGCTAAGCAGCTTCTAAACCAAAAACCACCCCAAAACTAATATGAAAAGCTTACAGGCACTTCGAAGAGAAACAATGCTAGATTGATCACCTTAATGTTATAGTCATCCCTTTCTGTAATTTGCTGCAAAAGCTGTTGGTTCTGTGTTTGCATGTCATCATATGCCTGACCAATCGTCTGAAGATAAACAAGAATGGTGAATTTTAAATTACATCTAAATTTTAGAGGGACGAAAGAAAATGCTTATTGAGGAGAACAAACCTCTATTTCAGATAAGTAGGTCTCATTGTCTTCGTTTTTGGATTTCACGATTTCAGAAAGCCTAGCTACATCCCTGGCATAGAATCAAACTGCACATTTTTATGCTCTGTAAAACAAATATTATTTTAAAAGGAAAAGTAATATAGTTTGCCAACATAATCCGACAAGACTTTTTAACCGCGTTGTCAATACCGTAGCTGTCAAAATCGCGATACGTTTAGCTGCCTGTATCGCACAGTACAAGCCATATCGCTTAACTTGTATTTAAAGCTAGTGTGCCTTTTTAATTACCCTAACACAATTAACTTTAATTAAATTAACATTGATTCAACACCTTTTTTTTATTTGTTGATATCTTTTATTTTTCTTCTTTTGATAAAGTATTTTTTTTAGAATGTTTTAGTTATAAGACAAGCCTCAAAAGAGCATATTTCTTACTTCTCCATTTCTAAACAGCATATATATCTCTTTTCCCTACATCTCTTTTTTCTTTAGGGCCCCTCTCTCCTAAACCAAAAAAAACTGATGCTGCTTTCCGTTTTTAGACATTGTTTTTCTGTGGGTTTTAAGGATTATATGGATTTATTTATGACTATTATAACTTGCTGCCTTTGTGCTTTTGTTTTTTTTTAAATGATTATGTTAATTGATTTAAATGAATTATTATGGTCAAATTATCCAATTTATGTTTTGGTATATAGATATATAAATATATATATATATATACATATATAATATATGATGATTTTTAATATATGATGTTTTTAGATATTGTTTTTAACGCGATACGGAAGTATAAAGTTGAAACACAATTCGATATATGATTTGAGAGCTATGGTCAAGACATGATTAATGGTGAAATCATATTAAGTTCTAAAACTCTGTAAGCCCCTACAGTAGTTTCTAATAATTTGGCTGGAAAGTATCAAGCACATGCAACTATCAAGAACTGAGAAAGTTGAGAAGGGAAAGGAAAAGGTGCATACGAATTACTCTCTAAAATAATTTGCATGGCTGATATTGCAAGGAAATGGCTGCACTCAACTTAAGGGGGGCAATTTCTAATGCAAAATCAAATACGTATTAACCTTTTACTAGCTTCAACACTTCGTCTCAGCTCTGCAATCTCAGCTTCTGCAGCAGCTAGCGTTCGTTGTGATACAGCCTCAGCTTCATTCGCTATCTTAACCCGCAATTCAAGGTTTTGCTCATCAAGAGAAGATTTGAGACTTTGAACATGAGCCCATGCCTTGTATTCCATATATTTAGCTTCATCAACTTCCCTGCAGTTACACATCAAACATCTAAGAAGCGAGAAGAAACTAATATCACTAATATATACCACATACGGCCTGCAGAACAATACTTTTTTATGGTGACAATAGAACGAACATATACATGCCCACCATATTTAAAGCAGACTGCCAGAAAAAACTTGAAATTGAGTTCTCAATCAAAAAGGATGCAGCAAAAGTTCAAAATGTGATTAAACCTAGCACACAGGCATGTAAAAGAGAAGTATAAAAAACAAGAATTTTAACTTAGTAAAAGCCAATTACAAGAAAAGAAACAGATATAGATTCCTAAAACATCCAAGACCGCTGAAAGCAAGCAACTCAAGTTTCCATATAAGCAGAATAGGCCTTATTTTCAAAAACGAAGTCTGCATTAACACGGAGAAATGTGAGAGAGAGAGAGAGAGAGTTGTTCTGTAGACATAATCTTACCCTGGATCAGCGGATTCACGTCTATACATATCCACAATCAAATTTAATTCCATATCACTGTCCTTCAGATCTTGAACCTACATCAACATCGGAAAAACTTCAGAAAGAATATAGAACTGTCTCCATCAAATAATCTCAGTGGTAATATAACATTAATGTTCGATCCAACAACATCGCTCCAAGGATTTCTCATAAAAGAGGGATGTAAAAGACCAATTATGCACGGCTTTTCAGGGAAAAAACAGGAGCAGTAAAAATGCTAAGTGTAAGATAATGGTCCAATGACCAGAAAAAATGGTAAGTGTAATCATAAGTACAAGCGGCGATGGTGATGTGATTTCAATCTGATTTATTGGAGCGGGAAATCCGGATTGGAATCCGTGGAAATATGGAGCGCTCAGGAATTAGGAAAAGGTTAGAGAGAACAAACTGAAATACTGGAATATACATCACCCGCGTAAGTGAGGACCGAGCCTTTATTTATATCCAGTAAAAGCTGGGTGGTCATCGAGTCAAAATATAAAGAAATACAAGATTCCTTTGACTATGAGTCTATTAATACATTTGACTATCTCGTCAACACAATGTACCAAGCATTTCGTCCTCTTTATATGAGTCTTTTAGATAATCACTTAATCTATGCCAGTTTCGGGGCTGGTCTGATTCTTTCGTTATCAGGAGATATTTAAAAATAATTTTGTCAGAATAAATCAAAACAGCCTCCAAAATTATACCAGCAGCAGCTATAAGTCTGATTCTCAATAGAAATTTATTAATTAAGCTAGTCAGAGTACATCACAGAATCCCTAACATATTCAGTATCGAGAATGAATGTATAAAGAAACATATCATACCATTATTTCCAACTTTTGTATCTTAGAATGCTGGTCAGCAGATCTTGACGACAAAGTTTTACACTCTTGTGCCTATATAGGAAAAAGATGGTTACTCGTAAACTGAAAGACCAGGACCCCTACATGATACAAACACTCACCTTTCTATCAAGAATACTTGAAAGCGATTGCACCTCAGCTCGCATAGAATGAATCTCTACAGCAGCCTCTTTGTATTTACTTAATTGAGTTTGCATAGAACTCATTTTCTTAGGAAATGAAGAAACCAAGGCTTTGAATTCGGCAATGATTTCTTTTCTTCCTAAAATTTTAGAAAACTTGATCATAGTCATGGTAAAACCAAATAAGAAGGGATGCAATGAATGCTTGACATAAAAGCAAAAGCATCTATCTCTCACCTGGTTCTCTCAATGCCTCTTCGAGCTTGGTTTCAATCCTACTTCTTTCATCAATTTGTTTCTGTATTTCCTTTTCCAGATAAGCAACTCTAGAATCCGTTACCCCAGAGGATCTCCGAGAAACATCTAGTAAATCAGTTTTCAAAGTCACTTCCCTTTCCCTCCATACAAGGTTATGTTTCTCAACCTACAATTTTCAGTATTGCATGTAGTCAGTACCTAACAATATTTCTGGCAAAACTTTAAGGACAAAGGCATACATGAAACTACCGACCAGTTACAACCTGTAGTTTCTCGAGTAAAGCCTGATACTGTAGAGCTTCTGCTTTTGACTTTTCTAGCTGGTCTCTCACCAAAAGGTAAGCTTGAGAAGAAGAAACACTCTTCACAGACTTTAACTTAGTCTGTCCAGCAAATAGCCCATTTAGTATACATCATATAATTAAACAAGCATCTTAGCGAACTCCTGCCAAGGAATAAAAAAACACAACAAACATAATAATATTAAAAAAATACAAAATGGATATAAGATTCTAACCTGCAGACTGGTTAACTGTTCAAGTATTTTTATTCTCTCCTCGTGCAGACATTTTAGTTCGGCTAATCTATCCATTGCTTGATCCTGAGAAGTTCAAATCGATAATTACTCGCTTTTTACCAATCTTGGAATAAGAATACAAAAAACAATGAAAAACTACCGATAGTTCTTTGAGAGCTAATTCCATGTCCTGGATATCTCTTTGTTTATCTCTGACTTTTTCACCCAAAACATGCTTGTTCCCAATATGTAAGACAGGGAAAAATGCCCCCTTTGTTGCATCCTTTTCAGCTTTAAGAGCTGCTAATTTACAATTGCTATCTTTAAGTTCTGCAACAGCAGACTCCACATCCCCTTCAAATAACCAAATAAAACAATGTTGTCATCAAGCTTCAAAACTAACATATAAATAGGAGCAAGAGAGGGAAAGAGAGTGCAATTTCCTGAATAACTATAAGTTAAATTTACGATGCTTCCCCATCCCTAACAATTTATTACTCTTCAAGCTTAATTCCCAGTTAGCACATAAAACTCACATGTATGAGGCTTATCAAAACTGTGTAGAAAAAATCACAATCTAGGTACAGATAGTTTGCCAGTTGATTCACCAGACATTTTTATACTTGCAACAGCATTATGCATCTGACATGCGAAGCACGTAGCTAAGCATTATATTTGCTAGGGTTGGGATGCTATAAATGGGTTGGATTAAAACTTTACCTCTTAACTGCCTAAGTTCAGCTACACTTTTTGCACCAGCATCTTGATCAGTCTGCAATTCCCCAGATATTGCTTTATGCTTCAAGTGGAGACCACTTAAAGCCTGTCTTAAACTCCTGACTTCTGATTCCAATTCGGTAGATGCTTTATGTCTGCATGAACCTAATACGGGTGCAGAACTCATAAGACACCACGGGTTAACAAAAGCAAGAAACTAACTATAAATTTTATAGACAAAAAGTACGAGTAGGGGATTCTTACCACTTTCTGCAAGCTCTTTCAAAATGGTAGCACGTAATCCATCCTTCACGTGCCATAGTTCATTAATAATTTCTACTAAATTACGCAGAGTGTTGTTACACTTTTCTGAAGCAGTCCCTCCTTCCTCATTTAATTGCCCAGGGCGGCTGTTAGAAGAGGAACTATCCGTTGCACCTGTTTCTACTAGGCGGCTAAGAAAAGCATCCTCTGGCAGAGAGGAAGGTTCATCTGGCAAGCCATTTTGAGAAGATTTTTCAGTAAAAATATTTGCGGGATATTGCCAACTCTTAGAAAACCAATAGGTCATAAAACTATGCTGCTACATCAGATATTCACTCCATCAAAAGAGAAACCATGTTCCAGAGATTATCAGCCACATCAACACAATTACACCTCCGCGTGAGATGCAAAGTACGAAGAAACCAAAATGAGATGGTGCATTATAGATATCTAACAATGAATACTATCATATATAATTCAGGTAATCGAGTTCTAGCGCCTTTGATCCTCACCTTCCTTGCTCAATATATATCGAAGACCTTCTCCATTGCTTGACTCTCTCATGCGAATGGAACATGATTCTAAGCCATTCACCAGCTGTTAGGGAACATAAATTAAAATTTATCCATAGCATACTATAATGAAAGCATAAAGACAAAAGATTAGTAACATTTGAACCTTCTGCCATATTTAACATATGATATTGCTACCATCAGAAAAGGTCGAAAAAAAATAAACAAAGAAGAGATCAACAATAAACAAATTGTACCTTCTCCCACGAATTATGAACAACTTTTATGACAGAATCATACGGCTGCTGTTTATGCTTCAGCTCAGAAAACGTATTCTCAAGAGCAGCATACTCAACCTTCTGAGCCTCTAGTTTTTGCGTAAGCTTTTGGTTTTGAAACTGAAGAACTGCAGCATCAAGCTGATTTACAAAGACAACAGTATAATACTAGATATTATTAGCTACTACTCATTGAACACACAAAAATCAGTACACTGATATGCTGATACCAAACTACATAGTAGATCCATGTTTTCAGATTTCTTTCTTTTTCCACAACCTCACGGTATAATCAAGCACCGAGAAACATACTATTTCCACCACAAAATTCATATGAATATTTGTCACTAGCAACAGACAAATTGGGTCATGAAAATAATACTTCAATAACAAGTTATACAATCAAAGCTCTAAAACTCCAAATATCCCAAAGAAAGTAATCAGATTAACAAAAACAAAACTAATTCAATTACACATTACCAAAAGAACAAAGAAAAAAGCACAACTATCAAACCTTCTTGTCCTCCGAAGAAGATGACCAGAGCGGCCGTTTTTTAGTGGCAGCAAGAGCAGGTGTTGGAGATAAGGAGCCCAATTGACGACGTTTCTGGTCTGGCTCACCTGTACTCCCCATGGAAACCCCAACACACTATACACACAAGGAAACGCGTAACAGTTCCAATTTACAAGCTCTAATCACATTAGGACGCTAAAAAGCTCCATGCAATCAGCCAAAATATGAGCACTGCGCAATCTGACCATACAACGAATTTCTCGGACTCCAAAACCCTAATTCTTGGAACCCTAATTAGAAGATATCTCTGGGTACGAGTTTCGACTAGGTTACTACACCTAGTTTCGCCTACCTGAAATCACACGTTTACGCGATTTCTCTGTCTTTTAGTATTGATTTGTTCCTCTCTCTATCCCTCTTTCTCCGTCCCTTTTCGTGTACAGAGTACCAAAGAAGCGAGACACAGAAAAATGTAGGTGGGTTGGTTAGCAGGGAGTTGTGTGAATGTAAGAAGGGTATTTTGGAGATTAAAAGTGACCGGAATTCTATGATCAGGTACGTCATTGAGTGAGCAACCAAGTTTCTGCTGATTAACTTTATTTTATTGGATCTTATTACTTGTGTGCTAAAAAATATATTATAAACAAACTACTAACTTTATTATTATCATTTTTCTCATATCTTATGGCGCTATATTTTTAGACTAAATTGCGAATTTATAATATGATTCATGATTCATTTGATGATTTTGAATATATTATCAAATTTGTTTTAAGTAAATATGAAGTGTTGGTTCGGATAAATTCAGATTAAAATATTATTGTGGTGGTCTAGAAGACGTTATTTTGGTATCAATTGTTGAAATATTGGGAGTTTCAAACTTATCAAAGTTCTAGTATCAATTTTATTTGTCACAAGAACAAACAACTTGCTACTGCTAGTTGGATTAATGAAATTAGTGGTGTTGGACGGATTTTTTGAGAATGTGCAGTTGGCTTTACAATAAGGTTTTACTTTCAAATATTTGCATAATAATAAACAAATAATAATTGTTTATTGCGCAAAATAAGATTCAAAGGGATTGTCTTTTGACATTTTATGTTAAAAAAATAAGTACATTAGTTTTTTTATTATTAAGAAGTATGTTCAGCCTCATACTTGTAGGACTGGTTTTTGCAAAGAAAATATAAAGCATTTGTCATCGGATTTGATTGTGAATGAAATATGTGATTGTGTTAGTAGAAATATTGATATTACAACTACAAGTGTGAAATTTTTATTTTTAAATGATTATGGTTTAGATATCTAATAGTGTGTTTAATGTCTTATTTTAGAGAAAGCTAAGATGGTTGTATATGGAGACAGTTCTACTTCCTATAAATTACTTAAGTTATTTCAAAATATTAAAGATTCTTGATGGCAGCATACTAGATTATACTTTAAAAAATCAATTTCTTCAAGCGTTATTTTGTAGAATTCGGTTATTGTCTCCATGGTCTTAATTCTTGTTGTCCAGTTTTATTTATTAATGAAACTTTTTCAACTCGAAAATATAAAGGGTTGTTGTCATCTGTCATAGCTAAAGATGGTAACAATGGTGAGTTTTTTATGTATTTTTTATATATTTTTCAAAACATATTATTTTTTTATGTTGAATATAAACCTGTCACACTAAGCATATACCAAATATGATAGATGAGAAACTAGTTATGATATATGCGAAACTAGAGATTATCAGTATGAAAGATGTGAAACCTTACATATTTCATATGATAGATTGAAACCTAATGATATAATTGATACGATCGATGCGAAACTAGTTATAACCAGTTATAGATGTGTCAACCGAATACGATAGATGCGGAACTAGGTATAATCAACATATATAAGAGTTATTTATAATATATTTTCCATATCTTTTTTGTCAGCATTTTCCCTAATGCATTTGGTATTGTTGGAGTTGAAGATATTGAAAATTTGTTATGGTTTTTGGGTATATTGAAACCCTATTTGTCGGATCGGCAAATCACGTTTATCACTGGTTATCATTTATGTATTGTTAGTGTTATATCTTCTTTATTTCCAAATTATTACCATGTATACTATATTTATCATCTTATAAATAATTTGAGGTGCTCCTGAGTGGTACATTCACAATATTTAAGAATATAATGGTTCACATGTTTAAAAGATGCGCGTATGCTGTTAGTCGGAATTTGTACATTTAATATGTAGATAAATTTCTTAAACAATGAGGTTACAAGATTGTTAATTTTTGTGAGAATTTACCTTCCGAAAAATATGTTTATGATTTCTATAAAAGCAAGAGTATAATTATATGTCTTTTACTCTAGCTGAGTTTTTTAATCATCAAATCTACTAGATTAGAGTATTACTAATGAGTCAAATTTCAAGACATTTTGCTGATGTTGAATGTTGGACTAGTGATTTATATCCTGAATCTGATAAAAAGTTTAAAGTCAGTGTTGAACAAGGTCATCCATGGATAGTTCATTCATTTATTCCTCTTTTACATAAAAAAAATCGTGATCGTGATATGACTGTTGATCTTAGTGTATCCACTTGTTCATGTGGTGCGTGGCAATATGATTGTTTCACATGCTCTCATGACTTTGCTGCCATATTTTATATAGATACGGATCCTATGAAATATTTTGAGTTATGCTACTTTGTAAGCTCTTATAAAGCAACACATTCATATGGCATAATTGCGTTTACTACTTTTGGTTAAGCATGCACTTTAACAATTTTTCCAGAGACCTAAGAAAAAACAAATTTCATATAGATAAGAATCATGTATCTGAAAGACAACATATTCTCGTTGTTCGAAATATGGTCATAACAGAATAACATATGTAGACGTTTTATAATATCAGTATAATTTTTTATACTTTTAGTTTTTTTAACTTTTTTTGTCATATTCAAAATACATGAATAATGATAGATGCGAAACTTTCTTTATGATGTAAGATAGATTGGAAACTTGTATAATGCATGATAGATGCAAAACCGGTTTGATGTATGATAGAGGCGGGACTCATAATAATACAAGTGGTAGTGATATATGCGAAACCATATCATAACCAAATATAATTGTGGTGAAAGATGTGAAACCTATCATAACCAAATACATGGGTTTAATAGATGTTAAACTTATTACAACCAAAATACATTTTGGTTGTGATAAATGTGAAACCTATCATGCCCATTGGGTTTGATGGATGTTACCGATTCATAATCAAATATATTTTTGGTGGTGATATATGTGAAACATATTGTAACCAAAATACATGGGTTTGATAAATGTTAAACCTATCATAACCAAGTATATTTTGGTTGTGATATATGTGAAACATATCATAACAAAAATACATAGGTTTGATAGATGCTAAACCAGGTAATGAGCTTGATAAATGAGTGGAATAAATAAAATGAGAAATAAAGTCATTAAAGTTCATAAACTTCATAAATAAATAAATAAAACATTAAAGTTCAAAAAACACAAACTAAAAACAATATAAATTAAAATAAATAAAATTAAAAACATACAAATAACATACAAAAAAATTAAAAAATAGTCTTTTTTGTCAGACTCTTCTTCCTCATTTTCAGAGTTTTTTTTCGTTTGAATCCTCTTCATCCACCTCTTTATCACCCCCTCTTTTTCAAATAGACTATGTTTCGTGTTCTTTATCCATAGACAACAACTGGATCTTAATTTGAATTTTTCTCATCTTTAGAAAATTCAAAGAATTCTGGAGAATAATTTATATGAACAAAATAAGTAATGTCATCATCAAAATAAGATGAAGAAATTTCTTATTTTGTTGTTAGCTTCTAATTTTCCCATCTTTCTAATATAAAATGAAGTGGGGATAAATCATTTTAAATGGAGTCATTATTTGAAGAATAATCAACCATATGTGCTATTATTCAAAATTATAGTATTTTTCGGTATGAAAACCTAAAGTACAAACTGAATTTATAGTTAAAAAGTCAAGAAGCATGTATAATAATTAAAGCTTTTTTTAACGTTTGTAGTTATTGTACAGTTATCATGAATATATTTATTTTGTTCAAATCATATAATTAAATCATATATCTACTAGTTTAAATTTTCATTTGAAAAAATAGGTGGGAGCATGGTAAACTATATTAATTACAAAATATGATTTTTTCTAAAATATGAAGTGCATTATGAAAAATAATGAGACTGGATGATGCAAAACCTGGCCAACAACAATAATGATAGACCAGAGAGATGTGAAACCATGCCAACAAAAATAATGATAGATACGAAACCGTATTTATGATAAATGTGTGACATATGTATTTATATTGATGACAGATGCGAGATAGCATACATATACCTGGTGAAAGATGTGAGATTTTTATAAATTAATTCAATGTTTTTAAAAAATATTGGTTGTTAACAAATATTACAACAAATATTAGAACAAATCGTCCCAAAATATGTTAGTATTGTCGTCATTAAAAAATAAGAAAAAATATTCTGTTTATACCAGCTTCTGTTTTTCGATAGGAGCAATTTTCAACGTTATTTATAGATTTTCTTCTTTGGGTTGTAGTCATTTTAGTCTTTGTAGTTATTGGATGTTCTTAAACAATTTATTAGTCTATAGTTATCTCTACATCAGTAGAATCATTACCATTAGAGGCTTGGTGCATATCCCAATTTGCATATTTGTCATTGTCGCTGAGATTAACTTGTGCACGGTTAATATCATTTGGAACATCCTTTAGAATATCATTATGTTTTTCCTCCGCATAAACATTTTTAATTTTTTTTCCAATGGAACATTATGTTCATTGTTAAGTGCATTAACATTTCTGTATTCTGAATCTTCCTTGTCGTTAACCTGTTCAGGTATTTAGAGCTCTTCTCCAAATTTCTCATCTTATTCTTTTGTTACATTCAGTTATACTTTAAGAACATATATAGTTTTTAAAATCTTAAAGTATATACATATATTAATGTAATATGCAAAATCAGACCAAAAAACAATGTGTAAATATACTTGTTCGTCTATGATCTCTTTTATGACGTTAATCAAATTCAAATTTATTTTTCTCTCAATACCCAACCATTTGAAGCATTTTGGTATATTGTCTTTAATTACATTTTTTAACATATAGCTGTGTGTTTTATGGTGAATGACTATATTTTAAAAGTACTTTATATACAATTTTTGACTATTTTTAATAATATTTTAATTAGGAACAAAAATATTAACCAGTAAAAGAGTAACACAACCAGCTACTTTACTAGGTTTATTAACATGACAAAGGTTTATTAAATTCATCAGGTTCTCCCGGATTGCTTCAACCTAATCATAGTTGTTTATTTTGTTCAGATCTTTTACGTAATAGACCATTGTAGAGACTAGTATATCTCTGGATATAGAGAAAACAATATTGAACATGCTAACAATACAAACAGTATTACAATATATTTTACTGCTTTATTTATAACATACTATAAAGATGTAAAACAATTAGTTAATAGATAGATGAGAAACAATAACATGAGCAACCATGCAAACTATATATGATAGATGCAAAACGATATCATGCTAAACTAAGCAAACTATGATAAATGAGAAACAATATGATGAGAAATAATTTATTATGTAAAACTAGGGCAACAATGATAGATGCAAAACAATATGTTATGTTAAACCAAGGAAACTATGATAGATACAAAATGATATAGTATGCAAAAGCATGACAACTATGATAGATGTGAAACAATATATTATGCAAAACTAAGGCAACTATGATAGATGCGGAATGATATATATCTTAAACTAAGACAACTATAACAGATGTAAAACGATATATTATGCCAAACAAGGCAACTATGATAGATGTGAAACGATATGCATACTAAACCATGACAACTATGATAGACGTGAAACGATATATTATATGGAACCATGGTAACTATGATAGATGTGAAACGATATGTTATGCTAAACTAGAGAAACTATAATAGATGCAAAACAATATATTATGTTAAACCGTGGCAACCATGATAGATGCGAAACAATATATTATGCTAAACCATGGTTACTATGATAAATGTGAAACGATATATTATGCTAAACCATGATAACTATGTAACAAAACTTGGAATTGCATACCTTTATCATGTTATTTGTGATTGGTTTGCTCGGTTTTAATTAATTTTTCTAGATGTGTCATTAGAAAAAGTATATCTTGATAATCCTGGATTACTCTTCTTCTTCTTCTTCTTCTTCTTCTTTTGGTTTTGAATGTCTTGGTTCTAATTTTTTTATCTGTAGTGACATATGTTCCTTTCCAAGCCTTAACATCGCTGGTTGTAAGAGGTACCCAATACTAACCTAATTTGAGGGCTTGATTTTCAGCATCGTAATTTTTTATTATTTATACAATCAAATCTCATTTTTTAATGTGTTTTTTTGTAGAGTTCGTATGCTGCCTTTATGAAGAAATAAAATGGTATTTTTTTTGCTTCTTCTAGGTGTTTAGGTTTTATTTTTGTTTGTTTCATCTATTTTGTCAAGACAAATAGGTATGACTTGAAGAATCAATATTTTGGAGGCATTTTTCTTGTAAAAATAATAAAATGAGAAAACATGCAAACTATGATAGATGTTAAACGAAGGCAACTATGATAGATGCTTAGCGATAAATGCTAAACGATATTTTGTGAAACCAATGCAATCATGATAAATGCTTAAAGATAGATGTTAAACGATATTTTGCAAAACCAAGGAAACTGTGATAGATGCTAAACTATATTATGCAAAACTAAGGCAACTATAGACTATGTTAAACCAAATAATGAGACATTGTACCAATTATGATAGATGTTAAGCCAATGCAATTATGATAAATGCTAAACCAAGGTAACTATGATAGATGATAAAAAAATATATGTTAAACAATATTATGCAAAACACATGACAACTATGATAGATGTTAAACCATATTAAGTAAAACCATGCAAACTATAAATGATGTCAAACCATATAATGAGAAACGTAGCCGACTGTGATAAATGCTTAACCAAGGAAACTGTGATAAATGCTAAATAATATCATGCAAAACCTTACAAATTATATGAAACCAGAAAACATATATATCATGAGAAACCAAGTTAACTATAGATGATGAGAAACAATATCATGATAGAAATATGTAAACGATGCGCGTCTCGTGTCTCGCTTTAGCAAAACACAAGTAAGCAGTATATGTTGATAGACGAGAGAAAAAAGTAACTATATTATGCAAAACGAATAACTAAAAATATCACAAAAAAACTGATATAAATGAAGATAATGATGATTATAGTAATTAAAAAATTGAAATAGCCTTACATTGAACCCTTGTTTTGTAAAAAACAGTAAATCAAACTGTATTTAAAAAAAATGATCAGAACTATAATTTCATTCTATTTTTAAGAATTAAATTAGTAAATAGTTCATCGACTATCCCGTTTTCTTTCATTTAGTCCATCGGTTTTATAATTATGGTGAAGCTCATTAGACTATCTCGTTTTCTTTTATTTAGTCCCTCGATTTTAAAATCACCGGTGAGGGTCCCTAGACTTTGCAAAATCTATAAATTTAGTCCCTAAATCTAAGAAAAACCCCGTTTACTATGGATTAAATTTATATATTTTACAAAGTTCATGGACCCTCACATATTTATCATTCATTTCTCAAATTCCTTGTAATTTTTTTCATTTTTGTGGTGTCATCATTTGCTCGTTTCAGTTATGAAACCATGATTTGATTTCCACGATGAAAAGCTTTGTGATCTAACTTCGATATGATTTTTTTGAGATATATGATTCATAATTCATAGAAAATTAATTATGTTGGATGACAGGCCATAATGAAATATAGATACATTCGAATCATACATTCTAGGCCTAATGGATAAGTGTTTCATAAGTTCAGTTTCATAATTATAAAAGTATCAATCAGTTTCTTATTCTACTTTTAAACCAAATATTTTGTCATATATTTGAATTATCTTACCTAAAAGGTTACCTAATAGAAATAAATGTTAAATTTAGTTTACACACTTAAATACATCATATATGATGTAACGGTGCCCATTTTTATTTGTTGTTAGGGTATAGTCTAATATGCGAATATTTTTATTTGCAAGTCTAGCAAAATATATCAATTTTTATTTTTATTTGAGTTTAGATATAATGATGTTTATTATCGAGAAACTGTTTGAAGAACTCGGTTTATGGAATTGCTAAAATAAAAGCTAAAACTACTCCGCGAAGTCGCATGTTTCTGATTTTCAATATTTACAAAAATGCCACTAACCAAAAAACCCAAAAACCCCTTGGAAGTCTAAATATTTACAAGTCATGCCATTTTAGAGTCCAAACTACTCCATGAAGTTGCAAACATAATTTCAAACTTCATCTTCTCCAAACCTACTAAAAATAGAAACTTAACAACCAACAAAACCCGTTTTAAAAAAAAATTCAAAACCTTTACAACATGGACGAAAAAAAGTCAGAAGCACTTCCCACATAGAGCAGCATGGTCGCCGAGGAGGTACATTACATTTCTCTCTTTCATTTTTGCCAAAAAATAGAGTTTTTGAAAAATCCCGTTTCTGGTGTTCTTCGCCACCCTCTAGCGTGGACGACAAGCCGTACGCTATTAGTGAGGCGTAGGGCATGATTCCCACGCCACCTATTGGCGTATGCCACCTTCCCTACACCACACGTGTGGCGTACTGTCTGTCTTCCACGCCAGAGGGTGGCGAAGGGAAGGTGGCATACGCCTTCTTATTGGCGAAAAGTGCTTACCTTATCTGAAATGCCCGTTTAATTTGTTTTTATACTTCTTACGTATTGCAGGAGGTGAACGAATGCGATATTTCGCTTGTTTCGGACTACGCTCACCATTTTACCACTCACGATAAGTATAGCTTAGACTCGATGACCGAGTGGGTAAAACTTAGGGGGAAAACGTTGGGTTTTCCGATACACGTATCATCGAAGGAGGTAGGGAAGAGGGGGAGAACACCGAGAGTGGATTATCGGTGCGAGCGATCCGGAATTTTCAAGTCGGCCGTTAAAGAGTGCGACCGTAAGCGTAAGGCTACCGGTAGCAAAAAAATAAATTGCCCCTTTCATTTGGTGGGTAATCCGGTAAAAGAAGACGATAAGTGGGCTCTTAGTGTCCTTTCCGGGAAGCACAACCACAAACCGATCAAGTATGCCAAAGGACATTTGCAATTGTCCAAGTTAAAACGGAAGGAAAAAAAGCTCGTTGATCTTTTGACGGTGAACGGGACAAGTCCGCGACAAATATTTGGTGCTTTGAAAAAGGCCAATCCGGAGAATGCTTCAAATATCCATCACGTTTACAATCACCGTCAAAGAACGAGGATGGTTGAAAACGGCAGTCGATCCCAAATGCAATGCTTGTTAGTTAAATTACAATTGCACAAATACAAGTATTAGACACGGACGGGGAATGACGGTTCTAACGTCATAACCGATTTGTTTTTCGCACATCCGCTTAGTATTGACTTACTACGGATCTTCCCACGCTTGCTAATCATGGATAGCACATATAAAGTTATTCGTTACGGGATGCCTTTGTTCGAAGTAGTCGGGGTAACATCGACTAACAAAACGTTTTGCATTGGTTTCACGTTTATGGTGAGTGAAAAACAAAACAACTACGAATGGTCTTTGGGATGCTTGAAAACGGTAATGGAGGAGAATGATTGTGAATTACCTTGTGTTATCGTTACGGACCGCGAACTAGCCTTGATGAATAACATCGATAAATTATTCCCTAGCGCTAGTCACATGTTATGCGAGTGACATATCAACAAAAATGTTAGCGGGTTAACGAAAAAAATGTTTGAAGACGGAAATGTGGCTAAATTTTTTTTGGCGGCTTGGAACGACGTTGTTTTTTAATATGATACCGTTGAGGTTATGAACGAGAGGTTGGCTAAGATGCGGTCGATGTTCAAAGACCAAGATAAGGCGGTGGCTTATGTGGTTGACTCGTGGATTACGCCTTATAAAGATAGGTTTGTTCACGCTTATACTAACAAGATCATGCATTTTAATAATCACACCTCTAATATGGCCGAAAGCTCGCATGCTATATTGAAAAAATATGTGGGGTCTAGCCGATTGGATTTCGATGGATTTTGGGATAAAGTGCATGGTTTGTTAGCGATGCAACATTCTAGTATTAAAGAATCGATGAAGCTTAGCAAGTGTCGTCTAATTCACAAATTCCAAGATTTCAAACCGTTCAATTTTTACGGGGGTACGTATCACCTATTGCATTGGCGATAGTATACGATAACTATGTTGATAAAAGCGGCGGTGAAAAATCTATGTGCATTTGCACCGATCGTACGATCCATGGTTTGCCGTGTTCGCACGACCTTGAGGCAATCCGAAGAGTGGACGGCCACGTACCTACTCGGATTATAGATGAGCATTGGAAGAGACTAGATATCGTTCCGCGAGTTAAACTCACCGGTGAAGAAGAAATAAAATTTAATTTCGCAAATCTAAATGCAAAACTTGAAGAGTTTTATGTATACAAACAAAGTCATTGGCTCAAAAATTTTCAAATTTATTTTGGATCCTTCGACTACACTCTTTTGCGAACCCCTCGAGAAGGTTAAAACCCGCGGTAGAACTCCCGGACGTGTTGGAAACCGTGGTCGTGGACGGGGTCAGGGTCGCGTTAAGGGTATCAAAGTCCAACGTGATTATTCTACGAAAAGGGATCCTTCGTATCACGAATACGTCGAACAAGAAATGTTTGAGTCCCACGATAGTGCCGAAACTCCACGAGTGGTAACACCCGCCGCTAGTATTGCAACCCCGGTCGGCACTCTCAGTAGCACCGCAAGAACGGTTGCCGCACATACTCCTACTAATTCCAGAGCAAAACCGCCAAAAAAATATAGCAAAACGGGTTCAATGCGTTGGTTTAGGCACTCCGGATGCGTCGAACCACATCAAGGCTATACCGTCATTCTCGGCTAAACCATTCCCGACTAGATTACCAAATGTTTTGGACTCGAGATTTTTAAAAGACATACCTCAATATATGCGTCCTTTCATAAGCCGAATTACAAATGTAATACTGGACAGTAATTGTGGTTTTAGAGCCATCGCGCATCGTATGGTTGGTAACGAAAGTGGATGGCTAATGGTTAGAGAAGCGTTGGTTCACGAGCTAAAGAGCGATCGAGAGTTTTATAAACGGGTTGCATATTACGACGATGAAAGCGAAGTTGATAAGGAGATAAACCGGTTGACTTTTAATAAAGAGAATGCACCTTACGCAAATTGGATGTCCTTGCCTAGTTGCGGAAAACTAGTCGCGACTACATTCAATTGCGTTTTCTATTGCCTCGCTCCCGGTGGATGTACGACTTACCTACCGGTGAAAAATGCTCAGCCGAGCGATGGTTCTTTAAAGGAGATCGGCGTGGCATTCGTCAATAAAAACCATTTTGTTCACGTGAGTAAATAACTTTAACTTTTGCACGCATTTAATCATTTATTTTGTTAACGCGCATTGATATTGAACAGAACTTTGTAGGTTGAGTTGCTTAAAGGGTCACCCATATCGACTATAGATCCTACGTGGATGAGATCAGCGAGAGAAGACGTTATTTCTTGGTAGATCCCTTTGCTAGATAGAGTCCGTGTCTTTTGAAGACTACAAAATCCCACACTGACACATTCCATTGAACATGATTGATGCAGGAGACGGTTACAATACCTAATCTATTCTAGCTTGCAAGATATTTTTAGATATTTCTTTTTTTAGTGTTTTCCTTTTCTAGTTACGATTCTAGTAATTTTCCTTATTTCTAGGAACATCATATTTTATGCTTTAGGGTTTCTAGGGTTTTCTCTATATAAAGAACCTTAGGTGATATGTTTTAAAAACAATTTTATCATCACTATTAATCAAAGTCTTCGAGATTTGTTTTTTTCTGGTGGATTCCAGAGTTTTTTCTTCAAGTTTGACACCCGCGAACTTGAACCTTCAATTCTAAGACCAACGTTTGTTGTCTTAGTGCATCCGACTGCGTCAAGTGGTATCAGAGCAGGCAATCTCCTACTCTTTTCAAAGCTTGAACAGCTATGGGTGATCAACCAGTAACCAGGGCCGACATGGAGGGTTTCACAGCGACTTTGAACAAATCAACCACGAACCTGGCAAATCTGGTGGCAGCGTTAACTAATCAGATTGCAGCATTAACCAATAAGATTGCTAACGCAGGACAAGGAGGAGGAGAAGGAATGGGACGAAATCATAATCAACAAGGCAGACACATACCAGTTGTTGAGGAGGCACCCCAAGTCCGACATGGTGGAAACAACCGACTGCTTGTTAGAAACAACCGACTGCTTGTTAGAAACAATCAACAACAAGGCAGGCATAACCGTCTCGTTGGTGATGATTCTAGCTCGGATGAGGAATTGGAAGAGGAAGAGGCAGAACATGGGAATCAAAATAATCAGGATTACAGAGTGAAAGCTGATATTCCATTGTTCTATGGTACTATGGGTGTCGAGGACTTTCTCGATTGGCAAATTGATGTCGATCGGTTCTTTGATGTTATGGAAGTCCCGGAGAGTAAACTGGTTAAGATGGTGGCTATCCGGTTAAAGAAGACTGCAGCTGTTTGGTGGGACAAATTGGCTATTCAAAGGCAAATATAGAGGAAGGGTCCAGTTAGAACATGGCGCCGAATGAAGCAGCTAATGACTGAGCGGTTCTTACCGGAGGACTACGAGTAGATTCTTTACAAGATGTATATTGATTGTGTACAAGGAAGCAGGACAGTGACTGATTATACAACAGAGTTCTTTCGTTTCTCTAAACGTAGTGACTTAAACGAAACAGAGAATCAGAAGGTGGCTAGATACATCAGTGGTTTAAAGGGCTCTCTTCAAGTAAAATAGGGTTACAGACTGTATGGACAGTTCAAGAAGCATCCACTCTAGCCTTGAAAGCGGAATTGATGGAGAAATCATCTCGGGGTTTCACAAATTTCAGGAGACCCTCGATCCAGAACAACGTCGAACCAGCCGGAGAAACGGACAAATGCGTGGTTAACAGAGATTCCAACTCTAACAACAAAGGAACAAGTAACTCCATTAGTGGCATTCAGAAGGACAAAGCACCCACTTCGTAACAGAACAATCCTTATGCTAGACCAACCATCGACAAGTGTTTCCATTGTCAAGGAACAGGTCACAGGTCGCATGTTTGTCCCAGTAGGAAGACAGTTGCATTGCTAAAAGAAGAGGAAGACGACTTTATGGAGAATGAGGAGTATGAGGGAGTTGAATTTGCGGAAGAGGAATCTGAGAATATAATCAGCATTATTTTACAGCGACTGTTGCTATCATCCAAAGAAGAGGGACAACGCAAGAATCTGTTTAGAATGCATTGTTCTATTCAGAACAAGGTGTGCAATATGATTGCTGACAATGAGAGCTCCGAGAATTTAATTTCTCAAAAGTTGGTGGCATATTTGAAACTACCCACGTCTCGTCATGAAAAACCGTATGGTCTCGGATGGGTGAAGAAAAGATCTACAGTAGGGGTTAGTGAAACTTGCAAAATTCCTCTATCAATTGGTAAGCATTAAAAATAGGAGATAATTTGTGACGTTTTGGATATGGATGTTTGCCATATTCTCCTTGGGCGACCATGGCAGTACGATAACGATATTACGTGCTGAGGACGAGACAATGTGGTCATGTTTACATGGGGGAATTATAAGATTGCAATGGCTCATGTCAAGGATTTTGGTAGCATTGCAAAAGAGAAGAAGTCAAGCTTCCTAGTCATGTCGCATGATGATAAAGAACTTGACAAGGCTGTTAAGGAATCACAATATTTTTATCCGGTTGTGGTCAAGGGGGTTGATGAGTGCCGTGACGGAGGAGACAACAACTCCACGTGAGGTGTTAGAAATTTTAGAAGATTACAAAGAGTTAGTTGCTGATGAACTACCTGACAACCTGCCTCCTATGCGTGATATACAACATCACATTGACCTGATCTCGGGTTCTAGTCTACCTAATCTTCCCCACTATCGAATGAGCCCTAAAGAGAATGAAATTGTACGGGAACAGATTGAAGATTTTCTGAAGAAAGGGTTAATCCGCGAGAGCATGAGCCCTTGTGCTGTACCAGTTCTTCTCGTTCCAAAGAAAGGTAATCAGTGGCGAATGTGTGTTGATTCTAGAGCCATCAACAAGATCACAATCAAATATCGGTTTCCTATCCCTCGGTTGGAAGATATGCTTGATGAGTTGAATGGATCAAAGGTGTTTTCCAAAATAGATCTTCGAAGTGGGTACCATCAGATTCGAATCAGGCCTGGAGATGAATGTAAGACTGCTTTTAAGAGTAAAGACGGATTGTACGAGTGGTTAGTGATGCCTTTCGGCTTGTCAAACGCACCTAGTACTTTCATGAGATTGATGAATCAGGTTCTCCGTCCTTTCATTGGGTCCTTTGTAGTAGTTTAATTCGATGATATTTTGATATATAGCAAAGCCAAGGACGACCATTTAGAGCATGTACGGCAGGTGTTACAAGTCCTCCAAGAAAATCAGTTGTACGTGAATTTAAAGAAATGCACATTCTGCACAAGCCAGCTGCTGTTTTTGGGGTTTGTCGTTGGTGAAGATGGGATTCAAGTAGATGAAGCCAAAGTGCGTGCAATAAAAGACTGGCCCGTTCCCAAAACCGTAACTGAGGTACGCAGTTTTCATGGTTTGGCTACTTTCTACCGGAGATTTGTAAGAGACTTCAGTACTCTTACTGCACCTATTACCGAATGCTTGAAGAAAGGGAAGTTTCATTGGGGACCAGAACAAGACGAGAGTTTTGCATTGATTAAAGAAAAGCTTTGTACTGCTCCTGTGTTAGTATTGCCGAATTTTGATAAGATATTTCAAGTGGAATGCGATGCTAATGGTGTAGGAATTGGTGCTGTGTTATCTCAGGAGAAAAGACCAATAGCTTTCTTTAGTGAAAAGCTAAGCGAAGCACGACAGAAATGGAGTACTTATGATCAAGAGTTCTATGCGGTATTTCGAGCTCTTCGACAATGGGAGCATTATCTGATTCAGCGAGAGTTCATTCTGTTCACTGACCACCAAGCTCTGAAGTTTCTTCACAGCCAGAAAGTGATAAATAAAGATGCATGCTCGTTGGGTAAGTTTTCTGCAAAAATTTCCTTTCATTATTCAGCATAAGTCTGGCGCTCTTAACAAGGTAGCTGATGCTTTGAGTAGAAGGGCTTCCTTGCTAACTACCTTAGCACATGAGATTGTGGGTTTCGAATTTTTGAAAGAGTTATATGAAAGTGATGCTGAATTCAAGGAATTATGGGACAAGTGCAACGGTAAGCATCCTTCTGGCAGACTTCCATATTCGCAATGGCTATCTTTTAAAAGGAGACAGACTGTGCATTCCTTGCTCGTCGTTACAAGAGAAGCTGATCCGAGAATTGCACAGTGGTGGTCTTAGTGGTCATTTGGGACGGGATAAGACAATTGCAAGCTTGGAGAAAATGTACTATTGGTCGCACCTTAGGAAAGACGCTGGAGCTATTGTTCGGAGGTGTTTTGTTTGTCAGGTTTCTAAGGGACAATCTCAGAACACAGGTCTTTACATGCCGTTATCTGTTCCTGAAGATATCTGGCAGGACCTATCTATGGATTTTGTGTTGGGGTTGCCGAGGACGCAACAAGGTGTGGATTCTGTGTTTGTTGTTGTCGACAGGTTTTCCAAAATGACACACTTCATTGCTTGCAGAAAGACCGCAGATGCAACTAACATAGCCAAATTGTTTTTTCGGGAAGTTGTGCGTCTCCATGGGGTTCCGAAGTCAATAGTTTCCGACATGGATACTAATTTTCTCAGTCACTTCTGGATTACATTATGGAGAATGTTTGGAACAAGTTTAAAACGAAGCTCTACATCTCATCCCTAGAGTGATGGGCAAACCTAAGTCACAAACATGACGCTGGGTAACATGATCAGAAGTATTTGTGGTGATAAACCGAAACAGTGGGATTTAGCTCTACCGCAGGTAGAGTTCGCTTACAATAGTGTCGTAAATTCTGCAACAGGGAAATCACCATTTACGTTGGTATATACCTCTGTCCCGAAGCATGTGGTTGATTTAGTTCCACTACCGAAAGCTCCTGGAGTTAGTGCAACAGCTGAAGCTATGGCTAAAGACATTTTGGACACTAAAGAAGCAGTCAGAGCTAGATTGGAAACAACTGGGCAAAAAAACAAAAGGGTAGCAGATAAAAAATGGAGGCTCAAGGTTTTCAACGAAGGTGATGAAGTAATGGTGTTTCTCAAGAAACAAAGATTTCCAGTCGGTACTTATCGTAAGCTTCAGCCTCGCAAGTATGGTCCATTCACGATTTTACGAAAGCTTAATGACAATGCTTATGTGGTAGATCTACCAGACGACATGAGCATCTCTCATACGTTCAATGTAGCGGACATCTATGAGTATCATGCCGATGGTGTTCTTTATCCAGATGAGAACTCGGGGATGAGTTCTTTGGAGGTGGAGGAGCCTGATGCAGGATACAGTTACAATACCTAATCTATTATAGCTTGCAAGATATTTTTAGATATTTCTTTTTTTTAGTGTTTTCCTTTTCTAGTTACGATTCTAGTAATTTTCCTTATTTCTAGGAACTTCCTATTTTATGCTTTAGGATTTCTAGGGTTTTCTCTATATAAAGAACCTTAGGTGCTATGTTTTAAAAACACTTTTATCATCACTATTAATCAAAGTCTTCGAGTTTTTGAGATTTGTTTTTTTCTGGTGGATTCCAGAGTTTTTTCTTCAAGTTTGACACATGCGAACTTGAACCTTCAATTCTAAGACCAACGTTTGTTGTCTTAGTGCATCTGACTGCGTCAATGATGATCCGATAGTGGACTTAACCAAAGATTGAATTTATTTTAAAATCGAATTTATTTTTTGTTCGGTTATGTTGTTGTTTTTTGTTGTAAACTAACAATGTGTTGTACCCTTTTAACCACGTTCTATTTAATGACTATTTTTTTTATAAAAAAATTGACTTACTAAATCTGAAATTGTAGTTTTCGCCAGCCGAATGGCGTAACTGACGCTGCACACGCCAACCGTTGGCGTGGGATGAGCTCCCTACGCCAACAGATGGCGTGGGCAGCGTCCCCTACGCCATTCGCCTGACGTACAAGACATTTCTGGAGCCTCTGTCCCAAATGAACAGAGGCTCAAAAAAATTTAAGCCTATTGCCGCCACACGTTGGCGAAAAGGGCTATCCCTACGCCATTGTGTGGCGGCAATAGGTAAACCTAGTAAAAAAAAATCAATTCAGCTGCTATTTTACTTTACTTTAAGGTTAATTTGAGGTTGTCCTAAAAACAATAACACTTAAACTTCTTAATTTGTAAATTCTGGATGTTTTTTTGTAATGAATGAATGTAAAAACAACGGTTGTAATGAGACGATTGTTTATCTTCAAAACAATAACACTTAAACTTCTTGATACGTCAATTGCAAAATAAAAATAACACTGTGGTTGAATTCTAAAATAATTATCGGGAAAGGGGGACGAGAGATAACGATACAGACGAACGCCTAAATTACTCCGTGAAGTTGCATAGATTGTTAAATTCAACCGCGACCCACCAAAAACTCCAATCGGCATAATAACTCCCGCCAACAAAAAAACTCGCGCAAAAAAAACCCGCCAACATTTTACTCCTCGCCAACACAAATACTCCCGCCAAAAACTCCCGCATAAAAATACCCGCCAACAAACACTCCCGCCAACGCAATAGTGTATGGCCAAAAAATAACTATACTATATAAACATGTCACAGAATACAATATTCATAATAGAAACAAAGAGTCCACTTAAGAAAAAAAACACAAACACTTTAACACATGGAGTTTACAGCTGATGAAGACTATCATATGCTTAAGGCGGTGAAGGTTGTCCGCCGACAAATGGAGGAAGATAGTAGCAATGCTTTCTTCGACCGCCTCCTATGTCAGATGTATTTTAACTATGGGCATTTAGGAGCATGAGACGTTCAAGTGCGAAGTCGTGACGAAATCAAATCCAGGTACCACTTCATCCAACCGCTCACTGCTCTACTTTTCCAACCAGCTAGAATTAAGAAAGAAACACCTTTGGTCTGGAACATGACGGTAGTAGACTACATCAGTAGGGATATGGTGGTGTATCTGGAGGATAGGATTGCGGCAAGGAATGAGGGGGATGATTCGGATGACAATTTGGGATACGATTTCGACGACTGATCATTTCACTATTTTCGTGTTTGTGCCATCGAGTTATTATGTTTAGTAGTCTGTGTTTAAATTAAGTAACTCCAGAATGTGTGTTGTTTTAGATAATACTACTATTTCAATTATGTTTGCTATTGTGTTTGAATTATGTTCAACTCTGTTTCAATTACGTTTCAATTATGCTTCAACTTTCCTTCAATGTTCTATATTTTAAAAACAACCAAAACATCTAACCAATTGCCAAAATACAGAAACATTAACTTCAAACTGAGCAAACCCATAGTACGTGTATAAAAAAACAAGCAAACCATCAAACTAACCGACAACAGAGTTAAAGTATCATACAAACAGAAAATACATCATACTGTCTATGCAAGCCTCCTGGCTGTGGACAAAACATCGTCATAGGAAACAACGAGATCCTGCGCATACCAGCACACAAATGTCGGATGATAGCTCACTCTCGATCCTCGTGGACATAGTCATCGAGCAAGTAGATTGCAGTGATGATAAGGTCGAACCAGCTAATACTCTGGTGAAGGAGTAGGTACTCAGGCTCACAAAAAGACTCCATCTCGTCTGTCACCATCCCTCCTCGATAAGCACGATGCAACTTGTTGCTCTCCCGCTGCTCCCAATCATCTGGATCGAATGCATACGCCATCGTCTTCGGTTTTCTCCTTGACTTCGACTGCATGTCTAACAAAGGATGCGCGATAGCCCGCTGGACACGGCCAAACTGCCGCTGAACTCACTCTGGATAGTATGCCTGAGAGTGCTCCACACCGCATATGACATTCTGAAACCACGATTTATCTTCGAACGAGAAATGATCGCGTATAGCACGATAAGGATCAAACAATACCTGCAATATAAACGGATATGAACATAAACACATAAATAAATCAGTTTTGGGATCACTAAAGATTAACACTTACCTCGCTCTCTTCCAGGTTGTTGACGGAGATACGAAGGTTTAGCTTCGCCCGTGAGTCAGATAGTGCTGCAGCTGTATCCCATCTACCAATAGTGGGGTCGCGCTCAGTGTAAGTGCGTTGAGTAACAGGACGGAGCATGACAAAATGATCCCGTATCCACGTGTCCAGCATACCGATACATCCGGCCATAGTCCTCGTGTCGTGAAGGGAGGCTTCACCCAGATGGTGGTACAAGTAAGCGAGAACAGCACTACCCCATGAGTACCTGCCGACACCCTCCGGAGTCAAATCGCGCAACAAAAACAAATACTTGTAATTGGAGTACATGTTGCTCTTGTCCGGGAATATTACCATGCCGAACATATGCAATATATAGGCATGGGCAGCCGCATCCACCATCATATCACTCAGACCAGGGCTGTCATCGCAGAACTCTGGCCCACTAAACCTACTCCGGAGCCATTTAAACCCCAAACCAACGCCCTTGCATTTCTCAACCTCCGTCACGAAGGATAAATCATCTACCATAAGCATTTTAGCGCACTCGTGCATGGCCAAAGTCTTGTCAGATATATAGGGAAACACAGCAAGCTCACCCTGAACTGGGAGTCCCAAAATGATGTGGACGTCGTCCAGAGTAATCGTCATCTCTCCAAAAGAGAAATTGAAGCTATTAGTCTTCATATGCCACCTCTCTAGGAAAACCTCCGTCATGTTGGAGTGTGTGTGCATCTCATAGAACGGCTCTATGAGACGACCGAACGGGGTGGCGTCAACTACAGCGCGTACCCTAGTCTGTGCAGCCAAACTCCATGCTCGATGACTAGGATAATGGGCATACAACCGCATCTCTCGCTCCTGAAAAGATTTCTTCCCATTAGCAAAAGACAAAACAAAATAACTTCATAAAATGTCAAATTGGAATTTCGATATTACCTCTCCCATTCAAATGTGGTATGCAGTGTGGCAGGTGAAAGCCTCGCCGAACAGCGGTGGCAATCTGGCCGGAGGAGGAGCTCTACGCTGCCCTGTAGCCGGGGGAAGATGGCGTCGTCCGCGGGAATCAGAAGCAGAAGCCGAACTCGATCCGGACGCATGCGGTCCGGAAACGATAGGGAGCCCATCCATCTCGGCAGCTAAAACTGGCTGACCAGCTTCACGTACCCTACTTCGCTTATTTTTTCTCCTCGTCCGCGAGCCATCCACAGACTGTGCGCCGTCGCCGTGATCCATCACCTGAAAAAAAATGAACTAAATATCAACTACCGTCGAAAAAACAAATTGTCATGTTGGTAGCGTTTTTAGACAAATAATGGCATAAAACAGGCTAACACACACCAAAGAACAAGAATAAACCGGTCCCGGGCCATTCCGGTGACTAGAGCAACATCACACCATCACTGTGGCGTAGGTGTAATGGCGTACGCCATCACTGTGGCGTACACCATTGCACCTACGCCACAGTGATGGCGTACGCCATTACACCTACGCCATCGGCCTGGCGTAGGGACCCTGTTCTTCACCCCCGTATGGCGAAGAACAGAATCGCCATGGCAGAAGCTTCAAGCTTCTGCCAGACCCTACCAAGACCCCTAAAACCTTTAAAACTACTCTCATACCCTAACTAAACCTAACTAACCTATCTAATAACAAAGAAATCAACTTACAGTAGTCGGTTTCGATTCCGATTCGGCGGATTTCGTCGCCGGTGTCGTTCCGGTTGCTTCTTCATACTCCGATTTGCTTCGCCGGTGTCGATTTGGGCTTAGATGGGTGGTGCTGCTGCGTTTGTTCGGTCAGATGGGAGAGACAGCCGTACGGGTTGTGGTTTTGGGTGTGGGTTGTGTTTGTGGTCCTGGGTTGTGTTTCTGGTCGAGGGTAGAGTTAGGTTAGTGGGTAGTCTTAGGTTAGTGTTAAATGTTAGATAGATTAGGTTAGGTTAGTTTTAGTTTTAGATTTAATTAGTTTTAATTATAGTTATAATTTTAGATTTAGTTAAGTTTTAATTTAATTTAGGTTAGATTTAGTTTTAATTTTAGATATAATTTAAGTTATAATTTTTTTTTAACTTTTTAGAGAAAAGGTAGAGCAAAGTTAGAGAATTGAAGTTTTTTTTGAAATTATAATAACTTCGCGGAGTAATTTCTGCTATTTATAAGATTTCGTTAGGGTAAAACCGTCAAACAAAATAACTTCACGGAGTAATTTTTAAAAAAAAATATATGCGACTTCGCGGAGTAATTTCGGTTGTTTTTTTAGCAATTCCCCTCGATTTATGCAATGAAAATGTAATATCCATTGCTGAGTTGATAGACGAGTTGATAGTAGCTTGTTCCTAACTAGATTCATTCATCATTAATAAGCGTTTTAACGCAACCAAACAGTCTACATGGGTCGTCTATTATCGGTGAACATATTACTAAATCTTGGCGGTCATGAAAGAATCATTAAATTCATATATCGATTGATTTATTTTACACGAAGGTGGATAATAACAAGCCTATGGTATATCCCGATTACAATTTTGTCAATTAGATGAATAAATGTAATAATGTGGAATCTGAAAGTGCTTTGGTTGTCTTTTCCTTATAGCTATCAAATGAGGTCATCATGTCAAAGTATGAGTTATTTATCCCTCGCCAAAACTGAGCAGTTACAGTTTGAGCTTAACATAATCAATGCATAATATAACAAGTGCTTTTAATAATTCATGATGGTGAGAGAATAAGAAATTTGAATGACAAGAAGAAACGGGTAAGGAACAAGAAGACATATTTTTTTTTTATTTTCTTTTGTTTTAGGTTTCAAATTCATACTCAAGATTTTCAGGTTGTTTGTCATTGAATTTTTTTTACTATAATGTTGGTGATACAACCAATTTTTTTTTTACCAATAACTTTATTCATTGGTAGTATAGTTGTACGTCCATACACAAATTCTAATAATTCTATTATTTCTTGTCACGTATCTTCTTTTTTTTTCAAATTAAATAAGTGGGTAAATGTTAAATAATATCTTTTTATAAATCTGTTTATGTGAATATTGTTTTATTTCTTATTATAATTTAGGTGTTGATATTAGTGATTTTGTTTGAGATGTAAGTTTTTGCAGATTGATTTAAAATTCAATTTTTAATAGGTTTCTAATCTTTTGATTACAATTCTCGTCCTCATGGGAATATATATAATAAGTTTATTGATGTTTATCCTCTTGATAACATATGTGTTTTTTCTTTTTATTTCTGATAGAAATATAATAATGTCATTGGTACTTAACTAGTTGTACATATTTTTTTAGCTAATAAAAACTGGTTTTGCTTCCAATATTGTATATTGTCAAGTACAATTTTACAAGTAATGTTAACAGTTTTGACTTATAGTTTTTTTAAGATTTAAGATTAAATTTCAAAATTTATATATATATATATATATATATATATATATATATAGTTAGTTAGTTAGTTGGTGGTATCTAACTTGGTTTGCTATGATTAATTAATATTATCCACTTTTAACAATAATAATATTAAAGTTTTGTTAATTGATTTTCAATTTTTTTTAATTCGTGTAACCCTTTTAAGCACTAAATGGTTATATATTTCTTGTAATAATTTTAAGATATAATGGTATCTAACTTGGTCTCTTATTGGTTATTAATATTACTCACTTTTGACAAGAATCACAATAAAGCGGTGACGTAGTCGGATGCACTAAGACAACAAACGTTGGTCTTAGAATTGAAGGTTCAAGTTCGCGGGTGTCAAACTTGAAGAAAAAACTCTGGAATCCACCAGAAAAAAACAAATCTCGAAAACTCGAAGACTTTGATTAATAGTGATGATAAAAGTGTTTTTAAAACATAGCACCTAAGGTTCTTTATATAGAGAAAACCCTAGAAACCCTAAAGCATAAAATAGAAAGTTCATAGAAATAAGGAAAATTACTAGAATCGTAACTAGAAAAGGAAAACACTAAAAAAAAGAAATATCTAAAAATATCTTGCAAGCTAGAATAGATTAGGTATTGTAACCGTCTCCTGCATCAGTCTCCTCCACCTCCAAAGAACTCGTCCCCGAGGTCTCATCTGGATAAAGAACACCATCGACATGATACTCATAGATGTCCGCTACATTGAACGTATGAGAGATGCTCATGTCGTCTGGTAGATCTACCACATAAGCATTGTCATTAAGATTTCATAAAATCTTGAATGGACCATACTTGCGAGGCTGAAGCTTACGATAAGTACCGACTGGAAACCTTTCTTTCTTGAGAAACACAATTACTTCATCACCTTCGTTGAAAACCTTGAGCCTCCGTTTTTTATCTGCTGCCTTTTTGTTTTTTTGCCCAGTTGCTTCCAATCTAGCTCAGACTGCTTCTTTAGTATCCAAAATGTCTTTAGCCATAGCTTCAGCTGAGGCACTAACTCCAGGAGCTTTCGGTAGTGGAACTAAATCAACCACATGCTTCGGGACAGAGGTATATACCAACGTAAATGGTGATTTCCCTGTTGCAGAATTTACGACACTATTGTAAGCGAACTCTACCTGCGGTAGAGCTAAATCCCACTGTTTCGGTTTATCACCACAAATACTTCTGATCATGTTACCCAGCGTCATGTTTGTGACTTAGGTTTGCCCATCACTCTAGGGATGAGATGTAGAGCTTCGTTTTAAACTTGTTCCAAACATTCTCCATAATGTAATCCAGAAGTGACTGAGAAAATTAGTATCCATGTCGGAAACTATTGACTTCGGAACCCCATGGAGACGCACAACTTCCCGAAAAAACAATTTGGCTATGTTAGTTGCATCTGCGGTCTTTCTGCAAGCAATGAAGTGTGTCATTTTGGAAAACCTGTCGACAACAACAAACACAGAATCCACACCTTGTTGCGTCCTCGGCAACCCCAACACAAAATCCATAGATAGGTCCTGCCAGATATCTTCAGGAACAGATAACGGCATGTAAAGACCTGTGTTCTGAGATTGTCCCTTAGAAACCTGACAAACAAAACACCTCCGAACAATAGCTCCAGCGTCTTTCCTAAGGTGCGACCAATAGTACATTTTCTCCAAGCTTGCAATTGTCTTATCCCGTCCCAAATGACCACTAAGACCACCACTGTGCAATTCTCGGATCAGCTTCTCTTGTAACGACGAGCAAGGAATGCACAGTCTGTCTCCTTTTAAAAGATAGCCATTGCGAATATGGAAGTCTGCCAGAAGGATGCTTACCGTTGCACTTGTCCCATAATTCCTTGAATTCAGCATCACTTTCATATAACTCTTTCAAAAATTCGAAACCCACAATCTCATGTGCTAAGGTAGTTAGCAAGGAAGCCCTTCTACTCAAAGCATCAGCTACCTTGTTAAGAGCGCCAGACTTATGCTGAATAATGGAAGGAAATTTTTGCAGAAAACTTACCCAACGAGCATGCATCTTTATTTATCACTTTCTGGCTGTGAAGAAACTTCAGAGCTTGGTGGTCAGTGAACAGAATGAACTCTCGCTGAATCAGATAATGCTCCCATTGTCGAAGAGCTCGAAATACCGCATAGAACTCTTGATCATAAGTACTCCATTTCTGTCGTGCTTCGCTTAGCTTTTCACTAAAGAAAGCTATTGGTCTTTTCTCCTGAGATAACACAGCACCAATTCCTACACCATTAGCATCGCATTCCACTTGAAATATCTTATCAAAATTCGGCAATACTAACACAGGAGCAGTACAAAGCTTTTCTTTAATCAATGCAAAACTCTCGTCTTGTTCTGGTCCCCAATGAAACTTCCCTTTCTTCAAGCATTCGGTAATAGGTGCAGTAAGAGTACTGAAGTCTCTTACAAATCTCCGGTAGAAAGTAGCCAAACCATGAAAACTGCGTACCTCAGTTACGGTTTTGGGAACGGGCCAGTCTTTTATTGCACGCACTTTGGCTTCATCTACTTGAATCCCATCTTCACCAACGACAAACCCCAAAAACAGCAGCTGGCTTGTGCAGAATGTGCATTTCTTTAAATTCACGTACAACTGATTTTCTTGGAGGACTTGTAACACCTGCCGTACATGCTCTAAATGGTCGTCCTTGGCTTTGCTATATATCAAAATATCATCGAATTAAACTACTACAAAGGACCCAATGAAAGGACGGAGAACCTGATTCATCAATCTCATGAAAGTACTAGGTGCGTTTGACAAGCCGAAAGGCATCACTAACCACTCGTACAATCCGTCTTTACTCTTAAAAGCAGTCTTACATTCATCTCCAGGCCTGATTCGAATCTGATGGTACCCACTTCGAAGATCTATTTTGGAAAACACCTTTGATCCATTCAACTCATCAAGCATATCTTCCAACCGAGGGATAGGAAACCGATATTTGATTGTGATCTTGTTGATGGCTCTAGAATCAACACACATTCGCCACTGATTACCTTTCTTTGGAACGAGAAGAACTGGTACAGCACAAGGGCTCATGCTCTCGCGGATTAACCCTTTCTTCAGAAAATCTTCAATCTGTTCCCGTACAATTTCATTCTCTTTAGGGCTCATTCGATAGTGGGGAAGATTAGGTAGACTAGAACCCGAGATCAGGTCAATGTGATGCTGTATATCATGCATAGGAGGCAGGTTGTCAGGTAGTTCATCAGCAACTAACTCCTTGTAATCTTCTAAAAAAATTTCTAACACCTCACGTGGAGTTGTTGTCTCCTCCGTCACGGCACTCATCAACCCCTTGACCACAACCGGATAAAAACATTGTGATTCCTTAACAACCTTGTCAAGTTCTTTATCATCATGCGACATGACTAGGAAGCTTGACTTCTTCTCTTTTGCAATGCTACCAAAATCCTTGACATGAGCCATTGCAATCTTATAATTCCCCCATGTAAACATGACCACATTGTCTCGTCCTCAGTACGTAATATCGTTATCGTACTGCCATGGTCGCCCAAGGAGAATATGGCAAACATCCATATCCAAAACGTCACAAATTATCTCCTCTTTGTAATGCTTACCAATTGATAGAGGAATTTTGCAAGTTTCACTAACCTCTACTTTAGGTCCTTTCTTCACCCATCCAACACCATACGGTTTTTCATGACGAGTCGTGGGTAGTTTTAAATATGCCACCAACTTTTGAGAAACTAAATTCTCGGAGCTCCCATTGTCAACAATCACATTGCACACCTTGTTCTGAATAGAACAATGCGTTCTAAACAGATTCTTGCGTTGTCCCTCTTCTTTGGATGATAGCAACAGTCGCTGTAAAACAATGTTGATTCTATCCGCAGATTCCTCTTCCGCAAATTCAACTCCCCCATACTCCTCATTCTCCATAAAGTCGCCTTTCTCTTCTTCTAGCAATGCAACCATCTTCCTACTAGGACAAACATTCGACTTGTGACCTGTTCCTTGACAATGGAAACACTTGTCGATGGTTGGCCTAGCATAAGGAATGTTCTGTTTCGGAGTGGGTGCTTTGTCTTTCTGAATGCCACTAGTGGAACTACTTGCTCCTTTGTTGTGAGAGTTGGAATCTCTGTTAACCACGCCTTTGTCCGTTTCTCCGGCTGGTTCGATGTTGTTCTGGATCGAGGGTCTCCTGAAATTTGTGAAACCCCGAGATGATTTCTCCATCAATTCCGCTTTCAAGGCTAGACTGGATGCTTCTTGAACTGTCCACACAGTCTGTAACCCTATTTTCCCTTGAAGAGAGCCCTTTAAACCACTGATGTATCTAGCCACCTTCTGATTCTCTTTTTCGTTTAAGTCACTATGTTCAGAGAAACGTAAGAACTCTGCTGTATAATCAGTAACGGTCCTGCTTCCTTGTACACAATCAATGTACATCTTGTAAAGAATCTGCTCGTAGTCCTCCGGTAAGAACCGCTCAGTCATTAGCTGCTTCATTCGGCGCCATGTTCTAACTGGATCCTTCCTCTGTCTTTGCCTTTGAATAGCCAATTTGTCCCACCAAACAGCTGCAGTCTTCTTTAACCGGATAGCCACCATCTTAACCTGTTTACTCTCCGGGACTTCCATAACATCAAAGAACCGATCGACATCAATTTTCCAATCGAGAAAGTCCTCGACACCCATAGTACCATAGAACAATGGAATATCAGCGTTCACTCTGTAATCCTGATTATTTTGATTCCCTTGTTCTGCCTCTTCCAATTCTTCATCCGAGCTAGAATCATCACCAACGACACGGTTATGCCTGCCTTGTTGTTGATTGTTTCTAACAAGCAGTCGGTTGTTTCCACCATGTCGGACTCGGGGTGGCTCCTCAACAACTGGTATGTGTCTGCCTTGTCGATTCTGATTTCGTCCCATTCCTTCTCCTCCTCCTTGTCCTGCGTTAGCAATCTTATTGGTTAATATTGCAATCTGATTAGTTAACGCTGCCACCAGATTTTCCAGGTTCGTGATTGATTCGTTCAAACTCGCTGTGAAACCCTCCATGTCGGCACTGGTTACTGGTTGATCACCCATAGCTGTTCAAGCTTTGAAAATAGTAGGAGATTTCTTGCTCTGATACCACTTGACGTAGTCGGATGCACTAAGACAACAAACGTTGGTCTTAGAATTGAAGGTTCAAGTTCGCGGGTGTCAAACTTGAAGAAAAAACTCTGGATACCACCAGAAAAAAATCTCGAAAACTCGAAGACTTTGATTAATAGTGATGATAAAAGTGTTTTTAAAACATAGCACCTAAGGTTCTTTATATAGAGAAAACCCTAGAAACCCTAAAGCATAAAATATGAAGTTCCTAGAAATAAGGAAAATTACTAGAATCGTAACTAGAAAAAGAAAACACTAAAAAACGAAATATCTAAAAATATCTTGCAGGCTAGAATAGATTAGGTATTGTAACCGCCTCCTGCATCAAATGGTCAATAATAACAACTTTGTTCAATTGTTTCAAGTTTTTTTATTCGTATAAAAAATTTAAGCACAAAATGGTTGTATGTTTTATGTAATATAATGATATTTGACTTGGTATGTTATGGTTTATTAATGTTATTCACTTTTAATAGGAATAATAGTAACATAAACAATAGTAACACGATTAATATTAACATAAATGATAGTAATCATATTATTCGATTTTATCAAACCCTTACCTAACCTAACACACATAATATTGTAATTAAACTCAAACAACTATTGAACTGTCAATTATTGATACAACAAAAATGATTGAAACTTTGGCATATCTAGTGATCTTATAAAAGATGTAGAAAATCAATGAGGTTCATCTTATAAAAAAATCTCGGGAAGCCAAGACAAAAAACAAAGATAAAAACTTAATTTGACTCAAGCTCATCATTGAAAAAAAATTGTGATCGTTTTGTTAATGAGTTTGAGTTTAAAATAATTTTGATGATAAAGTAAATCCTAATAAAAACATTACTCATACAAATGATTTTTTTAAATCAAACGTAAAAGATGCTCAATGGTTGTTGAGTTGAGGACTAGATAAAACTAATGGAAGAGTATACTCAAAGAATCTTTTGATATCATCTCATATGTGGGCATTCATTTTCCCATTAAGTTGAGACATTTGTTGCTTATGTTAATGGCTTCATCCACAATTTTTGAAGTGAATTAATCTTTTTTCACTTATTTCAAATATAATTTTCTCATATTTTATAAATTACATAGTCAATATTGATAAGGGAAAAAATATACGAAGGATAAATCAGTATCATGTAATTTATATAATTAATATTTTATTATTTTATTTATGTTTTGGTTAATGGGCTTTGGACCATGGCCTTAGGTAAATAAATATTATGACATAAAACTTTTCCTTTTGGTCTCTCGTTTGAGTCAAATCCCCCAACAGTCAAACAAAAGTCTCATGTTAAAACATTGAAAGTTTAAAATTTGTATGAAGAAGTACCTCAAACTCTTCTACTGTGACATTTTAACACCTAACGGAACCAGGTTTGGCATTGATGAAAAAAATCATTTGTAGTTGATTTGGTGTGAAAATAAATCCAAAAACTAAATCCACATATTAATAGTATTATACCAAAATTCAAATATTATAAAAATTGTTTAGGAACTGAACCTGAGAATAACCTAGGTCTGAGACTTATCAAAACCAATATGTTAGGAGATATTACGTACCCACTCTTTTAAGAACCCCTTGGTTTATATTAAGACGAATATATATATTTGGTTTAGATGATAAAGAGATTCGAGAAGCATATATTATTTTCATCTAAAGATAAATTATTTATAGTAATCAAAATAATCTCAAATAAAAAAATATATTTTAGTCATTCAAAACCTAAATGTTGAAAGTTTATCATTGCACACAATCAAATAAGTTACAATATTTTGACCGATGAGGTAGCCAACGGTTGGGTTTTGAGAATGTATCACCACAGATGTACTAAACTCAACCATAACGAAATATTGACCATAAAAAATAAAAGGGATTATATCATTCTATATTTGTAAACCATTATATACAAAAATAAATCAAATATCCCCGACATATCATACAAAACAAAAATAAAACGTGTACAAGAGTAGCGAATGCAGCGATGGTAGTTTACCCATAACATGAACAAGTTTAACAAAAAAGAAAAAAAGAAAATTAACCTAATATAAATAATAACCAGAATAGAATAAAATCTACAAATAGCATAAACAAATTCATAAAAAAGAATAGAAGAATAACACTGACCCTAACATACAACAATCAGAATCTAAGAAAATCTACCAATACCAATAATAAGTTTAACAAACAAATGACGAGTAATATTTATCTTAACATGAATAGCAACCAAAATATAATAAAATATATCAATAAAATAAACAAAATGAAACAAAATGAAAAATAATACTTATCCTAACATTAACAACAATCGAAATATAGCAAAATTTAACCAAATGAAACAATTACCGCTCTGACATCACTGACGTCGATTTATGCTTAGTATTTAAATCATCTGTATAATTTGGGAGAGTGAATTGATATGAGAGTTGGGACAGTTTGGTATTTGAATCATTTTGGGATTGTATGAATTAAGATATAATAACGGATTATGAATCGAGAGAGAAATGTTGGTCTTAGATCGAACGAAATAGTTGGTTCACCTATGAGAAAGTGGTTATCATCGAGAGAGAACCGTGGATTCAGTCAAGAGAGAAATATAAAATTGTATTCTTTTATTTTTATTCGATTTATTGGTAATTAGTGTCCATCTTGGTACTTTATATTTTAGATTATTAGTAATTCTTCTTGGTAGTGTTTGGTAACCCTCTTTTAAATTTAATTATCAATTTTTTAATAGTTAAAATTTTGAATTTAAATAATTATATATATATTTTTCGAAATTTCTTTAACTTTTTTCAAATGAATTTCTTATCATTTTTAAATGAAATAAGTACGAAGCTTTGTTAATATAAAATCTTAATTTAATAAAATCAAATTTAAACTTTATTAGGTTTTAGTTCTTTTTAATTAATATAGAATATTTTTACCGATTTGTTCTTTTAGTTTTAATTTTACAATTAAAATAATAATAACGAAAACATGTTTATTTGTCGTGAAGTCATAAAAAATTACATCAAGATATCAATATATATGTATTTTTCTTTACTTTTATTAGTTTTGCATGTTTAGAGCTACTATGCGCATGAAAAGTGCCATCGATATTTTCATTTGCTTTCTATGTAAAAAGGTGCCAAATATAAACTTTTCAGGACATGAGCCTCAACAATTTGGATTTTAATGAACAAAAGATTTGAAATATATACATTTCTATGTGAAGATGTTGCTTCAAACTCAGTATCAACATGTCGGGCTTTTTAGAACAACCTCTGTGTATTTAACATCTGTATACGTAGTATAATGATAATTAACAACCACATGGAATTTTATAGATGAATGCTCTAAATAAGATACCTTCATATAAGAAGTTATTATTATAGATTTATAATCAACATGTTTGACCTACAGATCGACCACTTAGGATTCAACGACCTTAGTGGAAGAATAATTAGCAATTTTTGGTAAAATATTGTCACTAGTTTTCATCTTTGGCACTTAAGATTTGATTTATATCAAATGAGTCGATGTAGTCTCGAGACTTGTGGTATTCTCCTCAAGGTTTGACTATATTTTATAATAGAGGAACATATCGTGGCCAATTTCTTTGCCCTAGAATATTCAACCTTAAACTGAGAATATTTAGAGAGAACCAAAGCATGAAATTTCTTGGAACTCATAGTCCGAGCAACTGAATTTATGACATCAATACTAGTATTGGTTTGTGCGCATGAAAAAGCAATAACAACATATCGGGCACGGTTAGGCCACAATCCACTTAATAGGAGTTCTCAGCCACGATAATTATTTGATACTCGTTAGACCATTATCTAGCAAACTTAACAAGTATAACATGATTGATTTTGGCTTGGTGAACACGTTCGTGATAAAAAAATCTTTAATTATGCTTGATGAGTAGTAGAAAATCTGAATACAACCAAGTTCATGAATAAAGAATATATTTTAATAAAGCACAAAAAAACAAAATGTTAAATTCTCATTTTTCAATATTTAACTCCGAAAGACTATATGTTTATTCTCTTTATCACATGTTTCTCAATTGCCTTTACCAAAGACATAGATAAATTCTTCCTCGTCTTATCATGCACTTTTTAATATTGTAAGATAAAAACAAGGACTTCATGCCCTGATGATAATAACTGACGATAAAAATAGGGTGACAAACATCAAAAAGTCTTTAATGCTTAATTTCTTTAAGAACTCTCGAGATACAATGACTGGCAATATCAAAGTTCTCCACCCGTTAGGAACTAGATGTTTTGAACACATGTGAGTCTTCTTGAATAAGGATAAAAAGTCTTTAACTAAACAAAAAAGTGAAAATCATTATGTTATCAACCCTAGCGTTAACATGAGTTTATCTTGTTTTGGAATCCGAATCTTGCCACCATCAGAGATTTCTCATTTAAATTTATTTATACAATGATATTAATGTATGTATATTCTTCATTTTCCAAACAAGCCTGTTGTTCAAGCGTCAACAACGTTCTTACAAACTTATGGTCCTTCTTCACAATTTTACGAGCCATTTCAATCTCATTTTAACCAAAATGGAAGAAGAGATGTTTTTTTGGGTTCAACAAGGAAACCCCTAATTTATATTTTGGGAAGAAGATTCAACATAGTCGAACACTACACGATTAAAATTCCATGGTTTCTCGATGGTGAAAGTTGGGAATAACAATACTATCTTTAAAGGATGAATTTCCAGGATATTCACGTGATTCTACAAATTATTAAATAAAATTATCGTTTTTATCTGACACAGAACGATTATAAAAGTATTTCAATAGAATTATCGTCTTTATCACGCAATGAAGAATTAAAATCATTTAATAAAGGAATGATCATTAAATAAAATTATTGTCTTTATCAGACACAAAGCCATTATAAAAATCTTTTAATATAATTATCGTCTTTATCATACGTAATGAAGGAAGGATCCCTAAAAGGTGTATTGTTACTTAAATGTTGACTGTGAGAGTCTTCTTCATCATCATCATGAACGTGTAAATTTCGTTGTTGAGGCCATTTAAAAAAATAAGAGTCTAAAAGCAAAATACTTTATAAAGTAGTAGACGATAAGAGTGTTAAAGTGACCATTTTAAGTAGAAAAGAAGAAGAAAGCGAAATAGGAAGGAAAATGTTGAAGGAAAAAAATAGAGAAAAATTAGAAAGTAATGAAAATAATGAGAAGTAAATGAATCACAACTTTTGATTTTTTATAAAATAAATGACTCATATTATTTCACAAATAAGTGGCTATAACTCGATAGAACCTAACGACTATAAGATGAGAAATTTAGAAGGCAACATCATGCGTGATAAAATAATGACATGTCTTACCGTATGTAACACATGTAAGGAGACTATATAGTTTTCCAAAGCGCGCAAACCACACCTCTAATTAGTAAGTTAATTCAATAGTTAATATTCATAACTTTTCAAAATACAAAAGTCTAACCACAAAAAAACATAAATATGAAAAGTCTTTTCAACAAGGTTTATCTACCAAAAACGTTTCAGCTTCGTTAAGACCTCTTTTTATATTCAACTTAAAGAAATATTCATGCAGTCTCGATGTTCAAAAATTCAAAAAAATTTAATAGTTATTCTTTCATACTTTATAAAAAAAATTGGGGGCATTTTTACACCTACACAAGCTATCTGAAGTAATTTTTTTAATGTATTTCTGCTCAACTTCATATCATCATAAACCGAGTTAAAAAATTATACTTATAAGATATCAACCAAATAGTAAATAAAAAATATAGGCAATGATACATATATTTGTATTATTTTTATTTTGGTAAAAAATAAAGTTTTTCGTCTTCAAAAAGAATTTGGACCGACAAATTTTTTTAGTAAAAATAAAACCATCAAATATTAAATCTCTCATGAGACCAACCATAATTCGCTAAGTAGCTCAGTTTGACAGATAATCATTTGAACATAAATTTTTAACTTCAAAACCGCAATATACAAAAACTTCGACATATATACAACAAATCTAGATAATAAACATCCCGACAAAATAAATGATTCAAGATCTCTTTCATTTTTATTTATTTTTTCCGTTTCTTTCGCAATAACTAGAAAAATATCTAATAAGTTAGATAATATGTTCCGTACTTCAAAGGTTTCGCTTCTTTTACAATAAATAAGAAAGAATCGATAAACTAAAGAGTTCTTTTTCGTTTCTTTCGCAATAACCAAGTAGTTTTTTTTTTTTTAAATAACTAAAAAAGTATTTGAAATTCTAAATATTATTATAACTTCCCAATCCAAATTTTTCATATAAAAATACATTCATTTAAAAATACATTTGCTTTGAAAAAAATTGTTCTAACTAATTATCTAAATTCTTTTTAATTCAAACACTTAAAAATACTTTTTTATTTTTCTACCATGACTTTTATTCACTCTTATTTTCCACCCACCCGTTTCTTACTATTCAATTTCCGGTTATCACTCTAAAAACCTCCTAAACCAAATAGACTCCGATCACAAATATTTTCTTAAAGCATAATTAACTCACCATACAAACTTATTTTCTCTCACCATATGATAAACCTTATTTCTCCTACCATATTATCTCATGTAAACACAGCATATAATATGTGCAAATTAACAAAAGTGGATGGAAGGACACTCAATAGAAATAGTTAACACACATAAAACACGACCAAAACCTTTTCGGAAAATACGCGAATAAAAGATATACCAAAAATAAAAAATAAAAACAGATTTAATAACAAATTTACAAAATTAAAATTAAAATTAAAATTATATATATATATATATATATATATATATATATATATAAAACTACAAATAAAAAATTTGTTTTCTGGGTTTCACTCACTTAGAGTCGTAGGATAAGTTATCCTCTAAAGAAAACTATACTTTTACAACACAATTTTACAAAGATGAGAACAGTTCTACTATCACATACCTACATCACACCTGAAAATCAAACTTACTCCAAAAAGACTCAAGACGATGACCGGCGGTAGTAATACCTGCCAAAATTACAATGAGCTCATAAGTCATGACCACAACCGCAGTAAAATATATGTATGTATACAGAAAGAGAAAGAGAGCAATGAACAATATAAAAAAATTGTTTATTGTAATTATTAGTCTTCCCAGTGAGCTTAAATGTTGAGAGAAAGAAGAGACTAACACATAAATCTTTATGCCATAGATCGAGGCATATTTTCGTAGAAGCCGTTCCACAGTATACCACTGCGAGCGATCCGATCGATCTTGGTAGCCAATACGTGGCATGTGGATAGAAGCTTTTATAAAAAAAAATCCAAAGGATATATCTTTAGTTTTAGGACCCAAGTTATAAGCCAATCAGAGTACAAACACAAGAAAATATATATTTGCGTTTCCAAACATACCTGAGTTCTGCGCGGCTGAAAAACAAACTTTTGACAAGCAAAGTTCCAAGTCAGGAAAGGAAATACTACTTCGCGGGACTTTACGTCTAGGATTAAATGACTGCACAACAGCCAATGCTACCGACACCGGACTACTTTTATCAGTGTTGTGTTCATCCGAATCTGTATAGCAATAATTCGAACACGAGAAGAGTTTCTCTATAAACGAAAAACCTTAAGGAAAGAATCTCCCCTCTAATTAGTTGGGAAAAGATGGAAATTCTACAGTTAAATGAGTATGATATTTTATCTTTTTCCTTAATTTTTTCCCAGAAAAGAGCAAATCAGAAGTTTAGATATAAATTTAAAATAACAATAATAGGAAAGAAAATATCAAAACGAACCATCAATTTTCATAAGATGTAGGTCGCCAAGATGGAGATCCTGAAATTCATCTGCTCTTTGATATGCATCAGGTATACTTGCAGAAAGTCTTGTGAGAGCATCAAACATTCCTCCGTGGCCCCAGTTTCCCGAGTCATCAACACAACTGCAATTTTTACAGTCACAGGTAACAATAAATGAGCACTAGTCAACTTAATAGCTATCGGTGAAAAAAAAAAGTGAAAGGGCAAGTTAAATACTTCAAACACAACTCCTTTTATAAAAAAAGGTGCAAAGAGCTGGTGTCATAACCAACATTAACAGGTCAGGAGACATGCGAACACTAGGGAAGACTAACAAATCCAAGCATTCAAAATAAAACTCAGACAAACATGCTGCATTTCTATTCTTTCCAAAGGATTCCACAGACAAACAAACCTGCATGTCATAATATCCTGTATTGCCAGACCACCGCTATAATTCTTATATCAATATATCAATGCAAAATAAAAATAAAAATATACTACAACGAGTTCAGGCCTTCACCTGAATATGATAGCAGGCTCTGAAGGACAAATAGCTTGTGGATTAACACAATCTCCATACACAAGATGGACAGAACCTTTCGATGAGATGTCATCATCATCCACAGGTGTAGTAATATTTTCAACAGACAATGAATGATAACCATGAGCTTCCCACTTTGCTAACTTCTTTTCGTCTGCTTTCTTCTTTGCAGCCTCAAGTTTTGGGTTCCTATCTTTAGGTAAGTTTCTTTTACCTTCCAACTCCATTTCGGGATTGCTACTAGATTCTGATGCTTGTTTGAATTTTTCAACCCATGAAAGGTACGAAGCCTCATCAAGATCAGAATTAAACATCTCTGACGCGGAATTTCCTTGCAAAACGTCTGTAGGAGTAATCTCAAACTTCCTCTCATCCCTTACAGGTGTTTGTGCATGGCGTATTGCAATTACCTTCTCGACCATAGAGTTAAGTTCTGAGTCTTTGAAGTCACTTGATGCTTCGTTGTTAATTTCCATAGGATCAAACTTATGAAGACCAAATATAATAGAACGCAAATCACTTGTTTGAAGATCTGCATCTTTCCCTTCCAGGTCCAAAACATTGTCTCCTATAACATTATGGCTCAGCTGTAACTTTTTCTCTGCTCTTCGCATTATGATCTGCACCAGCAAGTATAATTCAGAGACCACTGACAAAGATATAGGCTTTTAACTTAAAAGGTTCTAGATCTAACCTCCTCAACAGTGTGGGCAGTAACTAGGTTTATAGACAGCACATGATTCATTTGCCCAATCCGATGGGCTCGCTGCAGAGCTTGCTGATCAACCTGGGGATTCCAATCTTGTTCATAGAATATAACCTGCATTTGAATCAGCATTAGTCAAATCTCAAAACGAAACTACCATACGGACTTGTGTGAAGACATCTTTTGAAACAATTTATAGAACCAACGAGGGGCATTTAAGTTTATATAGTCCATAGGACTCCATACTACACCACCTATAGCAAAGGCTGACTATTTTGACTGATCATTTCGACTGTTATACTGCTGCTTCAAGCCTTCACCTATAGCAAAAGCTAACTATTTTGGTTGGAGTACGAGAAAACTAACTGTATCAGCAGCCACAAGGTTCAAACCAACTCCCCCAGCTCTTGTAGAAATCATAAAAACAAAAGCCCCACTTGCATCAGCTTCAGAGTTCAATCTTCCTTCTACTGATGGTCCATTGAAACTCCTTATTGCGGCAAATCGCTCCTCAGCTCGAATTGAACCATCAAGACGCTCATAGGTATACTTTCTTAACTCCAGGAAATCCTAAAATGAAGATTACACATTGTTCAAGTTAAATGTATGCTATGCACACTGTCAGGCCCGAAAAACTCAATAAGGTAACAAACCTGTAAAATGTCAAGTGTATGGGTCATTTGAGCAAAGAGGAGGACACGATGCCCAGATTCGGAAAGCTTTTTAAGCAATTGGTCCAAAACTAACAATTTTCCACTGGCCTGGTCAGGATTGCATGTTAGTAGAAAATGTAATTGAGGCAAATACTGTGAGATAACATAGACGGATTCCTAAGGATTTGTTAAAAGCTGAACAGCTAGACAAACAGGATTACCTGAACAAGGTGTTCACCTTCTTCATATGGTTCTGGCTCGATGCCAGGAAAAAGGTAAGGATGGCTACATGCTTTTCTTAGCTGTATTACCTAACAAAATGAGTCAGAGTTAAGATTATTCAGAACCACAAATATTGGGAGAGAAATTACTAATCAATTGGAGTTTAAGAAAATTGCATTCCAGGAGGGATGCGTATGATAAAAAAGTGCCTGATAGTAAGTTAAAATTCAAAAGATAACAGTCAAGATAAACAACTCACTATATTTTGTAATGACGGATGACCAGAAGCAGCTGATGAAAATGCAATGAGTTTTGGAAGCTCCTTTCTCAATATTGAGGCATATACCTTCTTTTGAAGGCTCACAAGTGGAGTCATTCTAACAAACCGTAAACAGAATCAATAAATATATCAAAAAAGTTACGGCTGATGAGACAATTATTGAAGTTTTTAACTAAAAAAGCGGTAATGGTGAATATACACAGCTATCTCAGTAAGTGATGGAAGTACTAAATCTCCACGCTCAATGAGCATAGATTTTGTACGCCGGAGCATGAAAGCTCCCAATATGTACTTCAGACATCGATACTGTTCCTTCGCCTTAGATGGTTCCAGACCTGTTCGCAGGAAAGCATACGCAATCGATACTTTAGTACCTAAGTTCTTAATTGTTTGTTTATATCATAATTAATTATCTTTTTGATATACATATATTAAACACAGAATACCAAATGAAGTGGATATACTGGCCAAAGTCTAGACAACATAGTTATGACTCGTTGAATTAACCTGATAGAGGATCCCCAGCTTCCTTGAATGTAGAAAGAAACTGGTCCAGTGTCCCAAAGACTAAAGGCATACAGAAATGCATCAAAGCCCAAAGTTCACTGAGATTATTTTGAATAGGCGTGCCAGTCATCAATAAGCGGCGTGGTATAAGGAACCGGTCGAATAAAACATTATACAGAACCTGTTTAAATAACAAATGATACCCTTCAACAACAGAAAAATTCCACTTGCTAAAAACTAATTTATCTATTTGATTGATGAAAAGAGTACATGACATTCATACAAGATATGACAAATTAAATTGCATGTTGCAAAGAAAACAATCATTCATATGGAAACATTTCTTATCTCACCTATACTTGACACAGATAAGTTTTGGCATATGAATTTGGTTCAAATAGGAAATGACAATACTCACCTAGAAAGTTGAAGAACTGCCTAGATATTTAATTTCTGAAAGAGTTATTGACGAATTAAGACAACACCGTGTTGTAATATATAACAAGTGAACATATATTATAATAGTTGAGTCATACACTGCCTGGATTTTTCAGTCTTTGAGCCTCATCAATAATTGCATAACACCAAGGAATTTGAGAAAGAAAATCTTGATCCATCAATGCTATGTCATATGTTGTCAACAGCACATCAAATGGTAACAAATTTACCTGCAAACAATAAAGAGATGAACAACCAAAATAACTAATAATCAACATATGTACATATAAGTTATATAAAAGAAACAAGAAAAGGTTAAGGCTTCGGTTATCCTGGGGATTATGATTCCCCTTAAACTATTAGATGAGGAAAATAACAATGATCTAAAATCTTTTCCAAATTTAATAGCAATTCGCTCTTCCTAGTTCTGATATAAAGAACAATGTAGCAGGAAAGGGAACTCACACTAGAAGAGCTCTCTTTTACTTGCTCATACAACGACTTGCGTAGATTGCGCCTGTACTCTTTATCACCAACATACCTGAGAACTTTCAATTTTGGAGTGAATCTGGTTATCTCTGACACCCAACCATCAGTTACACTTAAAGGACACAGCACCACTGCAGATATCCAAAACCATACAGTCAACGAAATACAGAAAAAGAAAAGATAAATTCCCCCCAGGTCCTTAAAATGAGATAAAAAAGCATTTAACAACTCACAAAATGGCCCTGGTGACCCTTGACAAACCTTCAAATAACTCAAGAAAGAGATGGCTTGCAGAGTCTTCCCAAGCCCCATCTGTCAATTGTTTACTTAGACTCAGAAAATAGATATACAAAGACAGCATATCAGATGCATTGATAGTCAATCCATATCTCCTAAAATCATCACACCACGAACAGACCTTAACTACCATTACTAAGCTGACACAATGGACAAAAACCGTCAATAATAAGGGATTCAGATATTTCCAACTTATTCAAATCTTAAAGCACTTTCTAAGAAAATACTCTGGTTTAACAATGTACATAATAAACCAAAAACCCAAAGAATTGCCCTGCAATACCAGTAATTACTACTAAGGCCCAAGTTCTAGAGCCATCAAAACCTGGCAACAAAAATCTCTTGAACAACGACAAATTAGCCCCAAACTATTCAGATGCAAACCATGGTTAATGTGATTATAGCGCTTCGATAGAATCAAAAATCCAAAATCGTACCTCGTCGCCTGCAATCCCAGTCATACAACAACTATTAGAGCATTTAAATGCTTAAGTAGACAAATATCAGACAGTTGAGACTCAAAAAGATACCGAGAACAACGTTGACTCCATGAGTGAATCGGCGTATAAGCCACGAGACTCCGTCGACTTGGTGAGGTTTCAGTGAAGCAGTGACCCCGAAATCCGCAGAATCAACTGTCGGTTGATCGGCTCGATTATCTGCCGTGAGAATGATCTTCGTCGCGGCTTTAAGCCTATGCTCGTACTTCATCTTTTGCTGCAACAACAACAATTCGGTGCCAGAAAATGGCGGTTTGTATTTATGTTTTTCCTTTGAATTTCTAATTTTTGTCCAACATTTAAACCCCTCCTAAATAGAAAACAAATAACATCACTATACTTGGACTAAGGTTTTTTTTTTTTTTTTTTTTTTTTGGTAATACCTCTATTTATTAAAATGAAAACCAGTTACAACAATTTTAATTGGGCTACCTAAATACACAGCCTAAAGAAAAACTCAAATAGGCCCAATAGCTCAAATGAATCCACAAGGACCATCCACCAGCCCATCAACAAAACCACAGTAAAGAGGGACAAGAAACCCTAATTTCAGAACATCCACCTCTTCTCTCTTTCGCCTTCCCAAAAGAGCAAAACCCTAAGCCGCCCAACACCATTGAATCAGCCTCCAAAAAACTCAGTCGAAGCTTCAAAAAAACCCAGAAATACTAGACTCACTACCATTCACACCACCAAAACAGAGCCCAAATCTATCCAGGATCGATATACCCAACTCCAAGGCTTTCGAGAACTACGATAGCCAAAAGAGGGTTTGGTATATCATTACCTTCAAAGTTTCTGCTCCTTCCTTCATTCATAACCCACTTAGCAATCCAATCAGCCGCCACATTTTCCGATCTGGAAATGTGGCAAAGGCTCATCGAGGGAAGGATCAACGATCTACAAATCTTCTCCACTGAGTTCTCATCATCCCCACCGGAAGCTAAACTACTCACCACCGTCAAACAATCCATTTCCAAGTCCACATCTTTGCAACCATTTCTATTGCAATAGAGGAGAGCTTCCATCAAGGCTCTCCTCTCAGCTTGGAGAAGACCAATTTTACCGAAAAGAAATCCAGCCCCAAAAATACAGTTGCCTTGATCATTTCGAACAATGAAGCCGCCAGACGCCAGACGCCTCTCCATTGTAGCTGCAAGCGCCATCGGAGTTAATTTTGAGTCTCCCAGTAACCGGCAATCTCCATTTCAGGTACAAAATCTTTCTCTTGCTTATAGATAGGGCTCCAAGTTTATATCCTGCATCATACACATAGTTCCAGTGCTTAGGCCTTAAGTTTGAGTCTATACTGAGAATGAACCTTTTAATTCTCTTAACAGCGCTATTAAAGCTATCAACAGGCTTATCCACCTTACGGTGATTCCTGTTAAGCCATACTGTCCAGACAATAAGTTGAGGGACAATATGGTTAACATGGAATCTACTGTAATTAGACTTAAACCAGACCAGATACATATGTCTAATAGTCATACACCTCTTTACCGGCACCCTGAACATGAACCCAAAGTAATTCCATAATGCCCAAGCATAGCTGCAATTGATAAAAAGATGTTTAACATCTTCACAATTGCAGCAGAATTGACATTTAGAGACTATGTACATATGCTTTTTGGAGAGAATGCTGTCCACAGGGATAAAACTTTTTAAAATCTTCCAACTAAGAAAAGAAAATTTTGTTGGAATGAAAGTGTGCCAAATTTTTTTATAAAAGAAAGAACCATTATGTTTCTGTCTAATGTTTTCCCAAGTCTTCTTAATACTAAAGTTATTGTTTTCAGAAAAACACCACTCAATACTATCTTCAATCTCATGATTAATTTTGATACAGTTTATCAACTTAAATCTATCATGAGAAATGAAGGTAGAGATAGAAGAATCCCAACCCCCATTTTTCCAAAAATTGTTTACTTTAGCTGGAAGAAAACAAGAGTCTTTATCAGAAATGATAGGACTCATCTTGTGCCAGGAGTCTCTCCAAAAATCAATCTCACCCCTACCAACCTTCCAATGAACATATTGCTCAGCGCAGTCCCTAATTTTACAGAGGCCTTTCCAAATGACAGAGTCATTAACCCCACAACTAGCTATAGCAGGGTGCTTATTAAGACAATAGGTTTTAGTTATGAACTCAGACCAAAGAGAATTGCCTTTTCTAAAGATGTACCATAATTTATAAGCATAAGAGAGCTGAATATCAGCCAAATGCTTAACATTCAAGCCCCCTTCTTCAAAGGGCTTGCATAAATTCTTCCACCCAGCCCAATGAATAGCTTTATCAGCAAGCTTAGACCTCCAAAGAAATCTGTTAAAACAGAGCTCAATATTGCAAAGAATAGATCTAGGGACAAAACTGTTTTGCATCCAAAAAGTAACAATAGGATAAAGAACATGTCTTATAAGTGACAATCTGCCACTATAAGACAAGTTCTTTAAGTCCCATTCATTCAATTTATTGTAAATTTTTGCTAAGAGAGGAGTGAAGTGCTTTCCTTTATTATTAGCTGCAATAGTTATACCCAAATAACAGAATGGAGCTTTCTCAGTCTTGTAGCCCATAGCAGTATTGATTCTGACTGTATTAGCACTTTGACATTTAGGAGAAAGAATAACTTTAGTCTTGTCTTTATTAATCAACTGACCAGACTCTTTCTGATAGTTGTTTAGCAGGTTGCACAGGCTTTTAATGGTTTGAGGAGAACTGTTAGTAAAAATAACAATGTCATCTGCAAAAGCAATTGAAGGTAAGATAAATCCAGCTTTAGTATAGAATTGCATTTTAACATTAGACTTATAAAGGCTATCCAAGCCTCTAAGAAGGGCTTCCTGAGCCAAAATAAACAGACAAGGAGATAAAGGATCTCCCTGTCTGAGGCCAGTCTTTTGAGGGAAATATCCAGCACTAGAACCATTTATCAGAATCGAAATCATGACATTAGTAATTAACCTATAAATCAAATCAACAATATTTTCAGAAAAACCAAAGTGCTTTAAAACATTTATGACAAAGGTGTGAGACAATCTGTCAAACGCCTTTGTCATATCAAGCTGTATAATAATATTTCCCTTCGAAGGCTTCCTATTAATGTTATGCAACATTTCTTTTATAATTAGGATGTTATCATGAATCAGTCTGCCCTTCACGAAAGCACTCTGCCCCCTAGAGATTAACTTAGGTAAAATGTATGAAATTCTCCTATTAATCAGAGCACAAATTAGCCTATTCATGATTGTACACATACTCAAAGGCCTATAATTACTCCATGTTATAGGATTAGCACTTTTAGGGACCAACACAATGCCAGTTGCAAATATTCCTTTTGGAATATCACAACCAGCAAGGTAGGCATTCAATGCATTACAGAGATCATCACATATTATGTTCCAACAATGTTTTAAGAAAAAAACATTAAAACCATCAGTGCCCGGGGCACTGTCCTTCTTCATGTCATCTATAACCCTTTTAACTTCCTCCTTAGAAGTAGGCTTAATAATCTCCTCATTATCCCTGTTCAACACCAACTTAGGAATATTCATTAGAACAGATTCATGATCTATAACACTTTCACTGTCAACAGGAACATTAGATAAAGAGTTTTCAAAATAGGACACAGCAGAGGAGGCAATGTCAGCTTGATCAGTAAGCCATCTGTCCTTATCCTTAATACTATATATAAAATTCTTTTTCCTTTTGTTAGCTACATAACTGTGATACAACTTTGTATTCCCATCACAGTTATTTAGCCAAGAATTGAAGCACTTTTGCTTCCAAAAACAATCCTCATCTTTTAATGCAAGGATGAGGATACTATTTGCTTTAGATAGGTTAGATTTTGAAATATTAGTTTTTGTGAGCTGATGGATGAGCTCACAATTCTCCACATCAGAAATAGCATCCTTAACCTTGGTGAAAATGTTTCCAAAAACAGTATGATTCCAGTTTTTTAAGTGATTCTTTAATCTTTTTAACTTATACCAAAACTTAGTATTTTCCTCACCATTGCAATGCTTGGACCAACTCTGACTAACACAATTCATGAAGTCAGGGTGATTGGTCCAAGCATTAATGAATTTAAAAGTAATTTTCTTTGAAAACTTTGGATTTGAAACCTTAGTAAAAGAAATTAACAGAGGGGCATGGTCAGAACAAGTTCTGACCATGTGACAAACCTGGACATTTAACATCTTAATCATATTTTCATTTACTAACACCCAATCTAATCTCTTCCAAACATTGCTGTTACTCCAGGTGTATCGAGATCCACTGTGAGCAGTCTCCTCCAATTTACAGTGTCTAATAAAATCGTTAAACTCCTCTGAACTGGCTCCATCAAAATGCTTACAGTTGAGCTGATCATCAAGACACCTCGTAGCATTGAAGTCTCCAACCAGCATCCAAGGCAAATCACAGGTAAAATCCCTAATCTGGTTCCAAAGAATCCTTCTCTGCAGTCTTAAATTCTTTGCATAAACAGACGTTAAATAACATTGAAAAGAAGCATATTCAATTTTAACATGCACACACTGATCCAAGTCATCAATAATAGTAATATTAATCTCACTAGACCAGAACAACCACACTTTATTAGAAGAATTAACCAAACAATTATCCATACCAATCTTTCTAGCAATCATATCAACTTTATCTTTACTAACCATAGGTTCCTGAATAGTTACTAATTTTATATTTTCATTTTTTATTATAAATTTGAGCCTAGCAATAGTAGGCTGATTGTTAATCCCACGAACATTCCAACTTAAGACATTAATCATTATCAGAGTGACTTTTGTGCACATTTTCTCTCTTATTTAGAGAGTTAACAGACAGCCTCTTTGCACTTCCATGTTTGATTGCAGATTTAAGTTTTCTAGAAATAACAGCCTCAAATTCATTTTCAGGATCATTTGATCTCCCCCTTGGAGATGTGTTTAGACTGCCAGCATTCATACTACGAGGATCGTCATCCAGGTTCTTATCATTTGTAGTGTCCTCTTCTTCCAAGTTGTGAAGGGCACTAATAAGTTCAGGATCTTCTTTGGAGATATTCATCTCTTTTATAGGGCTAGTCACATTAGTAGTAGGACAAGAAACAGATTGCTTATCTTTAGTAGTAATAATAGATTTAAGTTTCCTCCTGTAAACCTGAGTAAAGGGCTGCACCCTTGTAGATGTAGGAGCAAGAACATTGGTCTTTATTGTTTGGGAATCCTTTTTAATAATATCGAAACTTCTTTGATCTTTCTTTGAGTCTTTATTATTTTTACACTTCTCTGAATCATGTCCAAGATGGTAACATGACTGACAGTAGCTGGGAACATTTTTGTAGCTTACTCCTACCCAGAACCCCATTCCTTCACCAAACTTCACCCTAAGTTTTCTTTTTAAGAATCTTGAGACATCCACTTCAATTAAAGCATAGCAAACATTAGCCTTTGCTCTATTAAACTCAGGAATCTCCACTTTGTGAACCTGCCCTAGAGTAGAAGCCAACTCATGAATGAAAGATTTGTTATACATAAATTCCTGTAACTTCTCAAATCTAACCCACAGCAATGTCACTGGACTTTCAAAATATCTACTGCTTTGAGGACTCCACTTGACTATTCTCATAATCTTGTCTTCAACTTTCCAAAATCTTCGCACCCACAACCTAGTAGCGTCATCCAAAACTGAGAATTCCACCAAGATCTGCCTTGAATCAATGGTCTCATACGAAAAAGCTCCCTTAAATTTAAAGGAGTCAAGAAAGGCTTGGAAAGCCTGCCTTTTTGGTATTCCTTCACCAAATTTGACGATAAGAGTTGTTCTCGAATCCGATTTCAACTTAAACATCACCTGTTCAGCAAATTTAATCACATTGTGATCATTTTCTACCGTAACACATTCAGGCCTATACTCAGCATGATCTTCCTTATTTCTAACTACATCGGCAAACATCTTGCTCCTTTTGACAGCCAACGAATTCAGCGAGTTACTGATAGCATTGTTACTTAATTGAGGAAAATCAACATCGCTATTTAGTGCAGCCATGATCAACAAAAGCACAGCCTGCAAAGGCAGCGCCTCCGTGCAAATCCACCACAATCACCAAGCAATAATAAGAAGCCTTTACACAAAAGATAGGATTGAAAAACGAAGAAGAACAAGGAAGAGGAGAGATTTCTTGGAGGTCAAGAAATCAACTCTTTTCTTGGAGCTTTCTTGAGAGAGAAGAGAGCCATCGGAGGGTCAAGCAATATCTACTTGGACTAAGCTATATTTCGCTGTATTTGTTTAGTTTTTTATTTTTTGAGTTCCAACTATTTTTCATTAATTGATGAAATTATAATTTTTATCTCCCCTTTGTTATTTGTCTTGAAAAGTATAAGTAAAATACTCAGTCAACTACCTAATTTATCAACGAGTATTCAAAATGAGGACGGTAATAATTGGTATTTTTATTTAATAATTGGACAAAAATACCTCGGATTATATATACTCGCTTGTATCTTCACCAGTACTAATCTGAGAGTTGTTTGAAAACTAACCTGAGAGTTGTTTGCAACTCTCTCGATTTCCTGAGAGTTGTTACTGGTGAAATTTTATTTTTATTTTAAAAAAAATAAAAAAATATCATCAATGGATCTAGTTTTGTTCATTTTTTTAAAAAAATGATGGTACTTTCATTTATTTTTTCCGAGCTCCTGTTTGAAAGATATGGATCTTTTAAAATAAAAAAAAAAGTAAGAAAGAGAAAATTTTGGCTACCTGGTTGTTGATGAAGGGTGAGGCTAGTTAGTTTATTAGAATAATGTTAGGTATCAAGCGGTAATTACGTAATTGAGATAAGTATTAAGAGGTAATATAACAAAACTTGGATACTAGATGACAATATAATAGTTGAGTGGGTACCTTAGGTGCAATTTCCCTTAAATTTATGTATCATTTAGGTATCATTAATGTTGTGAAGATGCTTATCATTTAGGTATCATTAATGTTGTGAAGATGCTTATCATTTAGGTATCATTAATGTTGTTTCTGCCTTGTATCCAAACTGCTATCATGCCTACTATATTTTCCGTCTTGTTTAGAATTTGAGGTATGCTTCTAGTTGTTCTGATCTAAAGTTGAAGTCTATGATGATTTTTAGGTCTAAACAATCTGTTTATGCGCCAACCGTAGACATATTTAATGAAAGGCTTGAAATGTTTATTAGTGTAGGAGGTCAGAGAGTTATCAACTTTCTCGATAATTTACCTCTGGACAAATATACTCAAACATTTGTTCAATGGGAAACGATATCGTGCTATGGAATATTCACGGGCCGAATCTTTTAACCGTTAGAATAAAGATTTGTATATTATACGTATTCTTGAATTAATGGACAAATTTGAGTCTTACTTGTGACTCAAATTTCACGACATTATTCGGATGGGCTAAGTTGGACCAGTAAATTATGCCTTGAGTGTGAAAATAAGTTAAAGATCAATGTTGAAGTAACTCATTTGTGGCTTGTTTGTAATTTTTTGGCAGCCATATTTGAAATTTCTCGAAACCTGTTATGGTTGTTAATTTACTGGATTGCAAATGTTCTTGTGATGCTTGTCAACAAGATTGTTTCTTATGTTTTTATGTTTTTTTGCAAGACATTTGACTCAATAATATCCTATGATATTACTAGAGATATTTTTCATTGTTAGCAATTACATGTCAACTCACTCAGTTAACATACTTTATTTAATTAACTTTGTTGAATGATCAATGAATCTATGGAAAATTTTCCTCATAACTTGAAAGGACGAGCTATAATGCATAAGAAGAAGTGTATTCTATCTAAAGGAGAAATAACAACTCGACAGATGAAGTGTGGTCGTTGTTTAAAGTTAGGGCATAATAAAAGGACTTGCTATGAATTGTTTGAAATATTTGGGATTTGTTTTCAATATTTTCTAGTTTTAATTTCAATATATTTTAAGATTTTCCAAAATAATGAAAATTTGCATGTTATAAAGTATTTATTTCTCTACTTATATGCAGACCAGACTTGAAAACATGTGAGTCTAGTGCAACCTAAAATGTAAGAGACTAACCATATAATTCTACTTAAACTAAACATGTGATGCTACTGTAACTAAAGCGTGTGAGACTACTGCAACTAAACCTGTGATTCTATTTCAAGTAAACATGCAATTTTATGTCAACTAAACATGCAATTCTACTGTAACTAAAACATGTGAGACTATTATAACCAAATATGTAATTTTACGTCTACTTAATATGCGATTATACTAAAATTAAAATGTGTGAGACTACTGCAACTAAAACATCTGATACTACTGCAACTAAACATGCGATTCTATTTCAACTGAACGTGTCGTTTTATTTAAACTAAACACGTGATTGCAGTGCAACTAAAATATGCAAAACTAATGAAACTTAACATATAATTCTATTTCAAGTAAACATGAGATTCTACTACAACTAAAATTGTGAGACTGTTATAACTAAACATGTTATTCAACTGCAACTAAAACGTATAAAACTAGTATAAATAAACATGTGATGTATTTCAACTAAACATGCGATTCCATTTCAATCAAGCATGTGATCCCACTATAATCAAAATATATAATTCCACTGCAACTAAAACGTGCGAGACTACTACAACTAAACATCCGATTCTAGTTTTGGAATATGGAAACATACGAATCTATATATAAAGGTATATGAGCCTCTTTATAAATGCATTGGAGACTTAAACATATACAAAAAAGAATATTGGAAAACTTGCAACATTTGAACTACACGAGACCAGACATACTAGACATGCAAAATAATACGAGATGAGACAAATGACATACAATAAAGATAAAAAATGTTTCCATAGTTTTAAATTCTGAACTAAAAAACAATAAAAGTTTATAATTTCAATCCTAAAATACAAAGAAAATATTTAGGGTCGAGCTGGAAATCTTACGATATAACAACAACAAAATTTTTAAAAAGAAACTTACAAACATCAAAATAAGAGTCTCACTCGTCACATTTTTCTTTTGATTCTTCTTGTTCTTCTTCCTCATTGTCTTAGTCTTCTTATTCCTCATTTTATTCCACCTATTTTTCCTCTTATAGTGCATTAAATTTCCTACTTTTGGTTGAAGAGCATAAGAATGTAAATTATAAAGGTCGTCTCCATCTCAAGAATATGAAAAAAAGTCTAAAAAATAATCTTCAAGGTCTCCTCCTCATAAGAGTATGAGGAAGTCTAAAAAATAATCTTCAAGGTCTCCTCCTCATAAGAGTATGAAGATTATTTGTTGGTACTTCTCACTTATTTTCTTTAAGCGTCTTATAAATCTAAGCATCAATAATCTACCAAATGATAAATGAAGGACATGTTATACAATAGGTTAGAGTGTGTAGTGTTATAAATAACTCATGCAAATACTAGGTCACTGTTATAATGCAATACTTGTATATTTTACCTCAAAGTCTAGCTCACATTTATTAGGTAGCACCATTAGATCACTTGCATATATATATATATATATATTCATTCGATAAGGTCCATTAGATGCTAGTAAATACCATACTTATGCATTTTCTTGTTTTCCCCTTTGTATTCAACACACTTTATGGTATTCAAAAACGTCAATCATTTACTGTGTTGTTGTATTTATTTCATGATCAGGGAAAGTCACCTTCTTACTTTATATATCACATTGTTTTTCTTCAATAAATATTCATTCAGGTCACTCATTGCCCTTCTGCACTTGTGATTTGCTTGTCTGAAATATTGGAGACAATATGTCATATAATATACGAGACATGTATGATAAAAAAAAGGCGAGGCTAGGTTTACATGAAGTAAACGTGTGAGACCAGCTATCTATGAAGTAAATATGCGAGACCAGTTATCCAATAAGTAAACGTGTGAGACTAGTTATACATGAAGTAAACATGCAAGACATATAAATATCTCATTAAAGAACATATGATACCATATATACATATATGATTGATGTGAGACAACAACACATCTCATTGATTGAAAACAAACATGAGATCTAAATTTAAAAAAAATAGGTGAGATTAAGTCAAATAAAAAATGAGACCAAGTATAATAAAAACAGACGAGACAAAAACTAGTCTTTTACAACCGTACGATATATGATTAATCTAATGTTTTTAAACCTATTGCATATGACAATATATATTCAAAAGTTGAATCTTAATCTAATTAAGATCAACTTACATCTTCACGAACTTGTACCCCTGATGTTGTCTATATCTTCTTTTATAGTCTTATTAGTAGTAGTTTACAAGAAAATACCAGTCTCTATCTCCTTCATGATAACATCCCAAGTTTGTTCCAGACAGCATCAACCTTAATTTTATCAATCTCATCATAATATGACCGTGTAGGCTATGTAAAATATATATTTTATTCTTCTATACATGTTCTTTTGGATAGTGTATTAGTTAAGGCTGAAGGTGATATTTCTCTTTTTCACTTTAGTGGTATTTGTTGTTCAGGTTGTTTATGTTTGGGTTCTTTTACATGTGGGATGGTTGGTTCCGGTTATGGTTGAAAAAGTTGGACTTTTTATGCTTATGGGTTAGCTGGTTCTGGTACTGTTAGTATGTATCAGGGTTCTTCTGGTTATGGGATGACTAGTTATGGTTTGGGTTATTGGTGTTGGGGTTCTTCTGGCTGTGAGTTGACTGGTGCTGGTTCTGATTCTGGTTAGTGTAAACGGGGTTGAAATAAACAAACAATAAATATATGCCAGACCAGAAAATTTATAATGTGAGACTTGTATAAGCACATATGAAAGATGAAACATGTGATTATGGTGCAATATTATAGTGCAAGACTTGTGTTAAAAATGTGGAGAGACCAATTATATTATAAAAATGAAAGACTTACATTAAATTCATGCGGGACACGTAATACTTACCAGTAGTCCAATGGTTTCCTTTGTTTTTTATGGCGTGCTTTTATTAATTTGGTTGGTATTGATTTTTTTGTTATTATTGTTGTGAAACTAGGTGATTTAGTTGGTCTGGTTGGTTGACTGGTTGGACTATTGGGTTCACTTGGTATTCTGTTTTTTGTTTGGGTGAGTGTTATTGTAGGTGTTTTGTTTTTGTTTTTGTAGGTGTTTGTTTTGTTGTTCTCGTGGGTATTCTTGTGGTGCCTGTGGGATTTCTTCGTTGACTAGTGGTGGTGGTTGAAGAGTTTTAAGATGGTCCAGGGGTGATTATGCGATACGAGGATTGTTGATAGATGATTTTGCGATACAGAAATACCTTAGTGTCCGTTTTAGAGAGAGAAAATCTAGATTATTAGGTAAAGTAGAGAGAGAAAGTCTCGTACTATTCATCTCGGGATTTGTGAAGCGTATGTGGTCCTTTTATAGTACAATTGCGGACCCCACACGCTTTAACTTGGACTAATTACATCTTTTGGTCCCTATATTTTACTTTCTTCCTATTTTGGCTATCTCTTTATACAATTTGTACAATCTGGTCCTTACACAGTTATTTCTATGCATTTTTCTCCTATCACACTTTTCCTTTGCTATTTTCTCCTGCCAAGTTTCTTCTTTACATTTTTCTCCTTGTCTTTTATTCTTCCTTATCAGTAGCTCCCCAGTCTTAGTAAAAACTATTTTACTGGGACTGAATAATTCTCTTGACAAGCAAAAACCATTTATCTCCGAATTTCATAAGTCGCTCCTCGAAAATTTCATTCTTCGAATTTCTACAAAGCTCCTCGAACCACCGAGGCCACAAATCAACTCCTCGAAAAATCTCTTCTTCGAATTTCTACAAAGCTCCTCGAAGCACCGAGGCCACCTCCTCAAAAAATCTCTTCTTCGAATTGCTCCTGTTAACCGAGTAGCCCCCCAATCCTGGCACCATTTTAGGTAAATCAGCCCCCGAATGATTTCATACTCAGGCTAAAAGGGGTGTCAGGATTGAACTTGGTCATGACGTCATTTAACGAACACCTGTGTCAGCATAACTCTTTGGGAAACATTACCAATTCTTCTGACATTCTTGTCAGAAAACTCTTCCTCTTCCCCTGACATTTTCTGACACACAAACCCTTCATCTTCCCTCGTAGCTAGTGTCAGAACAATTCACACCTATATGGACCATAATGTCCCTAGGCAAACACCATAAAAAGGTCCCCAGGCCTGATCTGTCAGAAAAGCCCATCTGCACCTATAAATACCAACCTTCTCTCTTCATTAACTCAACTTCTGCTCAATTATTTCTAGAGAGATAAAGCTGGCGAATAAGCCCCGTCAAATTCCTGAGTGGTTGTTGATTAGTAAGAGGTTCGAAGAGAGGATTGCTGCCGGTGAAGACGTGAGGCCTCGTCCCCCACCATCGACTACTACCTTATTTGGTGCCTGGCCTCCCTCGGAAGATTCGACCGCAATTATCCCCCGCGAAATCACTCGACAAAGCTTGCACAGTGAGTCGACCCCCCTCGGAGAGATGGGTAAGGATATACAACACAAACATTCGTCCGGGAAGAGAAAGAAGTCCCATAAAGATAGGAAAGGCTCTCATGATCGAAAACGTGCCAGGGAGGCGCCCTTAGTTATTCGGGAACCTACTTCACCAACAGCTCTTGAGAACCTCCCTCAAAGATCTTCGAGCCCTCTTCGGACGTCGACAAGACTTCCTCGAACTTCTATCAGTCCTCCACGAAATTCTACAAGAACATCCACAAGCCCTCCAAGGACTTCTGCCAGTCCTCCCCGAAGAAATGAAGCAGATGGGTCAAGTCTACCTTCCACTCCATCCATGACCGTTCATGGAACTCGATTTTCTCCCTCGAAAACCCTGATTACCGAGGAGGACATGATCAATATGCGAGATGAAAATCGAGACGCCAAAGGGAAGAAACCTGCCACAAAGTCCCTCGAACCAAAGGTGCCTACAATTCCCTCCTTAGGTTCTGCGAACATTGCAACCTCTTCATCGCAGTTAATATCCGACGAGCAAGCCCGTCGGATTGCTCCAAAATCAAAAGGGGATATTGTACTGCCCTTGGAGCTGGATAGTATTGCTGGTCACAATATTCGGGGCATCGAAAATAAGCATATGGTGTCCCTTGCCAATATCAAATACAAGTATTTTTCGAAAGAGGAAGAGACGATGCTAAGGACTCGATGGTGCATCCCCTCTTACGTTACCATCAGATTCCCCTCAGAAGGAGAGACACCCTTATCAGTGAGGGACAATGAGTTGGTGGTGTACACCGAAATTATGAATTGGGGGTTAAGGTATCCCTTAGACCCCTTCTTCATCGAATACTTATCGAAGATAGACCTTTGCCTCTCGCAGGTTGGTCCCAACATGTGGTTCACTTTGATGGCCTGCATTATGGCCTTGAGGCTTTCAGGTCACGAATTTTCGTTGGAGCAACTCATTGGCCTCGCTGGTTTGGCCAGAAATCCCTACTTTCCCTTTTATTCTCTAACTTTCAATCGAGGACAAAAAGTCTTGAAGGATCTACTGGAGGCTGATAAGAAATGGAGGCAACAGTTTCTCTTTTTCTCTGGTTGCTGGGAGACCGGGTCAGAAGCCACTCCTTCAAATCCTCACAAGCTTTCTCTAACGTGGACTATTAAATGTAAGTCCCCCTCAACTTTTGTACCTCCTTGAATTTTACATTTCCTCGAATTATAAAGCTTTCTCGAACGTTTTAGGCCCCTTCAAATTATTATGCCTCTTCGAATTATTGTGATTGGTCTTGATGTTGGCTACTTGGTGCAGCTATGACTGGGATATCCAAGCCCTACTCTAATTATGTCGAGGGTGCTACAACTGTGTTTACCAACCTTCGCTTGTGGGAAAAAGAGCACTGGGACAACCGATTTCGTCTCTGCTTTACAGACAACAATCTTGCCAGGAGTCGATTATGGAGGCTCAATCCCCTCGATCGCATTAGTATGAGAGGACTGATGACTCCTCCATCGGAGCGAGAAGTAATGGAGCGGTGCAGTAAAAAAGACGTAGTGATATACTTGCCCAAGCGCTCCCGTTCGCAGAGCCATCTTGGGGATCCTCCAGAAGATGAAGTGTTATCAACCCAAGAGCTAAACCCCGAAGGGCCTGTCAGTACTCAAAGGCCTCCCTCTTCGAACGATGCTGGGGCATCAAATTCTCTTCCCCCTCTACCAAACAATACTGCTCCATTGGACTCCATTCCTCCTCCCCCTGCTCCCATCCTTCCTTCGAGGAAGGATGCCAAGAAAAAAGACAGGAAAGGCAAGGGTATCCTCCTCGAACCCATCGAAGAACAATCCGAGGGAGGTGAGACGCCTGATAACAACCAGGATCCTGGTCTTGAGGAAGAGGTCCATGAAAGCGCAAGTGAACCGGAGAACAGAGGTGGCCATTCTCCCAGGGAAAATTCTCAACAATCCCTACACTCACCTCTTACTGAGGCTTCTTATCCAGCCCCCTCGAAAACAGCCCAAGATTAGCTCCTATCCCTATTCCTCGAAGCAACCCTCGTCAACTCATTGATCCAGAGACTCTTAGAGGCGGGTTTTCTGAATTTGACTCTGCAGCATTAGGGTCTCCCTCGAGCTCTTTCGAAGTTCCTTTGGATGATGAGTTCTCACTATCCCTTCGGAGATTGCTGCACACCTCAGTGAACATAGGAAAGAAGATGCGTCACCTTGAGAAACGCAAAAATCACTACAACTTCAAATCACTGCTGGCTGCCTCTCAGCTCGAGGAGGCCAAGAAGCAACATGCAGTGATCGAGGGCCAAGCTGATGCCTTATACGAGCATCTCTCTCCGAGAATTATGTGATAATGCTGGAGAGGTGTTGTCAAGAGGAGAGGGACTTGTACAAGAAGAAGACTGATGCTCAAGAGCTGATGATAGCTGAGTATAAAAAAGGACATCGCTTGGCTTGCGATGGATTCACACAATGCACTGAGGCCCTTCGAACGGTGACAGCAGACCGAGATCAGCTGCAGAGACGGATCGAAAGTTTTCCTGTACAAGTCGAGGAAGAGAAAGACAAAGTTGTGGATGCTTATGCAGCAACACGTACAAGTAAACTGCAGGCCCGGGATGCCACTACTCGAGCTGGTTTGCTGACCCAAATTCATGCTGAGCATCCTGAATATAACCTAGGTGAAACTAGGTGATTTAGTTGGTCTGGTTGGTTGACTGGTTGGACTATTGGGTTCACTTGGTATTCTGTTTTTTGTTTGGGTGAGTGTTATTGTAGGTGTTTTGTTTTTGTTTTTGTAGGTGTTTGTTTTGTTGTTCTCGTGGGTATTCTTGTGGTGCCTGTGGGATTTCTTCGTTGACTAGTGGTGGTGGTTGAAGAGTTTTAAGATGGTCCAGGGGTGATTATGCGATACGAGGATTGTTGATAGATGATTTTGCGATACAGAAATACCTTAGTGTCCGTTTTAGAGAGAGAAAATCTAGATTATTAGGTAAAGTAGAGAGAGAAAGTCTCGTACTATTCATCTCGGGATTTGTGAAGCGTATGTGGTCCTTTTATAGTACAATTGCGGACCCCACACGCTTTAACTTGGACTAATTACATCTTTTGGTCCCTATATTTTACTTTCTTCCTATTTTGGCTATCTCTTTATACAATTTGTACAATCTGGTCCTTACACAGTTATTTCTATGCATTTTTCTCCTATCACACTTTTCCTTTGCTATTTTCTCCTGCCAAGTTTCTTCTTTATATTTTTCTCATTGTCTTTTATTCTTCCTTATCAGTGGTAATTACTCAAATGGTTTTGGATCACAAATAGGTAAGATATTGCTTTGTTAATATCTTGAAATTCGAGCTGCCAACATAATTCGACTATCATTTTATCTTACTATTTGACCTGTAATAATAATACGAGACATATTGGCATGAGACGTGGGAGAATATAATAAATAGAACATAGATAACAAGTAAGACTAGAAGAGAAATATACATTTACTTTTTTTCCTTTTTTTTTCAAGTGAACGCTTTATCTGGTAGAGCTCAACAGACCACAACTACTTATTACTTTGTATTTTATGTTAACGTAAAAGAGAAATCCTCTTGTAAGTTATCGTTCATTTTTGTTTTCGAGGTTATTGCATTGTTCTTGGAGGTGGTTTTACGGTTTTTAAGGGGTTTGAGTCTTTTTTTGTATGCATTAGAGTCTTCCTTTTTTGTTTGATAAATTCACCTAGGGTGCAACCAACATCAAAGTCATCTCTGAAACCCCAGGTTTATGTTGGGTGTGTCTGGATTGGTGTTTCTCTGGTTGTAAGCTAGCTTATTTGGGTTGGGTGGTTGGGGTTATACTGGTTGTTTTGGTTGGTGGTTGTCTGGATATGAAGGATTTTTTCTTGGTTTTGTTGCTACACATTTAGTCATTTTCTTAGGCCTTGGATCCGGTATTAGATCTGGGTTTTCAAGTGGATCATCTCTAAGATCATGCCCACTAGCCTTATTCCCACTAAATGCTCTTATTTCTTATACTGTTAAGGTTAACTCAATCTCTAAAACCTATGAAATAATAATCAACTCAATAAAACATGTGTGACTAGTTCAACTCAACATGCGAGATTACTACAATTGAGCATGTGACTTTACTGCAAACTAAACCATGCGAGAGTACTGATCTGAGACATATGATTCTACTTCAACTAAAAGTGCGATATACTGCAAGGTAAACCATATGACTATATAACAAACTAAACCATGCAAGACTAGTACTACTACAATATGCGACTCTAATTCAACTAAATATCCAATTTTACTGCAAAATAAACCATGTGAGACCAGTATAATTGAACATGCGATCAAATCCTCACCATTTTAGCATCTTAGAATCATGTTAACCCTTACTTCTTCTTGCGGAAAGGTTACCTACTCCATGATGAATGTGTGCATCAAAAAATATATCGGCATCATTACAATAACTTTTTACTTGTTTAATTATGTAACTATATGCTTACCATTAAAAGTGAAACAAATCTGATAATTTTTTGAGGCTTGTCGAGACACAAGTTCGAATTGACGCACGTAGCTTCTTTTCTATTACTCCGGACCAATCATAGTTGTTTCATTTTTTGAAGGTCTTCGATATAAAAGATCAATGTTGTACATAATACATCTCATGATACTGAATAAAATAGTGTAAAGTACAAAAACATTATCAACAAAATAACCACATCCTTTACAGCTTGATCTCCATGTACTAATGATTTTTTTGTATAAAAAAATAATTAGATTAAATAAAATATCTAGTTACATTAATCATGGGGCATTCCCCAACTATAAACACAAGAGTAACAACAGGGGGAGTATTCTCCATAATAGTCGATAAAGTTATATAACAAGTAAGCTTATCCCTAAAAGTATGGATGGAAGTAGAGTCCATATAATAAAAAAAGTATTAAAAGCCAAGTATTGAGTCTCTTTAAGGAGGGATAAAGTAACGTCCATACGGTCCAAAAAAACAAGGGAATCCAAATGATTAAGCAACCCAAAATCAACTAATGAAATGACCAACCAGAGATCGCAGGACCACACATGCAAGAGAAACAAAACAAAAAAGAGAAACAAGTTTAAGTTAGATTGTGTATATTTTTAAGGCTATGTGATATTCGTGCAATGAAATCCATAACGAATTCGATTTAGGATCTATGATACATGACATACTCAAATGAAGTCGAGCCACAAAAGATATGTGTGTTCTTCTCATGCCACAAATGATATACCATTGTATAGAAATATGTACGCCATAGGTGCGCAAGGCCCATTGCATTAGGGGTCCATACGTTAGTCGCTTTTAGCCAACTATTCCAGTCTTTAATATAATGCAGAAACCTGAGTTTCATGGTGCAACCATCCCAGATGATTTAGGTGAATATGAACTTCACAAGTAAGTGATGGGAATATTTTGGGGAAAGATTACAGAGGGCACAGTCCGAGACAGTGTTGTAACTCCAGAAAATAAGTTTATCACACATGGTTAATTTTTCCTAGATGTCAAACAAGGCAATGAAGGCATGTCTAGAAATGTTGTACTTATTCCAAATTAAGTTGACCAAAGGTAATTTTGGTCGTGGGAGCCTAATATGGTGGTATATACTACTTATAGAAAGAAGTACCGATTATGGTTTGGTATCCATAATTTAACATCCACACTTCCTGAAGGTGGCGATAAAAGACTTATAACGTTACCGGTTTCAAGTAGGTGGGCATGGTATGATCTTCTTCCATAACATAATTGTCTTGGCCAGTTCCAAGAGCATTTGTTAATGATATCAAAGACGATGCTATTGTTGTGTATTCTAGCATAACGAATGATAGTAGGGTCGCAGTAGTCCACAAGAGAGTTGGGAAAAAAACATGGATTATACCACAGACTGCAACTATTGTGGAAGTTGTAACTTGGTGTGGAAGCTGGAAATTCGTCATCCAATATGTTGTAACTTAGAGTTAAAGCATGATACTGAAGCTAGGGCTAAATGTCAAAGGCTGGAACTAAGAACTTAGGATTGAAGGGAGTGTTGGCACTATAACTAGGTGCCCATGGATGAAACTAAGTGTTGTGGCTGAAGAAATATGATTGAAGTAGCTCAACTATAACTATTGACTCTTAATACGACTGGATGTTAAACCCGAACTATAGTGTAGAATAAGTCTACTAAAACCTAAGATTTGAGCATAGCCAAAGACATAATTTTTGTTTATACTAAGATTAAGACCTTGGTAAATGGTGTAGAGACTAGGCTAATGACGTTGTCGATGCATTGTCTGATGCATGTTGTCGTTGCTGCTAATTTGATGGAAGTTTCCTATTTAATTACATCTCATATTTTGGTATTCCTACATTAATTGGATTTTTTATCTATAAAATTTTATATTAACTGGATCTTTGTTTTAATTAGGTTTTGTATTAATCCAAATTTATTATTTATTAGGTGACTTTATTTTATGATGATGACTTTATTATAGCCGTTCATTAATTTGATTTTATCTTAGAGTGTCTGTTGAATAATTAGGGGTTTTTCTATATCTATAAATTTAAAAAGCATAATATATGCTAAGGCGAGACAATTGACGGGCCATAGAGGAGATCGACGAGTTTGTTTTATAGAGAGTATAGTAATATAGAAAATAATACATGAATATGCATTATGAGATTTGCGGTTTCTTTGTAAGCTTAAACGAGATCTTTATAATAAATTTGAGTGGTTGAGTGTATAATGTTTCAGAGTCTTCTTGTAACTTTCTATAAATAGATTTTGTTTGTTACCCGTGGATGTATAAATTTTTTACGATCCGAACCACGTTAAGTCACTTATTATGCATGTAATTTACTTTATGTTCTTTCTTGCTAATTTTTTTTCTTGAAATAAGGTAAGAGTCGAAGCCCTGATTACCTTCGACAACCTATGGCTAGGTGTTTACCAACTATTGGTCATTGCTTCAAATGAACAGCTAGGATTTTACCTGGTGAATCTCATTAGGTCTCGGTCAGATATGGTTTGCATATTTTTTATTATCTTAACAAGTGGTGTGGTGAAACTTGAGATCTGAAATTAATTTTTTTTGTGAAGAAGACAAAATAAAAAGATAAAGATCACATATCTTAGAGTAATTTCAAGCACATTAATAATGATGAATTCGATGAAGTTAAACCTTGAGAAATTCACAAGAGATAATGATTTTAATCTCTGAATAACTAAGGTTAAAGCATTCTTTTTACATATGAGAATATATATCTCCAATAAATAGAATGGTACAACAGAGATTGGTATCGAGGTGATATAAAAAACGTGTAGTGTATTGATCTTGAGCCTAGGGGACAAGGTTCTCCAAAAGAGGTTTGAAGAGTCTTAAACAATGGGTATATGGAATAAACTGGAAGTTATTTACATGAGTAAATTTTTGGCGAACAGGGTGTACTGTAAGAAGAAGTTTTACACGTTGTAGATGGATGGTATCATGGATATCTGAAAATATTCAGATGATTTCAATATAATAATTCTTGATTTGAATGCAATTAGGGTCAATGTAGAAGATGAGGATCAAGAAATTATCATTTTGAGCTCTTTGTCGGAAGTGTATGAGCATTTTTTTTACATCATGCACAATGGATAACATCCCTCACAATGGTTGAAGTTAAAAGTAATTTAAACTCGAATGATCTTCAAAAGAAGTCGATTCTAAAGATAGACTATGATGGTTTCATATTTAGTGTGAATGAAAATACTGGATTGAGAAATTTAAACAAGAAAGATGATGGTTCCATGATGAAATATTGGTATTGCCAAAAGGAGGGCCATTTTAGTAGAAACTTCCCCAAATGAAAGAATGCAGATAGTTATTTAAAGATCAACGCTAGAGATGCTGGGATTGTCTCATATGACTATAAATATGTTCATGTTTTAGTGGTTTCTTCTTGCAGGCATGATGACAAGTGAGTTCTTGATTCCACAGTGTCATTCCATATAACTTCCAACAAAGATTGGTTTGAAAATATGGAAGTGTTTGAAGATGGAAATATCATGTTTGAGGATGATGTGTGTTTTACTGTGAAGGGAATGATGAGTATTAGATTCAAGTTGTCTACATGACTAGATAAATTTCTAATAAATGTGAGCTTATGTTGAAGAATTAAATATTTATCTAGGTCTAGAAGAAGTATAGCATGGTAAGATTCCCCAAATGAGGTATAATATAAACTCTTGAATATATATTTTAAAATTCACGGTTTCTTGTAAGTACAAAAACGATATTTGTAACAAAGTTAATTGATTGAGTGTTTAGTGTTTGAGAGTCTTCTTGTAACCTCCTATAAGTAGATGATGTCTGTTATCTGTGGATATATAATTTCTTCATAAATCGAACCACGTTAAGTCACTTATTCTGCGTGTGATTTACTTTATGTTCGTTCTTGCTAACTTTCTTCTTGAAATAAGGTAAGATTCGAAGCTTTAATTACTTTCTACAGTCTCTTTATATATGTTCGCCAACTTTCGGCCATTATTACGATTGAGTGGCTAGGATTCGCCTTGGAGAATCTTGCTCGGTTTGGGTCATATCTTATTTTGATATTTTTGATTTCCTTAAAATGAGAGTTATAAATAAAATAATATATAGTTATATCGAAATTGAATATTTTTATTTTAATAAATGGTATTATGTGTAATAAAAAGATTTAACGAGTTAAGATACAATGAGAAAAATATATTTATGTCTCAAAGATTAGAATACAGACACTTGTAAGCATGTTTATATGATTTTTGGTGGGTTTTATTTCTCTTTTGAATAAATAATATAATATTTATAATATAAAAAATATATCAGTTATAGGCTTTGCTAATTCTCTTCTTAATAATATTTGAGATATAAATAATTATATCGTGTGTACGGATTGTTGTTATAATTTTACATGTGCATTATATATACATGAGCATTCATTAATGTTGGTTTTTGTGGACCATGTGTATGGTCTTTTGTGAATGAGCTGAGGTCCCGCATGAATGGTATTGGTTATGTGGATGATACGAGATCTTGTGTGAAAAAGAAAGTTATATGTGGATGGTGTTGGTAATATGCTGATGATGCATACATAATTTGATTCATTCACCATTGTATATATGATAAGTTGTTTGAGAATACTATGAATATAATTTATATATCTTTATGTTGTAATATTTATCTATGGTGTGCGGTGGGGCTAACCCCTACACGGTTTCATGTGCATGTAACATATATAATCATGATTGCAGTTTTTTTGGTCATACGAAGAATCTCATGAGATAATTCGTGTTATTTTGTTAATAATTTTCAAAGTTTTTACACATATGGATCAATATAAATTTAGAGTCGTTTGTTTTATTTAGTTTATGTTTATGTTTAACACACAAAGCATTGAATGTCAAGACTCTTTGAGTCTTCGATGTGTATATACGTGATGTAAGGGTTTATATCCTTACTTTGTGGTTATATATGATGAGTCTGAAGCCCCCAAGGGGGTAGCCGAGTTGGTTGAGTATGGCATTCTTATAACCAAAAGGTCATGAGTTCGAGTCCCTCTACATACGCTTTCTCGGCTGAGCCTGTCACCTTGTGTGGTTTACCTTCTGGCGTTGGTTTGCAGGCTATCGCGTCAGACTGAGGGTTTACCCTGTGCGCACTCATTGCACTCTGAGTAGCGGCTGCGGGTTCCCTTCGAAGAAAAAAAAATAAAAAAAAAATATGATGAGTCCGAATATTGCTACCACTCCGGACGAGGACAGTTCAGACTAAGACGGCTGGACCGGACAGGGAAGTTCGAACACTTAGCTCATTGAACTGTTCGAACTATGACTAAAGTACTTAAAAACCTAAACACTTCTTGACTAAGCTGCTTGCTCTCCTACTAAGACCTCATGGGTCTTTGAACATGACCCGGGTCCATTAAACATGACCCGAAAACCCATAAAGCCCAAATGAAAGGGTATAAATACCCAACCACCTGCATTAAATATAGGGGAGGAAAATTGAATACAACCAGGTTGCTTAATTCTCCCTCTACTCTCTACTCAAAATATTAAACACCCATAAACCTCCATAAAACTCTGAACAGATTACAAATTTACCCTCCGACCACACCAAATTGGCGACCACAGTGGGAGCACGAAGGTGCCTGAATCAAGCATTCGAAACCAACAAGAAAAGTCAGTCTGAATGAATCCGGACGCCCTGGAAGTACCACCAGCTTTGCTCGAAGTGGTGGGTGAAAACGATGAGTACACCATCGAGGAGCGCGATAGGTTAAAAGGCGAGATAGAAGCTCTAAGGGCAGAAAAGGCTAAGATGGGCATGAAAGAAAAATCGAAAGCATCAGTTGCTCATCATACCGATAACCCTAGAGAGCATGAGCCTTCAAAGACTCATGTGAGTACCAAAAAGACTCATGCCAGCTCCAAAAAGTCTCACCGGTCTAAGCCAGTGGAGAGTTCTGACTCAGGCTCAGAGTATTCTGATAGCTCTTCGGATGATGAGGGAGTTGAAGAATCCTTATCCTCTAGCAGTGATGAGGGTCGAACTAAAAAGAAGCAAAAACAGATAAAAAAATACTCAAGGAAAATGGATAGACATGGAAAGTTGAAGAAGAATATCGACAAAGGGCCATCTCACAGCCGGAGGCATGTAGACCGGATGCTGATAGATCCTTTCGCTTTCCACGATGAACCAGGTATCTTTGCAACTCCCAATGAAGATACTGTGTTCAGTCGTTGCCAAAATTGGAGGCAATCTCCATTTTCTTCCAAAATTCTGTCCGGAAACCTCCCTAAGAGGTTTGATAGCACCAAAATGGAAAAGTACGATGGCAGTATTGATCCGTATAACCATTTGGAGTAATTTAAAAACTTTATGATAAACTTTGATGATGATGACAAGCTACTTTGTAGAGCATTCTCCCAACGTTTATGGGGAGTGCTCTAAAATGGTATAACAGCCTACCACAAGGCTGTATCAAGAATTTCGATACTTTTTGGGTGGCCTTTCGAAGGCATTTCGTTGGGAGTAAAGAATAAAAGGGCAACGGGGACACAATAATCCATTGTGCCCAGGAACCGAACGAATCCTTAAAATAACATATAAGTCGTTTTGTGAACACCAAGAATGGGTTGGCTGATTGCTTCGAGCAAGTGGCAATAGCATCCTTAAGACAAGGCTTGAACCCTGGGAATTTGGCTGATTCGGTGACCAGAAAGAAGGCCATGACTTGGGGAGGGTTGCTGAATCAGGTTGGAAAACAGATTAACGTTGATGAAACAAAGAAAACTAGGGTGCACAGGCAGGTGAGGTCTACCCCGGTGGCACCAAACCCCAATCAAAATCAGTCTGGGAACAAGGTGAAGGAGACCAGACAGGGGCATGGCAGGGCTAAAGCTCAATCTCAGCCAGCTGCACCTGCTCAGAGTCAGCAATCCAGAAATAAGAGAGGGCCTTGGGTTCAACCGGAGTGGTTCGCAGAATTGAAAGAAAGTGTGGCCACCATTTATGATAAAACAAAGGAAGAGGTGCACTATAGAAGACCGGCCACACTGCAATCTCCTAGAGAACACCGCAATAACTCTTTCTGCTAGTATCACAATGATACTGGCCATACCACCGATGATTGTATAGCTTTAAAACAAGAAGTTCAGAACTTGATTGAGAGGGGAAAGCCGGGGGCTTATGTCAAAAGAAGAGGAGGTAATAGGCTTGACAATACTCACCGGGTTGGACCAAGTAATGCTGCTCTGGAGGGAGCCATGGTTATAATCGAAAGGTTTGATGTAGAATCTGAATACTTGGATCCTGATCTAACTCGAAATAGAGTGGGTGCCACTGAGGAATGTTTTAGGACAGTCTCCGGGCTCATTAAGTTTTTTGAGTCACTTACAATTTTCGGAGGGGATACTATGACAGCTCCTACTGCTTCTTCGAGGAAGAGGCACGTTCATACTTTAGCTACCCAGATAGAAGGAGGCATGACTTCCTATCAATCGCAAATTCCATTCCCCTTCATTGTTTTTGATGAAGATGATTTAAGAGATATAGCTGGCCCTCATGAAGATGTTGTTGTCATAGGAGCATCCATTGGGGGCAATGACATAAGACGAATTTTGATGGATACTGAAAGCTCAGACAATATCCTTTTCTTAACTACTTACAAGAGAATGAAAAATCCAGCCGTAATTCAGAGTTCGGACAGATCAATTGTGGGCTTTACTGACAGCTCAGCAGATGTGATCGGGGAGTTCGAAGAGGAAGTTCTATTGGGCAAGGGCCCTTTCAAGAAGATGGTCTGGATACTTTTTATTGTGGTAGATTGTCCCATTTGCTATAATGCTATTCTAGGGAGGTCTTGGCTCTTTAGGATGCATGCAGTGGCTTCAACAGTCCACCAATGTTTGAGATATGCTGTTCAAGGACAGGTGGGAGTTGTCCGAAGCAGTCAAAAAGTTGCAAGGGAATGTTATGCTACAACCATGGCACCTCGGACGTTGGGGGCAGTTCGTATCAACGAGCAATAGCAATTTGAGGGGCTTTCTAGGGGTGAGGGTGAAATTTATGACCCCAGAGAGGCCCCTGGAGTATTAATACCAGTCGAAGAGGTAGAAACACATTGTTTAGAAGAAGGAAAAAGTGTCAAGATAGGGTCTAGAATGCCACCCGATCTGAAAAGTGAGATGTTAAAGTTTTTGAAAAGCCATCAGCATATTTTTGCTTGGTGCAATGCTGATGTTACTGGGGTTGCAGCAGATGTCATATCACATCACCTATCTGTCCGGTAGTACCAGTGGTTCAAAAGAGAAGGGCTTTTTCCAAGGAAAAGGCTGATGTTATTGTGCAAGAAGTTGACAGGCTCACAAAGATGGGGCATATCAAGGAGTCTCAATATCCTTTGTGGACTGCCAATCCGGTCATGGTAAAAAAGAAAAATGGCAAGTGGCGCATGTGCATTGACTTCACAGACCTCAATAGGGCTTGCTCAAAAGATTTGTATCCAGTTCCCCGGATTGACCAGCTAGTAGACTCCACCTCTGGGAATAAGCTGGTATCCTTTATGGATGCTTTCTCCGGATACAATCAGATCCAAGTAGATCCGAAGGATCAAGATCATACCACATTTGTCACTGACAGGGGTCTTCATTGCTACAAAGTAATGCCGTTTGGGTTGAAAAATGCTGGGGCTACTTATCAGAGATTGGTGAACAAAGCCTTTGCTGATCAGATTGGAAGGAATATGGAAGTATACATCGATGGCATGCTGTGAAAAGTGTGGATGAGAAATTTCACTTGGCTGACCTCCAAGAAACTTTTACAAACTTAGTGAAAGTGAATTTGAAGTTAAATCCAGAAAAATGTGTGTTCGGAGTGCAATCCGGGAAGTTCCTACGTTATATAATAAGTGAGCAAGGGATACAACCCGATCCGGACCAGCTTAATGCTCTATTTCAAATGAAGCCTCCTCAGAATATTAAAGAAGTACAACGATTAACGGGGAGGTTAGCTGCTTTGAACAGATTTATCTTAAGGTCTTCGGACAGATGCGCCCCGTTTTTTCAAACCTTGAAGGGTGCGAATGGACTGGACTGGACATCACAGTGTGATGAGGCTTTCAATGAAATCAAGAAGCATCTGTTCTCTCCCAAAACCTTATTTAAACCAGTTGATGGAGAGACATTTTTCGTATATTTGGCAGTTTCAAGTTGTGCCATCAGTGTTGTGTTAGTGAGAGAGATAGATAATTACCCCCATCCAGTGTACTACATCAGCGAAAGCTTGATAGATGCCGAAATGCGCTATTTGAAACTTGAAAAATTAGCATTGGCCCTGGTGATAGCTGCAAGAAAGATGAGGCCTTATTTCCAGGCTCATCCTATTATCGTCCGAACATCTTTTCCTTTGAAGAATGTTCTCCAAAAGGCAGACATTTCAATTAGGATGACTAAATGGTCGTTAGAATTGGGGATTTTCGATATAGATTTTGCTCCCCGAACGACAGTCAAAGCCCAAGCTGTGGCTGATTTTTTAGTTGAATTCCACTCTGATATAGATTCGGAGCAGACTACTGAGATGAAAGACAAAAAGGTTTCGGTCGTCCGGACGGATGGTGGATCCAGCACTATGGGATGTGGTGCAGGGGTGTGCTTGACTTCTCCATATGGTGACAAAATGTACCAGGCTATATGTTTTGCTTTCAGGGCTTCCAATAATGAGTCTGAGTACGAGGCAGCTATAGCTGGTTTGAAGTTAGCTTTTATTTGTGGGGCTAAGAGGGTCAAGCTATTGAGTGACTCCCAGTTTCTTATCCACCATGCCCAAGGTCAATCTGAGGCTAAAAAAGAGCAGCTAGTGAAGTATTTACTTCTTCTTAAAAATGAAGCACTCAAGTTTAAAAGCATTATTTATGAAAATATACCCCAGACAGAAAATGAGTTGGCAGATTCATTGGCAAGCATAGCATACACAGAGTTGTATCCATGGATCCATGTGCTGGAGAGCCCCTCCATTCAACTTAATATGGGTAAAGAAGAAGAAATTTTTGAAGTACAAGTGAAACAACCTCAGGATTGGAGATTTCCTCTTCTGCAATACCTCTCCGAAGACATCGTACCTCCGGATAAATCACTGGCAAGAAAACTGAAACACAAGGCTCGTGGTTTAATCATATTGAGAGATATTTTGTATAAAAAGTCTTACAGTAAACCTCTTCTGCGCTATTTGGGGGTGATGAATCTCAAGTAGTCCTCTCTGAATTGCATGATGGCGAGGGATCAGCTCATTGTGGATTCAGGGCTCTAACAAGGAGAGTTTTACTGGCTGGCTACTATTGGTCATCTATAATGCAGGATGCTAAAGAGCTGGTAAGAAGGTGTAACCCATGCCAGAGATACAGCAATGAAATTCATATCCCAACCATTCCTTTAGAATCAATTTATGAGCCTATAACTTTTGCTCGATGGGGGTTGGATTTAGTGGGGCCTCTCCCTATGGCGTCCGGAGGGCGCAAAACTATAATTGTTGCAATCGATTACTTTTCGAAGTGGATTGAAGCAGCCCCTTTGGCAGGAACAACATAAAAAACCGTTATAAAATTCATTTTATCCAACATTTGTTGCAGATTTGGTGTTCCACGAAAGATAACGACAGATAATGGGACACAGTTCGACAATAGGGAAATGGAGAGTTTCTGTGCCTCAAGGGGTATACAACATTGTTTCTCTTCACCTTTCCACCCACAAGCAAATGGTCAGGTTGAAGTGGCTAACTGAACTATACTGTCCGGTTTAAAGAAGAATCTGGAAGGGGTTGCTGGGAAGTGGCCTAGCTATTTACAAGAGGTCTTGTGGGCCTACCAGACAACATCTGGGGCTGCAACACAGGAATCACCCTTTGCCTTGGTTTATGGGATGGATGCAATAGCTCCCATAGAAGCAACTCTCCCATCATTTTGTGTTCACAATTTCTCTGAATGCGCTAATGAAGTGGTAATCAGAAGTCAGCTCGATCTAGTAGAAGAAAGACGAGTTAAAGCTCACCTTAGAGCTGCACACTATCAGGGTTTGATGAGAAGCAGATTTGCTTCTAGAGTTAAAAGAAGAGATTTCCAGCCGGGGGACAAGGTATTGAGGAAAGTCTTCTTACACACTAAAGAGAAGCTGCTCGGCAAATTGGCCCCGACTTGGGAAGGACCTTATATGGTTGTTGAAAAGCTTAAATCTGGAACATATTGGCTAGAAGACAAGGATGGAAGAGTTTTGACCCACCCTTGGAATATCGAACATCTCCGGATGTACTTGGAGTAGCATTTGTGTAAATATTTACTTGTTTAAACATCCATGTAAATATTTGGGGGCATACTCTTTCCTACCCTGGTGGCGCAGGGAGGTTTTAATGAGGTGTCCGGGTTTTTAATGAAATTTGATGCCTTCTTAAAAAATTTCCGAAGTGTTCTTACTTTGTCTTTTGTCACACCATCCGGATTGAAATAAAAGAGTGATGACCACTTAAACATTCGTCATCGGAGAATTTAAACACTCTCACTATGAAATAACTAAGGGCTATTTAAACACTAGCCATCAAAATTGAAACAGACTATGAAAGAATGTGAGAATTGTGCAAAACAAGGATATTCATTGAAATAACTTAAGTGCCTTGACCTTCCAAGGACTTTCAAATTGTCAAGCAGAGTAAAAGATCTATCCGGTCAGATACCGGACACGCTTACAAAAAAGGTGCCTTGGCCTTCCAAGGACTTTAGTTTAGATAACGTGAAAAGTAAAAAATAATTCATAATTTAAGACTGAGCCTTTGAAGATGGCTCCGCCTCATCCATTTTCTTCTTCCCCTTAGGATCGTCTTTCTTTTCAGGAGGACCCTCCCCGACATTTTCTTCTGCCTCGTCAGAAGAGGAAGCACTGGAGTAGTCATGCAAGTCTCCATCAGCCATGGTGTGGAAGGGAAGGTCTTCATCCTCTACGCGAAGCCACAAATCACCCAACTTCCTCTTCGGGAACTTCTCATGGAAGAGCAGGACCATGTCTGATTTCACCTTAGCATACATTTGCTCTTGAGTGTCGATCACGTTGTTGGCATAAACATCGATCTTGGCTTGGATTTTGGCCTCCTGCTCCCTTAACAGATCAACTTTCTCCTCTGCAGCCTTGGACACTGTGTTCTCAAGCGCAATCTTGTCACTGATCAAATTGTTGATAATTTGGTCCTTGGCCTTGGTCTCCTCTTTTGAAGAGTTGAGATCTTTCTCTGCTCCGGACAACTTCTCCCGGAGATCCTTGATGGTGTCTTCCAGAGTAGCAACTTTGGTGGTCCACCCCTCCTGATTCTTTTTCAGCTCCTCGTTCTCCCTCTTTAAAATATTAGCATGTTGAGTGGCAGTGAGAAGGTCATCGGACAACCTCTCCTTATCAGACTTGAGGTCTTTGATAATGTCGGCCTGACTTCGAACTTGCTTCTCCAAAGCAAGCACCGGCTGAACACTACTTAATAAAGAGTGAGCTATAATGTCCCTTTCACTTGAAACAGTAAAAGTATTACCATTAAAAGTGACGGTGTTTGAAGTACTCGGAGGGAGGTAAGGCCCAGCAAAATCGTATCTAGGGAGGTTGATAAAGTACTCACCAAGCCCACCAAGACCAGTGATGTCTACCCCATCAATGCTAAGACCTCCCCCTTCGACCTCATCAGTTTGAAAGTCCCCAGGTATCTCTTCTGCTTGTGTTGGGTCAGTAGGATCAACCTGGGGGAGAGGCTCCGGAAGCCGGAGAGAAAGTTCATCACCCTTAGAGGTCTTCTTCTTCTTGGCCTCCCTATCCTTGCTTTCAGCTCCCCGTTTACGGTCTCTTTTGGAAGACCGTGGGGGTGTTGGGGAGTGAGCTTCTTGCCTAACACTTTCCTGCTCTACCACTTCCAAGAGAGCAGCATCAATCTGGCTTGGGGGTGGCCCCTCCGGATTGGTTAAATCAGCTTCCTCCACCTCGGCAGGGTCCGCTCCACCTACCACTTTCTTGCATTTCTTCTTTTTGCCTTTCATTTTGCTCGGGGCCTTGGCCCGGCCTGGCAAGTAAAGTGTTCCATCCGGCTCGTGTGTCCTCTTGAGCACTACATCCGGATGGGGTTGAGTGGTGAGCTCTTCCCAAGTTAAATCCCTCCGGCCAGTAGTATTCTAGAGGTAGGATCTTGCTAAGTTGCCCCTCGTGAAGGCATCGTGGAGCCGGTTCCCCCATCGTTCAGCAGTCCAAGCATTGATCTTAATGCAAGTAGTCTGCCCGGACTTTAGATAGTCATTGAAGTCCTTGGGCAATTCTGCTAAGAAGAAGACAAAGTCAATCAGTTTAAATAAATGTGATAAAAGAAGAAATAAAAATATGAAGTAGGAAACTTACGATTAGTCCTCCATCTGCTGGTGAGGAGACTTGGGTTAACTCCGGCCTTGATTTTCTTCCCATTCTCCCAAGCACCACTCACGAACAGGAATTGAGTCCTCCAATTCCTCTCCGACTCTAGCAGGTCATCAACAACTTTGAAGTTATCCCCCATATTGAAGTGGTAGAAGGGGATGTGGTGGTTTCTGCAGAGACTGGCCACATCAGCAAACTCCTCAATTGGTAGAGGAATCTCAGAGAGCCTAGAAGCCATGATGCAGGCCATGAGGGTTTACCAAGCATTGGGGCTCAGCTGGCTCGGACAGAGCTTTATCAGATGAAAGTATCTGACAATTTCTGGGTCCAAGGGGAATCTGAGCCCCCAGTTAAACAGCTCCGTGAAGATGACTATCTCGCTCAATTTGCAGTCCATGGGAGTTTCGGGGTTTATAGGGATTCTTATCTTCACGTTCTCCGGAATTCCCCACTTCGTACGCATCCGGCCCAACTCAGCTGTGTGGATGAATGTGTAGTTGATCTTTTGAAGGGCAAGGAGGTACTTGACATTGACCTTGTGAAAACAAGGCCCCACCCTTCCTTCAAGACACTCCGGTAGGTCCGGATGCCTCAAGCACAACTTTTCCTTGCCTTTATCTTTTTGGGCAGCAACAACACTACTAGTCTGTCTGGAAGGCTCAGACTCGAATGGAGCCTCTTCGATAGAGTCCTCCATTACTTCCTCCATGATTGATGAAGGGTTTTCAGTAGCAGTGGTAAGGGGAAGGTGTAGATTTGGCTCAGCCTGACTTCTGGACTGCTGAGTTTCAGTATTTTCTTGGTTCATGGCCTCCGGTTGGGGCTCTGGTGTAGACATTTCTCTTCGAGGACTTGAACCAGTGCCCTCCAGACCGGACAACCTATCCTTTGGTGCTCTAATGGGTGCCTCTGACCCAGTACTACTTTCCTTGGCACCTGATTTCGAAGGGGTGCCCTTAGAAGCTTGACCCTTGACCAACCAGCCTTTTCTTCGGTCAACTAATTTCTGAGGAGAGGTTTTAGCGTCTGACCCCATAGCTAAGAAAGGGGAGGGTTTTTTATAGCTTGTAACTGTTAAACCTGGTTCAACGATGGGTTCCGACTCTTGAACCGAGGAGCCTGAGATAATAGGTGAAAGATTGGTTTGAAATAACTTCTTCGGTTTGATGCCCTTTATGGAGGAAAAACCTTGGTCTGATTTTGTGGGTGAAGTTGCTGGTTTGTCGATGGGCGAAGCGGGTAAGCCTGCTGCAATGCGCCTTTCCCTTTCAACCTTTTGCGCTTTTTTTAATTCAGAGAGGTTAAGCCACCCACCTTTGATCAAAGCGTTCCGAGCCGTGAACATAAACAATCTGGGTAAAAATTTGTTTTGGAGAGAAAAAGCTTTGAGGATTTGCAGAGTAAAAACGAGAGTGATGGTGAAACAGTAGAAATAATTTCAATTTATAGTAAATCTGAAAAATGAGTTTGATTCCTAGGAGAATTCGAAAAGATTGGTAATGATTAAAAGACGGCGCTGATGTCACCCTCTTTAATGAAGAGGTTGCTTTTCAAAGAAGGTGGGTACGAGATGCAAGGTGAAAAAATGGCTGAAGAAACCAACCAAAAAGTGACACGTGTCCCATAAACTCTGGCAAAAAACTGTTTGGATTCACAAAGCTTTATCAGTCTGGATAAAGCCATAACACAAGTCGAAAGACCTGTCCGGACTAAAACTGCCCCTGACATCGGATTGTTTTTCAGGGTTTTGGAAAAGGTATTTGAGCAAACACCTAAAAAAGGGGCTCCTGATGAGTCCGAATATTGCTACCACTCCGGACGAGGACAGTTCAGACTAAGACGACTGGACCGGACAGGGCAGTTCAAACACTTAGCTCATTGAACTGTTCGAACTATGACTAAAGTACTTAAAAACCTAAACACTTCTTGACTAAGCCGCTTGCTCTCCTACTAAGAGCTCATGGGTCTTTGAACATGACCGGGTCCATTAAACATGACCCGAAAACCCATAAAGCCCAAATGAAAGGGTATAAATACCCAACCACCTGCATTAAATATAGGGGAGGAAAATTGAATACAACCAGGCTGCTTAATTCTCCCTCTACTCTCTACTCAAAATATTAAACACCCATAAACCTCCATAAAACTCTGAACAAATTACAAATTTACCCTCAGATGAAAATTAACCACACCAATATATAAACATTTTTATTTTGTTTATAATATTATACTACCACCTCATAGGTCAATGCACGACAACTTGGTATCAAAGCCTATGATTGGTAGGTTTTGTAGACTTTATAGACGTGATATGACCATGACATTCTAGCATGAGCAATAAGTAGAAATTTGTGCGAGTCACTTGTTTTTATAATATGATTGTACCTACTTTTTTAATACATGAAATAATAGCAATAAAACATGGATGTCGAGCATAGTGAAAGGCATGTCATTCTCATTCCAGATGAGGACAAAGAGATAGTTTAGTCTCAAGGTGTAGTGGAACAAGATCAGAGAGCACAAACATGTACATTTAACTCAATAAATACATAGCTTGATTCAAATATTGAGGTAAATTTAGTTCCATCTCATAAGAGGAATGATGAACTAAGAAAATATTATGAATGGTTCACAGTACAATTCACCAAAGTTTATGATATGAAGAGTCTAGAAGAGGTGAAATGATGGATAAAAATAACTGAAGATATATTTAAGGCAACGCAAATATATGATAGAGTGGATCTAGCCATGTTTTGATTTACAGAGCGAGCTCAACATTGATGAAAATATATATAGTCCCATATGAGAGCTGTTACTAATGAATTTTTTTTTTCTGAGAGTCGTATAGATAAGAGAAGCAAAAAACGTTTATGAATATGAAACAAGAATATATATATTAAGTAGTATGAAGCAAGATTCATTGCTTTATCTCGTAATGCACCAAAGTTGGTGAGTAATAAAGAAGACAAATGTCATCATTTTTAAAATATATAATAATACAACATATGAGTAAAACGGAAAATAGAGAAGGTGAAAATTTATATGAGTTTAGTAGCGAAAGCCAAAGTGGTAGAGAAAGTATTACTAGTTCATTCATATCATGTTATACTAGTTCATTTACATGCATTATTACTGCTCTATCAGGATTTCCAATGGGTCAACCATCCATGCAAGCGTCACCTTGAAGTATAAGATGCTATCATTATGGAATAATATGACATATGTATAAGGAATGTACATCATTCAGACCGACTACTTGCTATGAATATGGAAAACTGAGACATATAGTCAGGAGTTATACATCAAACACTACACTAAATCATATATAAACCTTTTCATCATTTCTAGTTTGAGGTCGTGGAGGAATTCAATCTCTTCATGGAGGATATACACGAGGTGTATCAAGTAGTAGTATCACATGTGAGTAAGGCCGAGTATTCGATATGAACAGCGTGATGCTAACGTAACATCGCATGTGGTTTTAAGTAACATATATGTTTATGATATACCCTCATATGCATCGATAGAGTATTGAACTATGCATTCTTTTATCTTATGTAACTTTACTAAAAAATAGACAAACCTATAGTAAAGTTGAGTGATAAGTTGATTATATCAATGCATGTTATGGGTATGGTGGTCATTGGAAAATGTCCTATTAGATTAAAATATGTGACATTGGTAGTTGACTTACTACTATTGGAAATCATTGACTTTTATGTCTTTGGGAATGGATTTTCTTTCTAAACATCATGCGTCTATAAGTGATTTTTAGTTTCCATATGAAGGGAGAGTTTATATATCTTGGTGAGCGTATAATTGTACATACGAGTCATATTTCAGTGGTTAAATATAAATGGATTTTTTAAAAATGATTAAAATATATAATGTCTTATACCTTTATTAGTTTACAACCACGTATTGAAATACAAAATATCAAAGTAGTTAAAGAATTTATAAATGCATTTCCTGCGAAATTACTTGAACTAATGCTTGAAATACTAGTTGAGTTTGGGACTAACATAGTTCATGACACCACACCTATTTCGGTTGAACCATATCATATAGCACCATCAGAACAAAAGAAGTTGATGGCAAAGTTAAATAATTTATAATAATGCATTTTTGTACAATCGAGTATTTCTTTATGAGGTGCGCATATTCTATTTGTAAAGAGTAATGACACATTGTGATTATGTATTGATTACATATAGCTAAACAAGGTTACTTTCATAAACAATTATTCATTCGCTATAATTAATAATTTGTTTGATCAATTGAGAGATCCAAAAGTATTCTCAAAGATTGATTTGCGGTCAGGATATCATTAACTCAAGGTCAGAAGTTGTGATGTAGAGAAAACTTACATATATGCTAGATACCTACATTTTGAGTTTTTTGTAATACAATATGATGTAACAAATTCATCTTCAGTATTTATGCATCTAATGAATTGAGCGTTTAAACCGTTCCTTCATTTATTTATTATCATATTTATCGAAAATATTATAATCTACTTAAAAACGAAATTGAATATGAATAACGTTTGAGAATAATATTACATAAATTATAAGATGAACACTTATATGCAAATAGAAGTAAGTATGAGTTTTTCTTACATGAGGTGATACTTTTAGGTTATGTAGTTATCAGTGAGGAAATTACCTTAGTCCCAACAAAATAGGGATTGTAAGCCAGTGGAGGTGACTTGTTAGTGTAACAAAGGTACATAGCTTTCTTGGAATTATAAGTATTATCGATGGGTTTTTAAGAATTCATCAACAATAACATTTCTTATAAAAGAATTAACTCGAAAGGACTTTATTTTTTCCAGGAATGAAGAATGTAAGGTCAATTATATACGAGATTTGAGTTAACCGATAATGAGATTTTAGTGTCATACTTCTGATGGTGTGATTGAGTTTGTTGGTACTTGGGATTTCACCTGCCATTGATCATATTCATATATAATAACATCTATCATAGTAGTATCGATATGATATTGTGTGAAGCTTTATATGGAAGGAAATATCACACACCCGTATATTAGAATGAGGTGAGAGATATTAAGATACAAAATCATGTATATGGATCAAACTTGATACAAGAAACTATGAAAAAAGATAAATATTATACGCGAGAGGCTGAAAACAGACTAAAGTTGTCAAAAAAGCAATTCCGATATTTGGAAACATCCACTAAAATTTAAAGTATAAGACTTTTAATATATAAAGATCTCACTATGGAAACATTTTATAAAAATTGGAGCCAAGTTATATTAGACCGTATGAGATAGTGAAATGTGTATTTATGACACCGTATCGGTCAAACTTACCAGTTGAATTGTCAAGATTGCAAGATTTATTTCACATATTGATGTTACATTATTTCGGATTCATCATACGTGAAATAAAAAATATCAATCGAATTAGGCGAGAAACAAAAATATTCATATGGTGAAGGTTTTATGACATAGTCATTCGATAAAGAAAGTGATTTGGAAAAAAAAATGAAAGCATCATCGACAATTATATTTAGAAGGTACGTGTTTTATTTCAAAGGTAAAATATTTTAGAGATTTTTTTTTATAAATTTTAATTTTAAAGTTTTAAATTTTTAAAAATAACATGTATTAAATTAAAATATACATTAATGTAATATATATATATATATATATAATATAAACCAAATATTCAGAAGAAATTAACTAAATTGGATTCTTTATTTATAAGATAATCTACAATAACCACCAAACATCAAAACTATTTACTAATAATCATCAAACGTTTGAAAAATATAGATAATCACCTCATTTTTAACTTAAGTACCGTTAACCACGTGAACATTCTGTTCATATCAATATAGCATTTGATCGTTTTTTTTCTCTCTCTCTCTCTCTATGTTGTTTTTTTTGTTTTTTTAAATACCATATGGTGAGGTTTATTTTAAGCTGAGCGCAATTTTGTCAAGTGTTTTTGAAAATTTTGAGAGTATTAAATGTTTGGGTGTTCAGTAGTGAGATATTTGAGTTGCTTGGTTGTATTAAATGTTCATTACCCTCATTAATGAAAGTAGTTGGGGTATTTATACCCTTAATTATGGATCCATGGGCTTTCGGGTCAAATTATGGAACCCAGTTAAGTTTAAGGACCCATTTACTTAATAAGCTGATTAGCACATAGCTTAGTCAAAATGTGTTTAGTCATTTTATACTTTTGTTCGCTCCAGATAGTTCAGTGGGCAGTTTATGTCCGAATTCCCCTTGTTCGGAAATCTCAGTAGGTAGTGGTGGAGTTATCCGGACTCATCAATAGCCCATTTTTTAGGCATTGTCAAAAATCTTTGGCAGGACTAAAAAATTTACTTAGTCAGTAACGACGTTTTCCGACCTGCTTGTGTATCTGGCTTGAGGTTTGTCCGAACTGACTTTTTCCCAGAATTCTAAAAGTTTTCTTTGGATCATGGGACACGTGTCGCGATCTGATTCGACCTACCAACCGTTTTTTACCCAGATTGGCGCTCCCACTAAACCTAAAAAGTAACCTATGCATTTAATTTTCCCCATGTCAGCGCCGTCTTCAATCATTGCACAAATCTCTTTGTCTCCTCCTAGGTATGAGTTACATTTTTCTACTAATATATAAACCATTTTTTCATTGTTTCATTATCTTCATCACTCAACAAATCTTTTATAGAGCTTTTCACCCTTTTTTCAAAATTGTTCTTGGATAGTTTTATATTCACGGCTAGAAACGCTCTTGTAAAAGGCGGCTGGTTGAATCTGTCTGAGTTAGAGAAAGCAAGGAAAGTTGAACAAGAAAGGCGTATCGCTGCTGGTCTCCCGGTCTCCCCAGGCGACAAGTCTGATAAGCCATCCCAAGAAGCTGATCAAGGATCATCTTCTACCAGAAATCCAAAACCCAAACGGCTGTTCAAACCAAACCTTTCGCCAATCCCATCAGGCTCCTCTGTTCAGGAGTCCCAACCCTCCATTACCAAAGAAAAGGCAGTATCGAGCGTTAGAAAACCATCCCCTTTCATTGCTATGGGATTATATATTGAAAATTCTCCAGAGAAATCCAATCCACGCCGGAATACTCGTTTGGTGAAGGCCCAAGCGACTGCCTCACAGTCAAAACCCTCCAAACCGGAGGCCTCTAAAGCGATATCCAAGGATAAACCCTCTGGATCAAAGGTTTTCATAAGAGCCCCACGAGATAAGCCTTCTGGATCGGAGGCAGCCAAAGTATCTTCTCAAATGAGGTCCTCCAGAACTGAGCCTCAACCGGACACCAGACCTTTGGAAAAAACTGGCGCTCAATCATCCGGACAGACCGTAGAACTAGAAGCTAACACCCTTCCATCCACAACAACTGACAAACCTTCCACGGTGATGGAAGAAGTGATGGAGGACAGTATTGAAGATGCTCCCTTCGAAACTGAAGCCTCAGGGAAAATTGGAGATGCTGCCTCTGATAGGAAAGGGAAAGATAAAGTGAAGGTTGGAGTGGCTCATCCGGATCTCCCGGAGTGCTTGGAGGGCAATGTAGGACCTTGCTTTTAGAAAGTCAATGTGAAGTATTTGTTGGCCATGCAGAACATAAACTATGTATATACTCATACTGCCGAACTGGGCCGGATTCGGACAAAGTGGGGGATCCCAAAGTCAGTGAAGGTGAGAATACCTGTCACTCCGGAGACTCCAATGGACTGCAAACTTAATGAAGTGATCGTCTACACCGAACTGTTCAACTGGGGGCTCAGATTCCCTTTAGACCCAGATATTGTCAGGTACTTTCATCTGATAAAGCTTTGCCCAAGCCAATTAATTCCAAATGTTTGGTACTCCCTCATTGTTTGCATAATGGCATCAAGGCTGTCAGGAATCCCTCTCACTATGGAGAAATTTGATGCTATGTCAAGTATATGCAAGAATCACCACATATCATTCTACCACCACAACATGGTAAACAACTTCAAAGTGGTAGACGACTTGTTGGAGTCGGAGAATAATTGGAAAACTCAGTTCTTATTCATCAGTGGATCATAGGAAAATGCGAGGAAGATCAAAGCCAGGACTAACCCTAGTATGCTTACTAGTAGGTGGAAGAGTACAAGTAAATGGGTAAAAAACACTGTTAGTCCTCCATGTTTACCACTTGTATCAACATAGTCCCTTTCGTTCACTTCTGCATAAAACTCATCCCCTTCGTTCCCTTTTTCTATTTCCGAAGAACAGGATACATTGGCCCATTCTCTTTTAGGTCATATCCAGCCGGTGCTCGATTTATAGAGATAGGTGAAAAACCAGTCCACCCTTATCAACACCCTCAACATAAACAAGGAGTCTCTGTCAACCAGTCTCCTTAATGTTAATCAGAGCATAGAAGCATTGAAGAAAGAGCTTGAAGAATTAAGGAAGGACAAGGAAGATCTGTCAACCAAGCTGGTCACTTCAGAGAATGCTAACACTACGCTCCAAGCTAAGTGCTCTGGTTTGGAGAAATATCTCTCAACCTTCAAGGAATACGTGAAGACCAAATATGGTGTCATTCAAACCTTGTCCGGTGAAAAGACTTCCCTTGAAGAGGTTGTGTCTAAGGCAACCAAGGAGAAATCATACTTGGAGAAATAGCAGGAACAGAAAATTCAGGCCAGCATTGATAAATACACCAACGAGGTGATAGATTCCTTGGAGACAAGGTATGCCGAAGTGAAGTCTGACATGGTACTGCTTTTCCATGAAACGTGTCTGAAAATGACGTTTGGTCCTTTGTGGCAATATATGGAGTATGAAGACATCCTATTCCATACAATGGCAGATGGTGATAAAAAGAACTACTCTAGTGTACCGATCTCACCACCGATGAAGAAGAAGGAACCGGGAAGAGTTCAAGCACTGAACTCAAAGGCCCCAAAAAATGAGGTGAAGCAGAAACATCCGAAGGGAATAAGCCCTGAGGTTTTTAACTGTCTTTTGTGTTTTCTTAATCTTGTGAACTACTAAAGTCCTTGGATGTCCAAGGTGTTTTTGTAATTGTATCCAGACTGAGTCCGGATAAGTCTTTCACAATACTTAAAGTCCTTAGATGGCCAAGGCGTTTTTTTATTTTAGCAATGTTATCCGGTTCATAACCGGATAGGCTTATCCATCAAATTTTGCCTTATTCCATACTTGTTTTTAAGTTTCCATACTTTCTTTCAATTTTAATGGCTAATGTTCAAAGATCCCTATTTTACTTCAAAAATATTTAAAGTGAGAGTGTTTATATCTCCGATGACATGCGTTTAATGGTCATCATTCAACCAGATTAATCCGATCTATCAAAGACCCTTAGTATTAAATTGAAGACTTGAAAATAATTGTAATCAAATCACACCAAATGTTGTAAGAAGGCATCATATTTTATTGAAAAAACTAGACACCTCATTAAAACCTCTCCGCGCCACCAGGGTAGGAAATAGTATGCCCCATAATATTTACATTGACTTTAAACAAATAAATATTTACACAAATTTCATTCTAGATATAACCTGAGGTGTTCAATATTCCATGGGTGCTTCAAAACTTTTCCATCTTTGTCTTGAAGCCTATATGTCCAGGCTTAAGCTTTTCGGAGACCTCATAAGGGCCTTCCTAGTTCGGAGCCAGTTTGCCGAACTGATTTTCCTTAGTATGCAAGAAAACCTTTCTTAACACTTTATCTCCGGATTGAAAATCCCTTCTCTTGATCTTGGAAGTAAACCTGCTCCTCATCAAGCCTTGGTAATGAGTGGCTCTAAGATGAGTCTTAACTCTTATTTCTTCTATTAAGTCCAACTGACTTCTAATTGCCAATTCATTGGCTTGTTCGGAATAGTTGTGGACTCTGTATGATGGTAGGGTTGCTTCTATAAGAGTAATAGCATCTATCCCATATACCAAGGCAAAAGGAGACTCTTGAGTAGGAGCTCTGGGAGTAGTCCGGTACGCCCACAATACTTTTTGCAAATAACTTGGCCACTTCCCTGCAGCCCCTTCTAAATTCTTTTTTAAACCGCACAGAATGGTCCCGTTCGCCACTCTAACGTGGCCATTTTCTTGTGGGTGAAAAGGAGAAGAGAAGCAATGTTGAATGCCCCTAGAGGCGCAGAAACTCTCCATATCCTTGTTATCAAATTGTGACCCGTTATCTGTGGTTATCTTTTGTGGAACCCCAAACCTGCAACAAATGTTAGACAAGATAAATTTTATAAAAGCTTTCGAAGTAGTTCCTGCCAGGGGGGGCTGCTTCTATCCACTTTGAGAAATAGTCAATGGCTACGATAATAGTCCTCCATCCTCCGGACGCCATTGGTAGAGGCCCAACTAAATCCAGTCCCCAACGTGCAAAAGGCACTGGCTCAAAAATTGACTCCATAGGAACTACTGGGATATGAATTTTGTTACCATACCTTTGGCATGGGTCACATTTTTTCACCAATTCCTTAGCATCTGCCATTATGGATGGCCAATAGTATCCGACCAATAAAACCCTCCGGGTTAGTGCTCTATAGCCACAGTGTGCTGATCCCTCTCCATCATGTAGTTCAGATAAAATAATTTGGGACTCTTCAGCCCCCACAAAACGTAGGAGAGGTCTGCTGAATGACTTTTTATAAAGAACCTCTCTTATGATCAAGAAACCACGAGCCTTGTGTTTCATTTTCCTTGCCATAGCCTTCACCGGAGGCAAAATTACATCAGAGATGTATTGAAGAAGGGGAAATCTCCAATTTTTGGATTGAACTACTTGTACACTCAAGCTCTCCTCCTCTTCCTTGTTCTAAATTGATTGTATGGATGGGCATTCTTGTATATGAATCCATGGGTAGGAATCGGAGTATGCTATGGTTGCTAAGGAGTGTGCCAACATCTTTTTCAATCTAGGAATGTGCTCAGAACAAACACTTTTGAAGTTGGCTTCTTCTTCTTTAAGAACAAATAAGTATTTGATCAACTACTCCATCTTGGCTTCGAACTGACCTTGAGCATGGTGGATAAGAAGCTGAGAATCACTCATCAATCTAACTCTTTTAGCCCCACACAGAAAAGCTAACTTAAGACGAGCTATAACTGCTTCATATTCAGACTCATTGTTAGATGCCCTGAAAGCAAATCATATAGCCTGGTATAATTTATCACCATATGGAGAGGTTAAACAAATCTCAGCCCCACAACCCATTGTGCTTGATCCACCATCTGTCCGGACAACCCACTCTTTTTTGGTTTTCTCTTCTGAAGCTTGTTTAGTACTTCTGTTCGAATAAAACTCTACCAAGAAATCAGCAACAAATTGAGCTTTAATTGCAGTTCGTGGGGAAAAATCAATGTCATAATCACCCAATTCCACTGACCATTTGGTCATCCTGCTTGATATGTCTGCTTTCTGAAGAACATTCTTCAAAGGAAAAGATGTTCGAACGATGATAGAATAAGACTGAAAATATGGCCTCATTTTTCTGGCAGCAATTACTAAGGCTAGTGCCAGCTTTTCAAGCTTCAGGTACCTATTTTCAGCATCCATCAGACTCTTGCTAATGTAGTACACCAGACGAGGATAATTGTCCACCTCTCTTACCAGCACTGCACTTATAGCACATTCTGACACAACCAAGTATACATAAAGTGCTTCTCCGTCAACGGGCTTAAAAAGGGTTTTGGGAGAAGACAAATGCTTTTTTTATTTCATCAAAAGCTTGGCTGCACTGTGGAGACCAGTTGAATTCTTTAGCACCTTTTAAGGTCTTAAAAAACGGGTCACATTTGTCCGAAAACCTTGAAATAAAACGATTTAAAGCAGCCAGTCTTCCTGTCAACCTTTGTACTTATTTAATATTTTGAGGAGGGTCCATTTTTAACAGGGCATCGAGCTGGTCCAGATCAGGCTGTATCCATTTTTCACTTATTACATAACCCAAAAATTTTCCGAACTGCACCCCAAACTCACATTTTTCTGGATTAAATTTTAAATTAATCTTTGTCAAGTTGGCAAAAGTTTCTTGAAGATCAATCAGGTGCAACTCTTATTCTAAACTTTTAACCATTATGTCATCGATATATACTTCCATATTTCTTCCAATCTGATCAGCAAATGCTCTGTTTACCAACCTCTGATAAGTAGCCCCAACATTTTTCAACCCAAAATACATCACTTTGTAACAATGGAGACCCCTATCTGTAACAAAGGTAGTGCGATCTTGGTCCTTGGGATCCACCTGTATCTGGTTATACCCAGAGAAGGAATCCATGAACGATAATAACTTGTTTCCAGATGTTGAGTCCACCAAGTGATCTATCCGGGGGACTGGATAGAGATCTTTTGGGAAAGCTTTGTTGAGGTCAGTAAAGTCGATATATATACGCCATTTCCCATTATTTTTCTTAACTAACATTGGGTTGGCTGTCCATAAAGGATACTGAGACTCATTTATGTGCCCCATCTTGGTAAGCCGATCAACTTCTTGGACTATTACATCAGCTTTCTCCTTATAAAAATATCTTCTTTTTTGCACAACAGGTGCAATATCACTCTGGATAGACAAATTGTGTGATATAACACTTACAAGCACTCCGGTCACATCAGCATTGCACCAAGCAAAACATGCTGGTGACTTGCCAAAAAGGACAACAACTTTTTCTTCAATTCTGGAGCCATCTTGGATCCAATTTTAACATTCCTTCTTTCAGCCAGATAGTGGGTTTCAACTTCTTCAATTGGTATCAAAACACCAGGGGTCTCTCTGGGGTCATCAATTTCACCCTCACCCCCAGAGGGCCCCAACAACTCTTAATCTTCATTAAACCAGACTGCCCCCCAAAGTTCTAGGAGCAAGTACAATTGCATAACATTCCCTTGCTATCTTTTGACTACTCTAGACAACTCCCACTTGCCCTTGCACCGCATACTTCAAACATTGGTGGACTGTTGAAGCCACAACATGCAGCCTAGAGAGACAGGACCTCCCAAAGATTGCATTATAGCATGTGGGGCAGTGTACCACAATGAATAGTACCCTGACCATCTTCTTTAAAGGGCCTATGCCCAATAATACCTCCTCCTCCAATTCTCCGATTACATCCGCAGAGCTCCATGTGAAGCTCACAATGGATCTGTTCGAACGTTGAATCACTGCCAGATTCTTCATCTGCTTATAAGAACTTAAAAATAGAATATTGGCTGAGCTTCCAGTGTCAATCAGAATTCGCCTGATGTCGTTGCCCCCAATTGAAACTCCTATCACTACAGCATCCTCATGAGGCCCAGCTATATTTCTTAAATTATCCTCATAAAAAACAATGAAAGGAAAAGGAATTTGGGACCGATAAGAAGACATGTCTCCCTCTAACTGAGTAGCTAGAGTGTGAACATGCCTATTCCTTGAAGAAGGAGTCGGTGCAGTCATAGTCCTTCCCAAATATAGTAAGTGACTCAAAAAAGCTTATGAGTCCGGACACTGTCTTAGCTTATTCAGTTATGACCCCTACTTTATTCCGGGTTGGATCAAGATCTAAATACTCTAAGTCTACATTAAATCTTTTATGGATCACCATTTCTCCCTCCGGAGCTGATGTTCCCGCATTGTTCGTTGGGCCACTTCGGGGAGCATTGTCAGACCTGTTTTCACTCCTTCTCTTGACATAAGCTCCCAGCTTGCCCCTTTCAATAAGATTATGTACCTCTTGTTTCAAAACAATGTAGTCTTCGGTGTTGTGGGCAATATCATGATAATGCTGGCAAAAACAAGTAGTACGACTTTTCCTGGGAGATTGAAGCGTTGTCGGCTTCCGAAAATGCACCTCTTCTTTAGTTTTGTCATAAATGGTTGCCACATTCTCCTTTAACTCGGCAAACCACTCTGGTTGGACCCAAGGTCCTCGTTTATTTCTGGACTGTTGGCTCTGAGTTGGATTTGGGTGAGATTGAGTCTGTTTAGCCCTGTTGGACCCCTGTCCAGTTTCTTTGGCCTTGTATCCGGACTGGTTCTGGTTTGGAGCAGCTGAGGTAGACCTTACTTGTCTGTGTACCCTAGTCTTCTTTATTTCATCCACGTTGATTTATTTTCCCACCTGATTTAGCAAACCACCCCAAGTCATGGCCTTCTTCCTTGTTACTGAATCATCTAGATTCCCAGGGTTTAACCCTTGTCTCAAAGAAGTTACTGCTACTTTCTCAAAACAATCAGCTAACCCATTCTTGGTATTTACAAACCAGCTTATATAGTCTTTCAATGACTCATTTGGCTCTTGGGCACAATGGATAATAGTATCTCCATTGCCCTTCACCTTTTTATTCCCCACAAACTGCCTCCGGAAGGCAACCCAAAATGTATCAAAGTTTCTGATACAACCATGTGGCAAGCTATTGTACCATTTTAGAGCATTTCCCGTAAATGATTGGGAGAAATATCTACATAGAAGTTTGTCATCGTCATCAAAATTCATCATAATTTTTTTAAACTGTTCCAGATGGTTATCAGGATCTTTGCTCCCATCGTATTTCTCCATTTTAGTGTTGTCAAACCTCTTAGGAAGGTTTCCGGACAGTATCTTGGGAGACAATGACGATTGCCTCCAATTCCGACTACGACTAAAAATCATGTCTTCATTAGGTGTTGCAAAAATACATGGCTCATCATGGAGAGCAAATGGATCAATCAGCAGCTGGTCCACATGCATGTGACTATGGTTGTGGCTATGAGACGAACCTTTTCCCAGATGCCTCTTTAGTCTCCCATGCCTATCTCTATTTCTTGAATATTTTTTAACTAGCTTTTGTTTCTTCTTGGACCTCCCTTCATCACTGCTTGATGACAAGGACTCCTCAAGCTCATCCTCGTTCGAAGAGCTACTGGAGGACTCAGATCTTGAGCTCTCCACCGGCTTGGACCGGTGAGACTTCTTGGAATTGACATTGGTCTTTTTTGTGCTCAAATGAGTCTTTGCTGATGGGTCATTCTCCACTGGGTTGTGAGTATGATGAATGGCTGACGCCTTTGAATTTTCCTTTAAACCCATCTCTGCTTTTCTAGTGGCCTTCAACGCTTCTATTTCAGCTTTCAACTTATCTCGCTCTTTGGCAGTGTATTCATTATTTCCCCCCACCACCTCCACCAAAGGTGGTGGAATTGTTTGCTCGTTCGAATCCATCCGAACAGTTTTTTTTGCTGGTTTTGAATGCTAGATTCAGACACCTTCTCCTCCCACTATGGTCGCCATTTTGGTGAGGTTTATTTTAAGCCGAGGGCAATTTTGTCAAGTGTTTTGGAAAGTTTTGAGAGTATTAAATGTTTGGGTGTTCAGTAGTGAGAGATTTGAGCTGCCTGGTGGTATTAAATATTCATTACCCTCATTAATGAAAGTAGTTGGGGTATTTATACTCTTAATTATGGACTCATGGGCTTTCGGGGTCAAATTATGGAACTGGGTCAAGTTTAAGGACCCATTTAATTAATAAGTTGATTAACACATAGCTTAGTCAAAATGTGTTTAGTCATTTTATACTTTTGTCCTGTCCAGATAGTTCAGTGGGCAGTTTATGTCTGAATTGCCCTTGTCCGGAAATCTCAGTAGGAAGTGGTGGAGTTATCCGGACTCATCACCATATATTTCAAACAATAGCTCCAACAACAATATGAAAATATAATTAGTTTTTTTTAAGACGAACAATACTAGATCCATGAAATATATATTTTTGAATTTTTTTACTCCATTTGGTTGAAAAAATAAGAGTAATCAAGTTACAAAATTAATCTCGAAAAATAAATTATGTTCAAGTTGTGAAATTATGTGTAATTTAGTTGTGAAAAATAAATTGGTTTGAGTTATGTAATTAAATGTTATTTTGTTGCGAAAAAATATTTTCAGCTGCAGAATTATGTGCAAATAAATTGCGTAAATAAAAAAAAGTTGAATAAATAAAATTTTTGTTATGAAAAAGTAATTATGTTCCAGTTGCGTAATTACGTGCAAAATGTGTTGCGTAAATATTAAGAAAAGAGTTACGCAAATAAGAGTTTGGTTGAGTGGGTTAAGAAGACCAGGACATAAAATAGGTTAGTTATCAACATAAAAGACCGTGATGCTCCGAATAGAATAACAAGCCTAGACTATTTTTTGAATGCAAGAGACCGGGATGGTATAATAGGGCAGTACCAAAAAAATATCTTAAGAGAAAGTTGACGGTAACAGAAAAGTGTGATTGTTCTTTTAAGCTTAAAGGTACTATGATAACTCTAGATCACTGATCATTAAAGGTTATATTCGACATTCACAACCATCCAAATGCTAAACACTTAGACAATCATTTATACGCGGGACATTGATTTAAATTTTGTAAAATGTTTGCCCTTGAGAAATTCTGAAAATAGAAAAAAAAGTTGAACAATAAAATGTATTGTCCATGCACACAATATATAACATTTGATAGAAAACTAGATGTTGGAGAAATCCGGTCGGTCATAATTGTAGTATATGTTAGGAAACTCAAAAGATATAATTATTTTGAATGACATAGATTTAGCAAAGATCAGGGTAGTATTAATACTGATATTTTTCTTTGCACATCAAATTGGTGTGGATTTACTACAAATATTTCAAATAATATTAATAATGGATAACACTTATATGACTATAAGGTACAATATATAATTGTTGAGATTGTTTGAGTAACATTTACTGGTTTGTTTTAATACGTTACTTGCGTTTATGTCCCCGGAAAAAGTAAACAAATTCAAGTGAGTATTAGACTATTTGAAATCATTGATGTAACTCACAACATTAGTGAATCGTTCGTGGTTTTGATGGATAAAGACTTGATGTTGATGAATGGTCTAGAAATTGTTTTCTGAAGATAAAACATATGTTTTATTGATGCCACATTAATGAGAATTTTCAGGAAAATACGAATAAGTAATTTAAAAATAAAACAAATCATGTTATGTTTGCGTCTACGTTGAAAAATATAACGTACTGGGGGTCAAATATTGAATTCGACTACCCTCGAATTCAGATGAAAGAAAAACTAGGAAAAACTTGTAACTATTTTATGCTAACCAACGATGAAAGACACATAAAACATATTTACAAGAAATTGTTCAAAGTAGTCTATCCATAATTATCCACCATTTTAGAACTTTTCGAGAAACAGAAACACCTTGAATCGTCCACATAACAAACAAAAATTAAATGTTGATGCATCATCCAATAAACGAGATTAATTACATTGGGAATATGTGAGTGACTTAGGAAAATCTAGTGAAGCTTCGGTGCCAAAACCGTTTAAGACTCTTATTGTCAAAGTGTGTAAAGGAAAATGAATTACTCCCAAAACTAAACCTGTTAATTTAGAACTACCAACACAAGATAGTGATTATAACATTTTGGATGAAAAATCTTTGGTAGTTGAAAACCATTGAGAGACATAAGAAAAAAGGTTTTGAGTTCTTTTTGGCTCAATATCGGATTCGAGAGCACCACGACTTGCTATGCGATGACATGAACTACTCCTCTATTTGTGAAGGTTTACTGTATTATTTTGTGATGTATTCCAACACTCATATTCGCGAGGAATGCGTTCTTTGAATATATAACAACACACTTGTCTTTTGGCGGGAGAATACCCGGAGGTAGATGTAAACAATTTAAGAAATAAAATAGATGATCTTAATTTTTTATTATTATAAACTCCAATAAAACCATTTTTATCTAAAAGTAAACGAAATTAAATCATTTTTGAATGATAGTGAGGTAAAACCCTAACCAAACACCATTTTTTTACTAGAGTAAATAAAGCTAAAAACATAAGAAATAATCGAGAGGATAATATATTCGTGAATAATTGTTTACTCTATCCATTTTTCTCTTTTTTTTCATTTTTCCTTCTCATTTTCTCTCTTATTTATAATAGTCACAAAGACTCTTTATCTAACCCTGTTAACTTCATACCCGTTACATATTTGAGATAATATATGTATAGTAGCGTTTCTAACATTTCTAAGTAATTTATTATTCATCATAAATATCCCTTATGAAGATGAGATGCGGAGGAAAATGTCCTGAATGTGAGGTGCCGAGGATGAGGTCCTGAAGGTAAGACTGACCAAGTCGAGCATGGCTGACCGAGCTGACCATCACTAACCGAGCATTCTGAAGATGAGAAGTTGAAGGTGTGGCTGATCGAGCTGAGCATGACTGACATAACTGAGCATCATTAACCAAGCTGAGCATGCCAAGGAAAGGTTGATTATGACTAGCCGAGCTGAGCATGAGTAACCGAGCTTCCTGAAGATGAGGTGCTGAAGGTGAAAGTGAAGCTGACCGAACCGAACATGACTGTTCGAGCTAAACATAACTAACCGAACTTCCTAAAAATAAAATGTTGAACTTGAAACTGACCAAACTGAACATGACTGGCCGAACCAAACTGAACATCACTAACCGAATTGGCATGGCTAATCGAACCAATCCTAACAAAAAAAATACTAATTATGACTAACCAAACTGTATCTCGAATTTTATCACTATCTCGATATTATAATTTCGTCTAACAAACTATAAACCGAATAATACTGTAACCAATTAGTCAAATATAAATAATAGTTATGACTAAATCTTATCTCAAATAAGATTAACAAAAGAAATTAAATTTCCACTATTTTATCCTTACCTCCTGTTTGTTCATCCGCTGGGAAGACCTTCTTATCCACTGGACGCTCATATTCCCCGGACGAAAAAATCTCCCCTAGCTGAGAATGTCCATCTGCGAAGATAAAAAACATTTTGTATAAACTCTTAAATTGGACAAAAATTAAGACGTTTTAAGCCACATTTATATAAATCGATTCGACTGATTTTCATTCACGTTCAATATTAAGACCCCACGGAGCTCTCAATTCAAGAGGCTTCGTAACGTTAAAGAAGACAACCCCAATATGCAAGTGGACACGTGGGGTTATCTTAACCTCTACGGATCAAACGAGTAATCATTGTTCAACAAGTGTCCTAATTTTGTACTACTAGTATTAGTATAATTAACGGTGCATATAACTACACTTACCATCACACTCACATAACTATCCGATCATGTTTGTATTTAATTATTAAATAGATACCCACTATTCCGTTTTAGGTAAAAGACTTTTTTATTATAGAATATTAAATTTAAAAATATTTAAACTTCATCAACATCTAATATTTTAATTATTAATGATAAATATTTCATATCTAAATATAAATTCTCTTTTAATATTTAATACTTCGATGATATTTCAAATACATTTATCTAATTATAAGCCACGTTATTTCTTCTTCTTTTCTTTTGATTTTTAAAAAGTTGTATTTCTCAAATCGTATTTTTATAAAAAAAAATATCATTGGTTTTATTATTTTAAAATAAACAAATCTAAATCCATTGATAATATTTATTATTTTTTTTGCCATATCCAATAAACATGGTTTTCTATTATGTTTGCCTGATCTTGCATCTTATACTTCGTTTTACTATGGTCTCACATGAAGTAATAGAAATATGTGAATACATAATGTAACGGAGAAATACAAGATCATAGATGATGAAGTGGAGAGACGCGAGACTGGACATAATGGTGGATAAACCAAACATAATGAAGTGGAGAGACCATGCATGATAAAGTGAATAGTCCAACCATGATGAAGTTGATTGGCCAGACATGATGAATGGAGAGACCAAACATGATGAAATGGATATATGCGAGACAAAACATGACGAAATGGATAAATAAAACATGATGAAATTGAGAGATGCGAGACAAGGCATGATAAAATGGAGAGACCATTCATGATGAAGTATAGAAACCAAACATAATGAAGTGGAAAATCAGACATGATGAAGTGGAGAAACTAGCCATGATGAAGTAAAGAGACCATACATGATGAAGTAGAGAGACCAATTATGATAAAATAAAGAGATGTGAGACAAAACATGATGAAATGGAGAGACTAAAGATAACGAAATAAATAAATATTTGCCCTAGTATCATGTGATGTAATAGAGAGATGCGAGACCATATATGATGAAATGGAGAGATACGAGACCAGATATAATGCAATGGAGAGACCGGATATGATGAAGTGGATAGACCAATAACATAAGCTCCTTCACCTTAAGGATTCGTAGGATAGGTCAAAGGTTGACACGTGGCGTTCAAACGTCTAATGAGTAAAAAAAAATTACGTCAGAAACGTTTAGGTTTTCTAGAATAATCTCATGGTATTCCCCCCAATTTCTCGACCCCCTTTGTTTGACCAACATGCATTGAAGCGTTCCCAACCAAAAGAAACCTAAGAAATAACGTGAACAACTTTAGTAATGCTATTTCCCATCTAACAAAAAAAGTCATATCACCTACCATAATGTTTCATGCTACCCAATGGGACATCCTCTAAACCATTGTTTGAACAGGCAAAACGCCCTGAAGCATCGTATTCTTACTTCGAAAAACTCTCTTTGATTATGAAGGCTACTAATAAAAGTAAATTTGGTAAATTATTAGGCGGACTAGTGGTCCGATCCAATTAATGTTTATTATTATAAATAAAGAGCCACAAAAATGATCTTAATGTAATATGGACCAATAGAGACACACATGCCTAAAAGAGTCACTATAAATTGCTCATGTCACCTCACTTGAACGCGATCACTCATTTAGTACTATTTACATGATGTCTCTCTCTAGATTCACTCTATAGTCATACCAAATTATAATTATGGTCATTTTATTCCGCATTAGTCAAAAGTATCCAACGATAATCTGAAACATTCCTAACCGACCCAAGAACCTTCTACTAGAGTCACCCAAAGCACAACCCACAAAATATTGACTCATCAAGTTTAAAAATTATTTTAATTAATAATTAATAAAATACTCTCATTTGTTTATTTTTATATTTATTAGTACATTAAAAGATAAAAGAGCAAAAAATAGCTAAATCATAACAAATATCCACAATTGAAGAAAATGATTAAAGCCAATTGCTTGAATAAAATAAATGAATAATATATATATATATATATATATATATATATATATATATATATATATATATATATATATATATATATATATATATATATATATATATATCTTTTTTAAAATAGTGGGAATTTAAGACATTAGAAAAAATAAAATATTTGATCTCCTAAGAATAAATTATAACATCTTATATTTAACTTAAAAAATATAAAATGATTTTTTATTTTATTTTATGAGAATTATGATTTTATTCTTCAAAAAAAGTTTTATCTTTGAAAAATAAGGTTTCTAAACAAAAAACTCATAATATTTTCTATAAATAAAATCCCTACACATCAACACACAAGACAATAACAAGACCAATGAACAAAGTACACAAGACATTAAGCCTTATTCATCTTTTCATTTTCTTTTCTTTTCTATTTTTGTTTTTAAAATTATACTTAGTATGAGCTAGACACTTTTGTTCTGGGTATATACATTTGTTATGAATTAAACTAAAAATTTATGCTAATTTTAGGAGGTATTGAACTAAAAATATAACTAGCCATATAAGAAGGTTAGTTGTAAGTGCTCGAGAGAAAAAAGTAACACACTGAAAGTGAACCTAGTTTGAAAAAATATGTTTAAATTTAATTTACTTAATTTTTTAATTTTTTAATAAATTGTATGTACATGTTCTAGCGACTCTAGAATTGGTTTAGTATTAATTACTTATAATTTTATTTTATTCAACTTTGATATAAATAGAGAATCTTGATTATTTGGATAAAAAAATTAATTTTTAATTTTTTTGTTTGTTAATTAGTAGATTTATATATTAAATTTAAAATTTAAAATTTTGGTTTTTTCCCTTAAGGTTCGATAATTCTCGAGTATAGTATTTATTAAAACTACAACGAAAATTATACACTTACAGTTTTTCCATCAAGTTTTTGATGCCATTGTTTGGGAAATGATCTATATTTATTTAAATATATATATATATATATATATATATATATATATATATATGTGCTATTGTTTTAGATAATAGGTAAAACAAGCGTTCTCCTCTTTGAAATCAAGTTGAAGTTGGTCACCATGATCCAGAACAACCACATGTTCACAAAAAATTCAGAGCAATGTCCAAATACCCATCTTGATGGTTTTCTGGAGATGTAAGATACTTGTATGTATAATAACGTCTTCTAAGATGCTGGAAGACTTATATTTTCCCCTTTTTTTGTCAAGGGAAAAACAAAAGCGTGACTGCAATCATTACATTCACACTACATAAAAACATGAGAGTAAATGATTCAATTTTTTGGGTAAAATATTTACCACGAGTGAGGTCAGCCAAGTTCTGAAATGATATTACAACCTTCATACAAAAAAGAAATGAGTCTATGTATGACTTATGGGAACATTACAAAGAATGATTACGATAATGACATCACCATAGTATCCGAACCTAGCTAATTGTACAAACATTCTATAATGGTTTAATGAGGAACAACAAGTTGATGATATGTGCACAAGCGGGGGTTCTTTGACTGTAAAAACACTAGACATACCAACTACTTGAAGTACTCTCCAGCAACAATTATGCGTCTGAAAAATAGACCAGTTGTATGGAGTGGGCAATTAGATTGTCTTTCAAGCGTATATAGCCGCACTTGAGCAACAAATGACCCTAACTAAAGATGAATTTTGTTGTTATACAAGAAGTTGAAGCATATCATCCATCGATCACAAGGTAGTTTACAACATCAGATGATGCAATGTATATAAGCAACTTCCAGCAAGGTTCAAGACCATACTATAATAACAATGGTCATCAAGCATATCTAAAGCAAAATCCAAATTTTCATTGAAAAACAATGATACCGTATGGAAGCATGAAGATTTAGACAAGTTAGAAAAGAAATCAAATTTTATGGAAAATATGAATAAGTTTTTTTGCCTTTTCAAACACTCATTTTGAGAGAAATAGATCAACTATGCACGATTGTTAGAAGTATCAATTCAAAACCAATGATAATATATGAAGAGTATAGATGTGTCAGTTCAAAATCATGGAGCATGCTTGAAGAATTTATATGTTTAAATAAGTCAGATACACTCCATGTTGGCATCAAGAAATCAATAAACCTCGCCCAACAACATCGAAAATAACCTGAATGAGATTAATACAATCACACTAAAAATTTAAAGATAAATTGGCCATGGAATAAAGTTATATGTTAAAAAAAGAAAGTTAATCTCAGCCAATGTACTTATGATCGCAACCATGAAAAAGTTGATTGTAACCAGGCTATCCGTAATTATGATCGTGATAACTTTTCTGAAAAAAAAAGGCTCAAGTGAAGTTGATCGCGACCAGGGTACCCATAATCGCGACCATGAAGAAGATGATTACAACTAGATTGACTGTGATCGTTGTTGTGACGAGTTTTACAAAATAAAAAATTATAGTGAAGTACTCTACTGTGAACATGGTTCCATTTATCGCAAAAAACTCCCAGAAGTAGGCATCTCAAATTTCTTATCCAAGCCGAAAGAATAAGGCCGTCACCTTCGGCGATTTATTGGAGCAAGTAATTATATAAGGGTAGAAGAAATTGAAAAACAAAGCTTGAGGAATATATTACCATTCCATCCACATATCTCAATAATAATTCAAGAAACAATGAATCACACACTATCGTACATGTTGATTTCTATCCATATGGTGAATCGTCTAAGAACAATAACAACGAAGGATCATCTTGTTCAAAACAAGGACAAAGGTCCCAAAGAAGGTATATCAGCAATTATAATAATAATAGTAGTTAAATACCATAATGCCCGACTAGAGGTTCGTACACCGATTTGACAAACAATTAGGAGTAATCTATGAACTAATAAAGGATACACTTAAATATCGGAGACCAAGGAAGCTACAATGAGCCATAGAGCAAAGAGATAAAGAAAAATACTGCAAATTTAACGATGACATCGATTATTATATAAGGGAGTGTTCGTATTACTTTACAAGTTGTAACTTTTTATGTTTACTTTACAAGTTGTCACTCTTTATCGGCAACGCCGCCAAAAACTTGTTAGTCCTTTTCTCACGCAAGTATACGTGGCCAAATAATAGCAAGTAATAAGTAAGTAAGATCGTTCCCACGAAGACCAGGTGTATATGACAAGAATTCACTTATGTAACAACGTATGATTATTAGACTAATGCTTGAACGATTAATAAAGTATGGGTGAATAAATATAACTAAGCAAATTAACTAACGAGTTTACTTATGCGAGAGAAAACATGGAACCCTAACTTCATTGTTTATTTTACTCAGAGTATTAATATACTTAATCAATATGTATGATAACAACGATTGCTAATCAGATAACACGAAATCAGTATACACTACCTTTCAGTACACGTAAACCAAACCACTTAAACAACCACAAAAGAGATAGCAGCTAAGCAGACATCGCTTGCATGACAATCCTATATGTCTATACGAATTGAGATACAATTGGTTTTAAGCACTAGTTATCTATATCGATTACATAGGGTAATATGATATGGTTAGTGATATATTACGAATCATGAATAATCACAATATGAATCATTCAAGAACCTATGCTAGCATGACAAGTATTAAACCCTTAAATCCACTTTCGCATTCATTAAAGATTAACAAACTAGATGTTCGCGACGCATCTAACGATAAGCACAACCATACTAGGTTACCGATAAACGTATCTCACAATCAATCAAGAAATCAAACCATAAGTATTATTCAAACAAATCCGTTAGAGTTCCATGACAACGATTAGTTTATAATCGAACGAATTATCATCATGGGCGCAAAAGTTAACATAGCTTTAAGACGAATGTAACTAGATGAATAAGGGTTTAGAGAACGTCAAAGTTCAAACCTAACATAGCCACTAAGTATCGCCTGACAGAAGCAATGTGTAAACTACCGATTGAAAACCACCGCAACCGTCGTCCACTTCTGCTGATCGGAAAACCACCGTAGCCGTCGCCACGTTTTGATCTCCGTCTGGTTGGTGCTGCCGATCGAAATCAAAAGCAGCCGTCACCTGCTTCCTCTCCCTTCGTTATATGTTTTGCCGAAAGAAAACCCAAAAGCAGCGTAACCTGCCGTTTTCTCTTCCTTTTTGTCTGTTGCCGATCGAAAAAACAAAAGCAGCCAAGTGCAATTTCTCTTGCTTTTTGTCTGTTGCCGATCGAAAAAACAAAAGCAGCCAAGTGCAATTTCTCTTCCTTTATTTTCTGTTTTATGTTCTGCAGGATCGAGAAAAAAAACAAAGGCAGCCAATTACGTTTTTGCTTATTTGTTGTATTCTGCCGTAAGAAAACCCAAAACGGTCCGCCCTTACCTTCCTTCCCTTCTGTCTCTTTATATCTTCTGCTGAAAATTCTAGTAGTCAATTTCCTTTTTTCTTCCAATTTTTCTTTCCTTTTTCTTCTCCTTTCTCCCCGGATTTAGAGCCATAAATATTACGCTAGACCCAAATAATAAGTAACAGTTTGGTACAAGTATTTATCAAACGCTGATTATTGTCATACGTATGTTTACGTAATAAATATTAGAGCCATAAATATTTATTGTTTCAGTTTGGTCCCTGAAACAATAAGTAACAGTTTGATATTAGAGCTGCAGTAACGGGCTCGAAGTCTAGGCCCAACATAAATATTTTGTTCAGCAGGAAATTTTGTCGCTGGTCCAACATAAAAATAATCAGCTATTTCGTCTGAATTATTGATGCTATGTTTTCTGCCTAGTTTCCAATCTCGTAATCTTGATGTGGCGGTCGGTAAATGAGGAGGACGTGATGCATTTTCAACCCGGAAACTCAAAACAATTATCAAATTAAAGGTCAATAGAAATATCGAAACTCCGTAGTCATAGTTCTTATTTATGTAAGGGATGAATCTCACGTATGTCGACAAGGTTCCAATTAAAAAAACCGAAACTCCAATGAAAACAACGCAAAATTCTCGTCCGGAGCAACAGCTTTTTCACTATAAGACCCCTTGGTAATAATCCGATCGAAAAGCTTACCACCCGCACACAACTTCATGATTGGATTAATAGATTTATCATTGTCAAAAGCGCATTTAAGAATACTGTTAAAACACGTTAAAACACAATGAATACTTGAGAACCGACGACGATTTTAAGAATAATGGAAGCGTAATAAGTGACATGAAATGCACTTATCACAACTTGTAATCAAGATTTTTACAATTCAACTCGTTCGAAATATTCAAACATAATAAATGATATGTTAGTCACAAGAAAGCAAGATAAAAGCATTCAACTAACTTTGCTGAGACATTTTCAAACCTAAAAAATGTGAATTTGAAGTTAAGCCTGGAGGAATATACTTTCGATGTAAAATCTAGTAAATTCTTAGACTACATGGTTAACGAAAATGACATCAAAGTAAATCTAACTCAACTTTCAAATTTGATCGAAATGGATTCTCAAATAAACACCAATGAAATATGGATCTTAACATGAATATTTAAAACTTTCAGGATATTTATTTCCAAATCCTCAGACAAGTTTCATCCTTTCTTTCAAGTACTACAACGCGTAATTTTTTTTAACTAGACTCCTACATACGAAGTAACATTCAATAACATAAATAAATTTATTGCTTCTCCAGAAATATTAACAAAACCATATTCATGAGAACTTTTTTTATACATGATAGTCTTAGATTACGTTTTAAGTGCAATTTTGATTTGGGAAGAAGGAGCCAAAACCAAACCTATGTATTATGTATGAAAATATTTTTTAAGTGTTGAAAAAAGGTATCCACATATTAAAAAACTTTCTATGACTTTAGTGGTGGCATAAAGAAAATATGAGATCACACTTCCAGTCTCAAACAATCATTGTCAGAATGTTCTTTCCATTACAAAATGTTATTAAAATATCAGATTTGACTAGAAGACTCACCAAATAGTCAGTAATATTTAAGGACTATAATATTTAGTACACCAATAATGATTAAGACCTATAATATTTAAGGACTATAATATTTAGTACACCAATAATATATAGTACACAAATAGCTAAAATTGAATCTTTTGGGTGACCCAAGCAGTCGTTCTAAAGAGTGGATGCAATGCATGTAATGAAAGATGATGTCAGGGTCGAACTAGAATGAGTGATAAGATATTTGGGAATTGTACTATCACATCTCATTAGACGTATTCCCGTCTGTAAATCATGAACGGAAAAACTAAAAGGATCAAGCACTACCCACACATGATTGTCAATTGTAAAATTTCTAACTGACACCAAATTTTCAATAAGTTTAAGTGTATGCAAGACATGATTGAGTGACAAAGGTGGGTTCAGGGAAGGTAATGAAGTATGACCGTAATCATGAATCAGAATTGACTGACCACTACCAATAATAACACCACTACTATTTTCCATGTTAATATAAGACGTGAGATTACCTTGTGAGGACATCATATGTGAGGTTTCCCAGGTGTCCATATACCAGTACTTCCATGACCCCCAGCCGGAGTCTAGCCTGAACCACCACCGGGTTGCATGTGATTCCGCTGTTTATTGTCTCTGTGGTTCTTGTACGGTTTGTCGTGTTCTTAACCCTGAATTGGAGGATGATGGTTAGGTCTATCATATGATTCACGAGTAGCCAACATCATCACATCATCACCCCCAACCACTCTCTCATTCATGCTAGTTTATTCTAAAGCCAACATGAATCGAACTCCGTTAAACGATGATAGAATCTTCTTGTGTCGAATTACAGACGCTACACTTTTGTAAGGGGGTGATACCACCCACTATAAGAAGAACCAGACGATTGTTCAATATCATAGCCTTCACATTCTTAAGTTGGTCGGAGAGAGTCTTGAAGTGTTGTCAATAAGAAAAGACCGGCGAGAAATCTCGCAAATAAGTATTATTGAACTCGTGTTCGAAAGAAACAACATGAGAATTCACATTATCTTGAAACAAATCGCGAAGACGGTTCCACATATTCACGACTGAAACATCCTCTTCAATAACAGTGGTCAAGAGATCGATGGAGATGGTAGAATAAATCCACTGAACCACAACAACATCCAAGATATCCCACATCTCTTGTTCATCATCGGTAAGAAGATTCATCTTTTTCTCTTTTCCTTCCTCCATTTTCGGTGGGATAATGTGATGAAGAACTTTGTGCGAGCTACAATGAACCTTGAATCATTCGGCCCAATTGGCATATTGAACGTTCTTCATCTCAAGAATTATGGGAACATGCGTCTTGATGTTAAAAACAACAAGTGCAAGATGAAAAGAGGAATAAGTTTTCGTATGGAATTCGCCCATGATGACGGAAAAAAGTAGAGGAAAAGAGAGAATCAAACATACTAAAAAAGAAGAAGACAATAACGTAGTAGGGCGGCAGAAGCGAGAAGAGATAAACCCTAACCTCATCTCATACTATGAAAGAATATAATTCAGTGTCTTTCTCATTAACAAAATGCAATATATATGCAAAGTCATTAGCTACTAATTAGGCTATATTTTAGACAACTACTAGTTAGGCAATAAGATATATTAAATATATATCAATATTTCGTATTCTATCATTATTGTCATGTTTTTGTTGTAATATATAAGGTTTTGTTTAATTTATTATACTAAATTATTCATGGGTGCCGCAGGAGTTTTATTAAAAAAAAAATTATTTTGCAATAAAAACAATATAATAAATGAAAATAATTGTTTATAGAAGTCTCGGGGCATTTCCGGAATACATAAAACAGAGATGAACAAAATCTATATTGAATGATTTGTAACTCGAATTACAAAAAAAAACAGAATTGTAGGGGGAATCCTGTGACTACAATGCTGGCCACAAAATCTTGGTTCCATAAAATCTGTATATGATGTTTGAAAAAAGTTTATGTGTAACATAAGAGATCACGGAGCGAATGTCTTTAAAGATTATGACGTTTTTTATTTTCTAAAATGATAGATGACAAAACATAATGTAGTTTCCAAATATGACCCAAATCGTTAATAGATGAACAACAATTCTAGACGGTGTTAAGCCATAATATATATATATATATATACATATACGATTCACACTGTGGTGTGTGACATGTAAACATTTCTCCAAATCTGCTTTTTATATAAACAATAAAGTAGGATGTGGTTGATCGTTCTCGTATAAACATTTTCTTATATATACATAAAATCATAGCTGACAAAAAATTTTACACAAAATTTTTATAGTTTTATAATTTTTTATATATTATTTTATAACTTTTCAAAAGTCTCAATTGATTCTTACAAATATATAAAATATAATTAAAAAGAAAGTTTTTTAATCGATATATTTTGTTTACCTTATTTCATTTTTAAAACTTCTAGAAATAAATATCCTTTGTTTTTTCTAACTTATAATAATAAAATTCGTATTATTACCACTTATGAAGATGGTAAAAGCCGACCTCTATAGCCGCACCAATGTCTGCCATTTTATATACAGATTTCATTCGTGTCTTCCACGATAGATCCGGCAACATACCTACCATACATTTTAAACTATCCTTACATAGAGGAAACGTCACTCACTTTATTTTAACACGAGATAATAAAATCTATGTTTTATTTTCTTTAGTTATATAATAAACCCATTGAATGATGCAAACTCTTTATTCAACAACAGCAAACTACTTATTTATGATTTAGAATCAAACCTAAAAAAATAGTGATTATAAAACGAATATTGAAATATAGTAAGCATGCTAATGTCACATAAATTATGTTTAAGAAGACTGAAATTTTAATTAATAATAATAAAAGAAAAAATTATCACAAATTTGATACTAATTTGTATTTCTATAAATATGTATGCACCTAAGTTCCTATATAGGGTAAAAGTTTTGGCTAAAATTTCGGTAAAAGATGGATTCAACTAAAAACACAATTATATATATATATTATGTTGGGAATATGAGGTTCCGCATATTCCGCCTCCGTATATAAGTAAGAACACAACCGATCTCGACACTAGTATGATATTGTTCGTTTTGGCACCCGAAGGCCCTCACGGCTTTGCATTTGGTCCACTACCAAAAGGCCTCATACTAGTTGAGGTATGTTCTTACTTATATACCATTGATCCTTCCCATGTTTAACCGATGTGGGATGTGGGACTTTGGTCGCCACCCTAACAAATCCTCCTCTCGAACAAAGTACCACCTTAGCCTCCTCTCAATTGACTTTCATCCGCCCACTCTAATCAGGTTGGAGACTACCTGACCATAGAGGCACTACGGATGTTACTGCTCACCTCCTCTTAGACCACACTGTCTTGTTCCTTAGCACCACTCCAATCAAGCCACACTGGTTGATGAGCCACGGGCACTCCGAACTAGGATCTCTAGAGCAGATCACCTTGAGCATGGCGTCTAACTTCTTCATGTTCGACCTTCGAGAATTTCTCCACCATTGCGTTCCGTTTGGGCCTGGCACTCTGATACCACGTTTGTTATAAAATACTATGCAATTATCACAAAATGGCTCAAGCACAGAATATATGCGAATGCAAGATTTAAATGAAACACAGGATTTAACGTGGTTCGACAATTGTCTACGTCCACGGGCGCCGCCAGAGAAAAGAGTTTCACTATGATAGAAAAGGTTACAGATTTCAGATTGTGTTTTGTGTCGCCCTAGTAATCTATTTATAGGGAATTAATAGACTTACTAGACTATGGGCCTAATGGGCTCATACCACAAGACTAACTCAAGTAATTGGACAATATCACTATCCAACACAAAACTGTACTGCCGGACACAGTACACTGTCAAGGCACTATTCGACTCATTCACAACAAATCTTCCCCTTGAGGCGAATATCCTTTCTTCACTATCAACAAAGAATCTTCTCTTCTTCTGACTCACCAAATGCCCTTAAGGCATTCACTCTACACTGCGAACACCGATCCAGTTTAGGCATTCCCTAAACTTTCGAACTGATACTGCCTTGGTCATTATATCTGCTGGATTATCGTGTGTAGACACTTTCTTCACATCAACAATTCCCTTTGATATTATATCACGAATAAAATGATACCTGACATCTATGTGCTTTGTACGCTCATGGTACATCTGGTTCCCTGTAAGGTGTATGGCGCTTTGACTGTCACAAAACACTTTTGTAGTAGTCCTATCCAAGCCCAAATGTGCCACCAAACCTTGCAACCATATTGACTCTTTAACTGCTTCTGTTACCGCATGTACTCTGCCTCTGTTGTAGACAAAGCTACAGTAGTTTGCAACTGTGCTTTCCAACTGATCGCACTCCCAGCTAGAGTAAATACATATCCTGTCAGAGATCTTCTTTTATCCATATCACCTGCAAAATCAGAATCAACAAAACCAACCAATGATCCTGCAACATCATTCAGCGATTCACCAATATCGGTTTTGTTAAAAGTTAAGCCAACATTCACAGTATTCTTTTGAAGAGATTCAATCTCTTCCCCTATAGCACCAATCCATCGATCTGCCTCTGAACTCGCTATAGCTTCTCTGTAGCTACTAGGTTCCTGCATCTCAACTTCTTCTGCAACTGACAGAGCATATGCAACTAGATTCGCATACCTTTTTTGGAAGTCTAATATCTCTTCTTTCTCTGCCCAATGCTATGTTATAAGGTTGTTGTTTTGGTTCAGGCACATCATCGTCACTATCATCCGATGCTGACGCTTCACCTCCTGATTCTGGATCCACCTCAGAACCACTTGAATTATTGGACTTGCTAGGAACTGATTCTACTTCAAGCTCCACCTGTTTACTCACAAACGATCCTGATTCGACCATTTCTCCTACTTCCTTCTGACTGTCTATCGAAGCAAACTCATTAAAAGTAACGTCCCTACTGATGAGAAAACCTGGAGACTTTGGAGAGGTACACCATAACCTATATCCCTTCACTCTAGTATCATATCCTAGAAATATACATCTCTTTGCCCTCGGCTCAAGCTTACCATCTCTCAGATGAGCATACGCAGGACAACCGAACACCCTCAAATGTTCATAATCAGCCGACGATCCAGACCAAATCTCAAAAGGAGTTTTACAATCAATAGCCGTTGATGGAGACCGATTCACCAAGTAACACGCTGTATTGATAGCTTCAGCCCAAAAATCCTTTCCCACACCGGAATGTGAGGGCATACTTCGTGCCTTGTCACAAAGCGTTCTGTTCATTCTTTCTACGACTCCATTCTGTTGTGGTGTTCTAGAACAAGTGCAATGTCGCACTATTCCCTCAGCTTCGCAGAACTCGTTGAACTCACGACTGCAATATTCTAACCCATTATCTGTCCTAAGACGTTTGATTTTTCTTCCTGTTTGCTTCTCAATCATCGTCTTCCATTTGACAAAGGTTGAATATGTCTCATCTTTCGTTTTCAGAAAGTAAACCCACACCATCCTTGAATAATCATCAATCAAACTCATGTAGTATCTGGCTCCGCTCTTGGATGGAATTCTGTTTGGACCCCAAAGATCTGAATGAATGTAGTCCACTGTGCCTTTAGTCTTTCTTACAGCCGATTTGCTGAATTTGACCCTAGTTTGTTTACCAAACACACAATGCTCACAAAATCCCAATGATTCTGCTTTATACCCTTTCAACAAATCTCTCTTTCCCAAAACAGCTAATCCCCTGTCACTCATGTGACCAAGACGCCAATGCCACAACTTATTTTGATCCTGCCTACTTTGGCTATTACTCCCTGATGATGCTACTGCAGCATCGCCCATAACAACACTCCCCTAGAGAATGTAAAGACCCTTCTGCAAACTACCTTTCATGCATACCATTGAGCCTTTTGTCACTTTGATTACACCATTTTCTGCATGGTACTTGTAACCCCGAGAGTCTAGAGTCCCAAGAGAAATCAGGTTTCTTTTTAACCTAGGAACATGCCAGCACGTCAAGATTCTAACAACCCCGTCAAACATTCTGATTCTGACGTTACCAATACCACCAACAGTCAACGAATGATTGTTCCCTATTAGACAGTTCCCTGCATTGGCTTGTACGTATCAAACCACTGCTTGAACTGACACATGTGATATGTAGCGCCAGTATCAAGTACTCATTCACAACATATTACAAATGATCCAAGTTTTTATATGAGTTAGATATGAAAATACCCCAACTAGTCTGAACGTTTTTGGAGGTAGACCAAAAATAAAGTAATGTGGTCCAAAGCGAACAATATCATATTGATGCGGAAATCAGGTTGTTTATAGTTATATACAGAAGTGAGATATGAACCTTACATATTTCTGAAAACATGGTGTCAAAACATAGGTTGTTGCAATTAAAAGTTGATAATGCTTTCTGCATCAACAAAAAAAAACAAAAAAAAGATATCATACTAGTGTACAGTTATTCAAAAAGGAAATAATTACATATAATCCAAGTCAATAGTCAAGAATTCAAACTGTTATAAAAATGGTGAGTAGTCACTAAAGTACAAAAGCAAAAGATTATCATACTAGTGCATAATTAATGAAAGAAAAATAATTGGATACGATCCAAGTCAAGAATCAAGAATTTAAACTGTTATGAAAGAGAAGAGTAGTCACTAAAGGAGAGATTCTGATAATAGTGACAAAAGTGATGCATGCAAATGTTGCGAACCTAGTATAAGGGAACTTAAAAGGAAAATAATGTGAACATAGTAGAAGTTGTGAATGATTATGATGACAGTGACAATAGTGGTGCATGAGAGGTTTCATATGTGAGTTATGGATATATATCTCGGGTACTCGATAATGGTGGTACATAACACATGTGCCAGTTCAAGCAGTGGTTTGATACCTACAAATGAATGCAAGGAAAATTTCAAGTGATGAATAATAATTCATATTCTGTTGTTGGGATCGGTAACGTAAGAATCAAAATGTTTGATGGTGTTTCAAAATCGTGACATTCTAACATGTTCTTTAGTTAAAGATGAACCTGATATCTTTGGGATGCTAGACTCTTAAGGTTACAGTTATGGTGTAGACGACAGTGTAATCAAGACAACAAAGTGCTCGATAGTGCGTATGAAAGGAAGTTTGAAAAATGGGCGATGACTTCTGATATCTCTTGGGATGCTAGACTCTTAAGGTTACATTTTCCAAGAAGAGTGTTGTTGTGGGTGATACTACAGTAATATCATCAAGAAGTAACAACCAAGTTTGGTAGGATCAGAATTAGTTGTGGCATTGATGCTTGGTCACATAAGTGAAAAAATATTTTTTGAAAAAGTATAAAGTAGAATCATTGGATAGTTGGATGCTAAAACTACATTTCTACATGGTGGATTTATGAACAAATCTATATGAGACAACCATATGGATTTTATCTAAAATAGAGAATAACATTTGTCTGCTGAAGAATTAATTATATAGATAGAAACATTCACCCCTGAAAAATGATACAAAACATTTGATACATTCATGGTGGCAAATGGGTTCATAAAGAGTCCATATGACAGTTGGGTGTATCATAAAAAAGTATCAAATGATTCTCATGTTTACTTGTTGTTGTACTTGGATTATATACTCATTTTGTCTTGTAAAATGTGTGAAGATAAAATAGCAAACCAATGCCAAGCTTGAGATGAAGAATTTGGGTAAGGAAAAGAAAATTATAAGGATGGATATTACTAGAGACATAACTGTAGGATCGTGATACCTGTCTCAAAAAAGCTACATTGAGAAAGTATTTCAATGATTCAACACTTTTGATAACAAGACATGTTAGCATCATGGTTGCCACTTATTTCAAGTTGTTTGCAGGAGGATCAACCAATGAGAATAGTGAGTTGGAACATAAGTTGAAGGTTTCATATTCAAGTGCAGTTGGCATCACCATGTATGTTAGATATGTACAGGTCACGATATATCACATGCGGTTAGTGTGTTCATCATGTATATAGAATATCTTGAGAAAGAAAAATTCCAAAAAGTGAAATGAATACTTTGGTATCTTAAGTATATTGCAAATATTAGTTTGACCTTCCACAAAACCGATGTTGGTGGATCATTGAACGATATTACATGATCAATGCATTATTTTGTTGTTTCTGATTTTGCAGATGATGTGGATAAAATGAGATCTTTAACAATATATATGTTTACACTAGCTGAGAGTGCGATCAGTTGGAAAACACAGTTGTAAACTACCTTAACTTTATTTATAACATAGGCTGAATACATAGTTGTACTAGAGGCAACTAAAGAGGGAATATAGTTGCAAGATTTAGTTACATATTTGGGTTTGGATCAAACTACCACAAGGTATTTTGTGATAATAAAAGCGTTATAAACCTCATAGGGAACCAGATGTACCACAATTGTACAAAACACATACATGTCACATATTGTTTTATTCATGACTTAATATAAAAAGACATTATTAACGTGAAAAATATATTTATGAATGGCAGTCTAGCAGATATACAGATATACTGACCAACACAGTATCAATTTGAAAATTTAGAGAGTTTCTAAACTATATTATTCTTCACAACATCAAATGAATGCCTTAGGGGCATTTAGTGAGTTTTATGAAGAAAAGTTTCTTTGTTGATATTAAAAAAATGATATTCATCTCAAATAATAGAATCGTTGAAGAATAAGTCGAATAATCACGAGGTTTTAATGATTAACGATTCTTATGTCATTCAAGTTTTACTGATGCTTATATGATTTATTATTATAAAAATAAACAATAAAAGTAAAAAAAATTATGACTCTTTTGTTCACAATGTACTTTGTGTGCAGTGTCCTTATGATCATACTGGAAAAACATTATATGTTGTACATTTAATCTCTTAGAAATAGACTACTAGAGTTATATATAAGATATCACTAAGATTTTTAACCTATATTATACTAAAACTCTCTATTATAGTGACGCTCATGGACAAATATATAATTGTCGAACCACGTTAAATCTTGTGTTCTTTTATTTTGATTTTTTTTGTTATATTATGTCAGAGACATAAATGATATATATATATATATATATATATATATCATCTTGATTGCTAACAAATTGGTAGCAGAGATCTAGGCCCATACAAAGTGTCATGTTGGTGAAGCGAGACAGGTGTCAAACATGATAGACCAACCATGCTCAAGGTGAAAAAATATGTTTTAAATATTTATAACTCATACAATATGTTATGATTAGAGTGACAATATAAATATATTTTAAAGCTATATAGCTTAGGTGGTACTCTGACACAACCTGATAGAGTGAATAAATGAAATTGAATTGAGAGGAGACTAGCCATGCTCAATGTGAAAAAATATGTTGAAAAACTATATGACTTAGAAAATGTAGCCTGATTAGAAAGAGCGGATAGATTCGTTGTAAAAGCTCTATGGCTCAGGTGGTGAACCCAAGGAAAACCTGATTGGAGGGGACATATGAAAGTAAATCTAGAAGAGGTTAAATGGTACTTTGTTCGAGATTAAGATTTGTTAGGTGCGATCAAAGGCCACATTGGTTATACATGGAAATGATCAATTATACATAAGTAATAACATATCTCAACTAGTATGAGACGTTTTAAGATTAGATAAAAAACAAAGCGGACACTATCTTTTTAGTGTAGATATTGGGTTGTTCATATATATATATATATATATATATATATATATATATATATATATATATATATATATATATATGTGTGTGAAATGGTATACACGCTCCCTCATTGATTAATATTTTCAAGTGAGCAATCTAAAAATACATCAATCAAATTTATTGAGCCATTAGGAATATTTTCCAATATATACTTAAAGATAATTGGCACATTTTGTGAAACCCATACAATATACCATGTTTCCTACCAGATATACAATATGTTCGATCCCATAAAACTATAATCATGCATACAATGGAATCATATCCAATACTTTATCCATGTATGTGTAAGTGAATGAGCTATGACACTTCATATCATAGAAATCATAAATGTTCAAAATCTAATTAAAAATGTACCATGTTCAAAAGTTAACAAGTCAAAGACCAACAAATATCGACAAAAAAGAATATGCATTAGATGCATCGAATAATTTTGAACTACGATGAGATATACTTTTCTAACCAGGTACGACCCTCTCAATATTTTTTATTGTGATCCATATATCTTTCCCATTTCAGAACCTTCTCAAAAGTTAGATATTTATATTTTTTTCACTCAATATTCGCTCAAACAAAGAGACTTCGACGTTTTAGTTGAGCCTCAAACATATATTAAAAAATAAGCTATGAATAAGTTCCTCGCCAAATTTATTGACTAATTAACACTCGACGACAAAATATCGTTAACCATAAAAAATCCTTAGGACCAATGACGGATCAAAGAAGCCTAATTAGTGAAGCATGAGTATAAGTGATTTCTACGACAAGAGAAACTTTTCATCACTCCATTCAATTTTGTTTTAGAATCTAAAACCATACGACTGAATATGAGGTGCTAATGGCTTGAGTACAACTTGAAGACTTTTGTTATTCATGCATGGTGAAACTCTTTGTTTAAATGTGTACTATAGCTGGAATATTATTGGCAATCGATAATACATTTTCATCACTATTAAAGACACGTGAGGCTATTAATTTTCTTAAAATCCATACTAGATATTATGACATAAACAATTACAACCAAGAATGAGATTTGGTTTCAAGCAACCTTCTGTTGTGTAGCGGACTATAACAACCGTTCTCGGTACCATCATATTTTAAAGACAACTTCCTAGCTAAAATAATGAACCGAACTTTCTTGGAAGGAATACACCCGAACCCCCAATGATATTGTGAGACTGTGATCAAATATGCCGTAATAAATATTATGTGCTTACTAAACAACCCTTTAAACAACAATTGGTAAGATAATTTCCATCTTCATTTTTAGTATATATATGTATGTATCGTGGCCTCAACATAAATAATTATTATTTCATTTTGAATAAAAAATTACTAAGACTCTTAATAAAGCATGGTATTAACCCAATATACCGAGTTGAAGAAAATTGAGTCAAAGATCACTTACGCATATAATATTATCAAACACTTATGTGTACCCGGTACGAATCCAAGATTCAATATCATTTTTTTTCTTGATTGGTGACCTTATTCTATATAAAATTATTCAAATTACTAAGGATTGACAAGTTAGTAAACTCGGATCTAACTAAAAATGGTCATACACCATCATATAATGAATCAAGCCTAAAACATACGATTCGTCTTATATCAAAAGTCGATCCCTTTTAGATTCGTGGAACATCGAACATCATAAATTGTATGTTTATTTTTTTTAATTTGAATATGTTTAATGGTGTACTATTTTATGTCACAGTGACGTAAAAAGATTTTTATGAGACATTAGCAAAATCGACCTTCAATAATTTTATTGTATTTTATTTTATTATATACATCTTTACATTACAGTTTTTTAAACTTAAACAACAAACATTAACACCTATTTTGATCCACCGGTGAGTTTAGCCAATAAGCTATCTTTAGTGTATGAAGATTTTAATGAGACACTAACAAAGTAGATCTTGACGTGGCTCGTTGTTAAACATGAAAAAATTATAAAAAATAATCCAAATAACATTAGATAAAAAGTATAGGACCATCTCGATCTGGACCTCCAACCATTTTATCTTTTGATATGGTATTTACTCAATTCAAAGCATATCTTGATATCATAGAATTTACTATGTTTTATTGTGTGCTCCCTTATCAGTTTGGTAGTATTGGATTCCTCATGGTTCGGGAAGGAAAAGCTTAAGGTGTTTATATATTTTATACTGTGATAGGAGATTTTATTAGTTTATTAATCTGATAGTGCTCTGTTTTTTAGATTTTAGGGTGAATCCGTTTGTTTCATTGAGTTCATATCACATGCGCAAAATTTCACCATTTTCCAAATACAATTCTTTAACTAGTCATACTGAAGCAAAAAACATTGCCAAATCGGGTTATTGTTCTGTGTGTAAGCCCTGGATAACGATGAACGTATTATTGATGGTCTGCAGAATATAGAAAAATATTCAGGTAAAATATTATAGCACATAATTAAATGAGTTTGGTTGTTATGATCATAAATTCATATCTTTAAGTCGAGCTCGATTTGGAGAGCATATACTTTAAACAACAAACAATCAATAATGATCGTCTATCACGGACCTGTAATTTTAACGAGTGATAGATGACCCAAGATTTATAATCTCTAAGAGGTTGGTTGATATTGAATTTTCGAACAAAGTTTCTTAATTGCTCTTATTTCTAGGTTTGGCATCGTTGACCATATCACTAGTATGCCCATACACAATGATTGGGTTGGTCACTTGCAACCCTGATATTTTAATATAAAAACGCGAGTCCTCAATCAAGTTAAAATGGATCACTTCGTCCCATTCCAACATACATAATTCATTTTTTGGAAGGGTTGGTCCTGAAAAACCTTATTTTCACTCCTCGATTGTCAGAGCATCATCAGTTTTTTGCTCCTTATTTCTTCTTCTTATATCCTCCTTAAACACTTCATCGAAAAATTATCACTTTCTAGTTGTACCAACTCAGGATCCAATTGTTTTAAACCAAAATATACTCATTGTTGAGCTAGTTTTAGAGTCTACATCAAGCTCTTCCTCTTAAATATATGGGACATTACTTGTCTCTGAAATGTGCAAGTTCGCCATTGGTTAGATAACATATATAAAAAAAGACATAAAATGTTAATAAAATTTATTTTGACACGTTTTTTTGTAAAATAGTTAGAGTAAGGTCACCTATACGACCTCAACTCTTGAAAAATTCATTGGTACTCTGTAAAAAAAACTAGATTGAGAATATACCAAGTTTTTTTAAAAAAATGAACTGGGTATGAATCGGTTTGGTACCTCATACCTATTACGTGGTGAGAATGATGATTAATTAAAAATTAGACCGTTTTGGCGTGGTTATGCGATGCATATTTTCCTTGTGGGTGGGTGTTTATATGATATTCTTCACTTACTTTTAGAAAAATAAAAAATACATAAAAAATATTGTAATTAAGTGCAAAGACATTTGCTGGAACATAATGGCAAACTCTCTCAGAGATAAGAAGAATGTCATTAGTGAAGGCCGAATGAGCAGACTGATCATTTACATCGTTAAAAGTAGTGCATGAGTACCAAAGGTTTTTAAAAGATACATAGGATATTTTAGAGGAAGCTAGAACACTAAAAGTCTTAATTAATGTTTAATCCTAACCTTTCATCAAAGATTCGTTAGATCAAGGCATTTTCTTCATGAGACAAATGGAAGAATAAATATTTGGAGGCTCATTGTCGGATGAGTATCAGCCCCAACCTTGTCATATGTGTTGGTTGGTTTAAATGAGACAATTGGTTGTCATGTACTAATGTCAGCTACAAGGAGGTTTGTACACATTAGTGATCCTCTATAAATAGAGTGAGCTGAATATGAAGTTAGATGTTGCGTGAGAAAACACTTAAAATATAGGAGAGAAAGTTAGAATATAGGCTATAGTTAAGGTAGAAAATAAACACTTTAATATGCATTCTAAGATCTAATCTATAGTTCCTTTGTAAGGTGAAAATGCTTTCGAAAAAAGATAAGTGGTTGAGTTTTTAGTGTTTAAGAGAGTCTTCTTATACTCTTATATATATCAAATCTGTGTATGTTGCCCGTGGATGTAAGATTTTTCCATAATCCAAACCACGTTAAATCTGTCTTGTGTGTGCTTAGGATTATATTCTTATTTTTTCCTCTGATGTTTGAAGGGTTCACAACTAAGTTTTAAGTATAATCTGAAACTGTGTGACTCTTTTGTTTCTTGTTACATTTTCAGCATTATCATAAAACATGTTGTGAATGGAGAGGTTGAGCTTCAGCTAACTTTGTCTGAACTTCTTCTGTTACCGAACTTGGGTGTTATTGATTATTCTGAAGCAAAAGCGCTATCTATAAGGATTTTACCTAAAATGTGGTGCGGTGAGTGTGAATAATCTGGAACAACATTATATATAATATTAAAAAAAAATCATTTCATATTTTGAGGGTAGAGAGAAGGTTCTCACCGAGAAACTGAAAAAATCCACTAAGATGAGTTCCATAAAGTTTAACCTAGAAAACATTAACGAAGATAATGATTTCAACCTCGGGAGAATTATGATTAGACCTTTCCTAGTATATAAGATGTTGGTAGTTGTCATTAATGAGAAATATGTAGATAAAATGGATGCCGAAATGTAATCTAAAGCTTATAGTTCTCTCATATTGAGCTTGACAAATGAAGTGCTTCGCGAGGCGTTTGAATATCCTACAACGCCGCGGGTATGAAGCCAGCTGGGGGATATTTACATGAAAACAAAATCTTTGGTGTACATATTGTGTCTCAAGAAACAGCTTCACACGCTATCAGTGGATGATAATCAAGGAGATCCAAAAATACCTAGATGATTTCAATAGAATAGTTATTGACTTGAATGCATTTGGCTTCAAGGTGGAGGCAAGAACCATGCCATAATTCTATTAAATTCTCTTCCAAATGTTTCATGTTAAACTAATATATATATATATATATATATATATATATAATGTCCAAAATGAAAGTGAATTGAACTTGAAAAATCTTCAATGGAAGATGGTTCTGAAGATTGATTTTGAAGACCTTAGACTAAGTGTGACAGACATGTCAGAAATGAAATATTTAAAGCGAAAAAGAGGAAAATCTTGGTCAAAGTGCAAGGAGCTTTTGGTGAGTTCTAAATTAATATTTTGGATATGCATACAGATTTTGCACAACCAGAGATATTGTAATAGTTTCAAATGACTAGAAGGACGTTGATGGTTTAATGCCTTATTCTTCTTGTAGTTATAATAAAAAAAATGGTTGCTGGATTTTAGCGCATTATATCATGTGAATTCCAACAAATATTGGTTTGAAAACTTAAGTTGTTTGAAAGTGAATATGTGTGTTGTCAAAGAGTGAGAAATTTTTGGCTTAATTTGTCTACATGACATGATAAAGTGATTAAAAAAATAAGTTACATGCTCGAAGTTACACATTACATGATTTCTATTGGGATGTTAGATGATGAAGGGTTTACTTATAGGGGTGGATAATGAAGACTTATGTGAAATCATATATGACTAATCTCATATTAGTTCTTGATGACTCTATAGTTGTAGTGTGTGTTATTATGGATAAAGCTTCAACCAATTTTTGGCATCTTTGGTTTGGGTATGTAAGTGAAACAAATCCTTATTAAGTTGAGCAATCAAGGGTTATTGGATGGTAGCACAATTTAAAAGATGAGATTTTTTTAAAGTTGTGTGTTGGGTAAAAGTAAAATGGTAACGTTTCTGCCCAGTAGCCATACAACTAATGAAGTGCTTAAGTTCAGATCTTTGGGGTTCGGTACGAGAACATACCATACATTTTATGTACTTGATTGATGAGTATTATAGAAAAGTACAGGTTATATTTTTGATAACCAAGGATGAAGTATTTTATGCTTTTAGGAATTAGAGGACTTTGGTGGAGAATCAGATCGAGAAAATGTAGAAGAATTTTCATACTAATAATATCTTGGAATATGTGAGCAAGTAGTTCACTAGATAATGTTCTAAGTTTAAATTTCCAAAACACTGAAACGTTAGTTGGACTCCCCAACATAATGGGCTTGCTGAAAGAATGAACTGAACCTTGTTGGAAAGGGTTAGGTGTATGCTTCAAACAGCTGGAATGAGCCAAAGGTACTTAGGATAATTTGTGACTATGACTGCATATATCATCAATATGATTCCATATATGACACTAAATTTTCTTAATCCTCAAGAGGCATGGATTAAAGAGAAACCTAAGCTAGAACATTTGAAAGTGTTCGGATTTTTGCAGCTTACAAACATGTGAATCTAGATAAGTTTCAACCAAGACCACTAAAATGTTTATTCCTCTGCTATCCTAAAATAGTTCAAGATTATAGGTTGTGCTAATTTGAAACCTGGATTTCAGAAGACTGTAAAAAAAATTACATGGTTTTCAATGATGAAGGTATTCCATGAAGAAGGCGGTGGATATTCAACCTCAAAAATACCGAGAAGAGATATGAAATAGATGATGAGTCTGAGCTAAAAAGTGGAGCTATAGATACTTATGTAGAAGAATATTTCAGACCTGATATAGATTTGGTTTGTACATAAGATGTTCAACCATTACATGAGTCCGAATATGGTCGAGGATCTGGTATTCCAAGTCCTTCGAATGATCAGGCTGGAGAGAAATATGGGATTGGTAGTTATGAATTGGTGTGAGATAGAGCACGAATACCAAATAAACTTCCATAAATATATAGTTATATTGATGTTATTGGTTATGCTTTATCGACTAAAATGCAAGAATATGTTCTTAAACCCAAAAACTATCGAGATACTATGTACAATGATAAATAAAAGTAGCTTACAATTATGAGGAAATAACTAAGATCTCTCAAGAAGATGGGCATGTGGATTCTTGTGAAGTAACCAAAAAGTCAAAAGGTTGTTGGGAGTAAATGGATATTAATAAGGAAGCAAGGAATTTCCAGGGTAGAGTAAGCTATTGGTTAAGGGTACTACACAAATGATATTGATTTCGATGATATATTCTCATTGGTTGTGAATCAAACCTTTATTAGGGTTATGTTGTTAATTGTTGTTAAATTTGATCTAGAGTTATATTAAATAGATGGTAAATTGGAAGAGATAATTTACATGTTTCAGTTGAAAGGCTTTGAAAAAGGGAATGAAGGAAAAATCATTGCCTTTTCATATACGAAAGCCGAATATATGGTTGTTGCATATTCCACAAAGGAAGCTATTTGAATGAAGAGACTGTTGAGTGAAATCACTAGTATGAAGTACGATGTGATATGTTTTGTGATAATACTACTATTCTTAATCTAATGAAGAATACGAAGTTCTATGAGAAAACCCAGCACATAGGTATCAAGTTTCATTTTATCGAAGACGTGGTGGAGAGATAAAAAGTGAAGGTAATTAAGAATACTAAAAAGAACTATTGGCGTACAAATATTGGCGCTAGCCTTGTCCTATGTGTTGGTTGGTCTGGAAAATGGGGTAACCGATTATCATACGCTAATGTTAGCTAGAGAGAGAGCATTTTCAAAACAAATCAACAATCGATCATTGATTTTCAAAATTTAAACGCTGATTTTTAAAACTCATTCTTCAATTGTTTTCAAACTTTGTACATTTTTCCTCATGTTTTTCAACAAGTCTTTGGAGTTTTTCACCAGTCAATTTGAATTCGTCGGTTTCTCAGGTTTTCTTGGCCATATACCATCGGGTGTTGGTCGCGATGAAAATTACCTCTAATTGTTTAGTTGTCTAGAATCCTGTTGTGGCGGTCCTGTTAGTCGCCGTTACAGTTTAACCCAACTTTTGTTTAGAGTTCCATACTGAACTGTACGCGGATCTCGTAATACCTTTGTATTTTCCTCTTTATGATTTCCAAGAAGGTTGTTTGCCTCCCAAAGTTTATTGCCATTCTCTACAATAAGAACATACCTAGTCGGACATGCTCTTGTCTCTCCTAATTTACTATGTGCATCAGAAAAAATATCTTACAAAATCTCAATATTTTTTTGCTTCACGCAAAAGTAGCGATCATTACCTCCACTTCATTTTTGTTTTAAAGAAACTCCATTTAAAAAAGATTTTTTTTTTCATTCTATGTTCACCATATGCCTTCTAGTTCACTATGGTTGACACGAAGAAGAATTCTAAATCAAAGAGAAAATTCTCCTCTAAAAAAATATCCATAAGAAGAAAATAACTTCTCGTTTCAATGTTCGGGTCCGAACGAACATGCTTAATGAGATTCTCCCCATTGTGTCTCCGCTTTTTTTTCAGGGCTCTTGTGAAACCTCATTTTGATAAGCTGTCCAACTACAAAAAACATATTGGCCATTCACTTGAAACAAGGTCATTAACTATTTCCATGCAATATTTGTTCAGTCGAGTGATGTAATCAACACCAACCATCCAGTTATTATGCATGGTCTTCTTCTTATCTTACATACAATATACCCCTCGTCTTCTAGCTCGAGACTCGATTGTCTTGCTCATGATCGTGCATGAAGACTTGCACCAGCTGAAGCCCGCATTCTTATGGATAACCTCCATAAATCCGTGTTGGTTTCCTCGTCTCAAGCTAACATGAAAACCGATGATGATGGTGAACCGTCTGAAGCTGATTATTGTACTCCGAACACTAAATTTCATCATCTCACTACTATATTTTTAAAGGACCTCAACCTCTATCAAGCTGATTGTTTGGATTTTGGTCTGTATGATTACAGGAAGATTGAATGATGCGGTCTCCCGTCTCCATCCACGTCACTCATGCGATATCGATCATCTCATAAGATACACCCAAAATCCATGACTTAAACATCTTATCTCGTTTTGTTATATGAATCGTTGCAAATAATGTAATTAACCAACTTGAGCTCTTTGTCATCTTTTGAAACCAAGATAGTAAGTCCCTCAAGATAACCTCTAATTCTACCCAGACTATCACCACGTCTACTTTATAATAAATTGCATTTCTTTTGGACACGTGTCTTGGATCATACATGAAAGGCCCTAACCTTGCATCCAGGCCCATAACAAATATCCTTAGCCCACGATGAAAGATGTGTTCAACAAGTTTTTTCAATGATTATAATCTGACGAGGCCCAGATCCAGTGTTATTCAATCGCCTTTAACTCAAAGTTAATAACCATATTAGATGCAAACCCTACTCAAACCCCCTCACCTCCCTCATAGTATATCTCTTCATCAATCTTTACATTAAAGCTTAATGATCGTGCGAACTTCACCCAAAAATACTTCACATGCGTCTTTTAGGCCTTTATTATATATTCAAAGCCCTTTTGTCACCTCCTTCACACAATCTTTCTCGGGTTGCAATAATCCTAGAGGATCATCAATAATCTTGCGAGAATCATAGTTATATAGCCACTTAGGCTTTCTTATCATGAACCGTTTACAAAGATCCCATCCCAACATTATTGTTGCTACGGTTCCCACACCAAGTATGTTGTACAACGCCCCTCATCTTACAAATTTTCTTGTACAGCTACTGGTCACTATGTATGCCAATATTTTCCAACATAACCTCTCTACAATCATTGTTCTCTGAAATTCCAAAAATTATGCTAGTTTTGTGGCCTTCCTCAAGATAATCAATCTACTATGATGGTCTAAAAGGTCTAGTATCTGCATGTGGAAAATATCATGCTAGTTCTCTCCCTAAGGATATCAATGGTAACAAGATTGATTGGGTTAAATGCATTTCTGGTTATTTCCTTGGAAAAAAAACCGACCTTTTACAATGTTGAGACTACAGTTGCTAGAATCTATAGAATGCATGGGTTATTTTTTTCCTTCTCTACCACTGACAATGTTATTGTTGTCTTCGAGTTGGATCCCTGGTTTTTAACAACCATCTTATCATTTTAAAGAGTTGGGAGCCAATGGATTACATAGTAAAATACTAATTAAATATTATTACCCTCTTGGTTGAGTTCCACAACTTTCCCCCCACGAGATATGGTGTGAAAAAGATCTTAGCCTTCTTGGTAGCTTCCTTGGTACTCCTATTTATATTGACACCCACACTGCCAATATAATCTGTTTTGAGTTTTGCAAGAATTTCTATATTGATGAGTGCAACTAATGAATATCGTGGAAATCAAATACCTAGATAAGTTCACATACTTGCGTATTGAGTATCAAAGACCGCCTCTTATCAACAACAAATGTAACACTTTTGGTTATGTTTTCGCAAATTTCATCGCCCTTCCCATTTTGACGGGGTCAGATAAAACTCAAGTCACTTCCCGATAGCTTGAAAAAGAACCAACTACAGAAGAAAATTCTCTACACCTTTTTATCTCATCTAGTGACAGTGATACATCACCCTCACCAGATTATAAACCCCTCTTAAGGAGCCTAAAAGTGATAAAGAGGTTGATCACTCCTCTAAGATTGAGATTATCATACCCTAGGATGACAATACTGCATTTGCACAAGCCTTCTCGAAGTTACTTGATGTTGGTCAAAATGCAACTACGGTCTATTCCCATATTCCGATTCCAAGATGCTTATTGTTTTTCCAATGATCTTTGAACATTTTGAGGATAAAATAATCATTGACCAGTTTTATCTGTAAGCTCCATTTTCCTTGCATTCATTATGGCTATCATTCAATGTGTATGGTCTAAATAACCCAGTTCATAAAAAACATGTTACTAAATACATGTTTTTGAATTGCATTTGAAAATTAATGAAAATAAAATTAATGATATTATGCATTCAATACTTCTCTTTTTGGTCTTTTAAAAAAATCATTGCATGCACCCCTTGGGCAGAATTTGTATTGCCTAGAGCCATATATTGTTTAGAGTTTCCTTTGATTATTTGTCTTCATATACTATTGAATATAATATTAAATACATATTTACGAACACCACATTCTCTCTCACCGTTGTATATGGGTTCAATGAACCTTTCGATTGTACCATACTTTGGCACAATATATCTTTCATGTCCTTTCGTCACCAATGCATCCATTGGGTTGCTCTTGGAAACTTTAACGCTATCTATAAAACAGAGGACATAATTGGTAATTGGGATCTCTAGACATCGTCAATCAATGATTTTGTTGTTACCCAAGTGAGTTAAATGATCTTAGTGCTGTTGGGTTTCAATACTCATGGTCCAATAAATAGAATAACAACTCCATATCCTCCAGAATTGATTGTGTTCTTGTTAACAGTACCGGGACAATAGTTTCTCAAACTTAATTGCTTATTTTTACTACCCTCAAACCTCTCGCCACACCCCATCACCTTATTCCTTAGCTATACAACTTGCCAAAAACCTTTAAGGTTTTTCAATATGTGGCAATCCCACCTTAAGTAAACCTTTATTATTACAAATAATTTGAATATCCTAATTGATGGCTCTATTATATCCCGCATCCCCTCCAAACTAGGGTGTCTTTAAATTTCTCTCCCATATCTGCATAAACGCGAATTTAAGAATATTTCTAAGAAAATATCTAACGATTAATCTCTCCTCCTTCACGCCTAGTAAAATTTGGCTGATGGCCTCATCAATCCATCAGTAATATTTATACTTTGAAGAATTATGTACTCTTCAACATAACATATGAGTCATTCTTCAAGCAGAAGTCTTGTGAAATCTGTTGTTAGCTAGAGGATCGTAACTTCCATTTTTTCCATTATAACATCAACATTCATATCTCTAGAAACAAGATTATTTCTATCATTGGCTACCATTTTTCCCAACCATTTTTCAAACTACCTCGGTGTTAATAATCCCTCAAACTATCTTAGTCTTGACAAAATTCGAATCTCATTCCAACTAGACTTAGCATGGCTAACAAAACTCACATGAACCGGTTAAACACCGAATATGAGATCAAAAATTCATTTTTAGCATTAACACTAATAAGGCCTTCATCCCCGATCGTAGTATATTTGATAATATTATTCTTTCCCAAAAGTTTCTCTACGATTATCATATTAATTGTAAAGGCCCTCGCGTGGTTCTTAAGATTGACCTTGTAAAATCTTTCGACGATGTACGTTGGCATCGTCTCTTGGGAATCCTCTTCATAATAGAATTTCCCAATCGTATGATTAGTTGGATTATTGAGTACATTTTTGCCTCTTATATTTAATCAACACCAATGGTAATTCATTTGGTTCTTCCCATTATAAAAGAGGGCTCATACAAGGGGACCCTATTCTCACAATTCTCTTCGTCCTTATTTATGCAAGTTCTCTATAGTATTCTAAAAAAGAAAGGCATCATTTGTCTCTTGGCTTTCATTAGAAGTGAAACAAACTAAAAATCATTAACCTTTACTTTAAGAATTATTTAATGATCTTGTGTCGTGACAAAAATAGCTCTATCAATATTGTCAAAAAAGGCCTTAAGGAATTCTCCACCCTATGGAGCCTCCACCTCAATCTCAAAAGTTACATATACCTATTTGCGGATTCGAATCGTTGATCCATCATCTCTTTATTAGGGTTCAAGGAAGGAACCCTTCCAGTGTGTTATCCTGGCGTCCTACTCATTACCTCGCGCTTCTCTTTTAATGATTGTGGGTCACTGTTCTAGAAAATCACCAACCAAATTAACTCGTGGACCTCCAAGTATTTTTCTTATAGTGGAAAGTTACAACTCATCAAAGTTGTCATTTTTATGGGTCATGCCTATTGATCCTCACCCTTCATGCTTCACGTTCGAGTACTTATGAAATTATTCCAACTCTTTCTTAGATTCTTATGCTCATGACCTGAGATTAATATTCTTGGGTTCCAAAGTTGTATGGTCTAAACTCACTTTGCCCTCATATGATGATGACTTCGGGATTCTAGACCTTAGGGTATAGAATTAGGCGGCCCCCTCAAATACTTTTGGTCCATCTTGAATAAAAAGTCATACTCAATTTCGTGTAATTGGCTTCTCACAAAAAACGAGAAAGATAAAAACCTTTAAAACCTTCCAATCAGTTACGTAAGGATGGAGGAAAATAATAAACTCGAGGTCTATTTCCGCCAAGCTTTACAAAGCTAATATCGGTAATAACGTCTCCATATATTTTAAGTATGATCTTTGGATTTTTCCAAATTCACTTGTTGACCGTTATGATCAGAGTATTATTCATTATGCTACAACGTGCATCAAAAGTATCGTTTATAACATCACTTCTAATAGCTCTAAGAACTAGCCCAATCGGCTCCGTTCGGGTAGACGTTCTCACCAAGTCCGACGTTCTCACCAAGGCCATATGCTCGAAATTGGTAACGCCATCAGTCACCCCATCCCTCGCACATAATGGATGTTAAACTCTCGATCCCTAACTAGAACAATAACTTCACAATAAGTCACACCTACCACTTCATTCGGCATTTTGGGCCTCAAGTCTCTTGGGCTAATCTAGTTCGGAACAACTATAACATTCTTAGACATTTTTTTATTTTTTTTAACTGACCGTACTTAGAAAGCTCACTACCGTAGATAAATTAATTTCTTGAGGTTATAATGCCACCTCCAATTGTGTTTTGTGTAATAGCTCCCCTGAATCCATCGACCATATAAAGATGAACCGGCCTTGTTCCCAACTTATTTGGAAATCCCGCTATAGGAAACTCTTGTTCCTTTACGTATCTTCTGATTAACCCATTTAACTACACATTGCTAGTGCATGAACTATTTCCTCTTTCGGCCTTGTCCATCTCTGGCGTTCCACTTTCTGTGCGGTGGTTAACCACATATGGATTGAGAGAAACGCTAGGATATGCACAAACTCCACTTTTTTAGGATCCATATTATCCCATCGCATTCTCTTCGACCTGTGCTACAGATTTCACGACTCTAAAATCCTTTGGTCGCGCTAAATTATTTCTAACTTTAAGGTGTGTATTTTATGTAGGTTTATCATCTTGGTTGATTCCCGACTCATGGTTGGACTCGGATGAACTACCTAATTGTTCTTTTGTTGTTCTCGGCTTCCTCTTGCCTTAGTTGTTATCATTCGTAATATTGTGTTCCTTTTGTTGCTTTTAATGTTTACAAACGGGTGTCTCCATGTTTTTTATAACAAAACTTTTGTATCCCTGGATATAATTCATTGTATGTGTAAACAACTTGTTTATTTTTAATATTATATTTATAAAAAAATATATTAAAAAATATATTAATAAAAGATTAATAAATATAAAAATATTAATATATTATATGTGTAAACAACTTGTTTATTTTTAATATTATTTTTATAAAAAAAGATTAAAATAATATATTAATAAAAGATTAATAAATATAAAAATATTAATATATTATATGTGTAAACAACTTGTTTATTTTTAATTTTATTTTTATAAAAAAAAGATTAAAATAATATATTAATAAAAAATTAATAAATATAAAAATATTAATATCTCAACTCAATAGTAATTTCAAGACAAAAAAAATATAAATTACAATATGTATTTCATATCCAAATCCATTTACAATTTTATATCACATCATATTGTTTTTCTTTTAATTTTTTTTAAATCTATATAATTTAAAGTTTAAAATAAAATAAAAGGATTATGAGTTTTTTATATACTAACAAAACTAAATCAATGACTATTATTTTTTTATATTATTGTTTCCGGCACCCAATTAACATTTTATTCATAATTCATATTTGTTTTAACCATTGTTTCACGTTTATATTTATTCTCGATATATATGTAGGTACAAATAAAATAAAAGATTGTATCTTTAATTTACCATTCTCATTTAACTTTTGTTTCGGAATTCACATTTATTTTTGTTAGCAACTCATGTTTAAGCTAAAAATAATATCCAGATTCCATTTCGCACACATCTTTTAACTTATTTTGACATTTATCAATTTTGAACTGCGAATTAAAGCTTAACCGATATCATAAAAAAAAAATTCTATAAATCTTATTTTGTTTGTTTTCAAAAACAAAACCATTGACATTATCATACATATATATTTTTCAAACTACAAACCTTATAATTTTTTTTAAAAATAAATAGATAAATGATTATTATTATTAGAGATATTAAATGATAATTTATAAATATACGTGAGCGTTAAATGATAATAGTCTTACTTTTTCAAGTAATAAATCTTTTGATCTAGTCCGAATTCGAGTAATTCCGTATACAAGTGAGAAACTTATCCTAGGAAACTTTAGTTGGGTTGATTACTCAAAATCTTTGTAACAAATATAATAATTATATTTCAGGTAAAAAGAAAGCACTAAACTATTATATTACAAAAATAAGAAACTTCAACCATTTGGACACAAATTCATTGAGTATATAAATACACTCATTTCATTATCGTTCTCATTCACATCACATACATGCATAAATTACACCACTCACTCAATATGAACTTACTTCGTGGCTCCGACACTCCACCGATAAAACTAATAATCCCAACACCGGCTCCACCACGCAGAGCCATTATGTTCCAACCAAAACCCACCGGTTCATCCTGCTTAAAAGTTAACAAACAAGATCACGTGACAGCTTTACAGGACTACCAAAATTTGTTCCTCTCACAAAGAACGGAGGCGGTCGAACCGGTGACTTTACGAGCCGTTTATGGTTCAGTCCCTGCTGATTTTCCGTCTGGTACGTATTATTTAGCCGGTCCGGGGATTTTTAAGGATGATTACGGCTCTACTGTGCACCCACTAGATGGTCATGGTTATATCAGAGCCTTTCATTTTAACGATGGTCTAGACCAGGACCAGGACCTGGACCTGAGGTACGGAGTATTTTTTTTTATTGTTTTCTAGTTTTTGTTCAAATTATAGATCGTTCTGTCCCTTTATTTCGCATAGTTTGGTTTATAACATTGGATTGGACTGGACTGGACTGGAGTGCAACTAAATATAAATTTAAGATTATTTAAATTTGATCCGTGAACAAAGATAATTTTTTCCAGAAATTAATAACATTTGTATATTAAAATTATATTATTGAATGAGTGATACTCGTAGACAGCTTGTATCAAATTATATTATTAATAAATATTTTATAAAATATGTAATCATCAATAAATGTATAATAAAAATCAAAATATTATTTATTATATTTTATTCTTTCATATATATATAAAATATAAAACCTCAAACCCTATATCTGAAAATTATTGTAACATACAAATATAAATAAAAAATTATTTATTTTTAATTTATCTCTTATATTTATATAACAAACTTTACCATCAAACTGAAAAACTGAAAAGAATTCAAATCGATTTTTTTTTAGATTTTTAATTGTTGGTAAGTATGTTAAGATTTACTAATCAAATTTTGTAAATAATTTGATTGTATAATAATATAGTACGTAGTTATTACGGTGGACTGAAATTTTTATATGTAATTATTAAAGAAGATTGAAATTTTTAAAAGTAATAATTATGCAAGATTCAGACTTCTATATATAATTATTATGGACCTCAATAGTTATATGTATCTATATTTTTAGGTAATACTAAACACAACCTTAGAATCCAACACAACATTTTACTAACTCTTTATATTTTTTTCTATCATGGTATCAAAATCTTATTTTTTTTTCTTTTGACGACTTTGAGAATACAGAACCTAATTTTCTATATATATATATATATATATCTTTTTTCATTCATCATGATTATCGCGTTTTGACAATCCTGATTTAATTATTAATCAAGTAATTTTAAAAGACGATAATTATGACGAATGAGCACGATCAATGCGCACAGTTCTTTGAGCCCAAAAGACATAATTCGTTTTAGATTCGTGGATCTAGAAAAATATTGAACTTTTTTTACGAACCACGATTTCACATATGGAGATGGGTAGTGAACTTTGGGAAGATATCAAGGCTTAAATTTCAGTTTTAATGGATCGTTTATCCAGCAACTCAAACGATAATTAATAACATATGACCAACGAGGGCTAAGTATTATGCCATATTATGGTAAATGGAAGAAGATTTGAGATTATTTAAATGATATTGATCCATATCCCAAATGTATGTGTGGAGGCACATATGTTATCGCCAAAACATTATAACAAAAAACGAGATGATGAAAAAGTTCATTTGTTCCTCGTGGGATTGGATGTGGATTTATACAAATATCTATGCTATACCTTTTTATCCCATAACTCTTTCCCCACCACAAGACGTGTTTACCATTTTTATCTCAAGAAGAAACAACGAAAATTGCTATTGTTCGAGGCGCAAGAAATCATGTGCTTGAGCCCGTTGCACTAGTCATGTGCACCAGAGACAAACCTTTAAACAATACCATAATTGATTCCTCTTGCAAGAAGCTAGGTCATGACGAGGAATCTTGCTGTAAAATTCATTGTTATCCATACAAATATTTTGATCACCCTCAAAGCAACGGAGTGGAAAACCGTAGTCGTGGCAGAGGTGGTTCCGGTCAAGGGTGTGATAGATTGCAACACACTGCACATGTTGTTATATCGATAATTCTTTATGGAGAGGACAATCAATGAGGGTCAGTGGTACCCTCTCTCATTCCGGAACAATGGGATACCTTCAAAAATCTGATTGTTTTTATGAAAAATGGTTCATTTGAGTAACTATCAGGTATTTATCTTACCATATATTGGAGAATTGACAAAAGAGCTACATATAATATAATAAGTAATTTTAAATATTTGAATAACATTCGTGATATTTGGGATTGTTGGATTCGTATAGAAGATGGGAAACGAGTTGTTGCTGCGAAAGCGGGATCTGTGCAATATAATGATACCATGATTTTAAAGAATATTTTATTTGTGTCAGATATAAACTGTGATCTGCTCTCTATATCTAAATTGATTTATGAGACTACTGTATTGTGAAATTTTTCATAAAAAAGGTGCATTATTCAAGAGCAAGCAACGAAGAAGGTGATTGGTGCATGTAGATAGTCTGATAAACTTTTCACTTACAATTGGGAAGATATATGCAGTCTGCATGTCTCCTTTCACGAGGGTTCGTTTTACATATGGCATAAGAGGTTGGGACATCCGTCTCATAAAGTACTATATTTCTTTCATGTAGCAAGAATTGATAAATTTAGTAGTTTTAAGAATCATTCTTTTTTACATTTTCTTAATGGTAAACATATTCGTAGTAGTTTTCCTTTAAGTTCAAATAAGCGTAGTGTTGTTTTTAAACTTATTCATATTGATGTTTCGGGGTCTTACCGTACACCTGGTTTTGATGTTCTACTTATTTTTTTAACAATTATGGATGATTTTTCTCGTCGCACTTAGGTCTATTTGTTGAGTTACAAGTCAGACGTTCCAACTATTTTCTCTCAATTTTATCATATGACTGAGCACTAATTTAATAATTTCATCAAACGCGTTTGAAGTGATAACGTGATAGAGTTTAAATATTATACCGTGTTAAAGATACTGGGATTATTCATGAGAATTTATGTAGTAGGACACCCAACATAATGAGCGTGTTGAACGAAAGGAAATGCATATTTTAAATGTCAGATGTGCTTTACTATTTCAAGCTTCATTACCAATTAAAATTTTAGATGTAATATATTCTTACCGTTGTCTACTTATTAATCACACTCCTTGGGGTTCTCTTGTAAAGAAAAAACTATTTGAAATGTTATTTGATAAAGCTCCACCTATGAATCACACTCATGTATTTGGTTGTAAGTACTATGTTCATAATCGGAATGATGGTGATGATAAGTTTACATAAAAAAATTCTCCTATAATCTTTATGGGATACCCTTTTGGATAAAAAGGATGACATGTGTATTGTCTGGACATTCGGAAGATTATTGTATCTCATTATGTTATATTATGTGTAAAATATTTTTAATTTTCAAGAATGCATTGCCATTGAAAATTTTATACATTCGGAGCCATTGTCATATCTTGATGATGAAGAGCATGTGCACATCTTGAGAACTATGAAAACCAAACCTTGGGGAGAGGCTACACAAGCTTCGCATCCACCGGTTGTAGCCTCCAAACCTGATGCTTTATTATCCATTTTTGACGCACAATAAGTTAATCTGTCAATCTCACCCAGACTGGATTATACCTAGCCAATGACCCTAGCTGATACAATCATATCAAACCCTATAAGGCAGACTCTACCGATCCAAATTGAGGGTGAAGTTGAGCATATTGGACGTGGAACACATGTGAATAACAATAATATGCAATTGCATGATTATCATATGTACACAGTTCGACGAGATACTCAAATTTGTTAGTATTTAGTATGTACATATATATTCTATGCGAAATTCTTGGCAGAGTTTGGGGGTTTATGGTTCCGCTTGATACAAATGTGGAACCTTAGTCTTATAAACATGTTTCTCAGTATGTGGAATGGTGGAAAGTTTTGTCTGGAAAATTAGAGCTTTGAAGGAAAACAACACGTTGAATATGATTCATCTTCATTTGAACAAGAAATCCTTAAGGTGTAAACCGGTATACCAGATCAAACGTCACTCTAATGGAAAAAATAGAAAGGTTAAAATCACAATTTGTCATCATGGAAATGAGCAGTAGAAGGGTCTCGATTATATTGAAACATTTGATTTAGTCTTCAAGATCACTACCGTTTGTGTACTTTTTTCCATTAGAACTAATAAAAATGGGAGTTACATCTAATGGATGTTCATAATGTATTCATTCACGGTGATCTATAGGAAGAAGTCTTTATGTGGTACCCCTCTATATTTCTAACCAACGCATAAAAATATCATATGGAAGCTTTAAAAATTTTTGAACGGACTGTAACAAGCTCCGTTATGTTGGTTTCCAAACTTTTTGATGCACTGCGTACCTATGGTTTTACTCAGTCACACTATGATTTCTTTATATTTTTTTCTTATCATTGTGGTTAGTTTGTGATTTATATCCTGATGTATGTTAATGATTTGGTCATTGCATGAAACAATTCTAGCAGTATAACACAATTTAAGAAGTATTTGTGTGATTGCTTTCACATGAAGGCCTACTTGATATCCTTTCTAAAGTAGCCTACTTGGAGTTCGTCCTTTTGATGGTCTGCTTGATCAAAATCACTGATTGTCCCTAACTATCAAGGATCATCTTGATGATGCTACTGTCCATCGTTGACTTGTGGGATGATTGGTGTACTTATTGGTCACTCATCTGGATAATTTTTATGCAATTCACACTTTGGCTCAATATTTGCAAAAACCCATAATGGATCATTGGCAAGCCGCCCTTGATATTGTTCGATTTCTGAAGGGTTCTCCAGGACTCGATATTCTTCTAAAATTAGATAGTGATCTTAAATTCACAAGATGGTTTGGTTTGGATTGAGTTGTTTTCCCAATCACTTAATATTTTATGCCTGAATAATTCATCCAAATTGGGGACTCCATGGGGGAGCAAGATAAAGAAACAATATATTGTTGCTCGCTCTTCAATCGAATATGAATATCGGTCATGGCCCTTCTCACATATGAATTGAAATAACTAAATGGTCTTCTTGGTTACTTAGATATCACTACAAGTCCTATACAAGTTTATTACGACAATACTATATGATTACATATATTCCCAACTCTCTCATATTTTCACAGTAAATATAACTTTAGAATTCAGTAGATCACTTTACAAATTATCTAAAAGTTTATTTCTCTATCATATTGACAATATATAAGTATCGATCAATCTCTCCTAGTAGTATGATATTGTCCGCTTTGGGCTTGAAGGTTCGCACGACTTTGTTTTTAGTACACTCCCAAAAAGCCTCACATTAGTTGAGATATGTTCTAATTTATATAATATACTTTTTTTTTATTTAAGAGATTTATGATAGATGATACAATATGGGATCAAGTTTACTCTTCATCCCATCCCTCCTTAAACTTTATTCGACAGAATGGACACGGTCCAATAGATAAATGACAAAATGAACATCGCATACACATAACGGAATGAGTACCGTTGGAAATTAAACACACCGTTTCAAACTAGACTTGGCTCTGATACCATGTTAAGAATATATAAGTATGCATCAATCTCATCCACTAGTAGGATAGTGTTCGCTTTGGGTTTGAAGATTGCACGATTTTGCTTTTGGTACACTCCCAAAAGACATCATACTAGTTGAGATATATTCTTAACACGTGGTGGTTTTTTTTAACTACAATTTATCTTATTTGTATTATTTTAGTATTCATTTTGAAAGTTTTATTTTATTTATTTCACTATTTATTTTTAAGTGAAAATAAAAAAAATGTTTTGATCATAATTTTATTTTCCATGAGCAATATCTTGTTCAAGTTATCGCAGTTTTTCAGATTCAGTGGCAGTCAACTAACCCCCAAAATTAGATATAACAGAAAGTATCTTGATACTCATATGATTATGCTTAGGTGCATAAATATTTATTTCGTAGTCTTTTTTTTTTTGTAAAATTAGAGTGCATATACAATTTAATCATATGATTCGAGAGCTTTTTAGTTGTCTCAAATTTAATCAGCTGAAAACCGGTGTAATGAGGAACATAATCATGAAGAGCATGTCCTAATATTTAAATTATTAGTCTCCTAATTATCGATCAAGACCGTATAGTTGATTGCCTCGTCGTTTGTAGGTTTAACTCACAAACCTATAACATAACTCTACATAGATTCTTTAGGTAAGATAATATTCATAACATAGTCCCACTACATATAGTTTTTTCTATATAATGAAACGCTAAGTGAATCATGACAACTCTCATGAAAGCACATATACAAAATTGGTCAATCACAAAGTCGGAGATCAACAAAATTTAAAATTTTCAAATAAGTAAATCAATAAACTCAAAAATCTCTTAGTTACCGGAATCCAATAAAAATACTCGAACAATAACAAATAAAAAAACAAAAAATATTAATAATAGAGATACAAAAAGTTATACGGTCAAAGATTATACTCTATTATAACTTTTTTTTATATATTTAAGAAAATCATAAAAAGTGATTTTGATATCCCAATTTTTTTTTAAAAGAATGTCCAAAATATCCAATTAGCTCCTAAAATGAACAATAAAAAAAATACTTTTAGACAATAATAAAATATATGGCTAATATAATTAATATAATTGGAGTCCAGAAAATGAATTAATGTTCTTTCACAAAATGTTAGTGTAAAATTTAGAAATATGTACAAGTACATTTCATTATATTTTCGTACATTTCAGTTCACAATCTATCCATAAATTATTCATTAATAACAAACATAAAATTTAACTTATAGTTATGGGCGAGAGGTTAAGTATATGGCTAGGTACATAAAAACCGAAGCTCAACTAGAAGAACACAATAATGCCACTGGCACTTGGCGATTCACACATCGCGGTCCATTTTCAGTACTAATGGGAGGTCGAAAATTCGGCAACACTAAAGTGATGAAAAATGTGGCAAACACAACTGTGTTGAAATGGGGAGGCAAGCTATTATGTTTGTGGGAAGGTGGCGACCCATATCAGCTCGAACCTCATACGTTGGATACGATCGGAATATTCGAAGTGATGGACGATCGTGATTCGTTGTGCAGTAAGATGAAGAGTCACGAGTGGCATGTAGTTGCAGAGTACTTAAAGCCACTTCTATATGGTCCGTATAAACTAACCATATTTATTCCATGTAATAATAATATGTATATCGACGTTTTTGACAGATCGAAGTGGAGTTTAAAGTTGTAAAATGTTGGACAGGTGTGTTTAAGATGCCTGCAAAACGGATGTTATCTCACTACAAGATTGATAATCGACGAGACAGGCTTCTTACACTGTCCTGTAATGCGGAGGATATGTTACTTCCTAGAAGTAATTTCACGTTTTGCGGTAGATAAAAATTACCTTCATTATATCTAGCTTAGTTTAATTAAAGATTTAAAAATCAATGGCTTTAAGGAAAACATGTGACTTTTTTATAACAGAATTTGATTCAGGATTTAACTTGATCGAGAGGCAAGAGTTTAGCATCCCTGATCAGTTCATGATCCATGATTGGGCTTTCACAGATTCTCATTACATATTATTTGGCAATCGTATTAAACTCGATCCATTTGGTCAGCACTGCTTCTAAGTATAATCTATATAGTTTGGTTTTCGGATTTGTCGAATGCAGTTCTATTAAAAAGAGTGCATATGTGAAGTGCAGGATCAATGGCAGCAATAGTTGGGTTATCACCGATGATATCGGCGTTATCAGTGAACGCAAGCAAACCAACATCGCCAATTTACTTGCTTCCTCGGTTTCGTGATAAAACTAGAAACAGAGATTGGAGAGTTCCGGTCGAAGTTCCTACTCAGCTATGGCTGCTTCATGTTGGAAATGCGTTTGAGATTAGAGAAGCAAATGGAGACTTGGGGATCCAAATACAAGCCTCAGCTTGTTCCTACAAGTGGTTTAACTTTGAAAAGCTGTTTGGTAATTTTGTTAACTTAATATGCAATAAAGAGTTTTGGATGAACTCATAATGTTACAAAATAAAGTATCATATCTTAGCATATGTTTTGATGTTTTAACAGGTTATGATTGGCAGAGCGGTAAACTCGATCCTTCTGGTATGAACACAAAAGGTCTAAACGAGGGACCTCCTCATCTTGTTAAGGTACTCAGAGCTCTCAAATTAAATAAAATCCAACTATGGTTATTTTAACAATCTCTGTTTCTCCTAATTCAATGTGTTTTGAATATTATACTATAATGCAGATATCTCTCTATTTGGATGCTGATGGAAATTGCCAAAGATGTCATTTAGAGTCTTTAAATGAATGGAAACATTCATCAGATTTCTGTACCATCAATCCTATCTTTTCCGGCAGCAGAAATACATACATGTATGCTTCTGCTGCTTCCGGGTCACGGCAACTACTACCATATTTTCCTTTTGATACAATTGTGAAGCTCAATGTTTCAACAAAATCTACATATACCTGGTCCGCTGCTGCTCGAACATTCGTTGGTGAGCCGGTTTTTGCATCCAAAGGCGATGAAGAAGATGACGGATACCTTCTTGTAATTGAGGTAACATGCATTATAAACTACTTCCATCTAGAATTTTATCGATATTTCAGTGGAATAACTTGTAATTTTCATCAATATTTCAAAACTTTTACTCAGAAGAGCTACTTTTTATCTACATTATTTTGTTTACAGTATGCAGTTTCAACAGAAAGATGTTATCTTGTTATCCTGGATTGCCAGAGGATTGGAGAAAGTGATGCGCTTATTGCAAGACTTGAAGTTCCAAATAATCTAACTTTTCCTCTTGGTTTCCATGGTTTTTGGGCACCTGACAACTAAACTATGTCTGTTTAAGCACTATCTAAGAGCAATCTCAGATACTAAAACTCCCTATGCTTACTTATGTATATAAGCGTGTTTAGGAGTTGATTCGAACAACAGTGATCAGAGGATGAGATTGATTTACATGTAAAATTGCTTATTGAAAATACTTGCAAGAAAATTAGCCCCACCCATAAGTTCCTAAAACAAGACCTTTTTTCTGGGTATAAAGCCGATGTATTTTTAATCAAAGTCAAGCAAGCCAGCTATGGACGCTTTAAATTTTATAGGAAAAAGAATGGACCGCAATTAGTCAAATGCTTCTCGAAGTTTTGTGGGAAGCTCAAGATCAGGTTCAGAATCACTAAGGGCACTGAAATACTGATCTACCATGTCTTCTGATACTTGTTCCAAAGTTGGAGGGTTCCACTGCAAGTTTTAGAACCACGAGCACAAGGTTAAATTATAAGTTTAAAATATTGTTAGCCGTCTTTATAGTCATACTTCTATACCATAATTGATTCATATATGTGTTTTAAGTTATGGACGAGTAATATTATTGTCATATCCTTGCACTGACATACCTTTGGAGCAGAGTCCTTGTCCACCATTAGAGCACGAACACCCTAACAAGAGATTCCAGAAACAAATTTAGTAGCAGTGATGCAAGTTGATCCACAAGGTGGATAAAAATAAAAATTATATACCTCGCAGAAGTCGCCTGAAATCCGTCTAGAAATTCCCTGTAGTGACATCCGATACTCACGAATCAAACACTGGTCAAGCGATTGAAATCTTCCTTCTCGAATCTGAGCCAGTAAAAAGAGAAACGTTGGTTATACCGGTCTCTTAAGCTAAATAGACACGGCCACGCCCACATCAACTTAGAAGTGTGCGTATGGCAGAACTTACTGATTTTAAAGAAACCTTCAAGCTTAGTGGTGAGGCTTCCTTCAGCTTTCTCAGTGTATAACTGCACCATGCATCATTTGTCTCCCTCACCTCCTTTTCCTGAATGAAAAAACAATTTCGGACATTCTAAATTACAGCAGTTATATCATGTAATACATTTGCCTTCATGCCATCTTCTCATGTATCCCTTGTACTACAAACTGATGAATCTGAAGAGTTATCTAGTAGCAACTCTTTGACTAGAATAACAAGGCTTCTTTGATATCGGAGAAACATATATACCGCGGATTATAGTTCTTGTAAATAGGGTACACTAAACCTAATGATTCAACTTCAAAAAGTTACAACCAACAAAAAATGCCAATCCTTACCAAAGCATAAATGATTTCTTCAACTGTATCGAGGCTGAAGCACTTATCAAGTAGTTCCATCCTAAACCAAATCGGAAAAGATATAAACTGTTATGACGACTTCATGCATCATGCATGTACCATAAGTGACTATCAAATTTGAGTTGCAAAGAGAAGATATAGGAGAACCAGGAGTTACCAGATATAACTAGAAGTTTGAACATATACAATTATGCAGATACATAACAAACCTGTGGAGAACACTTGACTTTTCTGGAAAGGCAATTTCGCCATATTTTTCTAAGGAAGATTCAATGACAGAAGGGTCATCAGTCTCCAATTTTCTTAGTTGCTCTTCAATTAATGGGACCCTCTGTTACAGAAACATGGGCATTGTCATCAATTAAGAAACACAAAGTTTGTTTTGATCGTATTAAGTGAACAAGGGGAGAATTTACTTCCGTATGAATATAGTGTGTAGCAAGCCCACACTGAAGCATTTCGGCTCCACTTAGTTTTTCTCCCGTCAAACCCAAATACTCACCTGCAAATAAAAGTACTTATTTCATGACGTAAAATAGAAGCAAACAACACAGTCACTTAGGTACATAACCATAATACCTAAGCGGCCAGGCAGATGAGACAAGTGAAAGGAAGCACCAGCATCCGGGTGGAAACCAATTTTAGTTTCAGGTGTAGCAAAAACCTGCAAGTTGAAGCAACTACTTACGGATTGACTTCCCAAAATAAATGTTCCAACTGAGATAAGGAGTAGAAAAGGTTTAGTATAAATTAGTTACAGCAGTGAAAAACAGAAATCCAACAAGCCACAACTCGAGTATTATTATTGTGTATCGACATAAATAAATGAAAAGTAACAATAGAGAAACAAAAGCAAGAGCCATACAGTTCTACCAGTAGCTAGACGAAAAGTTCCAGGTATCGAAACTCCAGTTCCACCACCCATGGTAATGCCATTAAGAATAGCCACCTACATTAAAAATCAAGCAATAAATTGCAAGCCTAACATGAAGCGGAGATGACATTGATTTTGTAGATAGATAACCAGCCTATATGAATTAGAAAAGTGAGAGAGCCATTGTAATACAACATCTAGCTACAACTTTTGACACTTACCAAATGATATAATTCAGAAACAAAATATATAACTACTAAATAGTGAATGATTCAGAAACAAAAATTACTCACATGTGGCTTTAAATATGTACCAAGTAGATATATAAAACTATACAATGTCCTAAAGAAATCCTTACAGGCATCAAGGTTTCCTGCAGAAAGTTTAACCATTGTTAGCGAAATGCCCAAAATCAAGCATCAAGAAAAAACTATCAATGTCTACAACACAGGCATACCTTCATTTATCAAATGATAAAGAGTGACGATATCTCCACCAGCACAAAATGCCCTGCCACTGCCCTTAAAGGCTCAAACCAACTAATCAGTCATCCTTAGTGTTTTCGAAATGATTAGTATAGAAACCATGGATAACATCATTACCTTCATAACCACGAAACCAATATTAGGATCACCTTCCCAGTTAGTGTACAGCTTATTCAACCTATACCCCTAAAGAAACGTACCATTTTATTAGCATGCCTAAAACTGACACATAAGATTCTGGATTGAACTGAACATCAACAAAAGACAAAAACATTTCGATTAAGCAAACTAAGTTCAACACTCAATGTTGAAGAAGAACCTACCATATGAGTACTGAGAGCGTTGAGAGCAGACGGTCGATTGAGAATGGCAGTGCGCGAGCAACCATTTCCTTCGACGAGTACCTGATCAAGAGAGAGCGAGAGAGTGAGCATAACACAAACGGACATGTAACGAACCAAAAGAGATGGTAAAATTGCAGGATTAGAGAGAGAGACCTGATTGTCGAGATCATCAATGGTGGCGTTTAAAGGAAGTGAACAAAAGCTCTTCTCAAGTATAATTCGTTTAGAGTTTTCCCGAGACACCCTTAATAATGATCTCCTGATTATGCTCTGCATTCTCGCTGCTGCTGCTTCTTCTTCTTCGCGTTCTTCACTCGATATTCTTCGAGTTACGAAATGACTTCGATGATGTGTTAAAGTGTTGGGTTTTGCATTTAAGGTTGGATAAAAAACCGGTGGGTTCTTGAATTTATCACTTACCAAACACTCTATGGTGTAAACATAAATTTATACCTTTTTCCCTCTATTAAAAGGGGCGACGGCCAAGCTATATTTTGATTTTTCTTTTGACCTTGATTCTATTTATGGTAGGGAAATTGTACTTAAAGTACCCACTCAACTATTTAATTGTCACTTACCACCTAAGGTTTGATCAATTGTTACTTAATACTCATCTCAACTATTCAATTGTCACTTACCACCTAAGGTTTGATCGATTGTTACTTAATACCCATCTCAACTACCTTATTGTCACTTACAACCTAATTTTATTTTAATACCTTAACTACCCTTAACCCACTATATAAACCTTATTTTATGTTTTCTTTCTATTTTTTCTAGTTTTTTGAAGATTTGAATTTGTTAGCCGCTCTAACCACCTAACCCTACCAACCACCACGAGCTGGGTTGAAATCACATTTTCCGGTGATCGGAAGCTGCTAAAGGTTTGTTTCTTTATGTAAGTTGTTGTGTTAGACTTGTCTAACCTCTGTTTTATACGTACAGGAGTTGATCGTCGCTTTTTGGAATCTTATAGCTTACAAGTAATCGTGTTGCGAGCTTTTTAGGTAATTACCTACCGATTTCAAAGTTTTTTATTCATTTTCTCTGTTGGAATAGGTTCTATTCTAATGTTTTTAGATGTCGTTGCCTGATTGTAGAGCTTTTCTCTGTTTTTTTTGTTATAGTGATCTGTTATTGTTTAGTTAATATTGTTCGTTATATAGTTATGTCCTTGTTTTCTGATGTTATATTCTAATTTGGTAGTGCTTTAGTTTTGTCTTGAATGTGTATATTACGAGTTTTTAGGTCAGTTAGAGTATTGTATTTCGAAACAAATATCAGGACCGGTGTTACATAGAAATATCAGGACAGGATGCGAATAGCTCTATGTAGATATACACAATTCTTAAGATAGGATGCGAATAGCTCTATGTAGACATACACAATTCGCAAGCTAGGATGCGAATTGTTTGATGGTGCAGTAAATAATTTGGACAGTTTTTGTGACTAATAACAAATATCAGGACTTTTTTATCTACAAATATCAGGACAAGATGCGAATAGCTCACTGTAGGTATACACAATTCGCACCTTAGGATGCGAATTGTTTGATGCAGTAGTAAATATTTTGCACCTAGTTTTTGTGACTAATAACAAATAACTTGTACTGTCCAGGTTAAGAGATGTCTAAATCACGAGTTTGTATTTTTAAATAGGGAGATTTACGTAATGGGTCTAAAATTTGTATCTATTTACCCAAGCATACCTCAACAAATCCATTTTACAAATAGATCCAACCCATTTAAGAAAAATACTCAATTATCTATAAAAACACAACAATTACATCCCCAAATCAAAATATTTAACCCCAATTTTAAAATCAATTCTTTCTCCTATAACTTTCTTTGTCATATTATCAAATTCATTAAGAGTAAAATTGTATTTAAAATTTAAGTTGGACTAATAGGTAAATAAAATCATATTTTGGTAGATATTGGTAAAATCTATTTGAGGCTGGACTTATTAGTAAATTGGATACGTTTTTGTACTCAATTGGTATAAATCCCTTTTAAATATGGTCACCAAACTGCAATTGTGCCTTTCACGGAGTTTGAAAGCTTCGAAAGTATCCAAGCTTATGTAGAGAACACATGGGAGGAGCTTCCCACAGGTGAGTACCTAATTACTTACTCCTGCGGGGATCAAAATAATTGTTTGTTTAATAACCAGAATGATTTTGTTAGGTTGGTGTTATATCTTGATTTGGAGCGTTTAAAACGGGTTAGTTTTCTCATAGAACAACACGTCTTCGATAAGGGTTCTGGTAATAAAAGTTCTGTTGATAAGAGCTCTGGTGGTAAGGATTGTGGTGTAAAGCGTAAGGAGCGTAGCTTGATTTTGGGAGAACCATCTCTTGATCAACTAGTTAGCGGGGAGAGTAGTAACGGTTTAGTTAGTTCTGATCAGAGGAAAAAACAACTTGCTACTGCCGGTTGGGCTGATGCTATTACAAGAGTGGGTCAAGGTTTTGAAGAAGGTGCTGCCGGTCTGAGGGTATCTTTGTGCAAGTTTGTGTTAGAGCATGGTTTTTCTTTCAAATACCTGCACAACACAACAAATAAGATCACTGCTTATTGTGAAAATAAGCTCATGAGCGGGTGCAAATGGAGGGTTTATGCATCTATTGACTCAAGCACCAGCCTTATGACGATTAAGAAGTATGTCCCGTACCATACTTGCAGTCCTGTTTTCTCCCAGAAGCATAAGCATAAGCGGCACATGCATTTGACATCAAATTTGATTGCAGAGGAAATTCAGGATACTCTCCGGACCTGCCATTCGTTGACAGCCAAAACCATACAATCGACTGTCAAACAAGATTACGGTCTTGACATCTCTTATCGTTTGTCATGGAATGCTTTAGAGAAGGCTAGAAGGGGAGTTTTTGGAGATAGTTCAAGTTCTTTTAGTTTACTAAGCGGATACTCCAAACGCTTGAAGAGCCGGGATATTACTTCAGACTGCCAGTTGGAGTTGTCAGCTGGAAACCGATTCAAGCGTTGTTTTGTAGCATTCGGTTCGTCCCTTAGTGGTTTTCATTCATGCCGTCCAATGTTGTTTGTCGATGGAACCCACTTTTATGGCAAGTACAAGGGTACATTGCTCACTGCTGTAGCAAAGTACGGAAACAACGGTTAGTTACATTTATCTAGTTAATGAACGATGTTTTTGTGTGAAAATGCTCATGCAATTCGCAGCATGTGATACGAATTAAGCAGTGTTGTGATCCTCGCATTTCGCATTTGAGGCTGCGAATTATGTATTATGCTGAGTAAACTGTACTTACATCGCCCCTTGAGTTAGGTATTATTTAAAGTTGTCACAAACAATTCGCATGACAAGCTGCGAAATGTTTGAATGAGCAATTAAAATGTCACACATATTTCGCATGACAAGCTGCGAATTGTCCAGGACAACATGCAGATTGTTTACAATTTTTAAACGTTTGCATACTGTTGTAGTGTTCATTTGATCTGCCTTTTTCCAGGACTATTCCCTGTTGCTGTTGCTGTAGTTAGCATTGAAGATTGGGACAATTGGATGTGGTTTTTGGGGTGTTTGAAACCACATTTGCTGGATCGCCAGATCACATTTATTTCAGACCGTCATTCTGGTATTGTTAATACTGTTTCCGTCTTGTATCCACACTACTATCATGCGTACTGTTATTTCCATCTCATGCAGAATTTGAAAGCCAAACTGGAACATACTAACAGGGAGTATAAAAAAAAGATGTTGAGTTTCTTCCACCGTCTTGCTTATGCTCCCAGTCAAGAGCTTTTTAAAGATATACTAACAGGTTTTCTATGTGAAGGTGGTGAGAGAATTAGTGATTTTCTTGTAAATTTACCCCGTGAAAAGTATGCGCAGGCTTACGTAAAAGGGAAGCGCTACGGCTCTATGGCTTCTACCGCAGCTGAATCGTTTAACAATCAGATTAAAAAATATTGCGGCTTACCAATTGTTGAGTTTATTGATTGGATTAGAGTCTTGCTTATGACTCAAGTTTCACGGCGATACGAAGAAGGTCTCAGCTGGAGTACTAATTTGGTTCCCGAGTACGAGAAGAAGCTAAAGCAGAATGTTGACATGTGCCGAAGTTGGGTAGTACGTAAGTCCTCTTCCGCCATGTTCGAAGTCTTTTCGAATCCTGTGGCTGTTGTTAATCTGTTGGATTTCAACTGTTCATGCGGATCATGGAAACAAGAGTGTTTTCCATGTGCTCATGCTCTAGCGGCATTACAATACACCGACCAAGATCCATTGACTGTAATAGAACCCTTCTTTACGGTTAAGAATTACAGGGAGAGTTACTCTTTCAACATACCAGCTATAACTGATTTCGGCGAAGGGTCCAGCGCTAACGATCCTTCTTTTGTTGAAGTTCTGCCTCCGAACGTTAAGAGACGCTCCGGAAGGCCTAAGAAAAAGCGAATCCCTTCTAGAGGAAAAATCTCAACCAAGAAGTTAAGGTGTGGCCGATGTTCGAAATCAGGCCATAACCGGAGGACTTGTGATGTTCCAGTTTAAGGACAATTCTGGTTGGCCATACACATTTATTTTTGTAGCATAGTTATTGTTCAGTACAGCAAACTAAACATTTGTACATTCCTGTGTTTTTGTATCTGCCACTATTGGAGTTGTAATCATTTCGCATCCTGTGCTGCGAATCATGTACAATATGTTGGTGTATTGTTACAAACATCTATCAGGATTACATGCGAATTATGTGCAATTATGTGAAATTTCAACAGGATTCGAATCGCTGGTAAAATCATATCAAACATTTATCATATCTTACGTTTCGCATGATAGGCTGCGAAGTAGGGCCAGAATTGTGATGCGAATGGAGATCAATTAGAAGTCCTGATATTTGTCATATGATAAGCTGCGAATTGTCATTTATAAAAATACCAGGATATTCAGTAAGGTTGAAAATAAGTAATATAGCAGGTTAACATGTGAATGAAGTGCAAAATGTATTTGGATGCGAATCCTTTATATCATTGAAGTTAAGGTGTGTCCGATGTTCGAAATCAGGCCATAACCGGAGGACTTGTGATGTTCCAGTTTAAGGACAATTCTGGTTGGCCATATCACATTTATTTTTGTAGCATAGTTATTGTTATGTACAACAAACTAAACATTTGTACATTCCTGTGTTTTTGTATCTGCCACTATTGGAGTTGTAATCATTTCGTATCCTGTGCTGCGAATCATGTACAATATGTTGGTGTATTGTTACAAACATCTATCAGGATTACATGCGAATTATGTGCAATTATGTGAAATTTCAATAGGATGCGAATCGCTGGTAAAATCATATCAAACATTTATCATATCTTACGTTTCACATGAGAGGCTGCGAAGTAGGGCCAAAATTGTGATGCAAATGGAGATCAATTAGAAGTCCTGATATTTGTCATATGATAAGCTGCGGATTGTCATTTATAAAAATACCAGGATATTCAGTAAGGTTGAAAATAAGTAATATAGCAGGTTAACATGCGAATGAAGTGCAAAATGTATTTGGATGCAAATCCTTTATATCATTGAAATTCTGTAAACAAGTTGGATTACAAAAAAGGAGGATTACAATATTTCCAGAAACTAACAACTGTTTACACATATCAGTACAAGCTACTATTGCTAGTTAGTTGCATTTCAAAAAAACAAAAAACAAAAACCAACTATAGCAGTTGGTAGAGGATTCATCACCAACTGTTTCCTCTTTCTCCTTTTTGTGCTGATCATCTTTGTCTTTCTCCTTTTTGTCTTCGACTTTCTCTTCAGCTTCAATATCTACGTCCATCATGCTTAAAAATTTTGTCCTTGATGGACCAGCTTCGTCTTCCCTCTTCCTTTTGTTGTTTCGAATCTCTGCCGTTTGAGGTTGCACATTTTCTGGCTCAGGTGCAGCAGGAAGCATTGAAACCTGTTCTGGCTGAGGTTCAGCAGCAACCTGTGGAACAACTTCCACTGGTTGAGAGTCAGTAGAGTAGTAGTCATCATACATGTCTAGTTCGAAGACAGAGACTGGGCTTGGGGGTGGTACTGCTGGCATGATCAACTCATCACTCCAGTTAACGGTTAAGGATGACCAGGAGTCACCCAGAGAACCGAGTGAACTAGAGTTTGAGTATGAGGTGGTTGTTGTGATGGTGGAAAAAGACATGACTGTTTGAATTCGAAGAGAAGAAGAGGTGTTTTTAAAAAAATATAGAGTTTGGTGTAAAATTAGCCTTTGGTTACTAGAGGTTTTTATAGGGAAATGAGGTAATCATTACATAGCCTCCATGTCCAATCAACATTTAATGAATTATGTACTTGATTAGATTGTTTTTTGTGTGCTCAATGTAGAAAATGTTTACCAAGGCATAAGCCACAACCTGTTCGTATCCTTTCCACTTTGTATTTTTAATTTTTTATTTCTGCACCAGGCTGCGAACTGGTTTTAAGGTGGGATACCAGGATGCGAACTGTGTGTGAAGTGATTACCATCTATCAGGTTAGGCTGCGAACTATTTGATGATAAGTTAGGCTGCGAACTGTTCATACATACCAGAGTAAACTACCAGGATCATAATCAACCATTATATATCAGGTTATGATGCGAACTATAAGATAAGGAGTATTCAAAGATGTGAAAATGTAATTTGTTTATGCATGCACAACAAAATTAAAAATTACAACAGACAGATGTATTTACAAGCAACATATATATTTACAAGCAATACACGAATCAGCCATATGCGATGCGGTCTTTGTCATTTAAAAAGTAATAGAATATTTCTGCTCTGAAGGCAGTTACCATATCTGCATCGTATTTTTTCTGCACTGATCCATGCTCAATAATATCCCTTGCATATTTGCAGACGAAGACACCACAGTCCACGCTGCCTCGCTTTTGTTGTGGGATGCCTCTTTCCACTTTCACCTTCCACCCTGTAGTATATTTGGGTAGGAATCCTCTATCCAACAAATATTTGATCTGTGTATAATAATTAGTGTTAGGAAAATGCACAAAAACAAAAACAGTTGGTGACATACAATTCACATCCTCAGGCTGCGAATTATACGACAATAAATCCAACACAATTCGCATCTTAGGCTGTGAATTGTATGACAGCCTTGATAGGCTGTGAATTGAGTTGTGGACAGGCTGCGAATTGTATCCAACATGGATAGGCTGCGAATTGAGTTATGGACAGGCTGCGAAAAAACATCTTGTTTACTCACAATTCGCAGCATACCAGATCTTATTTCGCAGCATGCATACTTAAAATGTGTTCAGATTTAAGTGTATAGTTTGGAATATTTACCAGTAGTGCAGGTGTCCTTGTGGTGGTGTCTATGGCATGAAGCTTAGGCAGAAGCGAATTGTAGTTTGAAATTGTCCTTCCGTCGACGTCGATGACGAGCAACGTCCAGTGGTTTACATTGTCCTTCGTCTCGGTGCACACTGGAACCATGATGATGTTCGCTGCTTTGAGCCCCTTCCTAAAAGCCATGTCCACCAAATTTTCCACTTGTCACCCTGCTTTCATTTGATGCTGCATCCAAGCAAGAGTATATTAAAGTGAGAACATTTCTGAGAACTTTGTTCAATTTACGTGAACTAAACTTACCGCAGTCATGCCCGAAATCAGTATGGCGTCGTGATGCTCTCCTTTAGCTTTAGTGCATGGAACTTTGTAGTCTGCATCTTCAAGCATCTTTCGAATCCAAACATCGATAAGCTAACAAAGGAGTTGTAGATTTATGTTAAATATAGAATACATATTTGAAACATTGAAAATAAAATTGGTTGACAATTGGATACCTTTACGTCCAACTCCAGTTCTAAAGGTAGTGCCATGACATCACTCGCTTGCACCCTGATTCCGTATGTAAACTTGGACTCCGGTAACTGCCATACCACTGGATCAGGGGTGTCGCTCTCGTAGGCTTTAACCAACTGTATTTTGTGGTATTCTGCCAGATCGATACGGTCAGTTACTTTTGTTTTCTTTGGCCAGTCGTTGTATTCTACTACTGGCGGTTCCCGCATTGTAATTACGAACTCTTCTTCTTCCTCTGCCACTTGAGGCTGCGTTTGTGTCAGTAGCGCAAAACTTGGCTGCTCTATCTCTTTACTGGGCTCGAGCTTAGTAAATAACAAAAATCAAGAGTAGAAGGGCGTCAATGGTTTATAAGTGCAACGAGTCCAAACAGTTCGCATCTTAGTATCTATCAGGGTAGGGTGCGAACTGTTCGAGGTTTCACTGAACAGTTCGCATCCTACCCTGATATTCGTTTGTAATACCCCAATCAGCATTAGACACAAATATTATGTTATGATGCGAAATCATTATAAGTAGGCCTTACCGCACGGTCAGCGACAACCACTGCCGTTGACTTGTTCGGCATAGGATCTGGATCGTGTCGGCAGAAATCATAAAAGTCATCCTCCGACATGTTCTCCAAAGACCGTTGTATTATAGAATCGTAATATACATTATCAATTTCATTTAAAAATGTCTGTGAAATTTGAGTGTAAATACCATCAACAAAAGCATCAGGTAAACCTACTGTGTTATCGTGGGACTCTGGAGCTGGCAGTTGATTTGTTACCGGGCCTACAGTTTGACGTTGGCTTAGCAATTCTGACTTTGCTGACAGCACCGTTGGTCTTTGAGGTTCCACCGAAGAAGTGGTTTTGTCTTCTAAGGATGGTCCTTTCTGGCTGAGTAGTTCTGTCTTCTCACCGGGATGGACATGTTCTGACTCTTGAGGTGCTACCTCTTGAGTTAGCCTTTCTCTCTTCGCCAAGGTTATCTGTTGTTGCTGTTGTTGTTCTTGTTGCTCTTGTTGTTGTTGTTCTTGTTGCCGGTCTTCGTGTTGAACCTGTGGCTGCTGGGGTTGTTGCTGGTGGTGTTCTTCGTGTTGTTGTTGCTGGGGGTGTTCTTCTTGTTGTTGCTGTTCGTGTTGTTGTTGTTGTTGTTGCTGTTGTTGTTGTTGTTGCTGGGGGTGTTGTTGTTGTTCTTCTTCTTGTTGCTGTTGCTGATGGTGTTCTTCTTCTCGTTGCTGTTGTTGTTGTTGTTGTTGTTGTTGCTGTTGTTGTTGTTGTTGCTGTTGTTGTTGTTGTTGCTGCTGGTCTTGCTGTTTCTGCTGGTGTTGTTGTTGGCTTTCGGTCTCCTATTTCATACAAAAAAAAAACAAAAGGGTGGAAGGGTTAAGCATAAGTTAATCATTGTGTAATCACATTTCGCATCCTGACCTGATATCTATGTTATACATTCCTAACAATTCGCAGCTCAGCATGCGAATTGTGTAATAACCAAACCACCAGTTTATTACATAATTCGCAGCTCAAGCTGCGAAACGTTTGGACACGACTACACAAGAGTCCTGATATTTGTTTGATAACATCATATCATCTACTTACATTATCTACCTCCTATGTATGTGTCTCCATGATGGGTGAATTGTGGGCATCATCATCCCTTTCTTCCGGTAGTACTCCATCAGCATGGTGCTGATCAGCATTAGACACGGATGCTTGCTGATCAGTGGATTTTTGTCACTCTGGAAGTGCTGCTGGTACCTGCTTTATTGGGCTTTCAGTACGACAAATTGGCAGAGAGATAGCCTTGTGGAGTTGTTGTGCTTCAAGTTCCGCTATCTTGCGTTTCAATTCTTTCAGCTGCAAAAATGATAGCAAACTTTTTATAAACATATTAAGTGCTGATTGTAGTAATTATTTAAGGTTCAAGTCATACTTACTTCTCTGGCCTGTTTGTCTATTTTTCGCTCGTACTTGTTCTTGTCGGCGTATGTCTTCAAACGCTTTGATTGAGCAGCAATATCGGGATTAGGTTCTCTGCGTTTGAATAAATAATCACCGATTGTTTCACTCATACTGGTTGTGTCGGTGTCGGAGGGCTCTTGCCTGGATTTGCCTTTCGGTTGTGGTGGAATCGTTTTCTTGGGGAGTCTTGGTGGTGGAATCGATGGCTCGGGTGGTGTTGGATGTTCGAGTGTGGGAGACATCACCTTATTCATTATATTCTGTGATGCTCGTCTCCTTTGTTTTGGTTTTGATGCTGTGCTTTTCGTCCTCTTCCTAGGTCTTTCTTCCGGTGAAGTAGGTTCCGTTACTTCTGCATCTTCACCATCTTCTCTTTCTCCGAAAGCTTCAATTTCAGCCTCAGTAAGCTGTAATGGACCTTCTAAAACCTACCAACAGATGCACATGTAAGTAAATTAATTGTTTCGAAAGTATGAGGGTGTAGAGAAACAAATTATTTTTTATAAACAGTTCGCATCATATGATGCGAAACTGTGTGGTTTTAATCATGTTAGAGTTGCAAAGCATTCGCATTCTGAGCTGCGAAATGTGTATGGGACAATATGCTGCGAACTATGTGTACCATATGCTGCGAACTAAGTGTAAACCACATGCTGCGAACTAAGTATTTATGTCAGGCTGCGAAAATGGTTGATGCATGCAGAGCTGCGAAATGTGTGTAAAACTATATGATGCGAACTGATTGATACATTTTTCTAAGAAAAACGCATGATATGCTGCGAACTGTTTGCACCCCCAGTTCAATACATATATAAAGCTTATACCTGGTCATTATCTAGCAAGGGTGTTCGAAGAAGATATGTCATGGTTGATGCTTGGCACTCTAATCCCAACCATTTGAAAAACCTTGGTATCAATGTTGGCTTTGCTACCTCAGGGCCGATTGTTGTGTGCTCCATGATGAAGGGCTGCATGGGGACAAGTTTTATCAACAAGATGCTCTGTACATAACTAATTTTTATATTGAATAGATGAATCTTACAACTACAAGGGCGACGCAGCCGACGACTTTATCAGCTCTTTCTACTGCTAAGCAACTCCTGATAGACTGTCGAAGCTTGTACAGTATTGATCCAACCCAGTCATAATTGTTTATTCTGTTGAGGTCTTCAACGTAATAAACCGTGCTCCAGCCCAGGATATCTCCAGATACGGAGTAGAATAGTGTGGAGCACAAAAACAGTATCAACAGCCTCGCAACATCATCCAACGCATGCTCCCTCCTTCGTTTATGGCCTTCGCTATACCCTTCTGTAAAACCAACGACAACATGCTATGTTAGAAATGTACAGAATCTTGTTTTATAAAGATGAAGTCCATTTTAGACGTACCTTTATAATGGCATTTGTTATTGTTTTGGTATTACTAGCTGCTACTTTCCTGCCAGTTTTACCCATGAAGTATTTCTTCATCATCCTTGATTCGTCCTCCTCGCCGGGTGCATACTTGTTGTGAAAAGCTCCGGTTTTTGTTAATTAGATTTTCTCGATGCCATGCCTCAAGCCGAATATGATCTTGACATCGTTCTCAGTTAGCTTTACATACTTGTTGCCAATCCTAAAGGCGTCTCTATCCACGGAGAATTGCTCGATGATATACTGAATGATTGAGTAGAATTTCTTCTTTGGAAGCTCTGCCTCATTACGGATTTGGAAAGCCGTTTTCAGCAGTGTGTAGAAGGGGTGTTTCTTGCAGCTTCAATGTGCGCCCTTGTAATACGCATGTCTTTGAGTAGCTTTAGAAGGCTCACCAACCCTGATTTGTAGTAGCTAGGTTTTGTTGTCATACTTTTGTGCACAAACACAAATCAGTTGGAGTGTCATAAATAATTCGCATCACAAGCTGCAAAATGCATACATATAAATATTGGCTTCACAGACAAGCTGCGAAATGAGATCTGGTATGATGCGAATTAGGTAGCTCAAGCTGCGAATTGTTTGTAAATAAGTATAAACATGCAATCGAGCTGCGAATTGCTTGCATTGTGGGTGATCATGGTGCGAACTGTTACACTTTTTACATACACGTTGTAGGGATCTGGGAATTATGCAACGAACACCAAAATCAACAATGAACTACCTAATGCAGATCTAACATACATAATATTTCTCACGAGAGTATCAGTATTACATGCAACTAAAATTCTACCATGGCTTCGACTATAAACCCATAAACTGAGCAACTATCGTCAGTAGATACTTCATTCTAGTATAAAAAGCAACGCGTATCGTGAATTAAGAGAAAAAAGTGGTTCAAATTCGTCAAGAACGAAAAAAAGTACACTTTCCACGATAATGCATACCTGTTAAATTTCACCGGTCGGAGAACGAGATTGAAGCTTTCAGAGACGACTTCACGACAACTTTGTCGAACGAGATTGAAGGTGTGTAGTCTGACTCAGTAAAAGAGGCTGACCGGTACGATAGTGTCGAAGGTGCGAACGGTGAGAAGCTGTAGGGTTTCTGGGTTTGAGAGAGAGAGAGTATCACGAAGTCGAACGTTTTGTTTTCTGGTGGTTTCTAAAATTAGAATTTTGCGTTTGTTTAGGGTGATAGGAAGGTCAAAAAAGTGGGTTGTATCTGAAAAATGGGTATATATAGTGGAAGGGTATTTTTGTCCAATTTATTAGTCTGGGTATTAAGTAACACTATGTTAAAAGCGGGTACCGCCGCGTAATAAGATAGTTGAGTGGGTATTTTCAGGTACTTTTCTCTTTATTGTATCTCGCCTACCTATTAATTAATTAATTATCGCGATTGCTAAAAAAACGGTCGAAATTACTCCGTAAAGTCGCATATTTTTTTTTAAATTATATGCCGTGAACTTATTTTGTTTGACGATTTTATCCTAACGAAATCTTATAAATAGCCAAATTTACTCCGCAAAATTATCATTTTTTTCAGCAAATAATGAACTTTACTACTAAATTTAGAAGATAAAATGTTTTTGGGATTAAATTGAAATACATCGTAAATATAGGACTAAGGGAAAAAATGCGCCTAAATTCAAACATTCATCGTCTTCCTCTTTCCACCATCGACAGAAGCTGTAGTTTTCATTAGGTAACAAAACCCAGCCCCATACTTTCTAACAGAGCCATAGATCTGAGTTCGTCAGGAGGGTCATTAAATTGAAGATTTTTCTTTGTTTTAATCACATTTTTTGCTATCCAATCCGCACATTGGTTTTGGATTCGTGATATATGCTTGATTTTCATCTTTGAATGGATCAAAGATCTGCAGATTTCCATTGAATCTCTCAGGTACCAAGCTTCGTTTCGATTAGCAATAAGATTGATAAGCACCATGTTATTTGATTCTACATCGACTTCTAACCATTGATGTTGCTTACACTTTATCAGACCTTCGATTAGAGCACTGATTTCAGCAAAAAGAGGATTTAATTTACCCAGAAGAGTACCAGAGCCCATGAGAATGTCGCCATCCGAGTTACGAACAATAACTCTAGTGCTCGATTCACCAAACTTATTACATGAACCATCAACATTTAACTTCATTCGACCAGGGTTTGGAGCAATCCACTTCAGGTACCTTGGGATTTCTTTTTTGTTTTTGAATGCGTTACATCCTAGAGAAACAGTAGCATGATAGGCATTAGTCCAATGTTTGTAAGTTAGCATATTCTCCATGTCCATGCTCTTGATATGTAAGAAATTCTATCAATGGCCTTTTTTACAGAAACAGGAGAACCAGTGAACTTTGCCAAGTTCCCGTTTCTCCAGATCTCCTAACAAATATTTTGGGGAATGATTTGAGTTATGTGATGCTTGCCTTTAGAGTACCAAAACCAGGTGTGTAAAATATGAGATAGAACCATATGCCTACCAACATTTATTTTAAAAAGACAACTAAAAAAGTTCCAAAGAGGCCAAGCAAAACAACAGCTTACAAAAAGATGGTTTTTATCTTCGCAGCTGTTGCAGAATTGTCATTTAGAGGCCATACTTGTATGTCTTTTCATGAGGTTGCTATCAATCGGAATGTATCCCTTAAGAAGTTTCGAGCATAAAAAAGAGTATTTTTTAGGAGTAGCTGAGCTCCAAATTCTTGAGAACAAACCAGACTTTGTATAAGTAGTTCTGATTGATTCCCAAGTAGACTTTGTATCAAAGTTTTGGTTTTTGGAGAGCTTCCATATGATTTGATCAGGTTTAGAGTTGTCTATTTTGTATTTTGAGATATGAGTAACTCTATCATTAGCCAAAATATTGTTTAACACACTATAATCCCAATTGTTGTTTTTCCAGAATGAGTTTACACTAGCATGTAAATACCAGTTATAAGAGTTAATGTTACTTATCATTGGAGGTGTGTCATGCCAATCTTCCAACCAAAAGTCCATTAGACCTTGACAAAGCCTCCATTTAATGTGCTTCTCTGCAGAGTTTTTAATAGCATGTAGCCTTTTCCAAACTGTAGAGTCAGTTGATTTGCATTTAGATTTGAGAGCATGAGAAGCAGTACAGTATGTTTTGTGCATCATTGTGGCCCATAAGCTCTTGTTGGTCCTGAAAATATACCACAACTTATAAGAAAAAGCTTGCTGGATATCATTTAGGTTTTTAACATTTAAACCCCCCTCATCAAAGGGTTTGCAAAGCCGGTTCCAGTTGGTCCAGTGAATGGTCTTAATATTGTATTTAGATCTCCACAGAAATCTGTTAAATACAAACTCTATTTTCTTAATAATGTTGCTAGGGACTAGGGTGTTCTGCATCCAATAATGAATAATTGGAATTAAAACATTGTTGATTAATGTTAACCTGCCCCCAAAGGACAAGTTCTTAAGATCCCATTCATCAACTTTATCCTGAACTTTATCAAGAAGAGCAGAGTAATACTTCCCTATGTTGTTTCTAGCAATAGTTATACCCAAATACTTGAGAGGAAGGTTGTCAGTGTTGAAACCATCTTTAATCTTGATGCTTTCTGTTGTAGCTTGATTAATTTTTCTAGAGATGAACAGCTTTGTTTTTTCCTTGTTCACAGATTGACCAGAGATAAGCTGATATTTATCCAACAAGTTGCTGAGCTGCTCAATGGAGTTTGGTTTACAGTTTGTGAAGATCAAAATATCATCTGCAAAAGCTAGGCATGGAATTAGGAATTTGGACTTGGAAGCATAGTTTAGAGTGTTATTGCTTTCAAAAAGGTTGTATATCCCTCTAAGTAATACTTCTTCAGCAATGATAAATAGGCTAGGAGACAAAAGGGTCTCGTTGCCTAAGGCCTTTAGATTGTTTAAAGTAACCAGTTACAGAACCATTGATGAGAACAGACACATGGACATTTGTAATCATTTTTTGAATTAGATTAATGCAATGAACAGAGAAACCAAAGCATGCTAAAACTTTAAGAATAAATGCATGTGATAACTTATCGAATGCTTTTGATATGTCGAGCTGAATGATTGCATTGCCAGTTTTTGGTTTCCTATCAATATCATGGATCAATTCCTTAGTGATAAAGATATTTTCATGGATAAGTCTGCCTTTGACAAAGACACCCTGCATCTTAGAATTGATGTTAGTCAATATATTTGATAATCTAGAGTTAATAAGATTTGAAAGAATTCTATTAAACATGGTACAAAGACTTATCGGTCTGAAGTTGTTCCATTCATTTGGATTAGAGCTCTTTGGTATTAGGCAGATACCAGTAGCAAAAATACCACTTGGAATGCTGTTTTCTGAAAGATAGAAATTAACAGTATTACACAGAGTAATGTTAATAATAGACCAACAAGATTTGAAGAAGAAAATGTTAAAGCCATCTAGCCCTGCAGCACTATCAGTTTTCATCTTAACAATTATACTCCAAATCTCTTCTTTACTAGTTTGCCTGATAATAGAGTCATTATCTTCATCTTTAACAAGATTTGGGATGTTGTTGAAAATCTCATCTTGCATAAGAGTTATTTCTCATTTCTGTTAGTATAAGATTGAGTAGATAATATAGATTTGAATTTTTTTTTCAGCAGAATATGCAATGTCAGCATGATTATCAATCCAAACACCCTTGTCTTTTATACCCTTTATGACATTTCTCCTTCTTTTCTTAGTCACATAGGCATGGTAAAGCTGGGTGTTACCATCACCATCCTTTAGCCATCCATTGTAACACTTTTGATGCCAAAATCTCTCTTTATTCCTGAGAGCTTTCAAGTACATCCTATTAGCTTTAGACAAATTAGCTTTAGAAGTATTGTTATTAGCTTCAATATGAATGTTTTCCATTCTCTTAACCTCCTCAACAGTCTCCTTTACCTTATTGAAAATGTTGCAAAAAATGTTAGAATTCCATTTTTTAAGCAACATTTGAGCCTCCTCAGCTTGTACCAAAAGATCTGGCCCTGGTTGCCACTGCAAGGCAAGCTCCAATTCTACTTAACAGTGCTTATGAAACTATCATCATTAGTCCATGCCTTTAAGAATTTAAAGCTTGTTTTACAATTGATATGATTTAAAGTAAAGTTTGATTGAATTAAGAAAGGAGCATGGTCAGAACATGTTCTGACCATGTGATACAGCTGGGTTTCCTTAAAGATGTTGATCCACAGATCATTAGCCAAGGTTCTGTCCAATCTTTTCCACCGAGTGCCTCTATTCCACGTATATCTTGAACCAACGTAACCTAAGTCTTCAAGATTACACTGTCTAATAACATCATTGAAGTCAATGGTGCTAGCATGATCATAAGTTGAGCAACCAATCTGATCTTCAGAATATGTAATTGCGTTAAAATCACCAGTAATAATCCAAGGAGTATCATTAGAAGCAACCAATCTCATTTGATTCAAGAGATCAACTCTAAGCAAACAATGACTCTTTGCATAGACCACAGAGAAGTTAAACATAGAATCACAACCAGGGTAAGAAACAGCCATGTGAATAATCTGATCATGATCATTAAGAATACTGACTTCAACATCCTCATTCCAAAAAATCCAGACCTTATTGGAGCTGTTAGAAATAAAAAAAATTAAACCAAGAACAATATAAACACCTTCCATCTTGCTAGAATCAGCCATGGGCTCTTGAATAGACACAATTTTGGATTTATTCTCTTTGATAATTGAAAGGAGCCTTCTCAAAGTAGGTTTGTTTGTAAGACCTCTTGCATTCCAGTTAGTAATCTTTATCATTATGTGATAATGATTTTTGTTTCGACTTTTCTCCTTTCTTTGATAGAGAATTGATGGTAAACCTCTTTAACTTTCTTATTTTCATTTCAGATTTCAACTTTCCACTTATGATGGCCTCAAAATCACTATTGTATGCAGAGTTTATAAGAGAGTTTTCACAACTATCCATGTTTTCGATCATGTTGTTTTCTTCAGACTGGATATTGCTTTGAGCAAAATCTTGATCAATCCTATGCAATGCCTCAATAACTTCCATATTGTTCTCCCCAGAGTCTTTGTTTTGATCACATTCATCACTTTTATTCTCATTTGCTTCAAGAACTTTATCCTTTGAAGTTATAACAGATTTCATCTTTCTTCTATAGACCTTACTAAACATGTTACTTGAGCTGTTAATAGACGTTCTTGGTTCTTGATTTTCAGTAACTGCTTTATCAGTAACTTCATTAATTATAGCACTTCTTAATTCCTCTTTACTGGTTATAACATTATGTTTTCCACTTCCTTTGCAGATTTCAACCTGCTCATCTTCTTTATCTTGAGTATTATTCTTTCCCATCTTTTTGCATTCTTCTTCCCCGTGTCCCATATGATAGCAAGCATTACAATACGGTGGCACATTCTTGTAGCTTAAGTTGATCCAACAACCATCGTTTGACCCAAATCCAGTCCATAATCTATACTTTAAGCTTTTGGAGACATCAATATCTACATGGGCAAAACAAGCATTCATTAAGGCCTTGTTTTCAGGAACAATTACTTTGTATGTAGCGCCAATTGATAAAGCAAGCTTTTGTATTATCTCCTTGTTATACATAAATTCTGGGATCTTTTCAAAGCGAATCCACACCAAAGACCTTGGACTTTCAAATTTTTTGTTGAAATCAGAATCTCATTTTAAGATTCTCATTGTCTTTCCCTCAATGTTCCAAACATTTTTGGACCAGATTATGCTGACATCTTCTTTACGCTGAAATTCGATGAAAACATGCCTTGAGTCAAGGCTAGTGAACTTTTATGAACCGTTGAACTTGAATGTGTGAAGAAATCCTTTTAGAACAGCTTTTCTTGGGATACCTTCCCTAAATTTAGCAACTATTATTGTAGATGAGTTTTCAAGAAAGTAATCTTTTACCTCTTTCGAAAACTGAACTGTAAAATGGTCTTCCTTTTCATAATAAGATTTTGGTTTAAGGCTTTGATATTTGCTTGAGGTGGACTGAAGGACAATTTCAGCGTAAGTTTTTCTAGCCTTTGAAGGACCGATTCCGTTGTGAAGAGCAGGGAACGCTTCTATGGATGGAATTGCGTTTGTATTAGACTCCATAGCTTGGAATCAAGAACAAAGGAGAGGAGAAGATCATACAAGAAGGAGAAGTAAAACCAAGAAGGGGTTTCCTGGGAGAGAAGTCATCTTCCAATATTTAATCTTCACTCCGCAAAGTTATCATAATTTCCAAAAAAAACTCCAATTCTCTAACTTTGCTCTAGTTTCTCTCTAAAAAGTTAAAAAAAAAATTATAACTAAAATTATATCTAAAATTAAAACTAAATCTAACCTAAATTAAATTAAAACTTAACTAAATATAAAATTATAACTATAATTAAAACTAGTTAAAACTAAAACTAACCTAACCTAATTAACAAAAGTAACCTAACCTAATTTATCTAACACCTAACAATACCCATTCGACCACAAACACAACCCACGCCTGCCTCCCAGCTGACCGAACCCACGCCCAAAACCTACACCCGAAACTCACGGCTGTTTCTCCTACCTGACCGAACGAACGCAGCAGTACCACCCATCTAAGCCCAAATCGGCACCGGCGAACCAAATCGGAGTAAGAAGAAGGAACCGGAACGACATCAGCACGAAATCCGCCGAATCGGAATCGAAACCGACTACTGTAAGTTGATTTCTTTGTTGTTAGATAGCTTAGTTAGGTTTAGTTAGGGTATGTGTGTAGTTTTAAAGGTTTTAACGGCCTAGGTAGGATCTGGCAAAAGCTTGAAGCTTTTGCCATGGCGAAACTGCTCTTCGCCACACGGGGGTGAAGAACAGGGTCCCTACGCCACACGCGATGGCGTAGGGACCATTCCATACTCCATCACTGTGGCGTAGGTGTAAAGGTGTACGCCACAGTGATGGCGTACACCCGTACACCTACGCTACAGTGATGGCGTGTGGCTGCTCCGGTCACCGGAATGGCCAGGGACCAGTTTATTCTACGTTACTAGCATGACAATTTGTGTTTTCGACGAAACTTGATATTTAGTACCTTTTTTTTTCAGGTGATGGATCACGGCGATGGCCACAGTCTGTGGATGGTTCGCGGACGAGGAGAATAAAAAAGCAGAGTACGGTACGTGAAGCTGGTGAGCCCGTTTTAGCTGCCGAGATGGATGAGCTCCTTATAGTTTCCGGACCGCATGCGTCCGGATCGAGTTCAGCTTCTGCTTCCGCTTTCGGCGGACGACGCCATCCTCCCCCGGCTACAGGGCATCGTAAAGCTCCTCCTCCGTCCAGATTGCCACCGCTGTTCGGCAAGGCTTTCATTTTCCACACTGTATACCACATTTGGATGGGAGAGATAATATCGAATTTCTAATTTGACATTTTATGAATGTTTTGTTTTGTTCTATGCTAATTAGAAGAAATCTTTTCAGGAGCGAGAGATGCGACTGTATGCCCATTATCCTAGTCATAGAGCATGGAGTTTGGCTGCACAGACTAGGGTACGCGTCGTAGTTGACGCCACCTCGTTCGGTCGTCTCATAGAGCCGTTCTATCAGATGCACACACACTCCAACATGACGGAGGTTTTCCTAGAGCGGTGGCATATGAAGACTAATAGCTTCTATTTCTTGTTTGGAGAGATGACGATTACTCTAGACGACGTCTACACCATTTTGGGACTCCCAGTTCAGGGTGAGCTTGCTGTGTTTTCCTATATATCTGACAAGAGTCTGGCCATGCACGAGTGCGCTGAAATGCTTATGGTGGATGATTTATCCTTCGCGACGGAGGTTGAGAAATGCAAGGGCGTTGGTTTGGGGTTTAAATGGCTCCAGAGTAGGTTTAGTGGGCCAGAGTTCTACGATGACAGCCCTGGTCTGAGTGATATGATGGTTGAGGCAGCTGCCCGTACCTACATATTGCATATTTTCGGCACAGTCATATTCCCGGACAAGAGCAACATGTACTCCAATTACAAGTATTTGTTTTTGTTGCGCGATTTGACTCCGGAGGGTATCGGCATGTACTCGTGGGGTAGTGCTGTTCTCGCTTACTTGTACCATAATCTGGGTGAGGCCTCCCTTCACGACACGAGGACTATGGCCAGATGTATCGGTTTGCTGGACACGTGGATACGGGATCATTTTGTCATGCTTCGTCTTGTTACTCGCTCCACTTACACTGAGCGCGACCCCGCTATTGCTAGATGGGATACAGCTGCAGCAGTATCTGACTCTCGGACGAAGCTGAACCTTCGTATCTCCGTGAACAACCTGGAAGAGAGCGATGTAAGTCTTATTATTTAGTGATCCCAAAACTGATTTTTTATGTGTTTATGTTCATATCCGTTTGTATTGTAGGTATTGTTTGATCCTTATCGTGCTATACGCGATCATTTCACGTTCGAAGATATAGCGTGGTTTCGGAATTTCATATGCAGTGTGGAGCACTCTCAGGCATACTATCTAGAGCGAGTTCAGCGGCAGTTTGGCCGTGTCCAGCGGGGTATCGTGCATCCTTTGGTAGACATACAGTCGAAGTCAAGGAGAAAACCGAAGACGATGGTGTATGCATTCGATCCAGATGATTGGGAGCAGCGCGGAGAGCAACAAGTTGCATCAGGCTTATCGGGGAGCGATGGTGGCAGACGAGATGAAGTCTTTTTGTGAGCCTGAGTACCTTCTCCTTCATCAGAGTATTAGCTGGTTCGACCTCATCAACACTGCAATCTAATCGCTTGAGGACTATGTCCACGAGGATCGAGAGGGAGCTATTATTCGACATTTACGTGCTGGTATGCGCAGGATCTCATTGTTTCCTGGAGTTAGTGAGTTTGATCATGATTTTGATCGTCTGATTGGGGCTTATGACGATGTTTTATCCACAGTCAGGAGGCTTGCTTAGACAGTATGATGTATTTTCTATTTGTATGATACTTTAACTCTGTTGTCGGTTAGTTTGTTTTTTGATACACGTACTATGCGGTTACTCAGTTTGAAGTTAATGTATTTTGGCAATTGCTTAGATGTTTTGGTTGTTTTAAAAATATTAAACATTGAAGGAAAGTTGAAGCATAATTGAAACGTAATTGAAACAGAGTTGAAACATAATTCAAACACAATTCAAACATAATTGAAATAGTAGTACTACCTAAAACAACACACATTCTGGAGTTACTTAATTTAAACACAGACTACTAAACATAATAACTCGATGGCACAAACACAGAAATAGTGAAATGATCAATCCTCGAAACCGTATCCCAAATTGTCATCTGAATCATCCCCCTCATTATTTGCCGCAATCCTATCCTCCAGATACGCCACCATATCCCTACTGATGTAGTCTACTACCGTCATGTTCCAGACCAAAGGTGCTTCTTTCTTAATTCTAGCTGGTTGGAAAAGCAGAGCAGTGAGCGGTTGAATGAAGCGGTACCTGCATTTGATTTCGTCACGACTTCGCACTTGAACGTCTCCTGCTCCTAAATGCCTATAGTTGAAATACATCTGACATAGGAGGCGGTCGAAGAAAGCATCGCTAATATCTTCCCCCATTTGTCGGCGGGCAACCTTCACCGCCTTAAGCATATGATAGTCTTCATCAGCTGTAAACTCCATGTATTAAAGTGTTTGCGTTTTTTTTCTTAAGTAGACTCTTTGTTTCTATTATGAATATTGTATTATGTGACATGTTTATATAGTATAGTTCCATTTTGGCGGGAGTTATTGCGTTGGCGGGATTGTTTGGCGGGGATTAAAATTGTTGGCGGGTATTTATTGGCGGGAGTTTTTGTTTTGGCGAAAACCTATATATTTGGCGAAAACTCAGGGTTAGCTTATCTATCATTTGTTTTAAGTTATTTGGTTATGTATTTCTAATTATGCAATGCTCTTGATTAAAGTGTGATGTTTTAATGGAATCGGTATATTAAGAAGTTTATGTGTTATTGTTTTTAAGATACACATCCAAACAAATAACATCCATAGTTTACATTCATTCATTACAAAAAACATCCAAAGTTTACAAATAAAGAAGTTTAAAGTGTTATTGTTTTGAGGATAACCTCAAATTAACCTTAAATTAAAGTAAAATAGCAGTTGATTTTTTTTTAAACAAAAAATTTAAAATTTTATACTAGGTTTTTACCCTATTGCCGCCACACAATGGCGTAGGGGTAGCCCTTTTCGCCAACGTGTGGCGGCAATAGGCTTAAAATTTTTAGAGCCTCTGTTCTTTTGGGACAGAGGCTCCAGAAAAGTCCCGTACGCCAAGCGAATGGCGTACGGGACGATGCTCACGTCATCGGTTGGCGTAGGGAGCTCATCTCACGCCAACGGTTGGCGTGAGCGTTGTCAGTTACGCCATTCGGCTGGCGAAAATTACAATTTCGAATTTGTTAAGTCAAATTTTTTGAAAACAAAAAGGAAATAAAAGGGAACGTGGTTACAAGGGTATAACACATTGTTAGTTTACAACAGAAAAAAACAACATAACCGAACACAACATAAATTCGATTTTAAAATAAATTCAATCTTTGGTTAAGTCCACTATGGGATCATCATGTTCAACGGAATGTGTCGGGGTGGGATTTTGCAGTCTTGAAAATACACAAACTCTATCTAGCAAAGGGATCGACCAAGAAATAACGTCTTCTCTCGCCGTTCGCATCCACGTGGGATCTATAGTCGGTATGGGTGACCCATTAACCAACTCAACCTACAAATTCCCATTCAATATCAATGTGCGTTAACAAAATAAATGATTAAATGCGTGCGAAAGTTAAAGTTCTTTACTCACGTGAACAAAATAGTTTTTATTAACGAATACCACGCCGATCTCCTTTAAAGAACCATCGCTCGGCGGTGCATTTTTCACCGGTAGGTAAGTCGTACTTCTACCGGGAGCGAGGCAATTGAATGTAGTCGCGACTAGTTTTCCGCAACTAGGAAAGGACATCCAATTTGCGAAAGGTGCATTCTCTTTCTTAAAAGTCAACCGGTTTATCTCCTTATCGACTTCGCTTTCATCGTCGTAATAGGCAACCCGTTTATAAAACTCCCGATCGCTTTTTAGCTCGTGAACCAAGGCTTCTCTAACCATTAGCCATCCAGTTTCGTTACCGACCATACCATGTTCGATGGCTCTAAAACCACAATGACCGTCGGGCATTACATTTGTAATTCGGCTTATGAAAGGACGCATATATTGAGGTATGTCTTTTGAAAATCTCGAGTCCAAAACATTTGGTAATCTAGCCGGGAATGGTTTAGCCGAGAATGACGGTATAGCCTTGATGTGGTTCGACGCATCCGGAGTGCCTAAACCAACGCATTGAACCCGTTTTGCTATATCTTTTGGCGGTTGTGCTCCAGAATTAGTAGGAGTATGTGCGGCAACCGTTCTTGCGGTGCTACCGAGAGTGCAGACCGGGGTTGCTATACTAGCGGCGGGTGTTACCACTCGTGGAGTTTCGGCACTATCGTGGGACTCGAACAGTTCTTGTTCGACGTATTCGTGATACAAAGGATCCATTTTCGTAGAATAATCACGGTTGACTTTGCTACCTTTAACGCGACCCCGACCCCGTCCACGACCACGGTTTCCAGCATGTCCGGGAGTTCTACCGCGGGTTTTAACCTTGTCGAGGGGTTTGCAAAGGAGTGTAGTCGAAGGATCCAAAAAATTTTAATTTTTTTTGAGCCAATGACTTTGTTCGTAAACATCAAACTCTTCAAGTTTCGCATTTAGATTTGCAAAGTTATATTTTACTTCTTCTTCACCGGTGAGTTTAACTCGCGGAACGATATCTAGTCTCTTCCAATGCTCTTCTATAATCCGAGTATGTACATGGCCGTCCACTCTTCGGATTGCCTCAAGTTCGCGCGAACACGGAAAACCATGGATCGTACGATCGGTGCAAACGCACATAGATTTTTCACCGCCGCTTTTATCAATATAGTTATCGTATACTATCGCCAATGCAATAGGTGATACGTACCCCCGTAAAAATTTGAACGGTTTGAAATCTTGGAATTGTGAATTAGACGGCACTTGCTAAGCTCCATCGATTCTTTTATAGTCGAATATTGCATCGCTAGCAAGCCATGCACTTTATCCCAAAACCCATCGAAATCCAATCGGCTAGACCCCACAAATTTTTTCAATGTAGCATGCGAGCTTTCGGCCCTATTAGAGGTGTGATTATTGAAATGCATGATTTTGTTAGTATAAGCGTGAACAAACCTCTCTTTATAAAGCGTAATCCACGAGTCAACCACATAATCCACCGCCTTATCTTGGTCTTTGAACATTGACCGCATCTTAGCCAACCTCTCGTTCATAACCTCAACGGTATCGGATTTAACAACGTCGTTCCAAGCCACCAAAAACGTTTTAGCTACATTTCTGTCTTCAAACATCTTTTTTGTTCTCCCGCTAACATTTTTGTTGATATGCCACGCGAATAACATGTGACTAGCGCTAGGGAATAATTTTTCGATGCTATTCATCAAGGCTAGTTCATGGTCCGTAACGATAACACAAGGTAATTCACAATCATTCTCCTCCATTACCGTTTTTAAGCATCCCAAAGACGATTCGTAGTTGTCTTGTTTTTCACTAACCATAAACGTGAAACCAATGCAAAACATTTTGTTGGTCGATGTTACCCAGACTACTTCGAACAAAGGCATCCCGTAACGAATAACTTTATATGTGCTATCCATGATTAGCAAGCGTGGGAAGGTCTGTAGTAAATCAATACTAAGCGGATGTGCGAAAAACAAATCGGTTATGACGTTATAACCGTCATTCCCCGTCCGTACCCAATACTTGTACTTGTGCAATTGTAATTTAACTAACAAGCATTGCATTTGGGATCGACCGTCGTTTTCAGCCATCCTCGTTCTTTGACGGTGATTGTAAACGTGACGGATATTTGAAGCATTCTCCGGATCGACCTTTTTCAAAGAACCAAATATTTGTCGTGGACTTGTCCCGTTCACCGTCAAAAGATCAACGAGCTCTTTTTCCTTCCGTTTTAACTTGGACCATTGCAAATGTCCTTCGGCATACTTAATTGGTTCGTGGTTGTGCTTCCCGGAAAGAACACTAAGAGCCCACTTATCGTCTCCTTTTACTGGATTACCCACCAAATGAAAAGGGTAATTTATTTTTTTTGCTACCGGTAGCCTTACGCTTACGGTCGCACTCTTTAACGGCCGACTTGAAAATTCCGGATCGCTCGCACCGATAATCCACTCTCGATGTTCTCCCCCTCTTCCCTACCTCTTTCGATGCTACGTTTATCGAAAATCCCAACGTTTTCCCCCTAAGTATTACCCACTCAGTCATCGAGTCTAAGCTATACTCGTCGTGAGTGGTAAAATGGTGAGCGTAGTCCAAAATAAGCGAAATATCACATTCGTTCACCTCATGCAATACGTAAGAAGTAGAAAAACAAATTAAACCGACATTCCAGATAAGGTAAGCACATTTCGCCAATAAGAAGGCGTATGACACCTTCCATTCGCCACCCACTGGCGTGGACGACAGACAGTACGCCACACGTGTGGCGTAGGAAAGGTCCCCCACGCCAATAGACGGCGTGGGAATCATGTTCTACGCCTCCCCAATGGCGAACGGTCTTTCGTCCACGCCAGAGGGTGGCGAAGAACACCAGATACGGGATTTTTCAAAAACTCTATTTTTTTGCGAAAATAAAAGAGGGAAATGAAATGTACCTCCTCGGCGACCACGCTGCTCTGCGTGGGAAGTGCTTCCAACTCTTTTCCGTCCATGTTATAAAGGTTTTAATTTTTTTTTAAAAATGAGTTTTGTTGGTTGTTAAGTTTCTATTTTTAATAGGTTTGGAGAAGATGAAGTTGGAAATTATGTTTGCAACTTCATGGAGTAGTTTGGACTCTAAAATGGCATGACTTGTAAATATTTAGACTTCCAAGGGTTTTTTGGATTTTTTGGTTAGTGGCATTTTTGTAAATATTGAAAATAAGAAACATGCGACTTCACGGAGTAGTTTTGGTTTTTTGTAGCAATTCCCTTAATTATGTTATTGATAAAAATACCAAACATATCCAATAAAACGTTGATCAACTATATTAGAATAGCCCAAACCGAATTGGTTGAATTTACAAGTTCGAGCGCCTCTCAATACAATATCAAAATAATTTTATAATTCATTTGGTACGTCCCTTAAATATCTATTTATCGATTTTCTTTTTCTTGTTTAATATTATTAATATTATTTTATTTTATTCTAATATTAACAAATTAATTTTTAAATTATGAGGCAAGAATTTTTTTTTTAACAATTGAATATATTACGAAGACCCAAAAAGGCTAGAATCCAAAAGTAAAGAGGCCAATTAAAAACATTGGTAAATAAAGGCCCTAAATCGAAAAGGGAATGAAATCCCTACATTCAATGTCGTCTCTTCAAAACTTTACTTCTTCTGTATGAAAGACAGAGAAAGTCTGCCCCATTTCTACATTCCTTCAACAACTTCTTCTAGACAGAAAAATCTGATCATGAAAGCTCAAGACACACTTCAATCCCGCTCATTTCTTTGCTTCAATTTCTTCAATCCAAAATTCCCGATCGATTCTGCAATTAAAAAGGATTAGAAGTGAAAAGTTAACCAAGGTTAGAAGAGAGAGAAAGTTTAGGAATTGTCCCTTGTATAAAGGATTTTGTGCTTTTCCAGTTCGATTATCAACTTCAGGCGAGGAGGCAGATTGCTGGAGCTAAAGAAAAGCTTCATTTTGGACTCGTTGGTCCATTTGTCCAACCAACCAGCAACGAAGTTTTGAGCGCGACTGATGTGCTTGACCACCATGGACGGAATAATTAGGTCTCGAATGCAAGCAATTGGTCTGGTGAGAGTTTTGGGGCAAGAACCATAAGTGAGAAGCGATACAATGTTATCGCAATCAGTTTCAAGATCGATGTTGTTATAATTGAACTGATGATAGAGTATAAGCCCATCGAGGAGGGCTCTAATTTCAGCGAATACAGGGGACAACTTCCCATAGGGCTGGATATGAGCAGAAATCAAGCTACCATTATGCCCACTGATGATAACGCTGCCGCAAGCATCTCCGTTGGGTAACGAGGAGCCATCGACGTTGATTTTAATCCTGTTAATTGAAGGAGTTTGCCAATAAAGAACTAAGGAAGCCCTGGTTCTGGCACTATCGAAGCACCCAAGAGACGTAGATGCAGAGTGAAATGATACTAGTGTTTGGGCTTAAGAAGCAAGGCTGAGTCTAAACTGTAGATAAAATGAGAAAGAAGGTTTATCACTGACAAGGAAGTGCAATGAAGATCTTTGATTTTTGAGTTGTTTCTCATCTTCCATATGACCCACGCGACTATGGGAGGAAGAATAAAGCAAATGTGAGTAGATTTTACGGAGGCCCGGAACCAAGAACGAAGAAGATGGGGAAACGTCATGAATCTGTCAGTCCTCACTTTGAAAATCAGAGAAAAGTGGTTCCAAATGCTCAAAGCGAAAGGGTATTCAACGAACAGGTGATTGGTGGTTTCAGCACTCTCACAAGAATTGGCATTTTGACACTAAAGTAAAATACCTTTTATGTAGAGTGTCATCAGTGGAAAGCCAACCATGAAGAGTCCTCCAAGTTTGGAAAACACACTACCTCGGGGTGATGCTGTTCCAACGTTTGCCAAAAAGCTTGGACTGGTTATGCTTCACTCTGAGATGAGTCCAAGTATCTCTAGTGTTGAAGGATCCATCTTTGGATATAGACCACAGGAGGTGATTAGGGTCGGAATAATTGATGAGAAGATCCGCTAAATCCTTGATAGAGCATAATATTTTCCAAACTTTGGAAGACTTGGTTTTGTTGGATTCAACATCAAAAAGCTGGCTGCAATAGGTGTTGTAAATGAATTTAGCCCACAGAGAATCATTCTGTTTGAATTTGAACCACAAGTTCCATGAGGTAACAGTTTGAAGATATTTAAGGCTTCTAATGTTGAGGCCGCCTTCAGGGTAAGTTTTACACATTCTGTTCCACTTGCTCCAATGAGTTTTAGAATGATTTTGAGAATATCCCCAGAGAAAGCTGTTGAAAAGTTTCTCTATTTTGTCAATGATGCAGGTCGGGAGAATATTGCTTTGTATCCAGTAGATTGGGAGAGATATAAGAATAGAATTAATCAGGAAAAATCTACCGGCAAAAGATAAGTTCTTTCTTTCCCACTCTCTAATTCTGCCACATATGTTATTAAGAAGAGGATTATAGTTGCACTTCCAGTTATTGTTGCTAAGATTAACACCCAAATAGGAAATAAAGAGATTGTCATTAGTAAACCAGTACTGTCAATCAAGGTTTGAATCTTGATATTGTGCATATTGCTAGAAGTAATGATAAATGTTTTATCCTCTTTGATGGTCTCCCCAGATGAATCCTGATAATCCTGTAAAACTTTACTCAAGGTAGAAATTGCATAAGGAGAACCATTAGTGAAAATCAATATATCATCAGCAAATGCTAAAGATGGTATACTGATTCGGCATCTAGTTTTGTACTTAATATATTTGTTATTATAGTATAACATGTTAAGACCTCTTATCAGGGTTTTTTCAACAATTATAAAGAGGTAAGGAGACAAGGGGTCTCCTTGTCTCTGGCCTCTTGTAGTGCTGAAGTATCCAGAAGTAGTCCCATTAATAAGGACAAAAGTTTTAACCTTAGTTATTATGTTGTTAATGAGTTTTATAAATTTAGTACAAAAGCCAAAAGTGTTGACGATATGGTTAAGGAAACTGAATGACAATTTGTCAAAAGCCTTTGCCATGCCCACTTTTATGATAACATTGCCATGCCCACTTTTATGATAACATTGCCATGCCCACTTTTATGATAACATTGCCATGCTTAGTATAGTTTTATTCAAGTAAAAAATTAGCTCACTGGATAGAAGAATGTTATTATGGATGGACCTTTTAGTTACATAAGCACCTTGGCTATCAGAAATGATTTTAGGCATAATAGTTTCCATTATTTTGCAGATAATTTTAGAAATGATCTTATTGAAAGTAGCACACATGCTTATAGGCCTGAAATGCTTCCAACAAGATGGATTTTGAGACTTAGGAATGAATACAAGACCTGTGGCTAGAGCCCTTTGAGGGAGGGGATATCCATTGAAGAAAGAAGTGATGAAATCATGAAAATCAACTTTGATTATCTTCAAGCAGTGAGTGAAGAAGATATAATTGAACTCATCCATGCATGTTGCACTGGTGGGACTAAGACTTTTAATGGCAATAAGGACTTCATCTTCAGTGAGATTACAAGTAAGGTTTCTGTTGTCCTGATCTGTAATGATTTAGGAAGAGAATTAAATAAGTAATTGTTAGTATCATCTTCAATGTTTAAATTAGGGGTTTTATTGAGAAAATTTTGAAAATAGGAAATTGCAGAGTTGCAAATTTGATCCTCATTAGTTAACCAATTGCCACCATCTTTAATCTTGGAGATGTAATTTCTCCTAATCCTTTTCTTGATGAAATTGTGATAGGTCTTGGAGTTTCTATCATTGTCTTTGATCCAAGAAGAAAAAGTATTTTGATGCCAGAAGCACTCTTCCTGATTCAACACTTTGTTGAGGAGAGCATGAGCTTTAGAGAGGTTAGTTTTGTTGATTTGGTTATTGTTTTCAAGGAGAATATCTTCACAAATTTTAACCTTCTCTTCAACATCTTTGATCAGGTTGAAAATGTTTCCAAAAACATTTTTGTTCCAACCTTTGAGGGAAACTTTCAGTCTCTTCAACTTGTTCCAAAACTTAGCAATAGGAGGACCCTGCATTTGGATGTTCCAGTTAGCAGTTACAAAAGGTAATAAATTTTCATTAGGGCACCACATATTTAGAAATTTAAAACAAGATTTTCTATGAGTGTTTCTGTTGTGTATTAAGATCAGGATATGCATATGGTCTGAGCATATTTTGGGAAGATGCTCCAATGTGTTGTTGAAGAGGTCAGCCCACTCAGCATTATACAACACACGATCGAGCCGTCTCCATTTGGTTTTGTTAGTCTAAGTATATCTATTCCCCATATACCTAGCATCTTCAAGCTTGCATGTGTTGATGGTACTGTTAAAGTCTCCAGCACTATTGAAGCAGAATGTAGAGAAACCTTTTTGCTCAGAAGTGTTGAGGATGGTGTTAATGTCACCAAGGACTAACCAAACCTCAACAGAAACAGCAATATCACAAAGGTAATGCCAAAGAGCCAATCTTCCACTCATTTGGCATTTGGCATAAACAATAATTAGGGTGATAGGCATACTAGAATTAGGAAAGATGATCTCAGTACTGAGAAGCTGAGGATGATCAGAAGTAACAGAGATGTTAAACCAATCAGACCACATAAGCCATATTTTGTTGTTATAATTAAAGGCAAAATTACTGAATCCCAAATAATTAGCAATAGTAGAAATATGAGTGAACTCCACCATAGGCTCCTGAATGCAGATGATACTAATTTTCTTGTTTTTGATGATGCTTTTTAGTCTTCTTTGAGAATATTTGTTGGAGATACCACAGATGTTCCAATTAAGGATGCTGATCATATTCAGGTGAGTTGTTAGTCTGTTTTTTGTCCCCAAACAGAGGCTTGCATATTTTCTTCTCATTAATATTTCTGTTCTTGAACCTAGCAACTTTAAGCTTTTTGCTTAAAAGAGACTTGAAACTAAGATCTGTATCTTTCTGCTTTAGGACTGGTGTTGTTGGAAGACTGCCAAAATTAAGGTGATTGGGAATGTAAAACTCATTCTCCTCAACATTCTGGTTCTGTTCTTGATTACTCAAGATCATTAATGGCTCTTATTATATCAATACTTGTTAGGAATAGTATCTTGAGCAAGAGTGTTGACATAAGTTTTTCCATTTTCTTCTATGACAGGTGAGTTAGGATTGGGACAGATGACATTGGAGATTCTTTCTTCTCTGATTTCTTTTCTTTGGTCTTATTGACAAGTATATATATATTTGAGATTTGAGCTTTGGTTTGTTTGTTTCTTCTCTGATTGGTTTAACACTTTCTTTCAGATTTTTTGAAGACGATTTCCTACATACTGCAGCATCATGAACAAGGTGATAGCATTGATTATAGTAAGCGGAGACATCTTTATAGCTGGCATGAAGCCAACAGCCGTCATTAGATCCAAACCCATCCAAACATCGTGTTGCGGCTTCACTGAAACAATCAATTCAACGAGGGCGTAGCAAGCATTGAAGAGAGCCCGATTCTTGGGAGGAATCCAAGATTTCAAAGGGTCTCCAATGGGTTCTGCTATGGTAAGTATTATATCTTTTTTGTACATGTATTCAGGCACTCCTTCAAATCTTATCCAAGTTGGGACGATAGGATTTTCGTACTTGGGATTAAAATCAGGAGACAATTGAATGAGTCTCATGATTTTATCTCCCACTGTCCAGATAGATCTAACCCAAAGCCTACAAAGGTATTCCTTGTTGGAGAATTATAAGAGTAAGTGTATTGAATCCCAATTACAAACACTTACTTCTCCTTTGAATTTCTTAAGATTCAAGAAATGATCCAATGCCTTCTTCTTTGGTATTCCTTGTGAAAATTTGGCGATAAGAGTATGTTTTTGGCAGTTTTGAAGAAACTCTTTAGTCTCTTTTTTTAATTGAATCGAGATATGGGATTGATGATTCTTAATGGATTCAGGAACCATGGTTGCAGCGGGACTGGATCTTTTGGGTTTAACCACTTCAACGAAGGATGCCTTGATAGCATGATTGTGAGTTTCGGTTGTGTTGTTGATGGTTGGGAAGTATTTAATGTACTACTCTGTTCTGTCCATCACACGAATAATTCAATCAAAAGGATTGATTGAAGGAGAAGGAAGAGAAAGATGAAGACTCGGATATTGAAGATGATCAAATCTTGGAGCTTTCTTAGAGCATTCTTTTGAACTTGGCTAAATTGATTATGAATTGTTAATAAGACCAGAAAGCTTGCTATTTTATTCTTTCTCACTCCCCTGTTATTTGTGAAAGGGAAGATCTTTAAAATCAAGCGATTGCACATAAGGTATTTTTATACCTTGTTGGATATTGGAATCTTAACTCGTGTATTTTTTTTTATGATTTACTATTTATTTATTCGATCACTTTTTTGGATGTCGGTTATTTTATCCGCAATTTATTTGAAAATGTATAATTGAAAAATCTCCTCCTTAAACTAGATTTGTGGAGTTCATTTCATTTCTGAATTCTACAAGTTTTTGGTGTAATTTGTAATTTTTAAATTATAGTTTAATATTATTAATATTTTCACTATATTTTTACTTTTCATCTCGCTTCTTTTTAGCTAAATACAATGGATGTATTGAAATCGACCTAAGTGAGCTCAATCAACAAAACTTACACAATAGTAAAAGATGAAACAAAATAAAGTTTCGAATAATGAATTGTGTCTAGGATGTGATGCTTACAAAATAATAAAAGATTAAAAAAATGTCTATATATTAATTCTTTTCAATACTGCTAATTACCAGTAGTAAAAGAGTTAATACTTTTAATTAACAGTGTTAAGTTTTTAACAGTATTAAATTAATATTTTTTAGAAGTTTTAATTTTTTTTCTGAAACATATCAAATAGACCACTTGTTTGATTCGGCTTGTAAATATAAACACAAAGGTGATTTCAGTTTTATTTTTGGAATTATAAATCAAAAGATACAAACTTTTAAAAAGAAAAAAATAAGAAAACTTATTTTTGTTGTTAGTGTTAAGGAACTAACAAGTTATGCCAAAGTAAGTCTATTATGTTTTAGTCAAGAAAGAGATCACTTTATTCATCAATAGGTTTACCCTATTTATAATATACAGACTAGTGGGTAGTTACATTAGGTTACGCTTTTAGCGTCACTAATTATCCCTATAACTGTGGAACTAATAACCGTTACCACTGCTATCCCTATAATTGTGGAATAACTGACACGTCTTAAATTCATGGGTTAATCGTGTGTAGGTATTACAACTAAAGGCTCTGAGTGCAATCTATACTTGAATCAACGAGCTGGACTCTCCTTTTAAGAACATCAGAGCTGACCTAATCTGCTGAGCTCGAACTCGAGCTCGTGAATGAACGTAACCCAGTTTGATTTGTTTTGCTGAGCTCGAACTTATTGATGAAACGCTCAGGTTATTTCATTTTACCACATTCCTCGTCTAGTCGCTTAACTCTATTATGAAGTCATCGAGCTCATCTTGATCTTGAATTCAATCGAGCTCATCCTGATCTTGAGTTCAGCAACACCGTGCATGCTCTTAAGTTTACTCCATTATCATGTTGTGTACACCGTTGAGCTCAGTTTAGTGACGAGCTCAGTATCCCTTTGAGATCATCCCCGTTATCTATCGATAACGTCAACTTGCTGTTGAGCTCATTCGTGTTATCTATTATTGACGTTGACCTGCTGTCAAGCTCGTCCAACCATAAAGCTCGGCTCTTCTTTACTGCTCATCATAATCCAGACTCTCAGTGCTCTTTTCTCGTGTTCTGTGGAATCCCCCCTTATCAGGGCTCCCCATAGTTTAGAGGTTTATTAAAAATATTAATAAAGATGTAAATTATAATTTAATTAAATACTCTACTGTAATAATAATTTGAATCGTCGTGTGTCTGTTTCTTTCTAACACGCATCGTCAAGACAAGTGGCGGTTTTCTGACAACGTCGTTTCCTATAATTGTGTAATATTCTGCATGGGCTCGCTCGGTCTATGCTGCGTGTTTGAATACTCTTGACACTTGTGATAATGCAATAGGAGATTCTCAGCATCATTTGCTAGATCAGGCCAGTAATATCCAGCAATAAGGAATCGTCGAATCCACGTTCGGTGTCCATAATGAGCTCCTGCTTCTCCGGAATGTAGATCTTCCAACATTGAATGAGCTTCAGTTCGATCAAGACAACGGAGCAGAGGTCTGGTTGAGATTTTCCTGTATAAAATATCATCAAGGACACAATACTTAGCTGCTCTGATTTGCAATGCGCGAGCCTCACTCTTAGTCGCAGGCAACGTTCCTTGATTAAAGTAATGGAGGTGTGAATTCCACCAATCATCATCGTTAATAAATGAATTAACCGTAGAAACCGTTGAAATTAGCTCTGTCGCAGGAAGTTACTCGATCAAAATTGTTTGATGCTCTCCTGCAGTTGTTGTCTTCGCCAAAATGTCGGCTGCAAAATTCGCTCTTCGAGGGATCTGTTCATAAGAAACGTTAGTAAATTTGGACTCATATTCCTTGAGAATTACGAGATATTCCTTGATGCCATCTTGCTTGACATCATAAAGACCCTGTGCTTGATTTACCACCAACTGAGAATTAGATCTGATTTTGATAGCTCGAGCTCCACGTATTAAAGCAAACTTCATGCCACAAAGGGCAGCTTCATATTCCGCAACATTATTTGTAACCGGAAAATTAAAACGCACTGCCTGCTTGATCTCCTCTCGTGATGGAGTTCTTATTACAATAGATGCACCTCCTCCTGTTGTCGAAGATGCACCATCCACTTCAATAATCCACTGATCGAGCTCGACCGTTTGTTCGTCGTCTATCTCATCATGCTCTTCCCTTGACGAGCTGAACTCAGCTAAAAAATCCGTAATTGCCTGTCCTGTTATAGCTACATGTGGCTCAAAACGAATGTCATATTCCCCAAGCTCGATGCTCCATTTAGTTAACCTTCCAGAAATATCAGGTTTTTGCAGCACTGTTCGCAAATGATATGTTGTTCGCATCGTGATAACATGCCCTTGAAAATATGGTCTCATTCTCCGAGCTGCAACAACCAAGCTTAAGGCCAATTTTTCAAGGTTTAGATACCTTGTCTCTGCATCTGTCAACGTTTTACTTGTGTAATACACTGGCCATTGTTTCTCCTTTTGATCGCGCACAAGAACCAAACTTACAGAAAAAGGTGATACTGCCAAGTACATAAATAATGGCTCTTTTGGTGTAGGGCCAGACAAAATCTCAGGAGATGTAAGATATTTCTTCAGGCCATTAAAAGCATTGTCGCACTCTTCTGTCCATGCAAATTTCTTAGCACCTCGCAATACTTCAAAAAAGGGATGACTTTTACCCGAAGCTCGTGAGATGAACCTTGAAAGAGCTGCTAACCACCCTATAAGACATTGGACTTCCGTGACATTCTTTGGTGGTTCCATCTGCAAAATTGCACTTAATTGAACTGGATCTGCCTCAATACCGTGCTGACTTACCATATAGCCTAGGAATTTTCCCTTGGCCACACCAAAAGAACATTTTTGCGGGTTAATCTTAAGATTATACTTGTGTAATAAATCAAAAACAACTTGTAAAGTACTAAGGTGCTGCTCTTCTTCATGTGTTTTAATAATCATGTCATCAATGTACACTTCCAAGTGCTGCCCCAAATGATCTTGAAAATGTGATTATAGCCTTTGGTACGTTGATCTCGCATTCTTCAATCAAAGGGCATGACCGTATAACAATAGAGGCCCCGCTCGGTTTGAAAAGCTGTGTGCTCTTGATCAGACGGGTGCATGCGAATCTGATTACATCCCGAATATGCAACCATAAAAGAAAGAAATTTGCAACTTGAAGCTGAATCAACGAGCTGATCTATCCTTGGCAATGAGAATGCATCCTTAGGATATGATTGGTTCAAATCGATGAAATCCACACACATTCTCCATCGCCCGCTCTTCTTTTTAACTAGAACCGGATTAGCTATCCAAACTGGATACCTTGCTTTTCGAATGTGCCCCAACCGAGTGAGCTTGGTGACCTTGGCTAATATAGCGGCCTGCTTCTCAGCTGAAAATGCTTTACATTTCTGCCGTACTGGTTAAGCGCATAGATTGATAGCCAACTCATGGCTTATAATTGTGCGACTTAATCCTGAAACATCAGCTGCCTCCCAAGCAAATACATCTAAATTCTTTGCTAATAAATCAACAAATCGCACCTTTGAATATGAAGTCAGTTCATTCCTCAGGCGAAGCACTCTATTAGCAGCTATGATCGTGTCCGATGTTCTAACATCCATTGTGTGTGAATCCTTATTTTCTCGTGGATCATCCACTGGTTTTGGTGAGGTAAGACCTATTGTTGCTGGAACAATGTCCTCTCCCGCCATTTAATTGATATTAGATAGGTTTTGAAGGATTCGACGCGATTGCATAACAAGTTCACGCGGTCCTTTGACTGCCTCAAATTATACCTGTTGAACTACCCACTGGATACTTAATGCATTATCGATACGTGCATGTCATTGCTTCCATCCTATGCAGCCATGGTCGTCCAATGATCGCATGATAAGGACTCGGCGCATCAAAGATAAAAAATAGCGTCTTCAATTCCTTCTTTGTAGCTCCATGACTGACTTTAACCACCAGCTCAACCTCCCCAACACACTATGAAGATTTTCCTTCATATCCTACTAAAGTTCGCTGAGTAGTTCGATATGGTGGGACATTTTGCATGCGATCAAAACTTCTTTTGAAGATGATATTCGCCAAGATTCCTCCATCGACCAATACTCTTGTTACCATTACTCTTCCAATGTCCAAATGAACAGTTAAGGCATCTTCATGGGGCAAACTTAAACCTCTGAGATCATCATAATAGAAAGTGAGATCGGCGACCGGGTCTCTGTAGTATCGATATAAACTTCCATCTATCTCGTAAACACCAAACTCATTTTTAGCTCGTTTATTCTGGGTAAACCCTTGTCCACTAGCCAAACTTCCCCCTGATATGGTCAGTAACCACTGTTGCTCGTTAGCTTCCGACCCTTCTCCAATCGCTGGTTTTTTGGTATTTGGAAGGCGATCTTCCTCATGTTTATCTGGTTGAGTTTGTTTGATATATTGAATCAACTCACCATTGTCTATCAAGCGTTTTATTTCATCCTTTAGCTGCCAGCATTCATCAGTTGAGTGCCCATGGTCATGATGATATGCTCAATAGTACCTATTAGATCGCTTAAACCCAAGATCACTCGTTGTTTGCGGAGCTTGGTACCTCGTACGCCCCTTTGTTCGATCGTAGATTACTGAAATAGCCTATGCCAATAGAGTGAAACGTCTGTTTGGTTGATCGAGTTGCTGGGGTCTTCGATTGTAGTCCCTCCACGGTTGGTCTTCAAACTTTTTCTGTTATGTTCCACCATCTTTGACCTCTGGCTTACGCCGCTCAGGTGACGTTCCTCTTCTAGCATCCTCAACTCTGATAAAATTGTCCGCTCTTGCAAGTAGATCTCCCATATTTTCAGTTGGGAACCTGATGAGATTCGCATATAGTTTCCCTCTCCTATTGAGCCCTAATTTCCAAGAAGCCACCGCCATATTCTCGGCTAGATCTGGTAAAGCATTCATGGCATGAACAAATCGTCTAACATAACTTTTGAGAGACTCACCTCGACGCTGATAAAGATCCATGATCGAATCCCGATCGCGCTTGAGTTCCTTGTTGCCCACGAACCTCTCTCTGAATGTTTTATATAGTCCAACAAAATCATAGATAGACCATTTCGGCAAGCTACTGAACCAATCCATAGCGTTACTCTTAAGGGTCATGGATAGTGCTCGGTAAAGCATTGCATCGTCAAGATTGAAAGCCATCATCATGTTTCTGAACTACTCTAAGTGCCTCTCTGGATCCCCTGTTCCATCATAAGCTTCCATCCTGAATGGATCGAATTTCCTCGGGAGTTGGACCTCCAGGATTTTCTCTGAAAACGACAATTCCTTCAATATGTAGGCTGATAACTTCGGGCGGATCTGATTGTAATGAAGGTCCTCGTCCTCTCGGGCTCGTTTGGTAGACGTCTGCCTGACCTCATTATGTGGTCCTCTGTTGTGATTTTTTCCCCCACTCTTACCTTCACCTTCTTGTTTGTCGTCTCTTTTGGAAGAATGATCAGTCCTGTTGGCCTTGCTTACCTCTAGTCCTGATGGTTGATGAGTCTTAATCGCACCCTTAATTCTTACAGTTAGAGCATGAATAGCGTCATTCATACCTGCCATGGTAGCGTGCATAGCTTTCTCTCTAGCGTCATATTCAAACGCTATTTTCAGCTGCTCTTCTTGCAAATTCTGGAGTAGTTGTTCCAGTTGGAGAACCGCGAGTCATTCACCGGTATAGTTTCCGCTGCTCTGTGAGCCCCCAGCATATTGTCGGTTTGATGATGATGCGTCTCTTCTCTGGGAGCAATGCCTGTCTGGACCAGATGTCCCTCTGTCACCACCGTTGATTGGGTTATCAAATGATTGACCTTTTGAGGAATCGTAGGATCGATACGACTTATGGTTCCCCTCCAATGAGTTGTTGTTTCGCTAGTTTCCTGATTATCTCTCTCAATTCCTGACCTAGTGACCACCATGGTGATTGGTTAAAGAGTTCCCACAGACGGCGCCAAATTTGTTAAGGAACTAACAAGTTCTGCCAAAGTAAGTCTACTATTTTTTAGTCAAGAAAGAGATCACTTTATTCATTAATAGGTTTTACCTATTTATAATATACAGACTAGTGGGTAGTTACATTAGGTCACGCTTTTAGCGTCACTAGCCCACTTAAACCATTATCCCTATAACTGTGGAACTAACAGCCGTTACCACTGCTATCCCTATAATTGTGGAATAACTGACACGTCTTAAACTCATGGGTTAATCGTGTGTATGTATTACACATAAAGGCTCTGAGTGCAATCTATACTTGAATCAACGAGATGAACTTTCCTTTGAAGAACACCAGAGCTACCCTAATCTGTTGAGCTCGAACTCGAGCTCGTTAATGAACGGAACCCAATTTGATCTGTTTTGCTGAGCTCGAACTTATTGATGACGCGCTCAGGTCCTTTTATTTTACCACATTCCTCGTCTAGTCAATCAACTCTACTATGACGTCATCGAGCTCATCCTGATCTTGAATTCAATCGATCAACTCCACTCTGTCGTCATCGAGCTCATCCTGATCTTGAGTTTAGCGATACCGTGCATGCTCTTAAGTTTGCTCCATTATCATGTTGTGTACACCGTTGAGCTCAGTTTAGTGACGAGCTCAGTATCCCTTTGAGATCATCCCCGTTATCTATCGATAACGTCAACTTGATGTTGAGCTCATCCGCGTTATCTATAATTGACGTTGACCTGCTATCGAGCTCGTCCAAGCCAAAGAGCTCGTTCTCTTCTTTACTGCTCATCATAATCAGACTCTCAGTGCTCCTTGCTTGTGTTCTTAGGAATCCTCCTTAATAGTTAGAAGTTAGTGTACAATGGAATTAGAATATATTTCTAAGGGTACGAAAGTCTTTCATTTTTTGACTTATAAATCAAAATATACTGACTTTAAAAAAAAGGAAAAAAAACATATATTTGTAGTTAGAAGTTAGTGTAGAAAGGTATTAGAATATTTTGTTAACGGCTTGATGCCAAATGTGGATAATCATTTTGTATCAAATACTGATGTTGAACTAACCTTTGAACTTATACGAAAGTCTCTTTTTATTCTTTTTGTAAATAAAATTTTAATCCATTGTTTTTATTTTAACATTAAATCTGATCACTTAAATATAAAAAATGATGGATATAAGATTGAAAAAAATGCAAAACCAAAAAAAATGTTAAAACACTTACGGAAGATGTACAAACACAAAAGAATGAGGTAGAATTTAATTCGACTCAAATTTTAAAAAAATAAGCCGATGCACGCTACACCTACGTTTGATCGGGATAAGTTGTCTCTACACCGTCGATCTTTTAGAAAATATATTTTTGGTGTTCAAGATTCCATGTCATCTGTGCAACATTGTTTTTCAGCCTTTCATATTAATTGTTTTTCAGCCTTTCATATTAATTGTTTTTTTATGTTTTTTTTTCATTTATATAATTTAGAATTGCAAGAGGATAGTGACATATAGATTGAAATGAAAAGGATTGCGTCCTAAATTATAGTACTCTGATTTTCAGAAAAACATATTATATATTATATGTAAGATAATTGTTTGAGTGAGTTAAGAAGACTCGGAAAAAAAATATGAGTTGATTATCATATTAACACGTCGTGATGTTCTAAATAATAGAATTGACCTTCAAATGTTATTTGAACGTTAGAGATTTCAGTGGTGTACTCGGTTAGTAAACATAAAAGATCTTAAGATAAAGTTGTCTATATCGAAAAAAAGTGTGCGACTCTTTTCAAGTTTAAGGAAACTATGGGCGAACCACATAAAAGCTATTTAAAATTTATATGCGAGATTTACAATCATCCAATTGTTAAAAACAATTGAAGGTCATTCTTACACAAGACATTTAAAAAAAATTGTCATTTGTAGAACATTTTACCTTCATGAGAACTTACCTTCGAGAAAGTTTGAACGACGTAAAAAAATGAATGATAAAAAAATATGTTGTTCATGTGCACTGTATACAACGCTCAACAAAAATACTAAATGTTGGAGAAAGTCGACTAGTCACTGTTGCAATATTTGTTAGGCGAACTCAAAGTGTTTAATTATTTTGAATCACGTAGATGTAGTCAAGATCAAAGTGATATCCTTACTGATATTCTTAGCACGGCCGGTTAACCTGAATTTGTTACTAACTTTTCTAAAAGTGTTAATAATAGATAACACTTTCAAGATAATAATGTAAGAGATATCGTTGTTTGATATCTTTGGAACAACCTTTACAGTTTTACCTTTTAGGTCAGATTTACGTTTATGTCCAAAGAGAAAATTAACAATTTCAAGTAAGTATTAAAGTGGTTGCAATTGTTGATTATAACTATCATCATTTGAAGAACCATGTGTGGTTTTGATGAATAAAGACTTAGCATTGATGAATGCTTTTCAACAAGTGGTCCCGAAAACAACTCACATTACATGTCAATGACACATTAATAGGAACGTTCTTGTGGATACGAAGAAGTAAATGAAGGACAAAAAAATTGATGGGTTTGTGGAATATCACGATAATGATGGCCACGATAATGATGGGTTTGTGGTGACATACCTTTGTGTTTATTTGAATTGGGATTGTTGATACCTCCCATTAAAGAAAAATTCAGACAATCAAGTGAAGAAGGAGCGAGAACGGCAACCTGTAGTTGAACGAATATTTAAGAGTTTTTTTATTTTTCATAGTAACTTTGTTAGCTTGGCAAGTCTGACTAGTTGGACAAGTGATACGAGAAGCTTCATTTTTAGAATGACTTATATATCTTTGCAATTAGAAGAATCAGGGTTATTGTTACCTCCCATTGAATGAATATTCAGACATCAAGCAAAAAAATAAACAAAAGCGACAACTTGTAGTGGGACACCATCTTTAAGAGCTTTCTCATTCTTCATGGTAAGTTTCTTGGTTTGGTAAACCTCACTTGTTGGGTAGAAATACGATAAAATTCTTTTTTTCAGAATGACTGGAAGACGAAGTGTCAAATTAAACGTTGTCACTCTTGTTTTGACTATTTGAGTAATCGCTCTCTCGATTCTTTTTATCCATCTATATAAAATAATCAAGAAATGATGAATTTAGTTTCAAGAAAAAAAATCAAGAAAACTAAAAAAGATTACAAGAAAAGAAATAAGACAAATTGATTCAATAAACGAGGAAAAATCAATGAATTGGAGAAGATTGAGTGGTATTTATTCCCATTGGTAAAAACATCTCAACATTTAAGACCTTAAAAAATGTGGCTTAAACTTTTTTCAGAATAATGGTTGAGATTCAACGAGCTTAGAAGGCCAGGATGAAGAGAGATGAGGATGATGCATCGATAAATTTAAAATAAGAGACTTTAATCAACGTGTCAGCATTTTTCAGTATCTCACCACGTGGTAAGTTAAGTACAATAAACCGTCCAACTTCAAGAGTCCTTCAATAAAATATATATCAAATAAATTATTTTCCATATAAAAGTATGTGTTTTTAGCTCAATATGTACCCATATAAACTCGGCCGAGATCCAAAATGAAACATACCCTCGGTTGTTTAAAGTTACTAAAATGTTATTAAAGACAATACATGTGTCATCAACCCTTACTTCATTATTCACCAACGACTCAAGAAAGAATACTTAACCAACTTCGAACTTTATCATTTTCATACTTGACTATCTTTAGTAAAGCTCACCAAAAAAAATTTCAGCTCTTCTTTTATTATTCACCGCGGATTGAGGGGGGTTACGATTGAGGATGGTTACTTACCCACTGTCAATAAATATCATGGTATTCAAAACCAAACAATAATGAGGGACAAAGTAAATTGAATAGTGGATAAAAGTCTAACAGCCTACTATCTGTTAGTTTTTTACTCTTTTCTCGATAAAATGTAGCATTTTTCTTCAAGAGAGATTTCAGCTGATAAAATGTTTTTAATGAGCCATGAACATATTAAGTACGAACCAAATCAGAGATGTCTCTGATAATATTTAAGATAAAGCTAAGCTAAAAATCTAAATAAGACTCTTTAAAAGTCTAGCCGAAGATGGCTTGTACAATTATTTGATAAACTAAAGGGCAATAACTTCGGGCACATGAAAAATAACAAAGTAAAAACTTCGGAACTCAACATATCTATAAACAAAAGCTTCATCAAACACAATAATTATTTTGAATAGATAAATATTAGTTATTTCACGATGCTCTCACAAATATTAAGGGACTAGTGATAAACATAATTCACCCGCAACACTTAGTAAAAAAATATTAATATATAAAATATATGGTAAATTAAAATACAATTTGTTAATTAAAAATTATATAAAATAAAATAATTCTCTCATATCTCCTAAATATATTAATGTTCATAAAAATAAGTAGACTTTATAAACCAAGTATTACCCTAACTGGTGTCTAAGGGTGGCAAACGAGATGTGATACAGTAAAGACCTATTGGATCACGCCAGAACTTTAAGGGGGTTATGCAAGATCATGCCCATGCGTGTCACACGCGATAACGTTAGGCACATGTTAACATTAAGTACATATTTATCGCACAAATATTGATGCAATGACAATCATACGAATTAATTTTATATTATGCTCATAATATACAACATTATAACAAATTATATATTATAATTTTAAAGTGGTATAAGGTTATTATAGTTTTATTATTATGGTTTGATTATAAATACTACAAGTGTTGATGTATTTTTTGTTGTATTTTTTATATCATTTACTAGTACAAGTGTTGTTATTGTTTGATAAACAAATTAATATATAATTTATATATTATAATTTAAAAGTAGTATAAAGTTATTATAATTTTATTATTAGATTTTAATTATTATTTTAATTATGATTTTATTAATGTGGTTTGATTATATTTATTATAAGTGTTGTTATATTTTGATCATTAATTAACAGTGATAAAAATATTGTACATATAGTTTGATTCTATTTTTGGTAAGGAAACATATTATTTGGTATTGATAGGTTCAGATATTTTTGGAAGGGCACTGCTGCTTTATACGGAAGGGAAGTTTGGGTATATCTTACACCAAGCATATCGTGAACACTCCGATCAAGTCAATCGTGACTCAGCTGTGTGCTAATACTATTTATGGTTTGGGCTTTAAAGATTGACCAAAATCCAGGGTCCGACCCCAGAGGCCCATGGGTCACAAAATTAGTATAAATACCGCAACCAACTTCATTTAATGGGTTGGACTTTTTCTAAAGATATTAAATACAAGCATACACCTCCCTTATCTCTCTACTCATTACTTAAAAGTTAATACTTAAGTTACAAACTACCCAAAATACCCTCAAACTATAAATTACCCACACCAGCTTGGCAACCACAATGGGAGGTAACGATGCCTGAATTTCAGATTCAAACCAGTGAACAAACTAGTTCGGATGGATCTAAATGTACAAAACACTCCACCTCCGGAGGTGGAATGGGTAAAAGAAAATAATGAGCACACTACTGTGTCTCATGTGAATAACAATGGAAATGAAAAACAATCTATGCAAGAAGAACATAATCAACTAAGGGCTGAAATTGAGGATTTAAGGGCTAAAAAGAAGCTAGAAAAAAGAATTAAATAAACGTCTGGTGCATCAGCACTCCACCCTACTGATAATCCTGGTGAGAATGAGCAGTCCATAAAGATTCATCTCAGCTCCAAGAAAACACATCGGTCCAAACGAGTGGAGAGTTCCAGATCAGAGTCTTCTAATAGTTCATCTAATGATTCAGAGCTTGAGGAATCAGTCTCATCCAGTAGTGATGAAGGTCGGTTGAAGAAGAAATTAAGCCTGACCAAGAAGCATTCAAGAAAAAGGGATAGGCGTGGCAGACTCAAAAATTATCAAGGGAAAATGAAGGGTCCAGCTGATCAGCATATTGATCGTTTGTTGATAAATCCATTTGTCTTCCAATCCGAACCATGTATTTTTTCTACTCCTAATGGAGATACGGTGTTTAGTCGCAGTCAAAATTGGAGGCAATCACCTATGTCATGAAAAATACTCTATAGGCATCTTCCTAAAAAGTTTGATAGTTCTAAGATGGAAAAGTATGATGGAAGTAAAGATTTGGACAATCATCTCGAACAATTTAAGAATTTTACGATGAACTTTGGTGACGATGACAAGCTACTGTGTAGGGCCTTCTCACAAAAATTTAAGAAAAGTGCCCTCAAATGGTACAATAGTCTTCCTCAAGGTTCAATAAATAATTTTGATATATTTAAGGTTAGGTTCCAAAGGAAATTTGTTGGAAGCAAGAAGCTTAAAGGTAATGGTGACACAATTATCCATTGTGCCCAAGAACCAAATGAGTCATTAAAAGAATATATTAATAGGTTTGTAAATACGAAGAATGGGCTGACTGACTGTGTTGAACAAGTTGCAATTTCCTCTCTGAGACAAGGTTCGAGTCCGGGTAATTTGGCTGATTCAGTATCCCGGAAGAAAGCTATGACTTTTGTAGGACTATTAAATCAAGTTGGGAAGTAGATTAATTTTGAAGAAACTAAGAAATCTAGAACAACAACTTCTCAAACAACAACTCAGTCTGGTTACAGATAAAAGGAAACCGAGCAGGGATCACATCGGCCCAAGCATAATCAATCCAGCCAAAACCAGCAGGTTAGAAGTAAAAGAGGACCTTGGGTTAAGCCTGAATGGTTTGCTGAGTTGGGGGAAAATGTAGCAACAAAATATGATAAAACTAAAAATGATGTACACTTTACAAGGCCAGCCCCACTATAGTCTCATAGAGAGACCCGAAGTACCTGTTTTGACAAATATCATAATGATGCGGGGCATGCTACCCATGACTGCATAAGATTGAAGCAGGAAGTGCAAAATATCATTGAGATAGGTAAATTTGACACGTTTGTTAACAAACAAGGGGAAACATACCAGATAATGCACCATCAAATACCCATGCTCCCATAATGACTCCTTTGGTAGCTCTTAGAACATCCATGCAGGAAGATACCATGATGACTGTTGAAAGATTTGATGTGGATTCTGAATACCTCAATCCAGACCCGGATCAGAATCGGGTAGGAGTGATAATAGATAAATCTGCTACAGTTTCCAAGCTGGTAAAATATTTTTGAGTCTTTAACCATATGTGGGGGAGACACTGTAACTGTGACTTCAAGTTGTTCAATAAAAAGATATGTCAACAGCTTGACTACTTAGTTGGATGGAAAGATATCCACACATCTATACCAATCCCCGGCTTCTTTCATAGTCTTTGATGAGGATGACCTAAGAGATATTACAGGGCCACATGAAGACGTTATGGTAATAGGGGGCATCAATTGGGGAATATAATGTATATCGAATCCTGATTGACACAAGTGATTCAAAAAACATATTGTTTATGGATGCTTACAAACCTATGAAGAATCTCTCAGTTATTCAACGGTAAAACAGAACTATTGTGGGATTTACTGGGAGTTCGGCATATGTCTTTGGTGAGTTTGAAGAGGATGTGATATTAGGCAAATGACCTTTTCAAAAGACAATGAAGGTGTTGTTTGTTGTGGTTGAATGCCCAACGTCTTGTAATTCTATCTTTGGAAGATCTTAGCTTTCCAAGATGCATGTTGTGGCCTCTACTATTCATCAATGTTTGAAATATGATATGGGTACACGGGTTGGTGTTGTCCGAAGCAGTCAGAAGGTAGCTGCAGAATTCTATAAAATAACTCATACCTCAAAGTCTTTGGAGCCAGTCAAAGTTAACAAGTAATAACAGTTATAGGAGTCTTTCACCGAGGAAAATAAAATTGATGATCGAATGGAGACTCCTAGTGTTATAATACCTATAGAAGAAGTTGAAATCCATTGCCTAGCAAAAAGTGAAAGTGTTAAGATTGGTAATAAGTTGCCAATAAGTTTGAAACAAAAGATATCGTCTTTCTTGTCAGAAAATTTACATGTGTTTTCCTGGTGCAATGATGATGTGACTGGGGTACCTGCTGAAGTAATTTGCCACAAATTGTCATTACGATCTGATATTGAAACGGTAGTTAAAAAAGAAGGTCTTATTCTAAAGAAAAAATCGATGTGATAGTACAAGAAGTGGATTAGTTGACCAAGATGGGTCATATCAAAGAATCTCAATACCCGTTGTGGATTGCTAACCTTGTGTTAGTCAAGAAAAAGAATGGTAAATGGCGCATGTGTATTGACTTTACTGATCTTAACCGGGCATGTCCTAAAGATCCTTTTCCTATGCCTTGAATAGATCAGTTAGAAGACTCCACATCAGGGAACACGTTGTTGTTCTTCATAGATTCCCTTTTAGGGTACAATCATATACAGATCTGAACGATCAGGGTCGTACTACTTGTATAACTCATAAGGGGCTTCATTGTTAAAAAGTGATGCATTTTGGGTTGAAGAACGTTGGAGCTACTTATCAACGATTCGTAAATAAAACATTTACTGGCCAGATTGGCGGAAACATGGAAGTATATATAGATGATATGATGGTAAAGAGCCTCAAGGAGGAAGAACACCTATCCGATCATCAAAAGACCTTTTCTAACTTGGAAACCATCAACCTAAAGTTAAACCCAGAAAAGTGTATTTTTGGGGTCTGATCTGGGAAGTTTCTGGGGTATATCATAAGTGAGAAAGAGGTCCAGGCCGATCCAGATTAGTTAAACGCTTTATTGGCTATGGATCCTCCTCATAGTACTAAAGAAGTCCATAGGTTAACCGGGCGGTTGACTGCGTTGAATAGATTTATTTCAAGGTCATCGGATAAGGGTGCTCAATTTTTTTAAGTTTTGAGGAATGCTAAAGACTTTTAATTGGTCTCCCAAGTGTGATCAAGCCTTTCTTGAAATAAAAAAACATTTGTCTTCACCGAAGATATTGTTGAAACATATTCAAAGGGAGAAACGTTTCATGTATTTGGTTGTATCGAACTATGCCGTAAATGTCGTTCTGGTAAGGTACGTGGATAATTACCCCCGCCCGGTTTATTACGTGAGCAAGACTTTACTGGAAGCAGAAAAAATGTATTTAAAGTTAGAAAAATTAGCCTTGGCATTGGTAATAACAGCCAGGAAAATGAGGTCATACTTTCAAACACATTCAATTACGGCTCGAACATCTTTCCCCCTAAAGAATCTTCTCTAAAAAGCTAACGTATCAGGAAGAATTACTAAGTGGTAAATTGAGCTTGGAAATTATGATATAGATTTTGCACCTCGGACTGCAATCAAGACCCAAGCCATAACTGATTTCTTGGTAGAATTTCATACTAAAAGGCCTCTTAAGAAAGAACAGGAGAACAAGTCTAAGAAAGAGTGGTTAATCCGAACAAATGGTGGATCTAGTACAATGAGATGTGGGGCTAGAATTCGTTTAACCTCCCCTTATGGTGATACCATGCATCAGGTTGTATGTTTTGGCTTCAGGGCATCTAATAACGAATCAGAATATGAAGCGGCCATTTTTGGGTTAAGATTAAATCAAATATGTGGAGCAAAGAGAGTCCAGTTAGTAAGTGACTCACAGTTGCTTATTAGCCAGGCTCACGGGCTATCTGAAATAAAAAAAATAGTTGATAAAGTATCTGCAAGTACTAAGGGAAGCTGCCATGGGGTTTAAAAACATCTGATATGAACATATCCATATATCGGAGAATACTATGGTAAATTATTTAGCGACCATAGTTTATTCTGAATCATACTCATGGATTCTTATGCAAGAATGCCCCTCCATAAGTTCAATTCAAGGGAAAAAGAGTGAATTTGAAGAGAGTTTGAGTGTATCTGCAACACAATCCAAATATTTGAGGTTTGAAATACATTAGTTATTTCCGATTGATTTTTACCTTCAGACAAATCCTTAGCTAAAAAGATCAAGTATAAGGCTTGTGGTTTCTTGGTATTAAGGGAAGTTCTTTACAAAAAAATATTTAAGCAGGCCACTCTGGTAGCGCCAAGCTACGAGATAGAACAGACGACAGCAAACACAAGAGAAGAAGACGAAACAGGGATATATAAACCCTAACCCTAAGTTAGAGTATAAGAGACTAAGAGAAAATGCTCAATTTTTATTCATCAAAGTCTAAAAAACAAAAGTAGGGTTTGAGGCGCCTTAAATAAGAATCGCTCAAATCCCTAATACAAAATATGGAAACAAAAATAAATGCAATAAAATAATATCCTATTAAATCTGAATCTAATCAGATTTAATTTACTATTTAAAATAAAATTTTAAATCTGAAAAAAATAAAATAAAACTAATAGATTTAGATGGATTTTTTGTAGAGGCCTTTTGCCTACATCATCCTTCCCCGGCTGGGAAGAATTCGACCTCGAATTCAAAACGTCGAAACATTTTACTACATGCGGCTGCAAATCCTCTGATATCCAGAGCAGTATTCTTCAGGGCACGACTAGACAAATCTGCATGATCAAAGACATACGCTTCCGAGCTCCTCTTATTGTTAACCGTCTTGAGAAGTTTTGTTTTTAGGTCACTGTTTTGCCAACCAATACACCACAGATCACTGTCTATGATTGCCCTTTTCATTTCTCCTGCTTCAGATAAAATAATGAGAAGATTCAGAAATTCATGACCAACTTGAAATGCAGTCATAATGACATTGTAATGCGACTGATTTGGTATTAAGGGAGTCATATTCACTTTTGGCTCCACAACAGTGGACATAGCAAAAATATCACTGCCACTTGTTCCATATAAGCAATGAGCAAACATCTTTTTCACTCTCCAAGATGAAATTAGTTGTGAAAGCATCGAAGTAGTTGAATTCCCGAAAGCAAGTATCCCATCAAGTGCTTCTCCGTTGCTTGAATTAAGATCGCCAGACTCCCTCATACTACAACCAAATATAATGCTTCCACAAGCTGATTTAGGTTGAAAATCTCCAGACACTCGATCATACTGTATAACATCATTTAGAGTATATCTAGCACTGGTGCTCCCATCCGCATATATATATATATATATATATATATATATATATATATATATATATATATATATATATATAAGTACAAGTCTTAGTAGGTGCGCAATTTAAATTGTGTAGACTTAGCACTTCATAGAGTAATACGACATGACTAATACACGCATGTTTAGCTTCATATCTGAATGTATCCATTTTAACAGCCATTCTTACCAGACTAATACACTCCACGGACTTAACACGAACCATGTTGTTCGATTTATCGGTTGCATTAACCAAAATAGCTTTATGATACAGCATGAATGCGTCATAGTATTTTTGGAACTGCTCCTTAGCTGAAGCGGCAACAAATTCTAAAGCAGTCAATACTCCGTCTTGTACAATTCGTTTTCCGTTAAGTAGAAGTGTAAGTAGTTTGCTCACTACATTTAAATATGGAGTTAAGATCTCTGACGGACATTTCTTACGGAAGATGAGCAGAGAAGAAGTAGGATTTTCAAAATCGTCTATGGCAGAAGCTAATGCAGGAAGCATTGTTTGACGGTACTGATTCTGCAAATCTGGACCCAAATCTGTTGACAGTTGGCCGATTGCATTAATAGTTGTCCACCTCACACGGGGGTGAGGATCATGGAAAGAACTTGGAACCATAGAAACCACTTCCTCTAATATTTTAATCATAACCTTATAGCAATCCTCTTCAATCTGGACAAGACCAAGTAGAACAGCAAGATGCTTCTGCCACTGAGGTGCAGTTAGAAATGTTCTGAAGAAACTGAAACAATAGTATTCCCACCTAAATTTTTTAACAGTTTTCGTCCGCTCAAGAACTGAACAAATATATCAATAAAATAAGGTACAACATATGAAGCTACCGTGTAAGTAAATGCAAGCAATCCTGACCAAAAAAAATTCTTTCCAGCATAAAAAGAAAAGTGCGGGGACCAACTTAAAGGCTGATATTTCGTGTCCCACATTGTGTATTTGTTTTTATGCATTTAAATTTGCAAGCAATGTAACAAGACTCATAATGACCATAAAATCGTACTTCACCATACTATCTATCATTTTGACAGATATGTCCACAAAATCTTGAAGATCCTGCTCCTGCATCCTAGAAACTCTTTCTTTTATACTTATGGTATGGCCTTTGTGTTGTTGAGCTTCAATTATTATCTTTGTCTTGAGAATCATGGTCTCTGATCTTCCAAGTTCAAGTTCTGCAACAATTTTTGCATGATCAGCTACTTGTACCTTCAGTCTCCTAGTCTTGAAACCAAACAGCAAAAACCTGCAATATCGTGTGATAGCAGAAGCCTGGGATTTCTCGACACCCAAACTTTCCATCCCATACTTAACATATATATCGACCACGACACTGTCTCTTTCAGACATTTCATCAAAAACCTTAGGTGCACATGAACAAGAACGAAACACAACGGTATCATCCAGTGAAGAACCGGTTTTAGAGCCCACAAAATCTGTAATCTCCCTATAATCATTCCAACCCTATCTTGTATCACAATTACAATCACCATTGAAAGTAATCGATTCATGTAACATCAAAGTATCAACACTTCTAAGAACGGAATCATGGTTATACACATAAACTGAGTTGGAATCGGAAACGCTAGAGAAAATAGTGAAATCGTACAAACCATGTGATTTCTTCTTACCTTTTTCAGCTTCGTACTACTTGGAGTATTTGGTGAAAGCCTCCTCGTACATAGCATCAATGTCTACATTTTGTATCGTCTGTTTCCGTCTACCCCTTCTTCGTTTTCTTCTTTTTCGAACCCGTTTCCTTCTTAATTTTTGTTCTCAATTGTTCCCAGAAGGTTTGGTTGGTGGTAAGAACAGTGGTAAATAGTCTCCACTGATATATTTTTTAGTATCTTTTATTTTTGGTTTTGAATTGGACACGGTATACTGGATATCATATCTTTTATCCACCGATTCAACTATATGAAAAGAAGAGAAACTTGAATTCGAAATGCCTTCTTTATCGTCGCAGATATTATAAATTGGATCTCCCAATTCCGACCAAGTTTCATCAGAAATTTCACCCTAGTAGTCAGCCTCATACTCAGCAAAGAGTGGATGGTCGAGTATCGGTGAACCCTCCATGTCACCAACAGCTACTTGATGGATCTCCTTCCCCTTTGGTTTTTCCAAATTGTAGTTGTGGCTGTGGTTGGATCTTGTGAAAAAGACTTTCGTCTTTGAATTTATGGTTGGAGTTTGAAATCCGGTGGTGGTCAACCTTTCAATATCTTCTATCGCTTTCTTCATTTGATGTCACATCGAATTCATCCATTCATCTATCTACGATTGGGACTGATCGAATTCATCATGGACGACCGATTTGGCGAACGGAATATTGGACTTCCCCGCAAGGATCTCTTTGGTGGCATACCTTCGTTACCCACGCCGTAGGAGCTCTGTCACTCTGATACCAATATGGTAGCGCCAAGATACGAGATAGAACAGACGATGGCAAACACAAGAGAAGAAGACGAAACAGGGATATATAAATCCTAACCCTAAGTTAAAGTATAAGAGACTAAGAGAAAATTCTCAATTTTTATTCATCAAAGTCTAAAAAACAAAAGTAGGGTTTGAGGCGCCTTAAATAGGAATCGCTCAAATCCCTAATACAAAATATGGAAACAAAAATACACGCAATAAAATTATATCCTATTAAATCTGAATCTAATCAGATTTAATTTACTATTTTAAATAAAATTTTAAATCTTAAAAAATAAAATAAAATAAAACTAATAGATTTAGATGGATTTTTTGTAGAGGCCTTCTGCCTACATCACACTCCTCTGTTGTTTAGGATTTGAAGAGTCTCAAAATGTCCTATCTGAGTTTCATGATGGAGACGAATCAACATATTGTGACTACAAAGCCTTAACCATAAGAGTTTTGCTAGCAGGATACTACTGGCCTACCATCATGGCAGATGCCAAAGATATGGTTCAGGGGTGTGACCCTTTCCAAAGATATGGAATAAAATCCATGCACGAGCAGTACCTATGAAGTCAGTATCTGAGCCCAAACCGTTTGATAGATGGGGTTTGGACTTAGTTGGACTTCTCCCCATGGCATCAGGAGGTTATCGAACGATAATAATGGCAATAGATTATTTCTCCAAATGAATAGAAGTTTCCCCACTAGTTGGAACCAATTCTAAGGTGGTCATAAAACTTGTTTTGTCCAATATATGCTGTCGATTTGGAATTCCCCGACAAATTACCATGGACAATGGGCCACAATTTGATAATAAAGATATGGAGGAATTTTGGACTTCCAGAGGAATTCAACACTGCTTCTCTTCCCCTTTTCACCCTCAGGATAATAGGCAGGTTGAGGTTGTTAATCAGACAATTTTAACAGGGTTGAAGAAGAATCTAAAATGAGCTGCTAGAAAGGGGTCGAGTTAATTGCAATAAGTATTGTGGGCCTACCAAAATACTCCATGGATGGTCACTCAAGAGTCTCTTTTTACCCTTGTTTATAGGATGGATGCAATCATAATCATAGAAGCTAATTTGCCATCATTCAAGATTCAAATATATTCAGAACATGCTAATGATATGGCAGTTAGGAATCAGTTGGATTTGGTTGAAGAAAAAAGAGTGAAAACATATTTATGAACAACATACTATCAGGGTTTAATGAGAAGTAGATTTGCATCCAAAGTAAAGAGAATAGATTTTCAGTTATGAGACAAAGTATTAAAAAAGTCTTTTTACAGACCAAAGAAAAACAATTCGGGAAGTTGGCTCCGAACTGGGAAGGCCCTATACGGTATGTGAAAGAACCAATCCATGGACATATAGACTTTAAAACAAAGAGGGGAAAATCTTGAAGCATCCATGGAACATCGAGCATCTGAGGTTTTATTTAGAATAAAACTATCTTGTAAATATTTACCTTTTCATACTTCAATGTAAATATTAGGGGGGTGTACTCTTTCTTACCCTGGTGGTGTGGGGAGGTTTTAATAAGGTGTCCCGTTTTCAATCAATGGTATCTTATGCCTTTTTTAAGAAAACATTGTTGTGAGTATGCGAAGATCGGATAAATTGAATACTTATTAAATACCCCGACCTTAAATGAAGTATTTTAAGGTGATCAGATTCACTAAACACACGATCAGATTCATTAAACACATGATCCGGTTTATTAAACATGTAATCGGAGGATTATTTAAGTGATTCGATGAATTAAATGTTTATTAAATAAATAAGAGAAATTAAATATTACTTAAATATTAGTCATGAGAAGAAAAAAAAAGTCCATACGAAGGGAAAAATTAATATTACATCCTAACCGGCGTATATCCACCATCACAAAAATGCCTTGGCCATCCAAGGACTTTGGTTCACGAATTTTTTTTTGAAAAAGATAACAAAATTCATTGGCCTTCGAAGGACTTTAGTTTTGAACATAAAAGTAAATGTTATAACCTTTGGGCTTCGTCCTCTCGGTTCTTTCTTTACCTACATCGTCCTTGGGACTCTTAGTATCAGCACTTAAGCTTTCATTGGTTCATTCTTCAGAATTATTTTCACTTGAATAACCATGTTTATCACCATCCGACATGATGTGAAAAGGTATCTCGTCGTATGGTACATATTTCCACAAGGGTCCTCTTTGGAAAGGTCTCATTGAATAGCAGAACCATATACGACTTAACACCCTCATCTTTTTTTTCCAAGGAATCCATAACAACGGCACCATACTTCTCTATCGTTGTTGCTATCTTTTGAGCTTGATTATTCTTTAGAAGGGTATTTTCTTCTTCATTCTCTTTAATAAATTTTGCTAAATTATCTTTCTCTCCAGATAAAACGTCGATGGTACTAGAGTTGGTGGTTTTTTATTCCTGCAAATATTTAATCTCGGTAGAAGTGGTAGTTTCTAGTTCGGAGAAATAGATTTGAATATTTTCTTGGGCAGTTTTAGCCTTTTGCAAGTCACATTTCAATTCCTCTTTCTCTTTACTCAAATTTTCCACTTTCAGTTGTTCGAATGAGAGAGAGCCTCTTAAGTTTTAATTTTCTGTGGTAAGAGAGTCGATGTTCCCAGCCTGTTCCCTAACCTGCCTTTCCATATCCACTATTGGCCTAATGAAGCCTAAAACTGCATGGCTTATGGTATCTTGCTCGCTTGACACCTCAAAATATTCACCATTGTAAGTAACATCGTTGGAAATTGTAGCCTGACAAAAGAACCCAATAAAGTCACATTTGTCAAGATCGTTAAAATACATATTGCGAAACTCATCCATGTTGACCTCTCCTTCAATAGATGGCTGGTTAGCTGTGGGAAACACCAGAGAAGGAGGGTCAGCTGGTGCCTCTGCATGTGGAGGAACATCAGTTGGAAGAGAAGGATTGTCAATCGGAGGACAGAGAATTACTTCTGGATTTAGATTACTTTTGTTCCTCTTTCTGGCTCTTCGGTCGTCACCTTCGTTGGGCCTCCTGTGACCTATTTTCTTAGCCTGAGGCAACTGGTCTGATTCTTTGGATTCCTGAACTGTTGCAGCCACTACTTCTAACAAAATAGCATTTACCCCTTCAGGATTCTCCGAACTGGCTCCTTCGGGATTCAGATGAGATGGGTTGATTCCAGTATTTTTCTTTTTCATCTTCTTTCATCATCTTGTCTAGGTGGCTAGGAGATTTAATCAAGGCTGATAAGTAATGTTTTTCATCCTTTGCCTCTGACCTTCTAAGTATAACATTCGATGGAGGCGGGGTGGTCTATTGTTCTTAGATGAGGTCTCTGCTTCCAGTAGTGTTCCACAGGTGAGCCCGCAACATGTTTCCTGAAGTGAAAAAATTATGAAAGCCAAGCCTCCACTTCTCTGATGCCCATTGATTAAATTTGGAAAATGTAGCCTTCCCTACTTCCAAATGCTCAGAAAACATCTTTGAAACTACTGCGAAAAGACACAATAATCAGTTTGGTCTAAACAATATAGAATCTATATATAAGTGGAAAGCCGATCAAGTATTACCTAAGCTCCTCTAATGCCTAGTCAGTTGACTCAGATTTGTTTGGTAGTTGATCTTTTTACCATTTTTCTAGGCTCCACTTATGAACAAAAACTGAATCCTCCAAGGTTTCTCAGCCTCCAATAAATTGTTCACTACTTTGTAATCGTTTCCCAGGTTGTAGTGATAAAAGGGGATCAGATGAGTCCTACATAAACTAGCCACAACAGCAAATTTCTTCATGGGCATTTGGATCTTTGATAGCCTGGAATAGATGATGCTGGCTAGTAAGGTATACCAGGAATTCAGACTCAGTTGGCTTGGGCAAAGCTTGATTAGATGAAAGTACCGAACGATTTCTGGGTCTAAGAGGAAACAAAGTCTCCAGTTTAGCACTTCGGTGTATACCACCAGTTCATTTGCCTTGTAATCCAAATGAGTCTCCGGTGTAACTGGAATCCTAACCTTAATAGACTATAGGAAACCCCACTTAGTTATTATCCCATCTAATTCGGCGGTATATGTATACACATAGACAATGTTTTTGAAGGGCCAACAAATATTTAACATTGATCTTGCAAATATTTGGCCCAACTTTCCCTTCTAAACACTGTGGGAGTGATTCGGTGTTTGGCAGTCCTACTTTTCTCTATTGCACTAATCCGCTCTAGTATTTTCAGTCTGTCCTGATGTCTCCAGTGGGTAATCATCCCCACTGTCTTCCATATTTTCTTCCATTATAGTCAACCTTTGTTCGGTCGATTTAGCACTTATAGTCTTTTTTCAGTTTGAGTGGCCTTATTATGGGGAGGCATGGTGTCCGGATTTGCAAGGGATTGGTCAATAGGGTTTAATGCTTCCAAACTAACGTTCTTGGAAGAAGAAGGGGCGCCTTTGGACTTCGAGAGTCGAGTGACTCTATGGGGTGTGACATCTTCAGTATCTGATCCCATGGCTAGGAACGGTGAGGGTTTCTTACTAATAGAAATTGATTTTTTTCTTAAGAGAAAAATATAAGGATACTAGAACTAAAGGTTCAGATTCTAACGAAGATAATGTCGGAATAAAATAAGATTTTCGAGTTATCAATGTTCTAGATGATGATGTGCTCTTATCCGGTTCTGGTACCGCTTGGCTAACTACTCCACCAGGAGAAGCATGGAGTCCTGCTGCGATCCTCACCTCTTGTCTTGCCTTTTTTCTCGCTTTTTTCAAATCAGATAGGTTTAGACAACCCCATTTGATCAAAGAGTTTCTGGCTGTGAACATATAATTTCATGGATACAAAGCAAAATCATAAAGTCAAACTTTCTCTCTGCAAGCTCAAACTTTCTCTCTCTAGAATATGATTCTAATTATGAAAAAAGAAACAGTAAAATGGGTTTATATATAGATGAAAACTACTTGAGTATTTTTTCTAGGGAAGACGAAACAATTCAGATAATGCGGTTGTCCAAACTACTTGAGTATTTCTTCTAGGGGAGACGAAACAATTCTGAAAAAATAGGTGCAAGTCTAAAGAAAGAAAAACGGTTGAGAGGTCGAATCAAAGTGTGACACGTGCTAGATTTCAAAATTTTGATCATTGGTTTTTTTCATCTACAAAAACGAACCACTTCGGATCCGATCCAGATCTTCTCATGAATTAGTTAGCTCTTCCAAAATATTTTTGAAAGAACTAAAGGGGCTACTAATAAGTTCATATATATTTGGAAGGACACTGTTGCTTTTTCCGGAGGGGCAGTTCGGATATATTTTACACCAAAAAATATCATGAACAGTCTGATCAAGTCAATTGTGACTCAGCTATGTGCTAATACTATTTATGGTTTGGGCTTTAAAGATTGACCAAAATCCAGGGTCTGACCCGGAAGGCCCATGGGTCACAAAATCAGTATAAATACCTTAACTAACTTCATTTAATAGGTTGGACTTTTTCTAAAGATATTAAATACAAGCATACACCTCCCTTATCTCTCTACTCTCTACTCGCTACTTAAAACTTAATACTTAAGTTACAAACTACCAAAAATACCCTTAGACTATAAATTACCCACACGAGGTATAATAGTCAAATCGGTTAAATAAGAGAGGTAATCTGTTTTAATAAAAGTCTTGTAAAAGAATCCCAACAAGTATGTTACATTGAGGGTACCTTGTGTAATAAATAATAATTATCATTGAGATTGGTAGAATATTAGGGTGAGGTCAGCATAAATGGGGTAATCATGTAATTTTTGGGCCAACTTCTTGTACTATATAAAGCCCTACTCCGTTTTGGGGGAATTAACAACAATTATTACTTTATACTACTTATGTCAAATTCTCTCTCTAGCTTTCTTATGTTTTCCTTTCTAAATATTATTTCTCAAATACAACTTAGACAAATAATCACTCTAAGAAATCATTGGAACTATCAACTATAACCTGTTATAGTTTGTTTATTTTTTAAGTGGTAAAAGAATTATGAAAAGTTGTTACGTTATGGGATTACAAAATAAAAATAAATTTTATTGAATTAAATCTTTCATAGTTTATACTTTTGCGGATCATGAATTGTACAAATGTTAAGAAACTGAACTGCCTACATTATAAACACTTCCAAAACCATTATTATAATTTTTCAAACTAAAGAAAAGAAACTATGGAATCTAATGGATAAAGTTTACATTGATTATCACCAAGTTTAAATTTAAATTATTGTTAACAAAGTTATGTCGTATTTCGAAAAACTCCGTGATATCAACTATAATACACATTTTTAGAGACTAATAATAATATAAAAAGACTAGAAAATAAAGAAATATCAAACAATCGCACAAATAAAAAAAAGTTTAGACTATATCAAACAATAGAAGCTTGTAGAATTACAATATTGAATAAGATCTTGGTTAGAGAAATTATAGTAGTAATTGTAGTAATTGGTTTCGAAAGATTTTAGAAGAACAAAATTCTCGAGGAGATGAATTGATAGATAAATGATACATTTATTGAGTTTCTCCTATATTTATAAAGAATAAACTAAAAATAAAATCATATCAAATCGGATATCCGATTTACCAAATATGATATTTGATTTCATCAACAACTATTTAAAAAATACCTTGATAAAATCAAATATTCACTTTGCAATATTTTAAAAATAAATAGCCGTTATAAATCAGATATCTGAATTGTAAATGAGATATCATATTTAATTTAAAAATAATAATTGTTGCAAATTGAATATCTAATTTGTTAAGAAAAGAAAAGATATTAAGAGAGAAAAATATCATATAATTAAAATACTTTTTTGTATTTGAAAGATAAACTATTTTAAACATCCAAAATATATCGTAAAAAGATATAATAAACTATGAGTTGAAAGATCTACTAAACTATCTAAAATATCTAATAATTGAAAGATATAAATTCTCTAAAATTTCCAAAAAAACTGAAAGATATTTTAAATTAAGAATAAACTATTAGTTAGTTGAAATATTTAATAAACTAAATGGAAGAATAGATCTCTCTAGGGTTTTTTCCTAGAGAGCGCCTCCCTCCTCTCTAAAATCCTAAAAGCGCCTTCCTTCTCTCCTTTTTGAAACCCTAGCTAGTGCATTTCTTCGCTCTGCACATCTATATTTTTGTCGTTTCTATTGATTATCTCTTGTTTTTATGAGTTGGTTTCAAATTTTTGTATCATAAGATTTAAGCTAGAGATGTTTTCTAGAATTTTTCAAAATCTATATTCTTCTTAGATGTTTATACTAAGTTCTCTCGAATAGTAATAAACTAACCTATTTGTATGATTAGCTATATTTCTAGTCATCTACCACATATATTTGGGTCTTATGGTCTAAGAATCTAATATTACTTCATAATTCACATTAAGTACCTATAATGTGTGTTCAATTTATATTGTTACTTCTATGATCTAACCTAAAACACGATCTTTAGATCTATGTCGAAGGTCACAAAATATACAATTGTTGATTAGAAAATTATAATAACAATAAATAAAATATAAAGTAACAATTAAGAAATTTACTTTAAACAAAAAATAATTAAAATATTAAAACTAATACATGAAACCATAAAATTTGTTTAGTACCCATAAAAACTACTAAAATAGCTTATGTTATTCATAAAAATATAAAACTATAATAAAACACTATATATGAATAAAACAAATAAAAAAACTTCATAAATACTTCCAATCTTTTTTAATGTTATTTTTTATTCTTTCTCAAACATTTTTCATTTTGATTTTGATATTTAATTATTTTTATTTATAAATTTTATTCAATACTAATGGATTTTGATATTTAATTATTTTTATTTATAAAAATGTCATATTGTTTTTTATCATTAAGTGTTTTTTTTGGTTCTTGGCTTTTATTAGCATCGTAATATGATTCATTTCATTCCAGTATTTTTAATGAACGATCAGATACCTATAAAATTAATAATTAATAATTGTAAGAATATTATTTTTATCTCTTAATCAAACTAACAAATAAATTAATGCAAAATAATATATAATGCATTGATATTAATAAAATTAGCATATATTATATATACCACTTGTATTTTAATTTAGAATGAAATTCTCTCCACTAAGTAAAATATCTTGTTAAAGAGTGTATACAAAAGGGTTGTAATTAAAAGATATATTTTCTCTATTCTAATATACTAATGTGAGTCAATGCTCTAACATATAGTTTAATAATTATAACTAATACTGACTCATATTAATACATTTGGAATAGATTTTTTTCATAGTTTACTTTCTTATATTATAATGCTCTCCTATAGTTGTAATAAAAGGTTGTCAGATATTGAGATTGTCTCAAAAATCATTAAATAATATTGATGAGTCTGAATTCAGCATGCTCTCCGAACAAGGGCAAATCGGTCTAGTCTCTCCGAATACCGGACAAGTTACATGGACAGGAATCGAACAGGTCACTTTTGACTAAGCTACTTGCTCTCCTACTTAGAGCTCATGGGTCTTTGAACATGACCTGAAAGCCCATAAGGGCCCAAACATTACACTATAAATACCCAACCACCCGCATTAACTATGGGTAATGAGAATTAACTGCTACCAAGCTGCTTAATCATCTCTCTACTCTCTACTCTAACCGTTAAACACCCACACACCACTGTTAAACACCCACACACCACTGTTAAACACCCACACACCACCGTTAAACACCCACACACCACCGTTAAACACCCACACACCACCTTAAAACTCCACTTGAAATTACCAGCCTACCCTCAGGCAATTATTATCCTCACCAAATTGGCGACCACAGTGGGAGGAGAAAGGTGCCCGAATCAAGCATTCAAAACCTGTCAAGAAATTATGTCCGTATGAATCCGGACAATCCAGAGCTTCCACCGGCTTTGCTCGAAGTGGTCGAAGAGCGTGACAGGCTAAAGTGTGAAATAGAAGCTCTGAGGGCTGAGAAGGCCAAGATGGGCTTCAAAGAAAAATCTAAAGCATCGGTTGCTCATCATACCGATAACCCCAGAGAGCATGAGGCTTCTAAAACTCATGTGAGCACCAAAAAGACTCATGCTAGTTCCAAAAAGTCTCACCGGTCCAAGCTTGTGGAGAGTTCTGACTCGAGCTCAGAATCTTCAGGTAGCTCTTCGGACAGCGAGGGAAATGAAAAATCCTTGTCCTCTAGCAGCGATGAGGGTCGAACCAGGAAAAAGCAAAAGCAGGTTAAGAAATATTCAAGAAAAAGAGACCACCATGGAAGAATGAAAAAGCATATTGGAAAGGGGTCATCTCACCACCAGAGGTATACAGACAAGATGCTGATGGATCCCTTTGCTTTCCACGATGAGCCAGGTATCTTTGCAACTCCCAATGAGGATACTGTGTTCAGTCGCGGAAGAAATTGGAGGCAGTCTTCACTGTCTTCTAAAATCCTGTCCGGAAACCTCCCCAAGAGGTTTGACGGCACTAAAATGGAAAAGTACGATGGCAATACTGATCCGGACAACCATCTGGAGCAATTCAGGAACTTCATGATGAACTTTGATGACGATGATAAACTACTTTGTAGGGCATTCTCCCAGTCATTCACGGGGAGTGCTCTAAAATGGTACAACAGCCTGCCTCAGGGTTGTATTAAAGATTTCGATACGTTTTGGGTGGCCTTTCGAAGGCAGTTCGTAGGGAGTAAGGAGCTGAAGGGCAATGGAGACACCATAATCCATTGTGCCCAGGAGCCAAATGAATCCTTGGAAGAATACATAAGCCACTTTGTGAACACAAAAAATGGTTTGGCTGATTGCTTTGAACATGTAGCAATAGCATCCCTGAGACACGGTTTGAACCCAGGCAATCTAGCTGATTCGGTGACCAGAAAGAAGGCTATGACATGGGGAGGGTTGCTGAATCAGGTTGGCAAACAAATAAACGTCGATGAAATAAAGAAAACCAGGGTGTATCGGCAGGTAAGATCCACCCCAGTGGCACCAACTCCAAATCAAAATCAGTCCGGGAACAAAGCAAGAGAAACCGGACAGGGGCATGGTAGGGCAAAAGCTCAGTCTCAGCCAGCTACTCCTGCTCAAAGTCAACAATCCAGAAACAAGAGAGGGCCATGGGTCCAACCGGAGTGGTTCGCAGAGTTAAAAGAAAGTGTGGCCACTATCTTTGATAAAACAAAAGATGAGGTACATTACCGGAGACCAGCAACCTTGCAGTCTCCCAGAGAGCGTCGTAACAACTCCTTTTGCCAATATCACAATGATATTGGCCATACCACTGATGATTGCATAACATTGAAACAAGAAGTTCAAAACCTGATTGAAAGGGGAAAGTTGGGAGCATACGTTAAGAGAAGAGGAGGCAACAGGCCTCACAACACTCACCGGGTTGGTCCAAGTAATGCTACTCCGGAGAGGGCCATGGTTATAGTTGAAAGGTTTGATGTGGAATCTGAATACTTGGATCCTGATCCAACTCGAAACAGGGTGGGTGCTATAGAGGAATGTTCTAGGTCGGTCTCCGGGCTCATTAAATTTTTTAAGTCACTTACAATTTTCGGAGGGGACACTATGACAGCTCCTACTGCTTCTTCGAGAAAGAGGCATGTTCATAATTTAGCCTCCCAGCTAGAAGGAGGCATGACATCTTATCAGTCACCAAACTCATTTCCCTTCATTGTCTTTGATGAGGATGATTTGAGAGACATTGCTGGCCCTCATGAGGATGCTGTTGTCATAGGAGCATCTATAGGGGGCAATGAAATAAGGCGAATCCTGGTGGACACTGAAAGCTCAGCCAATATCCTTTTCCTAACCACTTACAAGAAAATGAAAAATCCAGCTGTAATTCAAAAGTCGGACAGGTCAATCGTGGGCTTCACAGGCAGCTCAGCAGATGTGATCGGAGAGTTCGAAGAAGAGGTGTTATTGGGCAGGGGCCCTTTCAAGAAAATGGTCAGAATACTCTTTATTGTGGTGGATTGTCCCACTTGCTATAATGCTATTCTAGGGAGGTCTTGGCTCTCTAGGATGCATGCAGTGGCTTCAACAGTCCATCAGTGTTTGAAGTATGCTGTTCAGGGGCAGGTTGGAGTTGTCCGGAGCAGCCAAAAGATTGCAAGAGAATGTTATGCCACTGCCTTGGCTCCTCGAACGCTGGGGGCAGTCCGCATCGATGAACAATAGTAGTTTGAGGGCCTTTCTGGGGGTGAGGGTGAAATTGATGACCCCAGAGAGACCCCTGGAGTATTGATACCAGTCGAAGAGGTTGAAACGCACTGTTTGGAAGAGGGTAAGAGTGTCAAGATAGGGTCCAAGATGCCACCAATGTTGAAAAAAGAAATGTTGAAATTTTTGAAAGACCATCAGCACGTTTTTACTTGGTGCAATGCTGATGTTACTGGAGTTCCATCAGCTGTGATATCCCATCACCTATCTGTCCGGAGAGATGTAGCACGAATGGTTCAAAAAAGAAGAGCTTTTTCCAAAGAAAAGGCTGATGTCATTGTACAAGAGGTTGACAGACTCACAAAGATGGGGCACATTAAGGAATCTCAGTACCCTTTGTGGACTGCCAATCCTGTCCTGGTGAAAAAGAAGAATGGCAAGTGGCGCATGTGCATTGACTTCACAGACCTCAATAGAGCTTGCCCAAAAGACTTGTATACGGTCCCCCGGATAGATCAGTTAGTAGACTCTACCTCTAGGAACAAACTACTTTCCTTTATGGATGCCTTCTCCGGGTACAATCAGATTCAAGTAGATCCAAAGGATCAAGAGCATACTACGTTTGTCACTGACAGGGGTCTACATTGCTACAAGGTGATGCCATTTGGTTTGAAAAATGCTGGGGCTACTTATCAAAGGTTAGTCAACAAGGCATTTGCTGATCAAATTGGAAGAAATATGGAGGTTTACATTGACGATATGATGGTGAAAAGTGTGGATGAGCAGCTACACTTGTCCGATCTCCAAGAAACTTTTGCCAACTTGGTAAAAGTAAATTTAAAGTTAAACCCTGAAAAGTGTGTCTTCGGAGTGCAGTCCGGGAAGTTTCTAGGCTATATCATAAGTGAGTATGGAATACAGCCCGATCCGGACCAGCTGAATGCTCTTTTCCAGATGGAACCTCCTCGAAACGTCAAAGAAGTACAGCGGTTAATGGGGAGATTAGCAGCCTTAAACAGATTTATCTCCAGGTCTTCAGACAGGTGTGCTCCTTTCTTTCGAACTTTGAAGGGTGCAAAGGGTTTCGAGTGGACCCCACAGTGTGATGAGGCTTTCAATGAAATCAAGAAACACCTGTCCTCCCCCAAAACTTTGTTCAAACCAGTTGATGGGGAGACTCTCTTCGTATATTTGGCAGTTTCAAGTTGTGCCATCAGTGCTGTGCTGGTAAGAGAGGTCGATAGATATCCCCACCCAATGTACTACATCAGTAAGAGCTTCATAGATGCTGAGAGACGTTACTTGAAAATTGAAAAGTTGGCATTAGCTCTGGTAATAGCTGCAAGGAAGATGAGGCCTTATTTCCAGGCTCATCCTATCATTGTCCGGACCTCTTTTCCCTTAAATAATGTCTTTCAAAAAGCAGACATTTCGAGCAGAATGACTAAGTGGTCAGTAGAATTGGGGGACTTCGACATAGACTTTGCTCCCCAGACAGCAGTAAAAGCCCAAGCTGTGGCTGATTTCCTGGTTGAATTCCACTCCGATAGGGATTCGGAGCAAGCTACTGATACAAAAGATAAGAAAATGTGGATCGTCCGAACAGATGGTGGATCTAGCACTATGGGATGTGGTGCAGGAATATGTTTAACTTCCCCATACGGAGACAATATGTACCAGGCTATTTGTTTTGCTTTCAGGGCATCTAATAACGAGTCTGAATATGAAGCAGCTATAGCTAGGTTAAAGTTAGCCTACATTTGTGGGGCTAAGAGGGTCAAGCTGCTAAGTGACTCCCAATTGCTTATCCACCATGCCTTAGGCCAATCTGAGGCTAGAAAGGAGCAACTTGTGAAGTATTTACTCCTCCTCAAGAACGAAGCACTATAATTTAAAGATGTTGTCTATGAACACATTCCCCGGGCAGAAAATGAGCTAGCAGACTCATTGGCAACTATAGCATATACGGAGTCATACCCATGGATCCATGTGCTTGAAAGCCCTTCTATTCAACTTAGTAAGGGTGAAGAAGAGGAAATTTTTGAAATACAAGTGAAACGGCCTCAAGACTGGAGATCTCCTCTCATACAATATATGTCCAATGGTATTGTGCCTTCAGATAAGTCACAAGCCAGAACATTGAAACACAAGGCTCGTGGTTTCATTATATTGAGAGAAGTGTTGTACAAAAAATCCTATAGTAAACCTCTCCTGCGTTGTTTGGGGGATGATGAGTCACAAGTGGTCCTCTCCGAATTGCATGATGGTGAGGGATCAGCCCATTGTGGATTTAGAGCTTTAACAAGAAGAGTATTACTCTCCGGATATTATTGGCCATCAATTATGAAAGATGCTAAGGAATTGGTGAGGAGGTGTGACCCATGCCAGAGGTACAGCAATGAAATTCATGTACCAGCCATTCCTTTGGAGTCAATTTCTGAGCCCATCCCTTTTGCTCGATGGGGGTTGGACTTAGTAGGGCCTCTCCCTGTGGCGTCCGGAGGGCGTAAAACTATAATTGTGGCCATTGACTACTTCTCAAAGTGGATAGAAGCAGCTCCCCTGGCAGGGACAACATCAAAAGCTGTCATAAAATTCATTATATCCAACATATGTTGCAGATTTGGTGTCCCACAGAAAATAACAACAGACAATGGGCCACAGTTTGACAATAGAGAAATGGAAAGCTTATGTGCCTCAAGGGGTATACAGCATTGTTTTTCTTCACCTTTCCACCCACAAGCCAACGGGCAAGTTGAAGTGGCTAATAGAACTATACTGTCCGGTTTAAAAAATAATCTGGAAGGGGCTGCTGGGAAGTGGCCTAGTTATCTACAAGAAGTCTTGTGGGCCTACCGGACAACACCTGGGGCTGCAACACAAGAATCACCCTTCGCCTTGGTCTATGGAATGGATGCAGTAGCCCCCATAGAGAAGACACTCCCTTCCTTTCGTGTTCACAACTTCTCCGGACACGCTAATGAGATGGCAATCAGAAATCAACTTGATTTGATAGAAGAAAGACGGGTTAAAGCTCGCCTTAGAGTTGCACACTATCAGGGCTTGATGAGAAGCAGGTTTGCTTCTAAAGTTAAAAGAAGAGATTTACAACCAGGGGACAAAGTATTAAGGAAGGTCTTCTTACATACTAAAGAAAAGCTCTTCAGAAAGCTGGCCCCAACCTGGGAGGGTCCGTATATTGTGGTTGAAAGAATCAAGCCTGGAACTTATTGGTTGGAAGACAAAGATGGCAGGGTTCTAACTCATCCTTGGAATATTGAGAATCTTCGGATGTACTTGGAATAACACTTGTGTAAATATTTACTTGTTTGAACTTCCATGTAAATATTTGGGGGCATACTCATTCCTCCCTGGTGGCACAGGGAGGTTTTAATGAGGTGTCCGGATGGTTGAATAAAATTCGATGCCTTCTTCAAAATTTTCTAAGTATTTTCAAAGTTCTATCTCTTGTTATACTACTCGGACTGAAAGATCTAAGGGCTATTTAAACTCTAGCCAGAGAATTTAAACACTCTCACAATGCAATAACTAAAAGCTACTTAAACTCTAGCTATCTAAACTAAAACAAACAATGAAAGAAGATGATGGTTCTGCAAAACAGAAATATTCATTGAACAACTTAAAATTGCCTTGGCCTTCCAAGGACTTTCAAATAAGTCAGGATACAGCACAAAAAACCTGTCCGAACAAATACCGGACACCACTACAAAAAGAGTGCCTTGGCATTCTAAGGACTTTAGTTTGAATAAAAGATAAACCAAGTAAACCATAAATTAAGATTGAGCCTTTGAAGATGGCTCCCCTTCATCTGCTTTCTTACCCTTAGAGTCGCTCCCCCCTTCGACTACCTTCTTGCATTTGGGATCATTCTCCTCTTCGCCTGGGCTCTCTCCGGTCCTCTCTTCATCATCAGATGAAGACCCACTGGAAATTCCATCCTTTTCGACCATTGTATAATATGGAAGGTCATCATCATCCACATAGAGCCATAAGTCCCCCAGGGTCCTCTTCGGAAATTTTTCATGAAAAAGGAGAACCATATCAGACTTCACCCTTTGAAGCAATAACTCTTTGCTTTTAATCATCTCACTGGCGTAGGCATTGATCTTGGCGTTGATTGTAGCCTCTTGATCCTTTAACAAAGCAGTTTTCTCCTCAACAGCCCTGGTCACTGCATTCTCAAGAGCGATCTTGTCAGTGGTCAGGTTGGTGATAATCTTCTCCTTGGCAGTGGTCTCTCCCTTTGAGACACTAAGGTCTTTCTCCATACCGGATAGCTTCTCCCGAAGATCTCTTATGGTTTCTTCTAGGGTGGCAACTTTTGTGTTGCTTTCATCTTGATTCCTCTTCAGCTCCTCATTTGCTTCCTTAAGCAAATCAGCATTTGCAGTAGCAGTGCGAAGGTCTTCGGACAGCTTTTCCTTCTCAGACTTGAGGTCTTTGATGATGTCTGCTTGACCCCGGACTTGTCTTTCCAGTGTGAGTACTGGTTGCACATTGCTAAGCAAAGAATGGGCTATGGTGTCCTTTTCACTAGAAACAATGAAAGTCTTACCATTGAAGTTGACCGTATTGGAGCTGCTCGGAGGGATGTAAGGCCCTGCGAACTCGTCCCTGGGGAGGCCAAGGAAGTACTCACCAAGCCCAGCCAGACCCGTGATGTCCACTTCATCGAGGTTGAGATCTCCCCCCTCTACCTCATCGGTATGAAAGTCCCTTGGGATCTCTTCGGCCAGCGTTAGGTCAGAGGGGTCAGTGGGGAAAGAGGGCTCCGGATCCCGGAGAGCAAGCTCATCTCCTTGTGAAGTCTTTTTCTTCTTGGCTTCCCGGTCAGCGCCTTCACCTGCTTGCTTGCGAGTCCTCTTGGGAGCCCTTGGAGGTTTTGGAGGGTCTGCTTCCTGTCTTTCGGTCTCTTGCTCCACAACTTGCAAGAGAGCTGCATCAATTAGACTCTGGGCCGGCCCCTCCGGGTCTGTTGGAGCATCCTTCTCAGCATCACTTGCTCCCTTTTTGCCTCTCTTCTTGCCCTTCATTTTGCTTGGGGCTTTGGCCCAGGCATGTAGGAAGAGTGTCCCATCTAGTTCATGGGACCTTCTAAGCACAATGTCTTCAGGAGGCTGGGTGGTGAGGTCTTCCCAGGTTAGGTCTCTCCGACCTGTGGTGTTCCATAGGTGAGACCTTGCCAGATTTCCAGGGGTGAAGGCTTTGTGGAATCGATTCTCCCAGTTCTCTGCGGCCCAAGCATTGATTTTGCCACAGGTAACCTGTCCGACCTTCAAATAATCCCTGAACTCCTTTGGCAGCTCTGTTAGAACAAAAGAGAGACTAGTTAATTTAAACTAACTTAAAAAGAAAAGAGAAATGGACAGAGATTTAAAGTAAGAAACTTACGGTCACTCCTACACCTACTCCTGAGGAGGCTTGGGATCTCTCCGGCCTTGATCTTCTTTCCGTTTTCCCAAGCGCCACTGACAAACAAGAATTGGCTCCTCCATTTGCTCTCTGACTCCAAGAGATCATCAACAGCCTTGAGATCGTTCCCCATATTGAAATGGTAGAAGGGAAATTGGTGATGCTTGCAAAGGTTGGCCACCTCTGTGAACTCTTCCATAGAGAGAGGGATCCCGGACAGCCTAGATGCCATGATACATGACATCAGAGTATACCATCCATTGGGGCTCAACTGGCTCGGGCAGAGCTTCACCAGGTGGAAGTATCGAACGATCTCCGGGTCCAGTGGGAACCTGAGTCCCCAATTAAATAGCTCTGTAAAAAATACTATTTCGTTCCTCTTGCAATCCATAGGGGTCTCCGGATCTATGGGGATCCTTATCTTTACATTTTCTGGGATCCTCCATTTTGTGCGCATTCGACCCAGGTCAGAAGTATGGATGAATGCATACTTGGTCTTCTGTAAGGCCAAGAGATATTTGAGCTCAACTCTGTGGAAACACGGCCCCACCTTCTCTTCAAGGCACTCCGGCAGGTCCGGATGCCTCAAATACAGTTTTTCCTTGCCTTTTTTGGCAGCAGCAGAATTTTCAGTCTGGCCGGAGGACTCAGACTCAAAAGGGACCTCTTCAGCAGAGTCCTCCATTCTTTCCTCCATAATTGTTGGGGGAATGTCTGTGGTAGTGGTCCGGGGAGGGTTAAAGCTTGGCTCAGCCTGGCTACCGGACTGCTGGCCTTCTGTGTTTCTTTGGCTTCTTATCTCAGGCTGGGGCTCAGAGGCAGAAGTCTCTCTTGGAGGTACCGGACTGCTGGCCTCCGGACCAGATGGCCTTTCCCGGGGAGCACTGATGGGCACTCCAGACCCAGAGCCACTATTTTTTGCCCCCGATTTGGAGGGAGTATTCTTGGAAGCTAGCCCTTTGACTAGCCGGCTTGACCTTTTAACCACCAGCTTCTCCGGAGAGTGCTCTGTGTCAGACCCCATTGCAATAAAAGGCGAAGTTTTCCTAACGCTTGTAACTGTGACTCCTGGCTCAACAGCAGGTACTGACTCCTAAACTGAGGAACCAGAGACTATGGGCGAAATGGTGGATTGAAAGAGTTTTTTGGGCTTAGTACCTTTGGAGGAAGATGAGCCTCGATCTGACTAAGTAACAGAGGTGACTGGTTTATCAACGGGTGATGAAGGTAGCCCTGCTGCTATTCGTCTCTCCTTCTCAACTTTTTGTGCTCTTTCCAACTCCGAAAGATTGAGCCACCCACCTTTGATCAGTGCTGTTCTTGCTGTAAACATAAACTACCCAGAAAACCTTTGCTTTAGAGAGAGAAAGCTCTGAGTAAATTTGCAGAGTGAATGTGAAAGAGATGGTAAAACAGTGGAAAATGAGTTTGAATTTATAGTAAATCTGAAAAAAGGAGTTGATTCTTAGGAGAATTCGAAAAGTTTGGCAATGATTAAAAGACGGCGCTGATGTCACTACTTGTAATTAAAGAGGTTACTTGTTGAAGAAGGTGGTGCGAAATTCAAGGTGAAAAAATGGCTGGAGTGACCAATCAGAGAGCGACACGTGTCCCACTAACTCTGACAAAAACCGTTTTGAATTCGTGAAAGCTTAATCTGTCCGGGTATACCCATAGATCTGTCCGGGTTGAAAACCACTTCTGACGTCGGACTGTTTTTCAGTTCTTTGACAAGAATACTTACTCAAACACCTAAAAAAGGGGCTCCTGATGAGTCAGAATTCAGCATGCTCCCCGAACAAGGGCAAATCGGTCTAGTCTCTCCGAATACCGGACAGGTTACATGGACAGGAATCGAACAGGTCACTTGGACCGGACAGATTTATGTGAACACTATGAACTTAAGGCTGTTCGAACTATGACAAAAGTACTAAAAAACCTAAACACTTCTTGACTAAGCTACTTGCTCTCCTACTTAGAGCTCATGGGTCTTTGAACATGACCTGAAAGCCCATAAGGGCCCAGACATTACACTATAAATACCCAACCACCCGCATTAACTATGGGTAATGAGAATTAACTGCTACCAAGCTGCTTAATCATCTCTCTACTCTCTACTTTAACCGTTAAACACCCACACACCACTGTTAAACACCCACACACTACTGTTAAACACCCACACACCACCGTTAAACACCCACACACCACCGTTAAACACCCATACACCACCTTAAAACTCCACTTGAAATTACCAGCCTACCCTCAGGCAATTATTATCCTCACCAAATATGTGTATAAGACTTGTTGTAAAAATATATGTGATTTGATAATAATATTTGATATGAAGGAAACATGCCTATTTCTGTTACTTTTTACAAATAAAGTTTATGTTCATTTTAATATATTTAGTGGCTTGATGTTGAATTTGATCGCGAGATAAATATACCATACTAATATTATCACATTTGATCACAATTTTCTTTTGGATATGAGAATAAACTTGGTTGTTGTAGGTTGTCGCTTAGAAAATCAAGAAATAATATCATCACCAAGAAATACATAATATCCCAAGAACGACAGTCAAGTATATGAACATCCACTCCAACTTAAATCTAGATAGGACAAGACTGATTGTATGAAATATGTATACAAGTGCATACCATAATCAATTGTACATTGCACATAATGAAAACAATATTTCAAATACTCTATGTGTTCAATCTTTGGAGTATGCATAACTAGTCAGATTTTTTGGACTACATATAAAATATTTATCTTTGTGAAATTAAAATAGTACAAGACATTAACCAAACAACAATATTTAATCGTGATTATCATAAGATTCACCAGATTTTAGACTTAGCTTATCGATGGGTATCAGACAAGGTTTGCAAGCATTCATTCATGGCCTCTCTAATATATCTTTGGTATATTGTTTATAGAGAAAAATATACATTGTTGGTATGAGTCATTGTAATACCTAGAAGATAACTCAACTAACCTCAAACATTGTATAGCAAATTATCCACTAAGAAAAGAAATAATAGAACGTAAAAGAGCATCAATGGAAGTTGTGAGTATAATATTATCAATATAAAATAAAATATAAACGATATTAATACCACAAAAATATATAAAAAAGTCAGTCAATTAAGCAAACACCAAACTTTATTTCTAGAGAGAGAACAAGACTAAAAACATAAGAAATAATTGAGAGGATAATATATTCTTGAATAATCGTTTTCTCTCTTCCTTTTCTCATTTTCTCCTTTTCTTCTTTTCTCCTTTTCTGATTTTTTTATTTTTATTTTTTCATTTTCTTCCTTATTTCTCTTAGTCACAAAAACTCTTTATCTAACCATATTGACTCCATATATGTTACATATTTGAGATAATATATGTGTAATTACGTTTCTAACATTTCTTAGTAACTTATTATTCATCATAAATGTCCTTTATGAAGATGAGATGTTGAGGAAGAGCTCCTAAAGATGAGGTGTTGAGGGTGAGGTTCTGAAGGTGTGGCTGACTGAACCGAGCATGAATGACTGGGCTAAGCATCACTAATCGAGCTTTTTGAAGATGAGTTTTTGAATGTGTGGCTGACCGAGCCAAGCATGACTGGCCGAACTGAGCATCACTAACTGAGCTGAGCATGAATAATCAAGTTGATCATGATAAAGAGAGGTTGATTATGACTAGCCGAGTTGAGCATGACTAATGAAGCTTCCTAAAAATAACGTATTGAAGATGAGGCTGAGTGAACCGAGCATGACTGACCAAAATAAGTATGACTAACCGAGCTTCCTGAAAATAAAGTGTTGAGCTTGAGACTTACCAAACCGAACATGACTGACCAAACTGAATATCATTAACCGAGCTGAATATTACTAACAAAATCGAACATGACGAAAAAAACTGATTATGTCTAACCAAATTGTATCTTAAATTTTATTAGTATCCAGATATTATAATCTCATGGACCGAACTATAAACCAAAAAATATCTTAATCGATTAGTAAAATATATAATTTGATTTGATCGATTTTCATTCAGGTTCAATATTAGGACCCCACATAGCGGAGCTCTCACTTCAAGAGACTTTGTAACGTCAAAGAAGGCAGCCCAAAGATGCAAGTGAAGGTTTAAATCAGAATATATTCCCCCATTTATAATCGACCATAGTATCACTAATAATATCCTACTTTATCAAGAAATTGTACTTGGCTATCAAAATAAATGTAAAGGTCCTCAAGTTGCTTTAAAAATTAATCTTAAGAAAACATTTGATAATGTCACATGACACCTAGTTCTAGATGTTCTGCCTATAATGAACTTCCCTAAAAATGATTTATTGGATTATCCAATGCATTACCGACCCTCTTGTAGAGTCAACATAAATGGTAATACTTACGTCTCCTTCTAATGTCGCAAGGGCCTTAAACAACGTGACCCGCTT